>CM034242.1:4035515-5363015 GCA_019916065.1 Vitellaria paradoxa
TTATTTTATCAAATTTACTCGTGAGTTTTCAAGTCAAGATTTTTTTTTTAGACTCTAGATTGAACTCGAATTTAAACAAGTCACAAATCAAATTCGATTCAAACTCGTTTTAGTTACGAAATGTGCTCGAACCGAGCATTTTTCAAATCGAGTTTGAATTGCACGCGAATAACTCGGTTTCATTTGCATATTTTGATGGTAAATTTTATGTGAAATATGAGATATTAAAATCGTATAAAGCATCATTGGTATCAGATTAAAAGAGGAGTTGAGATTTTTCTGTCTTCCAAATTTAGTACTCAAACTAGTTTCAATTCATTTATCATAGTTCTAAACATATCAATAATACTACTTTTTTTTATTAATGATTATTTGCTGATTAATTCAGAAATATTATCAAATTTTTTAGCGAAATTGATAATGTAGACCATATTTTTTTGTATCATTTCAAATTGTGCTGCCAATAATTTGTGAATACTGAAATTGTTTCTATAAATTACTATTTTGAAATATTTGGAAATAACAAGTTTTCTGTTAGTATTTTCAACTGCATCACTACATATAATGTTAAAAGTACTCAAATCTATGAAAAAAAATACACATTTTCAACTATTAAAATTACATTTGAACAATTTGCATTAAATAAATAATATGTAAATCCCCTTGATTAAAAATCCAAAACACAAAAATAAAACCTTACAATGGTACGGTTTGGATGTTCAAATTTTGACACTTTTTGTTAAAAGTTACTAGTTACAATTTTTGATACGTTTAGTGAAGTAAGTAATAATTGTTAATAATTTTTAACAACTTTTTGTAACTATTAATAATTTTGGAATTGAGAAGTCATTGTAATTGAGTAGAAAGTAGGAAAATTTAGTAGTTTGCTATATATTCAAAAAGTAAAAATTGATAATTTTTTGCTAAAAGTTATACCTCCAAACCACGCCAATGTTTGAATTAAATATAATAAATATATATAATGTTTAATTAACGTGGACCTAATATTGATTTTTAAAAAATTCGAATAAAAACACTTTTCTTATACCTCCCCATATATTTTTAAGTGCAACACTTAATTTTTCGCAATTATAATTACTGTACAATTATCAATTATTTGTTTAAAGTAATTGCAAATGATTTATATGCACAATAATCCAATGTTTTGTTCTAAAATTAAAAACTATAATCAGTGAAATCATAACTTGTTACCTCATGAGCTTTTTTTTTTTTTTTTTTTTTTTTTCCTACGTTTTTTTTTTTTCTTCATACTAGTCATTTTAAATGAGATGGTGTATTAAGATACACTTTTATTACAAAATATTAATTTTAGAATATGTATGTAAAATGGGCTTAAACAAGTAACCCTTCCTAAGTGCTCGTATACCATTCAATCAGGTCAACATCCTGAGGCAAGCCCAATGAAGCAAGATTTGGGTTCAGTGGGTTGAGTCATGGGCTCTTACTATTCTCTTGGGTCTCGGTGGGTCGTTTCGAGCTGGGCCATTTCTATGGGTTTATAGTTAACATGAATTTATTTGAAAACGAATTAAAAAGATGAATAATAATTAAAAATTCAAAATATATTATAAGTGCACGCGTAATACATGTAATAGGTGTATATATATATAATTATAACTCAAATAATATTTGTAACTATGGTATAAATTATGTACATCTATCTATACTATTATAAAGCAAACACCGAGATTTGGTGAAACTTTAATTTAATGAAGCAGTAGTTTTGGTAAAACTCATATTTTCTAAATTGACAAAAATATCCCTAAAACTAAATAGATATACACGTATTAATTTTAAAAATTAAGGATATATAATTATTTTACAACTTTTTCAAATTCAAAAATTTTAAATTTAAATTCAAATTTAAAAATTCAGTTATCCTTTCAATTTTAAAAAACAACTAAAGTATTTCCTATTTCATAGTTATTCTTATCCATGTTATATTGACAAAAATAACCCAAAGACTAAATATACGTACACGCGTTGGTATAAGTATTTCTTATTTAATAATTATCTTTATATTATATTATTATATAATATATAATATATCAATATATATATTTATCAAAATGTCAGAAAAAAAATTTACACCGATTGCGTGTGTACGGGCTTCTAATACTTAAATAATTATTTTGTAGACTTAAGTTGTAATATCTTCTTATCATGGAGGAACTTATACGAGGATTATGAGAGACCTTACCTCCCATGATTATTAGAACTAAAAGTGGGTGCAAAATATGTATGTAATTCTTATTAAAAATTTTTACTTCAATTAATATAAAATTATAAAAAATTAGTAAAAGTGACTTAAATAGTGAATAATAAGTGGTTAAGGTTATTTATGTAAATAATACTAAATTAAGGATCATTTAAAAAAAATTATTGACTAGTTAAAGAGTATTTAAGAAAAATAAAAATATAAATAAGTGAAATTACCGAATTTTGTGGTAGTTATAAAAACTTTGCTTTTTTAATATCATTCAAATTATAGGTAATATAGAAAATTTAAGGATATTATAGGAAGGGAAAAAAAAAAAAAAAGAAAGTCTCGCCAAATTTGAAGATTCATTACATTTGAGCCTTCACCAAATGCCTATAATGTTACTTTATAGCTATAGATATCTTATATTTTATAGTTAAAAAATTTATAAAATAAGTAATTGGTCTATTTATTAAAATTCATTATAGTTATTATGCTTTGGTAGGTCTAGGCATTTGATCAGGTCCCAATTCTCTTGCTGATGCAAAAACATTAGTTTTATCCTTAAAATACTACAGTTTATTGAATAAAAATTTAATATATGGAGGTCATTCGAGGGAAAAAAAATAAAAAAAATAACTTTTCTTAATTTTTTTAACTTTTTCCACCAAACACCAAACTTTCGTCAACTTTCTTAAATTTTTACAAAATTTAATCAAACACTCAACTAATTAATAAAATGACAAGTGTGTCAATTACAAGTACAAAGTTTTTTTTTTTTTTTTTTTTTTTTTTCAACCCAAACGACTCCATAATATATAATGTGCGCATATTTAACTCTTTTTATCCCCAAAAAAATGTCTTGTACATCAACAAAAAAAGATAGATCATAACAAGGAAAAGAAAAATGTTTTGTATGGCACACGTAAGAGGAACAAGTAATTGGGACGGGCGCCTTGCTTCCTCGCTCGGAATTTGGTGGTAATTATTTATTTATTTTATCACTGAATTCATTTTATTACCTATTACTTATAAAAATACTCACGTCCTGTTAAGTTGGAAATTTGAAATAAATTGTCACACCTATGGATATAGCTAAATTGATCATTGAAATTAGAGATATAATTTGCAGGTAATGATCATTAAAATCAGAGATGTAAAATAAATTAAATAACTCGAAATTAGTTCAAATTTAATATACGAATAAAAACTTTATAAAATTAAATGAGTCAAATTTAAATTAGAATTTTAAACTCGTTATATTATTAAATTCAATTAAGGTTCAGTTTGGTAAGCAAATTATCGAACTAGTTTAGCCCATCTAAGGATTAATTCTACTAGAGGATCAGTAATTGGACTTTAACTCGAAATATTATTGAAGTAAATTTTAACCATGTTTCTGAAATTAATTCAAATATACGACTAATAAACTCAATCAACTTTACTTACACTCCCAGCTGGAATTAACATTTATAACTTCACGCACTCCACCCTAAATTGCTGCACCACTCACTCACTCACCTCTCTCTCTCTCACACACACACACATAAGCACCAGTTCCCCACGCCACATGGTGTGTTGAAATTTGAAACAGCCAGTTTGAAATTCCTACTACTTTCGTCCCAGCTAAATATATGGCTAAATATATCTATTATAAAGTAGATCAATTTTTTGATTTGACCGTTATATACGTGTCAAATATAGAGAGAGAAGAGGGAAAGAACGGGTGCAGTGACCTGGGGGCGAGGGAGAGGGGTGGGATGGGGTGCAGGGGAGAGAGAGGGAGATGGGGGAAGGAGAGGGGGTGGGGCCCGGTGCGGGGGAGAGAGACAGTGGGTGAGAGAGAGAGGGAGATGGGAGGGAGGGTGGGGCCGGTTTTTTGAGAGTGAGAGAGAGAGATATGAGAGGGGTGGGGCTGATTTTTCAAATGAGAGAGTGAGAGAGAGATTATGGGAGGGGTGGGGTCGGTTTTTCAAATGTAAATTTAAAAATAAAATAATTATCATTAATAAAAAAGGTATAAAAATAATTAACATTAAAATGTTAATATTAAAAAGTTGTAAAAATGTTTACATTATATTAAAAATGTGATAATATTTTTAAAAAATTTTTTAATTTTTTTTCAAAATGTGATAATATTTTTTTATAAAAATTTTTAATTTAATATTTTCCAAAATGTGATATCTTTTGATTAATAATTTTTATATTCATAGGTTATTTATACAGTTTTTTTTTTTTATGTACGTTTACTTTATAAATTTATATTTCTCTGCAGGAAAGAGAAAAAAATGGGGAGGGGTGGGGGTTTCAAACTAGAGAAAATAATATTTTTATTATTTTTATTTAAAATTTTTTTAATTTTAATTTTTAAAATAAAGGCACAAAAATATAAATTTTTTTAAATTAATATTTTAAAAAATATGATAATATTAAACAATAGATGGATACCTAATAGACAAAGTCAATTAATTTTTTTAATTTTAAAATTTTATTAAAATTAAATATTTAAATTAAAATTTCTATTTATGTTTATAAATTTTTATAAATTGACAACAGAAAAATATTTGTTAAATCTATTTATATTTTTTTATTTCAAAAAAATGTAAACTTAAATAGAAAAATGTAATAAAAAAAATCTATTTACTCTATATTTTCTATTGCAAATTTTATCAATTTTAACACTTTAGCTATTTTTATTGTATCAAATTATAGTGAATTATTTATTTTTATTGTATCATATTACAGTTAATATATATCATATTCATTAATTAATTTATTTTTAAAATAATTAAATTAAATAGTTTTTAAATTAAATTAAATAATTAATTAATTAATTTAATATGAAATTTATTAATTCATATTAAATTAATATGAAATATATTATTGAAATTTTCAATAAATATTAAATTATATTAAATAATTTAAATTAGTTAATATATTTAATAATTTAATTTAATTTGTTTAATATCAAATATATTTTATTAAATTATTTTTAATAAATATCATAATTAATTTAATTTAATTTAATACATACACTTCTCATATTTTTTAATATTTTTTATATAAAACATTTTAAATTAATATTTTAAAAAATGTGATAATGTTTGTAATAAATAAAAATTTTATACTTTAATTTCTTTTGATTGATGATTTTTATTTTTGTAAATTATTTTTACACTTTTTTTACTATGTGTCATTTATATAATAAGGAAGTTCAAAATTTTCTGCTATTGAATTTGTTAAATAGCTATAATTATTTTTCTTTTTCTCTCACTCTTCCCATATTTTTTTAATACTTTTTATAAAAAAATGTCATTTATATAATAAAAAGTTTAAAATTTTGAATTTGAGGTATTTTCAATTGTTGAATTTGTTAAATGGTCAAAATTATTTTTTTCTCTCTCTTCTCATATTTTTTTAATATTGTATATAAAAGATTTTAAATTAATATTTTAAAAATGTGATAATGTTTGTAATAAATAATAAAATTTTATATTTTAAATTCTTTTGATTGATGATTTTTATTTTTGTAAATTATTTTTACACTTTTTTTAATGTAAGTTTGTTTTATAAATTTAAATTTGAGTTATTTACGCATTAAATTATATTTTTATTCCTTCAGGCACAGGTAATTATAGTATATATAATATAACACAATGGTTGATGTGACCGTTGTGTGCGTGTTAATCGTAGAGAGACAGGTGAGAAAACGAGAAAGATGGGCGGCTTGGGGAAGTGAGAGAGGGAGAGAAAGGGGGGCAAGTATTGAGTAGTAAAAAGACGCGAGACAGAAATAGAAAGAGGGGGGCGGGCTGGGGGGAAGTGAAAGGGGAGAGAGAGAGCGAGAGAATGGGAGTGGGTTGGGAAAGTGAAAGGGAGAAAGAAAGAGAGAGAAAAGAGGGATGGGTTGGGGAAGTGAAACGGAGGGAGGGAGAGAGAGAGAAGGAGAGAAGGGGGCGGGTTGGGTGAAGTGAAAGGGAGAGAGAAAAAAAAGTGAGTGGTGTGAAAGGGGGAGAGAGGAAAGGGGGTCGTAGGTTAAGTTTGAAAATTTATTTTAAGGCAAAATAAATTTATTTTAAGATAAATTAAATACAAATAAATAAAAAAATAATTCATTATTATATAATAATGAATACATATACTTTTATATCTATGTCATTTATGTAAAAAAAATTAAAAAATTTAAATTTGATATATTTTTGATCGTTGAATTTATTTAATGGTCAAGGTTTTTTTTCTTCTTCATTTTAGTTATCTTTTCGATCAGTTTACATTAAAAAATAATATTTAAATTTTAATTTTAATGTACTTAAATTAAAAAATTAAAATAATATCTTTAAAATTTTAATTTTTTATGAAAAATTCAATTTTAATGTAGTTAAAATTTAAAATTTTAAATACATACATTTTTCTATTCTTTATATCATTTATATAATAAAAAAGTAAAAAATTTAAATTTGAGATATTTTTAACCATTGAATTTGTTTTTCGACCACTTCACATAAAAATACAATCTTTTAATCTTCTCACATTTTGTTAAATATTTTTTGTGAAATTTTACATGTTTATTAAAGATTGTATACATATTTTAAACTCTTTTGATTGGTGGTTAATAAAATTGAATATGCTTATTTTGTTGTGATTATCTATATCTATTTAATAAAGCATAACATACGTAAGATGCTCTGACATGGCGCAGAGAAAGGGGAGAGAGATCATCATTTGTTGTGTTCATATGCATAAAAAATATATAATTGTTATTTTGACAGTTTTTTGGTTAAAAAAAAAAACTGTTAATTACTATTTCTAAAGTGATCAAAACTAATACATCATATGTATATATGCTTTATTAGATCAGGAATAAAATAATCTGAAATATTATTTTAATGGGATTTCCCTCCTTTGCTTGGTTTGATGATATTAATTAATATAATATCATTGTTATATATGTGCATGTGCACTTTTTTAACTGGTGTAACCTATATTAAAATGTTGCATATATATCACCTTTTTAATTTTTTTTTGAATGCAATTATATATTTAAAAATTATAGCTTTAGAAAAACTTAAGACCAAATTAGAGGATGGACAAAAAGTTAAAAAAAAAAAACTTAGAACCAAATTAGAGGATGGACGGTCCGTGTTTTGCACAGGTATTTACTGGTATTGTAATATGATTGGGAATATTTTATAAATAATATTTTTGTTGAAAAGATGAGTTTATGACCTATTTGTGGATTTAAAATTAAAAAAATTAATATTAATTATGTAAAAATAATTACTTTAATATAATTTGGTTTTAAATAGAAATTTATTACAATGGTTAACCGTAATGAATTTGAGATTATCAAAAAATATTAGATAACATTTTGGTTTTTTTTTTCTGTTTTCTATTTTTTTTATGTTTTTGTTTTAAAAATTTCAAAATAAGGAAACAGAAAATTCAAAATAAGGAAACAGAAAATGTTATATTTTTCTTATTTTAATATTTTTCTTATTTCGAATTGAAAATGCTCTAAACAATTTTTTGTAATTTTCTATTTCACATATAAACTCATTTTCTGTTTTCTAAAATAAATTTTGAAAACACAAGTGACTAAATGCGTTTGAGTTATTTTTCTTGTTTTTAGAAGTATAAAAAAAAAATAAACTTAGAACAGAAAATAAAAAAAAACCAAATGATATTTTAGTTATTTGAGAAATGTTTCGTAATAATAACTCCACCAAGTCACTATTTTAGAAAATTTTAGTTATTTGAGAAATGTTTCGTAATAATAACTCCACCAAGTCACTATTTTAGAAATTGGTGGTACGCACCTCTATTTTGTTATTTTCAAAATGAATCAAATAAAATATATATAATCCACAAAAATACTAATATAATTATTTGTTTATTGACTATTTTCTCTTTACAATATATTAAAATAACACCAAACGCAAAAAATCAAAAAAGGTAGAATTGTCATTTCAAAAAAAAAAAAAAAAACTAATTTGTAATTAAAAAAAAAAAAAAGCTCATACATTTTGATCTCATCAAACGGTATACTTGTTATATTTACAATTACAATTCTTAACATCTACAAGAGAGATGTGGATGCAATATGAATATGAATAATCAAACAGTATTTTTAAAAGTGTAGTGAGAAATTAGAAGGATTTTACTTTATAAGAATAATCAAACAATAATTTTGAAAGTGTAGTAAGAAATTAGAAGGATTTTACTTTATAAGAACGATATTTTAATTATAAAAAATAGAAACAATTCAATAATAATTTTAATTTATAAAAATAACCGTACTTATCGGTTCAAATAAAAACCTACAACTTTCACGCGTTCCCCCAGACAGTAAATGTAACTTTCAGCATAATTAGAGGTTAGAACCCAGAAAACTGTAAATTATATTTTTCAACAAATTAGTGGCCACCGTCCCTGCAGGAATCATTCTTTCACTTTCGTTCTCATTAGTACACGTACGTGTCTCATTAATTGAAAACCATGTCGGTGGCATTTTGCTTTCCTGTTTTTTATTTTTTTATTTTTATTTTATGTGTTTTATATTTTAAATATAAAGAAATAAAAAATATTTTATTTTTCTTATTTTAAATTAAAAACTCTCGAAATAATTTTTATCATTTTTTATTTCATCTGTAAAATTATTTTTTATTTTCTAAAATAATTTTAAAAAACACAAGTGACAAATGCGTTTTGAACTAATTTTCTTATTTTTCAAATGTGTAAAACTAAAAAATGACCTCCAAATAGAAAATAAAAAATAAAAAAAAACAAATGCCACCGTAAGGTTATAATTATTATAAAATAATGTCATAATTATTTACAAACAATTACAATTGTGTCCAACTTACTTAATATAATAAAATGTTATCAATTTTTGGCTTTTTTAATTAATAAAAATTTTATATATATGTGAGAATTAAACTATTTATGGCTCCGTTTGGAGTTCTTTAAAAAAAATAAAATAAAATTTTACAAATCTCTACAAATACGAATTACGAGATAATAAAAATTAAATTATTTACTTACTGTACGAATTACTATTTTAATAATTTTATACAATTCTAAACACACTTGACCCTGTCCCCTGCGTGTGAGGTCAGATACAAAGTTGTATTTTCTGGCGGGTCGAAACGATCCAAGGTGACCATTTAAATATGCAGGCGAGACATGCTGAGATTCCGAAAGTTAAATTTGTACAAACATGCATGTAAAAAATGGAAGAAACCAATAACGTAAGAAAATGTTAAGATTATAATGAAGATCGAACCAAACCACAATATATTAAACAGATGGAAACTCCCAGCATCTTATTTCACTCCCAAATGCACAGGTGGTGGGACTATATAATATAGTATACATGTATAACACATACACACATATAGGTACTATGTATAAATACTATGTATGACAAAAGGGAGTTTCACAATCCAAAACGACACGTGTAAAATGAACCTAATTCACAACTGGAGTACTTATTCTATATAGGTAATTGATACATATATATCGATCCAACTAGTTAATTAATTATTAGGGACCCACACAACATGATCCTCAGGGAGGAAATGGCAAACGGGAGCCGTCCCCGGCTCGACCTTGAGCACCTGAAAGGCGAGGTGTTTAGGGTTCCAAGCCGAGGTGTCAGTGTGACACACCGCCACGGCTTCCACCTTAGCACCGTCCGAACCTCGTAACGAAACAACGTACGGCTTCGTGGTGTCTGTCTTGTGGCAATAGAACACCGCGTATGGGTAATTCTGCTTGTGACACACCACCGCTTTATCAGCCTCTCCCCCCACTTTCTTCACTCCTTCGATTCTATACTTCTCCATCTCACCATTCTCTTTCTCCGCCTCCGTTGAGATCGCTTTCACCTTTTTCCCGAGCTTCGAGGTGCTGAAATCGACCATCGACTCCAACGACGTCGCGCAGTACTTCTCCTCTCCTTTAATCCCCGCCACTTCGCATTCTTCGATGGATTTCTTCATTATCTTCGCTTCCGGTGATTTGGGGGAAAGTGAATAATAGTGTAGAATTTCCGGGAATTTCTCGGACGAGAAGGGTATTTTCTCGGCGTCCTCGCGGGGGAGGAAAGTGGCGGATTCGTTGGTGGTTTTGGTGAAGTGCAAGTTCATTTGCGTCCCCTTTGTCATGTCCTTTTCCAGGAAGAAAACGGCGACGTTTGGATCGTCGTGGAGTTGGTCCTGATTGGCGGCGTATCTGTAGACGAATGACGTCGGTGGGTTGCGGCCACCTGGGTTTATTCCAACGGAGACTGGCGTTCTTCCGGAGGGTGTGTTGACGTTTACACCGCCATTTCCGACTTGCACTGAGGTTTTGTCTTCCACCAACCCTGCAAATTAAGAAGAAACTATAAATTAGAAATATACTAACTATTGTATACTTGGTGATTCTACGCTAATTATTTGCATGGTGATGTAATTCTTATTTTTTTTTGTTTTTTTTTTTTCCATTTTGTCATACTTATAAATCATATTAAATATATACAAAGCAGAGCATGACAACGTTGATGCACGGTATAAAACTTAATTTATACTGTACGAGATGTTTAATTAGTAAAAATTTGATCAAAACATATACTAAAAATACAAATATTTGATATAAAAAAGATATATAGTAAAATTTGATTAAAAAAAGTATAAAAATTTAGTTAAAATTAGTAAATGTTAGTTTGTTTTGGCCAATCAAAGCACTCATAATTGTGACACATGCCACCAATCAAACGCACTCATAATTGTGACACATGCCCCGCTTATATATATATATATATCAAAAAATTAGATAATTCATACGCATATATGACACCGTTTGGTTTGCAAACAAATAACAAAAAATTTTATAAATCTCTATTATTTTATATCACATTACCTTTTTCTTTCACTACACGTATTATAAACTCTCAATTTATCTCACTTTTTTTCACTCCAAACACACCATAACGTTAGAAAAGCCAAGAAATGAGAGAGAGAAAGTGTAATATGCATGAACAAGAAGTAGGGAAAAAGTGTGAGAACGGAAGAACAACTAGTGCGTAGAAGCTCCTTGACAGCCTTTGGCATGGGAGTGTTTGGCAAGACGGTGTTCCAGTAAGCTTCAGGAGATTGATCTGCATGGCTTGCCACCGCCACCAGCTGAAACAAATTAAAAGTGAAGATAATTACCCAAAAAAAAAAAAGAAAATTAAAAGTGAAGACAATAATAATTATTAGCTTCCCAATTGACATGAGAGAGAGAGAGCGGGGGAGAGATTCCCAAGCAAATAGGGTATTTGTTTTAACTATTAAGGATTGATTGGGAGGTCAGAAACTCACAGAAATTAGAAGAGTGAGGAGAGGTAGGAACCGGAAATCCATGAAAGCTGTGAAAGCAGTGCAGTAGAGAGAGGAGAATATATAATAATGTGAAAGGCAATAGAAGATAGATGTAGAAAGAGGAGATGAAAGAAAAGGTTGCATGGAAGGAAGTGAGATATGGGGTTTCTATATTTATAAGTGAATATTGACCGTGTTACACAAGCAACACATCCCAATACTGACTCCTACTGTTTTCATTGCCTCAACTGCCACTTCCCATCCAACATTTTGATTATGCCATATCTCATGGTGGGGTCCACGCATGAGTTTTTTATTTTTTATTTTTTGAAAGGGGGAGGTGATAGGAAACAGTGAAAACGAAATAAATCGAGTCGGATTTTAATTTATTTGAAATATTTTTAATTTTATATAAACTCAAGTTTGATTGGATTAAGAAAGATTTAGATTCGATCGCGAGTAATTCGTTAAACTAAAATGATATCATTTTAGTTTAAAATATAATAAATAAAATATTATAAAAAATATAATAAAAATATATACTATTTTATTAAGTTTACTCGTGAATTTTCGAGTCGAGATTTTTTTTTTAGACTCGATATTGAACTCGAATTTAAACGAGTCACAAATCAAATTCGATTCGAACTTGTTTTAGTTACGAAATATGCTCGAACCGGACAACTTTCAAATCGAGTTTGAATAACACGCGAATAACTCGGTTTCATTTACATATTTTGATGGTAACACGCTGAAACAAATTAAAAGTGAAGATAATAATAATAATTAGCTTCTCAATTAACGCGAGAGAAAGAGATAGAGAGAGAGGGAGAGAGAAAGAGAGGGGGGGGGAGATTCCTAAGGAAATATGTATATTAATTTGTTTTAAGGATTGATCGGAAGGTGATCAGAAACTCACAGAAATTAGAAGAGTGAGGAGAGGTAGGAGCTGGAAATCCATGAAAGTAGTGCAGTACTAGAGAAGAGAATATATATTAATAATGTGAAAGGCAATAGAAGATACTGCATGGAAGGAAGCGAGAAGTGGGGTTTCTATATTTATAAGTGAATAATATCGATCGTGTTACACAAGCAACTCATCACCAATACTGACTACTGCTGGAAGGGTAGGTCCAGTGCAATATATCGTCTTGTATGTTTATACACCGTTAGATCACACAAGACGATGTACTGTATTAAATCTATCCGTCCCGACTATCATTTTTTTTTAAGCTGCCACGTCCCATCAAACATTGAATTTGAATTATGCGATATCTCATGGTGGGGTCCACGCACGAGAGGGAATTTTTTTTTGTGTGTGTGTGTTGGAGGGGGGCGGATGTGTGTTACGTGTAGTAGTTTTGGAGTGTTTAGTTGAAAAAAATTAATTAAAAAGTATAATAAAAATAAAAAAATGTAATAAAAATGATACGTAAAATTATTTAATTAAAAATATATAAAAATTAATTAAAATTAATAATTTTAATAACTTTTGAATCACCAAACAAGACATTTCTTCCCTTTTCACAATTTGTACATCTTCAACGCCAACGAACAACCACCAGCATTTATTAAGGTTTCTAGTGGACGTTGACAGTTTGATTCTTTTGCGATTACAGAATCTTCTTTTTTGGACGAATGCTTGATATTCTCACTTTTTATTGTTTCTAATGATCAATACAAATTTCGTTATACAAAATCAAAATTTAAAATAAAATAAGGTCCAATTTCCCTCAATTAGTTCGGTGGATAGTTAATCAAGTTTTAATTTAATTAGTTTAATTTTTAATTTATTATTATTATTATATGAAAGAAGGCCAAAACCTCCTATATTTTTATTTATTACCTTTATATATGGCAGAAGTTATAGTTATAATTTCTTATGATTAAGCACATAAGTTCTAATTATTAATTATCACGTTACAATGCAAGAACTTTCTTATAATTAACAATCTTATATGCCTACAAAACATGCCCCCCCTCCCTAATTAGAGCTCAAAGCTGAGAACACTTGGGTTGAGTTTGAAAAGAAAAAAAATTTAATTTTTTTTTGTATTTAGAAAAGGAAAAATTTTAACTTTTTAATAGTTAAATTTTAACTTTTTTTGTTAATTTAACATTTTTTTACTACGAAATTTAAAAAAAATTAAAATGTAAAATATAAATTTAATTATTTTAGAAAAAGCTATAAAACTGAGTTATCAGCTCTTTTTCTTTTTTTTTTTTTCCCTCAAAAGGTATTTTAGCCCATGGGTGTGACGGAATGGCAAGAGATGTTACATGAATTAAGATAGTATGAGGGTGTTTAGCTCATTAATTTTTGTAATATATATATATATATAATTTTTTTTATCCAAATTTCTAACTTTCTCCATCATGTCAATTTTTTAAAATTTTTATCAAATATCTCTTATTTTTATAAATTTTAATAAATTTTCTCAATTTTTAACCTTTTTTAACTTTTACCAATTTTCTTTAACTTTTACCAATTTTTATTAACTTTTATCAAAATTTACTAAATATTCAACTAAATTTTTTTGGTAAGTAATATTGAGCTAAAAATTAACCTGACACCTTTTCCTTTTTTTTTGGGGGGGGGGGGGGGTTGGTTGTGATGCCAAACAGCGTCTGAAAAAAAACTATGCCTTATTCATTAATTGCCCATAGCTGACTGATCGATCTCCTTCATGAGCTTTGTTAAACAAATCCTCGGGAAGATTAAAGCCCGTGCTGATATTGTTGAAAATATTAAAAAATTTTAAAATTTAATTATTTTTTTCATTGTAAATTATAAATTTATAATTTTTATTAAATTTTACTAACTTTTTTCACTTCAAACAACTTCAAAACTAAAGTCCCGAAATAATAATCACAGTGAATTTAGCCCATTCAATATAACCAGTACTTCAATTTTCAAGATACGGTCACTATGGTTGTTTGGTGGTAAAAATTATAATAAAAGTATAAAAATTTAATTTAATATAAAAATATATAATAAAATTTAATTAAAAATATAAAAATTAACAAAAATAATTAAATTTTGATTAATTTTTTTAACCAAACACTTCCTATGCTCTATATAGACCCCATTGGAATCATTAGTTCCCAGAAAAGCAAGCAATCTCAACAGAGACGACAACGAAAATGCTGACATTTTTGATTGATTATCAGTGACTCCTTACCACAAATTTGAGAAGTGATTACGTACGCCTTGGTACCTTATTGATGATTTGCCTCTGATTAATTTCATGTCATTTTAGAGTACCCCAACATTGATAAATTTGTGTGTTTGGTTAACAAAAATTTGATAAAAAAATATAATAAAATATAAAATTTTAATATAAAAGTGATATGTGATAAAATTTTATTAAAAAAATATAAAAAATTAATAAATTTTAATTAATTTTAACCAAAAAACACTCTCGATGAATCATATGCTTCAATGTCTCATCGATCTTTGAAGAAAGTGAATTAATTACCGCCAGACCTGCAGGGTGCATATACAGACAATGTGCATATATAAAGTGTTTGGTTAGTCAAAATTAATTATTTTTTTTAATTTTTTATATTTTTTTAATTAAATTTAGTTATATATTATTTTTACATTAAATTTTTATATTTTTATTAAATATTTAAGTCAACCAAATATCTCATAAATATATATATATATATATCATATATATATATGTATACATCTTCTTCTTCTCCGAGGTATGTATGTGGAGCCAGGGCAAATGTTCGCAACTGCAGGGGACAGTGGGGCTCGACCATTAAAAGGATTATCAGTAGGGACGACTCTCGTAATAATGAAACACATGTGTCCACTTGATTTAAGGGATAATTAGAGTGGTAAAAAGTAAAATAAAATAATATAATTTAAGATAATTTATAAATTTAAAAATTTATATAATAAAATAAAAAATAAATAATTTTTAAAATTTCTACAAATTTTTTAATGCACCAAATAACTCTCAATAAGATATGGCTGCTGCCTTCCCTAATGGATATATTGAAAGGTTCCCCTTCTAGATATAATTACGGCCAGGAAAATTTTGTTAAGGGGCCGTTTGGGGGAAAAAAATAGAAAAAGTGTAACTTCCTATTTTTTTTTAAACTTAGTCACTTTAGTTGTTAATTAAGTGTCCAGTAAAAATTTAAAAAATTTAACAAAATTGATAAAGGTTAAAAAAAAGTTAGTAAAAATTATTTTTTATTTTTTGTGAGCCAAACGGCCCTTAATATTTTATTTAGTCGAGCAACAGGGCTACCCCAGTATAGGGTCCTCCATATGCCGTAGCTCATGCTTGAGTTCAAATTAATTGTACTCCTCCTCTTGGACTAAATCCCAGTCGTTGGATCATCAAAAAGCAAACCGCAATTGCTGAAATTTACGCATTAATTTTTTTTTTTTTTTTTTTTTGGGTCATGAAATTTTCCCATTAAACTTAATCTCAGTTGTGAAATTTCACCGCAGTAACTAGCTCCTGCGTTTCCTTCCTAAAAGAATAAATCTTATTCAATTCATTTGGTTAATAAATTTAATTACCAGTTTTGAATTTTATTGCATATTTCTCTAATTTAAATATGAAAAAAATTATCTGGTAAGATTTAAATTTAGGAATAGTTTTGCTTTATTTAATTAATCAAACTTTAAACACGTAAAATATATATGTTTGTGTGTATATATATAACATAATTAATATAGTTTTTTTTTATAATAAAAATGATTCTGGCTGGTCTAACCACACACATGTTGGATTCTGATAACTATATCAAACAACGCCGGTTAAGTTGCTTACTTGCAGCTCTCTCTCTCTCTCTCTCTCTCTCTAAAATCATACTGCCTCTGATTCACTATCTATGTATTACTTGTAAATGCAATGGAATCTTTTTGCATAAATGAAAGACGTGTTTTTACTCACAAATTTGTTGGCATGCCCCTTTAAGATGTGTTTGATTTGTTAAAAAATATTAAAAATTTTTAAAAATTATTTATTTTTTATCTTATTACACGAATTATGAACTCACAAATTACATCACTTTATCTCAATTTATCTCACTTTTTGTCACTCTAAATACAACTTTAATGAGACAAATTTAAAAAACAAACAAATAATTGAGTGGCCTGCACTTACTTTCACTAAAATTGGCACAATTTATTTGTTTTAAATTACTATTGGATAAGGCCATTAGCACTTGGACACCAGATCCATTTGGACAACCCGGGCCAGGAATCATTGCTTGGGCCTATCTCAATTTTTTGGATCAGACTGGTGGCTTCAATGTTAAAAAGCATGCGTACTATAATAATTAAGTAACTATAGTTCATTTTCTTTTCCAGGGGAACAAGCAATCCCTTTTGTTCGCCTCCTCCGCTTTCTTATTATTACTATTAATTTTTTTTTTCTATTTTGGCATTTCTTTCTAGGGGGCATTTGGTAGCAAAATTTTAGCCGAAAAAAACTACCAACTTTTGATTTTAGCGTTTTTGGACAACCACCAATTTTTATCACTTTTCTGCTCTGCTATCGTAACTTATCAATTCAAAAGTTACTAAAATATTAAAATGCTAAAAGTTACTAAAAGTTGTCAAAAATTACCAAAAATTTTACCAAATATTTAAAAGTTGCAGACAGCTGCTTAAAACTTTCTACTTTATTTTCACAAAACATACCAAAATTACAATAGTAACATTTGACAAAAAAAATACCAAAAGTTACCAAAAAATTGTGCCTCCAAATGCCCTCTAATTTTAACTATGGCATTTTTGTTTGAACTTTTAATTAAAATATGATATTTTTCAATTATTTTGTGTTATTGCCCAATTAAATCTGATTATTGGCTGTTACGTTTTTTTTCATTTTTGTTTTGTAATTTTTTAAATATTTTCCATACTTATTATTTTTTTATATTTTATGCAATCTCGAAATGACCCCTTTGAAAAAAAACTGTTGATTTTGTTGATGCCATAGCCTCATGCTTGTTAACTAGGTGCGCCACTGGGCCCAATTTGCCCTGGAATGGGCGTTTGATAATCTTTGATGCAACCGTAGACATAGCACAATTGGCTCAAATACATCACTAATCATATATGGGGTGGGCTTATTTTGAAAACATAACCAGATAGATTCTTGCGCTCTATTTTATTTTTTTATTAAATAAAATTATATAATTCTTTTTTATTCGTATAAAAAAAAATAATTATGATATTAAATTATATAATATATCCATTGTAGAGTACAAATAAAGCATGCATATGATTTTATGAGGGGGAAAAATAGAAGAAAAGTGATCTAGACGGCGGTTTTTATTAAAAAGAGTTCGTCATTATATTTGGAAAAGGTCGGTTTATATCGATTGGAGTTTATCACTATATTTAGAACTGGACAGGTAAATTGGAGGCTGTGACATTCGAAAACTATATTTAGAACTAAATTTGTGCAGTGAAAGAAAAGTAGCAGAAGAAATAAATTATTAATTCATATTATTTTTTTTATGTTTAATTTTGTAAAAAATATTTTTATTTTTTAACTCAACTTAAAAATAAATAAATTCGATTTATTTATTTATTTTTGCCTCTTCATTTCTTTTATTTTTATTTTTTTGGTTTATTTCACAAATTTATATTCCAAATGCGAGGTATAAGATTTAGAGGCCCGATTAATTAAAAGTGAGAATATTTTACACTCCTCTACTAGACTACTAACTTTTTCTACTCTACAATAATTTAATGAAAAAAAAATAATACGGAGTGAAGAAACTAATAAAAAAAACTAATAAAGAAGTACATTTATTATTTCTTTAATTAACTATATAATGAGTAGCAAACCCTTATAAATATATATATATATATATATTTATTTATATTTTCTCTTTTTCTTAGATGATTGGGTATTATTCTTTCCCTTGCTATTAGAATTCATATGGAGGATGAAACGGTTGGCAATAATTCTAGATTAGCAAAATGCAAAAGGTAATCATGAATTGTAATGTAATGTCTAGTGGACATATACTATATATATATATATATATAAATTATTTTGAGAGAAAAAAAAAAAGAGTTCAAAGGAGTGGAAGACATGATGCCCAACTCCAACATTAAATCTTGTGTATCGGTTTCTCCACGGTGGGTGAGTGGAAGAATGATTCCCACAAATTCACATTATCTCTGTAATTAATTATGAGTTGTGACCAACGCATTACTCTTAGAGAGAGAGAGAGAGAGACGAGAGAGACGAGAGATGTGGTAATATATAATGATGCAATATCATCCGTCCATTGGATAACAATCAGGGGTATATCAACTGGCGAAGCAAAAAATTAAGCATGAGAAGGTAATAATTATAAGACATATAAATAATTTAAATCTTACATATTGTATAAAATTTTTATTGACAAAAAAAAGTTAAAAATTAAAATTATTTTTTTTATATTAGATGAATTGATACAATTGTATTAGTGTATACTGAGTTAAATTTTGTTTTTTTCATTGGTGGTACAATAGTATTGGATAATTTTTTTTTTGGGAGGGTACATTTATATTGGACAATTTTTTTTTGGGTGTGTACAATTGAATATTAAAATAATATCAATATAGAAAAATAAATAAATAATAATAGGTAATAATAAAAAAAATTCCAAGGTGGCCATGTGCCCGCTGCCTCAATGGTGACTCCCCCCGGGTGTATACATGCCAGAAATTCGATCAGATGATATTTTAAGGAGAACGAGGGGTGAAGAAAAAATCTAAATTTTATTACACATCTGATTGGAAAGGGTAAATTTGATAAAATTTGATTTTATTTGATGAGAGTTTTCACTCGTTCTTATATTTGAATTAAAATAAAAATTTATGAATTAGATTAATTTCGTTTCATAACTTAAATATTGAAAATATATATTATTTGAAATTTAAAATAATAGAATTTAATGAGAATTTCTTAATTATTTTTTTACAACCATCTAAGTTGAAAAGATAAATTTTTATTTTCATATCTCATATTTTACTATAGTCAAATTTAATATTTCTCTTAAATTAAATCAATTTAATCTTAAATTTAAAATGTGTTTCAAATATAAAATTTTATTTATCAAATTAAATTAATAAATTTCAAATCAAATCAAATCAAATTTTTTATTTTAGAATCAAATCAATTTAAGAGCAAACGTTTGAAATGAAATTTTAAGAGTTAATTTGGAATAGAGGTGGAATTAAAATAAAATTATTTCTTCTAATTAAGTTTAAAATTATAAGATATTCTTTTTTTTTTATATTATATTAGATATTCCTACTAATCTTATTTCATATGTTGAGAAGTTAAAATAATAGTATTGAAAGGTATGCTTTTGTTATTAATTATGTTAACATATTGGTAGTCTTTTTTTTTTTTTTTGTAATTTTGGTTATATATGCTTTATTTATCATCTATTTTTAAAAATAGAATAATAAAATATTATAATTGTAGTAAGTTAGTGCAGTACAAGATTAGGAATTCAATTGCAATTAAGCAACTATGAGTAACATAACCCCCCCTCTCTCTCTCTCAATTTCTTCTATATATCAATTTAAAGGTCCCTATCAAATGGATACCTCAATCTTGGCACATTAGAACTTGATGGAGGGACAAAGGGGCGTAGTGTAGCAGCTGAAAAGGGACTTTAAAAAAGCTCTCATTTGAACTTATCTAAGTAGGAAGCTTTCAATCATAAGGGGGAGTGAAGAACCCATAAAGCTCTCCATATAGATAGTTAAATAAAATAAAGGCGACATGATCAAAAGGTATTTTAATCAAGTGAACAACATCTCTCCCAACCATCCAGAGGAGATTTAATTTGCATCTATTTGTGAAGCAGCTAGTTTCTTACAAGAAAGAAACATGTATATGGTAATTGGTTTCTTAATTCTATCTGTCACTCCTTCTTCTTCTTCCTCTATTTTTTTTTTTTTTTATTAAGAAGGTCAGAATAAATTGTGGGTATGGAACATAAATATGTAACCTCCTGAAATTTCATTTTAAGGCTCATCGAACAACATTAGATAAATGAAGGGAATATAAGATAATAACAAATGGATAATATATATATACTAATGCAGGAGAATACTGAACACAACGTATATGTATATATATATATATATATTAAAAATCGTATTATCTTATATTCCCTGTACTCAAATAATTAACATAAAAAACATGGCTAGTGAAGAGGATCAGAGGAATGTATATTTGAACCCCATGTGTAGTTGACATTAGTTTATATTATACAAAGTCAACAATGATAAAGAATTAACACCATGCCTCAATTGTCAACTTACTCCAATATGAAATGCTCCTTCTGCATCCAGGTAAGTCACCTAGGTTTTGGACATTTTCATTCACGCTATATATGGATGCATTTAGGTAGAAAAAAACAAAATTAGTAAAAATTGATGAAAGTTACAGTTTCATAATTTATACAATAAAATAAAAAAGTTAATAATTTTTAAAAATTTTTAGTATTTTTTTAGTAAAATTAAAAATTTCGAACGTAGTGCATATATATATATATATATATACATGCACCTTTTACCCACAGCATATATATAATATTCAATTATGTACATGCATGTCTTAGTGCCTAAATTTTAATTAGGGACTTCCAAAGCGAGTAGCTTTATTTGTATTCTCTCCTGATCATGACCCACTTAATTTTCATAATGATTAATTAGATAAATTTCTTTATTGTATCTGCACTACAGTTTACCTACCATATATATATATATATATATATATATTATACTTCGTGTATATATTTTATGATAATCCCATAATGCTTTCGGCTTAATTATGTCTAATCAAAGAACACAAAAATGATGATCACTTAAACCACAAATTGGGGTGCTTTTTACCGAACTTATTAAGCACACGCACGGGTCATGATGGTTTTAGGTGTGATTATATTCTTAGTTACAATCTTCTTACATAATTACTAGTTGCTGGCATGTGCATTTCCGCATCTGCTGTTGGGGTTGGGGATATACTGCACTGATTTGTCCTGAAGTACAAAAATTACATTAATTCTTACGTGTAGATTTTAAATTCAAAAAAGTTAAAATTTTATCTATATGTATAATAGAACTGACATATAGGAACTACTATAATTTTTACATTGGAGAACAAATTAATGCATATTGCACTAGATGTATCTCAGTCCCTACTTTTATACTCATTCATCCAAAATATATATATATATATATGTATGTATATATAGCAAGCACAAAACCCTCACTACCATAAACACAGATGGTGCAAAACCCATCTTGGTCGAAAATGTTTATATTGAAATGATATATATATGTGTGTGTTTTGTATATTGCTGTTTTAAAAATTTAAGTAATAATATGAAATCAAAATAATAAAGCCGGCCACCAGCATAGACATTCTAGCAAATTGTTTAAAGAAAAGCTAAAGGTTGCTTTCTGCATGATTCTCTCTTCATTGTTTCGACGAAGATTCTGAACTGTTGCAGATTAAAAAGAATATTCCACCTTAACTTATGCTTAAATTTGATGCAATTAATGGTCATATATATATATATATATATATACATATAAGGCCTACCATTTACTTAGCAGCATCTTATGAACAAAGTACTTGAAAATTCATAGTTGCATTGAAAGTTTTGGGGTGATCAGAGTGTATATTGTGGGAGCAAACAGCCTTTGAATCCATGCGATATATGGATGTTCCATAAGAGAAGAACAATCAGTAGTATTCAGCAATTGAATTTCATTTTATATCCACTTCCTTCTCTACAAGTTGTTGTTGTTATGTTATAATGATTAATTTTATAGTCAGGGTTGCAGCTATATTTAAACTGTGGTGGATTATAATTTGATTAAAATTTTAATTCAATTTTTTAATACTAACAATATATAACATCTTAACTCAATTGTTTATAGTCCCGTTTGATATTCCGTCTATAATTTAATACAAAAAATTGTTTCTAATTAATAATTCAAGACAAGAAAAATTTTTTGTTCTATTTTTTATTACAATAAACAAGACGTTAAAGATATAAGTGATAATAAAATACTTTCGGTTAATAAGAGCAAACCTTGTATGTTTATACTTTTTTCCATAATATTATCACAAACTTGAACTAATGTGCACACATAATTGGACATATATATATATATATATATATATATATATAAGCTTTGGGTTTTGCTAATTAATTTGACATGCACGTGATACTAAAGAAGAATAGTTAAGGAGTTCATAGTTAGGAGTTCCATATATATATATATATATATATATATATATTTATATGGGATTCACATTAAGAAATTCTTGTCATGCATACTTTTAAAGTTTTGTCCTTTCTTAATTTTCTACAACATCATGTCTTAGATAAGTGCAAAACCACATGGAAATTTTTAAATGATTTTCTTACAATGAAACAGCAGTGTCAAATCAACTGATTTTCTTACATATGTACTTTTAAGTGCACTAATTAATTATTAATTTGTGTTAGTGCTCATTTGTGCTGATAAGTTTGTAAGATTCGAGTACCTATCAATCCAAAAAACTACTAATTAATATATATACATATGTAAGCAGGCATAAAACCTCCAAACAAATGGTTTAATTGAAATCTTTTCTACATACAACTTTGTGCATATATATATATATATATAAATACAATGATTCGAATGGGGAGCCTCTCGCTGCCTTAGCAACTTCATTGGTCAAATATGGCGATGTCACATATTATATTTCCACCAAATATCTTAATCACGACCAAATTAAGGGAGGACCCTGCGACAACTAATTGGGATTGGACATAATCTGCAGTGACAGTACAAGCCTAGTTACTCTTTGCATGAGACGATTTATATATATATATATATATAATTACAGAGCTATAGATACATATTATTATATATGTATAAGAATATTACACAAGTTGTAAACAGCTCGAGTGGGGTGCTTCAACCTATGGAGTCTTTACAAGGACTCTTTTCAATGTAGCCAATAGTTTGATATCAAACCTCCATACACAGAAAAGATAGATCAAACTAATGAACTGAATCACTTGCAACAATTTTTTTATATTGCAATGCTCTGTATATCTGGGCTTATTTGCATTAAGGATTTTTTAGAAGAAAAGGAAAAAAATAAGGATTTAAAATTCTTTATCTTATTTAAGTTGTGATAGAAAATTAAAGAAAAATACATGAGATTTGAAAACTTATAAATAATTAAATTAAGGGTTGTGATATTTTTTTATACAAAATTACAAAATTAACCTTGTAATTAATGGAAGACAATTAATACAAAACACCATAAATATCATAATTACCCTGCATTTTCATTTGTTATTAATTGTAAAACTATAATCTCCAATTTTCACTTTTATGTAACTATATATATCTCTCATAGTCTTATGTCTCACTTTTATATATCTCTCTTTCATTCATTAAACCTTAAACAAAATACCTTGGAAGGAAGATTGTATTTAGAGGGATTCAATAATCATAATAATAAAAAATTTGTTCTATGTTACTTATAATATTTCTTTATTTTTTATTTTTGTTAGTTTATATGCTATTATATTATTAAGATTTTTTCCATATTAAGTTTTTTTTATATTTTTTTTACAGTTCCTGTTTATAGTGTGTTTTTTTTTTTACTTGGTAATTTATAGAGAATTTTTGTTAAAATTATTGAATTGTTTTGAATAGTATCATATTATTTTTTATTTAATGGTGGGTTTCAGGATGAATGCTAGGATTTGAATTTCAATTTAATTTACCTTTATTTTAGTTATTTTTATTAATATATTAATTAATCAACTATTGTGATATCTTGCTTGGTATCAATTAAAAAACAATAATTATTTATTTTCTTCTTTGATTTTTGATAAAATAAACTTAAATGATATATTTACAAAGCAATTTAAAAATTATTAAAAAAGTTCTCTCATACAATTTTATGAAATTATAATTGACACTGGACTTTTAATTTAACATTCAAATTAATAAAAAGTGGAGGTTATAAAAAAAATGCAAAAAGTAGAGAATGTTATTCTTATAATAATAAATATACAAGGAGGATAATTATGGTATTTGATGTATTTTGTATTAATTAACCTCTACTATAAAACTAATTTTGTAATTTTATAGCAGCAAAAAAAATGATAGGAAGGGAGGGAAATTTTTTAAGGAATGCCAATATTCACACTCTTAATTAAATTAAAAGATTAATATTTTAGTAAAAGTCGTTTATCTTATTGTTATTTTAAATTTAATGAAATAAGTACATGTATTTAAAATTTATATACATATGTTTCTATTATCTCTCCTCTCTCTCTTCCTCCCTCCCTCCCTTACCAAATTCACACTCTAATTAACACACCTTTAGGCTCCGTTTGCTTCAATCTAAAATGTTTTTTAAAAATAAAATTCAGTTACATTTTTGAAAAATATTTTTTAAAAACATAAATAGAAGTGTTTTCCAAATAATTAACATTTATACATTGAAGGAAATTGAAAACAAATGCAGGTAGTGCTGAAAATTTTCTTTCCTAAACATTAATTTTCACATGTGGGATAGTTTCACACTTTATCACACGAAATTGAATTTCAAGCATAAGCTCAGGAAAAAAGTGATTCTCAAACGATGATAGGTACGTAGCTCTCAATGCAAACAATTGAAGAAGCCATTACCACTTGGAATCATTATTTTCCTATAGAAAACAAGTATGTAAAACATGGCCTAGAATTCACAGGGCACATTGTTTATGTATTATATTTCATGCTAGGGTTAATGATGGGCCAATTTAAATAAGCACCAATCCATCATATATAGGAGAATCTTGAACTAGCTAGTTACGGCCTTTCTCTAATCAAGTAATGTAGCTAAGAAGGCTTTAAAAAAGTGGGTGTATGTTTAGTGGTTCCTTTATTTAAGAAGGAAAAATTTATTATAGTACCACATTTAACTATTAATTTGAACTTAAAAAATAGTAAGAGAATATTACAAAGGAATAATGATGTTTCATAGAATTATAATATTCATGGGATTGTAATATTTATCGTATTCAGTAGTTCCACGACCGCACAAACAATCTTTACACAATAATTATGGGCACAATGACAATGTCGTTTCTTTAATTTTGCACTATAATCTTGTGTGGATACTTTGATACTGGCGCTACCTCTCATGTTGCGTTAGATGGGAGGCATGTTTTATTTTCTAAAATCATATATATATATATATATATATCTTAAGAGAATTCAACCCTAAATGTTTAATTAATAGATCTCAAAGTATATAAAAATCACACAAGTATAATATATTACGGATGTAATTAGATACATGCATCTTATATTATATATATATTTATGTGATCGTGACAGTTTGAAGAAAAAAATGGATTCAAAACAAAGTTTATTTTTGTTTTGTCAACTAAGAAAATGACAGAGGACATTTCTCAATTCCAAATCATAGAATTAATTTATTGTCTTTTTCCTTTTATTCCCTTCTCATTTCTCTTTAAATTCAAATATAACCTTAAAATTTCTTATTATTTAAAATTTTCAATTCTTTTAGACATGGCTAGGGGATCAACCTTGTTTCTCCCCTCTCTAATTTCTAATAATTAATGTTAATTATCATGGATTAATTATGTATTGTTAGTTAATATTGGTTAGTGAATCATCGAAAAATTATTTATACTTTTACTTTCACTGAATATAAATCCTTTATTCGCACCCTCGCTTCAAACAAAGCATTAGATTTATGAGGAGGTTGTAAAAAACGTAAGGAAGAACGATCATATAATGGTTTGGTGCGCTGGTGCTAGGTCACGGTACTTAACAAATGAACTAATGCTGGTGATGAGCATTATTCTTAATGCTAATTTAAAAAAAAAAATTGAGGAAATATATTAATTGGAGAATTAGCTAGCTATCTCTTTCTCTCTCTACTGTATGAATCAGATCGAAGGGATGTTTGCTAAAATATTTCCGTTAAGAAGAAGACCTTTCAAACAATTAGAAGTTAGATTGCTCCATTAATTTGCCTTTCCTTTTGCATCAGGAGAAAGTCCATTGCCAAAAAGTCCACCACGAGTATTGAACATTATCAAGGATAGACGAGATCTCTCATTGAGTACAAAGAGGAGATTATTTCTTATACATCGCTTTCGAAAATGGCTTCCTCCAACCTCCAACTTATGGCCATCGAGCAGGCTACTTTGATGGTACAAGATTCAACTTGTCAACGGCGAAAGAACAGTTTATATTTCATAGGGTTGAGAAAATTACTTCGAATGAAAGGATGAACTCTTTAAAATTTTCTTGATGCACAACGGAAGTATATTGTTCTCAGTGATTTTGCCTTCCAAACTATTTTCAATTCTCTCTTTCTAGATGAATGTGTGTGGTCACTTAATTCATATCATCTGGCTTATTAATATATAAAAGATATTTATAGAGAGAGATACAGAGTTTGTGTCAGGGAATATCTCTAACTGTAGGGATTATCTCTTATCCACTCTTACATATATCTTATCTATATATATCATCCTAATATATATTTAGAAGATATGGTATCTTGAGAAAATCTCCAAATCATATCATCTTATCTAAATATATATTAATTATCTATAATTTATTTCATAAATAAATTATAAATAATTAGCCAACTGGACTTGACCCATCAAGATAAAATTGAGCTAGCTTAAGGACTGAAGGCCTATGGATTCCTAACTCCAACTTAAAAGATATTTGGCTCTTGTCATCTCATGATAGCCCATTATCTTTTAAATTAACTCAGGGCTATTCCACTAAAAATCCTGAGCTATACTCTATGTAGTCCATGTTAAAATTCATTTAATAAAAATAACTTTTAATAAAATGAAATTTGGTCTTAGACCAATAATATTCACTTAATTAACTGTCCATTATAAGCTCGTAATTAAGTTAGGCTAAATGTCGAGCCACTTAATTATATGTTTAACCCTAAGTCTTTATTTATCTATATTTTAATCATTCTCAATATTTTCATATTTGTAAACAATTTACAAATAAATATTGTTATTCCATAAACAATTTATTGAATAGACTGCGGTCACATATTTAATGATCAAAAAGATAAATAACTTAGGTGAGCATATCAAAATGGATTCCATCTTATAAGGATATGTTCCCACGATTCATGAAATAAAATCTCCAATTTATCGAGATTTTTATCATTTATAAGATCTCACTCCGTGATAACTCAAATAGATTTAATTCATAAATGTAAGTCCATTATAAACTCAGGATTTAGGTTTATTAAGTTTATTAAAGTTTAAGTAAATTATGATTAATGACATTTATTAACCAAATCATAATTTATAACAGTTCTTTCAATATGTATATCATATATACATACTAACTTTCCTACTCAAAGTCACCACTTTAGTGATCAACATAAATTACCCAATTAAGAAGTAGAAAAGTTACAGCTTAAACATAATGAATTGCCCGTTTCATTAATAGTTATGAATTTACTTTAATTTATAAAACTTGTGATTTAAATCTTTCTGTATTGGTATCTTATACCCAATACTTAAATCACATACTTTATAAATAAGGGACATTAATGTATGCTTAAATAAATAAATATTTTATTATATCTAGAAAAATAAAGTAAAATAAAATGTCATTACAAAAAAACATGCTTTCAATGGCACCAAAGAAATATAAATTTAACAGGTACAAGATTCAACTGTCAGTGGCGAAAGAACAGTTTAGGCCATGGTTGATGTCAACTACTACACCTTCTACATCTCTGATCACAATAGCATAAGCTGTCGAATTTGCTTAGGTGTGATTCCCCACTTCTATTGTCAATATTTTTATGATAAAACTCATATATTGCAATTATTAGGTGTGTTTGAAATGATAAAAAGTGAGATAAAACGAGATAAGTTATGAGTTTGTAATTTATACAGTGAAATAAAGAACAAATAACTTTTAAAAATTTTCAAAAATTTTCAGAAGTTTTTGACAAATCAAATGCATCCGTTTTTATAATCTCAACAACCTGAAATAAAGTTAACTCCTTAGGAAAATAATTTTTTATTTTTAAAAAATTGTATCAAAATGGTATATAAATGATACATACGTAATAAAAATACATTTTAATAATTTTATTAAATAATTTTTATTATTTAAAATTATTGACCTACGAAAAAGTGACATGATTTTGACTCTAACTTCTTATAGTTAGCACTATGGAGCCTCTATGCATGGGATGCTTGGAGTTTTGAAAAATCTCAAAAAAATTAAAATTTAGTGATAAAATATTATAAAAGTGGTACGTAATTAATTTTAATTAAAATAAATTAAAAACTTTTGGTATTAATTAAAAAAAAGTTTAAAATTCCTAACAAAGTTATTAATTAAACCCAAATAAATTAACTTCATGGCCAGTCTCTTCACCAGTCTTCCGCAAGCAGCTTCTTGTTACCTTCCATGACAAGTATACTTGGGGACAACCTTCACTAGGGCCACAAACGACCGTAGGCCAGAGAATGTCGTCAACTAGTACTATAAAATTATAACTACCACGGCATTTTTTTTTTCATTTTCTTTTTGAATTTGTTAAGTCAACCATGCATAACTAATTTACAAAATAGGGGGTGTTTGGTGTCATAAAAAAATTAAAAAAAAAATGTAACTTTTCATGCACAACTAAAATGTGATGTTTTAGTGGTTAATTAGATATTACATAAAAATTTATAAAAATTAGAGAAAGTTAAAAAAAATTAAAGAAATTTGTAAAAGTTATATAAAGTTCATAAAAGTTAGAGTTGGTAAAATTAGTCTTGTGTTTGGCCAAAAAAAAGTTAAAGAAAACTAGTAAAAGTTAATTTATTTATTTTTTTATCTTTTTATACACCAAACGTTCCCGTATTGTTAAAAATTTTTTAACAATTAATGTGCTGATGCGTGTTTACAAATTAATATCAGCACCAAAATAAAAATTAACTGATGCTCCTTTTTGAAGACGCACATATTTGATTTATTAGAAAAGCTATAATTTAACTGCATGTTCCTAACATCGGACACTACTTTTTCAAGAAAACTATTTCGTATACCAGTAGGAATTTGCCCCCGAATTTGAATTTTGATCTTTAATCTCTCTCTCTCTTTTTTTTTTTTTTTTTGGGTTGGGGTTGCTTCGGTTGCCTTTAAATTTAAGAGCACGATGATGGGTAGGTTCTAGGTGGAGGACAATTTGGTCAATTCACACTCCACCAGCCACCAGCCAGCATGGTCCAACATATTGGCCACCCATAACTATCACTTTATATATATATATACGTATGTATTTGCAGTGAGCATCAAAACATATGGAAATGACTAGTACCTATTAATTTTTCTTGACTTAAGATTAATCGATCTGGATTTTCCCAAATAATTGGAACTGGTAGTGGTCAAACACCAAATGAATTCCTCTTAATTCTGTCTTTTATATATGAGAGGGAGAGAGATCGAGGTCCACCGGAAGGATTTAGTTTAAGTTAAGCTGCGGTCACTTATTATAAGTACATCCACAAATATATTATACCCATATATACATGATATAGAGCACTTTTTTAATACATTACGTGGGTAATATTTTTTTTTTACATTTATTTTGGAAGGAAAGAATAATTTTAATTTAAAAAAAAAAAGTAAAAATCTTTCAATAGACCCAACAACTCCATTACAAAAGGATAAGTAAAACTCATACACAAATATCAAAATAGCATAATCTACAAAAATAAAAGACTACTTTCAATGTCAAAGGATTTACTTTCAAATAATTAATTTTAACATTTTTCTTCCTTCTTGTTGGAACTAGAACTAATCTTATTTAATATGGAGGGAGAGACTTGAGAAATCTCTTTCTCAAAACAGACTTTAAGTTGTTGATTTTTTTACTAAAACTTCATCCTATGGTCATAAAATTGGGATTGATTTGAAACTTTTTTATCTAAATCACATAATACTAAGGAATGTCCAAAATGATATTATCAATGTAGTTATTATACTTCTTTACATCAGCTTCTTCTTCAATACAAGAGTTAAGAACATTGAAAATATTAGATAAAAAAGAATATTTTCATTATTTTTTTTTTGAGTCTGCACCTTTTTAAATACGTATTTTGACCTCCATCCTTGAATTTCTAATAATATGATGCCATTTATTCATTTGAACCTCATTTACTTCTCCTTGATTATTCATTATAGTTTCTCCTAATTTTGTTTATCTCCCAAATCAACTTTCACTACTTGTTTCTTAATTTTTGGTGTGCATCAGAATGTTGAATGTCCAAAATTGTTGTAAGTTTTACCATGTTTAGGGAATCACGAAACTTCAACCATGATTTCAGATGACTCTCCATAACCTAAGTTAATTTTGAAGCTCGCTTTTCAAACTCGTAGTCCCATCCATGTATAGTGGCTTCCCAAGAATGCTAGTTGGGTATCATATGCCTTCTTCTGTCTACAATTCAAGAGAAACATTAAATAATTTGACCAATAGTTATAAAGTCATCTTTAACAAGACATAACCCAATTTGTCGTTGTTTCAACACGAATCACCTCTCGTAGCATGATAAGGAGCATTTTGCAAGAGAAACATAATATGTATTCACAATTATTAGTTTTTATATTTTATTAAATTATAAAATAACAGTGATCATATGATGATGCACTACTTGTGTGTAACATTGTGCTAAAATTAAACTCTATGAAATATACATGCTATTTTCAGTGGCTCCAATCAACAAAAGGGATATATATATATATATATATACACGCACACACACGCAGATAAATCACCAACTCTCTCTCTATATATCTGTCTGCTGTTGCATTGAATGAATGCTGATTAAGCCCTGTGGCCGATAGCTCCTCCCTCCAGCTATTCCCCCAACTGAATAATACACATAGGCTCATAAAAGCTTATTCTAACAAGTGGGTTAGAATTCTCAATTAATCCACTCATCCACCAATAGACAATCCCTCTTCAAATCAAACATGAAGTTTTCCCTAGATGGGTCTTCTTAGTTTTATCTCCAAGTTCAATCACCTTTCAAGCACAATACAGCCAAAAAAAAGTACCCATATATACACATATATAGTTGTATCTTCCTTTTAACTGTTCTTCTGTACCGTGTGTCTATATATATATATGCTACTTGCACTTTTAATGGATTATCTGAGAGAGATAGAAGGGAAAAGAGCTCATGATCCTATTTTCGATGGAAAGACAGTGAAGTCCCAGAGATTCGTATATGTCCCCGAACCGGTGATCGTCGGCGCCGGTCCGTCGGGGTTGGCCGCCGCCGCTTGTCTGAAGGAGAGAGGAGTCCCCAGCATAGTTCTAGAGAGATCTAATTGCATAGCGTCGCTGTGGAAGTACAAATCCTACGATCGCCTTCGGCTTCACTTGCCGAAGCAATTCTGCGAGCTACCATTGATGTCCTTCCCCGAAGAATTCCCCATTTACCCTTCCAAGCAACAGTTCATTCAGTACCTCGAAGCGTACGCCGAGAGGTTTGCGATTAGGCCGGCGTTCAACCGGGCGGTGGCGCGTGCGGAGTTTGACGGGAGTCTCGGATTGTGGCGCGTTAGGAGTGTGGGGTTGGAGATGGGGGATGAGACGACGACTGAGTATTTGTGCCGGTGGTTGGTGGTGGCCACCGGAGAGAATGGGGAGCCGGTGGTGCCTGAGTTTGAAGGGAAGAAGGAGTTTGAAGGGCCTATACTTCACACGAGCTCGTACAAGAGCGGTGAAGTGTTTAGTCGGAAGAGGGTTTTGGTGGTGGGCTGTGGGAATTCAGGAATGGAGGTCTGTTTGGATCTCTGCCACCACAATGCTAGCCCTTCCCTTGTGGTCAGAGATAAAGTAAGTACATGTATAACTTTAATCACATCCCTTCTCTCTCTCTCTCTCTCTCTCTCTCTCTCCTCCGTCTCTCTCTAGGGTAAAGCCAATTCAATTTTGTTGGCTTTCCTTTTTGTTCTTCAAATTTATAAGAAAAATACAACTTTTCCCCTTTATTTGTATATAGATTTGATGCATATATATACACATTTTTCCTCGGCAGTTTTATGACATCTAAGGGGTTCAGCTTCTATTCATTAATTCATTCGATGATCACAATCTACAACTATATATATTTATATATATACGTACCTACATATATATATATAAACTGTTATTAAAAGAAAAATGTTTAATACTTCACTAGCTTTATTGGGATTCTCAAGCATGCGCGACATTGGTAACAAACTTAGGATCGATATGATTTCACTCCACAATCACAGATATATACACGTATTTATATACATATACATGACCCTTTGAAATCAATTGATGATGATGAATTTAGGTACACGTGCTGCCGCGAGAGCTGCTGGGGAAATCAACATTCGGGGTGTCCATGTGGTTGCTCAAGTGGCTGCCCTTGCGCCTCGTTGATCGGTTCCTGTTGATTGTGTCCCGGCTGTTGCTCGGAGACACGGCCAGATTCGGCCTCCGCCGCCCCCAGTTGGGTCCCTTGGAGCTCAAAAACTTGTCCGGAAAGACGCCCGTTTTGGACGTTGGCACCCTGGCCAAAATCAAAAGTGGAGAGATTAAGGTACCTTCTTTTTTTTTTTTTTTTTCCTTTTTAAGGATTATGCAAATCACATCACTTTTCAATTTTCCTGGTACAGGGCTTTGATTGATCCCATAATATCTTTTCATGATTCAATGATTGCCATGGGCAACGTGTTCTTGAAAACTGTCATGTAGTTCCACGCATTTTTGATTTATCCAATAATGGACTATTCTTAATTTCTGTGAAGGTATGCCCAGGGATTCGGAAACTAACAAGTAATTCTGTGGAGTTTGTGAACGGAAGAAGGGAAAATTTTGACGCAATCATCTTGGCAACAGGTTACAAAAGCAATATACCCACTTGGCTAAAGGTTTGTTCTTTTTTTTCTCCCCCTTTTTTCCCTCGTACCTCGCACACCGTTTGGCAACCCAATTTCAACTAAAAATTATAAAAAATTATTTCTTGATTATTTGTCAAAACATTAATTTTTATTACTTTTTTACTCCATAACTTTCTCAATCAAAAGTTACTAAAAATTACCAAAAATTGTTAACAGTTTTACAAATAATCAAAAGTTATAAAAAGTTACGAAAAATTATTACCTGTTTTACTAAATACATCAAAAATTACAATTAATAATTTTTAATTAAAAAAATACACAAAGTTGCTAAGATTTGAATTTTGGAATGGTTATATACATACATATTATTATGTATTAGTTAAATTATTAATTGATTCTTATATATATATATATATATATATATATATGTTATATCATCAAAAAAGAGAGACATGGGTTTGAATTGTCCCCTCGCATGCAGGAGAATGATATGTTTTCGGAGAAAGATGGGCTACCACGAAGGCCATTTCCGGATGGGTGGAAAGGAGAGTGCGGAATCTATGCTGTGGGGCTTACAAGGCGTGGCCTTCTCGGTGCGTCAATGGATGCTAAGAGAATAGCAGAGGACATTGAAAGGCTTTGGAAAGCAGCTGAGGCAAAGCATCTCACAGCATAGATTCCGCACTTTCCTTTCCACCCATCCGGAAAGGCTTACAAGGCGTGGCCTTGTCGGTGCATCAATGGATGCTAAGAGAATAGCAGAGGACATTGAAAGGCTTTGGAAAGCAGCTGAGGCAAAGCATCTCACAGCCTTTTCCCACTCACTTTCCCCTCACTCATGATTAACTTAATTTGGAAAGAGAATTTACAAGAAATCCCAAGTAGTCAAGTGCAGTCTCGATTGGCCGCAAGTGCACATCACGTGGACTCCGCTGTGAATATATTTCACCGAAATTAACAGTCACGATCGTAGGTTAGACCTAATGTCTCATGAAATAATGTTGATTTGAGTTCTCTCCTTTTTTTTTTTTTTTTTTTTGCTTTTTTCAATGGTACCATTGACACAATGTTGGCGTATATATCAAGGAGTTGCTTCTCCGTTACGAGGAAAAAGTAGAAATAGTATGGGAGAGATCCCTCTCTTTTTTGGACACACCAAGCTTTGGGAAGTAGAAACTTGAGAACAAAAGAAACATGGTGTTTTTGTTTGTGGGGGACCTCAACTACATATATGTAATATTGATATGTATGTATATATCTTGTAAAATACTCATTGTTATCTAATTACAATTATTAGATATGATTTTATGACCTTTAGAGTGAGATATCAAGGGAGATATGGTTGGTTTTTTTTTTTGGGGGGGGGGGGGGTTCTTTGGGGAGGGGTTTTAGTTGAGGAAGAGTGACCTTACAATTAATTTTTAATGATTGATTAGTGTATATATAGATTTTTATTTTTATTTTTTGTTCTGTTGTCAAAATAAAAAAAATTAAAAAAATATTGTTCAGAATAAAGTATTTAAAAATGTATTATTAATAATAAAAATGTATTTTTTATTATGTGAAAATATATTATTAAAATGTGTTTCTTTTGATAACGCATTTCTAAAATGCGGTTCTTTCTTTAATTAGGGGTAAAGATTCTAAAAGAATAATTGAAAATAGGTTTTCATTAATAATAAATATTCAAATTGTTTTTTTGATAGTATTTCATTAATTTTTTCTATTCTCATGACATAGCAAACAAAAAAAAAAAAATTCGTGTATATATATATACATATATTTTCCATTTAAGATTCAAATTTGGGGGCTATTTGTATCGAGCAAATTTATAACTTCAAGATTGGAGATTTGACTTCCTAATTAAAAATGTGAGAGCGAAATTATCGTATCGTACCAAACTTGGATATGAATTCTGAAGAATTTACATTAATTCCTTTCTGATTCCTGACAGTTTCCATTGTTGAAATGATTTCATTTCCTTGCAACTAGAAGCTAGGACCACCAGCCACTTCCAATGCGCAAATTAAATATGAGAATTTTCAAAATCGACAAATTATTCTGTGATAATAATCATATTATATTTAAAATACTAAGAGAAAACGTTATTTGAAAGAATAGTGTAAATAAATATTTAATTAATAAGAAAATAATATAATTTTTTTCGTTATTTACCGTTACTTAACTCCCCCACTAGTAATAATTTATCTTGTGAGAGAATAATTTTTTACCCCCAATACAATTGAAAGCAGCTTGTTCAATATTAACTGATAAGTTGATTAAATATTCACTTACATTTTTTAAAGGTCGAAATTATATTCAAAGTCATATATAGTTCCCAATTAATTGGGATTAACTGTATGAATTTTTTTTTTCTATTCATTTATGATATGGGTAGTATTTTCCGTTAAATTATATAAAATTTAGTATTTTTTCATAAATTTTATATAAAATTAAGTCCTTATTAATCGTTACGTACCTCTTTGATATTCATTTTTTTACTAACGCATTCGTAAATCCACGTTAGACAAAACTAGATTATCTTAAACAATATTATCTCAATTTTTTTTTATTGATGCTATGTCAACTTTTTTTTTATGAATATCTTTATAATTTTTATATTGTCGTTTTTTATATTACCATACATTCATAATAACATCTTCCTATCTGCTACAATATTCATTTTATGAGAACATTATGGGAGTATTTGGAGTTGTAAAAATTAGTATAAATTTATAAAAGTTACAATCTCGTAATTTATACAATGAGTAAAAAATTTAAATTTTATAAAAATTTATATGATTTTTGTGGAGTTTTGTAGAACACTAAACGAGTCCTATTTTTTTTAAATGATCCAATAACACTCTGAATTGTAACACATAATTGATTTTATAATCGTCTTATAAATTTTTCTTTCAATTTAATAATATTATGCGATCAATCACGTAAAATACTAGAACGTTTCTCCATTCTAATCAATTACTAATCAAATTCTATTGGTAGCTTCCACTTGAATCCCTCAATTTGCTGAATTGAAGATATTGAAATTTAATCTATGCTTAAATTTTCTCGTGACACTTGTCGGTTTTTCACCTCGTTATGATTTTGTTTAAAGTGATAAAAAATTTTAAAAAATAGTACAAAATACTAAACAACTTTAAAAGTTATTCACTTTTCATTTCACTACAAGAATTACGAATTCATAACTTATCTCACTTTATGTCATTTTTTGTTATTTTAAACGCATCTTATAGAAAGTAAATCAAAAACTTTGATGGTCAAAAGCACAAACTTTCCATCTCTGTCCTGATCTACAGCACTTTCATAGCTAGTGCTTTAGCAATTATGGGCAATGCTTCACTCACACACACACACACACGCAGAGAGCACGAATTGTAGGCTCACAATTTATTTCATTTTCTGTCAGTCGTAACGGTCCAAGCAGAAAATAAATCAAAAACTTTGATGGTCAAAAGCAAAAACTGTCCATCTCTGTCCTGACCAACAGCACTTTCCTAGCTAGTGGTTTAGTAATTATAGGCAATGCTTGAACACACACGCACGCACGCACGCACCGAGAAGAAGATCAAGCACGCCCTTTTCATTTCTATAATAAGTTGAAAAGGGCAAGCAATATGGAAAGTGCACGGAACATCTAAAATCTAATTATGGAAATTAAAAAGAGGAATCATATCATATAAAGACAAAATTAATTTTCAAAACTTATACATAAAAGTTTGCCAGTTCATGCGTCACGTTTCGGTGGTCCGATCGAATGCTCTGTGGCCATCATTCAAGTGCAGAACAAGGGAAAATTAGATTCCATTTAGATTGGAAATTAAGCAACACAAATTCTCTAAAGGTGTGTTTGGATTTAAAATTTGGCCAAAGAAAAAAAAATTAAAAAAATAAAAATTTTAAATATGTGTTTTTATTTTAATAGATTAAAAAAATATAATAAAATAAAAGGTATTAATCAATTAATTAAAATTTCAATTTAATTATTTTTAATTTCTCAAATTTCATATATATTTTTTTAATACTTTTCATCATAAATTAAATGTGAAAAGTAATTTTGAATCGAAACGAAGACTATTACAAATTTTAGAAAAGTTGAACGATTTAATTGACCAGAGATATTTCGTAAGCACCATAACAATGCAATAATGGGAAGGAAAGAAACCTAGCGTAGTTGTTCCACACAGGGAAAATTGACATTTTTGGAGTTATCTGATTCGGTAACCCCACCAGTTACAACCAACAAAACAAAAATTAGAAGTATGGAATAGAGTCATATAATGCCAATGTAAATCTTAGTAAACCCAAGGGTTAGGTGAGTTTGTTTTGGTTTGGAAGTTAGGGGCTCATCATTCCAAACTTCCAAGTTTGATTCCTCTATGTAACAATTAACTCCCGGATGCAAAGTGCAGTAAGTTTAGTAAAACGAGTCTTCTTACCTGAACGAACTGTATCTAATTCTTGGATGTGAGTACTTATAAACCATACGTTGTATAACCGCTGCAACTCTGACACATTAATTGGTGAGTTTATTTTCCATATAACTGGTTGCCAATTTGAATCCACTAAAGGTATGATAGAGAAAATAAGTATAATAATTCAAAGGTTCTGACGTCCCGTCATACTTCTTCAATTAATTTAAAAAAAAAAAAGAAAAACTATATGATGTATAAGTCAAATGGTATTATAAATGTATTTTTTTATTAATCTAAAGTAATATAGTATTATCAATATGCATGTGGTACAATTAACGATTTATTTTAATAAAATTAAAAAATATTTCGGCAATATCATTTAACATTGCATACTGCATTACCAAAAGGCACTACAAGAAAGTGCAGCTTTGCCGACCAAGTTTGCCGACCAAATAAAATTTAGTCGGTAATTATCAGGACTTTACCGACCACTTAGTCGGCAATAGGTAAAATATCCTATTTTCATTTGTGAACTTTTGCCGACTAGAGAAGTAACCTTTCCCGACTAACTATTTTGGTCGGCAAAAGCATAACATACCTTTCACGACCAACTAGTCGAGGATAATGCAAAAGTGACCCTGCCATTTCCTGGCGCCAAAAAATTCAACCCTTTCGCTACTAACGGGTTGGTCGGCAAAGATTGTACAAATACTTTGTACATTTGCTTCTTTTCGGCGACCTAATTTTGGTCGGGAATGAGTTAATTTTTTATTTTACTCATTGCCGACCAACTGGTCGGTAAAGGGTCAATAAAAATTCCCAGCCAAAACACATTTCCTTTTCGATTGGGTCAGTTCCTCGCCTGGGTTTCTCCGCCGCTACGTTGTTGGTGAAGTGCTCGTCCCGATCGCTTCTCCGCCGGCCATTCCGTCTTTTCGATTGGGTTAGTTCCTCGGCTGGGTTTCTCCGCCGCTGCGTCGTTGGTGAGGTGCCCGTCCCGATCGCTTCTCCGCCGGCCATTCCACCATTCCGATCAGGTGTCTCTCTCTCTCGATATATATATATATATATATATATCGAGAAGTATATGTATATGTTTTTTTATGTGAAATCTCCAATGGCTTGATCAGATTGCCACCGGGAGCTTCCAGATTCTTCCGTCGCGACGGCTTTGTTCCATTGTTTCCGACTTTAGGTATTGGGAGTTTTTCTTTATTTATTGTTTGATAATTTTGATTTCCCTTTGTTGAGATATTTTCACAAATTATTGTATATTTTGAGTGCCTTGTTGTTTAATCACGCTTTAAGTGATAAAAATTCGGGGAGCTAAAAATAATATATATGAAGTTGTAAAATGTATATCAGGTTGTAGAATGTGAATTTCCTACTAATATATATCAAGTTGTAAAATGTGTCCATTTGGATGGATAGATTAATAAGGATAGAAAATGAGGAATGGCCTTAATTTCTGGTTATATGTTCCATTGCTCTTTGCCGAGATCTCTCCATGATCTGGGCTTGCCATTATACGTATAATGCCTTGCACAAAATTGGGTAAAGTGGAAGGCGAATCTCACCACATGCAATGGCAACTAACTGAAAGAAATTACAAAGTCATAACCAAAATTTTTCTGGAACCAAAAATTTTATGATTTGTGTAAATATTTAATATAAAAAAAAAGATAAAAAAACACAAAAGATTGTTTACGGAAAAATACCTTTCAAAAAGAAGAAATCCCAAATTCTTAACACGAATTAGATAAAAAACTTTATTATAATGCGAAAGTTATAAGAATCTCAATCAAGAGAATATAAAATTTCCTAATCAAAGTCATCTCTTGATTTGTTTGATTTAGATGCCTCATTTCTTATTTGCTAAATACTTGTAATGTAACTCTTTCCCAAAATTTTACCCATTTTAATTGCAGTTAAAGTGCTCTCCTAATCTAGATAGCAGTTTTCTAAATTTAGGATTCAAGATTAAGATGTTTTGCCAAATAAATATTTGTAAAGACACTTGGATAATTTAGGTTTGATGGTCTCTCGTTTTTTTGCTTCTAAGAAAATAATAAATTAGATTTAGGGAAAGAGTTCAGTGTTTAGGAATTTAGAAGTTCCTCTTTTGATTTTTTTTTTCAAGAAAAAAAATTATTAAGTATTTGTGAACAGACAGGCGCCATTTTTTTTCTTTTCTTTTTTGTGGGGTTCCTCTTCGTTATATGGCTTACTTTCTGAATTTTGTAGAAGCTCTCTCAGATTTGCTTGTTTATATTACAATTGATGTTTGGAAGAGGAATTTGTTTTTTTTAATGTGGGCATAGTTTGGTGAAATATATATATATATATATATAAAGCATATAATTCAATGATTCAGATATAATTTTTTTTAATTAATGTGGAGGGGATGGTTCAGGAGGGACATCGACCTGATCTAGTAAGTAACTTTACCCTCTAGATTAATTCATATAAATGTGTACGCTTTTTTTTTTCTTTGTTTGTCTATTATCCCAAGAAAGAAATAAAATTGTTTTATTTGGTAGTTTATGCATATAATTGTGGCTAGAAGGTTGCATGCCAATAGTGATTGGTTGACTATTGATGGCTTGGGAACTGGTTTTTTGTTGGATCCATGTGATAGATATGAATATCATAAAAGGAAACAAATTAGTAATTGGTGTTATCATGTATTGAGCAATGTTTATTCTATGTATTCTACATTCTTGACGGAAGAATGGGAAAGGCCCATCCAATCCATATTGTTTTTAACTATGAATTCTAAATGATGCTTGGGTTATGTAGGATGGAACAATTTGTGACTAGTTTGTAGAAATGATGTATAATCATGATGGGTTTTGGAATCATCATATGTTATAGAATTGGCTTGTGAATTTAATCTATGGTTTGAAGGCCGTGCATAGAATGGAGTTTAATCATATCTTATCTTTTGGTGGTTCCAGTTTCCCTACTGAGGGTTTCTAATGTCATTGTAATTTTCTTTTCTTTGCAATGATAACGAAACTGAAGCCTGATTTTATAGTTGTACATGAGAGTTTTGTTTGGTTTTTTATTGAAAGTTTTAATTGAAAAAGTGTGCAGGAATGCTGTGACAATAGCATGTTTATGATAAAATGGTACATTTATAGGTAGTTGTTTAAAGTACTTCAGACATTTCCTTTCTAGATTACCATGCAATCTGTTAAATTGGAATTAGAAAAATGAAATGTGAGAGTTTATTGTGCTGACTTGATGTGTTTTGGTTGGTGGTAATGTATAGACTTAACAATGACAACTTTGCTTTTGGCAGTTCTCTTTGATTCATTCAATTTTAATCTTTTAGACTTTAATGGTGAACTCATGTTCAACACTTGATAAGTTGGGTCTTTAAATTTATGTTGCAAAAATAAGGCTAATATTTGACTTATATGGGGTTTGGATTGTAGTTTAGTGACTAAGTTAATTTTTTTATCTTTTTTTGAAGAGTACTGTTTGACTTCTATTATCACAATTCATATGTATATATTTGTCTTGCATAGCATGCTTGTGATAACTTATTTCTAATATATTATAGTGACTAGATCTAGTAAGCTTAATTTTGCTGGATGTTGTCACAATGTAGAATGATTATTGTTTATCTCATGATTTCAGGGTATTGCCTGTTTTGCATCTTGAGGAGAGTTGACTCACGTGGATGGTTGTTGATGCTTCGAGATGGATATCTCTTCTGTATTTGAGCAATGGTTGTTGACTTGATGGTTCTTATTTTTTTATTCTCATCTAGTTAAGAACTAGTGCACATGTGTGTAAATTATTGCTCAAGTATTTTTTTTTTATAGATATTGAACTGCTTTGTTGAAATTGTATGAGGGTTTTGAAGACACACGTTTTATTAATTTGATAGTCGATGGTTTGTTTTATTTATTAGTTAATTTAAGTTATTTGCATAGTCGATGGTTTGTTGAATGGTTGTTTGCAATATCACAGCAGGTGCACAGGAAAAAATTTCAAGAAAAAATGGCAGTGCTATAAAAAAAAGTTATAAACAATTGCCGACCAATTGGTTGGGGAAGGCCTACAATTGGCGACCAATTGGTCGGCGAAGAGAGGCAGGAAGTTGGAATTTTGGTGCACATTTGCCGACCAGTTGGTCGGGGAAGGCCAGAGTTTTGCCGACCAAATGGTCGGCGAAGAGAGCACATTTGCCGACTAATTGGTCGGGGAAGAGAGGCACATTTGCCGACCAATTCGTCGGGGAAAGTCAGAGTTTTACCGACCAATTGGTCGGGCTTTATTGATGATTTGCCGACAAGCAGTTGGTTGGGGAAACATTGTTTTTGGCAACTAAACAGAATTTTGGTCGACAATTCCTTCGCCGTCAAACCTTCCCTGACTAAATGCCGACCAACAATGTTTGGTCGGTGAAAGTTTTGCCGACTCATTGTTTAGGTTTGGCGACCAAAATTTTGGTCGCGGAAAATATGACCTCTTGTAGTGAGGAAAATTTTCCAAGGGCCCCTCTGATCAAGGAACAGGAATACTAACCTCGTGAACCTCAATGCCAATGATACACTTGGAAAAGAAACAAATTAAAGAGCCACTTACATGATGGGCTTCTTTTTATCTCTAGCTAGTGCTATGTTGCTCGCTTGCATTGCCAGTAATGGAGTGATCGAACGTGGAAAGATAAGCAAATAAATATTGATTGGGTGTGTTCAACTGAAGATAGAACAAGTGATGAGGCAACTGTTTGGATTCTTCTTGACCCTCTTCGGTGATCAAAAGAATTAGGGCTATGTTTGTTTGGTGGATGAGGGATGGGGGATTGGATTGGTTATCCGTGGGACCCACCTTGTGAAGTGTTTGTTTTGATTTTTGTTTAATCCGTGAGTCCCACGGATTGGATGAATTGTGAGGGAAATGGCCAGATGACTTATCTGGTGAGGGAGGTGATATTATTAATAACCCATCTTCGGATTTGTTTCCCACTAAGATCCAAAAGTCAAAAATTATTTATTATCACATCACATATCAAATTATACTTTTTATCCCACTTTATATCCCACCAACCAAACACCAAAAAAATAATCTCACATAAAAAATTAATCCCATCTTTTATCCAATCCTATTTGTGGACCCCACGGTATTACTTATCCCTCGTCATCCAATCGCTCAAACAAACACAGCCTAGGGGTATTTGATAAAGTACACCCGATCGAACAAGTTTACCTGGACGATCATGATTAGTACCCAAGCCAACTGAACAACATAGACTTGGGTTGAGTCCAACCACCGTTGTATTAAAGGTAAAATTGATTAAGTTACAATCATGTGTATAACCATATTTTAACATATTCCGTAATTTGCGCTTATGAAAGTGTTACATGTTGTTTGGCTGCTTTGATAACTAGTTAAGGGAATCAATTTTGGAATCTATAATGCACGTGGCATAATCTGATTGGAGAGAAAGTGTAATTATGTAAGACTCACATGCATTATATTCATGTAGGTCTCGCACCTCTGTATATACTATTTTCTGAAGTATGCAGCATGTATATTTTAATCTTATAAAAACTTTGTTAAAATACTCTCTCAACTCTTTTACTAACTCAAGTATCTAAGGTTTTTTTGACAAGTACCACACTAATATTTTGACAACTTCCCAAACTTGGATCCAACTCTTAAAAGATACAAAGTTAGTAAATCGTCATGTATTGTTCGAATCTTCTCACCATTTGAGGTAATAAGGATCACCTTTTCACGTGTTCAATCTTACGATTAAAATAGCTAGCAGCAGGGATTGTCCGAAAATTTTGTTAGGCCTTGACACAGCAGAATCGAATGCTATTCCAAGCTTTTGGTACATGTTGTCTTTTTATTATTATTATTATTTTCTTTAATTTAATCTGATTGGAATCCAAGGCCACTATGTGCCCATTCGATGTCGAAATTTTTTAGAATTTTTAGAAAACATTATTAAAAATTATAAAAAAATTTTAAAAATTTAATTTTTTTCTTTTCGAATTAAAATACTTGCACCATCAACTCCAGACCCTCCTCAGGCCCCTAATTAAAGGCCCTTGATTAATGACATACTGACTGGCTCAAAAGCTTTTGTCTCCAAACGCCAGAATATAGTTATAACTTTTACGGAATGTCACTGCTTGTGGGTAATTGTTTAAACTCATCTAAAAAATTACATTTATATTTTATTATTTATATTTATATTTATTTATAAATTATACTTTTATCCATTATTTTTGATGTTTTATCTCCACGTACTTGAAAATCATTGTTTTTACTCTCCATTGATTATAAATTGTGTGTTTGCTCCTATTTTATTTTTTTAACCAATGATAACTGAGTCGAGTTTATAAAAATTTTTCTCTCTCTATCTCTATATCTATCTCTATCTCTTTCACTCTCATATATTCATTTTATACTCACTTAGCTAGTTTAATTTCAATCAATTTTAAAATTTATTAAATAAAAATATGTTAATTAGAGAAATTTAAATGAATTTACCTTATAAAGATGAAGTGGGTTTAGAACCATATTCGAATATGGATATGTTGTTGCAGATAATGATAAACATAAGTGTTCGATTTAATGACCTTTCAATTTCAATTTATCATCAAATAATTGAGATTGAACTATTCTTTCATGAAAATCCATTCTTAAAATGATTTTTTTTTTTCCTTATCTAATCAAAATTCCTAGATGTATGATAAAAGGTGCGCAATTATTCAATATTTCATCAAATAAACGTAAGTTCGTTGGTAATTAATAGAACAAGAAAATTTTATAGGAATATATATATATATATATATTAACCAGTCAAGAATACATAATTTAAATATTATTTATAAATAAATAATTGATTGAAAATTTATTTAAAAGAGTTTTTGTTGACATAAATGTCAAAAGACATGCTTGAATTATTAATGGACTTAGCATAGCTTTTTTAACCAGCGTACGTAATTCATATAAGCTTAGACCATATTAATCCTCATTAAGGTGTATATTATACATCACGAGTACACATTCATTAATTATAGGAGTCATTTTACACATTTTGCTCTCACAAAAAGAGATGTGGCTCACATACTTATCAGTCATGGACCATCAAATGCAATCAATATGCAGGCTTTTATTGTAGGTGGTCCAAACTATGATTAACTTAGCGGTTTGAATGATATATGGATGTTAATCTATATAGACCATTTCCACCTTCAATTAGGTTTAGGGCGTGTTTGGAGTGATAAAAAGTGAGATAAAGTGAAATAAATTATAGGTTTATAATTCGTGCAGTGAGATAAAAAGTGAATAACTTTAGAGTTTTTTAGTATTTTTCACCCGTTTTTTAAATTTTTTGTCACTCCAAACAGAGCCTTAATTTTTTATTTTTAGTTTTTATTTTCTATTTTATATTTTAAAATTCATGTCTTAAGAAAATTGAAAATGCATTTGATTTAATTTTTTTTTCATGTTTTTTAATTCTCTTTATTTTGGGTTAGAAAGGCTCAAATAATTTTTATCTATTTTATATTTTAGGTGTAAACTTAATTTTAATTTATTTATTTATTTATTTATTTTTGACAGAATTTAACGTCAAGATAGGGCAGCTAGGGGGTTGCCAACAAAATGGTCATCCATCAAAGGGAACGATTCGATTAATTATTTAGTCAAAGGTTTGATCTAATTAAGATGGACGTTGGGAGAATGTTTGTCTAGGAGCGTTCACCCACTGGGGGGATACCTAAAATAATAGAACCTAACAATTAGGAATATCGTGTAAACGAGTTGTATTTAACCCAATTTATTAAGAAAAAAAAATTACAAGTTTAATAGTTTAAACGAGTGATCTATTTGATCCATTAATACTAAAATATCAAAAAATAAAATATAATTTAAAATTAAAACATTTAAATATATATATATATATATATATATATATGATTTAAATTAAAAATGACGGATTAGTCATTACCCAGCCGACTTGTAATCCATGCGGGTCAACGGGATCTTTTTAAAACTAACGGGCCAGCCCGTCGTGACAACAGAAAACTGGACCCGTTATCCACTTGTCCAACCCAGTAACACTGTCGTTGGCAGGCCAGGCAAGGCCCATTCGACACACCAAAGCCCGAATTCGCAGCCCAAACGGCCCTATACAAATTGCTCGACGACTCCGTCGCGATCTTTTTCCGGTTCGAAGCTAGGGTTTTTCCGCCAAAGAAGGAGATGGTACGTTTCTCTCTCTTATCCGATCTGCTGAAGAAACCATGTTTGTACGTATATGTTGGTGAATAAAATGTTGAATTGAATTGTTGTTGTAGGGAAAAGGAACGGGAAGCTTCGGCAAGCGGAGGAACAAGACTCACACCCTATGTGTCAGATGCGGCCGCCGTAGCTTCCACCTCCAGAAGAGCCGTTGCTCCGCTTGTGCCTTTCCCGCTGCCCGCAAGAGGACATGTCAGCTCTCTCTCTTTCTCTCTCTATGTATCCCTATGTAATATCAATACGTAAATGTGTGTAATTTTCGTGTTTTTTTCTCTCTACTTTTTGTTTCGTTAATGCTTCTTATAAGATAATTTCTTGGTCGATTTGTTTGTTCTCTGATACCATTGGTCTATGAATTTGGTTTTTATTTTCTTCTTTGCTTTCTGGCATTTCAGGTCAATTATTTTTGGGTTGTTTAGGTAGCGTTTGAAGTAGTAAAAAACAATATAAATTGAGATAAAATGTAAATTTGGATTAATTTGGGCGTGTTTTTTTGGAGATAAATAATAGCAAACTGTGGGAACAGTTGCCACAAAACCATTCCCATGGATTCAAAAGATCAAAACTCAATATTCTACTCTATATACGCTCAGCGCCAAAATTGTGGGAATGATTTTTCATATCCGTTCTCACGAATTCAAAAAAATTCGTATAAAATAGCGGTAATGTTACTTGTTTGAAAGCTTTCGACTCAAAGAATATGATTGTCAAAAAAATTTACGCATTCGGTTAACCTACTTCTAGATTTTTTTTTTTTTTTTTTTTTTAACGAAGTACTGAAATTTTTTGAAATTAGTAAGAGTGGAAATGTGTAATAGAGGATTTGAGTGATTTATAGAGGTTGTTGGAGATTTATTTTGTTTTTTTTAGTTTGTTAGAACACCAAACGCAAGTGAATTCAAAAAAGTAGTAGTATTTCTTTGAACTATGATTTGTTCTTGGTTTGTTTACTCTGTGTAAGAAGAAAAGGTACAAGAAAATCTTGGCTTTGCTTAGCTAGAATTGAATGATTTTTGGAACCAGGTCAACTATTGGTTTTCACTTCGGATATGGTTAGTGTTAATTTACTTGCCTGTAATGCATTTCTACTATAGGACATGTAGTGCCCATGTGAGCTGCCCATACTTGATCCAACGGCTCCCATGAGCACTACTGGCCTGGACACTCGAGGTGTCTCATAGCATACTTCATGTTTATTTGTGAGTTTTTTCAATTCCAACGGACACTACCCAGTGTTGGTCTTTGTTGATTGAGACTTGCTCGCTTCATGATTTCATTGTTAATTGTGTGCTTATCTCGACCTACACGTTGATGCAATTAAATATTTGCACTTGTAGTTAAGAAAATATGATCTTCTATCTTTACTCGGCTAGAAAGAGCAAGAATAATGTTAATAATTGCTATTGAGTTTGGATTCAGATAACTGGAGTGTGAAGGCAATTCGGAGGAAGACCACTGGAACTGGCCGGATGAGGTACCTCCGTCATGTTCCCCGCAGGTTTAAGAGTGGTTTCAGAGAAGGTGAAGTTTTCTTGTTTTATGTGGAATTAGTCCCTGTTTTAATTAACTACACTATAATTCTAACCTGCATGTCATTGATTGATTTGGTTTGGTTAGGTACTCAAGCCGCTCCAAGGAACAAGGCTGCTGCTGCTGCTGCAGCCTCTTAAGGTTTCCAAGGACACTTCCGTTTGTCTTTGTTTCCATTGTTCTTGAAAAGGAAAGTTTTATTTGTTATCAATCACAGGTTATTATTTTGGATAGATTGAATGGTTAGGTTAGCGTTTTTCTTTTGAAAATTGAAACAGTTCTCTTTCATTTCTCAATCCTCAGTTGTGGAATTACCACCGAGGTGGAATCATTTATAAGATTTAGTTGTGGAATTGAAAATGACATGGGATCCTTTTTTTTTTTTCCCCCGGTTAATAAACTATGAAGTTGTAATTCTTACTGTCGGTTGCAGTTAGGGCTGTTTATCTATTATCTGGGGTGGTTTTTATAAGATTTAGGTGTCAATAGGTTGTTCTGTTAGAGAGAGTTAGGTATCAGTATTTGCCTGGTCTCTGCGGAAGCAACTAGCTAAATGAAGAGAAAAGAGGTAGAGAAAAATAGAAGATTAGCCAACGAGTATGAGTTTTGGTGTAAACCCGTTACATGTAAGAGATTTGGTTTAAAGTCAGTTTTGGGGTAAACTCATTATGAGTGAGAGATATGGTGTCAAGCAGTTACGTAGTTTAAGTCCACTCTTTGAAAATGAAGTGCTTATGGGTTGTTTGCACTCCCCGCCTCCCCCCCTTTTTTTTTCCTCGGAAAATGAAGTGTTCATTTTTTCGATCATTTCGTATGTTTGGGATTGCTAAACTATTCATTCGGTTGCCTCTACGCTATTGTTGCCCATTATTTGTTAAATTTACCCAAATTAAGAGGCAAAGGAGACTAATAAAAATAAAATGGAAATTAAAATTGAAATATAAGTAGAAAACAAATTACCATCATTTTACTGATGTTGAATCTCAAAATGAATCATTCCAGCCATGTTTGAATTGAGTCTGGAATTTATAGAACGATATATAATAATAATAATAATAAAGTAGTGAGATGAATTTATACATTCACTTTGCAAGGACAACAAAAGATGAATTTTTCAAGACAACAAAAGATGAAATTTTCAATACAAGTTTCCATGTTGTTTAATTTATATTTTTGTTTATCTTATTTTATAGTTGAAAATGAGATTAAATGCCGGATTTGTTAAGCTTAGTGAGTAACACACCTCCCCCCCCCCCTTCCCTTTAATACATGTTTTTTATCCTATATTAAGTAGAAATTTAGTCCATTAAGCCTCATGCCGGCACTCAATTCAAACGAAGTGATCTTGTAAATCTGACCGAAAAGATTGATTTCTTTCAAAATAGTGTATTTTCGAGTAACCATTTAAACTTACACAATAACAAGCATTATTTTTGCAAAAGATTAAGAAGTAAGTTTACAAGAAGAACTTTCCATGAAAATAGTAGGTTCGCAGCTCTGCACCAGCTTGTCTTTTTCGACTTTAAAGTTCATTTAGCCAACATATTGGCAGCTTATGTAGCTGCTGCAACTGGAAGTCTGGTAGTTCCCTTGCTCTTATCCCTGCCGAAAGCACTCTTTTTACCCCTCCTGTGGATTAAACTTCAACAAAACTTCCGTCGATTTAGAGCTGCGGTGAAATTTTTGACAACTTAATCCCGCGCCAAATTTCAAATCAAAATCGTTTCAGTGAACTGTAATTTCATGCCAGTACTGGTTCCATTACATGTTTCAATTCAAATAAGCTGCTTTTAAGCCAAAAAAAATTTCCCAAGTTACGTTTATATCGAAAAATTTGAAATTAAGAGATTTGATACTATTTATTGAAGAAGAACTAGTCGAATATAACCGTATTAATTTAAATGTGAATTTCACTATGAATTTAAATAGTTTAATACGATAAATTGTGATGGATTTAAAGTCAACACAAACAAAATTAGTTATTTGAAATCTCTTGTAATTAACTAGTGACGCTACCACTTTAGTGGTAATTATTACAAATTTTAATGTATTGTTCCTCTAGTTATTTTATATATATATATTAATATGATTTAAGCTCAAATCCATTCCATTGATTTGAAATCCAATTGAAGCCTTAATTTTCATCTGACAACCCTTTTTATAGGAAATATATCATTTTTCAGAAAATAAAAATGAAAATTGTCACCACTATAGAGACAGACAAACAATTAGGCTGGGTGGGTATAAAATCAAAAATATTTTACCCCTTTAAAAAAAAAAGGGGGGGGGGGGTGCAAGGCTTGTACATCTTAATGTTTGAGCCAGTAGTTTCGTAGCTGAGCCATGTGCAATAGTATTTCATCTCGGCCTTGATTGGTGACACTGCTTGTCATAATCCAAGGTGGCACTGTTTGGAAGGATTCGCCTATCAGTTCCTGAAAATCTTGCACATTTTCTTCGGGTCTTTTCCCTCCATTCTTCTTCTTTTTCCGCTTGTCGCATTTGGTGAAGACCAATGTCATTGGAATCTGAAAGGCATAACATAATTAGCCCCAGTAGGTTTTAGTTTTCACCAAACACCACCATTCGAGAATGCGCAGTGTTACCAAACAGGATGAAATCCAAAATAAAACAACCATCAGACATCAAGAAAGCCCAGGAAACTGGTTTAGAGGGCTTTGTTGATTGGCTGGTTCCAGAGAAGCTACGGGATTCTGCGCATTTTTCATCCTTTTTCTCGTAAAGCGTTCATGAGCCAATTTTGGGCACGCTGACTCCAGAATAAATATCCATGGGTGCACATTATTTGAAACTACCGACATACTAGTAAAGTTATCAATGGGATTCGAGATGGGTGACTGAAATGGAGAAGCGTGTCACGTGTTTTATGTAACTAATACTAATTAATCTAAAAAAAATAAAAAATTTCATAGGATGGTTATAAGACCAAACTATGATTTACAATACTGAAGATTGGGACCAGTAAAAAACACTCTCGGAAAATGAGTGTAGGGAAAATAAGAATACTAATATGAATCGATGTTACTATAATAAAAGATAAGAAATGAACATACTCGGGGAGGGGGGGAGTTCAAAGTGGCACTGATACAAAATGAATTGAGAGAATATTGTTTAAGATAGTTTGGTCATATCCAACTTAGATCCAGAAATGCACCAATAAAAAAATGAAAAAAAAAAAGTGAGTGGATCTAAAAAGAAGGGATAAAGAGAATAAAAGATAGACTTAAGATTAAGGAGACTGAAATTGGGAAGAAAATACTTAATTTTATATAACCTCCTGAAAAACATAATTCATGACAAAAATGAATGGAATAAGAGAATTTATGCAGCCAACTTCAATGAGTTTGGAACTTCGATTGTGTTGAGTTGAGTTAATATTAATTTATAAGTAAAAGCAAGCTTGACAATCAGGCTTGGGCAGGTCAGACCAGTTTGTCCTCGCTAAGATACTCGAAATAAAAAGAAAATCTTTTCCATTAGAAACAAAGAAATCACCTGATTTTGCCCCAGCCAACTTGCATATTCAAGATCAATTTTTTTTGCAGGAATGCTAGCATCAATGAGGAGAAATACGGAAACCAAAGTTGACCTGTTCAGAAAATAGTCTTTTGTGAACTTGTCCCAGTCTGTTCGAAGTTCGTGCGGTGCAGCTGCAAACCTGTACAATGTGAGAATGTTACAGAGTCATAACCATTCGATACAACTAAATGACATCCTTGAACCTCAATTCGTAAAAGCTGGTAGAATATAGCATATTTCAACCAGCTAACATCATTGCATAATACTAAATTTCATTGAGCTTCTTGGAATCCTAGTCTTTGCTTTTTGTATGGTTGTTCAAAGCTTCTTGTAAACGGGTGGCTGATGCCTGTCAATACATGTGTTACCTTTACCTAAAAAATAAATAAATATATAAAATAACGTTGCAACCCTGGGGAGAAAAATAAAAACAAAGGAAATGAGCAAACATATTAATCATCATTTGGCAACCATTTTGATTGTCTGAAAATCAAGGCACAAGTTAACCTGAAAAGGGCCGACTCAAAACTTGAAGAGAGTTATAGCCATTTGGCATAAGCTTGCCTGGGCAGGTATGGTTTATGATATTTGGCTTAGAAAGGAATATAATAATATTCAAAGGTATTCCAATACGCAAAGCATTGTTAACGCAATCAAGCATGAGAGTAGGTTGAAAGATTCCCGATTCTTATGGATCAAGCCTATGGATGTCAATATAGACATACATAAAAAAGGGGTGATCCCCAATTTTTGTGTAGATTACTCTAAAATGGTATTGATACTCCTGTCTTTGTATATCGAGGGTATGCCCTCTAGACATTATATTCTTTTTTCCTATTAATCCAGATCTCACCTATGTACCAAATATATATCAAAACTTAGTAAAATTTGAATGGATGCAAATATTAAATGAACTAAAAGGACACCATCGCAGACCACGCAAATTGCTATACAATCAGAAAGGACACTAATTGCAATACAGGATATATAAATTATAGATAATTATCTTAAGATTTCTCTTCCACATAAATTAGCTAATCCCTTTGTAAGAAATAACGCACACCAGCCAAAAAGCAACGACGTTTCAGACACAAATTACTGATAAATCACACCAGGCAGCAATTAGCTGGAAATATGAGAGAATAGTTATCAACCACATTTTAGACTTTCATCAGAGGAATTCAAAACTCTCTCTCTCCCCCCCCCCCCAACTTCACAGAAGTGAAGTTAGAGAATGCATCTAAGGTCATACATGTCAAGACAGAAGCATTAACAAAAGAGAAAATCCGAACACTATATCACTAAAAGATTTAATTTTTTTTTTCTTTTTTAAATTTATATTTTGGAATATAGTGATTTTTTTTAGCAGGGAGGGATAAAGGCATATTAAGATTTATTCTGGGCAAAACTAAATACTTGTGTGCAAACCAAAGACATTTGGAAACATTAATCCTGTAATTAAAGGGAAGTTTTCTGTGCCCGGAAGGTTTGACTAGGAGAAATTTTGTGGAAACACCATCAAATTTTAATCAGTCATTATCAATACTGTTTAACTAAAATGTAAATTTTCAGTAAACCATCTCAACTGTCATCTATTCTATTACAAAAAGTGAGTAGATTTTTTTATATGCTTTGTCTTTCAATATGTGGAAGCATGAGACTGAAAAAATAAAAATAAAAACACAGAATAGGAAATAACTGAATCAAAAGAATAATAATTTGACGTGATAAGGGCCACACGCATTTCAAATGTCCCCATATCAATCAAGTAAACTGAAGGCCGATGTGGAATTCATACTATCAGCCATACCCATATCCTGGCAAATCAACTAGGTACCAACTATCGTTAATCCGAAAGTGGTTGATGCATTGTGTCTTTCCTGCAAATGAAAAAGAAATAAGTACTTTATCTTGCTTCTTTTCATGGAATTATTAGAGCAGATTGGAAAGCAAACTAGCTTATTGAAGAAACATATAATAACACTTCATTCTAACTTTATTCTGACATCAATATATAATAAACAAATTCGATACGTAACAAGTGACAATGTAAGAGGATTAATGGAAAGGAAATAACCTGGTCATCAAGTAAGAATAAGGATTACATGTGGCTTTGACTGTCCTGTTTCAGGCATAGGTTCTCCCATCTATATTCTACTGAATGAGGAAATGAAATTGTTTGAATGTTGAAAGTTAAAGCACGACTAAATACATCAGTGCCATCGAAAATCTCTTCAACAAGCTTGGATATATTGATACAAGAACTCAAGTTTGGTTCGAGAGATTCTTGGACATCTTTTTGAAGTATGCATGTTGAGGTGACAGAAACAGATGAAGGATCTGTGTCAGATGGAGCATTTCTCTCTCTCTCTCTCTCTCTCTCTCTCTCTCTCTCTCTCTTAATAAATAAACAAATTCCATTAATGTATAGGCATTAAGAAAATACCAATCTTTTGACCAAAACAAAGGCTAACACTCACCCTATCTCTAAGCACTCATATTTTCCACAAAAAGTCAAAAGAATTTAAATCTGGATCTATAACCCACCTCCACTCAACTATATAATGACGCCAAAAGTAAACTCTTCAGTCTTCACTCTATACAAAGGTAGTGTTGCTTCTTGGAATATTCTTCAATTCCTCTCTCTCTCAAAACTAACCAACAGACACATAATGGCACCAATTTACATGCCTTCCTCCTTTGGGTGCAAGGATTGTGCCCCCCCCCCCAAAAAAAAAAAATCACTTAACAAACTCTTGAGATTGCTCAGGAATATCCATGGCACCCCTAAAACTCCTGATAAGAATTTCCCAAAGTTTTGACATCCACGGGAAATGATGGAGGATTTTTCTCTTAGACATGGCTAGTATAAGAAGGTAAGATTAGAGAATATCGAAAAAGGACCTAGTCCATCATTTTATTCAAAAAGGAATATGGTTGATAGACAATAGGAAGTAACTTGGTCACCTAAGGTCAAACTAACAAAGACTAACCTGTAGATCTAATTGGATGAGGTTGATGAGTTTCCCATCTCTTAATAAGTACATTGGTTAGGAAACAAGGTTTGAAAAACAATATGTAGTTATTTAAGCATTGACTTGAGCAATACGCTCAAAACATGACAACTCCCCACTGGTAGAACTACTGGAAAATGTGAAAAATGTGTATTTTACTTTAGGATTGAACCAAAACTACCTGAAGTTTAAAGGACAAAATATGTGTGCATCAAAAGGTGGCAATAAAGAACATAAATGTTATTATGGCATACACCAAAATATGTGTGGGGGGCAATAAAAGACCCAAATGTTATTATGGCATACACAAATTAGGTACTACAAGTATGGCTCTATGTTGACATGCTGTCATTTCAGTTTGAAAATAAAAAGCGTCGTGTATTATTATAACAAGGTAATAGCCAGCGTGTGCACAGGGGTGCGTGTAAGATAGAGAGGGGGGGTGGGGAGATGGCATGTTTTCAGCAAGAAACATGTGCATATGATGTTATGGAGCATATATATTATATCCATATATAATATATAATATATCTACCAAAAAACTCATACTTATCCAAAACACATATATGTACAAAATCTGATACCCTCCTTGGGATAGAACAACTAGTGCAATACTCCTCCATTAAAATATGTCTCTTTTTACTTTATGATTGAACCAAAACTACTTGAAATGAAGAGGATAAAATTTGGAAGGGGACACTAAAATACCTACATGCTATTAGTACACAGGCAATACTGCAAGTCCGCTATGGTTTTGTGTTAGTCACTTCAATTTGAAATTAAAATATATACTTTATTATTTTAACAAAGTCCATAATGAAAGAGACGGAGGGATATATATATATATAGAGAGAGAGAGAGAGTGTGTGTGTGTGTGTGTGTCTTTCTCTACAAATGAATTCTTTGGTGTATTTCTAATGTAAAATTCTCAGTTTTAGTCAACAGTAATTCCGCAGGCTTCTTTAGTGCATCAAGTGGTCTTCAACTTAGGGATCCTCTTTCACCCTTCTCCTTATTCTAGTCATAGAAGCTTTTACTAAACTACTACAAAGGGCATTGCAAAGAAGATTCATCAAGGGCTTTGCAGTTGGTGGTCCAAATTCCAGCAGAGTTGAGGTATCTCACATTTTGTTTTGTGGGTGATTCTATTGGGTCATTTAAGGTGTGTTGTGATCTGTTTTGAGGCAGTATCTGGTCTTTTGAGTTAATTTTGGAAAAATCAGAGCTTACTTGAATAGCAGATAGTATTATCAAGGTTTGTAGTGTGATGAGTTTCTTGTAAGAAAGTCAAGCACATATTCAAGTCTTAGTGAAGTGCAAAGGTCAAGAAATGAACAAAGAGAGTGTAGAACAAGAAAATTATTCCTTTCGTTTGGGATTTATGACTGAAGGAGAAACAAATAGAACAACTTTTTAACGAACCAAGTCAACGAAGTATAGGATTTCTTTTTTTTTTTTTTTAAATAATTTGCAAAGGTGGTTTCTTGGGGTAGAGCCAGATTTCAATAGTTTTTTTTATTTTTCCTGATTTCTTGGAAATATAAGTTGGGTTCTGGTGAGGCTTTTTTGTTTTGGGGTGATATCCCGTTTGATTCCTTTTCTAATATATTGATTGCTTATCAATATATATATCCACGATGTATCAATATTATTTTATAAGTAATATAATGGATGTGTTATGGTTTCAACAAACCTTGTTTCCAATCAATGTACTACTTTATAGGAGATACTTAACTCAAAAAGCTTGTCCAATCCTGTCTACAAGTGATCCTCCCCAACTTCAATTTACTTCCCACTGTATCAGCAAACAAGTATGAGAATCCATCATCTATGTCCGTTTTGAATAAAAAGCTGGACCAGATTCTTTGCCGTTTGCCTATACTAATCTTGACTAATGGAGTAAGCTGAGTAAGAGAAGTATCACAACCAAGAGGCCGCGTAACTTCACCCAAGTTGTGTCAAGTTGAACAGGTACTCCCATCCAAATTGCCAAGTCTAGGTAAAAGAGTGTGCAGCAAACTAAATGAACATTCAATTTGGTCATAGCTTGATATTTCTTCACTCTCATTGATATGAAGAAAAATCTATTAATAAATGTTAATTTCAAGTAAAAATCTTCCACGTGACTACTACGAGTTTGGATTTCCTTATTTTCAAATTCAAAAAATAAAAAATCAACAATCTGCTAAAAGGCTTCTCAGTCTATACAAGCAAAAGCAAATGCAAATGAAATAATGAATCAAGCCAATTAAACCAAAAAAAAAAAGTGACGCAAAAGGGAATTGAAGCACATTGCATTGCTTACCGGGCGTCTTCGATGTGAGGGCCAGCCTCTTCCGCCTCACAAGCGAATTCAGCAGCGACGATTTCCCGACATTTGATCGCCCAACAAGGGCAAACTCCGGCAACCCATCGGGGGGGCAATCTTCAGTCCGCACACTGCTCTTCACAAACTCTGCTTGCGCCACCTGAGCATCTCTGGCGTACTTACTCAGCACGATATTGGAACCCTTCAAGATTCTCGTGCTCAGCGGCGCATTCTCCGACGCAATGTCGGTTTCCGGAGGGACAAAAAGCTTTTCGATCGGAATTTCGATGCGGGGGGCCTCTTCCGGAGGTGAGGAATCTTCAGGGTTTCCGAGGTGGGTGTGGGTGGCAAGAGTGGGAAGGGTTGGTGTTGCATAGAAGTGAGAGATTGGGTTGGTTTTGGGCGAGGAGAAAAGAGCGGCGGTGATGGGTAGTCTGGGTTTGGGGAAGAAGAAGTAGAGTTGGGTATGGAAAGAAGGAGGTGAGTTGAAGATTGGGAAGTGGGAGTGAAATCTTGGAAGGTGAGAAATAAACATCTCTCCTCACCTATCTCTCTGTTCGTGTTTGTTCTCTGGCAGAGTATGGCAGTTTCAGAGGGCCGTTGACTCCCTATCTCTCGCTCCCTGGCCTTCGTCGGCGGAGACCGGATAAAGGAACGACCTGAAAATCTCGGCACTTTCGCTCCGCGGGCGAGCCGGACAGCAAAACGAAGAAACGGATAAGTGTGTAAAAATGGGGTAAAAATTATAATAAGTAGAAGGATATAACGTAAATGTGAAATTTGAAAATTTTTTATTAAAGAAAAGTATGGAAAGTAGTTAGAGTTTGTGAGTTTGAGTGATACAAAATAGGGCCTCGAAAATAAACATGTGGAGAGATAGGGAGAGGGGGGAGAGGGGAAATGTTTTGAGTGATAAAAAAGAGAATAAATAGTGTATTTGATTTGTTAAATTTTATTAAAAATTTTTAAAAATTATTTAGTTTTTATCTCATTTTACGAATTAAGAATTTATAAATTATCTTAATTTATTTTATTTTTTATCACTCTAAACGTATCCAAAATAAGATAAATTATAAGTTCGTAATTTATGTAGTGAGATAAAATGTAAATAAATTTTAAAAATATTCACATATTTTTAAAAAAATAATCAATAAACTAAATGCGGCAACAATAATATCTTATTTAAGCTTGATTAAATCAATTAATTTTAATAAAAAATTATTTTATTTAAAAAAGTTACAATACAAAATTAAAAAATTTAAATACTTGAACACTATCAATTTAAAATCTATATAATAAAATATAACGATATTTTAAAACATTCATCTCACAAATTAAGTTCGAAAGTCAGTTAAGAATTTTTTTTTATTCAATGACTAAAATCATTAATAAATTAGTAATTTTGATTTGTATATGATTTGAAATATGGTGAAATTTAAAATGTCACAGTCGTTTTATAAGATAAGTGATAGTGAGATTCACTAAAATAAGTATTGAGTATGGAAGTTAAATATAAAAATGATTTTAGTCATTGAATAAAAAAAAATTACTAATTTAAATTCCGCTCAATTGTGATTTCTAAAAAGTAGAATATTCTAAATTAAAGTACCATAATTTATATTTTCTTTTATGATACTTATCAAAAATTAATTGGAGTAAGAAAGAGACTAAAACACATATAATAATTATTAGATTTTAAGTTTTTTCAAAAAAATTAAAACTCATAAATTATCATAATTTTTTTAATTTAAACTTTTTGTCCAATATTTCAACTATATAAGAAATTCAATATTAATTTTGTTTAGAATACCGTAAGCACGGATCATAGTTAATCTATATAATAAAATACGATGGTTTTGAAAATATTCCTTTCACAATTAAGATTCAACAGTTAAAAATAATTTTTTATTTCATTCAGTAACTAAGATCATTTTTTTATTTTTAACTTTATATTTAATTGTTATTTTAGTAGGCCTCAGTATCATCTATCTCACAAAAAGGTTTGAGTATTTTAAATTTCATCATATTTGAATAATGAATATCATATGCAAATTAAAACTGCCAGCTTAATATTTGTCAAATTATAATTTATAAGAAGTTGAACACCTTAATTAAAAAAAAAAAACCATAATTTGTATTTATTTTGTGGTACTTATCAAAAAATAATTGGAAAGATAGACAAAAACATGTATAGTAACTGTTATGGTCTAAAGTTTAAAAAAATTTAAAATTCACAAATTATCATAACTTTTTCGATTTGACATTTTCATTTAAAATTTCAATTATATAAGAAACTTGATATTCATTTTATTAAGAGTGCCGTTAACACGTGTAATTACTAGTATTTATGTATAAATTCAAAATGTAATAAAAATGTTGTATCTCAATTGTACTTAGCGTGGAATGCATAATTGTTATTTGCATGACAATATAATGGTATTAATACTAAAAATTTATGAATTTAAAATTTTTAATTTATTAAATAAAATCTTAATTCTAAAACTCGTTTGTCTATTTTTTTTTCTTTTCTTTTACAACATTAAATTTATTTATTTGGTCTCTTGTTACAAGAATTGGGAATGTTAATTGATAGCTTTAAAATCATTCAACTAAATAAACATTATTAATTATTTGATTATAAGAGAAGATGGAGTGTGAGCTATTTAAATTGAAGTACGTTTAATATTTTTTTATAAGTGAACATATTCTAATATAAAGTCTCCTGGCAACCCTTAGGCCTAACTCAGCGGGTGATCCTCTAATTGTGGAGGACCGAGGCAATAACCCGCAAGAGTTCGAGTCTCCGCTGGTGAAATCCAGTCTTGTTGAGTTATTCCAAGGGCCACCCACCACACGTGCAAGCGTGTGACTTAAGCGGTTTGGCGGGCTTGTGGAGTGTTTGTCGGCCCCCGGTTTACCGATCGGCTACACGGTTCGTTGAGGACTGTAATAAACCGACCGGATTCCAAGTCACAAAAAAAAAAAAAAGTCTCCTGGCGTGGAATACAAAGAGAGAAATGACTGTGATATATTGATATATAAATTTTAATATTGATCATTTGATTTTAAATAAATAAAACTCTCAGTCACTTCAAATTTAAGGGTTAGCTCTAGTGGCACTTTGAGTTTGCTCCCCACGGTACTTATTGGAGTTTAATTTTTCATTCACTCGAGACGTGCAAGGAAGATGGTACACATACTTTTGATTTATTTATCGGGCAAATAATCTGTTAAGGATTACGATAAATTGATGAGGTTCTAGATTACAAAAAAAAAAAAAATATATATATATATATATATATATAATAATGTCAAGAACTACAAATTCTTAAAAATTTGGGAATATTGTGGTTGATTAGTTTGGTACGGGGATCAATTAATAAATTCTTTGAAGTCGAATTGCAATTATTGAAACCCAATTACAGGGTCCATTATATAAAAACCTCCTGATTTGCTTATGATCGTATGTCGACCCCCACCTTCTTTAGAGGAGTAAAAGTAGGAAGAAAAAAAAAAAAAAGAAAGATAACAATAATAATAAACAAATAAATAAAAAATAAGTTTTGGTATTTTAGAAATTAGGTATAATTGACTGCCTCGTTTATTTCCCGTTATTAGAATTAATGCAATTTTATTGATTCACATTATTTTTCCCAGCGTCTAATTAATTATGTCAGTATTATTCTTTTTAATTATTAATTTATAAAAAGTTAAAATTTTTTAATAAATTGATCAATAAATATTGAAGTCAAATATTAACTTTCTAGGGAGGCCACTCCATTAATAACAAATTAAGATTTCTTTGACTTAAAAGCTCAAATTTTATTCCAAAATATTTATAAATTAATCTTTAAATTATCAAAAAAAATTAATCTTGAGTGTAAATAAAGATTTAAAAATCAACTAGCTTATATGTTAAATTAAAAAATTACACACCTGATTAATATGATAATTATTCTTACTCGATAATAAATAACTAAGGATGTAAAAGTAAAATTTGATTAAAAAAAAAGTAAAATTACTTGCTCAATAAGTGATTGTTGTTAATTTATATACGAAACTCTTAAAATAATGATAGTTAAAAGAATATTAACGAATTTTTAAAAGAATGTCATCAAATGTTAAATTTCGTCAATTATCTTAATATCGCTCGTTACATTTATATAGATTTTTTTGTGAGGATGAGTTTGTGTGCATCTCAACTAATTTACGAGATCTTAAAATTAAACCTCAAGTGATCCAAGACTTGAGTTAGTGACCAGTAAATAACAAATTCAAATATTTATTAGGTTCTGTTTGGTTTGTAAATAAACTTCAAAAAATTCTATAAATCTCTGTTAACTTTATATTACATTAATTTTTTTTCTTTCACTACACGTATTACGAACTCTTAATTTACCTCATTACAAAGTTCCAAACTCACCCTAATGGAGCTAATATGAATCATTCACGAAAATTTTTAATGAAAATATATTTATTACTGAACTGAAAAAATAAAAAGTCATAAGCTGGATAAACCGATCCAAACAATCCCTTGTAAGCACATTTGCGATGACGAGGCTGTGAAGCTTCCTCCCTCGCCCTTGCGTTGGTTGGGCTGATTTTTTATGTGTTCTCGACCATCTCCGAGATCGATTTCACTTCACAATCACTAGGTCTGCTCGACTGCCATGGCTCCTCCAGCTCAATCTCAGCGCTCGCCTTCGCCTTCTCAACCCTCCGGGTATTCTTTCTTTCTCTCTCTACATTTAATCCGACGGAGACTTCGAGGACGACTATGACTCTAAATTTGTCCTCAATGGGATGCAATGTTCACTATTCACACATAAATAATATATATACTCGTATATGTATGTATGCACTATCTACGAAAGAGCTTGAATTCTCTCTCGGTATGTGTATATTTGCGTGATCTGTATGAGAGGGAGTGTTGCATGTTAAAATGGTGAAGGGATTTCATCTTTCTATCTCTTTCTCGCGCGGACAAGCATGCGCCTCTGTTGAATCGAAGGATGATGATTGTCAGAATTCTAATTCTAACTTTGATTCTCAGAATACTAATTATAATCCTAATTCTACCAGGAAGGGGGAGGTTTCGGATCTGAAAATGCAGCTCCGGCAGCTAGCGGGGAGTCGGGCTCCGGGGACTGATGACTCCAAGAGGGAGCTCTTCAAGAAGGTGATCTCTTACATGACGATCGGGATTGACGTGTCGTCACTTTTCAGCGAGATGGTGATGTGTTCCGCCACTTCGGATATCGTTCTGAAGAAAATGTGTTATTTGTATGTTGGGAATTATGCGAAAGGCAATCCAGAACTTGCACTGCTTACAATTAATTTTCTCCAGAAGGACTGTAAGGACGAGGATCCAATGATCCGGGGGCTTGCTTTGAGGAGTCTGTGTTCGTTGAGAGTGGCAAATTTGGTGGAGTACTTGGTGGGGCCTCTGGGTTCAGGGTTGAAAGATGGGAATAGTTATGTGAGGACGGTGGCGGTGATTGGCGTTTTGAAGTTGTATCATATATCAACTACAACTTGTCTCGATGCAGATTTTCCAAAAATGCTTAAGCAATTGATGCTTAATGACTCAGATGCCCAGGTGGGGTCATCTCATTTATAATTTGTTTCACCAATTCATATTTTTTAAAGCACTCTTCTTTGTAGATATTTGTGCATTTCAAGTTAGTTGCTGCTAACCTTCAATAGATCAATACAAAAATTAAATAGTAAATAAGATCAAATAAATGATGTGTAAATTGGGAAAAGAGGAAATTAAGGATAAATGTGTATTTGCTGTTCAAATTTGCATGACTTTTAAGTAGGTCATTGTATTGTTAATTCTTCACTTACATTTTAGGTTATTGTTTGCTAACTCTTGATTCATTTAAACAAATTGATGTTATTGATTGGTTACAATTTTAAAAGTAATTATACTGCATGATATTATTGATTGTTAGAAATAAGACACACAATAGCGGTTCACTTCCACACTCAGGAATAATCAAAGGAAGAACAGTAGGTTCAAGTAGGAAAAAAATGAACTAATAGGTCATATAACAATGGATCAATTCATTCAACAAGAATGGTTGAAAAGTTTTCATTTTCTGAGAGATAGAAAGTGTAATAATAATTTTAAGAAAAACACACCTAATTATAGCGTTATAAACCTAAACAATAAGTTGTTTAGTTAATTTATTATTAAATTTTCTTACTTCTTGATAGGTTTTAATTTATACCTCTAAATATTTTTATTTATTTTCGTAAGCTTTCGAAAAATTTCTGAAATGTTTCTTAAACACTTCCAAAATATATTTGTGGTTATGCCAGCCAAGTATTAAAATGTCGTTTTGGTTGACTCAAATGTTTTTGAAACATCATGGAAGCAAATAAAAAATAAGGAAACATTTGAAAACATAAACTAAACTTTATTAAATGTTAATATACAAATAGTGTTCTTCCCTCTCTCTACATTTGAATAGTCCCCTTTGTCCCTCTCTCTGCATTTGTGGTGTTTTTTTTAGAATTTCCTTGATCAATTGATGTGGAGAGAAAATAAATTCCAGCAAACAACAAGTACAGCAGTGAGAAAATAGGATTAAATTGAGGTTGGAACAGTCAAATATTAATTCTAGGCTCCAAATAGACCAACAACTAAGTTCTGAGTTTTTTTTGTATTCATGGGGGGGGGGGAACTGATGGCCACAATTCCAAAGAGCCTACTTATAAGCTCCTTTTCTGAAAAAAACTGACGGCAACTAAGTTCTGATCTTTTTGGAGCAGTCAAATATTAATTCTAGGCTCCACATAGGCCAACAACTAAGTTCTGGATTTGTTTGTGTTCGCAGAGAAAAAAAAAAAACTGATGGCCACAATTCCAGAGAGTCTATTTATATGCTTCTTTTGTTAAAAAAACTGACAGCAACTAAGTTCTGATCTTTTGCTTTACTGTTGTAAGTCTATATGATTTGGTAACTGATGATTTGTTGTATGAATTAATACAATTCCGTTTTATTACTTTTTCAGGTTGTTGCAAACTGCTTATCTGCCCTACAAGAAATCTGGAGTTTGGAAGCCATTCATTCTGAGGAAGCTTCAAGGGAGAGAGAAGCATTGCTTAGCAAGCCATTAATCTATTACTTTTTGAATCGGTATGTCTTTTTTATTTTATTTTATTTTTTTATTATTTTTTTAACTAGTCATTAGATTATAGATATTAGCTTTGTGAATAATTGATATTTTGACTTCCAGTTGGACCTAACTATATTATTTTAACCTGGGTAAGGGCGGACCACATAGGGCCTGGGGACAGTTGTTGCCACGAACCTGAAAATTGCACGTAGACCTCCATTGTTTTTCCAGCTGAACTAAAAAGCCTCTGTCTGGGGTGACACACATCTACAGGGGCAGTGACTGCCCAGGTTAAAATAATTTTGGGTTTTTCCAAAATTATCCCCCAAATTTTATTATATTACTTTTGTCACCCCTAAGAATAAAACATCATTTTTTTTTAACAATAGTTATTATCATTTAAGCCTGCTGACTTGGTTAAAAGAGTTTTGGTTTTTTCCAAAACTATCCTCACAAATTTTATTACATTACCATAATGAGTAATGTTACACAATTAGAACATTTTGTCAGAATTTTTGACCAAATTGACGTGACGTTGTTGTGGGTTTATCATTTTAGATAAAATAACCTATAAAAAAATGTTTTTATTATAAAAGGTGTCACTACACTGCTACATTATTCTGATAGCACTTTCTTGTAAAATAATTTTGATAGATAAGCATTTTCCTATCTTAATTATCCTTAAAAATAACACATCATTTTTTACCATTATCATCATTTAGAATATTTCATATATGATTTAACTGTAGGTAACCTTTCCTCCCCTGATTAGAAATATGTGATCTGCCCCTAATTAGAAGTTGTGAGTGGTTAGATGAAAACAGCTAGTGCTTCTCTTTCAGACTTATCTCCATTTGGCCTGTTGGTGATTGCTCGTACTTGACCCTTAACTGGAAGTCATAACATTAAGGTTGTGTTTGGACCAAGGATTTGTCAAGGAAACGGGAAAGGGATATGGATTTGAAAATCTTTCTCTTGTTTGATTTGTGATGGAAAATGAAAGAAAAATGCATAGGATTTGAGAAATTAGAAATAATTAAATTAGAAAACTAATTTATTAATTAATGTGTTTTATTTTGTTATATTTTTTTAATCCATCTAAATGAGAGCATGTATTTGGGACTTTAGAAGCACACGCAATGGAACCGTAGACAGTCAAGTGAAATCCAATCCAGGAAATTCCTTCCTCTTTTCTCTTCTTGTCTTCTTTTCCTTCACAAAATCCTCAATCCAAACACACCCTAAAGGAGTGAAAATTCCACCATCATCGTTGGGGGAATGAGCTATTTTTCTCAAGCCGTGTGAAGTTGCTCTCGATCACTAATCAGTTATTGTTGTAGACTAGCAAGGTCAATATGATACAGCTTCAAGCTAATATGTCCTTAGTTACTGGAGAAGATAAAAGTCACACTTAACTAACAAAACCCACACGGAAATAGAAAATGATACTTATATCAGCTTTTTCTCAACTCTTATAATTCAATGCTCTCATTGCAACACCCTAAAGTCTTGTATGAACAATATGATGTTCACCAACAGCATGCCTACTACAAAGTCAGCTCAAAAACACCAGGCCAGGGAGAAAATGCCTGAGATTGGCTTAGTAGCTTTAAGATGCTTGCTCAGCCTTGTACATCAACTACTCGATAGTAATTATTTATTCTAGCTTACCGCCTTAGATTTAGACTTCAAGGCTCAAGTGGTTTTTCATATGAATCATATCCTTAAAAAAACTTTCTTTGTGTGGTGGGTGCAGTAGTGCATCAGCTATCCAGCTATCATCTAAATATGGATATTGTGGCTCAAACAGAGTGCCGTATGCCATACACTTGAGAACAATAATTATAAAAGAGATGGTGTTCTAAAGGGAAATTATTTTTGGATGCTACAGTGTTCTTAGTGGAAATTATTTTTAGATGCTTTATTGTAAAAAATCTTTTTATTTTTAATTTTTATTTTTTGAATGGTAAGAGGCAAGCATATCTTTTATTGTCAGCAATAAGCGACCCCATGTTCCTCACTGGATTATTGAACAATAGTGGTGGTTTGTGTCAAATTCTTATAAGTATGTTCATTCCCTTTTTCTTTAATTCCCCATGAAACATATATCCTTGCCAGAAATTTGAGGTTTGGAGTATCTTTTCTATACCACTTGTTTGCATTTAGCACATAACATAGTCCCAAATTATTATCAAACACATCTTATATTTTCTTGGTGAGATCTTTAGTCATTTTGTAGGCTAAATTTTAAGGTATTTGTAGGAGGTATATGGATGAGATGTAAAATTTGAAAGGAAGAATTCCTCAAAACAATGTCATTAAAGTGGCCTTAACTATTGATGTAGCAGTGGAAACCAGCAAAGATTAAAGCAGTGCTTCATGCCCTCAATTGATTTTCTAGACCATTACTTTGGTAGATGCAAATGTAAAGAAAATCTTATTATTCTGCAGATATTTTTCCAGCATGTTTTCCTTCTGATTTTTTAGCTGTTAAACTAAAGGCTCTTTTTAACTTTTGTGTGCAATTATATGCAGAATCAAGGAATTCAGTGAATGGGCCCAATGTCTTGTCCTTGAATTGGTAGCCAAGTATGTACCCTCAGATAACGATGAGATATTTAACATCATGAATCTTCTTGAAGATAGACTGCAACATGCAAATGGGGCAGTTGTCTTAGCAACCATCAAAGTCTTTCTGCAGTTGACTTTGTCTATGACTGATGTGCATCAGCAGGTACCTGTCGTGATACTCTATTCTTTTGTTTGTTGGTTCAAGTAATGATGTTAAAGTTGGATGAAGTAATATTCAAGATACCGTGCTCGTGAAAACATTTATTTGTTGATCTATTAATTTGATCAACTTTGATTCGTTGGTGCTTATTAAAGCACATATTATATTGCATATGAGATTCATTCCATTTGTTGGTTTCAGTGTTTTCATTTGTTAATGTTCTTCTATTTGCACTTTGATCTTTTTTCACATTTCTGGTGTCTTGGCTGGTAGTATCATTCATCTGCATGTCTTGAATTAGTTAGGTTTGTCCTGAACTTTGGGAGGCATCAACTTTTAATATTCAGTGGCTCATGATGATTGGAAACTATATATAAATTTTGGCCCTGTTTATGAACACAGGAACGCCCTAACTAAATGAGACGCTAATTTTATTGTAGAGAATTTAAGTGGCTAGCAATTTTGACTAATACTACATTACGTGGGATTGATAACCTGTTTTTCATTTGAGCTTGAGTAGACAATGAAATTTTATCTTTGTTAAGCGTAATGAGAAGGAAACAAGTGACGTTGAATGCAATGTGGCCTTTGAGAAGAAAACTACAATTGAGGAAAGAAATTGGGAGAAGAAGAGAGATTGTAAGAGTATTTCCTTCCCCTCTCATATTGTATTTATAACTGCAGAATTACAGTTGAAAAAGAAAAACAGAATGTTGGAATATGCGAGGATATTCTAATATCTTAAATATAATATTTCAATATCCTAACACTCCCTCTCAAGTTGGAGTATAGAGATCAAACATGCTAACTTGGTACTCAACTGCTGAAAGGATAGACGAGCTAAGGGCTTGGCAAGAACTTCAAACAGGAAGTAATAGGCCTATAAAGGATTCGCCTATAGCGAGTTGCAATGCTGTTATGCTTACGTCTCTAGTGTTTTCTTGCAACATGTGTATATTTGTACGTTCAAAACAGAAGATGAGACTGTGGGTGTTGTTTAGAAATTTAATAATTCAAAATCCTACCAAAATATAATATATATTTTAAAGTAGTCCCTCATGAATGGGCCCTCATTTCTTCATGCAGTGTTCATCAAGTTGGAGAAAGCACATTTGATGGCATTAAGGCCCTAGTCATGAATTAAAATTTTCACCTTTTGAATTTATTACCTAGTTATCTCAGATTAAAGTGTTAAATTTTGAATTTACGCGTAGTTTGGTTACTAGTTAGGTTAGTCATTTAGTTCTTCCCATATTATCTATTTTGGATTTTGTAGAGTTGGATTTTTTGTATCTAAATTGTTGCACATAACTTTGTGTATATTGAATCTAAAAAGGTGCTTGGCACCCTTAACAACAATTACTTTATATATTAAATATAAATCTCACAAGTACCATTTATTGTGATGGTATTGTTTATTTCACACATTTAAGCTTGCACCTAATCTTTCATGTGATGGATCATTACATCCCTAGATGTCGTCTACTCCAGTTCTAGGCTTTCTAGCAATATAAACTTTTCTTGGGCTTGTCCATGCGTTAATTTTATTTATTTTTATATGCTAGAGGTATCCCCACAAAAGGTGAAACTAATCCCTGCCAGAACATGCTTGTCTATGTGCTATGCTCGACATAAATCAATAGCATTCCTGATGATCTTGGTCTGTTGTAGCTTCTCTGTTTATTTCTTATGCTTTAATATTCTCCTTACGAAATTCGACTATTGTTTTATATTCTTATTACATCTTTAAAATCTGGAGGATATATGTTACATGAAAATAATATTCAATTCAACTTTATTGGTTTCTTTTTGTTACAATTAGTTTTACATTTTTCACCAGTGTTGTATTGGGGATACGGGGCTCTGCTTTTGATATCTTTTGTGGAGCTTTTCACTTAAATGTTATTGTTCTGTAGGTTTATGAACGCATCAAAGCACCTTTGCTTACCTTAGTGAGTTCAGGTAGTCCAGAGCAATCTTATGCAGTACTAAGCCACCTGCATCTTCTTGTGATGCGTGCACCTATGCTATTCTCTTCGGACTACAAACACTTTTATTGCCAATACAATGACCCATTTTATGTAAAAAAATTGAAGCTCGAAATGTTGACTGCGGTTGCCAATGAGAGCAATACTTATGAAATTGGTAAGTGAGTGCCATAGCAGTTGCTTAATGCTTCATAGAAATAGCTGTCATGGGAAAATATTTTATCCTGGTTGGAGATCTACTTTGTGGTCACAGGGGTTTCATATGTGTTGTCTTTCCTTCTTAGCTTTTCAAAATTTACCCATCGGTGGTAATCTTGTATATATTTCAGTGACGGAATTATGTGAGTATGCTGCAAATGTTGATATTGCCATTGCAAGAGAGTCAATTCGAGCTGTGGGGAAAATAGCTCTGCAGCAGTATGATGTTAATGCTATTGTAGATAGATTGCTTCAGTTTCTGGAGATGGAAAAGGACTACGTGACAGCTGAAACACTGGTAAAAAATTTATCTGTGCCTGCTGGATGGTTATATACATGTATTAACACATCTCCCAATGCCAATGAGATGAATTTTAAATGCATGCAATTAACTTAATATTCTTAGTAATATTGGCCAGGTTAATCCATTTGGAGTTCCTTATGCAGGTACTAGTTAAAGATCTTCTCAGGAAATATCCTCAATGGAGCCATGATTGCATTGCTGTTGTCGGTAATATCAGCAGCAAAAATGTTCAAGAACCAAAAGCTAAGGCTGCTCTTATTTGGATGTTGGGGGAGTATGCTCAAGACATGCAGGATGCTCCTTATGTTTTGGAAAGTCTAATTGAAAACTGGGATGATGAGCATTCTGCAGAGGTAATACAAGGGTGCACTTTCATTGTTAATTTTTTACATCTCCAATCTCCATCTGTGCTTTCTCATTGAAAGAGTTAGTTGTATCACATGAATTCTTCTTGCGTTTTGCTTTTGGAGCCACCTGAAGGCAGAAACCAAGATGTTCAAATGGTGCATCTTCAAATTGTTTTGTCTTGATGATGCCCTCTTCAAGTGGTGCACCTCAAATGTTTGACACGTGCAATATGTACTGGCTAGATCAATCAAATTAATTGATTTATATTTCTTCTATGCTTCCTCTTTAAAATCTGCATAGTATTTGTGCTTAGGACTTTCCTGACTTGACCTGCCCTGCCATAAAAGCTGCCTAGTATTTGTACTTAGAACTTTCCTGGCTCTACCTGCCTGCCGTGGGACTCCTGCCATCCTCACCATGCTCTCACAATTCTGGGTCTCAGGCGAAATTATAATATTTTTTGTATTCTCACTCTGAGGCAGCGGACATTTGGATGATACTTAACCGAGCATAATGGAGAAAAATAATAAGGAAGGACATGGCGTGATCTGGTTTAACAGAGGCAGTGACATTTAACCGAGCATAATGGAGGGAAAAAAAAAAGATCCATTTAGATGACTATATAGTTGGGAAAAGGTCAAGTTGAGTTGAGTTGTAAGATCATACACAACGTTCTAAATTGTTACTCCTACTTGAGATCGCATCTTGATTTGCTTCAATACTGGGTTGCAAAAGATATTATTGATTTTCCCCTTGCAACATATGTATCACCTTCTTGTGTTCTGTAAAAGAACTAGATTTAAGTTACTTTTTATTTACTAGTCTATATGGTAATGGCTGTCTACTTTGGTTGCATTTACTCCTAGAACTGCTGTGCATGCTTTTATCAGGCATTTCCTGCCCTGCTTTTGGATAACTGGTAAAAATTATGTTACATTCAATTTTTTGGGTACCGAACTGAATTTTGAATAATAACCTGCTTATTCACATCCTAATTTATTGCATTTTGGATTCTATAAAGTTAGATAATTAGCTTTTTCTTGTAAGTTGCATTTTTGGGTTGTCAATGTTACTATTATGCAGGTTCATTTGCATCTTCTTACAGCAGTAATGAAGTGTTTCATGAGAAGGCCACCTGAGACTCAGAAAGCCTTAGGAGCTGCTTTGGCTGCTGGTCTTGCTGATTTTCATCAGGTTTGGATTGATAATTTGTAGCATATTTGTAAGCTGATTGGTTGTAGTTTGTCGACATTTTTGGACTAGATTGTGTGACGACTCTTGGTTGGGTACAGGATGTTCATGATAGAGCCTTATTCTACCATAGGCTTTTGCAATACAATGTTTCCGTTGCAGACCGTGTGGTGAACCCTCCGAAGCAAGCCGTTTCTGTCTTTGCAGATACTCAAAGTAGTGAAGTCAAAGATCGGATATTTGATGAATTCAACAGTCTATCTGTTGTATACCAGAAGGTACTTAAAATTCTGATCTCATTAAACCATTTGCACCTGCAAGATCCTTATATAATTTTTACTTTTTTTTTTTTTTTCAACTTTTCTGAACCAGCTTTCTGTTTGTAATGATGGGGGATATTGTGAAAAAAATGGGGAATAGAAAACTAAGATATGGGAAGTGGTTCTTGAGCACAAATTTCATTATTCGATTTTCAGGAATTGGAATCGCTATTTACTTCACTCTGAAATAAGTGAAAATTTTAGCACTTCTGAGCTCCACTCAAAAGGTCTACGTCTTTAGGTTATGAAAGATAATTAATTCACATTCAAATCTGAAAGCCATAAATTGGAGAAGATGCACCATCTGAAATCTAAACTATAGGAGCTTCATATGTGTATGTTCTTGCACTGCCAAATTCCACTATTACCTACTGAAAAAAAAGGAGATTTCGCTGTGTGGTCCACTTTCAAAAAAACTATTCAATAATACTTGCTGAAAATAAGACATAGATGTATTGGAATTTGCAGTTCTTTCCACTGTGTTTTTGATTGCCTCCTTTCCCTCAGGGGGAGGGAGAGGAAATTCCTTAAATCAGAAACCTTAAGAGAGCTCTGTTTTTGGGGGGGTGGGGGGGGGGGCAAAATCTTGGAGATTCTTTAAACTGTAAAGTGTAAACCTTAATTGTAAAGTTAATGCACTTACATTTTTGTATTGGTTATTTTTTTTGGGACTCAAAGTAAGTGCGAATATAGAATTTTTTTAGTTTGCAGATGTATACAAGTGTAGTTTTTTGGGTTTGTAATTTCTAATTTTGGCGCAATACAACATACCCAACACCGGTCAAATATGCATGAGCAAATCAAGCATTGCTTTTGTCAAACTAACAGATTGACAAGAATTGTACACACACAGACTGAATTCTGGTGTGTGAATTTATATACACAAAAGGAGTAACTGTACACATTGCCTTGGTGTCTATTTGGATCATCAAGTGACAAGATACACTTCCTACGTTAACTCTAGTGTATTAACACTACATACATTAACACTCCCTCTCAAGCTGGAGCATATATATCATCTGTTTTAAGCTTGTTACAACTTACAAAAGGATTTCAATCTAGCTCCTCCTAAGGTCTTAATAAACAAATCAGCTAATTGATTTTCTTACTTTACATGACTGGATTTGATGACATTCTATAATATTTTTTTTCTGACAAAGTGACAATTAATTTCGATATATTTAGTTCGCTCATGAAACATTGGGTTAGAAGTAATGTGAACAGCAGCTTGATTATCACAAAATAGGTCCATAGGTTGGGATTCATGAATCCCTAGTTTTGTCAACATATGACGTATCTAGACCAATTCACAAGAAGTATATACCATAGGCCTATATTTTGATTTTGCACTTGACTTTACTACTATATTTTGATTTTGCACTTGACTTTACTACCACTGTCTGCTTTTTACTTTTCCATGACACTAAGGTTCCTTCCACAAAGATATAATACCGTTCCTTCCACAAAGATATAATACCTAGTAGTTGATCGTCTATCTAATGGTGAACTAGCCCAGTCTGCATCTATGTGACCTTGAACACGTATACGACTATTATTTCGATACAACAAACTACATCTTGGTGCACAATGATCATCTATAGCCACATCACCTCCCCTGCTGCTACTTCTATCCATCACCATCACCCTGTTTCCATTACCCCTACCACCTTTGCCAGCTTCCACTGTCGCTGTCACCACCATTGCTGCCATCAGCACACTTCATTACCACTATCACCTCCACCAACTTCCACTGCCACTGCCGCCACTATAGTCACTACTATCCTCTGCCACTGCTTACATCTCGCCATTGGTTCCCACTTCCCAGCGCCTTTCATGGTCATCCGTCATTATTGTTCACTTATCATCCACCACCACCACTAGATTTTTTTTCCCCATTTTATTCTAATCCGATCTAAATTAATATCAAAATAAAAATGGTAATTCCATTAGAGAATTATTTAATTTGACAACCAAACAAAAGAATGAGAATGATCAGTCATTCCTTTCAGTTTCATTTAATTTGCATTTCATTACATCCTTGTGTACCAAACATAGTTAGAATTAATGAAGGTGCTTTTGAATTTTGAAAGTAATTGGTTTGTTAACACTTGAAACATCTAACTGAATATAATCTATTAATCTTCAAATTAATTATGTAAAACACAGTTCTGAGTATTGTAACCTCTTTTATAATTCTACTATAACCACCAAACCACCCCCCTTTTCTCTAGATTTCATTTCATTATTTTTATTCATTTTCTCTTTAAGGAAAACGTGAAAGAAATAAATTACTCTTTTTTTTTTTCTTTTTTCTTTTGGGGATAACAAGTTCTGAAACGTGATTCCAAAATGTACATGACTTGATATTAGCATTTTTTTAACTAAAACTGGGTTGGTTCTATTTAATTAGCATTCCTAGAATCAATCACCTTGTTTTTATGCAATGTGAGCAGATGTTAGCATTATTTTGACATATAGAGATTAATGCTTTTGCCAGGAAATATATCTCCACATGTCGTGTTGGATACATTGTCCTTACTCTACAGAATTTCATTTCTATAACTGAGTGATATTGTATGTTTTTTTGGTTTCTATAATAGATTAAGATTATATATTTGGAGTTAAAGAGTTCAAAATTAATTGACACTGAAAAATTTGCAGCCTTCTTACATGTTTACTGATAAGGAACACCGAGGCCCATTTGCTTTTTCAGAAGAACTAGAAAACTTATCCATTGGAGTTGAATCTGCTAGTAATGTAGTGTCTGCCCAGATGGTGGAGGCAAATGACAATGATTTGCTTCTAAGTACATCAGAGAAGGAAGAAAGTAGAGGTCCCGTTAACAATGGTTTTGATTACAATGCTCCTTCATATGATGATTCTTCAAACCAACCATTACCAGCACATTCGCTGCAACCTAGCTTGGCCATCGATGATCTCCTTGGTCTTGGATTGCCAGTTGAAACTGCTCCTTCACAACCGCATTTGAAGCTTAACGCAAGAGCTGTTCTAGATCCAAGCAGTTTTCAGCAGAAATGGCGCCAACTACCAGTATCTGTATCACAGGTCTGCTTTGAACTTGATATTACTTACTTGATTGTTAACCATTCCCATTGATTATACTTAGAAGAGTTTTCTTTTGCTCTCTATATGTGTACTAGGTATATTCATATGCACTCCTTTTAGTTCTATTCGATGTGTGCTTTTTATTAATTCTTGATACCTACGGTTATATGTGGGGATCTGTTTGGTTACACAACTGTTGTTACTTTTATCACATTGTACAGTCAATTAATTAAATAATTTTTGTGTAGGTTAATTGTAAGATAGAGTTCATGTCTCTACCTTCTATCTCTCTTGTGCGGGCTTGTTTTGGGGTTATGACACAGGAAAAGATCTATATGCTCTCTACAATAGTCAACCCCCCCCCCCCCCGGGGGGGTGGAAAAAAAATTGTTTTCCCCCCTCCCCTCTTTCTCTAGCTACTGCCTCCATTTTTGCCATCAATATTGTCACCCCACATAACTGTGACCAACTTCCATCGCTATATAACCCTGTGGCGTAATCTCCATGCACATTTTATGTGGACAGTGCCATTTTCACCACAATGGCATCATCATCTACTCCAAATCTTTGTGCAAATGGCTTGACCCACTTCCAAAGTGGTGCACATACACGAGATTATTTGTCTATGTAGGAGGAGAGATCATTTTTCACCTTCCTCTACATCCTACTCCAAAGATCCAATTTGTAAGCCCACATGACAGAAACAGTCCCTCTTCAATTGATTTACAACTATGTATGCACAGAAATATAATATACATGTCCATACATATCTACATGCTCTTTGCATTAACAGAGCATTTACTCTTAGTAGCATGTGTGGATGGGACCATGGACTTATTCAGTTTTTGCCTTTTATATTACAAAGTGGCATGGTGAGAATGGCAGTAAATTGGAAGTTGAATAGTGGTGATATTTGGTGATGAATCTCATGATGGTAATTTGTTTGTTGGGTCAGCAATGGTGATGGTGGTGTCTGAGTTGCCTAGGAAGGAAAGGACAGCTTGTGATTTCATGGGGTTCATATTCCGGTGGTTATTTGGTGGTGTAGGTGGAAAAATGAGCATTGAGTGGCAATGGTGATTGTTTCTTTGGTGATATTGATGGTGGAACGGCTTCCCAGTGGTAGCGCAAGTGTTCTGGTTGGGCTTCCGAGAGATGGCAGTGAAAAACCAAAAATTAAAATGGTCGACATATAGAGTCATGAGTTGTGAAATAATTTTTGTAATCCTATGTATTGGACTTATCATTTGGTGGGAGTAACTTTATATGGGTAAAAGATTTGGAATTTTAAAAACCTAAAACATATAGAATCATGAGTTGCGAAATAATTTTTGTAATCCTATGTATTTGACTTATCATTTGGTGGGAGTAACTTTATATGGGTAAAAGATTTGGAATTTTAAAAACCTAAAACATGATGGTGTCAGGCAATCTGTTATAAAACTAGGTGAATCAGGGAGGCCAATGTAATTTCTGATACGATAAGTGGTGAAATGTGTTGTGGCCAATTTTAGGGATGGGCTGTTTAACTTACACAAATGAAAAACTTCTGGTATGTCATTGCTCTCACATTGTTTGTAGGGCTGAAGCTTCAAGGACTGACTCAATGATTAGCTTCAGCATGTAACCATGTTGGTGCTGGTCGATGCAAATTCTACCCCAGGCATTCTTGAAGAAAATATTCTTGGTTCCTTTGGTTCTGTGTTACTGATTCTTCAAAATGTGACGTTTGATTTCTGTGTTGCTGCAATATCTATTTTTCTTAGCTTTTCCTGGATAATCACATTTCCCCTTTAATAAACCATTTTAATTGTTGAACTATTTTTTGAAGGAATATTCAATGAATCCACAAGGAGTGGCAGCCTTGACAACCCCTCAAGCGCTCCTCCGGCACATGCAAGGACAGTACATCCACTGCATTGCCTCAGGCGGCCAAGCCCCAAATTTCAAGTTCTTCTTCTTTGCGCAAAAAGCAGAGGAGTCATCTACCTTTCTTGTGGAGTGTATAATCAACTCGTCTTCATGTAAAGCACAACTAAAGATCAAAGCTGATGATCCGAGTACGTCCCAGGCCTTTTCAGATTTGTTCCAATCAGCTTTGTCCAAATTTGGTATGCCCTAGTCATTTTTGCATGTGTTCTCATCCTGCTCCGAGAGAGAGAGAGAGAGAGAGTATTTAACAGCGATAAATATGAAAGAAATGAGGATTGTTGTTATTGTTCGTTGTTGCTTGATATGCAATTATAATTCAAAGGGACTGTGCTTATGCAGCTGTTCTACCTTGTTTTAATCAGAAAACCAGGAAGCATATTTGTAAATGGAGGTTTTTTTTTTTTTTTTTTGGGTTAACAATTTCATCCTGTGATTCTGAACATCCAATGATGGTTTGAAAAATTAAGCAGCAAGTTTGGAAATTGCAGTGAATGCATCTCCTGCATTGGAAATTCTTGTGCACCAATGTGTTGCAGGAATGGACTCTTTCAGGAAGGCGTGATTCATTTGTTTCAGTTATTTTCTTTTGTTTTATTCTTTATTTTTCATTGTTTAGAACCGTTTTATTTATTTTCTTAGCAAGGAGAATAACAGTTACATTTTTGTGGGGTGGGGAGGCTCTGGGAAATTTGAACTCTGGTACGCTTGTTAAATCTATGAACTGTTAGATTTGAACGTTACGACGAGGGTGTAACAATTTGAAGTCGGGGCATTTGATGGCCCGCAATTTGAAGTCTTCCACACAAAATGACAATGAGGTTTTTTTTCACATCAATTTAGGCTAGGCAAGGCTTCAAAGTTGGAACAATTTTTGGAGGAGTTCTCGCTATCTTTTATGCCTCCACAATCCGCTAATACGTTTTATGCATAATATGTCATTTTTTCAGTTTTGAGTTTGTAAAATGTTATTTTACCTTTAAAAAATAAAAAGCATTTAAGATTCTAAGAAGAAATAAAATCCAAATATGTGCTAGTGTTTTTACATATGAACATTAAATGAATGAGACATTTAAATATGTATTATTTACACTTCACGGTACTCTAGTCCACCACGATTCTAAACAACCCCACGCCATGTAACATGATTCTGAACTTGAAAAAGAGTTTGAAGTCCCTAGTTTACAAGTATTTCGGATTTTACTCTCTCTCTCTGTCTCTCTCTCTATATATATATATATCTGCAGCATTAAGTTCTGATACTATTTATTGATTCTTCCACCTGTTCATCAGAAAAGCTTGACACAAAATGTGAGCCACAAATGCACACCTTAGTTATCTTGGTCAAGTTCCTTTGTACAGCCGCGATTACAAAACTGCCGCTAAAATGGATAATTTACTTGAACAAAATACAAAAATGAAAGAAAAACAAAGTAAAACGAACTAGAGAAAGAGGTAATTTTAGGAGGGGGGCAAAAAAACCAATCTGATTGACTTTCAATTGACTTGGTGCATTAACAACTATAATTTCAACATCAAGGAGCATAGAAAGTCTGAAGATCTTTAGTTCTTTATTGCAAAATGGGTTCAGTACACCCGATGCCAGCTTCCTTGGATTCAAAGTCAAAGTGGGTAACCTTCAAAAAGATTTTTATTTCCAATCCCAACCTCAAGACGCTTTTCAAATTCTTTTACCCCCGAAAATCTCCACATATGTTCTTCAATGTGCTAATCAAGTCCGCCGAATATAGAAGAAACAACACAAGGAAAGAGGGAGGGAGGAAGGGAAGGAGAGAGCGGGGGAGGGATTATCCACCTCGGCCTTCTTGTTCTTCTATAGATAGAATAGATTTGAACCATTGTTTCCAGGCAGCATCTTGTTGCTGCTCAATCCACGACAGAAAACAGCTGTCTAACAAGCAGAAGAAGTTTACATAGAGAAGTTGGTACCTCACTGGAATAAATCTGAAGTTTGCCACCTGAAGAATTGGCCATATGCCTCCCTCCATTAAAAAGGCTGGGACGAAATCCCTCTTCACATCTTCTTTAACTTGAGTGGCACTCTTTCCGGTAGAAAAACCCATGTAACTGAAAAATATGAGCAAATCCAAGGGCCCAAAAAGGATCCCATCAATCGCTACTTTACTAGCAACAAATCGCAGGGATTTTGGTTGTAGTTGAAGACGGGACTTCATAAACCAATCCAAACCTTCATACCTACACAAGGGAAAAGATCGATGCTATTACGATAAATCTCTCAATAGAAAGCAAATGCTTTATTCATAAACAGTCCAGTTGTCATCTTCACAAATTATGTCATTTGGCAATACAGTCAAGTCAAATTTTGAGTCTCAATAATCAGTACCAAACATTCATCACCCTGTTATTAGCATTATTAAAATGAAATTCTGACAGCTATGGTGTTCCCATTAAACTTTCAAACTTGCAGTTTTTAGAAAATATTTGTGTAGAGTGTCAAATTGGGTTGCACCACAAGTTTCAACCCTCTACACAGCATGTTCATCCTGTAAAGGATGGCATGAAAAATTGTCCATATACTAACAACCAAATAATAGCAAACTGAGAATATTCATTTATCTGTTCATTTTAATTTGACAAAACTATGAGATTCCAATTGGATAAACTTGGGTTTCACATGAATTGATTTGGAAGTAAACTTTACAAAAATATAAGGGGACCACTGTAGGTAAATTGAGAACTAGTTTGTGAACAATTAATACTAAGGATTTCAAACAACTATTTTCTAATGATTATTTCTTTTCTGGCAAGTTAGAAAAATATCAAATCTACGTTATTTAGGGAAAAAGGGGCTTGGGTGACTCGAATCCACAACCTTTGTTCATGGTGGGGGCACTGTTTTCCCTCTCGTCTAATGCTTATTTCAAACACATTCAAATCCATCATTATACATCATCCACTATTTCATTAGTGTTGAATCCCTTCACTTTAAATCCACAAATACAAATGCAAATGCAACCTGATATTCTTGGAGGCACGTGTTATATGGGCATGTTTCACTCGAAAAAGTCGGCATGCTAATTAATGCACAGATAACAAGCAAATTATCAAAAAATCCAGAATAAAGAAAAAGAAGCATGGAGGAGGATTTTAATGTCTTCATTATGTCTTCCTCTATGAATTAGTCTAGGCTATTAGTAAGACACCCCGAAGCAAATTATTGAAAAATCCAGAATAACAAAAGAAGCATGGAGGAGGATTTTACTGTCTTTATTATGTCATCCTCTATGAATTAGTCTAGGTTATTAAGTAAGATACCCAATAAATAAAGGTAGTGTTTGGACATTCTTCAGAATTAGGAATTCAGAAACCATCCGTTGAATAGCATTGAAACGCACAAGTCATATGAAGATATGGAAGGAAACCTCAATGCTGACAAGACTAACAAAAATTATTCAAATTATTACTGCAGTCAATTGTTATGAAAACAGAAGACTCGTGTACTAGTACTCGGGTCCACTACATATGCTTCATAAGAGAGGTGCATCCAGATACATCATATGCCACTCTCTCTCTGTGCTCTACATCTATAAATAAAAGGATCTATGTGTGCTATAGATGTTTGTTTCAGCAAGAAAAGTAATCAAATGACTCCACGTTAGAAGCTCTTTGGCTAATGTGATAGACCACATTACAAGTTGTGAAGTGATCTTACATAATTTCAGATCTAAGCACTTTGCATTTGGTACATGCAATTGTAAAAACGAACAATGTGAAACCAATGAAGTTTCATCATGAGAATGAGAGTATTAAATTGTTCTTCCAACTCAATCAGTATAAGAAAAATTATATTCAAAATACTCTAAAACATGGTGTTTACAAATACAAGCTTGAATAAGATAACTTTAATGTCTTGAGGTCATTCTAAAAGCCAAAGTGATTTTAAAAAGCAAGTCAAATTAAGGGGATGTCAATAAAAAGTGCACAAGTTTTATATGTGAACTTTGTAGAGGTAATAATGCAAACGTTTAATATTCAATTTTGAAGATCTGGTCTACTGGCAACTGGCAAGCCCATAATAATTTTGAGATTTTAAAATGCTATTGCAATAATAGAAAATTTTTCTAGTGACTCCAGGGAAGCCCATGCTAACCCACAACGAGAAGCTTCCCCCGAAAATGAAATCCATAGGCCAATCATTCATAAAAATTAAAAATGAGGGATATACTAACCAGAAATGGCCAACTGGTCCAACAAATCCAAACCCAAACAAGCTTGTGGTAGCTACTCGTCTCCAATTGATATTTAATTCTTCATCTTCATCCTGTCACATGAAGGGTGGATAGTCATTCTGTAAATCAAAGAAACTGATTGACTATCATTCTCTAAATCAAAGTAAACTGATTGACATTCAAGTTATTAACTGTCCAGCCAAGTGTTATGAACAAGGACAACATTTCCGATCATCTGACAAGAAAATCCAAAATTCCATGGATGTCAAAATATCTGCAATTACATCTGAACAACGTACATAGAATTAGAAGAAACAAACCAAAGATATGGAAAAAGTATACTAACCAAGAATTAGGAAATCAGCCACAATAGTTTGTATCTACAACAATCTATGCATTTACTAGATTGTCAATAGCACAGTGCACAACACAGAACCTAATGAACTGTCTGGAAAATCAACCACTTACCAGAGAACAAATCAACTACGAAGAAATCATGCTGCCTTTCGACATATCTGAGAACCTCCCTCAATGTATGTTTAAATTTTGATTTGAGAAGGCGTAATCACCTTGCAGGAAGCCAGCTTGTGTACAAATTGTTTGCGCTTCAGACTTTCTTTCTAAAGAAGTATCATCATTCATAATAAATTTGCAATGCTGGCATAATTTGATTCCATCATACCTAACTTGATATTACAATTAAGAACCAATTTCAACTCAAACATTAATTTGCAATCCCAAGTCTGCTAATCTACATTGTGCAGGAGCATAAAGGACTGCTCATAATTCCCACATCAAGAGAAATAATGAAGAAAAGTTTCTCTCTCTCTCTCTCTCTCTCTCTCTCTCTTTAATTCCATTTTATCAGACTGTTAAAGGTCGCTATCCTTTATGTTATTTTTTAAGAAGTAACAAAAGCTAACAAAAGAAGAATTGAGAACATGAACTGAAAAACAAGGTTTGAGAACCAAATGACTGGCTTGAGGATATAATTAGAGGATAGTTACATCAACGAGTAAATAAGATTATACTTTCTCTTTTTTAAATGTTAATTTAGAGCTTTCACAAAATGATGTCTGAACTTCCTCTTGGAATTAATAGAGACCATATAATTGTGTAAATTTACAACATTGATAAATATTTTCCAAAACTGACAATATATATATATATATATATATATAAAGTTATAACCAGGAACTATACTTGTCAAATCAAGATGCGTATCATGAATCAGAATCTTAGATTTGAAAATAGTGAATCATAGAATTCAGTAGGAATCGGAGAATGATTGAAAATTATGTTGATATATTAAAAATATATAAGATATTAAACAATAAGTACTATTGTGCTTGAAAACTAAGAATTTAATATTATCATAACTTCTGAATGGAAAAAAGTTAGCCTTATGGCTACAATGGCGAACACATAAATCATAATTTAGCAAGGGCAAAGAAGATAATTATAAAGGAACCTTAAGGAAAAGCACAAAAATGTACGGAAGTCAACACTTAATAATGTGAAACTATATGGACAAAGTTCAACTACGTTAAAATAAATTTTGAAAGTTTAAGAGACCCTGACCCCCTGTAGGGTCGCACATATATGGCTAGAAACGTAAATCTGAATCTTACATTTATGGATATTCAAAGAGCCAGTATTTTAGTCACTTATGAAGTCTAGGATACCGAAAGTTTACAACAATATTTGTAGAGATGATTTGCAAGTATTGGAGAATACTTGATCCATTACAGGCCACTCTAACTTCATTTTTAAAAACAAATTAAAAAAAAAGATCTTTTTGTAAATTGGATTCGAATGACCCGACCTAGATCCAAGTCTAAATCCATACTTCCTAAATCGCGTGAATCACAATAATCATAAAATTCTCTATGAATAAGATAAATTTTGTTTGATTCACCACGATTTCTCACTCCGTTCAATTGGGAGGTAAGATTTGCATTAATTACATGGTACATGGACTAGATTCATAAGATTCGAATTGAGAATCATACGATTTAGACAACTATGCCAAGAACTATGACCAAGAACTAGACTGATTAGATGTTGCAAATAAGTAGAATCATCGTAATAGATGCCAACAAGTTCAAATACCATAGCAATTGAAAGGAAGTTCAAGCATTTGGATTAACCATACGATTACAAATGATGAGTAGATAAGCTTAGAAATGACTAATATGGGAGACAGCATAATGGCACATGGTATTATTGTGTATGCCATATACTTTTTAGAAGCAAAGAAAAACTGCCATTGGCAAATCAGAAGATTCATGACAGAAGCGCAAGTGTAGAATCCACAAAAGCATTATGTTTTTCCCTGTTTAAGAAAACCAAAGACAGAATTATTATATACAAGGTTAACAATTTGTGATGAAGTGAACCAGAAGGGCAGATATAATGCATCAATAGCTAAACCTGGAACATGTAACTGTGAAAGACAGACCTTAAGAATGTCCCCAATTCTCACCGGTTAGCAAAACGGGTTGGTACATTTGGGCATGTTGCCACCGAAACATATAACCAATCCTTCACTACATGCCATAGGAATACTTCCACTTCAGAATGCAAAGAGATTCTCATATTTTGATTCAGGTTCTTATATAAATTTTGGGAAAAAAAATAAATATTACAGTTTTAGACAGACAAAAAAATTAAAATTTTTGTTTTCTTTTTTGGTGGGACTTTACACAATTGTAAAGCCTCTCCCAACAAATATGGCTATAGCTAACAAGCCCCAATACGATTACAATCTATGGCGCGCACACACACGTGTGTGAAAATCTCCTCCATTTTTTCTTTGCTCTTCTGGTTATTGTTTTTTCTTCCTCCACCCATCTCTCCTCTTTCTTTCCCATAGATTAGGTATTAAGAAGCGATAACATAAGTAGTTACTAGATTTCAGTAGTCCGTTAATTGAAAGTTGAAGGGGGAATTTATGGAAATCACGAATGTGGCATAGGAGACACAAAAAGTGCTCACCCTTTATGTATAATATAGATATATAAGTTCAATCTATCTTCTAAGAGCGGAACCCTCCAGGATTCCCAGCCATTCACAGCCATGCTTAAATGCCAATGCTTAAATGCCAAATGATCAAATGCTATTAGGTGCAGATCTCAAGCATTACATGAACCAAAAAAATGCAGAATATTTGCGAACGTATGAGAGAGAAAACAGAGGGGTGCCAGGACACAACCTAGGATTGAAAGACAGCAATAATCACAAGAAGCAGTCAAAGAGAAGTAAACAAAGAGAAAATTACAGAAACCCACCACATCAAACACCAACGGAACCCTTCGCCGGCACAGAATGAAGACAGGGAAAGAAGATATATATATTATATACATCAGCATCTCAATACGCTCAAACATGGAATAAAAGCTACGAATGTGTGAATTGCAGAGGAACTTGATCAGAAAAAAATCCATACGAATATCTAAAGAAGACATAGTATTTGTGGGATTTACTCGATGGACACTCACAGAAAATTGGAGGCTTTTCTTGGCAGTAGAATGAGTGACGGTTTGAGCAGCAATATCGCCAAACCCCCAAATCAATCCTGAGCTGATGATCTGAGTCTTAACTGGATGCACTGCCAAACAATTCTGGTACCATTTCCACAGTTTCAACATCATCCAGTGATCAAACTTTTAGAAAGAGAGAGAGAAAGCGAAAAGGAAATAGAGAGAGAGGAAAGGGGCTCCCGGGGCCATTTTTGTATATTATTGTCTTGATTATGGTGGCTTGAATATTCTGCATTTTTTTAATTTTAATTCCGTTTATTGTTAAATTTAGGCCAAATTTGCCTATTACAATATCATTCAATCCGTTATCCCTTAAATTAAGTAAAGAAATTTTCTTGTATCATTTTTAAAATGAATACATAAAATAGAAAAACTTAGTGTCAATTAATTTTAGGATAAATTACACCGATATATTTCAACATTAAAGTAATTAATACTCTTCAACATTTGAAAATGATAAATATTCTTTTATTATGAAATATTGTTAATCTCTAGATGGTGTTTAAAAGTTCAAAAAAATTTAAGTTTTGGTAATTTTTTAAATTTTTTTTTTGCACTTTTTTGTGTGTTTAGTTGAATCAAGTGAAATTTTTAAAATTTTTTAGTAACTTTTGGGTGTTTGGTAAATTTTTTACTGTAGCAAAGTAAAAAAAGTGGTAACTTTTGGATGTTTGGTATATTTTTTTATTATAGCAAATCAAAAAAGTTGTAATTATGGAGTGTACTTTTTGCTGTAACAAATCAAAAAAATAAAAAATTTTATGATTTTACCAAACACACCAAAAATTACAAAATATAACTTTTGATAATTTTTTTGAGTTGCCAAACGGCCTCTAACCTCTCCGTTAGTTTTATTGCTCACTTCGTTAAAATTTAGTCAAAAAAATAGTTATATTCCTCGTATATTTCTCTCAACGTACAACTCTCTCTCCCTTTCTCTCTTAACTTTTCCTGCTCTTACACACTCTTTCTCTTCTCACAATTTTATTTTATTAAAGTTATAATAATTTATTTTATTAAAGTTAAAATAATAGTTAATAATAATTACATAATAAATTAAATTTACGAATAATTACATATTAAAATATTTATTTTTTTTAAATATAAAAATTTATAATAAATACATGTTAAAATATTTATTTTATTAAAATAAAAACTAATATTAAAATAATAATAATTATTAAAATAATTTATTTTATTAAATTATATTAATTTTATTAAATCTAATAATAATTTATTATTAAATTAAGTTATAATAACATATTTTATTAAGACCAATTATTATTAAATAAGAGGTCATAATAATATATTCACACAGTAACTCGTGTGAATAAATGCTAAAGAATAAAATTAGTATATTGAGAAAAATTCTAGCTATTGTAATTATTTTAATTGAAATTCAAACGAAATATAAATGGAGGGGGTCGGAGATTAGCAACATTTTTAAATAAGAGAGTTTTTTTCAATTTCAAATATTGAAGAATGCTAGGTATACAAGAAAAAAATATAGTTAATGACGATGAAGTCACCAACTTAACGAGAGAGAAAAATTCATTACACGTGCTTCCTCTCCGAAAGTATGAGAAAAAAGTGGGAAAAAAATTTGACGGCCATTAAGTTATTAACTTGAAGAGAGAAAGAAAACCCTCATTCTACATGTAACGGTTGTAAGTAGAGTATTAAATATTACTAATAATGTGACCATATAATTGATGAAAAAGTAATTTTTTATGAGATACCCTTCTAATCATAACTTATAATGGTTCCGTTTGGAGTAAAATAAAATAAAATAAAATCTTATAAATCTCTATAAATACGAATTATGAGACAATAAAATTTAAATTCTTCACTCACTACACGAATTACGAGATATTTATTTTTACAATTTTATTTTATTTTATACACTTTTATTCAACTCTAAACACACCCAATATACTTTGTGCATTAAATTATGTACGTATCTAACTATATGATTCTAATTTAACTTGTGTGGCACTTGTGATCTGAATGATTTTTTTTTCTGGTCGAGAATCAAGTGGCAAGATTATTTTACTGTTGCAAAATCTTATAGGTTATTGAAAACATGATACATAAAAATCTTAAATAATCTAGTTATTGAGAGACGCAAAAAAAAAAAAAAAAAAAAAAGACACATCAAAATCTTAAGCAATGTAGTTATTGAGAGATGCAAAATAAAAAGAAATAAAAAAATGTGGAACTAAGGCCCCACTTGGATGCGGGGAAAGCCTCCCTCCAAACATTTTACCCAGCCATACGGGTGGATCTCACCCCTTTGTCATAGTTTGGCAATCAAACTTATCTCCCTCTCGAGTCTTAACTTTCCCTCTCTCGCGGTCATCTCCCAGATAAAATTTGGACGCCCTTGACCCTAACCAAAATTTATCCGGGGGGAATAGCTATTATTTTGACGTTTTTAGCCCTCATTAATTTGATCAAAATAAATATAATGCTAGTAAAAAATAATAGATAGGTCAACAAGTCAAAATAACATAATTAAAAATAAAATTAAATAATAACCAATCATTCAAAAGTACATATTTAAAAAAAAAATTGTTTAAATAAATTTATAAAAAATTAAATTTTCAATGAAATAAATAATATAACTTTAAATTGTACAAAAATAATTAAATAGAGTGGTTTTGTAATTTAATATTTAATTTAATGGGTAATCAAGTTTGGGACACCACAAAGATAAAAGAGTCATTTGACTGCTTTTTTTTATCATTCACTCCCTCTTATTTATAAAACATCCAAACCAAGTCAAAAGTTATTCCCCTCCATAAACATTACATCAATGTGAGTCAACCCTCTAAAAATAATACAACCTCTTATCTTATACCCCTTCTAAAACTTATCTCCTGAAATTTTAGCATCATCCAATCGGGCCCTAAAGTGTAATAAACTTGACGCATAAAATTTTGGGGACCAATAGGGATGTCAAATATACCCGTACCCGGTGGATACCCGCTCCACCCGCCCCGTTCGGGGAGGGTATGGGGATGTTAATGGCGGGGACGGGGACAGGTATGGAGATTTAAAATGTTACCCGCACGGGTATGGGGACGGGGACGAGTACGGTAGTCTCCACCCCGCCTCGTACCCGTTTAAATATTTTTTTGTTAATTTTGTTAGTGTGGTGACTCTTTTAGAAGTACCACATCGGTTTCTCACAAAGAAGTGAATGTCTTGTGAGGTAATAAATAAAGACCACTTCATCTTTGGTTAAGTGCATCAGTCAAAGTCAAATATTATATATATATATTTTATTTTTATTTAATATATATATGTAAAATATTTTTTTATTTAATATATATAATATTTATAATAATTTTAAATATTTATTTTATACATATAATATATAATTTGTAATAATTAATATCCTTCGCGGGTAAACGGGGACGGGTATGGGAAATTCATTATTTTGTGGAGACGGGTATGGGGAAAATTTTTTTTTCCCGAAACGGGGATGGGGACAGGGACGAGTAAGGGTATTACTAAACGGGGACAGAGACGGGGACGAAAAAAGTCATACCTACCCTATACCCGTCTCGTTGACATCCCTAGGGACCAAAGCGATAACTTTGGTGGCTTTGTGCTAGAGCCGGCACTGACATTTATAATTGAAGTAATTGGATTAATTAAAGACACTACATAAAATGATAAAAGGGTAAGGTTTTAAAATGGTAGAACTTGCTTCTTTTTTACCTTTTTTTTTTTCTTTTAGTACTTGAATATTTAAGGTGTTGAGACTTTATAATCTCATACCCCTTTAAAAGTTAAGGTCAAATGTCATTTTATATATTAGAAACACCTAAACACTTTGAACAACTTCAAAAAGAAAATTTTCAAGGATTCGATTGGCATAAAATTAATAACTAAATGGTAAATATTATAGAAGTCATTTTTATTTTTATTTTTTACTTCTACAATTACTCACTGATTTTATTTAATGTTTTAAAAAATTAACATTTAACCGCTCAAAACAAAAAAAATAATAATAATAACTCATTAAATTTTTTATAAAATGAACCTAACAAATTTAGAATTTTCCAAGGATGATCTTTACCTTTTTTAAACCCACATCAAACCAGACCAAATGGGCTATAAGAAGCATCACTTGCAAATTACAACCCTTATCACTTTTCTTAAACCACATTTCACATAACCAGAAATTTTAGTTTTTTCAGACAAAAATTTATATAAAATTGGGTGCAATGCCACTTGATATTCTTATGAAATAGGATTAATACTCTAGTGATATGCTTAGTAATTTCAGATTTAAAAAAAAAAAACTATTATTCTCTGACAATTTGATATAAGACTTTTTTTTTTCCTTTTTTTTTTTTTAGTGAAAGGTGAGAACAATGTATCCCACCCGTAAGGTGGTGTTTGGTTTGTCTAAAAAAACACAAAAAGAGACCCAAAAAAAAAAAGAAAAAAATATAAAAACAAAAATTAATGTAAAAATGATATATAATGAAATTTAATCAATTCAATTAAAGTTTTTCAAAGATCCAAACACTCATCCTTTTCAAATAATACGTGTAGGTAAAAGTTAGCACGTTGTTATTCTATTTATCATTAGTTACATATGTTAATTGCAATGGTTGGACTTTAAATACAAAAGGTGAATTAAGAACCCATTTGAAAGCATAATTTTGCGCAAAAATAATTAAAAGTTATAAAGTTGGTGTTTGACGAAACATTAATTTTTACTACTTTTCTACTCTACTACAATAATTTGCTCCACTCAAAAGTTATTAAAATTTTTATAAAATGCACAAAAGTCGTCAAAAGTTGCTAAAAATTATTAAAAGTTGTAAAAATTATTACTTGTTTCACCAAACACACTAAAAATTATAACTAGTAACTTTTAATAAAAAAAAGTGTTAAAAGTTAGTAAAAATTGTGCCTCCAAACACTCCCTAATAGTGGTGCTATGAATCTTATAAAAATAAAGGTGATAACATTAGGCACAATATATACGACAATACGATCTCATTAAATACTATCGACACTAACATATAGAAAGTTATTATAAAAAAATATAAACTTGACACATCGTGTCATTAATACATTAATTCAAAATTAATATGATTTAATTTAATTTTAAAATAAAGTTAACATTTTCATCAAAATTTAAAAAATGTTTAAATATAAATATGTATGGGCACAAATTATAAATTCGTACGTAATATAACACCAAGCAGCACAGTTGCTATCCCTACTATCAAATACGCCAACGGACATGAACTGCAATGGCCCTAGTATGCACTTGTTAGAATTATACAACTTAATATTTAATGTACATATATAATAAAACACAACATATTTTAAAAATATTTTTCTCACAAACTAAAATTTAAAAACCGAGATTTAGTTTTATTTTTCAACAATTTCATTTTTTTTAACCTATAAAAGCAATAGAATCGTGAAATATGATTTTAATAAATAATAAATGTCAAAAAATCCACAAGTTTTGAAAAGTAACTCACTTGTTTGTGTTTTGAAAGGGAATTTACTTGCTCATAGATTCTAAAATGAGACCCATTGCTTAAAAATTTAATATGATTATTAAATTTATAATTTCAATTATATTAATAATTGAATTAAAAATGTTGATAAAAAATGGAATTGAATTAAAAAACACAAATAAAAAAAGTATAAATAATAATTAGGTTATTTTTCTTGTAACAATTCTTAGTATTTTTAACATTTAAAAGTATAAAAAAATTTTAATATTAATTAGACTAAGGAGTAGTGATTTTTCTAAATTCTTATTTTAAATTTAAATTAGTCACTTTTACTATATTTGTTTTATTTTATAAAACATATATGATTAATAATAATATTTTTTATTTGAGTTATTTTTATAAAACTAATTAAAAATTTATTACCAAATCCTATGTGATATTTTTATATTCATCATTTTTTTTAACAAATATTTGTACAAAATTAGTTTTGAGGGAGTGATTTTTTTTTATAAATTCTAAATTTAAATTTAAATTGGTAAGATTGACTATATCTATATAATAAAGCACGACACATTTTAAAAATATCTATCTCATAAACTAAAATTCAAATACTGAGATTAAATTTTATTATTCAACAAATGGCTAAGATATTTTACGTTCACAAATCTTTGTTTCTTTATTCCATATCATTAAAATACAATAACTTCGCTTTTGCTTTTACTTATAAAAGTATTAGAATTGTGACATTTGATTTCAATAAATAATAAATGTAAGAAACTCATGAGTTCTGAAAAAAAATCATTTGCTCATGAGTTTTAAAAGGGAATCCACTTGCTTACAAATTTAATATGATTGTTAAATTTATATATTTCAATTATATTAGTAATTAAATTAAAAATACAGATAAAAATAGAGTTAAACTAAAAAACACAAATAAAAAAACTTAAATAATAATTAGGTTATTTTTCTTATAACAATAATTCTTAGTATTTTTAAAATTTAAAAGTACAAAAAAAATATTGAATATTAGTTAGATTCGAGAGTAATTTCTAAATTCTAATTTGAAATTTAATTAGACACATTTACTATATTTGTTTTATTTTATAAATCACGTATGATTAATAATAATTTTTATTTAAGTTATTTTTATAAAATCAATTAAAATTTTATTATTAAATCCTACATGACACTTTTTATATTTATGATTCTACTTTTTTTTTTTTATAAACATGTGATTAAATTAGTTTTGGGGGAGTTAATTTTTTCCTAAATTTTAATTTTAAATTTAAATTGGCAAGGTTCTATATCTATATCTATATAATAAAACACAACATATTTCAAAAATGTCCATCTCACAAACTACAATTCAAAGTTGGGATTGAATTTTATTTTTCAATAAATGGCTGAGATATTTTACAAATCAAAGCTTCCTTTCAAACTCGTGTATAATATTTGGGTCACTTAATGATGATATTTAAAGAATTGTATTGAAAAAGGATAAAAATTTCACTTATCAGTATTACATTGTCTAGTTAGAGACGAAATTTATTTTGGGTATTTAAAAAAGAAAAAGTGCTAAGTATTTCAATTTTACATGCGTGCATATTTAATTTTAGTTAAAGAGTACTTACTGTAGGTACGACTTATTTGCTTGTATATATTATATAACTTAACATGTACAGATGTGTAAATATGTCATATGTAATATTAATATATTTTTTAGTTGTATTTTATTAATATATGATGTATTAATATTATATTAATTAAAATATCTGCCCTTGTACATAATTACAGGTGGCAGTAGACTATTATTTTAATTTTGGAATATATGTATTTATATAATTGAATCAGCTATAATAAAATTAATATAAATCGACTCAATCGAAGATTGATTAGTGGATTTTGAAATGTCATTTACAATGATCTATTCTGTTAAATTAGGTGTTAAAATTTAACAAAGAATATCAAAATAACTAAAATTTAGCTATTTTTTCTATTTTATCCTCTCATCTCTCTCTCATATTTGTCATTTTTTAATAAAAAATTTCAAAAATAAGTTAAAAAAAGTAAAAATAAAAAAATTTAAGAATTTTTGTAAATAAAACAGATAAAGATGTGAGAGAGATGGGTAAAATAAAAAATCTAAATTTTTAGTTATTTTAAATTTTTTTATTAAAATTTAACAATTCATTTAATAAAAGAGATTCAATATTAACAATATTTCTAAGTAAATTTAATTTTTAAACATTGAGCGATAATAATCACCAATCAAATATAATTTATCTTAGAATTTATAATTTTTTAACCCAACCAACGATACTCACCCCTGATCAGAGGGCAGGGTGATCGCGATTAAATAGTTAAATATATGAGTAAATTATACTTAAATTTCTTAAACATTTAAGTAATTATATTAAACCCTTTAATATTTAAAAATTACAAACACACCTTCATTTTTGAAATGTTTATAACATTTGACTCTACTCCATTAATTTTGATTCTAACTCCATTAAAAATTTATTAAAATAACAAATTTACTCTCAACTTTTTCTGTCTTCAAGCGTCTCTCCCTGTGTTCAAATAATTTTGTCAAATTTTTACAAACTATTAAATTTACAAACTAATTTCATCAAAATTTTAACTTTGAAACATGTTTGCACATTTTTTCTCATTTAAAAAAATTACAAAAAATTAATTTCTCAAAATTTATATATTCTTTTATTATTTTTTTCATAATTTTATTTTTTTTTTATTTTTCAAAAATTCTTAACATAACTCTAAAATCACTCTTTATATTTGATGTTTGATGAAAAACGAAATTTTAAAAATATAAAAATAATTAAATTAAAAAATTAATTTACAAAATAAATACATTTTTTTTTCTAAAATCTGTTTAATTTGATCAAATACATTCATAAATTTAAAATGTATATTTCCCTTCTCATTTTCCTCATATTTGAATTATCCAAAAAAATTATATTTTGTTTGACCTATACCAAAGATGCTCCTCGTTTACAGGCTCACCCCGAGTTTGTTCTCTGTATTGCGTCGGTTCGTTTCTTTCTTCTAATCGAGTTTCTTTGCTGCCATTTCTTCTTCCACGAACACATTCATGGAGGCGAGTGGGACCTTACTCTCCCCAGTCATTCATCTTCCTCGATGGCCTTGGTATTCTTCGTGTATGACCTCTAAGGGAGCTCTCACATTCCATTCGACGAATAAGTCGGCATAAAACAAGTCCGATCCGGCAGACCCGGAATGCACAGAGCCCACCCCAACCTCAAACTTGTTCTAGAATTAGGGTTCGACACACAAGTTTCGTTCGGATTTTGTCTCTGCTTCTTCGAATTGCTGCTTACAACAACTGGAGGTTTCTCCAGTCTCCGGAGCTGGAGATACAAGCCGTCACCAGACGTAGCCGCTGCAAGGCAAGGGTTTTCGGTCGTGTCCGGACGCCGAGGGAGGACTGAGCAAACTCCATGAGTGCCGCCTCCCCTGCCATTAATCCACTAATTTCTCTAATAGCGCTAAGCTTTCATGGAGAGAGAGATATCCAGATGGGTAAACATGGGATCTCGCAAAGAACCCGACCAGGCAGTTGCTGTTTGTGGCACGACGATTTGAAGGCATTTTGACGGTTTTGCAGCAGAAGTATACAGAAAGGAAGGAACGATGGAGGGTGGTTTGAGGGCATTTTGAGGGTTTTGTCGCATAAACGTAAGAAATGGTAAATTTGGTATATTGAAAAAGTTTTGACTGATGTAATTGTTTTAACGAAAATTTTAACGGCGTTACTAATGTAGGGATTTATGTGTAATTACTTAAATATCTGAGGAATTTGTGTGTAATTTTCAAATGTTGATTAGAGTATGTATAATTACTTAAATATTTAGGGGGTCTAAGTGTAATTTACCCTAGTTATATATATGGCTAATATTTTTCTCAAACCATACTCTATAATTTCCTTTTTATCTCCTGATAAATTTCATTTTCCCTGGTACCGATATGTGTGGATAAGATTTTTTCCAGTGGATGTGGTAAGACATCCCGCCTTTCAAAAGCTCTCAATTACTTGCAAGAAGTCCATCTCTCTCTGTGCCTGCAATAACTGACTGAGCTCTTGAGGTACCGATGCTTCTTTTTTCTTTATCAAAAGCTTTTGAATACACGAATCCCTCCACTTTTCGGAATCGATGGCTAAAGCCCAACTAGGAATTCGTTTCTTGGGTCGTCCTTTATTTTCTTCTCTCATTTTGGAATTTGTTTTTGGGACTGGTTTGGCTTTCAACTTGTGAAAATGTGCTTATTAGTTCAATCTTACTTTCCGTGTACTGGTGGATTTCTTGATGTATGAATTGATGGGAAAATTGGGAATCTTGTAGAATGGAATTGGTTGTTTTGTTGATGCTTCTGGGTATAGCTGCAGAATTTGTTTTGATTTCTGGGCTATTGTTCTTCATTGGAAATTGTTTCTATCAATCATTTTTGATTGATGAAATAATGCCAATGGCATACCCAGAAGGGAAATCTTGATTGTGGCATCAGAATGCTTCCATTTTCATTTAATGGTTTATTGGGGGGAGTCTTGTAAAATTTTAGGCTTGTCCGGTTCAGTTAACCGTAATTTGTTATTTTCAAACCTAAAGCAGGTGTGGAAATGCAATTGCTATGCAGGAGAGGAAGTTAATCTTTTGTTGTTGTTAGGAAGGAATTATCTGTTGGGAAAGTCGTGAAAGCTGCACATTCGAGTAATTTTTTAAGTTCATTAGACACTAGAAACTTTGAAATTGGTGGTGGAACCCAAGCGTTTGATTATAGTGAAATTTGTAGTTTTCATTGCCAGTAATAGTATAGCACACAATGATTCATCAAAATTGAAATGTATATTTTGGGGCTTAACATAGGATTCTCAAACTTTGTTCCTCAATTATTTGAACCTGTTTGGTTTTGGGTAACTAAATGAAGTTCTAACTCTTTAATTACTCAAATTTGTTGTGCTCTGATGCTTAACAGCATTCTGAGGCTGGGATGGGTTACTCTCCTGCTTCCCTTGTGTCTTGTATAAATTGGTTGTCTGGTAACTTCATTTTGGTTTTTAGTTTTTATTTTTTTATTGTGTTACATCTCAAGTGAATTTTACGAACTCATGTCAAGGGTTCCCTGCATATTATAATTTGTGGAACTCTCTAGTAATTTTGAGTTTTTTTGTCAAGTTTCAGCATTTATTCTAGAAAATACTTGGTTCCTTTCAATTTTTACAGGATTTCCAGGTAATTAACAGTTGTCCCATGATATAATTTACTTCAGAATTCATGATTTCGTTTAGTTCTGGGGAAGGCAACCGTTTATGTGAAAATTGTAGCTCTCGTACAAGTTACTTTTGGCTGGAGAAAGCCAACATAGAGCTTTTGACATTCTATCATGGCTACTTGGTCTTGGAGACATATGACTGCAATACACATCTCTTCCAGCTTAGGAATTTTGTATTTTAGTCGCTTGGCCCCAGTCACCAAGTGCGTGTTTCTAGAAGTCCCGGTTTTCTTCTCTTACATATATATGTGGGCTTTTTAATTTTTGAAAATGCTAGATGAAAAATATTTTTGTTCTTCCATAGTTGAGAAATTCACAATATCCACAATGTTTTTTTACATATTATTGTTTAATAGCTTGATTTGTTTCTGGTTTGGCTGAATTTGAAAATTCAGTTTTAACTATTTTTTTCATTTTTCGGTTTTAAGGGATAGCCATCAGTTGTTTACTTGCTTATATGTGATGAAATCTATCATATTCCTTATAAAATAAATTCTCATCTTATTTATTTTCCTCTGCATACTCAGATGGAAACTAATCCTTTGTTGTTTGTAATTTTCCACAAGTCCCCCTAAAAGGGCATATCTGTTTACAATTATGTTAATAACTTAAGTCATATTGTTGAATTATGCTTTTGTATGATCTTTTCCACTGCATACTTGTATCTAGGCCTTGTGACAGTTTTATCTATTTATTTCATGAATCTATATAATAAAATACGACAGTTTTTGAAAATGTTTCTTTCACAAGTTAAGATCCAACAGTTAAGAAATTATTTTTTCTTTCATTTAACAATTGAGATCGTTTTTACATTTTTAACTTTTCGCTCAATTTTTATTTTAATGAACCCCACTACCATCTGATCTTATAAAATGGCATGAACATTTTAAATTTCACCATATTTTAAGAGTGGAGATCATATACAAATCAAAATTGTCAACTTAAATTTCGTCCAATTATGATTTTTAGAAAGTTGAATCTTCCAAATTAAAGCACCATAATTTGTATTTTCTTTTATGTTGCTTATCAAAAATTTATTGGGGAGAGAGAGAGATCAAAACACATGTGATGACTGCTAGGATCTAAAGTTGAAAAAAAAAAAAAAATTAAAATCCATGAATTATCATAGTTTTTCGATTTGAACTTTTTATCCAAAGTATCAACTATATAAAAAACTTAATACTAATTTTATTCAGAATGGCGTAGGCACGGGTTATTGCTAATGTGCTGATATTATATGTTATTATAGGAATTTCCTGGGGAATTGTGAAACTGGATCAGAATAGAAGCTCCCTCCTTGCCTGTGGTCTCTGTAAATTTAATTCAACACGTTCAAATTGGCAAATACAAATTAGAGAAAGTAAAGAGGTACTGCTACGCATGGGAGAATCTAGTAAAGAGAGGGCTTTTTCTGGGACTGTCGGCAAGCATCAAGAGGGAACTACCGTTATTAAGAAAGAATTGGTCCACTCATTACCAGTTGAGGTATAAGCCCTATCTACATAAATTTTTTTATTTTCTATTTTTGTTATATAGGCTCCAAAATTTACTACCACTTTTCTAACTTGGTATGGCCTGGTTTGGGTTGAAGAACTAATATTGTTACTGAGTGAACTGTGATCAAACGCCGCATCAGTCCAAGAAAATTACTATGGATGCATCTGCTGTTGGAATCATGTTTCCTGATGTTCTAATAGTTTTTAGTATATTTGGTTCCAAAACTTAATAAATTCCTTTGGCTGTAAGTTGGGTCTATCTCTAGTGCTTCGTTAACACCACTGTCAAAGTATAGGCGATATTGTCTCAAATCAATAGGACTAACTAATTTCTGATATCGTCTGTACAGTGTCCACCACTGTAGTATATTTTTCCTCTCATTTTACCAAAAATAATATAAACAGAGTAAAATAAATGAGAAATCTTTCCTTTCTTTTTTCCTCTTGGAGAACATTTTTCGGGCAGTGAATCAATGTGTGATTGTATGACCAGAACCATAGCTGTGATAAGGATGGTTGATACAAAGTAACATAGACTGGGGAGGTAGCATTCGAAATGAATGTAGATAGTGAGACATTAGTTCACACAAGTAGACGTTTCTGGGGTAAAAGACAGATGCGGTAAAGGATGCAGACAGAAATAGCAAATAGAAATTTGTTATATTGTTTTTTGATTAAATAATGCAATTGTCTATTCCAAATTGTTGGAGTAAATTAATATTTGCCCGATATATATATATATATATATCTCTCTCTCTCTCTCTCTTTTTTTTTTTTTACTGTTTAACCATGCCTAACTACCACTAAAAAAAAAAAAAAGGCCTCTGTTACAAGCTGTACAACATGATGAGTAACTGCACACCCTATCTAAAGCTTGAAAACCATATACTGCATGTATTGAGCATTGTAAATTTTCTGAAAGTTGTTAAAAGAAAAATATGCATATCCATTGTATTTCTAATATTTTCTTATGCGTTAACAATATCCGATGGATTTGCTTCCTAATTCCTTGAATCAGCAGGACCACTGCCATACCTTGTATCAGAACTGTGTTTTAAACAGTTAGTCAATAGTTATCCATCTCTTATGTTACTTCCAAGTATAGCTTATGATCCAGGGTATTTACCTTATGTCTGGATGCTTGTGCTTAAAGGCAAAAAGCCAGTGATTCAACTTGATATAACTCTAATGGCATCTGAGTTATCAAAAACAAAATTATAATTACGTTGCGTGTTTATATTTTTGGAACATAAAACATTTAGTCTCCTTTTACCTGTAACTTATGGTAGATGTTCTTTTTATGTTCACAAGAGATTTTAGGTTTACATTAGCATCAGTGGTTAGACAGGAAAACAAATGCTAGACATATATCGACTGCCTTGCTTGAGGAGTTGTTTGTGAAATGGTAGTTCATATTATCCTAATCACTTATAGCCCTAATAATCAGTGTCCCTGTATTGTGTTTTATTGAAAAGGTCGACTGCTTTCTGTTGTAAATGAAGTTAGATACATTATATTTATATATTTGATCAAATGGTAAAAATTTTGCAGGGAAAAAATTCAAATGATGAGATTCAATTGTATCCAATGCCAGAGGCTACTGTTTGCAGCTCTTGCTTGAGCAATATTAGTTGCCGTACTGTTCGTTCAAGAACTAAACTAATGAACATTCTGATAGAAAGAGGGAACCCCCATGAAGCCCAGACCATTTTCAGTAGCTTGGTTGATGGAGGGCACAGGCCATCCCTGATAACATACACGACCCTCTTAGCTGCTTTGACCTGCCAGAAACGCTTCAACTTGATACATTCAATTATCTCTCTAGTGGAGAAAAATGGAATGCAGCCAGATCCAGTTTTCTTTAATGCTGTTATCAACGCTTTCTCTGAATCTGGGAACATGGAGGAAGCCATGAAAGCCTTCCAGAAGATGAAGGGAAGTGGATTTAAACCTACCACTAGCACTTTCAACACCTTGATTAAGGGGTATGGGATTGCTGGTAACCCTGAAGAATCTGCAAAGGTGCTAGAGGTAATGTCTCATGAGGAAAACGTGAAACCCAATCTGAGGACTTACAATGTACTTGTCAGAGCATGGTGTAACAAGAACATTGCAGAGGCTTGGAATGTAGTAAATGAGATGGTAACTTTGGGCTTGCAACCCGACACTGTTACTTACAACACAATGGCAACAGCTTATGCTAAAAAAGGAGAAACAGATCGAGCTGAAGATATGATATTAAAGATGAAGAATCATAATGTGCAGCCCAATGAACGAACTTATGGCATTATTATAGGTGGTTACTTCAAAGAAGGTAAAATAAAGGAAGCTTTGAGGTTTGTGTACCGGATGAAGGAGCTTGGAGTGCATCCTAATCTTGTTGTTTTCAATTCATTGATCAAAGGATTCCTAGACATGGACCATATAGATAAGGTTGATGAGGTTAGTTGTTCGTTTATGTTTCTTTACCGTTGATTCACTTTTGGTCCCATATGTTTTTTCTCTATTACATCCAATGTGGCAACAGTGTCGAGGTAAGATGAGCTTATGACAGCTCAGCAAATGTTTACTGCTTCTTTGCCGTTGCAACATTTAAAACCTTTTACTGTCTTATCTTCTTCTTCCTGTGATTGCTAAAATATTGCAGTTGCCAGGAAAATTGTAATAGATTCAGATAGGAATAGGGGAAACAAAACAAAGAAAGAATACTACATTGTAAATGGATTGCTTTAATTGTAGAAATCTTTGCTACTAGCAAAAGTAAAATAACTAGTGTTACTTTAGTCACAGAAATCATATTGACTACTAAAAAGAATGTGATAATGTCATATCATATATAAGTTAAAATGTGACCTATAATGGTAATTGTGGCCTTTATACCTAAAACCAAAGTCAACTTGAGCCCAAATTCCTCGTATCACTTTGTTTCATTTCTACTTCTAGCATTATATGCATACAGTTACTAATGTATAAAAATATCTTCGTAAAAGCATCTTGGATAACTGAAATATGCAGTGCAAATTATCATGAGTTGAAGAAAAACATCACAAAACATTAATATTAGATGCTTTGGACTTCAAATCATCACCAACCCCAACTCCAATTCCTTAACATTTCTAGGGTAAATTAGTTGAAGATTAACTAAAGGGAAGGGGATCAAGATGACACAAGTTGAGGGGTCCAATTGCTTCCATGTAGTATGATAGTCTTGTACTGGACCTACTGGCTACTGTTAGATTGATTCCATACACCTTAATCTATTCACATGCCGTATCAGACTTATGTGATTTTTGTGAGGCATAATAATGGGTACTAAAAATAAAATGTTTTTCACCATGACATACTTGTTAGTACTAACTCATGATTTTGCATTTCTCCCCTATCAAAAAAGATCATTTTTATATGTTTATTTTTGCTGGTTTGATGTCATTTTCACTATTGTGCTGTTTGGTTGATGTGGATAGTTTTAATCTTTTGATGCTTCCCCCCCCCCCCTTTTCTCCTCTAATCAGCTACCAAATAGATCCTTGGGATTGCAGACACTTGTATTTGCCCATACAATATGATCCTGCACTTCAGTATCATGGCACTTAGTTTTTGTTCATCACAGCACTTATTTGTTGAAACATTCTCTCTAGGAGAAAAAGGCATGGGCATTCTCAGTGAACAAACTTACAGAAAACAATAATCTGACAGGTTCTGGCATTGATGGAAGAATTTGGAGTTAAGCCAGACGTGATAACTTTCAGCACCATCATGAACGCTTGGAGTGCTGCAGGACTCATGGACAAGTGTAGGGAAATCTTCGATGACATGGTGAGGGCTGGCATAGAACCAGATGTCCATGCCTATAGCATCCTTGCCAAAGGCTACGTCCGTGCCCAGAAACCCGAGACAGCTGAAAAACTCCTGACGGACATGGTTAATTCTGGCATCTGCCCGAATGTAGTGATCTTCACAACTGTGATCAGCGGATGGTGCAGTGCCGGGAGAATGGAATACGCCATGAGGGTTTTTGAGAAAATGTGTGAACATGGAATATCCCCTAATCTGAAGACTTTCGAAACTTTGATTTCAGGATATGCAGAAGCAAAGCAGCCATGGAAAGCGGAAGAAATTCTCCATTTGATGGAAGGTTTTAAGGTTCCGCCCGAGAGGTCCACTTTCAAGCTGGTTGCAGAAGCCTGGCGTACCACTGGATCGGCTCGAGAGGCGAACAGAATACTGGGCGTCGAGAAGAATCAGGAGGCAATTCAACGAGTTGATACGAAGGATGAGATGCCAGTAGAGAACTTGGAGAAAATTTATCAGAATCAAGCTGCGAGCTCTTGTTCCAATCTGTTTCACATGCCAAGTGTAGTTGTAAATGATCAGAAAAGAAGTCGGATGGTGTTGAAGGACGCTGAAATTTCATCAGATAGCTCGTGGAGTTCTTCCACAAAGTCCATGCATTTTACTTGCAAATCCGGAGCAAAAATGCCAATCATTTGCCACAAGCAAACTCAAGGGCAGTTTTTCATGTATGGTCAACTCACAAACTCATGTACGGTGTTCTTGAACTGAGAAGGGAAGTATTAATATCACTGCTTTCTCCCGGTGCAGTAAAGCTTAGGGCTGCATTTGGTTTACAAAAGATGAAAAATGGAAAACAATTGGAAAATGATCAAACCATATGCACGCTTCATTTCTCAGTTCTTCATGAGTTGATTTCGTGGGAGGAGATTTCCAATTTAGTTTGTGCATAGGTGGCCTTCCCTTCTCAGTTCAAGAGCACCACTGTACAAAGAAATGTTATTTGTATGGCATTACTCTTCTACTCTATGGTAAGGTTTTCATGTTGAGTTTCAAGAGGATCAGAATCAGGAATAATGCATTCTTTTCTTTTCACCCTACCCTTTTTTTTTGGGCAAATTTCACAGCCTATTGCCTATTGAGCTCTATAGAAAAGGTTCTATTTATTTAAATGTAAAATATTTTTAAATATTTTTAAACATTTTGCATTAAATAAATAGAATGGGAATCTCATTTCAGAATTTGAGAATTTTTTTCCATGAATTAAAAGCCTAAATTTTTAGTTAGTTACAATGCCACCATTTAATGATCATTATATGCCGAAAGTTAAACTGAAAGTGTCTCTCAATTGAATTTCTAACCCAACCAAAGTAAGTTGATTTTACCAAAGTATGGCCTAGTTACAACAAAAGTTGTAACTAGGTACTAACGATTTTACCAAACTCTTTATGATTTAAAAAAAAGTTTAAAATTTAGAAAGATAAATTTGATTATTTAAAAAAAAGTTACAAAAATGAGTAGTTAGAAACTGAAACTTCTCAAACGGGACTTAAGTTGGTTTTACTTCAATGCAGAGAGAGATGGAATGAGTGCATGTTATTAGGAATTTACTAAAAGAAAATTTTATTTTTTACTCTTCTAGTTTGATATGTATTTAATTTTGTTCTTTTAATTTTAAAAAATATTTTAAATTATTAATTTTTTTTTATTTTTTGCCCCAAGAAATTTTATAAATAATATTTTAAACCTACCATGTTTCTATTTCGTTTGTCCTTTCTTTTAGTGTCCTTATAGACGCACCATACAAATTTAATCATTCTAATTTTTTTCTTACAAAAAATCAAAAACATTTGTAACAGTAATATAATTAATATTTGATATACTCTAAATGATATAATTATTTTAAGTAAACTAACGTAAGGAAGTAAAAAGTAATACTCTCTCTCTCTCTCTCCCCCCTCTTTCTATTTGTTATTATTTTTTATGTTGGTAAATAAAATTAATATAACATTTACACCTTGTTACATGTTATATTATATAGATACATAAATTGGATTTTCTAAATACAAAAATTAGAGATTCATTTTTAAATGTGCGAATTTGATGATAAAAATTAATTTTACACACACACACATATATATCTTAAATGCGAATTGTTAAATTTTATATCACAAATCTCAAAGGGGTTCTCTCGATTCTAAATAAAATGTAATTGCTAACATATGAAAATCACTATATTTATAACATATCACCTGACTTAGGGTGTGTTAAAAAAATTAAAAAATTAATTTTCTAATTTTTGGATATAAAAAATCAATTTTATTTATTTTATGCAAAAAACTAAAGGTGTTTATAAGGATATATTTGTAATTTTAATAAGTTATATTTTTTGATGCGTAATACTGAACGTAATTTTTATTTATCTATAAAATTTTAAATATATATTAAAATTTGACTCATTTACATGAAGTTTTAAAATGTATATTAAAATTTGACTCATTTACCTAGTTAATTGTGTTAAAATTGAAAAAACATTACATTGCACAATTTAAGTTAAAATGTAACTCACCTACCAGGAGGGATTTAAGTGTAGTTTAAGATCAAGAATTAAGTGTAGTTATTAACTTGCTTTTTTAATTCATTATTATAAATACTGTTTTTAATACTATAAAATTATTATTAATTAAATAATTTTATTAATATTTAACGAAATAGTTTAGAGCAGTATTTGGGATTCTCTTAAAAATTTACATATCAACATAAAATTTAAACAAAAAGAATCATATTTGCACTCAAAATTCAAAATAATAATAATAATTACTTTTTTACTCCTTATACTAAAGGTGAAAATCAATTATACACTTTAAACTTTAAAAATCTATATTTACACTCTTATACTTTAAATTAAAGTAAACCTGTGAATTGCGTTAAATTTTCAAGTGAAAAAATAAAAATTCTCATTAAAAATTAAATAGAATTAAGGGGTATAAGTGTTAATAATCTAAATTATAAGGTGTATAAATACAAATTTTAAAATTATTTAGAGTCAAAACCGTTGATAAATTTTTTAACGTTTTCATTTTTAATCCAAAGTATAAGGGTGTAAAAATAATTTTTTAAAATTTAAGGAATATAAGGTGGCATTTAGTTTACTTTTTATTTGCTATTTGCTATTTTTATTTTGTGTTTAAAAAATCTCAAAATAAGGAAACAGAAAATACTCTATTTTTATTATTTTGAGTTTTTGGGGGGGTTTAAACACTCAAAACGACGTTTTGCCATTTTTTGTTTTATGTGAAAACTCATTTTCAATTTTCTAAAACAAAATTTGAAAATATAAGTGACCAAATGCATTTGGAGCTGTTTTCTTTATATTCAAAAGCGTAAAATAGAAAATGAGTTCAAAATAGAAAATAGAAAATAAAAACAGCAAACAAAAAATAAAAAAACAAACTAAATAAGGTACCGTTTGGCAACTCAAAAAAATACCAAAAGTTACATTTTGTAACTTTTGGTGTGTTTGGCAAAATCATAAATTTTTCACTTTTTTGATTTGTTACAGTAAAAAGTACACTCCATAATTACAACTTTTTTGATTTGTTACAGTAAAAAAAATACCAAACACCCAAAAGTTACCACTTTTTTACTTTGCTACGGTAAAAAATTTACCAAACACCCAAAAGTTACTAAAAAATACTAAAAATTCCACTTTGTTTAATCAAACACACAAAAAAGTGAAAAAAAAAAATACCAAAAAAACTACCAAAACTTGAATTTTTTTGAACTTCCAAGCACTCCCTAAGCCCTAAGTGATTTTTACCTTTAAGACTAAGGGTAAAAAGATAATTATCCATATTAATAATGATACAATCAAGTGGAAGATAATGGTCCCATAAGATTAGCTCGAATGAGTCGTGAGTATACTCTCCATAGAAATTACGCAGGTTCGATTCCTGACTTAAGCGAGATGTGTGTAAGAAATATTATACATCTTTTCGATTTACCCATAAGTTACGTAGTTTGTTAAGAGTTGTAATAATTTGACGAGAGTTCTAGGTTACTCCAAAAAAAAAAAAAATGAGTGGAAGATAGTGTGTTGGTTCGACCCGAGGCAGATTCAACCCGACCCTTTACTACGGGACCCACAGACTGCCGTTGGATTTAGATTCAAAAAACATACCTAACGTACGACTTTGATTAAAAAGGCTGCGAATCTCAACCGTTGATGGAGCCAAACTTACTCGATGTATAAGCACGGGGTTTGAAATACGTTTGTTCGGCCTATTCTGCATTTGAAATGGAACTCCGACCGTTTGCAGTCTCTTTCTGAACTCTCTCTCTCAAACTTTATCTTGCTTTAATCGGAGCGATCACTTGCGAGTCTTTCTCCGTCTGGATCTGCAATGCACATTGAATCGGTTGAATCACCGGCATCTTCGATTTTCTCTCTGGTCCGATAGCGTACTTTCAAGCTCCGTTCGGTGAGTGTTTTTCACTTTTCCTCTTCATTAGCGTCAGAACTATCAAATACTCTAATTTGTTTCATAAATTGAAATTTGTTCTGTACTGTGTATAATTGGCCCGAATTTACACTGCCCATTTTTTTTTCCCTTACTGCGTTTCAAGAAACGAGTTTTACTTTAATTATAATTTTCTTTTCATTTCTTTCTTTCTTTTTTTTGTTTTCCCTTAAAACTGTTGGTGCGATCACTGATTTTTTTTTTTTGGGGGTTTGCCGTAGTTTGATTTAAAATGGTTAATTGCCCATATAATTCACTGCTTTTTTTTCCCCATCTAATGAAATGGTTTTGAAATTATTAACCAGCAAAAAAACTGGCCATTTTTCATGCTTATTATTACTTGGTTTATTTGATGGAGATAAAATTGTTGTATCTTTGGTTAAAGAGATAGTTGCTTGAAAGGAAACTTCTTGACGGCTACATATTGATCACTTATTGTAACCAAGGCAATTGAATTAGTTAGCTCTTGTTTCTTTTGAGCTCATACTAATTTCAAGATCTCATCAACATCCTGTTTCCAGTATTTTTATTTTTGTGTCTTCACTGAAATCAAATATTTTTCGCATGTACTTTAGAATGGCCTTGCCCTGTGACTTTATTTCTATGTTTTTAGTTAATATTATCCTGTGCATTATTATGCCTTTGATATTCTAACCTCTGTTTCGTGTGTTTGGTCCTCTTTTAGACAGTGGTATCATTTTGTGAGAAGATAGCTCCCGCCACTTCTTAGGGAAATTGATAATGATTTGGGGAAGAGATTCTAGAGAGAATTACCGTGTTATTGTGATATCTGGATTTGCCTGTCTATATAGCAATGACGGAAAGTGATATGACAAACTCTACGCCTCCAGATGGGATCAGCGATGGTCTTCACAGAATCCGACCTTTGCATGGGTATCGTATGAAAACATATGGAGATAGTTATTTGCTTTATATACTATTATCATATTCCTCAATAACCCTTATGCCTTGAGAAAAGGATATCATTTTACAATTATAGATCCTCATTCCTGGCACTTCAACGCGCATTTGTTGATATAATTACGAATGCAAAGACTATGTTAATAGACCTTATCGTTGTTTGTTGTGCTACACTGACACCTTTTTAACAGCGTGCATCCTTCAGCTAGATCAAATATTCATTGATGCTTAACACTTTCAACTCTTGCTAGAAATTTTATTTTGTCAATCTTCGACCTTCTATAACACTATGTTTGTGATTTCTTTATAGGAGGACTAGTGGCCCTACAAGGCGTTCAACAAAGGGGCAGTGGACAGTAGAAGAGGTAATGATTATTTTCTTGAAATTAGATAAAATATGTCCAGGCCGATAACTCTTTATTATTGCTTAACACTGATGCTTTATTGATGGACATCATTAAGCAAGCATCATGGTTGTGGATGATATGCATCCATTTTACTAGTTTGTCATCCTAGAGCTAAATTAAATTCAATTATTGAGGATGCTTGACTTCAAACGCATCTCATTTATTTTCTAACATGTTGCAATCTCAAATTTTCTATTGTCCATCTTGGAGAAGTGTACCTTGTATTTTACCTTGTATTTTCTTTTGTCTTAGCAATAGTATGTTTCAAAGTTGTGTTTGCTTCTGTTCAAAGATATGTTAGGAGTGATATTTTCTCTGATCTATGTAACAACATATATACTTTGATTTTCTTCGCATATGTTCCTAATAGAAGGATTTTGATTTTTCATTCAGGATGAGATCTTGTGTAAAGCTGTTCAACGCTTTAAAGGAAAAAACTGGAAAAAAATAGGTACCCTTATGAAATCAACATTTTTCTCTTTGCTGAATGAAAGGGAGGGTCTACTTATGTCCTCTTCTTTCATTATTTTTTTTCCTATTCCAAAGTAAATAACATGATTTCAGTTATTCAACTTATCTAGTTTTGTTGTGAAATGAAAGCTTCACTTTTCTTTCTCCATTTTTACTCAGGCACAAATTTCATAGCAAAATTTTGGATCATTTTTTTTTTTTTTGGGGTTAACAGTTTGTTGAAAAAGTGGCTATACTTGAGTAAATACTAAACTATCAATTTAGTTAAAATTTGAAATTTTTTGTCATTTTAGCGACCGGTGCTTGTATAAGTTGAGCTCGCAATGAAAAGTCTCTAATAGCTGAAGAATGACTCTGTTCCTGGGCTATCCTAATAATATAGATAGGGTGGACAATAGAACCATTTATGAAAATTTAAAACAGCTTCTTTGTACTACGTCACTTACATCACATACAAAAATGCTCTTTGAATTGTCTACATGGTCACCCATGACTTGGCTTTCCCAATTGGACAACCTTGACCACAAGCCACTTATGGTTATATGTTGCAAAAGCCTATGTGTTATATATTGAATGCCCTATTTTTGTCAACCTTTTATCTGCAAAAATAGATTCATTCATGAGTTACACTACATAAGTTCATGAATTTTTAGTGATTTTGCTCACAATTCCCCAAATTGTGAATTGGAGCGCTGTTAATTGACCAATATCTTCGAATTAGGTTATTTAGAGTAAACCATTAATCTTGTCAAGGAATCTTAAATACTCGATTGACATTTTTCATTTAGGGTTGGCAAGTGTAGTGCCATTGAGAGAGTGGTAAGTGTTGGGTATGGTTGAATAATTCTCAACTTTATGAGAAGATTGTTCATAATGAGCTAGCATTAAGTGATATGGGCCAATCTAGCCTGATAGGATGACTAGGATAGGTAATTGAAATCATCATTGGATTGCATGGAAGTATCTAATTAAAAAAAAAAAAACTCAATACAATATGTATAGGGTTTACCTTTGACCTCTGATTTGAGGGCTAACAATTAGATCATATTTATTGTAAATTGTTCTTTCTATAGCGGAATGTTTCAAGGACCGAACAGATGTACAGTGCTTACACAGGTGGCAGAAAGTGTTGAATCCAGAACTTGTTAAAGGTCCTTGGTCTAAAGAGGTGAGGCACCACAATTTTTTTTCTCGCAGTAAGTTATAAATTAATTAATTTTATCATATTCCTATAAATTCTAATATGATCAAATTTATTACTATTGTTTTTATTATGTAATATAGGAGGACGAAGTCATAATTGAATTGGTGAACAAGTATGGCCCTAAAAAGTGGTCTACAATTGCACAACATTTGCCTGGACGTATTGGAAAGCAATGTCGGGAAAGGTAAGTTTGATTACTTATACAAGATAATTTGATGATTTTCTATATTCCTACTTTTAATTTCATGCTAATATGGGTGTTAAAGGTAAAAGGCGCTGTGCAAAGGATCAATGGATGACAAAAACATATATATATATTTTTTATTTTAAAACTTGCTCAATATTCTTCACTTCTCCTTTGTATAAATGGCTTGATGTCATATAAACCAAAGAATTGCCTTAAAATGCTACCATGACATTTCTACATGTGAAACTTGTTCTAAGCGGTGTATGTATGAATGAGTGGCTTATTGGCCAATGCAAGGCGAGCACCTCGTTTTGGAAAATAGTAGCTCTTTAGGCACTCAGCGAGTTACCTGAAAGGTGAGAGAAAGAACGAGGCAGTGGTAGATTTATGTAGGGGCAAAGGCGATCAATTGACCCCAGTGAAAGTAAAATTTTTGTCGGAAATAGTATAAATTTTTGGATTTTTTTGTAATTTTGCCTCCATCAAATATATTTCCAAAATAAATTGCCCTAATACTTCAAATAATTTACAAGGTTTGCCTTTACTTTTATGTCAAGTACACTATCCACTTTGCACACTGCCCACTTTACAAACTACATTCTCTCTCTTTCTCTCCCCACCCCACGGTACCCACACACAAAAAAAAAAAAAAAATTACTTTACAAAGTACTCTCCTTCCCTCCCTCCCTCCCCACCTGCAGTCCCCACATCAAAATAACTACTACACTTTACAAAGTTCTCTCTCTCTCTCCACAAAGGCCACAATCTGTAAATCCACACCAAAAAAAAATTAAACAAAAGAAAGGGCAGAGGCCGCAGAACATAAAGTCACAGGGAGAAGTGAGATCCCAAGAAAAATCAAAGCAGCACTTTCTTCTTGCACTATGTAGTCAATTGGGAACATGGCTCAAAGTATCGTCTGAGATGCCAATATATCGTCCGAGGCATATCGGACTCGATGGACGGCGCAACGAAATCTCAACTCGTGTAAAAGAAATGCGTTAAGAATAGTCATCTTGCGCTGTCACGACTGAGACAAACTGATATCTTGGCGATACACTGAGACGACTATTCTCGATAATTTGTAAGGCAAACGATTTCTCGATGATTTGTGTAAAAGAGAGGAAAAAAAAGTTAGCTCATTCGCATGTTATAAGTAGTTATCTAATATTTAGTAAAAGAATTACTATATTTTTGGTTATGTAATATATCCATTTTATTATTTAGAATTTTTTATATTTTTTTATTTTTTAAATTAAAAAAATAAAATGTTGTGTATCACCCAATATCGCGACACGACACTACGACCGCATCAAAAATTCTCAAGCTAATACAACGGGCGCGATTGAGACTTTGAACCATGGTTGGGAATGGAAACAAAACTTTAAAAAAGGTAAAATTCTCTAGTTTTAAAGCCCTAAACCTGGTTTGAATGTGTGCACTGTGTGCCTCTGTTTCTTGCACTGTGTGCTTATTTTAATGTGTGATTTGAATGATTAAAATTATTAAATATTCTTTGTCTATTGTTTATTTATGCCTAATAGCTTTGTTTTCTAGTTTTTTCCATGTTCTTGCACAATGAACTAATGAACTAAAAGATAAATTTGCACAATCTTATTGTCAAGAACCAATCAAACAATTAAAAATTGGTATTTAGTAGGTGGCCTATCTATTTGCTTCATGTCAAAAGCCCATCAAACAAGTAGAAGAGACAATTCCCTCTTTTTTATTAGTTAATAATTCAGAGGAGATTAATGAATCAAACTTATTGATGAACTTCTAGAACTGAAATATTGAAATTAAGGATAGTAGATTAGGGACTTAAGGCTTTAAATTAAAAATTAGGAAACATTTAGGTTCTTTTGAATTTGTTAACAAATTCTCTTAGTTTTATTTCTGTAGATATGGAGAGATATTTTAAATGAAAATATCCTGCAGAATCATCAACTTATCAATGAGCCGTTGAAGTAAAGTCGCAAAGAAAGTGACTTACCGGATCTTCAACTGACCCTAGGATTCAACCTCGGATTATGAATTATGATCCTAACATTCGAGAATAATTCGGAAAGCCTACTTACTAGAAGGCCCTTGCCAACCTCGTAACCACTAATTCCCGCAAAGAAATTATTTAGGGTTCTTAAGAAGATTCAATCCTAAATGGTTTGATGAATATTATAGTTGGTTGGAGTATAGCACATCAAAAGATGCTGCATTTTGCCTTTATTGCTATCTTTTCAAAACCGAAATAAGAGATCAAGGAGGTGGTGATTGCTTTGTCGGCGAGGGATATACAAATTGGAAGAAGAATGATAGATTGACAACTCATGAAGGAAGTATTAATGGCGCTCGCAGACAAGCTCAAAGAAAATGTTAAGATTTATTACATCAAAAGCAACATATTGATTCTATTTTCTCCAAGTAATTGGGTGAAGCCAAGAAGTACTATAAGGCACGATTGATAGCATCAATTGATTGTGCTCGATTTCTCCTGAGACAAGGGCTTTCATTTCGTGGGCACGATGAATTCGAGCTATCAAACAACCAAGGAAACTTCCTTGAGCTTTTAAGCAAAATGAAAATATCAGAGCTGTTTCACTTAAAAATGCTCTTGAAAATCTTAAAGTCACATCTCCAAGTATTCAAAAGGGCATTTGTAATGTTGTTGCTGTAGAAACTACCAATGCGATAATGAGAGAACTTGCTGATGAGTTATTCTCTATTCTCCTTAATGACTCTAAGGATGTTTCAACGAAAGAGCAAATGGCGGTTGCTTTGAGATATGTTGATAATAGGGGATGTTTGGTAGAGCGGTTTGTGGGTATTAAACATATTGCTAGTACTAGTGCTCTTTCTCTAAAGAATGCAATTGAAGACTTATTTTCAACACACGATGTAAGCATTTCTAGATCGCGTGAACAAGGTTATGATGGGGCTAGCAATATGCAAGTGGAGTTCAATGGATTAAAGTCACTTACTTTGCGTGAGAATGAATGTGCATATTATGCTCATTGTTTTGCTCACCAACTTCAATTAGCTCTTGTGGCGATAGCAAAAAATCATGTTCATATTGCAAACTTCTTTGTTTTGGTTTCCAACATTGTCACTGTTGTTGGAGCCTCATGCAAACATCGTGATGTTCTTCGGGAGAAGCAAGCTACCCAAATTGTTGAAGCCCCTAGTCTCGATGTTGTTGTAGAGGATGCAACCACTTCGGAACAAAAATTAGAAGCCTTTCGTTTATTGAAGAGAATGCAATCTTTTGAGTTTGTATTCAATTTACATTTGATGAAATCTATCTTGGGAATTACGAATGACTTGTCGCAGGCATTACAAAGAAAAGACCAAGATATTGTAAGTGCCATGACACAAGTTCAAGTATCCAAGCAATGACTTCAATCAATGAGAGATAGTGGATGGAGTGGTTTGATTAATGAAGTTATCCGATTTATGTGGCAACAATAGCATTGATGTTCCTAGCATGGAAGGCCTGTATTTTGGTCAAGGAAGATCAAGGCGTAGAGCTCAAGAAAAGACAATCTCTCATCACTATCGTGTCAAGATTTTCTATACGATCATCGATATGCAATTTCAAGAGCTAAACAATCGTTTTAATGAGGTGAGTACCGAATTGCTTCCTTGTGTTGTATGCCTAAATCCATCCAACTCATTTGCAAGTTTTGACAAGCAAAGGTCAAAGCGCTTTGCCGAATTTTATCCAAAAGACTTATCATGTATTGAACTCTTGGCACTGTCTGATCAACTTGAGAATTTCATTATTGATGTGAGCTCTAGGTTCGAGTTTTCAAATCTAAAAAAAATTGGTGATCTTGCTCAAAAGATGGTCGGGACCTGAAGAGATATAGGACATCCATTGGTATACAAACTATTGATATTGGCCTTAGTTTTACTTTTTTTTTTGGTAAGTAGGCCTTAGTTTTACTTGTTTCAATTGTTACAGTTGAGAGAGCTTTTTCTACCATGAAGATTGTGAAGAATCGATTTTGTAACTGGATGAGTGATCAATGGATGCATGATAGTTTGATTGTGTATATTGAGAAAGAGATTTTTGATAGCATTTCAAATGAAGCTATCATGAACTAATTCTAGAATATGAAAAATCGACATGGTCAATTATAGTTGAGAAATGATATGTAATGGATAGATATCCTTTTTTTGGTTATATGTTAGACATAATTATCTCATTTTGGTTATTGTTCTATTGTTTTTGTTATCTTTTAGTACATTGTGTGCAAGTGCAATAAAATCCTGGATCCGCCACCGAAACGAGGCAACCAAGAGAAAGATAAAGGCTTTAACAATTGGTGTCTTGAACTGGAGTAAATGAGGTGAACCTTGGTTATTTATTAGTATCTCTCCTAAGTTGTTGATCTGGGTCAAAGGTAGTTTAGGTGCTAAGGTGGCTTGTATTGAGGGGATAATTTTGGAGAATGTTAGGAAATCCTTGGTCATGGCTATTATCTAACGAGAGTATCATATGTCCCTTTGGCCATTGGCTAAGGGCATTAAATGCCTAGGGTGAGAATCTCTCTCTCTCTCTCTCTTAGATGGCCAAGGTACAGTCCCTCGAGGAGGGGTTTACCGACTCAGCAAGTCCTATATCTTGCCTATGATCCACTAGTCTCATGAGTGATCCCTAATAAGGTTCTATTGGGAGAGGGCATATCACACCCTGACTTTTAACAGGAAAAAAAAAAAAAGAATTGGAATATGAAAACTGATTTCACTACATTAGTTCCCCCTACTCTAGTTGTTAAAAGAAATCTACTACACATGTGCTTAGCCTTATATTAACAGTTAGTCGTCGATCTCGGTCGGCTGCTAGCCTGCTAACCACCTGTCAGTCACATTTTTTGCTATCAGACGACCCTTCTGTATAAAACCCATAAAATGGGGTGAGCCGCTAAGCCCAATGGAGAAAATATTCAAATAATATCAACAATTATTTTCATGTAAAGCAAGTATTAAGTGCACAAGAAATTGTTATTACTATATAAAATCGATGATAGCAATATAAATTGAATAATTAAGCAAAGAAATGCGCATGTAATGCTATTCCCTTTTTCCACCTTTATGACACCCTACCACCCTTATAACACCTTCACGCATTCTTTATATAAAACGCACATAATTACTATAATATCAGCATTAACCCCCTTTCCACCCTTATCAACCCACACCACCCTTGTAACTTCATGGACTTAGCTTGACGGCGTAAGTTCTTAAATTACAACTTGCATTAATAACTACTAATAAATATCAGAGTATCCAAAAACAATTCTTCAAATCCTGCATAGCCCAACTATCACATTTCACATTCTACTGCAATGTCACAATAATTATGCAATGAAATCATATATGTTTGTCGCGCTTTTATACAGAAAATACTGAATTTTAATCATAAGAATAAATCCCCTACCTAAGGCATCTAGTAACCCTTCTTGTTGATTTTTCCTTCGCCTTGTGCCAAATTCTGTATAATAAATTAGGGTTGGTTAACACATAGCATACAATTGTCTAATTATTTCAATTATTGCATCTAGCCTAGGGGGTTCAGATTAATACCTCCTACCGTTACCAAACAGTTTTGTTTGATTTTTGGATAGCCATTTATTCCTTTAATTAACTAATTAAATATTACTATTTTTATTATCTTCTTACTAACCAATTATTAGTATTTCTATTATTATTATTATTTCTCAAAAATGAACCTCATTTTAACTAAGATTTATATCTAATATTTAGTTATTAATAATTTTATTATTATTTTGTTGTTACGTAGGGAATAAATACATTTTTGTCTCGAGAAAATCAGATTATTAAGATGGATACTGCTAATAATTTCTGGGTCCTAATTTTATCCCAGAAATTTTATGCAACTCTGATGTTAAACAATTGAATTATAACCCGAATTAATTGATAGCATAAATCTAAATAAAACACAGCCATCATATTATTTAGGGCTGTTTGGTAGAACGAAAAGATACCAAAAGTTATAAAAAAATTATCAATTCCCTCCAACCAAATTTCGCCACATAACAATTTTACATCACATCTTTAAACATCCCCCTTAATCTTCTATGAAATCAGTTTTAAATTAACAAAGTAAAATAATTTACTTCAATCAAAGTTTTTGGCTGAAATTTTCCAAAGGTTCCCTTCTTCCGTACCTTTCCCTGACTTCACTTTCTAATTGCTTTTTTTTTTTTTTTCCTTTCATTCTTTATGTGCTATATGTATATATGCATCCTCGGCAGGTTCACCGCTACACCTTTCAACCCTTCCCCCCCCCCTCCAAAAAGCTAGGCACATGGCTCAGCTATCCCATAGCCTTTCCACTCTCACACACCTACCTTTGTAGACACATGTATGTGTGCCTTGTGTTGCTGCCCACGTCAACCCCCTTTTTCCTTTTTTTTTTTAACCACAGTTCACCTAAACTGATTGGTATACATACATACATATATATATATATTAATTAATCTATTAATCTAAAATAAGGCTAATTAAATTTGAATCAATAGCAAGTTAACACCAAATGATACCAAATTAACACCATTAAAATTTCTAAGCAAAAAGTAAAAATTTAATAAAACCAAACCAAACCAAACCAAACAAAGCCTTTTTGGTTTGGTTTGGTTTGGTTTTATTAAATTTTTAATAATGCAATAAAAATTTAGGATTTCACAGGGCGCTCTTTAGACTTGGCGCTTTCTTAAGCAGAGGGATGAGAGGTGGAGTGTCTCGTTGGAGGGATGCTTGTTTGTGGGGGCAATGGTGAGATTGGCAGCTCTCTGAGTGATGCTCAAGGTGCTGCAGCAAGCGGAGGGTTACCTTAAGAGAGCTATTCTTCAAATGGCTCGTTTGGGCAAGGCATGCTACGCTCCAGTTCCAAGCAGGTTTAGAGAGAGCAAGTGTAGGTGTTGCCTCGTGAGGTCATCATGTGGACGGTGTGGGTTGTGACATGTATAGAGAGCACCAAGGGTACCTACAATTGGTTAAGTGCTTTGGAACCTACAACTATTTGTTTTGTCACCACTTATGGATTTTATGGTTGCCTAGGCAAAATATCCCTAGCATTGTCCATTTTTTCGCATTGTTATTCGATGTTATCTTCTATTGTGCCTGTATCTGTGTTAAGGGGTTGACGTTTAATTAAAATTCATGCGAATGATTTCCTCTAAACAAGTCACTGTAGTTTGATTATATCATATGTTTAGTTGATTCAAGTTTCATAGTTCATCCATATTTGATGGAAATTCTATGATGCATTGCCCCTAAATATCAAATGATACTTTTCCTAGGTGGCACAACCATCTTAATCCCAATATCAACAAGGAGGCCTGGACGCAAGAAGAGGAATTGGCTTTGATTCATGCACATCAAATTTATGGGAACAAGTGGGCTGAATTGACAAAATTCTTGCCTGGGAGGTATATCACAAATCATTTAGAGGCAAAAAAATAATATATTTTAAGTCAAATTAGAGCTTTCACACATTCTTCACATCCCAATATACTGATTTCTTCTACATCTTTCCATGTTCCATCAATTAATTTGCTTCTATATCTGTGTTTTACTAGAACTTGTGATTTCTGTTGTCTATTAATCAAAATTGGTTGCATTTCAATATTATGTTAAAATCAAGTGTTATCATTTTGAGTTTTGAAAAATCTGTGATGTTTGATCATTAGGACGGACAATGCAATTAAAAATCACTGGCACAGTTCCGTGAAAAAAAAATTGGACTCGTACTTGGCTTCAGGCTTGCTTGTTCAATTCCAAGGCCTGCCTCAAGTCAGTCACCCCAGTCAATCGATGCCTTCAATTTCTTCAACAGTACACCAGAGCAGTGGGGATGATAGTGTTCCCAAAGATGGGAAAGAAGCAGAGGAAGTTTCGGACTGCAGTCAAGGTTCGACTCTTGTTGGTTGTTCTCAATCTACAAGTGATATGGTCATTGCGGTGACACCCACAGAAAGTGAATGCCGACTGACTGAAGAATCTTGTCATGGAAAGGGTCCAAGTTTCAGTCCAGCATCTTGTTCTGAAAATTATCACACAGCTTTTCAAGAAGTTGCTTTCTCTATGCCAGATGTAACTTGTGAATTGGGTGGCTCTTCCAATTTCCTTGGAAATAATTTTCCACATGACTGGGGAAGTTATGATGGTAAAGATTGGCAGCTTAATTTAACTGAATTACCAAACATGACTTCACTGGATCTGGGGCAGGAATCATCAGAATTCTTGATGCATTGTATAGGTGGCAATGATAACCATGAAGAATTACCTTTCCCACTACAAACTTCTGTGGGTTTAACTGCTCCTTCCATGGGGACTGTGGACCTTGAATCTGACAAATCAGACCACATGTTCTCATCTGAAGATGGCTGTTGCAGGGTGATATACCCAGAGAGAGAGACTCGTGGACATTTTTCATCTGACAACCTTACTGTGTGCTCAAATATTATCAGTTTAAATGGACCCACAGATTTATTACCTTACCAACCATCAAACTATCAGATCCCTGAGACTGCTGGCACTTCAGCTTCGCAATCAAACTATTCCCCAAGGTCTGACATGTTAGGTCATTTTTGCTCTCAAACTTTTGCTGTTCCTTCACAACTTTCTTCTGATGATGGTGCAATTTTCTTTGGTACTTATCCCAATCATTTTAACAACATATCTCATGGAAACCAAGAAGAGGAGCTTCTAAAGAGTCCAAATGGTGACTTCATCTACAGCAGTAACATTGTAAATTCTCCTCTTGATAATTGCAAGAGTAACATGGTTCAAGATCAACTAGACGAGGCAGAGGATTCTTTAAAACTAGTTCCAGTTGATTCTTTCAGTTCAAGACCATCAAATAATAACCAAACTTGTTCTTCAATGGATGACAATCCAATTGTACCAGCTGAACAGCAGGATGCTGGAGCTTTATCTTATGAGCCTCCTCGTTTTCCAAGTTTGGATATTCCTTTTTTCAGCTGTGATCTCATACAATCCGGCAATGATGCTCAGCAAGAGTATAGTCCTCTTGGTATCCGAAAACTGATGATGTCAACTATGACTTGTTTTACTCCATTTAGGTTATGGGGCTCGCCATCTCGGGATGATAGTCCGGATGCTGTGCTGAAAAGTGCTGCAAAAACTTTCACTTGCACGCCATCAATAGTGAAGAAACGAAATCGTGATTTGGTGTCACCTATGTCAGAAAAGAGAATTGAGAAAAAGCTGGAAAGTCACATGAATCAGGAGTCATTTTCCAGCTTGGCCAAAGGTTCTCAGCTAGATGTTATCTTTGATGATAATGAGAACAAGAAAACACCTCTACTGTTTCCATTGTCAAACCAGAAAGAGAAGTCTCTGGACTCCACTAGTAATAAAGAAAATCTAAATCATGCTCTAAAAGTGGGACAAGAAGAGGGAAGAGGTAACACTTCAGACAAAAATGTTCCAGATGCAGAGTTCGATAGCAGTAATTCCCAGGACCTAATAAAACAGGCGGCTGCTATTGTGGGTGCTAAGGGGGATTCTGATGTTGCCATCCAAAACGTAAGTTTATTATTATGCCTTTTCTATAACTTGAGGGATCATGCTTTTCTATATCAGCTAATCATTAAATTTGAATGTGTTGTTGTTCTACTTCTTCTCACTTTCCATTGGCATCTTTCTTTTCATTTTACCTTCCATTCCCCCCCATCCCCCCCCCCCATCTCGAAGCCTTGATTAACATACAGTAATTTATTTTTAGTCTATGCTGTAATATGAACGTATAGTTTAAATTTTTTATTTTACATGGTGAGTTGGAGAAAACTGCTCTGTGTGGATTTTTGTAAAATTAATTCATTTTTGTCGGGTGCAACAGCCTTCAGGAGTCTTGGTTGAACGTAATCTGAATGATCTAATATTCTTTTCTCCTGACCGCTTTGAAATCAAGTCAGGTAGAGCCCTTGTGCCGAGATATAGAACTCTTTGAAATCAGTGTTCTAGAAGGTGGGAAATTATATCTAACCCAGGTGATCTTTCAGAATATTCATCGGGGAATGCATGTTTGCTGTCTAATGTTAGCTCTCCTACCGTATCCAGAAAGAAGGATGAGAGTGAGTTGGTTGCAAATATGTCTACACAATCTGCTCCTGCATCAAATCCTCTGGAGACAGCTAGAAGTTCTGAGAATGATCCTGGTGTTGAAAAATTGAGCATGCAAGGGTTTGTTACATTATTATTATTTTTTATCTTTTCAAGATTGTTATTATTTTTCCAACATAAACTTGTCTTTGTAATACGAGTTCAGAGACTTGTCTTTTGTTTATTCTCTGTATTTCCTGTTCTTTTTCATGATTTCTTGTACCTAGTGAGAGCGGTTTCTGGGTTGATTAGTAACTATCTTCTGGGATTTACGTCAAAATCATTCCAGATGTTTTTCTTTTTTTGGCTAGGTAGGTCATTGCAGTGGTTGTTTTTACTTTGAGGGGCCTTTGCAGGGGATCAGAAACAACTTCCTTTTGGGACTTATAATCAAATCATTTCAGATGTCTATGAATTTGATTTACCACAAATTTTGTGCTTGACATTGTACTACTATTTTACAATTTATTTTCCATTCTTTTCTATTTCTTTGAAAATATAATGGTGTCACCAAAATCTGCTTGTTATAGCTGTTCTATGGGTCTGCTTAGCTGATAATTTTTATTCCCAGATTTGGTGAAACTCCTTTCAAAAGAAGTATTGAATCCCCTTCAGCATGGAAGTCTCCTTGGTTCATTAACTCTTTTGTGCCAGGCCTAAGAGTTAATACAGATATAACAATTGAGGTATATCTGATGTCCTTTTATATGTTGTAGATCCATGGCTTTCTTTGATTTCTTGTGTTTTTGTATTACGTACTTGTTAACTCTTACAGGATTTTGGTTTCTTTATGAGCCCCGTGGATAGAAGTTATGATGCCCTTGGGCTAATGAAACAATTAAGTGAGCATACTGCCACTGCATTTGCTGATGCCCAAGTGGTTTTGGGAGATGAAACTCCCGAAACAATATTAAAAGCAAGACGCTCCAACAGCCAGAAACCAGAACAGGAGAAAAGTTTGCATGATAACCATTCCCTTTTGGTATGCTTTTGCTACTTTTTAATAATTTTTTCCACCCATAGCAATGGAATTTTTTGCTGGCCTAGTACAGCTGCATGATTGTTTCCAACACACTACTAGTTTAATTTCTTGCATACTTGAGAACACTAGGCATGCGCCGTTACTTTGGTGCATCGAAGTACATAATTGGCAATGAGGAAATGTCCAATCTGTCATAAAATTTCAACTTGTTCTTGCAGTTGATTCAAGTGACGAAAATTGGGAAGTCAAGATTACATGTTTCTTGAAAGTAAAATATTTTATATTTGTACGCAGATTTTCTATTTAGATTTTTTTTTTTTAAAGGAATTGCCCACGTTAGAAATATAAGAGATGGTGTGTGGTTAATATAGTATGGTGTGGGCCCTAACTCATGGGCTAAAGTTTTTGAGTTGGAAGGCGTCCATGCATGCTAGGTTTTCAAGGTTCTAAAGTCTCTCACACTCACGGTTTCCAAGATTCCAAGGTGGTGTCTCCAGGCCGCATCTCATGCAGCTTGAGTAACTAAGGCTCATGTGTCAGCCTCATGAGGTTGCACGTGGACCTATGAGAGCTCGTGACCAAGGTGTCATGCTTTCCTTGTCAAGCTTTTCTTAGTTGCTCTTACCTAAACCCACTAAATGTCATCTCTTAGTTATCTTCCTCTATCTTTAACACCCTTGGGTGTCATGCTGAGTTTCTAGTGGGTGACTATCTCCCTTCCCAATAGATTCTCGCCTGTTACACCCTCGAGAGTCTCTCTCCAAACTATCCCAAAACTAGCAAATTTTTACTCACTCAAAGAAGTAATTACTCTATGACTAGCTTGCAGAGTAAACAGGAGGAATTTCTCCCCTCTCTTTTTCCTTCACAACCAAACTCACTAATCTTTGAGTTGTGTTCTACAAGATAAGAGAGAAAACAATAGGCTTATTTCTTTGATGTCTATCGAAGTGGGGTAGTATGTTCTTTTGCTTAAAGAAGTTGGGTTAGTTAAGTTGGGGGAACAAATTTTGGCTTTATAATCTCTATGGGACACACGTAAAAAATTTTAAATGTATTTTTCTCTCATTATGATTTTTTTTCCTTGGACTTATTGCAGTCAGAAAGGCGTGTGCTTGACTTCAGTGAATGCGAAACACCTGGTAAAGGAAAAAAAAGGTGAAAAATTGACGACTGCCATAAGTTTCGCCTATCTGTCTTCCTAGTTGTTAAAGGAATGTAGGTAGAAGATTCATGTAACAATAGCTCTATTTGTTAAAGAGATGTGGGTAGAAGATTCTTGTAACACTAGCCCCTATACTGCAATATTTTGATGTTTATATACATAATTTTTCTTCAGTTTTATCTTCTCCTCTCTATATGTTTATTTTTATATATTTTGTTCTTCTCTCTTTCTGCAATTGTTATTACAAACCTGTTTTGGATGTATTTAATTTATTAAAAGATGTAATAGTGAACATTTCTTTAGCTGCTTTTCACTTCTCTTATCCACTTGATGGCATTTTATTTAATCATCTTCTTTTTTGTTATTCTGAAATGTTGTCACCCCTAAGCATATGGTTAAAATAAGAATGGAAATGTTATCTCCAATAAGTTGTTATTAGCTGGATGAGCAAGTTGTTAGTTTAAAATAATTTGAATTCAAAGTGTTCCATATCTATTATATTTTATTATGGCGGAAAATAGATGGACAAAAGTATAAAATTTAAGAACTTTAAAAAATAAATAGACCTCTATTTTAGGGCCCGTGAAGAAGCCAAAAAAATAATAATTTTTAGGAATTGGAATTTTTACTTCTACAAGCATTTAACACCACCTCAAAAATTGTTAAAAAATTTTTTCAACTCTTTAACTAAACAACCAAAAATTTCTAAAATTTTCGCTAACTTTTTACCAAACAACTAAAAGTTTTTAAAAGTTACTAAAAATTTTAAATTTTTACTAGGTACATAAAAAGTTACACAACAATTTTTGCCCAAAAAAATATAAAAAGTTCATAAAAATTTCACTTACAAATGGTCTCTTATTTATTTATTTATTTATTTTTGAAGTACAAGCCCATAATCCAACATTTCAACTCAAAAAAATTTGAAGTTAAGTGAGAGATACAAACGGTCTCTTACTAAAAGTTGATTTTTACCTTTTTGTTCCGAAATTAATCAAATAACATCCCCTCAAATTTTCTCCCCTTCTCCTAAGAACGGTTTTGGAGGTTGGCTCAAATTTGTGATCATCAGAATACTAATAACAATAATAATTTGAAACTATTCATTCAGAATACTGTTAAGTTCGTAACAATCAACAAAAACAGAGGAACAACTGAAGAATCCATAAGTCGCTTACATCATTACACGTATAAAAACAATTTGTTTCATTTTTCCCATCCAAAATTATTATAGAGGGAATAATTATTACAACAAAACCATAAAAAGACAACATCACAGAAGCCCATAAATCTGGAAAGAGGCTTTAGCTATAAGAAGGAAATAGCCTGTAATGAAAAATGGTAATAGACTTAGGCCACGCGGGTAACAGCTGCATGTATTGCATCTGCAAGGTGCGGGACCGTCTTAGAGCTCAAGCCTGCCATGCTGATCCTCCTGCATAGTTTTGAAGATGAGAGCTATTAAATAAAAGATTCAAGAATGCACTTGTTTTCGTATTATAAGGAAATGCATTAATTCGAAGTGCGCCAAGCAAATTATTCAACACAACTAAGTAATTCGAATGCACTTGATGAATGATTTGTCTAGAAGCCCAACAATACGCAAGAGTAAGAGCCTCAACCTTAAAACCTGGTTGTTAAGGTGGGAGAAATTCATCTCTTATATCGGACAAGTAACTTTTCTTATAGGCCGATATAGGACAACTAACGCGATTAATATACACTGCTCCAGGCCCAATAGATAAGGCCTGAATCCACTAAATAGAACGGTCTGAAATTTGGAGTTAGTGAAATGTGGCATTTCCTTCGGCTTGGCCAAACCCACCCTCTAGTTTCAGAAAAGGTAAAAGGCATAAAAGAGATTGACACTCTTCCCTTTGAAGGAAGCAATATAACAGCAGAATTTAAGAATCCGGGGACGGTGACAGATTCAAAATACTAAGTTGGGCTATAAAGGCTACGAGAGGTTTATAGTAGTGGGCCACGTTGCAGAAGTGATTTGAAGTACAAACATGATGCTTCCATGAAACCTTGGGCCACAAAGTGTGAGCAGAATGCATTCGTTGACTTTGGGTGCGGTTTCTCTCTTTTTGCTCAAGTAATTTTTAGAGAATCTCTCCACCCACTCATAAATTTGTTGTATTCTGATATAATAGATCATTCTAATATTAAGTTTATGCATGCATTTGTGAGTTTTATGTATGTTTTCTGCAGCCAAGAGTTGAAAGGAAATAAGTTTATCCATTGTCCCTAACATTTCAGAGTGAAACAAATAATCGTGTGTAAATTTTAATGGAAATTAAGCCCACATCTATGGATTGACATCCAGAAGACACCAACAACTATGTTGCTAGAACCTTCCCCGTGGATAGTTCAATGTATTCATCAGTGCTTAGGCATTCTATTATATCTTACTATTTGCTCTATTCTATCGCTAAAAAGAGACAAAAAGACTGCCTAATGATATACATAGCCTTATTTCCATTCAACATAATAAAGGCTTTCATGCCCCCCCAACACCCCCCCCCCCCAAAAAAAAAATATATATATATATATACACAAAGGGGGGGGGTAGAGAAGGAATGTAAAAGAAAAAAAGGGACCACCTAAGTAACCTAAGTTACTAACTAGGCTAGTTTCCACTGTGGAAGCAAATGGACCTATCTCTCCCGTCTCATCATCAATTAGTGACAGGTAAGACATTTGATATGAGTCAACCACTGCCAAAATTTGTTTAGAATAAACCACTGCCAAATTTTGGTTAGAATAAAACCTACCATAGGAACTCATTTAAATAGTTTTTTTTTTTTTTTATAAATTCATATTTAAATATCTTTATTGACAAGTATTCGTATTTAAATATTCTAGCATTGTCTAAAAGAAACAAATGAACATGCCTTTCGTATGAAGCTGTTTTTATCTTCTTTTCTTTCTTCCCTCGTTCATTCTTTTATGTTCAATCATAGCTATGACCCCATGTGTACACTTATGTACAGTTTCTGCAACAACTTAACTGGGGTGGTTGTTGGAGCAAGTGTTAAAACTACATAGTGACTAATGAGTTAAAAGGCAGGAAGTCTGCCATATGAATGATATAAACAAATCCTAATTATATCAAGTTGCATGTGCATTATTTCTTAGTTTTAGTAATAAAGTTGAGGAATATATCTTGTACCCGTCAGACGTCATGTAAATATGGAATTCTTTGGTCATGAAGGCAACTTGCTCTGAGTTCAGTCCTGTGAAAGTAAACATTCCAATCTGTTTGATAATGTGACTCCAGTCACCAGGTGTGCCTGCCAGGAAAGAAAAAGGTGTCTATAAGTAAAAGCGTTTCCTTATATGTTTTATCACCCCATTTTTATGAAATCAGATGCAGAAAAAAAGATTTTGTGCCACTCTCAGGAAGTTTAATGAATGAGAACCGATAGTGCTACTTGAGTCAACAAGTTTGACCAGGAATCGTAGCAACGAAGTCCAAAGATCTGTCATGGCCAAGCTTCATCTTAGGTGGAAGTCCAGTACAGATGGGCGGACGGGTGCTGGCAACCACCAATTAGTTTCACATTTCTCTCTCCTCAATTTTATTTTATTTTTTCTTATTCTCTCTCTTATTTCATGGGGGAATAAAAATATGGGAATAGTCATTCCTCCACTTGAGACAGAATGGTCAATCCCACATTTTGTTAAAATGAACATTCCATGAGAATGAGAACTTCCACTTCTTATAGGCATACCAAACAAGGAACAGGAATGAGTTATGGGAATGAGCATTCCATTCCAACCCATTCCCTGGTACCAAACATAGACTTAGGGCTATGTTGATGGAACTGAAGCACAACTTAACTCATCTTAGGTTAAAGAAGTTAATGTCAGGGGTGTATGCAGCATGTTACATTTACTCCATGGCCTAATCACATAGCAAAGACAACAGAACCAGATGTGGACATAGATCAACAACACAGAGAAAATCAGGTCCTAATAGTTATGTGATTCATTCAGATTTAGTACATGACTATTTGAATATTGTGAGATGTTAGCACTATTTCTCTGTTTGCTGTTTTTCTTATGTTTTTGACTAGTTGTCTGTTTAGGATATTTTCAAACAGCTGGTTCTTTAGAAGCTGATTGTTGTGGAAGTTCCTATTTTGGTAGTAATTGAGTCCATTTCTCTGTTTGCTGTTTTCTTATTTATGGTTTTGACTATTTATGTCTGTTATTTTCAAACATCTGATTCTCCAGAAGCTGATTGTTGTGGAAGTTCCTATTTTGGTAGTAGTTGAGTCCTATCTTTGGCTAAAAAAGTAGTTTACTACCTGTATAGGGATTCCCAATTTGCTGCAATTTGTGTATTACCTCGAGCACGTAGAGCATCAAACAGTTGCTGGCGCATGCTGATAATACGGTCAGCCATAGCTTTCAACTCAATAGTCCATTCATCATACATATTCCTGCATGTAAAGTGAAGATGTAACTAACAAACTTTTTGGAAATATGATCTCAATAGAGTAATGAGATGTCTTCCATATATGTCTTCTAATGGTTTGAATAAAGAAAAGAAAGTATTAGATCAGTTGTGGTTTCTTGCACACATATCTGAGAAAGCCACAACTCCAAATAGGCTAGCATTGCCAACCTATGATCCTATTATTTTTATATTTTTTTAGTTATTTAGTTGAAAAGGAGGGAGGGGAGAGGAGGGGAGGCGGAAGGGTTGGGGGGAGGGGGGGAAGAAAAGGGAGAAATATTGACTCCCATTCCTCCTACTTTTCAAGACATAGAGTATACCTGTCCCTGAGAATGGTAGCAACTATAGATGCACCATGAATGGGTGGGTTTGAGAACATGGGCCTGATCACAAGTTTCAACTGGCTTTCAACTCTGCTAGCAACATCAGCAGTCTTGCAAACCTATTGAAATGGAAATTTTTATACAAATTAGAAGCAGAAAACAAGCATGAAGATCAAGAAATCTGTGACAGCCACATGAGAAAGGATAGCAATCTTGAGTAAAAAATTACACTTCTAGATTGAAATTTTTTAAAGATTCCTTTACTTCTAGGTTAGTAAAAACAACTTATCACAATTAACATTTCTGCATGTATTCCATTAATTTGTAATTCTTCATAAAACCGACACTAACAAAGACTATAACAAGTTTATTTATCAAATGGCCCAATTTTCTTGATACAATTTCAAACACAAAGTGCTAATGTAAATTATAAATTGTTTTAACTTTTTTTACCCATCTCCATATTTATTTATTTTTTTAATCAAATAATGCAAATTTAGTATATTTTCAAGTATACAAAAGGGCTAAAGAATTGGCAGATGCATAAATTAATGAGCAATGTGAACTGCAAAATTATAGGCAGGACTTTGTTATAGTATCAAGTAATGAAATCAAGTTCCGGAGAGCATCAGTGTCTTACAATGCTAAGGGCGCCAACGCGTTCCCCATAAAGCCCCATGTTCTTTGCATAGCTCTGAGCTACACTGCATTCACCACCATCAGCAACAAACATACGAACAGACTGTGCATCTGCATCCAAACTTCCACTTGCAAAACCCTAAAATGCCAAAAGAATAAAATGTGACCAGTCAACCAGAGGGTGTTTGTTATCCCCATAAATACATTTGGGCTCCACTTCATCATGAAACCCAAAACTGGTTCACACAAGTGCTGCAGTGGCCCACCTGATAAGCACTATCAAAGAAAGGAAACAACCCTTTTGATCTTATCAACTGCCTGATCTGCTCCCACTGCTGAAGGGTTGGATCAACACCATGTGGGGTTATGTGCACATGCATGAAGAAGTACAATTGCTCCCGACGGAGCAGAACCGAGGTCTTCTAACAAGCCTATTACCCAAAGAAAAAGAACTGTCATAACATGGATAAGAAACATGTAAACCTTTACAAACAAGATATGAAAAGACTCCACACCAACTACCTAAATAGTGGGGGCTCGTGCTCAGGTACAATTAACTTCCAAGGAAAAATATTTTAGGAAATTACTAAACGAAAATATTTATCAATGTGAAAGAAAAAATAGATGGTAAAATATCAGTGTCATCAAAATATCAATTATTAATCCATCCTACTTCTAGCACAAAACAATAAACCAAATCACATCTAAAAACATGGCCAAAGTGCAATGAGCAAGCTAAGAGCTTAGGAAATAGAGATTAACAATTATATGTAAAGAATTATCCAGAACCTTGGAAATTGAGCCCACGAGTCGCTGGATCATAATAGCGGTACGTCTTAACAGATAATCCCCCCATGGTGAAAATTTTTGGGTGGTTCCCCCATGTTGGCTGGGGAATGTATATTGTGCGCTACAACATATAGCCAGTTCAAGTATGTTTTAATGATAATCCCATAAACAAAAAGAGAAAAAATCGGAGGAAGAAACTGAAACAAGTGCTTCACCTGGTGATAATGTTTTGCCAAAAATTCAGCTCCAACTCTCAATGATCCAGTACCAGACAAGCACTGGACAGTAGTAACCCTATTCTCTTGAATAGCAGGGCTATTTTAAACCAAGCACAATAAACAATATTATTAGAGCACATAATTTGAAAATAGATGCGATGCAACGAGTACAACAGAAATAGACAAATCATTCAAACAAAGTATAAGTAGATCTTCAGAACTGTTAAGAACAGCTAACAAATTGAATCAATATCATAGGACAGTCTGAAGATAATGACTGTGCAGAAAAGGGCTCACTGCACTTGATATCGTATCATGAATGACATGTGATTAACAAAACCAAAAAAAAGCATTGAAATTTTGGTACCTGTCAGCACCAAATATGAGCTTAGCACTCAATTTATTGAAATCTGCTAGTCCAACAATAGGAAGATATTCCTTAACACGAGAGCTGCGTGTCATGCAAATTGAAGCTAAATCAACACCTGTAAAATATCTATCACAATAACCACAAGAAGATAAATACCTGTCATTAACAAGGAGCTGCTCCGCTTTTCTCACCACATTCAAAACAAAAGGTTTTCCTTCCTGTCATGCCATAAATAACAAGCAGCTAGGAAAATTTAGCATCATATATGATATGTATACAGTGTGTGATGTGAAGGTACACCAACTCAAGTTCAGCTCCTAAAGAATTGTGCCTCACACTTCCATAGTAATACCAACTCATCTTATTTCAAAGTTTAGCTCCTAAGAAGTTACGTTGCACGCAACCATAGCTATTGGCAAAACATCTTAATTGCAGCATACCACAAAAGTATGGATGGTGAAGCATTTTTTGTACTATTAAGAATATAACACTAGCCCTTTAGGAATGGTAGTGCATCCACATAACATCATGCCGCATGATAAACTTCAGAAGCATAACCCTACATGCTCATTTCTCAACATGATGCATCTAGGTCACACAAATTAACTAGAATTGTATTTCCACTGATGCCTGTAACTTCTCAAGCACTCAATAGAACTTGTGTGATGCAAACTCACCTCTGTTCGATAAGCACCAACACCCAAATTCAACTTTACTGGACTTGGATCTTTATTATATGCAACAGTCACCTGTTTATTCAAACATAATGTTAGAAAGACGTTGAGACAACTTGCCAAAAATGAGTTCAAGTTTTAAATATAAACGTATGGATAAAATCATAAAAAGATAATAGAAAAATAATAAGATTTCAATTTTATATAAGTTTACGAATCTTAATTTCTAGAATAAAAAACAAGACTATCCAAGTTGCGAGTTTTTAAACAGTCTTACATATCATTCTTAGTCAAAATAATTCCCAAAACAAATGGTCATAGTCCAAAAATCACAATAAATCCAGCATTTATTTGGACTTTTTCATCCATTTGAAGTTATGTTCCTCTATAGTTTGTTTGTGTTTATATCCTAAACCCATCCACCTGCATTCAACTTATTGCGTGGGGGTTGTATTTGCCAAAAAAGTTGCGTTGTCCCATATCATCAAGATGTTGTTCCTCAGCCTATATTTACCAAAAAGGAAGAAGAAGAAGAAGAAGTCATCATGTTTCCCTCATGCTACGTTTGCCTGCTGAGGAAGTCTAGAAAAATAGAAGGAAGTTAAGATGTCGAATCATAAACTTACTTCAAATTTTGGATGAAGGAGAGGAAAAGGGGGGGAAAAAAAAGTAAGCGAATAAAATCGGATTTCCACTCAGCTAATCTTAACTTACAGCCTTGCTCAACTGAAAATTTTTTCTTTTATGGAGACCAATCACCGACAACGAAATTCAAATTAAATTTATCGTCATTTCATATGTTCAATTAGCAAACAAGCAAATATCTATAATGAAGAACAAATCATTATAATTCTACCGTTTGTTTGTTAACATCCTCATTATATATAATCAGGATTGGAAATAAGTGATCAGTAACCTTCACATAAACAATAAACCAAAATCTGAGCCACAATTAAACCAAACCTCGAACAAAACCAGAATCAAAACATGAATAATCTTGGTTTATACGATGATCATATAGCTATATACTGTCATCCTGATCCACATTTGCAACACGACTCATACTGCTGCAACTAACGTGATCCGTAAACAGCAGCAAGATAAAAACACCAGAATTTGAAGAAACTGGAAAATTCGAAGATCAAAAAACAAAAAGAAGAGATTTTTTCAAATGAACTCGATTGACACGAAGGCTAAGATAGAAACAGTGGAGAGAGAGAGAGCGAGAGAGATAGAGATATACCCCGAGAATGGGATCTTCGGGAGCACGAACGACGTGAGCGAACACAGAGTCGCCATGGAAGGCAGCAGTTGGAGAAGCAGAGATCGTCTGATTCTGAGAATCCATTGGAGAAGAAGCAAGTGATGACGATGGATCAAGGTGTCGGACAAGAGTACTTAACCTCCGATTGCTGGGTGAAGCGAGTGACGGTAACTCCGGGTGCATTTTAGCAGGTTTCGTGTTAAAGTGCACTTCTTTTCCGGTATTGGGAGCGGATCCCCGTTTGCTTTGACTGGGAGGGCGTATATAGTCCTGGAGAAAGGCTAGCGTGACGCGGTGGAGCGATGTATAGGGCGTTGTTTTGTGTGACGTGGTTACTGTGGGGCCACATGGCATCGACATTTGATGAACACGTGGCGATAGGGTTCTCTTCCCTGTTGGCACGTAACTCGAGGCTTGGAATTATAGTTAGGGCGCGCGTCATCCTACGGCTACGGCGCGCAATTGTAGAATTTTAATGGCGTTTCCACGTAAAGGGCAACGAATATCGAGTATTTAATACTAATATTTTCATAGTTATTCAGAGGAAAGCTTATTTACACCCTAGGTGTAAACAAGCCTTTTACCTATTCTAATAACTTTTGAACACTCTATCAAATTTTTCACTAAGACATACGGGGACAAAAGTTAGGACATTAATCATACTCAATAAATATTCTTTCTACTTAACCTGATCTAAGTATATCCCAATGACAAAACTAAGGTTGTAGAAATAAAATGAAATGAACTTACTGAAATAAGATCTTCAGGAGTTTGAAACGAAAGGTGGAGTTAGTGAAGCAAAAATTGACTTAGACTCCATCGACATAATTAAAGAAGAAGAAGAAGAATAAAGAAGAAAGAGGAAGAGGAGAATTCTATCACCTCAACAGACAGTTTCGTCATAATCTATGGAATACGCGGAGGATGGAATATGCAGAGAATAAGATGAATAGTTGCTTTTTAACTTTCTCCTTTGTGCCTCTTTTCTTTACACGGGTTCTCTTAATCTGATGAGAGAACGTAGAAATGAAAAAAAGAACCTAACCATAGTTAAAGAAATTTTCTTACTGTAGTTAAAATACTAAATTATTGATGAGGTGTCCAAAAGTTATTGAAGGGTGCAAAAGGATTGTTTACACCTAGAGTGTAAATAAGTTTTTCTCAATTATTTATTAATTTTTTTTTTTAAAAATAAGTTAACCACTCAAAACGAATTAAAATATTATTGAATTCCAATAACAAGTAATTTTAACTTTTCTTAAATTAAAATTTTGTTTTCAATATTTTATTTTTATTATTTAATTTTTGAAATATATTATTTATTTATTTTTTTTAATCCTAACCGGTCAAATAAGGGTATGAAGGTATAGTTTTAAATTTAGTATAAATGGTATAAGAGAAATTGTCTCTATTATATTTATTAAGACAATATTAATTAGGTGCATTACACTAATTTCCCTTAGATATTAATGTAATTATAGTACTTTGTCCAATCATTTAAAAATTATAAGAACATCTTTATTTTCAAATATTATCAATAATTACTTTCATTGATTAGTTTTTCATTTAATTGTGTTTTTAAAAAAAATCAAAAGGGACAATTTTGCCTTTTAAATTTCTGATAGCAATTATATGTATCTCCTCTAAACATTTAAAACTTACATTTAATTATGGCTCATTTGTTTTTTTTTTTTTTTGCTATTTTTTATTTTTTATTTTTATTTTTTATTTTCTGTTTTGAACTCATTTTTCATTTTGTACTTTTAAAAATAAGAAAATTTATTTTTTTTTGTAAGTAATAAGAAAAACAGTTTAAAACGTATTTGATTACTTGTGTTTTAAATTTATTTTAAAAAATAGAAAATAAGTTTACACATAAAATAAAAAATGACAAAAAATCATTTTGAGTGTTTTTTATCTAAAATAAAAAAAATTTCAAAATAATGAAAATAGTATATTTTCTGTTTCTTTATTTTGAGATTTTTAAAACATAAAATAAAAACAGAAAATAAAAAAAATAAATCAAATACTACCTTAGTTTTTCATTCAATTGTATTTTTAAAAAAATTCAAAAAGGACAATTTTACTCTTTAAATTTTTAATAGCAATTATATAGATCTCCTCTAAACATTTAAAACTTACATAAATATCTCTTAAATATTTTAAGTTATAGGTAACTCCCTGGACTTTAAAATTTACAAATAACTCCTTTTAAAAATATTATTTTTGTCACGTGCTTTATTACCAAAATTTACTGTGATAAAAAATAAGAATAATGTTACAATTTGAATTTTATCTACATCATCAATCATTTTTCGCTTCAATTTTATCATAATCACAATCAATTCTAATAAATTATTTTATAACGACTATATTGTAAAGTTAATTAGTAAATAAATGACATCTAATAAACCTTCAAATATCTTTATTTCAATCATTTAATTTCATCAAGTTATGTAAACTTCGTAATCTCTTCAATCTTAAAAAAAAAAAGTTATTTTTAATTTATAATTTGACTGAGAAAAAATTATAAAACACTAACAGAATTCATTTTGGTATAATATGACTATTAGATAGATTAATGAACTATTTGGCTCGAAAGTTTTTTCACCGAATTTTACCATAAAATAGGTCGATTTAAAGTATTATAGCTTAAATAAAATGAAAAAAAAAATTAACAAATAACGAATTAAATTAACCGATTTTAAAAGTTATTCATTCAATGCATCTGATTATATCATGTTATTTACGTAATTATATTCATAAAAGAAAATTGATATAACAGTTAGGAATTTGAAATTATTTAATTAAGGACAATTTTTAATAGTTATTCATTTAAATTTATCATCCAATTCAAAGGCAGGGTCAAATCATCCAACCCCACTTCCAAATAATTTTTTTTTTTTTTGTATAAATTATAAAAATGGTTTAATCTAAACACAGTTTAAATAATACCATCTTACCCCATTTCAAAATTCCTTAAACACGCTTTGGGTGTAAATCTTTCTTCAAATTTGGCCCAATTCTAATGACATTTAATTAAATTTAATTAAATTTGTGTTTTATCAGTCAAAATGAATTAGAAGAATAAAATTTATGCAAAAATAAATAAATAAAAAGACATTTTTATGGTTTTTCTTTTTTTGGAGTAAAAAGAATTTTTTTTTTATTTCTTAAATGGACTCAATACTAAATTCATAAGCAAATTTATTTTTAATTTTCTCAACATCTTCTGTTGGCATGACATGTGAAAATACAAATCCAGTTTAATTTAACATGTTCCATTAATTTTACACTTTAATTCACACTACAAGGAAGACTGCGTAAACTTTTAAGCTAGCTAGTACTGGTCATGTTTTTATGGGGCCAAACTCCATGAGAGTAAGAGAGTAAGGCATCGTTTGGAAACAAGAGCTAATTAGCTTATTAACTAATTAACTTATTTACTTATTTGTAAAATGACTAAATTTACTTTTTTTTACATTTTACTCTTCTTTTAAACCTTTAAGGATAAAAATGTTAAATTGATCAAAATTAAAAAACCACCTAAAAAAAACCACATTTATTCTTTTATCAAACACAAAAATAATTAACTTATTTTTAGTTAACTATTTCCTTCCCAAACCAAGCCTAAATACCCTTTCACCTAGCTAGCTAAAAATAAACTAACTATTTTCCTTCCCAAGCCAAGCCTAAATACCCCTTCACCTAACTAGCCAAAAATAAACTAACTATTTTCCTTCCCAAACCAAGCCTAAACACCCCTTCACCCTAACCCCCTCCGGTCCACCACTGATAACGGTCGGCATAGTTCCCAAATAGAAAATTATAACACAACTCAAACGCAATATTGCTTTGAGCATCCGCATCAAGGCAATTAGCAAACTTTCAAAATGCTTCCTTTTCACCGAACCAGGCTAGTATAACAGAGAGAGAGAGAGAGAGAGAGAGAGAGAGAGAGAGAGAGAGAAACAATATATGATAACCTATCGTAGACATTCTTTTTTTTACAACTTACGAACAATACCTAGGACAGATACAACAGCCTGCTCCTCCAACAAATTTACGTGTCATTGCCATTTACTTGCTTTGTGTGTGTACCAGTCAACTCCTCATAACAACCCCACATTCAGGATTCCAGAATAAAACTCCAAATGCTCGTTGAAACCCAAAAGGGGAAATTGAAATCGTCGCAACGAGGAAAGGACTTGGCTGAAAGATGCAATCACATTAAAGTCCTGAAAGATGCAGTCACACTCTCTGCTTGTTTGAGTTAACGTGGGCTGGATGTGGCACTTCCTGGTAGTCATCGGGTTCATCCTCCTCATCAGAAGATAGAAAAGATGACCCCATCCACGACTTGAAACCTTCATTAACACGCCTCTCCACCTCTGGTGTGACTTCCACTGGATTGGCTTCCAACATTTCTAGCCCTAGATTTCTACCTGAAAAATTGCCTTCATCAAGAACAACAGCTGCTTTCCTTCTCAGGAAGAAGGCAGTTCCCCCATATAGAATGACCAATCCCCACGATGCAATCTCGTAGCACCAAAACAAGGGCAAGGAACACCTGCTTCCTAATGTCAGGAGGCTTGAACCAAGAAATAGTGCCAGAAGACCAAAAATGATGGCATACACAACATTCAGAATGGATAAGCATCGTACTCCCCCTGAAAATTACCCAAAGTAAGAAGGGGAAGTCGAAATACAGGTTCACACAACCCACTAGATAGCACACAAACCACTAGATAGCCAGTTTAGGGCAAGTTAGACAATAGCAGATCTTAATTTTGTATAGGAACAAGGTAGAGAAACGTGCGTATTGAGAAAGATCAACCAGAGGAAACAACAAGATGACAACAGTAATATGCATTTTTCAGAATAGAATCTTTTTAACTGAAGGGAAAAAGGCATAAAGGCACTCAAGTATCCAGCAGAGATTGCTTGTGTTTCTTCTTTTTCCTTTTTTAGGATGAATTACACCTAAAATCTTTACACTTTACTACTAATCTCACTTCAAGATCTATACTTTAAATCGTCCCCACTTTGCCTTCTATGCATTTAATCTAGTTCCATTTTGCCCTTCCTGGCAGTTATAGTTAAAAAAAATACGAAGGCAAACTCTGTGTCCATCACACACAACAGACACGTTGCGATTTCAATTGGTAAATAACAAAAGGCCAAATTGGGACGATTGAAATGTACATGAAGCAAAATAGGACGATTAAAGTACAACTCTTGAAGTGAAATTTGTGATTAAGTACAGGGTGCTAAGTGTAATTTAGCTTTATTTTCATTCCAAGTTCAACTCAACATTGTAAGAGTTTCATCCTTGGTTGTGAGACGCTTGTCCCATTGTCACTAGCTTAGTTTGGCACATAAGTGTGATGTTGTGGTTGCTATGAGACAAACTTTGGGGTGTGCCAGAAGGCCAGAACACAGGAGAAATGTGCTTGGCCAGTGTGTCTCGCAATACTGAGACTTTTATTTCGAGGGTATTAGTATTTTCACTATATTCTTTGATACTTCGATGTTTTGTCATTACAAATCCATACATCTAATAAACAAAATCAAAGAATTTTCTAGATTCAATATGATTTCTTAAGCAAGGTGGATGTTTCCTCTGTCAATAAGGGAGTAGCTCAAATTGCTATTAAAAGAAAGGGGCAGGGGCAGGGGCAGGGGCAGGGGGATGGGGATGTAAGGGTGTCTAGCGAGCCTGCACTAAGTGATTTCCAGGCTTGTCACCCAAGCACTAGCTTCCTTTCTGGTTTTCAGTAGTCCCCATATAGGCAAAGACGATACGCTTCTTACTTTTGAGGTTATGTCAGCAATGTTACGACTGTACTTTGTGAGATGCATATGCTCAGGACCGAGCAAACTGTCAATGCGCCGCTGGGTGTGTCATCTGCCTAATGTGGCATTTCTGCAGCTTGGTTTGCACTAATGTGGCAGGGCTTTATGACTTTCGTTTGTTCCTATGCAGATGTTCAAAGAATGTTGTGCCACCCCAATATAATTGATTGTACACCAAGTGTTACAAGTGGCATTAGATAAGGGACTAGTTGGGAAACTAGGACTTGTTCTTGCCAACGAAAGTGCTAAGGTTGGCAACATGTTACCAAACAATGGTAAACAGGCCCATTTTAAACGCTAAAGCAAATGATCCATATCAAGGATGCTAAAAGAAATAGAGAACGGCCATGGAGAACATGGTTGAGTCAGCAAGAAAAACCACAGCTACCTTAAACTTATCAAAGGAAATGGCTTTTAATAGAGTCAATTAGGGAGAACAAATCCGTGTAGTCAATCCCAACTAATCGGGATAAAGGCTTTTAAATCAAGTTGAGATACTTTTTCAACTATATGATGTCTTCAAATGGGGTAAAATCCATAGTGCTAACCATGAAGACAACAAAGTAGGGTCCAAAGGGGAAAAAACCGAACTAAGAACATATGACTGTCAGCCTATCACTTCAAGAGTAATATATGATACCAACAAATAACAAAGCAAAACAAGAAAATCTCCAAAACAACATTAGCTCCTATTGCACTAGACAACATCCCATCAACAATCACATGATGTAATACATAAAATAATTTGCAAAGCATACCCCTTTTTGAGGCACAGTAGTTATTCTCAACCACTGTTAAACAACAATGTCTTGCTGGAGCAGTGTAAGCAACAATAATTCCTACAACATGAAAAGTGGAAGTCAGACGTAGCCAAAACAAAAACACTGTCATGATAACTCTGAATTTATCTTTAATGACATAAACATGACTTAAAACCATAACTATTGGATGTTGCAACTTCTTTTTTTTTTTTTAAAATCATTATTGAAAGTCACAACTTCATAAAATTTATTTAAAATTTTTCCTTTGCCTTGGGATTGAAGTCAGGTAACACTTAAAACAATACGAAAGCATCAATATACCAATTGATGACGATTAGAGTGATGGATAGATTACAAAACAAAACATACAAAAACAAAGAAATGAATGGTAAAACTTACTTACAAAGTTTTATACTTGTTCCAAAAGAGGTATCTTTGGGCAAAATTGCACGGAAACAAAATACACAAATTTTATTACTGTTTTCCTGATATATGAAGGCAATTTTATTAATGAAAAGAATAATAATGCCATTAAAAAAATGCCAACATACATAAAACCCACCCTTACTGAACTATAGCACAATACTCTCAACAAAAGTCAAAAAAAGAATTCACATCTGGTTCTATACCCCTCTTTAACCAACCATGCAAGATACACAAAAACAAGTTTTCAATCTATATGATGGCATCTCCATTCCTTTAAATGTTCTTTTATTTCTCTCCTTCCATATCACCCAAAATAAAAAAAAGGGAGCCACGCGCCAAGTCTCCTTCTAGATAATATAAAATCCCACAATTCCCTCGTCCACGTACACTAAATAAAAATGTGATCAATGACTCCCCTTCTTTGCACAAACAACATCTATTAATGTTTGCCCTCTCGGATACAAATTATCAATTGTGAGAATCATCCCTCGAACAACACACCACATAAAAATGTCACTTCTGGAGTGACCATTCCTTTCAAATTTTATTATTGGAGTAAAATGAGCTCCTACTTCCATATCGCATGATTATTTTGCTTTCCCTTTTTATTTTTTTTTTCTTTCTATTGATTAATAGCTATTGTTGATAAATAATAAGGCAATAGAAAAACTAACAAATTTAGGTAAAGCAACCCCTTCTACAAAGCTAGCTTATATATTGGGTAGTTGAAAAGAAAAATCTATACATAATTTTCCAATTAGATTAAGATATTTGTACATTATCCCAGGGAAATTTGGGTCTGGACGCAAGATGTGTTGCCAAATCATTGCCATTTAACATATACCATCCCGTGTCTTTTATTTTATTTTTTTTAACCACATTGCTCACTTCCATTTCTAGCACCAGTTCCTCTTCCTAGAATTTATTTCAAACTATTATGCTTTACAGACAGAACTACTTCATGCACCAAACCTATATCATAAAGTTTCCATAGCAAATTGCAATACAACATTGGTCAAATGTGCATTTTGAGATCAAAGTATGCATTTAAATTCCAATCTGTTGCATAATGACCACAACACTAGCAATACAACAGGACCAGCTAAACTGCATATAAGAAAAGAACGAAAAAAACAAACCCTCATTTTCAATTTCTGAATAAATATCTTTTTTATACCAGTAACCGACCATACTTTTATTGGGTCTAATTTTTTTATACCCAGAACCGAACCAAACCAATCATGATATAAAACCAAACCAACTCAATTTTGATAAGGGTCAGACCAGTACCATGTTATATTGGTGCCTTCATAAACAAAATAAACCTTCAAGATCAGGTTGGATGATTTCAATCCAAAAAAAGATGCTAAATGAAATAAACTGTTTGGGTTGATAATTTTTAGTCACGAAACCAAACCACCTACTAGAACCTGTCTAAAAACCGAACGAATCACCTACTAGAACCAAACCAATCCAACTCGAAGTGATCAAATTGGTTCGTTCTTTCAAGTATTTTACACACCCGTACTTGCATATCTATCAGCAGCCCATTTCTTTGTTTCATGTGTAATGATCACAATTTATACCCATAATACCCACTAACCAAATCATCAAATCCTATCACAGTATGTGTTGAGCCTGTTTTTGTATGACTAAGAAACGTATATACACTTCAAATACAGCGTAAACACTTAATAAAAATACAACGAAAATCGCCAGAAGTCTTTTGGGGTGATTTATTCTTATTCCTTATCACGTTTCATTAATATTTTAGTAGGAGTTTTGGTCATCTCTCTTATTTTCATTTCTAACCAAAGCCAAGAGCACATAAAGTAATCAAGAAAAAGGCTGACAATTGGCCAACCTGCTACAAGATAGACCACCGAGACGATGAAAACCACCGTTGAAGGAACAAACACAACCATCCAGTAATAATCCACAGTTTCTTGATCCGTGAGAGAAAATGCTCTAGGCAAAAGATCCGAATCCCCACTCACGGCTACAGTGATATTAATCGACAGCCGCTGGAGCCTCAAATCGGAGCAGAACGGCCGTTTTCCGCTGTCGCCGGGGAACACTATGCTCAAGCCAATCCAAGTTGGGACAACAATTATGAGCGAAACTAAACCTAGACCACACATCAAGAGAGGCCGCTGTAGACGAAGCCATGCTCTGTCCTCCTCGCGGAGGCACTCGTACTCGTGCTTCGGCATGAAAGCCTGCCGAAGCGCGTCGCCAAGGATCGCCATTTTCGGGGATCCCCAAACCCTAGCTTCTCTGCTTGGGGTTTCGAATGTTGGTTCAATAAATTGCGAATTGTGGTGAGGCTTGTTGAGGGGGAAGGAACGATGGAAGGTGAAGTTTAGGGTTTGGAAATGCGAATTTTGAGAGGCCGAAGCGATTGGTTCGTCGAGTTGGCGAGGTGTTGCTTTTCAGATCAGATTCAAATCGTCACTTTCACGCATTTTCAGTCTATCACTATCCTAATTCGTATTTTCCACCCCTCCACTATGTTATTTTATGAACAAAAATAATAAATTATTTATCAACATCTATATTAGCCAATCATTTTTCAAATTAAATAGCATTAACTTGCCCATTTAGATGGAGCAAACTAGAAGGAAAATATAAGAAAAAATTTTACAATCTATTGTTTGTTTATAAGTCTTTTTTAAGTAGATAGAAGAGAAAATAGAAAAAAAAATAAGTATTAAAATTTAACAATCTCATCCTTGAATGAAAATAGATAGAAGATAAAAATAATTTAATGAAATTTTAAAATGATATTTGCCTATAATAAAAATAAAAATTTTTTAAATATATTATAAATTGAATAAATTAATAAACATCCTGCTCATTTAAAATAACAATATATTTTTTTTCTTTCCATTTTTTTCTTAATTTACAGACAAAAATAAATAATACATTATCCTTTGTCTCCTAAACTTACAAACAAAGATAAATAAAATATTATCTTATTTTTTATTTTTTTCTTTCTTAGTTAATATTTTCTATTTTTCTCTCTTCTAAACTATAAACAAGTTTTTGAACATTTATTTAGATTAAATATTATAAATTTTTAACATTGAAAAAAGTTGATAAAATTCAAAAAAATAAAAAGTTAGAGTTTTTTTTTAATAAAAAAATTAGACAAAATTTGAACAATTTGACAAATTTTAATGAAAGTTAATTAAAAACTAAAAAAGTTATTAGAAAATTTTGAAGCAATTCAAGCAGTGTCTTAATCACACAACTTGAATTAAGTATTGTAGTGAGAGAAAGAGATAAAATTTTAATTTCCTGAAATTGTGACAAGAGTTATCAAATTTTACTTTATCCTAATCATAATTTTAACAAATAATCAAATTTTAAATTAATATAGATTTAAAGATTTTTAAAAAGTAAAAATAATTAAAAACTAGTAGATTAACAAATGAAGATAAATAAAAATATAATAAATCTGCCTCTCATCAAATTTATTATATTTTTGTTCTTGGAGAAATAAAATAAAAATATTTTTTTTCTGACAAGATCAAATAGATAAAGTTATATTAAACCAATTTCTAGAAAATAAATTATCAAATCTCTTGCAATGGAAATAAAAAATCAATCAATTTCTACTAATGGTATTGGTGATAAGAATCCCAAATATAAAATTTAATTACGAGGTTGAACATAATAATTGAAAAAGTAAAATGATATTACCTGTTCTTTATGCTTTATTACGGTTATAATGTAAATTAAGTATATTAAGGTATAATATTTAAAATTGGATTCAAAAATTAAATAAGTTAAAATTATTTCATTTATTCTTTCAGTTAATCTCATGTCAGTTCTGACCGAGCCTTTTTTTTATTTTCATTTACAATAAAAATGTAGGATTTATTTTTGTAATAATGTTTGCTTTGAGTTCATAGCCTCTTTTGGGCTCTTTGTACCAAGTGCTTGTTCATGAAACTATTTTATTTTTATTCATTTTTATAATTAAGGGTGTCTGTTTCAGGTCATGCATACTTTGATTTTTAGGAATCTTATATTAATCATAGGGGTAAGTATTTACCAACTCTAATGAATTTCAAACCGATGACATTGCAAAATAAATTAAGGTCTTACCAATCAAGTTGATGTTTAAATTTTTTATTTTTTTAAATCGATGACCATTGCAAAAAAAATTTAATATTTCATCAGTTAAGTTGATGGTTAAATTTTTTATTTTCTTTAAATATATTGATGGTGGAAATATTAGAGGTTATTATTTATTTTTAACATATATAGTTTAATAAGTTTACTATATTGACGTGGTATGCAGACAAAATAAGTTAACCATCACAATAATCAAATAAAATAATAGTAAATTATAAGGAGCTCCCTTGAATATTTAGTCAAATACAAGTAATTCGCATATCATTTAAATATTATAGTAACACTTTATTATATAAATGTTATTTGCACCGAATCCTAATTAATATTTTTGTCACACATTTGAATGAAAATTGAAAGACAATCAAAATATCCGCATGATATAAATTATTTACCCATTTTAAATATGTGAAATGCTCAAAATAGATTTAATAACATATTTTTAATGACTCACATAAAGTTCAATAATTTGAACAGTATCAAATCGTAATTTTTTTCAATCACCTTGAATATTTTACATTTTTATGAAATGTAATTAATTCTATTATGTAAATATTATAACAAAAATTGGTATTTCAATTCACGATTTGAGTTATTTGTCAATAACATTTGTGAATAAATGAGTATCATTATAATATTAAAATAACGGGAGATCAATCTATATTTACTAAATGTTCATAGAAGATTTATATAATTTATCCCTAAAATAATCACTTTATATAATTTACTCTTAAAATAATCAAACACTAGTTTAAATTTATTCAAAGCATCTTTTAAAATTTCTCTAATTTTTTATACAATCCTTAAATTTGTGTCGATAATTTTGTTGCGTTAAGCAATTCCAAATCCATTTCAAGTATTACATTATTATTAAATTATTTTAAATATTCCAGATGTTTAATATATATTTATGTGTATATATATTTTTTTCCGATGACATTTAAGTTGCGTTTAGCGCACCAAAAAGTGAGAAAAAATGAGATAAAATGTGGTTTGGAGAAATTTTGTATGTTTGGTGCATACTGCTCAAACCGTGTTTTTTTTGACATGAATAGTAAAATTTCGTTCTGACAAATCAGATTTCTGTTTGGAATGATTCAAAATTTTAGGTAGTCATGACTTTTTTACACTACAATTCGTCCAAACGAATTATAGAAAATTGTTTGGACGAAAGTTGCACGCGCGATTCCATCGGAACAGTTTCTACAATCAGTTGGAATGGTTTAGAAAATGTAACAAAAAAAGTCAAAATGGGTGTCATTTGGTAACTTAGGAGTCCATAGTGAGAATGACCAAAAAAATTTTGTTATTTGATTAATCAAATTATAATTATTAATTTTTTTTAGAAAGATATTAAACGTTTTTTGAATTTTAAAAAGGTGAGAATGTGTAAAATTTTCAGAAATTTTCATCAACTTTTTGTACACCAAATACAGTCTTAACGAGCAAGACTTGTCTATAATTATTATTTTTTATATTTTGTTAAATTATAAAATGAAGATGTATTTATGTATTTCTTTATAATTGAACTCCATAATTATCACAATTTTTAAAAACTTTTTGTTATTTAGAAAGTTTATAAAAGTGAACCACATATTTACCAAATAATTTTAAATTCCAATTACTATGATCTCGGGAGATTTGAAGGTGAAGCCCAAATCGTCTGCCAGGTTTAAAAAACAAAAATATTAAAAAAAGGGAGGGTAAAAAACGAAGGCAGGTAGAATAGTATCAGCCGTTGATCAAAATAGTCGGCTCAGTCAACGGTGCCAGAGAGGTACACCTCGGTACGACTTCGGCGAGGGAATAACTGCACACATGTCATGGTGTAATTCGCCACGTTTCATACTCACTGCCACACGAAAATAAATAAATATATCAAACGTATACAGTAAAGCGGAGGAGAGCGAAAGGGAAAGGCATTTGGTATAAGGGCCGTTCGATCGTATTTTTATTTTTTTATTATTTATTTAATTGAAATTCCTGGTCTGGTCTAAAGGAATCCGTGATCGCCGTAGTTCTTCCTGATCTCGCCGGAAGCCGCAACGTTCTTCAGCTTCCAATAATCTCCGTCCTTTTTAGGGGGTTGGAAAAATCCGGAGCAAGTATGGTGAATTCTATGGTCGAACGTGCGACGAGCGATATGCTCATCGGTCCAGACTGGGCAATGAATATTGAGATCTCGGACATGTTGAATCGCGATCCCTCGTACGGTTCTCGCCCCCCTTTTTGTTGTTCCTTCATATGAGTTTGAATGATTTCCCCTTCCCCCCCTGTTATAATTGAGTTTAACAAATGATTTGTTGGAATTTTCATGTGTTGTGAATTTGATGGAATAGTGTAGGATTTTCTTTTGGATTGGTGGATCTTGTCGGTCGATGTGGTACTTCAATGAAACCTACGTGTCGAATTGGTTATTTTGCAGAACTTCATCTAAAAGATGTTGCCCTTATTATTCTTTTGAATATTTGTTCATTTGTGCAGTGGGAATTTATGGTGAATATAGTGATGACGCGTAGACTGTCAAGTTCATAATTATGTGGGCAAGCTGAACAGACTTTATCGCGACTGGGTTTGGGATTCACTGCATTATTACTAACTTGATAACAGCCATGATATTTGGGAATTAAAACCAAAGAGTTCCAATGAAATGTAATGGCTGAGGGTTTCGTGAGTTTCCTTCTCTCTCTCTCTCTCTCTTTTTGTTTGGGGGGGGGGGGGGTGGGGGTGGATTTGATTGCTTAGGGCTTCCTTAAAGATGCTACAGAGCCTTCATGATTGTGGAGGGTCGGGATGTGGATGGATGCTTCAACCGTTTGGGAACAATGCCATATGTCATCAATGGTAGGAGACCACCGGAGGTTGATGGGGTGAGAGTTGAGGCAGTCTGGAGTGATGGGGAGTCTGGAGTGATGGGGAGAGAGGGTAGTTGAAGGTTTTGGGTGAAGTGGAGGGTAAGGGAATAGGTAGTCTAACCGTGGTGTATTGTGGGCGTTGGTATTTATAGGGGCAAGTAAGGACAAATAGGCTGGCTAACACGCACCAAGGACAGTGGTCTCATGGTCACATGGCCAGCTCTGTAACCTCTGTTAAGTTTGTAGGCAAAGGTACCCGACTAAGTGGTGGTAGCACCCTTTTATGATCGGTTAGTACGAGGGTAATGGCTGTGTAGGTACAAGGCTGTTATATGGTATGGAGTATCATGTAGTGATTTTCTCTCTTTGGGCTGGTCGAGGGTGCCTTGACGGATCTCCCAGCTCTAGCCACCAAGCCGCTCATCCACGAATGGTCCCGCGGGTGAGTGTGCGTTAGTGAACCCTTTGGTTGGGCAATCCCTAGGCCTCGCTCTTGGCCTAGGGCAAATCTTCAAGTGTTCATCATAGTTTAAATGTCATCAAATGTTTCCTACTTTGGGCTGGCTGTCGCGGGAAGGGCTGGTGGTCTGGAATGTCCTTTGCCACGGGATGATGGCCGCGGAGGGGAAGATGGTCTGACATGACCAGGATCCATTCAAGACCTAGTCACCTACATTGATTTTAGAAGAAACCTTCGAGATTGAAAGATTATTGAAATCTTACAAAAATGGTGTATGCTCAGAAGATGGAGGAGGGAGAGGATGGTTTAAGATGAAGTAAGACAATGTCAACAATCTTTACTATGGAAGGGTTGGGAGTGCATCAAACAGGTTTGTGGAAGGGGATTTGGCGGTTACTATACGAATTCTTGAAGTGCACTTCAATAGATGTGGACAGAGATCGTCACGTCAAATTCTGGAGTGACAATTGGATTGAATGCAGGAGCATGAATGATTTATTCACAATCATGTTTGAATTAACAGTAGTCAAGGAAGCAATAATTGAGAATTGTAGATTGTTTGCTGGAAACAGTATATCTTGGAGTTTTGATTTTAGAAGAAACCTTCAAGATTGAGAGGTCGAAGATTATTGAAATATTACAAAAATGGTGTATGTTCAGAAGATGGAGGAGGGAGAGGATGGTATAAGATGAAGTAGGGCCAAGTCAGGAATCTTTACTGTCAAATCATTCCATGTTGCGTTTGTTGGAAATGGGGCTCATTCCCTTGGAAAAATATTTAGTCATTTGGGGCTCCTTAAAAAGTTTTTTTTTTTTTTTTTTTTTTTTTGGGGGGGAGGGGCGTGTGTGGTGTGTGATTCATGGGATAATGCTCACCAATTACAAAATTATAGCTAGAGGGTTGTACATTGTTAATTAGTGTTATTTTTGTAATAGTGAAGATGAATCTATTGTTTATCTTTTTCTTCATTGTTGATGGGCAAATGTGTTAATGGAAATTAACATTATTTTGGTTTGGTATGTCTTGGATTTTTCATAAGGAAGCAAAAGAGGTCTTTGAAGCATGGTGGGGTGCAAGGATTTATAAAAGAAGAAAGAAAGTGTGGCTGATCGTTCCTTTCTGCTTACGTTGGTTTATTTGGAGGAAGGCAAATAGAAGAACTTTACTAAATTTAGAGTTTCCTTTGTTTAGGTTGAAAGTAATTTTTTATGTATTGTATATAGTTGATTAAGTGGAGGCATAAAGCTAGATTGGCATAGTTTTTGTTTTGTTTTCTTGTTTTTTTTTTTTTTTTGGTTTTTGTTTTTGTTTTTTTTGGTTGAGGACTTGGTTTTGTAATCCTAGTTTCTTACACACAGGCAGCATCCCTTTGACGCCTTTACTAAATAAAAATTTGAATATTTATTTATAAAAAGATTTGCTTTAACAATTGAAGTTTGATTCATGTAAAGAAATAACAGGGAGAAACAATTAGGTAATCTGAAAAGAGAAAATGGAAGGTTAGAATTGGGGTGGTTTCATTTAGTTGGCTAGGGTGTTCTTGTTATGGAACTTGAATGTTTATTACCCTTTTCTTATTTATTCTCTCTTTTGCTTTCTCTCAAGATTTGGGAGGAGAGGAGGCTTTATTGAATCAAGTTGTCCCTTGATTTTTAGATCCATGGTTATTGTTTTTCTTATTTTAATCTTTGGCCTCCATTTCATTATTTTTTTGAAACTTGTTCCAAGACTCTAAACATGTCTTCTGCATGTCCAATTCACAGATTCAGGTGTCCTGCATGTGTCTGAAGCATGTTTGGTATTGCAAGAATTTAGAAAACAATAGGACTCTCTTTTGGACATGTCCAATATTTGTCAAATGTTGCTTATGGCTATGCCACTTTTGGACATAGGCATTTTTCCTGGCACAAGGATAAAAATTACAATTATAGATGAAAATGAATGTGTAGACTCCGAACCAAGATGCTTTTCTTATGATGTTCCCCATCTATGATGTGCAAGGGGATTGAGTTTAGTTTTGGCATGATTGGCCAACCTTGAATCATCAACTTGGAGTTCTCTCAGGATTTCAATGGATATAGGAATCTTCACATATATGTACTGCTAGAAGCCTTAGACTGTAATTGAACATTACTTTTTTTTTTTCCCTGGATGGCAAGAACAAACTAGGGGCCTAAAATAATATATACCAAATATAGAATAAAGGTGGAATATTGTTCTGGCCTAAAATGATATATACCAAAGATAGAATAGAGGTTGAATGTTTCTTGTCGTTCACTTATGTTAGCAGGATGACAGGTTTTGAGCAGAATGTCTCAATGGAGGGCTGGATTAACAACTATGCTGTTTTGAACTTGGATTTATTACTTTTATTCTTATTTGTTACTGGTCTTTCATCACCATGGACACATTTTTAGCTTTGAAACTTTGGAGAGCTGTCAATGCACAGCAAGATCAATGGTAAAATACTCATTCTCAGGTGCTCATGCTCAGGCATGTCTTAGCTAAATCACACATGTCATCATGTGCAGCACACTGGGTTATCCACCAAGATTTGGGTCAATGCACTTCCTGCTTGGTATGACCCCTGAGATCTGCTGATGGTGGGTTTGTTTTCTATCACATTCAAGGTGCTAGATTGACATCATTGTGGTGCTGAGGAACTTAATAATTAGGACCTGTTAATCTTTCATCCTCTGTTATGAGCACACTTGCTATCTACCACTTTTATGCATATTGAATTTTATTACTTGGTTTGCTTCGTTCCTCTATTTGGGGAAGTTTTTATCTGTGAAATTGTAAACACTGAACACTTTTGGTGTTGATTGGTTTTGGTTGACCAGGCAAGCAAAGGATGTTGTGAAAGGCATAAAAAAGCGCCTTAGAAGCAAGAATCCAAAAGTTCAACTTCTTGCCCTGACAGTAAGTTCTGAAAAGTCTTCTTTTTCTTTCAATTATATCCCCCTTAATTGATATTCACAATGTTATAATCACCAACTTTGACTTTTACCAATCAAATGATGGTTACTTTCAAATTCTCCTTTTGTCTTTAGAAAGTGTTTACATCTACCTCTTTTCTGTGTCTTCTTATTGTGTGTGCTAACAATTTATGGTAAAGAAAATAATAATTAAAAAATAAATAAATACTGCTTTTGATGGTAGCATCTTATCAATGCCAATCTAATTATATGAAATGAATATTTATTATTTAGCTTTGTTGTCAGGAGCAGACCCACGTGGTGGCTTTGGGGGGGAGCAATTTCCCATTCACCTAGAGGCCCATTGTTTTCTTTAAAAAAAAAAAAAAAAAAAACAAACAAACACACACTAGTACTTTGCCCCATTTGGTTACCCACAATACACCCCTTGAGGGCACATGCATTGGGGCAACCCACCGTGCAGGTTAAAATGATTTTGTTTTTTTTTTTTTAAATTATCCCCAATAATTTTATTACATTACCGAATTACCCTTAAAAATTAACTTTGTTACAATAATATCTTTCTCCTCCCGCTCAATCGACTGTTGCCAAGAACAATAGAATATTTCTTGTATAACCAAATGTAGGTACTTTTTCCCCTCAATCCTGAGTCTGTCTCTGTTGAACCTAGTCTTTGATTACAAAGTCAAATAATAAACTCCTTGGTGATGGTGGTATCTTGCCAAGGCTTATATGATTAATCTTGTAGGAAGTGCATAAACTTTTGTTCATTTGCATGTGTTGCATTGACTCGACTTTTACTCTCCTTATTGGTAAAAACTTGGTGAATTTGGTGGGCCTTACTCATAATTTATTCTTTGTGATCTGGCTTAATTATGGAAGTTGAGAGTTGAGAACTATTTGCTCCTATATGTTTGTGATCATCCACGTGTCATGCAAATATGTTGTGAATGATAAAGTTTACTTTACCACCTGTTCTTCTTCTTCTTCTTTTTCTTCAAATTTATCATTCATTTTACTTTTGGTTTTGATAAGAGACAAAATGATGACTACAACGGTGTTGAGCAGAAAATCTACACAACAAAACTTGAAATGTAACAAGTATTAATATTTTGAGGTTCACTTGGTTTTACCAACTTCTTCTTCTTCTTCTTCTTCGTCTTCTTTTCAAATTTATCATTCATTTTACTTTCATTTTTGATAAGAGACAAAATGATAACTACAATGGTGTTGAGCAGAAAATCTACACAACGAAACTTGAAATGTACTAGTATTATTATTTTGAGGTTCACTTGGTTTTAGCAAAATCTATTAAATTAAGATACCCTCTTAATTTTTTTTTTTTTTTTGAGGCCCATGTAGTTTGTGCTGGTGGGATTTCTTTGTTATTTGACTGTCTTGATTGATTCAGTCAAGGTTAGAAGTTGGTTCCAGTGGGCTCCGCACCAAAATAGCTAAACCTCCCTTGTCCTTTTTCTAAATTTTTAACCAGGAAAGAATGATAAAAATCTAAACTATACCAGTTAAATTATTGATGTGTTGTTAATGTTTCAACTTTCAATGTTGACAAGGAACTGTAACTTATTAGAGTTATAGATGGGAACATGAGGAGCAGTAAAATCTTCTTGGAATAGCAAAAGAAAGTAGACAAAAGCTATGCCTTGAAGCAGATATACATGTGAGGGGCTGACATTTGTTTTTCCTGTTCCTGTTAAACCCCTCTTATTAGCTTAAGAATCTGCTTGTTGTCACTTATTTGTCAACCCAGTAGAAACTGGAAGTCAGAGCTTTGTGTTAGGGGAGTGATAGATTTAAGAACTTTTACCTATATTGCTGGTCTGGTTAATATCGCTGCACGGATCACACGCACCTATGATAAATATATTTTGTAACATGTGCTTTCCATAAGGCTTTGCCAAGGGTCTTGGACTGTAAGGATCTCATGCAATTATGATTTCTTTTCTTTTTCTAAAATAGTGTGCTTTCCATAAGGCTTGCCAAGAGCACTGGAATCCTGATTTATTATATCTAATTGGTTATTCCAAGAACTTTGAACGTGATATACTTTTCAATCATTTGAAAGGTGCAGTAGTTATTCAAATATCTAGTATGAGTAAGTTGGCCTTATCTGTTGGAAACTTGATTGTGTATTTTCCAATTTGAGATGAACTCTCTGATGTCTAGATTTTGTTGAATGAAGTGCAACACTCCTGTCATTCTTACAACTTTGTCTCACAGAAGATTCAATTGGTTTATTTGGTCTTTGTACCATCTTATAGCTATTGGAGACGATCTTAAAGAATTCTGGGGAAGTTGTCCATATGCATGTCGCGGAGAGAGATGTGCTTCATGAGATGGTGAAAATAGCAAAGAAGAAGGTTAGAATATACTTGTACAATTTGTTGCTCCTCTATGTATGTATGACTATTTGGACTTTTTGGTTAACCAAACTCATTATGAACATTATTTTGTTCATTTTTATAGCCTGACTTTCATGTCAAAGAGAAGATATTGATTTTAATTGATACTTGGCAAGAAGCTTTTGCGGGACCAAGGGCTACTAGATATCCACAGTACTATGCCGCATACCAGGAATTGTTGGTAAGTTGTGTAATTCTAAGGGACTTCTCGGATTTGACAAGATATATTTGAATAAGGAACTGAAGGCCTTGAATTTTTTTTATATTTTTATGGATCATTTGGTAGGTGTGACACAGTGACTGCCATTTTGTTGCTTTTGTTTTATATACTTGGGCTGTTTGACACCAGTTTTGTTTTTCTCAATTTCTGAGGCAAATTGCTTATTATTTCCAGCGTGCTGGGGCAGTATTTCCTCAGAGAACTGAGAGGCCTATGCCTGTATTTACACCCCCACAAACACATTCTCTGTCGTCACATCCACAAAATATTAGGAGTCCAGAATATCAGCAAGATGAACCTGGATCTTCCGCAGAGGCTGAGTTTCCAACGTTGAGGTTTGTTTTGGTTGCTTTTTCTGTTTGAAAGAAATTCTGCAATTGACATCCAATCCACCAGTGTGGCAAACTCCCGCTCTGTTTCTAGTTGTTACTTCTTTCTAATTGGTATTTGAATGATTCATCTTGTCCAACTTGAGAGTTCAAATTGAAAATGTGAAAGCAATTCCATTTCCTCTTATGCATCTTCTGAAGAGTATCCTCCAAACTGTGTTTATTTGCATGTTGTAGCGAAGGTATCTACATCTTCGATCTAATATCTTCATTCTATTATTCCTTTCAACCCTTTGCTCCTGGAGTTGAAAAAAAAAAAAGATGACGAATGATTCTTACCTAGATTTCGGTGCCTTCATTGATATGATGTTTGTTGAGAGATAATATGTCAATTTTAATATAAGTAATAAAGTTAGTTTTTTCCCTAATAGTTTAAGCTTTTGGGTGATAGTTTTGAAATGGTGCTAGAGCAAGTAAAGGTCACAAATTCAAACCTCACCGCCTAAGAAGCATGGACACTGATTCGGGATACAAACACGACACAACACAACACAGATGCAAGATACGACACTACGGGGACTCGTCGTAAATATATATTTTTATATGTATTAGATATTACTACTTCATCCAAATATAATCTAAACAGTGCAATATAACACTAGCTAAAATAAAAAATCATGCATTTCATAACTTAAACGTTCACAAGGAATTTAACAATAATTACAGTTCAACCAAAATGATAACACATCATCTCACCAAATTATTGTTCCATGAATCGATAAGCTAAAATGTCATTACATTCCATTAATTCATCTAAATATAAAATAACAAACAGATGGTTTTTTACCTTTATTTATGACAAGTCAATTCCCACTTGAGGCTTTCACATATTATTGAAAAAGAAATCCCCGTGTGTCCAAGCTGTGGCCGAATGAAAAAAATATTAAAAAAAAAAAAAATCTGACACAACAAAAGGTGTGTCTAACATGAGTCCAACCTGTGTTTGCCGTGTATAGGAGTCCCTCATGAGTCCGACTTGGAGATGGAACCCTTGATGGTGAGTTCATTCTTCCTTGCTTACTGCCACCCTGAAAAGTTATTAGTTGCACTTGTTTGGCCCCTTTAAAGAAGTTAGTCTTACTATATGTGAGGGGGTGTGTTGGGAGAAAATAAGTTAATCTCAGTATAAAGAATAAATTTATCTCTCTCCAAAATGACTTAATATTTTAGGTGAGATGGTGGCTAACAATTTAACAATGTTCTATTACACAAAGCCAACAACAGAGTTTGTTTGACATGCGGCTCTGATAAAAAAGAAGTTATTGTGTGAGATACCTAATTCAACATATGTGCTCATAATGCATTTCCCTTTCTAGTGGAGGATGATGGCAACTTATGAGGTTTTTGGACATTTTCGTGATTCAATCTTAATAATACACATGTTATAAAAAAGTGATCATGTCATGTGAATCCTAACTGGCCAAGCTTGGGTCTGTCATTACTTGGCTGTTTAATCAAACAAGTCTTGAATCTGGGCACTTGCTCTGAGCTTTTATAGATAAGAAGTCCAACAAGGCTAAATCCAAGTTCAAGCTTGAGCTGTTCATGAGCAGCTTGGTTTGATTCCAGCCCAATTTATAATGTCATCTCAATTTACACGTCCTATTTTATGGCGCAAATGCTTCCCGGAAAAACTAATTTCTTGTCTTCATTAGTTGGAGTAAAGTGTATTGGAGCAAGCATAAACTTAAAGTGCTAGGGTTGGTGAATTTAAAATTCCTTTGCATCTTCAACCAAGTTAAATATTACTACTTGTGGTTATGCACCTTGGTTTTAATTGATATTTTCTCTTATAGCTTGTCAGAAATTCAGAATGCACGGGGTATTATGGATGTCCTAGCAGAAATGCTGAATGCAATAGATCCAGGGAACAAAGAGGTATATTTTTCAATCTATGGATTGTAAAAAGTTTTTCTTTCTTCTCTCTCTCTCTCTCTCTCTCTCTCTCTCATGAAGACTTTCTATAGTGAGTTATATTAATGATACCGTTGTACGTAAAGTATACCACATACTGAACTGATAGCAGGCTATTAACTATTTAGACTTGGTGAAAGTTGAAATTTATTTTAGAAGTGGTTTTGATCAGAGACTGAAATGATGATAAAATTAGTGGGTCTTTTTGTTGAAACTCACCATTGCTAATCATATATTTGCAAATGTTTTTTAGAATTCAATTCTTGTAATATTATTCCTTTCTTGCGGATTTTCTATATTATGTTGTCAAAAATAGTAGTTCACCTTTGCATTGAGATGATCATATTCCTACTTTCAGGGGCTTAGGCAGGAGGTTATTGTTGACTTGGTGGAACAATGCCGCACATACAAGCAAAGAGTGGTACACCTTGTTAACTCAACTTTGTAAGCCCTTATATTACTTATCCCACTACTGATGTCTGCTCATATAATGGCCTTCTGTGTTTATTTAAATCTTACTTGTATACTAATTTTTCCATTTCTCGCTTTCTTTCTCTCTTTACGGTGCAATAAATTTTACTGCAAAAGCAATACAAAAGCAGTTAGGTGAATCAGGGCGAGGCACCCATGGGGTGAACATCTCGGAATTAACTAAAATCTGTGAAAACCAAAATATAAACCAATTGATCAGGAGGGAAAAGTGCCATTTGAAAAGTTAAAGCCTTATGGTTGGGGCAATGTTCAATTCTGGTCCGTGTAGGAGCAAACCCAACCCTCTCCCCTCCCCACCAAAAGAGAGAGAGATAGAGAGAGAGAAAGAGAGAGAGAGAGACCCCCACACGCGCACAAAAAAAAAATGATGGAAACTCATTTTAGCTCTCTTTTACTATATCTGCTTTGTGTACATGTGTGCATGCTGTGTGTGTTCTTGGCAAATGAAGAAGAAATATATATGGCAAGACAGGCCTTTGGAATTGCTGGTTTAGACGCTAGATCTCATTCTTTATTTTTATTGCAATCAATAGAGTTGCCGTGCTATATTTTCATTTACTAATTGCAGGGATGAATCACTACTATGTCAAGGACTGGCATTGAATGATGACTTGCAGCGTTTACTAGCCAAGCATGAAGCCATTGCTTCAGGAACTTCTGTTGAAACAGTGAAACCAAAGCCTGAACCTGGTCAAGCACTGGTTAATGTGGACGCTCCTCTAATTGATACAGGAGATGGCAAAAAGTCTGATGCTGGGTAATCAAGTTTATTTGAATTGCTCTCCTTTGCAGTATTTGTGCTTGCTAACACTGCTGATACACTGGTTATTGCTGGTATAATCTCTTGAAATTATAGGTTGGGATCCAGACAGCAAACAATCTGCTTGTCATATTGTTCGTTTTTGGGTTATTATGCGGATTGGGATTGGGTATTCACTGGGGTGGAGTTTATGTTTCAGTTAGTATGTATGCGATTTGATATTTTTTGTTGGATTTTTTTCACAAAGCAAACAGCTTTCCATTTTGTGAAATTGGATGTCACATCACTTTTAAATGCTTGATTTGTTTGTTGAATTATTTATGCAGTGGATTTCTAGACCTGATTGAATTTGTTCTCATTATATAACAAGCATTTTGATTTTCTTTTTTTGATAAACAATTTTAGAAGTTATTAGTGCTTTGCTTTCTTCTTGAGCTGCTGATTTTTGGTTTTTATTGATCATTTTTTATTCCTTTGCCTCCTTCCCTTCTTCCTTATCATTGTAAGGAGATTTTAAAATTTTGAAATTGCTTAAGCATCATACCTAGTGTGAAAATCTTAACAAAATTTACCACTTCTATAATGCAACCAGCGATTGTTCTGAGCAGCATTTTGACTTTTTTTTTTTTTTAAATAAACAATTTTAAAAGTCATTAGTTCTTTGCTTTCTTCTTGAAGAGCTGATTTTTGGTTTTTATTTATCATAAAAACGTTGATTTTGTTCTTTTGCCCCCTTCTCATCCTCCTTATCATCATAAATGGATCTTAAAATTTTGAAATAGCTTAAGCATCATACCTAGTGTGAAACTTAACAAAATTTACCACTTTTATGATGTAACGGGTGATTGTTCTAAGCAGTATTTCACTTTTATGATGTAGCGGGTGATTCTTCTAAGCAGTATTTGGATTTTTCCGCAGATCTTCCTCCAATGCTGGTGCAGGGACACAGCTGCTTGTTCCTGCTTCTCCCACATCTAATGGTCCAACAACTTCAACGAAGGTTGATTTTACAATGGACCTTCTGAGTGGCGATGATGCTCTAGCTATTGTTCCAGTTGCTGAGCCCCAGCCAACCAGTCCGGTAGCTAATCAGCAGAATGCTCTTGCTCTCGTAGACATGTTTTCTCAAAGTAACAATAACCAACCCGTTTCTTCAGTTGGACAAGCATCCCCCTCAACACCACAATATCAGCAGGAGCAGCAGCAGCAGAATTTTCAACCTCCGCAAACCTCACTTTACCCTAATGGCATTGGCATGATGATGCCTCAATATGAGCAGGGAGCCCTGTACACACATGGTGCTAATCCTGCCTGGAATGGACAGATATCCCCGCAGCAGCAGCCACCTTCGCCAGTCTACGGTACACTTCTAATTCAATTTACAAGCAATTTTTATTTGTAAAGATCTTGTACATGTTCACTCTTACAGATTCATGCTCTGCAGTCACTGCATATGCCCGTCAATAGACAGCTAGTTACCAGCGGTCAGCCACCCCTCAGCTCACCTGAACCTGCCTATTAATTTGAAGGGCTTGGGTTGACGTTTTTGACCCATTTAAAGAATGTAATTAGTGGGAATGTGTGAACATACAGGATTTTCTCCGTCGTTTATTTTTATTTTTTAAATTTAAAACACATGGCCTTGGTAGATTGCCTTTTTGTCCGATTTGGTTGGTTTGGAAGATTCACCAGGGTTTTTCAAGGACAAGAGTTGTCTTTGCATAGATTGAATCTCAATTGTATTGTTGGTTAGTGTGGGGGGGGGGGTACAAAGCTGGATATTAATTCTGTTTTGAGTTTTTGTAGAGTCTACGATACCTTAGAGGGATGGCTGTGTGAAGGCATTTTCTTAATCCTCCTCACTTTTTTGCATTCTAATAAATTCTCTTTTTACTAATCAAATAAATAAATAAATAAATGTTCTGCAGGTGCTCAGAGCAGTAGTTCACTGCCGCCGCCACCCTGGGAAGCTCAGCCAACAGATGATAGCCAACTAGAGGGCAGTCAATATCCTCAACCAACTGCAAGTGTCATGCATCAAGGATCTCAGTCAATGGGGAATGATCAGGTGGCAGGCATGTATATGCAGCAGCCAGTCACAAGCGGCCATCTCTCTGGGATCAATAACCAGGCTTTTCAGAGCAATCAGCCGGGAGGGCTACATCCTCAACCAATCCAGGGAGGGCAGACAATGGATGTGTACCCTCAGCACATGCAACCTGGGCAGATGGCTTTTATGTATCCTCAGCAGCGGATGTATAGCAACCAAATGGTAGGATATGGGTATGGGTATGGGTATGGTCAGCAGCAAGATGCTCAATTCCTCAATCACAGAATGTCTGGGCTATCTGTTAGGGATGATGGTGCCTTGAGAAATCCTTACCAGCCATCTTATGTGCCTTCTGGGAAGCCATCAAAACCCGAGGATAAGCTGTTTGGAGACCTTGTCGACATTGCAAAAATTAAGCCGACGAAAACAACTCCTGGTAGAAGTGGAAGCATGTGACATAATGACTGCATTTGCGTTCACTCCCATAAGTTTTCTTATTTGCTAACTTTTGCTTTGTTATTTTTGCCTTACTTCTTGTTTTGTCTTTTGTTTGTTTTGTTTTTTTTTTTTTTTTTTTGAACTTCTCATTATACATATTCTTCACTTTTGCCCCATAATTGTGATGCTTGTTTTTAATTGGATTGTGTACGTTCCTTGTAGAAAGAGAAAAGGTAATTTTTTTTTTTGGGGGGGGGGGGGGTTGGGGAGGGGGGGAGAGGTGGTGTGTTCTGTTTGTGTTTGGTCAAATTATAGGTATGGATTCCTTCCTGTTGGAAGCCTTTCTGGAGCTTAATTTTGATTTTCAGTTGAATATATCGAACTGTGTTTCAAAATGTGAAGATAGATGAAGTTTTGAATTATAAGGACTTGGAAGGTGTCTTGAGAGAGTATTATTTGCTTTGGAGAAGGAGAACTGTTGAAAGAGTCCTGCTCTATGGCTTGTTAGAAGAATCTGGCAATCTGCACCATTCTGTTGGGAACTATTAATCAATGGAACAGTAAAATTGTCGAATTTTACGGCTTTACCCGGGAGAATAATGTAGCTCTACTATTAAAATTTCTCCCGAGGACATGGTTTGTTCGGTCACTTGAATTTAATTTCAAAGTCACCGAGAAATATATCTTTCATGTATTTTTACTTTCTAGATGCTGATTTTTGGAAAAATAAGATTAAAAATATAGTACAACTAAATATAGTTTAGGAAAACAAAATTAGAAAATTATTATATTTTTAAAACCAATAACCAAACAGGAGTTATATATCCTCAGGTGTGTTTGCTATTCGTGCAATGACTTATTCTGGTCTCTCTCTCTCTCTCTCTCTCTCTTCCCCTCTCTTAAAAAAAATAAAAGAAACACTAAATTAAAAATACAAATATATTTACAGAATTAGGACGTAAGAGGAGTATAATGAGACGAAGTATACTTTAAAATATAAAATGCACAAAATAAAATATGTAAAATAATATATAACTTAATTTAAAAAATAAACTAAACTTCGGTTAATTCAATTTTCACGTTCGTTAATAAATCATGTCATACTGACAGTGATAAATATTGATTTCAAGTACGGTGCATTTAGAGTGTCAAGATTAGCGAAACAATCTTCAAATTTCACCAATTATTTTTAATTTTTATTATTTTTTCTCACTTTTCAATTAATATACTAAACATTTAATAATTTAAAATTTACCTATTATTTGTATATTTATTTTTCATCAAAATTTAGAAGGCTCCATTTGGTTTGTTATAAATTTCTGAAAATCTTTGAAAACTTTTAAAAATTATTCACTTCTTTATCTTATTGCACAAATTACGAACTTATAACTTATCTCATTTCAGGGAGATACAGTGAAAAAAACTACAATAAGGATTATAGTGAAAAATGAAAGGTTGAGATTTATTTGTATTTAATTTAATTGTACTAATTTATTTTAATTAAATTTATTTTCAAAATAAAAACAAAAGTTTAAAAAATCCGATCAAAACACAATTAATACGAGATGTCAAAGATTACATGTCATTAAAGTATAAATAAAATTCAACCGTTTATTTTCCTATTATAATTCCTATAATAAAATTTTTCACTGTAAATCCTACGAACGCATCCTAAATATGCACTTAAAAAAAAAAAAACCAATGTTTTGTAACAATTCCCCAGATTGAGACGGAACGTGGAAGTTAGCATTAACGGAAAGGCCCGCGCATGCATGCTGACGGAGACCGGCATGGACGCTACGTGGCCAGCAAGTTTTGGCACGACCGGTTCAAGTTAAACACGGACACCTACCTGTGACGCACTGACGCTCTAATGACAACAACAGAACCGACCGATTGACACGGTTTTTCTAGCCTTTTGATAAAATATATAAAATAATTTAAGTTGCAAAAATTTTGATTCGTGCACGAATTTTACTATTAAAATATGATAAAATTTAAAATATTACAAATCACTGTATAAAATAGATAGTATTAACTTCTACTAAAATAAGAATCGAACAAAAAATTAAAAATATAAAAATAATCTCAATCGTTAAATGTCATATTAATTTTTGGTTGACTGTTTGGAAAAAGTTAAAAAAATTTGGTAAAAATTTATTTATTTATTTATTCACTCATTCATTTATTTATTATTATTTTGTAAAAATTAGTGAACCAAATAGTAACACTTTCTATAAGACAATTTATCATATTTTAAATAAAAAATTCTTAACCTTTTTAAAGTGGACATTTTAATAACCGATATTTAAAATATACATATACGTTAATTTCATTAATTTATTACACCACATCAATTTAATAGCGTAACAACACTGTTATATTGAATATTTATTAACAGTTTTTGGAGAACTAACTAGAGGAAAAATATTATTTATAGACTTCGTAGTGCATGTCATGTCCTGATGCCCCCGAATCGGAGTTGCCCTCGATTATTTGGAAACAGAAATTTTGGAATAAAATTAATGCAATATTGATTTGAGCAACATTTTCAGCTAGCTATGATGTTTGTTTTGACATTATAATATATTTTTTTTTTTTAAAATGAATTTTCGTGGTCATGACAGATGATTATTAAGTTAGAATTCTGTCATTTTAGTCCAAAATTCTCATGTTTCGTATTTTTAAATATTTTTTTAGTTTGATAATTAAATTAAGATCATTTTTAGGACCCGTAATTATTTCGTTTTTTAATTTTGAGTTATTTTATTCTGTTAAGGTTTGTCTTCTCTATTTAAACATTATAAGCCTTTTAAGCTATTTAGATTATTAATAATAAAAATTTAAATTATTAGAGAAGTTTTCTCTAATAAATTTGTACATCTTTTATAGATATTTTTGGATTAAAGATGCGTTTGGTACACTGAAAAAAACTGAAAAAACTCTAAAATTTATTTATTTTTATCTCACTGCACGAGTTACGAACCTACAAGTTATCTCATTTTATTTCATTTTTTGTCACTTTAAATGTCCCATAAATAAAAGGTTACACAATTCATTTGTTTCATCTTTTTAATTATACATTCTTGTACGTCATATTCTTTGGATAACGTATCATAATGATTAAGGGTACGTTTGAAATGACATAAATTAGTAAAAATTAATACAAGTAGTAGTGTCATAATTTACGTAATGAGACAAAAATTTTTAAATTTTGTAAAATTTTTTTGATATATACATATATTTGTGAAATTCAGAGATCCACACGTAGCTTAATAGAGCAAAAAGAAGTGTTTATAAACGAGGATGAGTAGCCTCTGAACTAAGGGCAAGATTTGAAATTCGATGATTTAATTATTTCCTAATTAGGACAGGCACATGCTTGTGTGAATGGGGGAAGTGTAACTACCAAACTAGGATCAGAATTTGAAATTAAAAAAATTTAAGTATTTACTAATTAAAATATGTATATATATATATATATATATGTTTTTTTTTGGTAAATTATTTGTTATTATTCTATTGACAACAAGCTCTAATTTCATCCTTTTTATATTTTAACAACTATTATTTTAACTTGTTAGGTGAAATTTTATTCATTAAATGAATTTTTATAAAAATTCTAATATTAAAAATTAAAAATTTCACTCTTAAAATTGAATTTTAATTTCAAGGCCCTCTCGTGGTTTACTCTCAAAAGAATAAAATTTTTATGACATTTTTTTTAAAATTTAGGTGGTATTTGGAGTGATAAAAATTAAAATAAAATAGAATAAAATGAGATAAAAGTATAAATTTATAATTTGTACAGTTAAATTAAAGGTAAATAATTTTTAAAAATTTTTAAATATTTATGTTAAATTTTAATGAATGAAACGTAACCATAACATATTTTAGCCTCGGGAGAATAGAATATTTATTAGTAAGTTTGGAGTGAGATAAAGTGTGATAAATTGAGATAAACTGAGAGTTTGTAATACGTACAGTAAAAGAAAAAAGTTGATGTGATATGAAATTAATAGAAATTTATAAAATTTTTTAGAATTTGTTCGTAAACTAAGGGCTCGTTTGGAGTCCCAAATAAAACAAAAAAAAATCAATGGATTGGATTGATGTGATGTAAAAATGATAGGTGACAAAATGTGATTGGAAGAATTTAAAAATTTTTGAAATTTTTTAAAATTTTTTGGTTTTATTTGGGACTCCAAACGAGCCCTAAAGAAGCTTATAACTCATAAATTTCATCACAGTTTGATGTGACTGTTTGCCTCAAAAGAGTAGAATCCGTATGACACATTAGTTTCATCACAGTTTCATGTGACCGTCTCGCTAGCTCCAAATTAATATTCAAACCGGAAAAATTTTTCCTTCTCAAGGCTACGTCACCATCAACCTATGCCAACTTGGCTTATACGAAACGCCAAAAAGATAATCCGGGTGCGTTTACCCAAGAAAATAATCACTTAGAATACGTTATAGTTAAAAAAAAAAATTGATATAAGTCATGAATTTATAATTTATATATTAAGATAAATAATTTATAAAATTTTTATTATTTTTTATTTTTTTAAATTTTTTATAACTCTAAATAGAGTCTTATTGTTTTTAAAATAATGAGTGTGTTTGAAATTGTATAAAAGTATATAAAATAAAATAAATTTGTAAAAGTAAATGTCTCGTAGTTTGTGCAGTGAGTGAAGAATTTAAATTTTGTTATCTCATAATTCATATTTGTAGAGATTTTTAAGATTTTATTTTATTTTGTAGAATTCCAAACGGAGTCAATAACTCTTTAAAATTATCATATCATTTTCATAATTCTTTTTTTTTAATCTGTTTTGAAAGCCAAATTTTACCAATAAATAAAAATAAATAAATTTTAAATTGTTAAATATTTAGTATGTTTATAAAAAATTAGAAAAAATAAAGAAATTAGAAAAAATTGATAAAAATTATAAAAAATTGATAAAAGTTGGAGATTTATGATAAAGGTAGGTAAAAATTGAAATAAATTAATAATTTTGCGTAAAAAATTTGGAAAGAATAAAAAAAACTTAAAAATTTTTTTTTATTAGATTTGACACTCCAAACTCCAAACACAAGCTTAATAACATAAAACTATTCTTACAAAAATGGTACCACCGCATTATTATATATTTTGGTTAAAATTTTTGAAAAAAAAAAAAAAGTTGTGTGGTTGTTTCAGTGCTCTTCGCATTTACAGTTCATAAATGCAACGCTAACCAAAATGACGCGAATAAAAGCTAGGTAGCTAGGGACGAACAATCGTGTATATATATATATATATATGTATATGCATAGCTAATACCCATCACTCTTCGTCCCGCAACCAATTGAAGAGGACAAATCCTTCCTCATTTGGAGAAGCGATCTGCAGGAAAGAACATCTCATAAAGTGAAGTCATGGAGAAGAGCTCACTAGTCACCATGGAAGTGGGGGAGGATGGCATCGCTATCATCACCATCTCTAATCCACCTGTTAACGTATTAACAGTTTCAGGTGCATATATTATACATATATGTGTGTGTGTGTGTCTGAGATTAATTGATCTCTCTCTCTCTCTTTGTTTGGGAGGGATTAGAAAACTCCTATATATATATACATATATATATATAATACCCATATCAGATATGTTAATTTTTAGCACATGCATGGTCTCAAGAATGGTTTACAATTAATCTGAAGCACATCGCTATCTTAAACAGAAGTTGATGATCATATATAAGGAAATTGATCCCGGGAGTGTTTGGTCGACAAAAAATAAAATAAAAAATATAATAAAAATAGAAAGGTGTGATGTAAATATAAAATAAAAAATTTTAATTGAAATAAAATATAAAAAATAGTTAAAATTGATGAATTTTAGTGATTTTTTGTGGTGCGATACCCATATCAGATATTGTTAAGATGACGAGTTGAATTGAAAGATACATATATATATATATATATATAGGCCTGTCAGGAGCTAATATATACATGCATGCGCCAACTAGCTCTAGATCAGAAGCTGTTTGATGCATAGATAATAAGTTGAATTGAAAGATACATATATATATATATATATAGGTCTGTCAGAAGCTAATGTATGCATGCATGCGCCATCTAGCTCTAGATCAGAAGCTGTTTGATGCATAGTTCCCAGGTCCCTCTGTTCCTAGGTGTAAAGCCCGCCTTTGTCATTAATTAGTTGCTGGATGGCGAAATTTAAATAAATTCTGTTAAAATATTTCATTGGAAATGCTTAATGGTCATGGAACTCAGAACAACATAGGTTCTGTTTGGCGATCACAAGTTTTTACCAATTTTTTTTGTTACTAAGGGTGAGTTTGGAATAAGATAAAATGAGATAAATTGAGAGTTCGTAATACGTGTAGTAAAAGAAAAAAGTTGATGTAATATAAAATTATCACAGATTTATAAAATTTTTTGGAGTTTGTTTGCAAATCAAACGGAGCCTAATTATCAATTTTTTACCAACTTTCTCTCCTAAAATGTACCAAATGTATTCTCACTTTTAACCAAATTTTTTTTAACTTTTACCATTTTTGTCCATTGTTTTCAAATTTTTTTAACTTAAACTAATTTTTATAAATTTTTACTAAAAACACGACTTAAAAAAAAATTAGCATGATAACAACATAACAAAAGTTGTAATTTTTTTTTTATTTTACCAAATACACCCGTAAATGAATATCGTACAGTGTGGTTTTCTAATTTTGTTATTCATATGATATGCGCTAATAACATATTTTTGATGTAATATGAAAATTTACATGAATTTCACACCCTTTCACTTATCAACACTAGTATTTATATATAAATTAATTTATTGTTATCAAGAAGGAAAAAAAAAAAAAAAAAGAGCTTGCTTCTACTTTAATTAACAATGGTGTTGTGCTTTTGTTCATTACATCACAAGAACGGAACTCAAGTTAGTTTAATGAATACTCATTCTTGAGGTCACATTTTCTTTTCTTTCAATTCTCCAATTCTCTTCAACTTCCCAATATTTAGTTAAGTAATTTTAATTTTTAATTTTTAATTTTTATACACGCATATGACAAAAAACACGTCTAATATTATAATAAATAACAAGGCCCGTGATCCAAACTGGCAGGGGAGTATCCAAGAATTTTGTTGAATGGGGGTAAAATTTTAAAAAAAGTAAATATTAAAAATTTTTAAATAACAATTAAATTTCAGTTGGGACAATTTATATATTTATATATTAAAAGAATAAAAAAAATTATACAAAAAATATATAAAATATACAAACTTTTAGCAGTCAGTGGGGGCAGCTGTCCCAACTCACCCCTTCATGGATCTGCTCCTGCAAACTGGTGAACCCTTTGTTGTTAAAATTAATTTGTTTAATTTTATTTAATACCCTTAGAAGATTTTTTTTTAAATTACCAACTTAGTTAACTTTATTTTATTATTTTTAAAATTTTAGTATTCAACTCAATTTGCGCACACCTTAACTAATTTTTAAGACCCTACATCTGCGACGTTTCAAACAAATCCCACTTCATGATTTCACATTTTAATTCTAATATTTAATTAAAATTTTAATACTTTGGTAAAATAAATTATATTTAATATTCAGGTACTTTACATTTAATATCACTTTAGTTTTATATATTTTAAATCGTCTCACTTTATTCTTTATATTATTAAATTGTCCTATTTAATTTACCTCATTCCATCAATTTTATTGATGAGAAATGCTATGTATTCATTGTGTGTCATTTTTTATTATTATTTTTAATAATATATAATGAAACATGCATAGGAAGTAGAATAATTTAGAAGTACGTACACAAAATAAAATTAAATAATTTAAAATACATATTCTAAAATAAAATTGGTGTTGAGGTATAACAACACCTACTGCAATATGCTCATTTTATTTTTATTTTTTTATAATATTAACTTTACGTGAACTTCAATTAACAAATTTCTTGTTAAATTATGAGTAAAATTAGTGGTAAAATATAAACGGTACTAGGTCTAATATATTTATTTTATTTTTTTACAATATTAACTTTATGTAAACTTCAATTACCAAAATTCCTGTCAAATTAGCCTTAATAGAAAGTGAAGTGACCATTTGGTTAAAACTTTAATAGTGCAAATTACAATTTTCTGGACTACGAAATAGGAATAAACTGAAACTTCTATTTTCTTTATCTATAAATTGATTGGTTACTTACCAAAACAATAAATAAATAAATAAAATAAAAAATAAGAAGACTGCTCAGCTTCCCTAACCATGAGGATTTTGGTGTACTGTGGTCTGCAGTGCTCGAAGGATTGAAGGAGAAATACAAAGAAGCAATCAGACGAAATGATGTTAAGGCTATAGTTTTGACCGGTAAGCTCAAATGCGGTTCTTTTAATTCTTTTTATTTTATTTTATTTTATTTTTCAGTACAATATAGAATTCAAATGTTACCGGAAAGGATTAAAAAAAAAAAAAAAAGGAAGGCTAATATCAAGTTTAGAATTATTAAATTAAAATTTAATTGTTCAAATGTATTCATATTTTTTAATTTGAAAAACATGTGAATATATTTGAACTATTAATTTTCATTCAAATGCTGATATTATTTTTCAATGTCAACACCCCCTCACACCGAAAAATTCTTGCAAATCAATTTCGGTCAAGTGAGATTATGATAAAAAAAAAATCTTAACGCCTTGATCTATTAATTCTTAAATATTATAAAATAGATTAACTAAAAGCGGTATTAAAAATTAAAAATTAAAAATTAAATATTATATTTACAAATAATCTAATTGTCCCTCACTATTTTTCACTTTTTATCTACTACCCATCTTACTTTATTTTTTAAAGAAATTATTTTATATTTTTAAGCACATGAGTGTCATTTTAATACATATTTAACATACAACACTATAGCCTATATTTATCCCTTTTTTTTTAATTCTAAGTCACATCCATTTATTTCTCTCTCCTATTCATTTCTTCTAAAATAAGAACTTAAAAAAATAATTAAGAATCTTCATATCTCTAGTGGCATTGAATTTATTGTTTTTTGTACACTTCTTTAAAGTCAAACACAAAATTATTAGCAATTATTTCATCTTTTTTCAACCTAATAATTAGTCCATAATTCCTTTTATTTTGATTTAACTTTCCACTCAAAACCTTTTGAGTTTATGGGGTATTTAAAGTGATAAAAAGTAATAAAATTTGATTAAAGTTGTAAATTCGTAATTTGTAAAATGAGATAAAAAGTAAATAACTTTTAGAGATTTTCAGTAATTTTTAGTATTTTTCAGTGCTCTAAATAGAGCCTTATTGTAATAATTAAGTGGTTGAAAATTTAATTTATTGCAATATTAATTTTTAAATTTTTTGTTAAAATTTTTTTATTAAATTTAAGAAAATAATAAATATACTCCTTCCTTAAAAAAACAAAAAAAAAAAAAAAACTTCTACTACACTACGTTACTTTTTTTTATGATCACGAAGACTATTATGAAGTGGGAGGAATTAATGAAGGAGCATAGATATCTCTACGTTAATTTTATTAATATTTATCTAGTAATAGATTGCAACGTGGCTATTTAGGCAAATTAATTGGAGTTGTAAAAAATAATAAAAAAAAAACAAAAAAAATGTGATTTAAGATAACTTTTGACGTTTTTAACCCAAATTATATTTTTTGAAGATGAATAGTATAACTTTTAAACTCTTACGGTAAAAAGTTAAAGAGAGAAGCCATAAGAACGGTTTTTTAGGTCTGTTCTCATGAATTTATGTCAGAATTTTTCTAAAAGTTGTTGAACTTTTTGACTTTTGTGTAAAAAAGTTGGAGAGAATAAGAACTAATTTTTTGATCAATTACCACATATTTATGTCAGATTTATTAAATTTGTTAAAAAATTATTGGGGTTTGAAAAAAAAAGTATTAAAATTTGTAAAAATTTGTTGAGATATGTAAATATATATAGAAATTTATAAAAATTTCACGAAGTACAAAGTAGTTAAAATGTATTAGAGAGTTTTAGAGATTTTAAGAAATTTTTAAAAATTTTTAAAAATTTTTGTTAATTTTTAACAAATCAAACGATGTCTTAATAAGAAATTTGTTATTAGATAATAGATATTATAAGAAATTAAAAGCTCAAAATTTTAATTATTACAAATAAAATATCATACTGAGCATGAAGTGAATCTGACTAAAAGATTATATATATAAATAGTTTCCTTTAAAAACAAATAAAAATGTGTTAATATTTACCTTTAAGCATCAAATTTTGAATGCATTCCCGGGAGAAGTATATTTGTGTTTGATTTAAATAGAATCGTAGATCCAACCATTCTCATAATATAAATAGGATATACGTTTGAATTTGATTTTCTGACCCTTGCCCTCCCCACTCCGAACCCTAACCCTAACCCTAATAATGAGACCCTCCAAGTTGGTAGCAGAGCAATTGCTTCCCCTAACAACGAGACACTTCAACAGCAACAGTATTCTCAGCTTTGAGGTGAAGATCTTTGGTTGATAATCTTGGTCATGTTCTTTGTTCCACAATGAATCCATGTACAACTTTTAAAATACGTATGGTAATTCATTAAGCATGTTTACAACGTATTCACGGCTCTATATGTGTATTCTAACCCATCAATCATTATTACACTGTGGAACCAATGAAATGCATTTCTGTATATAACTGGATAAATAAAAATATGCATTTCTGTGTATAAGTTGCATATGTATCTATCCATCGACAACTCATGGTTATGCAATCTGTAGTTGCTGACTGGGTGTAAAGAATGTCTTTCTGAGGGCGGGGCAGAAGATGAAAGAGCATGGGAGCCATTGAATATAAGTTATAAAGTTGGAAAGTTAAGGAAGAAAGCTGGAGGTCATTTTTCTTTTTGTTGTTTCAATCAGTTTAGAGCTCTGTTACAATTGGATGAAGACATAGTTGGACTGATCATATGCTCAGACAACATGTGAGTGCTCTAGTTATTTGTGCATAATTTGGAAATATTGGGCGCAATTAGAGTTGGATGTATGAAACTCAATTTAGTAGGTAAAGTGGAACTAGACGTGGAAATCATTACCCGAACCCGCTCAAATTAACTCGTATGCCAAAGCAAGTTGCGGTCGGTCCCCAACTATAGTTAAAAATTATGTGTGAAGCGTTGATACTTTGTGTATAATCGCTGAAATTGAAGAATGTGATTTCTTTAGGCTATTGGATAGGCCAAGGCCGCTGAAAATGGAGGGAGATCATTTGATGAAAGGTCTCTGACTGAATTGTCTATTGGTTGTCTATTGTGCAGGAAGTAAAAGAAGATCTAAAATACTAAATATTTACTCCAAGCTCTGTCCTGACCTCCGCATTGTCGTCGCTAGGGGAAAAGATTTAGTTTTTTCTGTTTGGTTTTCAGGAAAACTAAAGATTTAATTTCTTTTGTCTTGGTTATTGAACTAGGACTGTGTTTTGTCCAGCTTTTGCTTGCTTCCATGGCAGCAACCAGATCAGCTGCTTGGTTTGTCAAAACTGCGAAGGTGTTCGGCAATTAATTTTCCTTACATAGTCTTTTTAGTAATGTACATCATCTCCTTCATTTCGCAGGTGAGAACGGTAAATTTTCTAGTGGATTCGACATCACGTTTGTGCAGAAAATTCAGAAAAATGGTATGTAGTTAACTAATGCACCTTTTAATTTGAGCCACATGTAATGTAAAATAATTTATTAATGTGATTTCACCATTCAATTTTTTTCTTGGCAGGGGATACCTCACTTCTACCAGATTCATCAGTTGATCTGGTGGTCAACTTGATTGAAGGTCTTTAACAGATCACTACACTGGCCTTTCATAATTGATTGATTGAAAGAAGAGCATGCTTCTGATTTTATTGAAATGTTTCTTTGACTTGCCCAAATTTATATCTGTTTTTCTCATATGATCTTGGTTACCAAGGAAACAAGCCTTCTGTTGCTGCTATCGAAGGGTTTGCATTTGGAGGTGGCTTAGAATTGGCAATGGCATGTTTTCTCTGCTCAACCACACTTCTACTTCATTCTCTCGATAATTTGACCTTCCAAATTGCTGTTTTTGGTTTTGAGTCTTTGACCTTAAACAGGGGTGCAGTGCAAGGATTGCCTCACCAAAAACTCAACTTGGTTTGCTAGAGCTGAAACTTGGACTTATTCCTGGTTGTGGAGGTATTGTTGCATTACTTACAATTTATAATATGCTTTGAATTTGAGATTTTGCTTTCTTTTCCCTCCAATTATATAAAGTTGGCGTGACAACTTTTCCTAATGTTTCAAGGCACTCAACGTCTTCCGAGGCTAGTAGGGATTTCAAGAGCCATCGAAATGATGTTGGTAAGTCAGTTATTGTAGTCACATTTTTTAGATTACATATTTAAACTGTAGGTAAGGTTGAACAGTTATGCACCATCATGGATGCACATCTGTTTAGAAAAAGATGTTGAAAATATCACTGAAAACCTGCATCAGCATCATTCTTAAAGCATTTACAATTTGAATCCTGGAAATCCTTCAATAGGCTCACTGCATCATAATCATATTACTTTGCAGCAAATTTGACATGATCCTGCCATTTCTCTGATCTCTTTATCTATCAGAGCAAAAAATTGCTATGCTTTACTTTTAGGGATATAAATCTAAATGTGTTCTCAAAATGTAACTTATGGTTCTATAAATGACTTTTATGGTTTATATTTTAAGTTGGTCGTCCTGTTCGAATGTTTAATTCTTGCTGCTGATATTTCAGTCATCCAAGCCAATAACGTCGGAAGAAGGGAAGGAGTTGGGTCTTATTGATGCTCTTGTATCTTCTGAAGAGTTGCTAAATGTATCTTGTCTCTGGGCTTTAGACATTGCAGAGGGACGTAGACTCCATACTAATGCTCTTCAAAGGACTGATAAACTCGGACCCTTCAAAGAAGTGCATGAAATGTTGGGAATTGCTCGACAACAAGCACTGAAGATTACTCCAAATATGCCTCACCAATTAGCCTGCCTTGATGCGATTGAAGAGGGCATCCTTTCTGGAGGATATTCTGGTGTTCTAAAGGTGATTTATTTTGCAACTTGAAATACTTAGATGGTTAAATTTTGTCATTCTTTTTTTTTCCCCTCCTTTTCGGGTTCTTTGTTTTTGGGGAACTCTTGTGTGGTTATTTGTATGCATGTCTTTCTCTGTATATTGATACTTAGAGCATATGATGCTTGCTAAAGCATTATCTGCAACTTCCAATGATGTGAGCATGGTTTATTTTATACTAGAAGTATGCACACACACAATGTGTGTGATTTTTGTTAAATTTTTTATTTTAGACAAAATAAAAATTATAAAACATTCATTTGTTTAATTTAATTAGTGGTATAAAAGTAAAATAACGTAGGGGTTAAAAATTTAAAATTTGTAAAATGACTTAATTTGGGGTAGTTTTCAAAAATTATTTGATTTAACATTTGAATTTGATGGGAAGTTGAAGGGCATTTTAGGAAACTAAAAAGTTTCAGCAAAATTGAAGTTCCATTGATTTTTTAGCTTCGCCAATATCCCTAATGTTTCCTTTATAATAGTATCGATGGATATAATATTTGTTCTAATACCTTGCTTGGGAGAATTTATGCCTACTCTGGCAAAAGTTACCGTTTGCTTTCAAATTGTTCATCTTGACGCTTGATTCATGTTTGTGAGGCATTGCCTAAACTTAATGCTCAGTTGCAACGTTAACTTAAAGTAAATCTGACTACAGGAGGACAAAGTGTTTAGGGAGCTAGTTCTATCAAACACAGCAAAAGGTCTTGTTCACATATTTCTTGCTGAACGTGCAGCATCAAAGGTATATTTCTTGATTATTTTAACATATTTTACTTATTCAATAAAAGGTGAGAACAACCTAATAGCCATCTGATTTCATCAACTATTAGGGGATTGCAACCTACCCCAAGTTCATTATTTTAATTTCTTGAAAAAATGTTTATGCTTAATGATTAAGACTTTATATCTATTTCTATCTCATCTCCTCAATCCTTTCTTTCTTGTCAATTTGGGCGATTAAGCTAATTTAACTTGCATTGCCTAGCTACCTTATTTCATGTTAAGATTCTCTTAGATTTAGTTTCCTTATTTTAATATTAAGAAGGTATGTGTCAAAAATATGAATTGAATGAATGGCATACCCTAATGAGATTGACCGCTTATATATTTATACTAATAAAAGAGATTGTAAAGACAATAATACCCCTAAGCTAACAATTTAATTACATAAAATACACTACTCAATGCATTAACACTTCTTCTCAACTTGGAGCATGCATATAACATTCCAAGCTTACTAAATAAACTTTACTCTAGATGCTCCTAAAGCTTTAGTGAACAAGTCGGCCAATTGGTTTTCGGACTTCACATGTTCAATCTTGATAATATTCCGTAGAATATTCTCTCCAATAGTGACAATTAACGTCAATGTGTTTGGACCTTTTGTGAAATACTAGACTGGAAGTAATGTGGATAGCAACTTCATTATCACATAAAACTTCGTGGGTTGTGATTGTTTAACACGTGACTCCTCCAACGTATGCTTCATGCATATCAACTCACTAGATGCATGTGCCACAACTCTATATTCTGATTTGATGCTTAATCTTTCTATCATTGATTCTTTCTTACTTATCTAAAATACTAGATTGCTTCCAACAAAGACACAATACCTTGTCGTGGATTGTGAATTTGATGATGAACCAATCAAATCTGCATTTGTGTATCCTTGAACTGATGTATGCCCCTTATCGTAATACAATAAACCATAACCTCTCATAGCCTAGAATGCGAGTAATTGCATCCAAGTGACTAGTACGAGGTGACTTTAGAAACTAAACTGTTCATACTCATTGCAAAGGACATGTCGGGCCTTGTGACTATTAAATAGTTTAACTTCCCAACCAACCTACGATACTGGCTAGGATCACTAAAAACTCCCCTTTATTTGCAACCAATTTAGTATTATGATCCATTGAAGTTGATTGCCACTATGTCATAGAAAATTTTACAAAATGTCATATATTGGTCATTTGAAGTCTAAAGACTGGCTTGTTAATTTGTTCACCAAAGTGTGGTTCAATGTCTTGGTTGTGGCAATCATCTCGGTCACTTAATTTTTGATGTGATTGTGGCATCGCAGTATCAATTGATATGTAACAATTATCTAATTAAAAACTTCAAAAAGGTCAAATGGTAATTTAGGTCAATATCTCATTGCTTTCTGATATTTCGCCAATGTATCGTCTGATATGGTACGAGATATGGCTAGATCATTTAGGGTTGACATGTTGTGAGACATGTTGTGAAATCTTGTTCATCTTTCCTGATGCCAAGATCTCAACCAAGATGGCTAATATTTCAAACCATAAATTGGGAGAATGTTGAGTGATAGCTATTTGTACTATGCTTAGAATATATGATGTACGTGCTCTAACTTGACGGTGAGTGATGATGTAAATTATTGTCAATAAACTATAAATAAAAGCCATAGACCATCCTTGGATGTCAAGTCATTCAGTTAACCAACCCTAATATGGTTTATTGCATATTTTATTATTTAAATGTTGCTTGTTGGTTTGAAATTGCTCTTGTTTGAGCTACTTAGACTGTGCAGAATTTGCATTTATCCGTGTCCTAGACTCCTAGGCTCCTAGCCGTTTTAAACTGATATGTATGATGTACTATCATTGACACCATCTAAGCCAATTTGGAATTGGGAGCAGGCTCCTGTTCAGCAAGTATTCTTGTTATTATTTTTTCTCTTTCCTATTTAAAACAACAAAAAGCAACCTAGAATCTTGGAGTTGGAGGGTTATTAGATATGGAGCCCCCCGCAGGCCCAACCTGATCATGTTCACACTTCTGTTCTATTTTTTAGCCAATATCTTATTTATATAGTGTTGAAAATAATCTTATTAATTCAACTCCTACAATTCTCTCCATGTTTTTCATTTCGAATCATTGATATGTACTGGCTATGATAATTGTTAAAATTCCACACTTAGACATATAGTAAGGGATTCATATGGAGCTTAAAAGTTCTCCAAAAGATATATTTTAATTTTTTAAATGGGGAATTATTATGTTGTCATTGAGCTGCTTGAAAATTACCAGCTTTGGGATTCTAACATTTCATTACAAAACTCCCTGTAGTTCATCAAAAAATTTTAATTTGAAAAACAAAGATAGTACCAAAACTTACCTCATAGTCATCTTTTCTTTGAAATGCAATTTCTTACTTGTACCATTAACAGATACCAGGTGTTACTGATTCTGGCCTTCGTCCACGGAAAATAATAGAAGTTGCAGTTATTGGTGGTGGTCTAATGGGTTCCGGCATTGCTACAGCTCTTATTTTAAGCAGAATACATGTCAAACTTAAAGAAATCAATTCTGACTACTTACAAAGGGCAACTAAATCAATTGAAGGTTTGTATTGCAACTATGGAAGTTGATTTGCTTGTTGGTTTTGAAGCTGTGAATGGTCAGTTATCATTCTTGCAATTTTACTTCAGAAATTCTGTAATGAGTTATATTGTCTTTTTTATTACCTTGTGGTGTTATGGATGCCAGAAGGTGAGGCTGAGGTTTGAAGGAAATACCAAGGCCAAGGAACAAAATTTCATTTCATTTCCATTGAAAGGTCCACAATTTTTGCTAGGAAATCGAATGAAACATTAGTGGAAAGTTGCACTTCCAGTTTTTCTATTGAAACATGCTGACATATATCGAAACTCACTAGAAGTCTAGAATGCTATGAAACATTCCAGAACAGAGTTATGCTGTTTACCTCGTTTTTTGTTAAAACTAAGAAATATCTTAAATTTATTATAGAAACTGAGTAGAAAGGAGAGAGAAAAGAATGCTGAAGGGAAAATTAACATGGCTAGGTCACTTATTTTCTTTTTGTTATAGCTACCTTTTATTCATAATATTGTCATTACTATTCTCTATCTTTTTAAACCTTTTGTTTGTTAGTTTCTAATATTCTGATTTTGTTTCTAATACTTTTATCTGATTGGAATGCTATGCACATTCAAAGTAATATACGTTAGTGTCTGATAAGGTTTGTTTGACATTATTTTTAACGTTCCTTGATTGCATTTAACTCATCCAAACTGTTTTACTCATTCCCTTTATGTAAAGAGGTGTCTTGACCTCAAATATGTTCCATTATTTAATTCTTGAGTTTGTACGAATATTTATATAGGCTAATTTTTGTTTCCAAACATTTCCATATGTTTCTAATTTATTTATTTATTTTTTGTTATTTCTCCAATGTTTAGTATTTCTGTTTCACAGCTAACTGAAATAAACACACTGAAACAAAATCATAATCCTTGCCTAATGTACAACTTTAAGATTTAAGTAATCTGATGTTCCACCTACAATGTATGGTGCTATGGTCTTCATCTGGATATGTGCAGGAAGTTAGACTAACCTTGGATATGTTGCTAAATCAAAATATGATGCGTTCATGATTATATCTATCTCCCTTTATTACTTTGTGGTCTTTGAGTTACTGGCACTTAATGGGATTAATTTTTTGTCAAACATAGAAGAATTTTAAGAAATACTGTTTCTGACATTTCTAGTCTATGGCATTCAAATGCTCTTGTAAAATTTGTCCCCACTTTCATTTTTTATTCTCTTTCAATCTACGTATGCTAATATTTTTTTTTTGGGTATGTAAGTTTTACTTTGATTAAGGGAGAAAGAATGTATTAAAGTGTTAGTCACCATCTAACCTAAAAGATTAAGATATTAGGGATGGGGTAATTTTAATTTTATAATTTATATTGATTTATTTTCACTCAACACACCCTGCCACTTATGACTAGACTAAATTTTTTTAAGGAGCCAAATATGTAGGGGGTATCAACTTTTTTTGGATAATAGTGAGGTTTGAACTCTTGACCTTTGTCTACTATGATACCATGTTAATATTATTAGCCACCGTCTTTTTGTATTCTTCTTGATTAGCCCAAAGTATTGTTGCTTGTGTGTTTAGATGCAAAATTATTTTTGGTTTTCCAAGCAGACTCTGGATAGAATGCAGTATGGTCCTCACATCATAAGTAGATGACCATTTATCCTAAAAAATGTTGAGGCATATATTTTCATAGACATTTCCACATTAGGATGAAAGCAAGAAGTGTCGAATTTGACCTTTGGGGCTTAACTTGAAGTCCATTTGGAAAGGAGAGGGATAGCTTGTACCCTATTCCTTCAAACACAATGTCTTTGCTTCCACTAATGACCTTTGCCTGATACCATGTTATAGTGTTAGTTACCGTCTTATCTAAAAGCTTAAGTTGTTAGGGAAGGGGAGACTTTATTATTTTATATTGACTTATTTTCCCTTAATAGAATACAAAGTCAAGAGAGCATATACCCACTACACAAAAGATTGACTATACATGGCTAAAACTAGTTAGCAGTAAATTACAAGGACTGCCCCAATAACAGCAAAACCCATTCAGATCTGTGCCTTTGATGATGCAAGCTTGGAAGCTTTTCGACCAATTTCTTGTTTAATCACCTTCGGAAGGAATGGTGGAGAGGAAGACAACCATTTGAAAAATTTTGCTGTTCCTATCAATCCACAGGTGGTAGACCATAACAACCCACGCAAGTTTCCTGCTAATGTTGGCAGCTGAATTCTGCTGAATTTACCAATAGCCCATCTAATCTAATCTAATCTAATCATTCCACCTTTGCCTTAGCTTGGATATAGCACTTACTCTACATACCTCCGTCCAAACTTCCTGAGGGTGGGTGCAGCCAAAGAAGAGGTGCTCCAGGTCCTAGCTTCACAGGGAACACAGCAGTGCTGGTCTATTGTTCCCCATGTTAGAAGTTTCTCTGGAGTATTAAGCTACCCTTGAATGGCTAGCCAAAGGATGAAGCTATGCTTGGGAATGCTTTTAGGAAACCAGAGGAGTTTGTGCAATGTAAATTTTTATGTGGTTTTCTTATAGCATTCCATGTGCAGCGGCTGAGTAGATACCCCACTGAGAAGCTGTCCAGATAAACTTATCTGGGCAGCTCGAATCAGGTTGATTGGCACGGGGCAATAATACTTTGACATTGTGATAATATTGCTTATGCATCTGTTGTCATGTCCGCCCCTCATTGGGAGAAGGAAAGTTGGACTAAATATGATTTTAACCTATTTTCCTGATACACTTTAATGTGCTTTCAGTGAATCTCCAAGGTCTCGTAAAGCGAGGAGAATTGCAACAGGATGGGTTGGAGGAAGCACTAACATTTCTTACAGGTGTATTAGACTATGAAGAACTTAAACATGTGGATATGGTCATAGAGGCAAGACACTATTTCTTTCCTTTACTTTTTCCATTTTCCTATTCTCTAGAATTTTAAATTCAGCATCTTTCAAATATTGTTATTTCTTAATTAACATCACTTGATAATTGGCCAGTTCTTGTTTCTTCTCCTACATAATACTGTGACTTGTGAGATGAGTGTATCTTTAAAAGCTTTATACTGATGGTACTTGTAAGGAAGCAAAAAAAAGGGGGGGGGGGGGGAAGAATGCAAGAAAGAAAGAAGGAAACACTCAAATTGTGTTCTAAATTCTTTCTCAATATTGTTGTTGTTGTTGTTTTTTTTTTTTTTTTTTTGTGTTTTGATCTCTCTCCCCCTCTTTCTGTCAGGCTGTTAATGAAGAGATATTGTTGAAACAAACAATATTTGAAGAAATTGAGAAGATTTGCCCTCCTTCCTGCATCTTGGCATCTAATACATCCACTATTGATCTCAATATAGTTGGGAAAAAGACCAGATCTCAAGATCGCATTGTGGGAGCACACCTATTCAGGTGAAAATTTTCAAATATATATAAATTTTGTTCAAGTGAAATGCTAAATCATTAGCCCTTGTTATAGTGGAACTAGTAAAACTAAACTGATACACGTTTTCATGGTCTTCCTTGATAGGCTATCAACTGTTTTAAGTAAAAGAATTCTACCTCTTTAGCACATTTGTCACATAAAATTGTACAATGAGTGGATTAGTCAGTTCATCTACAAATTGAAATATTCAGGCAGCATCCAGTATTTGAAAGCCATATTTATTCCTGTTGGCTCTACACATTATAGTGCAGAGTAAATTACCATATTCTACAGCCTGTGGGCCTGTGGATCTCCATTGTAAAACTGATTATATTGCGTGAGTGATAATTTCCGGGGAGCGTGGTTATACTGGTAGCCACTGGTTATATAGTAAATTTGGTGATGCGGGTTACGAAGAAATTAAGAAAAACTGATGTTGGAGTGGGATGGAGCCTATTAAGGCTTCCCTGCAATCAATTATTCTGGACTGCGGCTTTAGATTATGGTTTAATGGTTGAAACCACGCATCTGGTTTCATTCTTATATCTTTTCTATTATTGAGAAAAAGGAAATTAAGAAAAACGATGTTGGAGTGGGATGGAGCCTATTAAGGCTTCCTAGCATTCAATTATTTTGGCCCGGGGCTTTAGACTATAGTTTAATGGTTGAAACTGTTAAATTACCAATTGTCCCAGAAGTTTAAACTGTTAGGAAATGGGTCTAACAATGTATATTAAGTTATTTCAACACTTCCCATCACGTGCAACTCCCAATTTGCACGTAGAGCAAAGACAAGCAAACTAAATCAAACAAAGTGCACTAAGACAAGCAAACAAAGTATACAATAATAAATGGAGAATAACAAGATTCGAATTTAGGATCTCCTGGAACCATAGCTCTGATACCATGTTAAGTCACCAATTGTTCCAAAAGTTTAACCTGTTAGGAAATGGGCCTAACAATGTGTATCAAGCTGTTTCAATAGAAACCATGTATCTGGCTTCATTTTCTTAACTCTTTTCTATTCTTGAAAAAAAAAAAAAAAAACACATACACACACACACACACAAACTAATATTGCAAATTTGTTCGGTAAGATATTTCTAGAAACTACTTTCAGGAATTTTTTCTAAAAGCACACCATTTTAAGGAAACAATTCTAGATTATTTTCTGAATTTCCAAGCCTGTCTTCATATGAGAATAAAAACTTTCCATTGTTCCCCCCCCCCCAAAAAATGCCGAAAGTGTAATAAAAAACAAAGCTGAAAATTCTGAAAGCAATACCTAATGGTTGGTTTTTTTATTTTTTTATTTTTTTCCCCTTCAGAATTATGGGCATTTCTGTAAATTAACATACTGACTTGGGGTATTTCTCTAGTTCTATCTTCATTTTGTATCTTGTTTGCTACACTATTTGGCTATGATTTTCTCAATCCAATATTTGGACGAGAACAGGTTAGTCTCATGCAAAACTGCTTTCCAATTGTGGTAGTCTTGAGTTATGCTACCCCAATTGTGGGACAGAAAAAGTAAGTAAAAAAATCAATGCCCTCTCCAATTCTATGACTCTAAAAGTTGGAATATTGCCAGGGAGTATAGAAGAAATGAATATTTGTATCTTTGGTCATGGACAAACAAATAGTTGGGCTTGGGATAGGCTTCAAAATTGAGTTATGGCCATATCTAAAAGGTCCTTTCAGGTGTATGGTTTTCTTCATTTCTCGAGTGAGAATGAAAATGGACTTCAAAGAAATTTTCTGCTGTATTTGTTGTCAAAGGTAGTTGCATTTTATCCAGTAATTTAAAAGATTGTTAGACAGCTCCAGTGATCAAATAGATCCTCAACAGTAATCTAACATTTTTAATGGAATTGTCATGTCCTCAATTTAGTCATTAATTCCTTGACATTTTTAGTTCCTTAATTATATATAAATAGTTTATCCATAAAGAAACATCCCAACTGTTTCAGAATAGCAGCACATTTTTATGTTTTATTTTTTTGATTTTATGATCAGGGTTATTATTGGTACACTTTCAGATGCCTTTAAATTGGCACATGCTTTTAATTCTTTGCTTCATGCTTACTGATAATAAATAAATAATAATTCTCTGCTTCATGCTTCTGTTTGTCACTCATGATGACATTCTGCTTACAAAACAGTCCTGCTCATTTGATGCCTCTCCTTGAAATCGTGCGGACAGAGAAGACTTCTACACAAATAGTTCTTGATCTTGTAACATTTGCGAAGACCATCAACAAAATTCCTGTTGTGGTGAGAAACTGCACAGGCTTTGCTGTTAACCGAACATTTTTCCCTTATATGCAAGGGGCAGATATGTTGGCAAACTTAGGTGTGGACATTTTCAGAATTGACAAAGTTATCAGCACATTTGGCATGCCAATGGGCCCTTTCCAGTAATGTTCTTTCTCTATTGAAGTTAATTTTTCCAGTTGTGCCTGGTTATATACATTACAACAGTGTTTTTGGGATTATAGTGCATGTCCTTGCATGGTTACAACTTTTTGCTTTTTATTGTTTTTTGATTCTAAGAAAATTGAAGCCATATTGGAGATCTCATTTCCTGCTGAAAATCTGTTTAAAATTATCAGGGCTAATTTATCTCAAATTGCAAAAGGCTGCTAACTTTCTGGAAAACACTGCAACCATCAAATTCAGTTGTGTTGAATTTCAAATCTTTGGCTCTATGAACCAATTCTTGGAAGTTGGAACCAATAAGTTAGTAATAAAAGAATGGATACAATGCAGGTGGCATGCTCTTAGGATGCTTCAACACAATTATTTAATTTCAATGGACAAAGCTGAGAATGGTCATTTAAGGAAATCTTTTAGTAGTTGGAGACTACGTAGGTAGATATTATTTTAATGCTTTTGCTGGTCGTAGACTACATATATAGATGTGATTGCATAATGTTCAATAACTTAATTAATCATAAATGTTTTAGCAAACTAAAGTTAGGTCAAATTTCACTTTGCTCCCAGCATTACCCAAAATCCCACTTCAAAACCTAGTTTCTTGTTTTATTTTTTGTTTAACCAATTAAAGGCATGGTTTTAGTGGTTGTAGATTAGATATATAAATATGATTGCATAATGTTCAATAACTTAATTAATCATAAATGTTTTAGCAAATTAAAGTTAGGGAAAATTTCACTTGGCCCCCTAGCATTATCCAAAATCCCACTTCAAAACCTCAGTTTTTTTTTTGAAACAATTGAAGGCATGAATTTTTAATGAAATACTCCAAATAGAAATTCAGAATAAGTCTACATTGCATTAGATTAGAAGCGTAGGGACTTTTTTTTTTTTTTAACAATTAAGCGGACAGGTCCTAAACTGAAAATTGATGTAGTGTAAGGATGCAAAGCGTAATTTACACCATGTAAAAACCGTATTTTGCTTCAGCAATTATAATTGTATTTATGGAACTCAAATCCTAACTCTAATGGCAATCTAATTCATCAAAATTAGGAACTTCATTTTTTTTTTCCTTTTGTAGCTCAGGGTGTGTGGGCCAGTTTGCGTGCATCTCGACTAATCTCTAGAGCCTTGAAGTTGATTGGGTAAGTCTTCTAGTGGCTCTGAGGAGACTCGAATTAGTGACCACTGTGGAGCAAAACTAGGTCTTACCATTTGGGCTAACCCTCAGGGTTAAAATTAAGGGCTTCACCAAAAATGAAACATATAAACTCCGGCTCCTAAAATCAAGGTGGAATAATTGCTTTTCAACTTGATTTGACAAAGTAATTGAAGAACCAAAAATTTCCTAAAATGTAGATTTTTCAAAATTGATGCCCTAAGGATTAATGTTAGTCAAAAGCTTAGGGGCCAATGGGAAAGCAACAGGCCTTTATCTTCACCATGACTCCAGTTAGACTACCAAATTTTCTGCAATGTTGAGCTTAGGTCTTTTGATTCCTGCTCTTAACTTTTATCATCTATCTCCTTGCAAGCATCCAATTTCTCCATTAAGTATAGCCATGCATGCTGCATCAGTGCATATGGCATTGACTAAAATGTGCAAAGTGGGGGCAATTTTTTCTTTTGAGTTGTTTGTGTAATGGAAACTCATTCTTTCCAAATTGAAGAAATATAACTTCATTATTATTATTTAATTACTGGATTACAATATGAACTAGGCAATGAACTCCAATCCATTAATTCATTTAATTATGTGGTTCAGTCTGCTATGCATGATCTGAAGTTAGAGCTCTGTTATATATGGCCAGGAGCCTGATCTGTTATCATAATTTTTGCAATATTATTTGATTGTTTTCATGCTGTTGCGTTTGGAATGTTTTCATCATTTTAGACATCCACTTTTGATGTTGTAATGCATATATACTGACTATGTGATGCTACAAAACTTCCAGGCTCGAGGACTTAACTGGGTATGAAATATTTATGGAAGCTGTGAAAATAAACGCTGCAGCTTTTCCTAATCGTACTTTCCAGTCTCCTTTAGTTGAGCTTATGGTGAAGAATGGCCGGAAAGGTATCATCGAGAATTCCACTTTCTACGTCATCAAAATAGCTGCCAAATTTGGCAAGAATAATAATCCAAACCTAATGAAGAAAACTATACCATTAAAAGTTACATAGGTTTTATTCTGAAAAATGTGCACATCCCCAAAAAAGAGAAAGAGGAGGTGGGGACTTTGTGGTGTTGTTCAAATTCCCCCTCATTTTATGACCAAAAGTAGATTTTCTATGTTTTTGTTCTCTAGATTTTCTGTCCCTTTCTTCTGGTCATGTGAGATGAAGCAAACCCCGCAGGTAAGAAGAATGGGAAAGGATATTACACATATGAGAGGGGAAGCAAACCAAAACCTGACCTTTCCGTGCTATCAATTATTGAGGAGTCAAGGAAGCTTACCAACATCATTCCCAGTGGAAAGGTTAGACAATTTTCAATTTTTTACCTGTCTGCATTTGCTTGAAGGCATTTGACTTTCTAAGTTTTTGTTACAAGGTATTGGATTTTTAATTCAAGTGCACATAAGGCATGCAATTGTTGTCCTTCATGTTGATCTAAAACTTACATGACACGTTTGGTGTGATTTAATTGCCAGCCCATTTCTGTTAGTGACCAAGAAATTGTAGAAATGATACTCTTTGCCGTGGTTAATGAGGCATGTCGTGTTATGGGGGAAGGAGTGGTTATTCGAGCATCTGACCTTGACATGGCTTCCGTTCATGGAATGAAATTTCCTTCGTATCGGTATGTTTTAAGCCTTTTGCTGTTTCTTTGATGATGAATGTACAACGTGATGTTCTTTCTGCAGTCTTGTTTGCCCTATTTGTTTTTAATCAATGACCTTGTAATGCACAAAAATGGACCTTTGCTTTTTTTTTTTTTGGGGGGGGGGTGTAATTATCAGTTGAGGGGCCTCTGCAGTGAGCACTTGATCCAAGAGTTTTTTTTTTTGGGGGGGGGGGGGAGGGGGACACTGCTGAGAAGTCCCTCCAGGCTGCCGCCCCCTTCAAACCCCTCCCCCCCAAAAATAAAAATAAAAATACCCCCAATTGCCCGTAACAAGTATGCCGTTTTGTTTGATGGCATTTTGATGCGTTTTTGTCATAAGCATCAATTACGAGGTCTGGGACGACCTAGAAAGCATTCGATCATATCATGATCAACTTTTTAAGAATAATTGGGTAATTGAGTGTCTACTTGTAAGAACTGAATTCTTTGCAATTATATTTGAACTACTACTCCCACAGCAGTCCATAGGCAATTGCCACGATCCCGTTTTCCCTAATTGTTATGTTCCTTTCATGCAAATGCCTAACTGGCCATAACATTGAAGTTCCTATGGAGCATTACTCATGAGTATACTCAGTAATGCTTTACTTCAGCAAGGCCTCTGTTATGCAAATCTTGATTCTGTCGTGAGGATGACTAGTGTGGGTACTTGGATTACAGTTAACACATCCTAAGGTCGTTAAGGTATCCAAAAGTTGTTACATTGTACAACGGCGGGAAAACACGTATGCCACGTCACCTTCGCGTAGAACATTTAATGATAGGTGCTAATAGTTCCATTCATGCACTTTCCTCTTGGATTCGGAACAAGATCCGAGGTTCTCCCCTAATAAATTAATTAAGAGCGGGATCATTAGAGGTTCAGTGGATTGGAGGCTAGAATCAGGGGACTGTTGGACTCGTCCAGCCAATCTAGAGAGAGAATTAAATGGGCGACTCTTGCCCTTTCTTGAGCCCGTACACATTCCTGCATGAGGGACTCCATCTTAACATATATATATATAAACCCTCCTCTAGAGGGTCTGGCATCAAGGGTATACCAAGCACCGACCATTATTTTCTCTACTCTCTCTCTCTCTCTTGTTCTAGATTGCCTCTGATTCTCTCCTCTCCGCCGGACTCCGGTGGTCTCGTAGTTGCTTGATACTCGCATAATTCCCGAAAAAGGGTTGGACTCACTCCACCCCTAACCCCCCACAATTAAGTCCACTGGGGAAGAGTGTTGACGTATCAGGAATGGCTAATGATCAAGGTAATAACGGAGAAAGACCAAGAGATGGAGAGTCATCTTCAGAAATAACCGCCGTAGCAGATCAAGTAAGAATACTCACAGAGCAAGTCTTAGCTTCTCAACAAGCCCAATTCGCTATGCAGCAAACACAGCAGGTGATGATGGAGGCCCTCAAAGCCCTCCAACAGACTCTGGCATCAACTCATCCCTCAGTCTCTTCTGTTCCACCACCCTCTACACCAGAAGAATTGAACCCTATTACGACGCCACAAAACTTGGGGCGTCACGGAATCCCTCAAACCATGCTATCCCAGGTAAACCCTACGGCCTTAAACTTTACCCCAATACCCACTGCTCAACAGACTTTAGCCAATTCAAGTCAAAACCCACTTCCTGTGGAACAAGGAACCCTTACCAACCCTACATTGCCTACCTTTTCTCAAACTCCGTTTCCTCCCACTCCTATTGCCCTCGCACAGTCCCAAACCCTTCAAGCACAACCTCCTTTGTTAACGTTGGATCAGTTAAAGTATCATGTTAAAGAGATAGTTCAGCAGGAGAATGGAATTAATCAGACAGGATTAGACTTAGACTTGCGTCCACCGTACCCTGCGGCAATTGCCAGGATGCCATATCCTGAGAGATATGTTGTGCCGAAGTTTATAAAGTTTGATGGAAAAATGGGAAACGCAAGGTAGCATGTTGTTCGATTCATCGATTCCCTGGGAGTGTATGCTCAGGACAGTAACTTGCGATTAAGGGAATTCTCTAAATCCCTAACCCAGAAGGCCTATACCTGGTATGCAAATCTTCTAGTAGAATCAGTTAGCTCTTGGAATGACTTGGTAAGGAAGTTTTATGCAAAGTTCTTCTATGTGGAGGAAAGATTGACCACGCTCCATCTTATGCGAGAAACTCAGAAGCAAGGGGAAGATCTTTTGTCTTACGTTCGTCGCTTCAGGGAAAAAGCATTGGACATTCAAGACCCCCTCTCAGAAGATCAAATGGTGAAGATGTGCATAGAAGGAATGCATGTGGCGTACAAAATGCACCTGGTGAATCATCAGTTCTCCGACTTTTCTGGCCTTTGCTTAGCCGCGAGGAATCTCAGTGAAACAATAAAAGGAACGTCTAGGATGTTCAATACGTCTTCTTTTTCAATGCCCTGTAACAATCATGATGTCCCGTGGAAGGGGAAGATGCGTCGAGGGGATAGAATGTACGCAGCGGAAGTCGAGGAGGTAGTTGCAGTTTACATGAAAGGCAAGGACCAAGGAAAACGTCTGAAAACGGAGGAAGGGCCAGCCCCTTTTCCAGCCCACATTTCCAATGCTGATTTAAAAGCTCTTCTTGAAGCATGGGTTGAAGACGGCACAGTTATTTTGCCAGAACTCAGGAATCCTTTGACAAAGCAGGAGGAAGGAAAACCCGAATTTTGTATCTACCATCGGATATTGAGGCATCCTACAAGGGATTGTTGGGCCTTTAGATCTTTGTTTCACAAGATGGTAAGGAATAAAGACTTAGAAATTACCTCGAGGGATGTCCTTAAAGATCCATTACCTTGACACAAAGAGAACAAGAACGTGATGATGATTTCTCACTATGAAGAGCAACAAGAAATCCCTGTATGTGCAGTAAGTGTACCGACAAGGGAAACATGTCTGGAATTTGAAGATGTTAGGGCAGAAGCCATGAGCAAGACTCCGGGATTTACAAATTTCTTCAATCAGTTGGGGCTGACTAAAAACACTAGAGTGAAGGCAGTCAAGGCCTTGCTCAAAGTGGTAGAGGACAACCAAGAAGAGTGCATGGAAGCTAGTGGATCGGTGGGAAGAATTTTTAAAGAAAACTTGTTATCCCTGAATTTCACAAAGGGGGATAGACAGATCCAGCAGGCGCACAATCGTCCACTGTATGTCCCAGTAGAAGTTAATGGCATGGAATTTTCAAGGGGATTTCTGGATGGCGGAGCTTCCATCAACATACTTCCCCTCGCAACGTTTCAAGCCGCGGGAATTCCTAGGGCACATTTGGTGAGTGAACCCGTTACCATTAACGGGTTCGGTAGTCAAGGGCAAAGATCATTAGGGTACGTGCAAGTGACCCTAAAAGTCGGGGAGATTGTTGCACCTACAAAATTTCATGTTATCGATTCTACCACTTCATATCATGTCCTCCTAGGACGTGCGTGGTTACATCGATTCGCGGCCATCCCTTCCACATACCATCAGTGTGTGAAAGCTATATGGAATAACAAAGTGGTCACAATTAATGCATCCTGCAAGCCGTTTCGGGTAGATGAAGCTTACATGGCAGATGCAGTATTTTATTCTGAAGTAAATGAAGATCCAGAACCGGCACCACCCAGAGGGGTTCCTATTCCTAGATGGCCAGATGAAGAGCAACTCAAAAGATCACTGGAGGATGAGTCGGCCAATCCCCGCGTGATTAGACATAAACGTGCTGATGGGAGAGTGATTTATCGCTTATGACGGTGCGAGAGGTCAGGGAACCAGGAAAGAGAACCTGACCTCCAATTAGAAGATAAAAAGTGCATGTTCTTAACTTCTCTGTCTGCATTCCCTAAAAGAAAGAAGAAGAAAAGTAAGAAGAAAGTAGTGGAAGAAGTGTTGGAAGTCACTCAGGACCCAAAAGAAGTACGAGTAGCTCCAGAATGCTTGGAAGATGGCCCACGACCGCAGAAGCAGGAATTACAGGAAATTAAGCTTGCCAAGGAAGGGGAAATGCCGCGGCCGATTTTTATATGCAGAGACTTGTCCCAGAAAGAAAAGGAGGAGTTGATAGCTTTAATAACAGAATACGTAGATGTCTTTGCCTGGACTTACTCTGAAATGCCTGGATTGGATGCAAACGTCACCATGCATCGCCTGAACATCATCCCTAATGCCAGACCCATCAAGCAAGGAATCAGATTCTACAAGCCAGGTGTGGAACTCAGGATCAAAGAAGAGGTGGAAAAATTATTAGTAGCAAAGTTTATAGAACCCATACAACACCCCACATGGCTGTCAAGCATTGTACCTGTAATTAAGAAAAACGGGCAAATCAGAGTGTGTGTAGATTTCTGGGATCTGAACAAAGCCTGCCCTAAAGATGAATTTCCCCTGCCAAACATTGACACATTAATTGATTCTACCTTTGGACACCATATGTTTTCTTTCATGGATGGGTTTAGCAGATATAATCAGATTAAGATGGCCCCAGAAGATGCCCAGCCTTTCGGACCCCTATCGAAAATTTCTTTTACACCGTGATGCCCTTCGGATTAAAAAACGCAGGAGCAACCTATCAAAGAGCCATGACCGCTATCTTCCATGACATGTTCCATAAAACTGTTGAATTTTATGTTAATGATTTAGTGGTAAAAACACAACATGGAACATCCCATGAAGAGGATTTGCAGAGAGTTTTCAGTAGATGTCGCAGATATAAACTGAAGATGAATCTACTCAAATGTGCTTTTGGTGTAACGATGGGAAAATTCCTAGGGTGTATCATACATCGCCACGGAATTGATGCAGATCCAGCAAAGGTTCTAGCAGTGAAGAAAATGCCGCGGCCAACTAACCAGAAGTAACTTAAAGCGTTTCTCGGAAAAGTGTCATACCTTCGAAGGTTTATCCTAGCCCTGGCTGAAGTAACACAGCCCTTTAATATGTTGCTAAGGAATGATGTAGAGTTTGAATGGGGAGAAGAACACTTTTAAGGCATTTGAGAAAGTAAAGTGTGCCTTGGCCTCCCACCATGATATCACCACAATTTGGAAAACCCTTGCTACTTTATTTGACTTCCACTAACAAATCAATAGGAGCACTGTTGGCTCAGGAGGTTGAAAGACAAGAAAAACCAGTGTATTATATTAGCAGGGTAATACAGGGAGCAGAGGCGCGGTATTCCCCAATAGAAAGACATTGTTTGGCTCTGGTATTTGTGGTACAAAAGTTTCGTCACTACTTGTTAACATCACCGGTGCACTTAATAACAAAATGTGATCCCTTCCGATATCTCCTATCTAGACTTGCTTTATCCGGGAGGGCAGCAAGGTGGCTTCTATTATTAGTAGAGTATGACATTGTTTGTAATGCTCCACGCGTTATAAAAAGTCAAGCTCTAGCAGACTTGTTAGCAAAGTTTCCTTCAGGAGAATATGAACCACCCTCAGAAGAATTACCAGGAGATGATTTTCAAGCGGCAGCCGCAGAGAAAGGGGAGGAATGGTCTTTAGCCTTTGATGGATCTTCTAGTGCAGAAAGAGGGGGCGCAGGGATTGTTTTGATTTCTCCCTCAGGAGTTAAGATTGATTTATCCTATAAGCTAGAATTCCGTTGTTCCAACAATGAGGCGGAGTATGGAGCATTGGTACTTGGACTTTTAGCTGCACGGGAAGCAGGGGCAACCAAGTTATGCATCAGAGGGGATTCGAAGTTGGTCATTAAACAAATCAGCGGGGAATATGCCATTAAGGAACCTTCCTTGGTATCTTACTGGACAATCATTCAACGGTTGCTTGACAAATTTGATCATGTTTGAATGGAGCATGCCCCAAGGGCTAGTAATAGATATCCCGATGCATTAGCTACTCTTGCATCCAAGATAAAAGTTGGGGAGGAAGCGGCTAGCATTAAGGTGATGAAGAAAACACTGCCATGCTCAGTAGCAGATATTTTGCCAGAAGAGATTACGGAAGATTGGAGATCACCCATCATTCGAGAACTGAAGTTACATGAAGGTAAAATCCTGATGGCCCAACTCAAACATTATACACTATACCAAGGGTTGTTATATTTTAGGGCCTCCGGAGGAATTCTAGCTAGATGTCTAGGGGATGATGAAGCTAGAGAAAAACTTGTGAGAATTCATGAAAGAACGTGTGGAGCTGGGGAAATCAGTCTTTACAGGAGAGCCCAGTGACAGGGGTACTTTTGGCCATCCATGGCTAAAGAAGCCGCACTGATACAACAACAGTGCCTCAAATGTCAGGAGAATCCGAATAAAGTAGAATGCAATTTAGTTTCTAATCCTAGTGATTGGAGACAATATTACATTAATTACCTACTGGAGGGATCCCTCCCTGCAGAAGCTGAGGATGCAGCGGTGATCAAGAAGAGAGCTTCTTCTTTCTTCGTACATGAAGGGCAGCTGTACAGGCGCGGATTTGAAGGGCAAGCCCTACGTTGTTTAGCCGGAGCAAAAATACAAAAGGCCCTTGAAAAGGGGCATGAGATGGAACATCAAGGAGGAAGAAAGCTTTACACTCATCTGCTGCATACAGGGTATTACTGGCCCACGATGGAAGAAGATGCAAAAAATTACACAAGAAGATGTCATTCTTGTTAAGTACATTCTCACCTCATTCATGCCCCAGCAGTGGATCTTAGAACGACGGGTACTCCATGGCCATTCCATACTTGGGCCATGGATTTGATTGGACCCATCAATCCTCCTTCCTGTGGCAACATTTGGATTATTGCAGCAACGGAGTTGTACACTAAATGGGTTGAAGGAATTCCTCTTCGGAGGGCCACAGGGCCAGCAGTGTCAAACTTTATTCGTGAATACATCATCTGCCGTTTTGGAATCCCTAAAGTGATACTTTCAGATAATGGCACTCCTTTTGTAAACTCGCATGTGGGACAACTCTTATCCTCATACGATATTTCCCATCACAAGTCATCTGTGTAATACCCTAAGGGAAACGAACAAGACGAAGCCACAAACAAGACGCTACTCACCATCTTAAGTCGGATGCTGAAGGATTTTCACTCTAATTGGGCTCATGCATTGTCAATGGCTTTATGGGCCTACAGAACATCCAAGAAAAGGTCTACGCAAATGACTCCCTTCTCTCTAGTCTATGGTGCTGAAGCAATCTTACTAGTTCAAATAGCCATACCCTCAGCAAGGATAGTCCTCTGAAGTGAAGCAGTCCCAGAATCTAGACATCTAAACTTGGAGGCTTTGGATGAAAGGAGAGATAGGGCTAAAAAAAATTTGAAAACATACCAGAGCCGTATCAGTAGAGCTTATGATTCATTGGTAAAACCCAGGAAGTTTGAGGAAGGCGACTTAGTGCTAAAGACAGCAAACCATGTGATGAGGGGACTATCAGCGCCGAAGTTTGCACCCAAGTGGGAAGGTTTGTATGTCATTAAAGAAGCCCATGGCGATAATGGATGGTAGAAGATCTTAGATCCTAAGACAAATAAATTAAGTTCTCCTATTAATGTTAAATGGCTCAAAGCTTATTATCCGTGATATACTAATGTTCTCATCAATAAAAGAATTTGCTTCGTATGAAACTTATTTTATTCATTGTTTGAATGAACCCCTAAGGCATCCTCTTTCGAGGCTCCTTATGTTTGGTTCAAGAAGACGCCAAGTATGTTTTCTCTCCGCGAGAATCTTCTCCAACGAACCCCTAAGACATCCTCTTTCGAGGCTCCTTATGCTTGGTTCAAGAAGACTCCAAGTATATTTTCCCTCCGCGGGAATCTTTTCCAACGAACCCCTAAGGCATCCTCTTTCGAGGCTCCTTATGCTTGGTTCAAGAAGACTCCAAGTATGTTTTCCCTCCGCGGGAATCTTCTCCAACGAACCCCTAAGGCATCCTCTTTCGAGGTTCCTTATGCTTGGTTCAAGAAGACCCCAAATATGTTTTCCCTTCGCGGGAATTTTCTTCAATGAACCCCTAAGGCATCCTCTTTCGAGGCTCCTTATGTTTGGTTCAAAAAGACTCCAAGTATGTTTTCCTCCACGGGAATTTTCTCCAAGGGAACCCCAAGGCATCCTCTTTAGAGGAACCTTATACTTAGTTTGAAGTTGCTTTCAAAACTTTGCATTCTATTATGAGAATATCCCTTGTGGAAACGTGCAGAAAAACCTTTTTTTTGTGAAAAGCACCCACAAAAGATAGTTTTGATATCCTGCCTTGGTTTCTCACACACACAAAAAAAAAAAAAAAAAACAAAAAACAAAAAAAAAGCAGCTGCGGTAAGCCTGTGCATGGCATTTCATTGACCCGCGGCAAGAGTCCTACAAGCCTAGGGAGTTTAAAAAAAAAAAAAAAGAATTGCAGCAGAATTACCTGACAAGAACTTGCGGTGATTTTCCTTTTTGAGGATGCCGTGGTAGTTCTCAAAGCTCCCAAAAGCATAAACTTTTTCACAACTTTGCAGCTCATACAGCGAACTCTTTTATAGCCAATGGTTTTGATGAAACGTCCAGAACCATTTATAGTAAAACATTTAGTATTCACCAATAAGAAACGGAAAATCCATAGGAGGATTTTTGGGCATGGAATAATTCCTCAAATAAATATTTGAGGAATATTCAGTATGATTCGGCGCATTTAATACTTCTCAGTTACGAAAAAAAAAAAAATACTAATAGCAAAAATTTGTGTGCGCGCACTGCTCCATCAGCAGCACACGCACAGGGGGACTTTTGTGGGTACCTGGATTACAATTAACACATCCTAAGGTCGTTAAGGTATCCAAAAGTTGTTACACTGTACAACGGCAGGAAAACACGTATGCCACGTCACCTTCGCGTAGAACATTTAATGATAAGTGCTAATAATTCCATTCATGCACTTTCCTCTTAGATTCGGAACAAGATCCGAGGATTCGCCCCTAATAAATTAATTAATAGCGGGATCATTAGAGGTTCAGTGGATTGGAGGCTAGAACCAGGGGACTGTTGGACTCGTCCAACTAATCTAGAGAGAGAATTAAACGGGTGACTCTTGCCCTTCCTTGAGCCCGTACACATTCTTGCATGAGGGACTCCATCTTCACATATATATATAAACCCTCCTCTAGAGGGTCTGGCATCAAGGGTATACCAAGCACCGATCATTATTTTCTCTACTCTCTCTTTCTCTTGTTCTAGATTGCCTCTGGTTCTCTCCTCTCCGCCGGACTCCGGTGGTCTCGTAGTTGCGTGATACTCAGCATAATTCCAAGAAAAGGGTTGACTCACTCCACCCCTAACCCCCCACAACTAGTTTCTTGAATATAAACGTTCTCCCTAATTCATCGTCTTTTCTCAGCTGCTGGGAATGTTACCCACATGATCCTAGCAAAGAGTGAGAAAACATAGCAATAAAGGGGATATAATTGTCCACTCATGTACAAAGTAATATAATTTACCGTATATCTCATGTCAGATGTAATATACCTACAGTCAAATCTGTGGCTGCCATGCATGGCAACTTATTGTCTTTTCACTTTTCCATTGACAGGGGCGGCATTATATTTTGGGCTGATTCAGTTGGGCCTCGATACATACATGCAAATCTGAAGAAATGGTCAGAAGTGTACGGTAGCTTTTTTGAGCCATCGGACTTCTTGGAAGAGAGAGCTACTAAAGGCATGCCATTGGTAAGATCAACATTTCTTAAGTGCAGGCTGCACTCCTTTGATGTTTTACTTTCATCGGAGTGTTTTTAGTTGACGAGTCTTTCGCTCACAATCATGGTGGACAATCATTGCAAAATGATTTGTCTGTTATAATTTCTTCTGGACGATGTGTTGAGAAGTCTCTGTTCTACTTGATTGTACGATATCATGTTTCTTACTAGAAATAAGAGAGTTGATAAAAGTTTGCATCCAAGCTAAAAGCCTGATCCTCAGAGTACATGATTGGAATTTTAAATTACAATAATGTATGAAACAGTTGTGAGATCCATAATTTTTTGTTTCTGCCGCCCATAAACTTTTACCTGAAATGCTATTTAGGACCTGAGTTTTCTTTTCCTTTTTTTTTTAACAATTAAGATCTGATCTTTTAATTTGTTGCAATGTTTCCCTTAGTGACCATTTTGTCTATTAGAATTAACAGTTACAATTTGTTTGGAACCTAGAGAAGGGAAATGGAAAAGAAGACAAAGGAAAAAGAGAGAAAAATTGTTACAACTTCTGTTATGATTTTTTCTTCCTTTTCTCCCCAAACCTAACAAACCAAACAAGAGAGAAATTTTTTATATTCTCTCTTTTTTCCACTTCTCTTGTTTCCAAACCAAACAAAGCCTTAATAATGGGAGTGCTTAGGCAAAATAATCACTAAAAGGAGGGATTGCATAATTGGAATTTCTTGACGATTTAGTTGCTTGCTTTCTCTCCTGCAGGGTGCGCCAGTTTCAGCATAAACTTTGAGCTGTAGCCTTCGTCGTCTGTCATTGTCAAGTGTTCTGGTTGAAAGGCAGAAACCCCTGAATGTGATAAAAGTTAATTTTTCTTTCCTTGTGCAGCCTCGATGGTTATGAGGATTGAGCTGTCTGGTTAGCAGCAGTGTATGATACTGTTATCATGAATTCATTTTATGTTTGCAAGTTATTCATACTCAATTTCATGCAAGCATATATTTTTTTCTTTTCTTTTTTTTTTTTTTTTCTTTTTTCCCCTCTTAAGGACAAATAAGGACAAATAAACACATTATAGGGTAATTTTATTTTATTTCTTGTGGTTTGAACAAAAAATACATGATTTTTCTATAATTTAAAAATATGGACATAATTTTCTCATGATTTGGACTAAGTGTAAAATTATAAAAAAAATTAAATTTAATTAGATTTGTGCCATAAGTATTGTATAGATTCAGGGTTTTCAGAGATTAGTTGAGTAGCGCACAAGTTGGTTTAGATACACTGAAATATAAAAAAAAAAAAAATTACCATGTCTAATTCTCCTGTTAACGTATTAACCGTTTCAAGTATTGGTAAACAGTAGATTGATTGATAAATATATCCATACTACTATATAAAAATTATGGTCAACGCAAATTTTTTTTAACATAAAAAAGTTTATAAGAATTAGTATCAAATATATTTTGTTTGAGAAATAGAGTGTTCTCTTGTTACATTATTGAATATTTTTGGGCATAATATCATTAAATATAATATATAACACAATAAATTATATAGATAATAAAACTTAATAATAATTATATATATTTTTTGTCACTAGATTTATCTCTAATGAACTTTAAATGATGTTAATAGGTTTAGTTGAATTATTAAAATGTAAAGAGAATATTCAGCGGTTTAATGCATAGGGATAATTTTCTATTTTTAAAAACAATATTGTTCTGTTCTACTCTTTTACTCTTATTTCAGGCGTAGCTCACTGTGAGCTTGATATCTCAAGTAAAAATCATAAATTTGTCTCTTGTACACATTTAATATATATATATATATATGTATGTATAGGTACATATTTCAAAGTGCTTCCAATTAAATGGCTTAAGATGAGAAATATAGTATTGGTCCAATTTAAAATTTTATAAATCTTTATAAATTTTTATAAAATTTAAAATTTTTTTTACTTACCATGCGAATTATAAAATTATAATTTTTATTAATTTAAACAACTTCAAAGACAATATCTGTAAAATTAAAATTTTTTACTTACTGCACAAACTATAAAATTATAATTTTTATTAATTTATATAATCCAAACATTCCATTATATGATCTAAACGCAGTGATTGATGGGTTAAAGGAGAAGTTTAGAGAAGCTATGGGAAGAGATGATGTTAAGGCTATTGTTTTGATTGGTGAGTCTAATTATAATTATAGTTATAATTTTATTTATTCTTTTAGCTTTTTCTTTGTTTGTTTTTTCTCCCTCTTTTCTTGTGGCAGTGTAAGAGAACTAACTCAAGGCACCTCAATTCACTAGACTCACCAAACATTCCAATCTATTAAACTTGAATTAATTATAGATTTGCTCGGAATTATTCAGCTTAGTGATCGAAGTTCTAAAAAAAAAACAAAGTATAAATATGAATCAATTTTATTGTCAAGTCTCAAACTTATGACTTACTTTTAATTTTTTTTTAATTGACTTACTTTTAATTTTAGTTCTTAAGACACGTGCATACCCTATCCAAGCTAACTTGCGGCACATAAGGTGTGTCTAATTGATAAAAAAAATAAAAAAATGTGATATGTAAAAAAATTTAATTAGAAAAAAGTATAAAAAATTAGTTGAAATTAGTGAATTTTACTAGATTTTGATGCCTCAAACAGGACCATAATATCATATACATTTACATTTTATTAATTCTAAAAAAAAGAAAATGCATGGATAAATCTAAATTTAGGGGGAGTTTGGAGGAAAAAAACTCAAAAGTTAGAATTGATGTGATGTAAAAATAATAATTGATAAAATTTTGAAAAATTCCAAACCCACACAATCACACACACAGTGAAAGTAATCACACAAGAGAATAACGAGGAAACCCTATCACAGGGAGAAAAACCTCTATTTACAATCCCACTATCAACGGGTTACAAGACTCTACTTAGACTCTCTACGAATCACTCGCACGAATCCTTTCGTCACTCTTGCTCGAATCACTCGATAAACCCTACAAGCAGGCTTTCTGCCTCACACAGAAAGTGAAAAGAAAAAACAAGACGAATTTAGAGAAAGAACATGAAAGCTCTCAATACTCAAAGACTCTTTCTCTAGGTTCCTATGATATGTTCTCCCACCTCTTCCAATAACAGAGTTGGTTTCACATACATATAGGATTACAAAGTTGCCCTAGTTTGGCAAAATAGGAAATTGAATTCGAACAAAATATTCATAGCTCGATCCCTCGCGCTCCCATCCTCCAGCCTGCGACCTGCACTGAAATTTTTGCGCTTTAGGAAATAACACTGGCGCACCCTCGCGCTCCCATCCTCCAGCCTGCGGACCTCACTGGAATTTCTGAGACACCTTGGCGCACCCGCACGCTCCCTTCGGGCTGCCTGCGTGCTTGGAGCGCACCCGCGAGCTCCCCGCGCCGTGCCTGCGAGGTACACTGGAATTTCATTCACGTTCCAGAAATCTGCGTCCGAATTCCATTAGGTTTTGTAATCCTTCACACTAATTAGAATTCTTCAAAATCTTGGTCAACTCGATTAACTTTATCTCCTTAATTGTTCAGAATTCTTCAAATCTTCAATTTGCATCACTTTAGGAAACTTTAATAGCATTCCTAATTTAACTAATATTTTGATTGGATTTGCCACAAGACTTTACAAATTTAATTAGAAGAATTTAAAAACTTTTAAAATTTTTTAATTTTTTTTGAATTGTCGTAATCTTAACCCCAAAATCCAATTAAGATTAGGCATTTTTCATTTTTATTCGTCAAACCTCAACTCTGGGCACTTTGGCCTCCAACTAAATATCAAAATTTATTAAAAGTCACAAAAAATTTGTATTTTTTTTCAATTAAATTTTGTCACATATTACTTTTACATTAAATCTTTGTACTTTTACTTTACTTTTTGGTCAACTTTTTTTCAATCAAACACCTTCTCTAAATCGGGTTCGAAGTCGGATGAGTGAGTGGACTTGAATCGAGTGATTTCTCGCGGTCGGCTGCGAGGTTGGGAGGGTGAAGAGGACTGAGCTGGGCGAGAGAGAATCATATCATACTGAAGTGGTTACAGGGTTCAAGTGGTAGAGAAGGATCGTGAAGAGGATTTTTATTGAGAAGAAATTGCTGGAATGTCTCGTTCTCAAGTGGAGAACGAGAGAGAGAGAGAGAGAGAGAGTTGTTCTTGAAGAGGGCAGAGGCTTAGGGCGGAGGAAGACGAGAGAAATGCATTGAAGACTTCTCATCTTTGATTGATCAGTTTTGCCCAAACTATCTTTAGCTCCCCTCTGTTCTCTCTCTCTATTTGGTTCTCAGATGGAGGGTTTCGAACTTTTTATTTTTTTATAAAACGAGGCGCGTCTGTGCGGGGACAGTGCTCTAAAGTTTATTTATATATATAGCCCGTCTTTAAGGTAACATTTTGAAAGCTGTGCGCTAAAAGGGAAGTCCTCTCTCTCTCGCATCCACATCTGGATTGTAAATTCCCACCTTTTTCAAATTTGGGATTTTCAATTTCGGAGTCTGTTTGTTAGTTTTCCAGCTAGGGAGTGATGGCTACAGTGGACTGGGAAGAAGACGAGTGGGAGCTTGTGAACGACGATGGCTTCGTTTACAAGCGGAAGAAGCGACCCCGCGTTGATCCCTACACCACAACCTCCTCGTCCGCTCCTCCGCCATCAGATCCGGCGGCGGAAGAGAATAACCGAAGGGAAAGGAAGAAAAGGGCACTGACGAAACTGAGAGACAAGTACCAGAAGGAGATTGACCGCTGGGAACATTTATCGAACGTGTTGAAGGCCTTGCAGGAGAAAGCCCCAAGCCAACGACGACAATCGCACGAGCAGACGGCGACAGTGTCCTCTTTTGATTCGGCCCTTGGCTTGCCTCCTCCAGCGGGGAAGTCATCGGAAAATTCGGACCAGCGGCTCCTCGACGACCTGCTACTTCGGGTAACCCTTACGTTCTTCTTACGTCAGAACCCCATACTTTAAAAACCTTTCAAAACCCATGAATTTTTGACTCCCAAGCACACCCTTAGAGGCATGTGATTGATAAGATTGGCTCTGGGTTTTGAAGGTAGAAGCAGAGGAAGCAGTTATGCATGATGTATCCAATCTTTGTGATATGGCTGAAGCCATTTGCAATTTACAAGAGGAGACTGTGAAGCAAACATTAGTTGATCTTCCAGTCTGGGCATCTCCCGCAGAGCTCATGGCATCTTTGTGTGATAAGCAATCTGAACCAGGCTGCTGAGTTCTTGGAAAAAAAATTGTTTCAAATTTTAGGCTGCCTTCTGTAGGTATCGCTAACCTTCAAGTTGTAGAAGCCTTAATTTGTTAGTGTAATCTTTGTTATATTGTAGATTTCTTTTTTCTCAATAGATGCATAGTGAATCCAAGGAATTTGAGCAGGATTTGTCAGAATAGAGCTAACCATCTTATGGACTGAAGCAATATTTTTCCTTCCTTCACACCAACCTCTCCACACACCCACGCACCCCCCCCCCCCCCAAAAAAAAAAGAAAAAAAATGATTGTATTTTAATATATAACACATACATATATACTAAGGTATCCACACCAAATGTCAGGCTAATCTCCTAGAGACCCACCCCACCCTACTATTAGAACCAAGAGCCTAAAGTAATATGGTTCAAATTGATGATCTCTACTTCTACTTCAATTTAGTAGAGATCTTACTGTTGAACTGCCCTCTCTGCAAATTTGATAGTAATAATTATATTGCTCAAAATTATTAGCCTGGAATATTTTCTCAAAATACATGGATGGATTAGTGGCCGTTTGCTGTGCCAAAAAACACCAAAAATCTCCCGCTTTTTCCAATTTTCTGCAACTTCTTCCACACCAAAAATTTCCTACTTTCTCCATGGCAGAGGCTTAGGGCGGAGGAAGATGAGAGAAATGTGAGATAAATGCATTGATGGCTTCATCTTTGATTGATCAGTTTTTCCCAAACTGTTTCTTAGCTCTGCTTTGTTCTCTCTCTATATTTGGTTTTCAGTTGGAGCGTTTCAAACTTTTTATTTTATAAAATGAGGCACATCTGTGCAAGTGCAGTGCTCAAAAGTTTATATGTAGCCTGTCTTTAATTTAAAAAAAATGCAAAAAAATAAATATTTTATTATAACTCTTTTCAAAGCTGTGCATTGAAAGAGAAGTATGCTCTCTCTCTCTCTCTCTCTCTCTCTCTCCACGTTCACTTCTGGATACGAAAATTCCCACCTTTTTCAAATTTGGGGGTTTCAATTTCTATGTCTATTTGTTAGTTTTCCCGCTAGGGGATGATGGTTACAATGGACTGGGAAGAAGACGAGTGGGAGCTTGTCAATGAATTCATGTGGATAATGATAGCCAATTTACATCATAAGCCTTTAATAATTATTATATGTCCATTGGAATTGATGTTGAGTATCCCGTGGCGCATACTCATATCCAAAATGGTTCAGCTGAATCTTTTATTAAATGCTTTACGTTAATTGCTTGACCCTTATGGATGAAAGCTAAACTAACTGTGTCTGCTTGGGTACATGCCATATTATTTGCTGCATCTTTGATTCAAAATAGACCAACTACTCATAATCAATACTCGCTATTACAACTTGTAGCCAAATTTGTCTCACCTTGTAACTTTTGGATGTGCTAGATGCGTCCCAATTTCACCACCACAACACACAAAAAAGGGTCCATGTGTTGGATTAGTGTTTATGTTGATTTTGATTCGCCATCAATTATTAGGTGTATTGAACCTTTAACAGGAGATGTTTTTAGAGCACAATTTGCCCACTATCATTTTGATGAGTCTGTTTTTCCTAAACTGGGGGGAGAACAGCAAAAAGACGGACAAAACACGCTCAGCTGGAATTCTCCTAATTTGTCTTATTTTGATAATCACACAAGTCAATGTGAACCGGACGTTCAAAAGATTATTATTGCGAATCAATTGCCAGATGCCATTTATTGATACAAAATTAGTTACTAAATTACATATACCTGCTGTAAATATTTCAATGAGAGTTAATGTATCTACGAGACAAATTGTATCAAGTGAGGCAAAGGCACGTCTGGAGCATGGTAGACCTATTGGGGCAAAGGATACAATTCCTTGAAGGAGAAGAAGTAAAATATAACATGAAATTAAACCTCTAGAAGAAGGTGCTCATAAAGAGAATGATATTAGTACTCTGCAAGAGTCCAGACAAACATCTCATGAAGAGATACTGGTACCAGAAAATAATAAGATCTCATTGAATTCAACACTAAGACTAGATATAAATGGAATTAGTGTGAACAATACATTTGCATATGCGTTTCTCTTGATTTTACCAGCAGTAATCAACAATCTGAACTAAAAACTGTCAAAGAATGTAGATGTAGGAATGATTGGCCAAAATAGAAAGTGGCAATTGAGTTAGAGTTAAGTTCATTAGAACAACGTAAAGTATTCAGATCATCAGTCTGGACGCTAAAGATGTTCAACCAGTGGGATACAAATGGGTATTTGTGCGTGAGCAAAATGAAAAAAATGAAATTGTCAAATATATAGCCTTTGTTGTAGTTCAAGGTTTAGAAACCTGGTATTGATTATGAAAAAGAATATGCCCTGTGATGTATCAATTACAGATTGTTTTTTTTGATTGGTTTAGCAGTTGTAGAAAGACTAGAAATGTGTTTAATGGATGTTATTACTGTTCATTTATATGGATCATTAGACAAGCAGTTATGCATGAAAATCCCAAAAGATTCAAATAGTTTGAAGTAAGAAATCAAATTTTGTATTCCCTCAAATTTCAATAGTTCTTATATGGATTAAAGCAATCTAGGCATCTGTGGTATAATTGTTGTAATGACTATTTATTAAAGATAGGATATTTGAAAAATCCGTTTAGTCCATTCATGTTTATCAAAAAATCAGACTCTGGATTTGCAATTGTTGTTTTATACGCTGTCGATGTAAATTTCATTAGGACTTTAGGTAAGCTTACAGAAACTGTTACTAAAAGAAGAGTTTGAGATGAAAGATCTTGGGAGAACAAAATTGTCTTGGTTTACAATTTGAGCTTTTGTCAGATTGAACCCTTATTCATTAGTCGATATATATAGAAAAGGTGTTAAAGCAATTTTATTTTATGTAGACAAAGCTCATCCATTAAATTCCCTTGACGGTCGTTAGGTCCTTAGATGTACAACGGGGTCCATTTTGTCATCCAGAGAAGAAGAAGCATTTCTTGATCCTGAAGTACCATATTTTAGTGCAACTAATGCTCTTATGCATCTTGCAAAGTTGTACTAGACCTAACATACCTTTTGCACTAATCCGATTAGCAAGATACAGTTCTAAATATGCAAGAAGACATTGGAATAGGGTTAAGCATGTATTACGTTATTTCCGTGGAACAACAGATATGGGTTTATTTTACTCAAATAAATTCAAGCCACTATTAGTTTGGATATGCATATGTTGATTATCTCGTTGATCCACATATAGCAAAGTCTCAAATCGGATATGGGTTTACTTATGGCAATACCACAATATCATGATAATCTGTGAAACAAACATTTGCTGCAACTTCTTCAAATCACTTGGAGGTACACAATTCATGAAACTAGCAGAGAATGCATTGGGCTAAGGTCTGTGATCCAGCATCTTCAAGAAAAATGTAAACTACCTTCACTCAAAGGTACTCAAATAGTTCTATATGAAGACAATGTTGCACGCACTACACAAATCAGAGGAGGATATATCAAATTAAACAGAACTAAGTACATTTCTCTAAAATTTTTCTATACACACGAGTTTCATAAGAAAGGTGATATTGATATTCAATGAATTCGTTTAAGTGGCCGATCTATTAACAATCACTTCCGGCAACAATATTGAAAGCATAACATTGGAATGCATCGCCTTAAGGATGCTTTAAGTTGAAACAATTAGAACATGCCAATACTTAGAGGGAGTTTTGGATTCACAAGAACAGTGAATTCCTTTTTGTTTTTTTGGTAGGGTTTTTATTTAGCAAGGTTTTAAAAGAGGCATATTCTTTGTGTAATGGTCATCTAAGGGGGCGTGTTGTTAATAAATTATTAAATGGATGACTATTAATATTGAAATCTCAAACTCTTCATTTGTCTCATTTAAGGGGGGAGGTTTTTTGCATGCCTATTTGGACCCTATAAATATAGGATGACTGTAACTTATCGATATCTCTCTGGACAAAGAAGAAAATAAGATATTTACAATATTTCTCTATATATTAGTTTTATGGTTTCAATAAATAATATTGTTCAAGTTTATAACAAGAAGCTATTTACTAAAAATGTACACTTTAATCCCTATCCTAAAGCTTGGGGGTAGTGCCGTAAATCCAAATCTTCTCGCAAATTAAAATACCCTGTAGCTTTGAATTTGATAATCGGAGAAGGCTCTCCCTCCCAAACCCTAGAGAGCATCTGATTCTCCCAACAATGAGATAGTCCAACAGTCTTCTCAGCTTTCAGGTGAGGTTCTCCAGTCGATAATCTTGAGTGTGCTCTTTCTTCCACAATTTATCCGTCATATTTTGTACATTTATCACAATTCTTGAGTGTTACATGAATGTAAAGCTATGCATCATATGTATCATGTACGTATTTGCGTTGTCTTCGCATTTCTATATGTGAAACCCATGTAATGCTGATCGTTAGCCAGTCCTCCAAACAGATCCAAAGAATGTCTCAATGCAGGAAGTGCAGGAGAGGAAGAGGATAGAAAAAAAAAAATATGTTGGAAAGGAAAATAAAGTATGAAAGAGGAGTTGGATGCATACATCAGTAGTTTAGAGCTAGTGAAGTATTAAAGAGGAATTGGGTGCGCACATCAGTAGTTTAGAGCTTAGTTAGAATTGGATAAGTAAATCGTTGGACTTGCTCATATGCAGACAAGGTGGGATATACCTCTTATTAGTCCATTACTTGGAATTGGACGCCTTTAGAGTTGATGTATCAAGCTCGATCCAGTAAGTGTAGAGATAGTGGAACTATAACTTTTAATAGAGTAGGACTATGTCTTGACCTTTTGATGAATTATGAATTCTAGGATTTAAAATAATAGACATGCCTACTTATTCATCTCATCGGCCAAAGGATGATAATGGGGCTATTTTTGCCTTGATATTGGGGTTTTTAGGACAATTGATGTATTTATGTTGCTGAGCTGTATATATGGACAATGCTTTTGGTGTCCCTTCATCCATCATGTTGGATGGTTTGATTGATATTATTGGATTCATTTCCTAATAATTTTACTTTTTGGGAAAATTATTTCGTATATAAGCTCTGGTTATAAGATGTTTTGGGTTCAAGTCTTATTAATAGCGTTTGGTTGGTTGGTTTGCCCTTCTAGTCCACATTCACTAATTGTCTCAGGAAGCTAAGATGATAACCTGTGACAATTAGTGACTTAACAAATTAATTTAAGCATTCTCTCAGGACTTCTCGTTTGAAGTATTTTATAACAAAATGCATTTTTTCACCAGGTAGATTATCATATTAAAGAAGGGTACTTGAGCTAATTGTTCCCTTTTGTTCACTGGAAACGTATATATTTGGTCATCAATCCACAATGGATATATTTTCTTGACAGAAAGAGAATGCATGCACTTTTGTGTATTTCATTATGATTTTAGGGCAACCAATGAAGTGGAGACACAAAGAGCAATTTGTTGAGTCAGGTTGAGAATGAAATTTTATTGTGATAAAGAATTGTGAGCTTTTATTACAGTCCACGTGCTAGTATAGCATGATAGTGCCAAACATATTGAAAATGAACAATTTATAAAGGAGACAGTCCTAACTGGGAAAAAAAAATCTAATGCCCTATATGAAGACTACTGATCAGTCTCAAAAATCAAAACCCAGGGAGACTAACAACCACAGTTAGGCACTTATTCTAATAGAGTTAGGGTACTTCCAGTGTCTTTTTTCTCCATTTAACTTCGGTTTCATTTTTGGACTTCTTTATTATGGGTCCACAAATGTTCTGCTAGCTTATGAGTCTATGACTATGATATAGGGCCAAGCTTTTCATGCATGAAACAGACCACTCAGCGACCTCTTTAGTATTTAACATCAACAGCAATATCAATTATAGATTATTGTTTTTCCTCTTAAGTGCTCATTTGCATGTGGATTTGAGTGCATTATAGTAAAATGTCTCCTGTAGATTTCCCAGGATGAAGTGTGACTAATTACTTTTCCTTGATAATTGTACACTGGAAATGTCGTATCTGGCTTTGGGTTACTTTCATGTCAGCCATGTGGAGCTGTAAAAGCAGCCAAAGTGTTTGGCAATGAATTTGCCTTTTTAAACCAATTATCTAAAGGACCGCTTTCTATTTACGTTTATATGTTTATATTTTTTATTTTTTATTTTTTGTTATCATTTTTTTTAAATGAAAATTGAAACCACATTTGAAAATAAAATTTTATTTACAATTATTAATTCTTTAGTTTTATAAAATATTTAATTTTATTAGTTTTTTAAAAATTAATTGAATTTAATAAATATATTTTATATTAATTTAATTTAATTATATTATTTATTAAAACAATTGAATAAAATATAAGTATTATATCATTTAATTCAGTAAATATAAAATATATTAATTATAATTTAATTATATTATTTACTAAAAATAATTGAATAAAATATATTTCATAGTACTTTAAATAATTTACAATATTTATTAAAAATAATTTAATAAAATATTATATTAGTTAAATTATTTATTAAATTAAATTAATATATTTTATTTTATTATTTATTAAAAATAATTTAATAATATATATTTCCTAGTAGTTAAATTAACTAATTTAATTTAATTATTTATTAGAAATAAATTAATAATATATATTACATGTTAATTTAATTAATTTAATTATATTATTTATTAAAAATAATTTTAGTTTAATAAAATATTTGAATAAAATAAAATATTTGAATATGATGTAATAAAAATGGACAAAAAATATTAAAATTGACAAAATGTTTGTAACAAAAAAAAAATAGAGTGAAAATATCTTTTTTATTTATGTTTTTCTATTTAAGTTTTCATTTTTTTAAAAATAAGATTTAACAAATATATTTTCGTTGTTAATTTATAAAATTTTAAAAACATAAAAATAATAAAAAACAAAAATGTTACCAAACTGCTTCATACTAGTGGTTTTGACACCAGATTGTTGCAGAACATTCAAAAGGGTGGTATGTAGTTGGGTAAATTCACCTTCTAATTTGAGCCACATGTATTTTGCACTCATCACACTGATCTGATTGATGTGATTTCTTGTTAACCCTTTTGCTCGACAGGGGATATCTCGCCTCTACCAGACATATCAGTTAGTTTGGTTCTCAATTTAATTGAAGGTCTTTTGATGAAAAGAAGGCCCTTTTGTTGCTTTTATTGTGAAATATTTCTTCAATTAACCAAAATGAATGTCTATTATTCACATTCGATCTTGTGTACCTTAAAGGAAAGAAGCCTTCAGTTGCTGCTATTGAAGGGTTTGCATTTGGAGCTGGCCTAGAATTGGCAATGGCATGCCTTATCTCTTCAACCATGTTACTTCAACTTCATTCTCTTGTAAGTGTGACCTTCCAAATTACTATGTGCATGATTCACACTTTTTAACCTTGAGCAGGGATGCAGTGCACGGATTGGCTCACCAAGAGCACAGCTTGGTTTGCCAGAGCTGAAACTTGGAGTTATTCCCGGTTTTGGAGGTATTTGATGTAGTATTTACAATTTGTAGTGGAGTTGAGTTTAGGCCTTTTCTTTTCTTTCTTTCTTTTTCTTTACATCCTACAATTATATATTTCACTGATATCTTAAGGCACTCAACGTCTTCCAAGGATAGTGGGGATTTTAAAGGCAATCCAAATGATGTTGGTAAGTTAATTATGTATTCCAGATCTGGAAGACGCTGACATTTGCTGCTATTGACCCATAATACTTTAAATATGGTGAAATTTAGTTCTTAACTTCTTTTCCCACTCAATTTTCATTTCCTGTTATTCTTCTTTTCAATAAAAAGCATGTGATATTGGTTGATTAATCATACTCTTCATCAACAATTCTTGAAGCACAAACAGAAACCACATAGCATCTTATATCTTCCTCCTGCCATAAAATGCCTGATATGAGTCACAAGCACTTTAAAAGTTTTAAATGGTTGAATATATATGAAGTGACATTCAACAAAAACATGCGATTCCTTCTCTCACTCTCTTTTCCTATGAAATTTATGGATATATTTCTACTCTCTATTTCACTGATATCTTAAGGCACTCAATGTCTTCCAAGGCTAGTGGGATTTCAAAGGCAATCCAAATGATGTTGATAAGTTAATTATGTATTCCAGATCTGGAAGACGCTGACAGTTGCTGCTATTGACCCATAATACTTTAAATATGGTGAAATTTAGTTCTTAACTTCTTTTCCCACTCAATTTTCATTTCCTGATATTCTTCTTTTCAATAAAAAGCATGTGATATTGGTTGATTAATCATACTCTTCATCAACAATTCTTGAAGCACAAACAGAAACCACATAGCATCTTATATCTTCCTTCTGCCATAAAATGCCTGATATGAGTCACAAGCACTTTAAAAGTTTTAAATGGTTGAATATATATGAAGTGACATTCAACAAAAACATGCGATTCCTTCTCTCACTCTCTTTTCCTATGAAATTTATGGATATATTTCTACTCTTTATTTAAGTAATGAATACAATTGCATGAATGTTAATGTTCTAAGTTGAGGCATTCCCTAAACTAATTGCTCAATTCTAATGTTGAAGTAAATCTGATTGCAGGAGGACAACATATTTCGGGAGCTAGTGCTATCAAATGCTGCAAAAGGTCTTGTGCATTTACTTTTTGCTGAAATGGCTGCGTCAAAGGTATAATTCTGGATAGATTGGATAATTAAAATATTAGGGGAAAGCTACCCAACACTTCATTATTTCAATCCCTTGGAGTGCTTTAGTTTAGAGATGAATTTTAGTGTTAATATCTATCTCCTTGGGCTTTCTTTTTGTCATTTTGGGCAATTTAAGTGATCCTAACTCAAATTGTCTGACTAGTGTCTTTGTAATTGTGGATCCATTCAGATGATCATACTAGCTGGACATGCTCATTTCTTTTTGATGCGGAACAACAATTGAAAGTAAAGAAAGAATAGATTGAAAGCAAGAGAAAGAAGAAAATAGAGAAGAAGAGAAGAAGAGTTAGAAGAAAAGAGGGGAAGAAAAACACAGCCACGAATATTATTAAATCAATCAATCCTCTTCTGTTAACCCTAATTAGGGTTTAAATAGAAAACATTATGGGCCTAACACAAAAGGCCTAAAATAAAATAAACCGACACTAAAATAGCCCAAAAATAAATAGGTCCAAATAACCTCTAATAATATAAACTCATTATTAATAAAACCCAAAACAAATGGGTCCAAATAATAAATAATAATAATAATAATAATAATAAGAAATAAATTTAAAATTGATGTCCTCATCACTTTTACTTGTGTAATAACCCATGTTTTTATTATTTTATTTATTTTAATTCAGAATTTAGGGTTATTATATTATGGTGTAGTTGTTAATTGATGTGTGGGTTGATTTGGTTGCTCGGTTTCTGTTCTGGGGTTTGTTTGGTTGGTTAGAAGTTGGGTTACATTCTAACAATGGGTGAGCTTGCTAGACTTGAAGAATTTTTCTGTGTGGGGTCGGCATGCGCACATTCTAGGGTGTCTCATGTGCAAGGGCTGGGTAGATGTTTGTCATGTGCTAGCAGAGGGGTTTGTCGTGTGCACGGTCTGGATTGAGATTGGACGTAACACGTGTGTCTTGTCATGTGCACGAAACTTCTTCTCTCGTGTGCACGACGCCTGTGTCAGCCTTCTATCTGGTCTTGTCGCCCATCCCTGTTGCTTTTGCATAGTGGTCCAACAGGAGCCCTTTTCTTCCCCTTGAAGTTCCTCCTTCCTCACCGATCTCATCCATGTTTACTTCACCCTTTTATTCCTTGTCTTGGGTTGGTGTATGTGGGAGTGGTTGCTGAGGGTTTTTCACAGAGAGAGAGAGGTGCGGAGTAGAGAAGAAGCTTAGTAGGATGAATGTTGGCTGGGTTCTGGTTTTGGTGTGTGAGTGCTTGGTGGTGATCTTGGTGGACTTGGTGATAGCTGAGCTGAGCTGAGGAGGTGGTGGTTGTAGGGGTATCATTGGTTGGACTTGGTTCTGTTTGTGCTCGGGTATCCTGTTTCTCCTTCTTCAGCTTCTTCATCTCTTTGCTTTGAGGTAGGGGGTCTTTTAATCTTGTTTGATGTATGAATGTGTAAGAAGTTGATAAATCGTGTGTTACGTGTTGAGGATCTTGACAGTCTATGTGTATGTGTGTGTGTGTGTGTGTGTGTGTGTGTGTGTGTGTGTTTGGTGTATGACATGTATGTGGATATGGAGTTTTAATATTAATATGTTACTTTGTTATGTTCTTGCTTGATGGATGAAGTGAATGGGAGATTTAAACATGTTTTGGAACCATTGATGCAGGTATGGTGTGTTGGTGTAAGGAAAATCATTAGAGTTGGGTTTGGGTTTGAGGTGTCAAGCTGGAACTCAAGTTTCTTTTTTTTTTTTTTTTTCCCCGGGGTTTTTTGACTGGTGGCCAGTCATGTGCACAGGCTGCTCTCAGTCGTGCGCAGCAGCAGGGAAGGGATAAGGGTGCACATGAGATGGGTTTTCGTGTGCGCAAGATACATGGTTTGGGTGGTGTGCGCTCGGGATCCCATCTCGCATGCACATGACCTAGGTTTGACTTAGCTTTTCTCTTCTATTCGCATCTCCAACTATACCGTTGGAGATGGAGGGTGTTTTGTCAAGAACCCCTACCAGATTATACCTGTTCACTTCACACATTGCTATTGAACTGATATCTTGTCTGTGGTGAAAAATATCAAAATCTTCTCACAATTTTCAGCTAATGCAATTTCTCCATCTTGTATCAATTGTATGTTGAAACCTACCTTCTTAGTTCATTAGAAGTTAAAAGTTCTTGAAAAGATACATTCTTGTTGCGAAGTTATTTTATTGACTTTGAGCTGCTCGAAAATTATTAGATTTCAGATTTCGACTTTCCATTACAAAACTCCAATTAGTTCAAGAATTTGCCATTTTAAGTTCAAAACTAGTTCCAAGAACTACATGGAAATTATCCTTGAGATGAATTTTTTTGCTTGTCCCATGTACAGATACCAGGTGTTACTGATGCTGGGCTTTTACCTAGGAAATTAACAAAAGTTGCAGTTGTTGGTGGTGGTCTGATGGGTTCTGGCATTGCCACAGTTCTTATAGTAAGCAGAATATATGTCATACTCAAAACAATCAATTCTGACTACTTACAGAGGGCGATTAAATCAGTAGAAGGTTTGTACTAAAATATTGAAGACTGAGTGTCTTTTCCTTGGTGGTTGTGAAGCTATGTTGAAATTATACTTCAGGAAGTCTATTTGAAGAGATTATATTTTTTTCATTTACCTTTTGTAATGTTACAGATGCCAGAAGGGTATTAAGAATAATTCTTTAGCTAAAAATTTATGAGGATAACGAGGGCTCATCGGGATGAGCCTTAACAGCTGCCTCAAGGTGAGGCTGTCTCTCAAATAAACTGCCAGAAGGCATGGCTTTAAGATTTAAGGAGTCTGATACTCGTGCATCAAGTTATAGTGCTATGGGATACTCTTCCGCTGAATACCTGTAGGAAGTTAGACTTAGAGGGTGTTTGGAAGTTAAAAAAAAACTTAAGTTTTGGTAGTTTTTTGGTGTTTTTTTTTTTGCACTTTTTTGTGTGTTTGGTTGAACCAAGTGGAATTTTTAGTATTTTTTTAGTAACTTTTGGGTGTTTGGTAAATTTTTTACTGTAGCAAAGCAAAAAAGTTGTAACTTTTGAGTGTTTGGTATGTTTTTTTTACTGTAGCAAATCAAAAAAGATGTAATGATGGAGTGGTACTTTTTACTGTAGCAAATCAAAAAAGTGGCAAATTTTGTGGTTTTGCCAAACACACAAAAACCAACTTTTGGTATTTTTTTGCTAATTTTGAGTTGCCAAACACCCCCTTACTATCTACAGGGAGTAGTGTTGATGTCTTTGTAATAATTTGTTACAGTTTGAGTTATGATGCATTCATGGCTGTGCAAACATTGTGATACCGTGCCTTTTTTTTCTAATTGTCATGCCTGCCCTCGTCTGGAGATGGAAAGCTGAACTTTACATCTGACAGTTTATAACCAGTTTTTCTGATATATCTCATTGTGTTTCCGTGAATCTTCAAGGCCTTGTAAAGAGAGGAGAATTGCAACGGGATGGGGTGGAGAAAGCACTCACATTTCTCAAAGGCACATTAGACTATGAAGAATTTAAACACGTGGATATGGTCATTGAGGTTATGCGCTGTCTCTCTCTCCCTTTCTTGTGTCATTTGTCCTTTCCTTGAAATGTCAAATGACTGCACCTGTCAAATTTTGTTATTGTTACATACAAGGTTGCTAGTACCAGTTATTTCTACTCCTGCAAAAATGACTTGTGCTATCATTTTATATTTAAAGCTTTTAACTGATGATGCTTGTGAAAAAGGAAAATGAAGGAGGAAAGCTCCAGACTGGCAAATGCATTGTAAAATCTTTTGTTAATATAATCTCTCTTTCCCCCTCCCCCCCCCCCCCCCAGGCTGTTAATGAAGAGATATTATTGAAGCAATCAATTTCTGAAGAAATTGAGAATATCTGCTTTTCTCACTGCATAATGGCGTCAAACACATCCACTATTGATCTCAATATAGTTGGAAAAAATACCAAATCTCAAGATCACATATTGGGCGCACATCTATTCAGGTTAAAAATTAATACATTGCACATATTTTGAAATTGCATATTCATTTTGATCAACAAAAATATTAAATATAGCTTTGTCGTAGTGTTAGTAATACAAATGAACATGATGAAAATGTTTTTATGGCCTTCCTATCTCATAGGACTTCAACTGTTTAAGAGAGAGAGATTGATACTTCAATGTGCTTGTCATATGAAATTTTACACAAGTGGAGAAGTGATATTGAAACTTGGAGTTTGTTGGAAATTGATGAGCCACGGTATGCTCTACATGTTTAAGTAGAGGACTATTGTGTAATAATAGAATTTTCCTTGTACAAAACTTGAGTTACAAGTATGAGAGTTGTTGACTCTTCCCTAACAGCTTAAGCCTTTAGGTGAGATGGTTGCTAATAGTATCAGAAAAGGCAAAACTATTAAGCTCAAATCTCACTGCCACTGGGGGAAAAAAATCATTAGTCCCAAGTGTAAAAAAAAAAAAATGTCCGGCTGCATGTGAGGATACGTGTTGAGAGAAAATAGCTCAATATAAATTATAAAGTTACCTTGTTCCTGACAACTTTTGGTTGAGATGGTAGCTAACAATCTAACAAAAGTAATCCAAAATTCCTTTTTTTTTTAATAAAACAAAGAGTACAAAACTTTAAAAAATTTGTGATAAATGAGCAAAGTTTCTTGCCTTCTGAAAATGATACTACTAGCATATCCTGTAGCTTGTGCCTCTCCAGTGGAAAACTGATTATCTTTGGTTGACTGTTGATATCCATTTGTATGTAGTCAATTTGGTAACTTGGGTTACGAAGCTACTAAGAAATGATAAAACTGATGTAGAACATAGCCTAATTTTAGGCTGCCCTGCAATCAGATATGGTTGCCTAGGGCTTTAGATAACAGTTTAATTGTTGCAACTATGTGTTTTGGTTTCATTTCTAAAAAAAAGTAAAAAAATTATGTCCTAGGAAGCACGGACACACCATCAATGGTATCGTCTGCGAGTCGGCTCACGAGGGATTCCGGCATGCATGGAAACGCCATGGACACGTATCGGACTCTCTTTTTGTGGTGTTCGATTTTCTATCTGCAGACACTACTTGGACACGCCATAGACTCATTTTGGACACATGGACTCACCTTAAAATATATATTATATATTTTATAATTTTTTGTTGCCTTTTAAGCTATGCAATATAATTTATTTTAATTTTTTGTGGAATATAATCATTATGTGACTTATTTGTTGACTCTTAAGATATGAAATACATGGTTTTTAGTTTTAATTAGTGTTATATTGCATTATTTTTATTGTATTTGAATAAAATATTAATATTTGAGGATAACTGTCATGCATTTTTTTAAAATTGCCGAGTTGGTGCATTTGTGTTGTGTCGGTATCCGTACTTAGGGTAAAGTCATACTGAAAACTTGTTTTTGGTATACTGTTTTTGAAAGTTTCTCCAAAAGCATCTCTGCTTTAGGAAACAGTTCTAAATTGTTTTTTGAATTTCCGAAAATTATTTTCATACACAAATGGAATAATGGTGTTTTAGAACTTCCCATTTTGTTTCCCCCCGGCAAAACATGAAAAAGGGAAAAGGAATATTTTGAAAGTAGCACCAGAAATGCTAGCTTTTGTAGCAGGAACAAGTATTTCTTATATTCCACCAGAAACTTTCTCAAGTAATTAAGACTAATAATTCCAAAAATACAAAAATAAAAGAAATATTGGGTTAGTCAAATTCATATGCAAATAGTTTAGCAAACTACATACCAAAGAAGGATCAAAATTACAGAAAAATCCCTAATTTTGTAAATTTACAGATGCCCTTCTGAAAATTACACCTTCTATCTAGTAATTCCAGCTCGAGAAATTGAACTGATTTTCTGATGGCAGTAATTGAATTTATTTAGGGAATTAGATTGGCGTCACTTTAATTGTAGTCTCTTTATAATACATTAGCAATGTTATCATATGTAGATAAATTATCCATAAAGAAACATCTCAACTCTTTCAGAATAAAATGTGTATATATGTATATATATATTTTTTGTGGCATTTACAATTACTGTACTTGTGTCATCAGTACTCTTCGAAGGTTTTTACAAACTGACCTTTCTTTCAATTCTTTAGATTGTGCTCGTGTTTTATACTAAAATTATGTTTAACAAATAGTCCTGCTCACCAGATGCCTTCGATGGAAATTGTGTGGACGGAGAAACTTCTACAAAAGTTTTTCGTGATCTTATAACATTTGCGAAGACCATCAACAAAATTCCCGTTGTGGTAAGAAACTGCACTGGCTTTGCTGTTAATTGGACTTTTCTCCCATATTTGCAAGGGGCAGATATGTTGGTAATCCTAGGGGTGGATATTTTTAGGATTGACGAAGTTATCAGCTCATTTGGTATGCCAATGGGCCCGTTCCAGTAAGTGTTCTTTCTCTACTGAAGCTACTTTTCCATTTGTGCATGGTTCATAGTTCATACACATCAACATGTTTAATACTTGTTTTATCTTCTTTCCTCATGTCCTATGTCTTCAGTCCATTGTTGCAGTTGTATGAGTGGAGATAATTATATATATATATATATATATATATTCCTATCAGAATTTCTTGTTTGTGTCTGTGTATATCTGTGTGAATGGAATTGCACAAAATGCGCAAAGTGGGGGAAATTGGGTTATTTGAGCTTGCCTGTTTAATGCAACGTGTGCTTTCTAAATTGGAAAACAACGGACTTCATTGTTATTATGTTTTGGTTATTGCACTGTAGTGTTGGTTAGGAAGTGGGCTCCAATCCAATTTAACTATACTAGTTTCACCTTTGGTGAATGATTAGAGCTCTATCATATATGCCCAGGGGTGATCTGCAGTAACACTTGATTGTTCTAATGTTGTTGGAATCTGTTCATAGTTGTACATATGCACATTGATGATGTAATGCATATAATAGATAATGTGATGCACCTAAATTTTCAGGCTTGAGGACTTAATTGAGTTAGCAATATTTATGGAAGAAGTGAAATAGTATGCTGCAGCCTTCCCTGATCGCACTTTCCAGTCTCCTTTAGTTGAGCTCATAGTGAAGAGCGGCCGAAAAGGTATCATCAAGCTTTCCATCCTTCACCTCCTCAAAATAGCTGTCAAATTGGCAAGGCGGATAATCCAAAACTGAGGAAGAAAACTATCCAATTTAGGTAAGAACTTATATTCTCATAGTATACCTGGCCCCAAAAAAGTGAGAGAAAGGGGAAAGGAGTGGAGTGTTTAAATCCCTCATAGTCATTTTGTGATTGAAATTAGATTTTCCTTGATGCTTTTGTTCTCTAGATTTCCATGTCTTTCTTGTGACATATGAGATGAAAAAAACATTGCAGGTAAGAAGAATGGGAAAGGATATTACATATATGAGAAGGGAAGCAAGCCAAAACCCGACCGTTCTGTGCTATCAGTTATTGAGGAATCGAGGAGGCTTACCAATATGACTCCTGGTGGAAAAGTTAAAATCAATTTCAATTTTTCTCAAAGACATTTGACTTTTATGTTGTTTCTACAAAGTATAGAACTAAGTGCACAAAACACATGCAATTGTTTCCCATCATGTTGATTTAAAAATATATAACATGTTTGGTGGATTTAAAATGCAGCCTATTTCTGTCAGTGACCTAGAAATTGTAGAAATGTTACTCTTTTCTGTGGTGAACGAGGCATGTCGTGTTGTGGAGGAAGGACTGGTTGTTCGAGCATTTGACCTTGACATGGCATCCGTTCATGGAATGAAATTTCCTTCATACCAGTGAGTGCCCTCAAGTGGTTTGCTGTTTCTCTGAAATAAGTTACAAACTGATGTTCATTTGTTAGTTTTGTTGCTCCATTTTTTTTAGGTCAATGCCCGTATAATGCAGAAAAACAAAACCCGAGAGAGAGAGACGAGTAAAAAGACAATTAATTCCCTGCACAGTCTTCATACGGTGCTCTTATGCCATGCACCTTCAGTTGTAATTTTAACTTAAAGATCAATTGCATTTTTTATGCGGTTGAAACGTCTTGGATCGGTCCTAGCCTGGTTGAAGTTATAAAAATCCTGTTTCTGAAATATATGTACCATCTGGCTAGAAAATAGTACTGAGATCTTAGATTTGAGAACAAATTATTTTTTGGAGTCTGCTTGACACAAGTGTCTGTTATAAATCAGCATTTCTTCACAAATCTTTAAAACCCAGTTATAATGCCTGTACTTCTTTGGAGTTCCTGCTCTCTCTGATACCTCTGGTTTGACCTCAACGAGTCGGCTGCATGATGTCCATTGACTGATGCAGCTTGTCTCTTTCTCTTTTCCTCTAGATATAAATTGATCATCATGTCATTACCTTTGAAACTACTCCTGCATCAATTCCCGGGAAATTTGCACAACCAAAGTTTCTCTGATTGTTATATTCCCCACATGCATATTATCCTAATAGCTGAGATTTCTATGAGCTATGAAGCACGGACGCGGGTGCGAGATACGGTAATTTTCAAAAAATGATGATACGAGTACGGCAAGAATACGGCAAAAAAAAAAATAATAATAATAATAAAAATATATTTTATTTAAAATATTTTTGAAGATAACATCTGTATACTATTAAACATTATATAAATTACAATCATATAGCATGAAAAATATCATTCAATCCATAAATTAATATCATTCATATTCAAAACTACCAATATCATTCATACACAAAATACAAATATAAAAAAAGTATTAAATACAATTTCATACATCCCAAAATGAAAATAGTTTTTTCAGTAGGAAATTAAGCAGCGAAAGTAGCGAAATACAGCTAGAAATTAAAAAAAAATGAAATATAGCCAGAAATTAAGTAGCGAAAGTAGCGAAATGTAGCTAGAAATCTAAAAAAAAAATGAAATACAGTCGGAAATTAAAAAAAAAATAGCAAGAGCTGACAGTAAGAGACAGAACATCGTGAGATAAAAAAAGAAGTGAAAGAAAGAGCAGTGAGAGAGAGAGAGAGAGAGAGAGCAGCGAGAGAGAGTAGTGCAGAGACTGCAATGAAAAAGAAAATTAAAACAGGAAAAAAAAAAAACTTACCTTATAGGTCGTCGGAGGTGGACGGAGGTGGCACCGCAGCCGGTGAGATCATCGGAGATCGTTGGGACCGTTGGTGTCGAGCAAATGAGTGCCGTTGTCAAGGTCTAGGTTTTTTTTATCCTTCTCTCGTCTCAGGTATACATAAGAAAAGAATAAGTATTAAACTATATTTTAGTTAATTACGGTTTTACCTCTACTAAAATTATATCATATCAATTTTATCCCAAAAAAGTTTTAAAATATTACGTTTGGGCCCCCGCCGTATCCTGGAAGTATCCTTCTCGTATCTTGCGTGTATCCTAACCGTATCCTATGCAAAAATTTAAAATAAAAAAATAAGATATGCCACGTGGCATATCCGATACATATCTGGCCGTATTCGAGCCATATTCGTATTCTTAAAGTATCCGATACGAGTGCGACACTTAATTTGAAGTATCCATGCTTCATAGTCTATGAGCATCATTGGGTATAACTTAAGGTCCGTTTGAGTCTTTTTTTTCTTTAATCTCTACAAATCTCTTTCAAATTCAAATTTTCAACTCACTGCACAAATTATGAGATTGTAACTTTTATAAATTTAAATAAATTTAAACAAATTTAAATAAATTTAAATGACTCCAAACACCCCCTTAGCTTCTGGAATGTAAACATCTTTAAATCATTGTTACTACTTTGCCACCTAATTGCTCATCTTTTTTCCTGTCCCTATGCCCCATTAAGAGAGGCACTACTTGTGCTAAATTAGCTTGATATTGTTTAGGTGCTAAAACATTCTTCCATTGAGATTGAGACATGTGCCAGGGGCAATAATGAGGTCTCAACGAGGTTAGGCTTCTTGTCCCAAATGGCCGACCTACATCTAGATATTGGCCAGGAAGAAAACGAATATGGCTGACACGATAAGTTATAAGGTTTGATTGCGTGCCAAAGGCACCAATCGGCCACGAGGGAAGGCCGATCAAATATAGAGGAACATTGTTCTCATAGCATGAGAGACATCTAGAGGTTCCTCAACCATCACTTTCCCAGCAAGAGTATTTTTGAAGCATTAGTTTTTCGTCATTCAGTGCATAGGAGTAGCTTAGCAGTATATAGGAGTAGAATAATTTAGCTTTCTTCGTCTTCCTTCAACTTGTATTCAAGGAGGTGTACAAGCAGTGAGAAACCATGAGGTTATTTTAAAGTACAAACCAAGATACATTATTGGGCACATTTCTTGATAGCTTAAGTTTACAACTGGTGAGTTAAACAACTGGAACTATGTTTGCATGAGCCTATGAAAGAATAGGAAAAACAAAGTTAAAAACAAAAAAAATGTATTTCTTTTCACTCTTCTACCAAGTATAAACCGTTTGTCTTTGGTCTTTGGCTCCCATAATCATGTTTTACTTTCCAATTGACAGCGGTGGTATTATATTTTGGGCTGATTCAATCGGGCCGAGACACAAACGTACAGCTCTGAAGAAGTGGTCAGAGACATATGGTGACTTCTTCAAGCCCTCAAAGTTTTTGGAAGAGAGAGGTGTAAAGGGCATTCCATTGGTAAGATCATCGTTTCCTTACTGCAGGGCTGCACTCGTTTCTTTGATGAATTAGTTCCCTTCATTTGAATGAATGAATCTTTCGCTTGCAAACTGCAACCATTGGACAGTGACTTGCATAATTTGTATGGACTGCCGTTGGTAAACCTCTATCCTAAGATTGTGCCCCAGCCAGCATATGATGATTAGAATTGGAAATGAACTTTTAAGTTCTAAAACAGTTTTTGAGATCCAAAAGTTGATTTCTCTGCATCTTCTTAGCATAAAAAATGGAGTTCTTGTGGCAATTTTCACAAAAATAAATAAATAAATAATAATGAAATAAATTAAATAATGAGCAATGGTATACTAGCAGAAAAAGATACCCAGAAATATCAACAAAAATGACATGGGGGGGATTGTGGGCCTACCATTCTAAAGTGGTTTATAATTACAAAATTGCCATTGACGCATCATTATGGTTGAAAGTTTTTTATAGAATTTTCTAGTAGTATATCTTTCTCCTTAAATAATATGGCCGTCCATTTCTAGTAATTTGAGTTATGAGATTACTCAGCAGTATGAATGATTTAGTTTTGTGCTTCTCTTGGTTACATATTTACTGCCAATGACTCCATAAACCTGTGCACTCTTTTCCTTGGTTTCTCTTGCAGGGTGCACCAGGCTGAGAACGCGTTCATTCTGATTTTACAATGGTGATCATAAAAGTTCCTCCCCCCCCCCCCCTCCCTGACAGTGAGAATTGATCTGTGTGGTTAGGTTAAGCAGCAGAGTGTATAATTTGATACAGTATTTACTCCACGTGCGTTGCTGCTGCTGCTGCTTGTTTCCAAAACTTCATGATTAATTTGTGGTCTTTTTACACGCATTTCCCAAGCAAAATAGCTGAAGATGATTTTCCATATTGTTGCTTGTAAATTGCCCTAGGACCTATTTCCCGGCTGAGCCCGTTGGGTCTAAAGCCCATGTATGTTTGGGCTGTTTCAAGCTTCCTTCCTTTAGATTTTTAAGAAAAATGTCAGCAGAGACCGGGGGAAAAGATTTGAGCGACGTACACACAACAAAAGTTGGAAGTATATTACTTCCAGATTTATCTTTTTTTATTTTAGCTGAGAAACCCATCTAACAGAAGGTACAGAACAAAGAGGCAATTTAAGAATTCTATATATAATTTATGAAGGACAAAGCAAAGTGTTTCTCTGGATTGATTAGTTGACCCCAAATTAATTTGGACAAAGGTTTTTAACAATAAACCACTAAAGATGCATCAACCAACCAAAAATCAAACCCACGAATTATAGATACAAGTCAAAATCTTTTTTGTACTAAAAACATCTCCTCCTCCTTGCTCTATATTGTTCGGGCTGTACCTCTCCATTTGAATACTGCAGTTCACCCTTTGAAAAAACAAACTATTACCACAAGGGGTTGTGGTTGTTGTCCCTGACATTTTAGAGACAACTTAATCAACAGATTTTGCAATGCCATTGCTGCACTCAAGCTGCTTGGGACTTGTTTCGATTTTTGTTGCGACACTGCTATCCAGTGGTTCTTGTCGAGTTCCTGGATTAGTTTTTGCCGATGGAGAAGACATAGCCTCTGCAAATGCAAATAACCACTTAATTAGTTGCAGTTTTCAAAGATAAAAAGAAATTCAGGAAATGCACGAATAAGCATATAACAAACCCAACTGTTTTGCCAGAAGTTCCTTCAAACGTCTTTCAAACACAAGAAATTTTCAGAACACTTAGAATCTTATTTTTCCATTTTTTAAAACTCTCGGCATGTACCGGCTGTTGTTGCTACATAACGACCAAGTCCCCCAACTTCTCCCTCCAAAAATTCAATGAAAAGCTCAAAGAAAATCACAAATCGACTTCTATGTGAGAGTCAATTTCAACATGGCTCAATGACTCAAAATCAATGTTTAACGAGAGCTAATTCACTTGAGACTTACCAGGGCCGCAGTTAACCAAACACACGACATACGCCTCTAGTCATCTAAAATAACCCGTGCTAACAAGAACTACATGATAAACTGGCATAAAATGTCGGAAAAAAAGAAACAAAAATGATAGTACAAGACATTTAAAGTGTGAAAAAGATGTGTAAGCACAACTCATCAATCTGTCAATGCTGCTGGCTTTCATGTACCAACTCCACAGCCTTGTCCCTATGATAAAGCCACGGTACATGGACATTCTGCTCTATCCGAAACCACATGCTACCATATGTATATATATATATTTTTCCCTAGTATTGCCCTCAATTTACATTCTGCCACTCTTCCTTAGCTGTGGGACACTTGAATTACATATATGTTCCTTTTAACTCCCTCGTTCTGAATGCTGATATGAAATTATTTTTATTTGATTTTGAACAAGTGAATTGGTATTTAGGCAATAAAAAAAATTAACAATAATAATTCAAAAAAAAAAAAAAAAAGGAGAATTGGGTAACCAAACCAAGCCAAACCAAACCAACCAAGCCAAGCCTTTTCCCACTAGATGGGGTCGGCTATATGGATTTGTCGACGTCAATTAGATCTATTTAGGGCCATATCCTCCGATAGATCTAGGTAGGTCAAGTCATGTTTAATAGTTTCTTTCCAGTTTCTCTTGAGTCTTCCTCTACCTCTCGTACTCCTGGCAATCTCTATACTTTCACACCTTCTAATAAGTGCCTCTGCTGGACGCCTTCTAACATGGCCAAACAATCTTAATCGATTTTCTCTCATTTTATCTTCAATCAGTGCTATACCTACTTTGCCCCTAATATCCTCATTCCTAATCCTATCTTTCCTTATAATTCCGCACATCCACCTTAATATCATCATCTCCGCAACTGCCATCTTCTGACCATGATTATGCTTTACTGCCCAACACTCTGATCCATATAGCAGCGCTGGTCTAACCGCTACCTTATAATACTTTCCTTTCACCTTGAGGGGGACTTTTCGGTCGCACAAAACCCCCGAAGCACTCCTCCATTTGGTCCACCCGGCTTGAATCCTGTGACTTACATCAGTATTAATCTCTCCATCTTGTTACATCATAGATCCAAGGCACCTAAATTTATCTTCTCTACAATCTTTTGTGTGCCTAAACTTACTTCTATACTACCCGTTATTCTACTTTGACTAAACTTACATTCCATATATTCCGTCTTTCATCGGCTTAGCCTAAACCCTTTTGTCTCTAACGTATCCCGCCACAATTCTAGCTTAACATTCACTTATTCTCTCGTCTCATCTACTAAAACAATATCATCTGCAAAAAACATACACCACGACACCTCATACTGAATATGTCTTGTAATCTCATCCATAACTAAAACAAACAAGTACGGGCTTAACGCTGAGCCTTGATGTAAACCAATCGTGATAGGGAACTCGTTAGTCTCTCTACTAGTCGCCGTATAGATGTCATGGCTCTATCATACATGTCCTTTATCGCCTCAATATATGCGACACACACTCCTTTCTTTTCCAATACTCTCCATAGAATCTCCCTAAGAACCCGGTCATATGCCTTCTCTAAATCGATGAACACCATATGTAAATCTTTTTGACCTTCTCTATACTGTTCCATTAACCTCCTCAAAAGAAAGATAGCCTCCATGGTTGATCTTCCAAGCATGAAATCAAATTGGTTCTCTGAAACGTTTGTTGTCCTTCTTAGTCTTCTCTCAATAACTCTCTCCCATAATTTCATCGTATGGCTCATCAATTTAATCCCGCGGTAGTTCGCACAATTCTGAATATCTCCATTGTTCTTGTATATGGGTATAAGGATACTTTTCCTCCATGCATCAGGCATCTTCTTGCTCTTTAGCACTACATTAAAAAGTTTTGTAAACCAACTTATGCCATCCTCTCCTAAGCACCTCCAAACCTCAATAGGGATACCATCTGACCCAACCGCTTTCCCATTCTTCATCTTTTTTAAAACTTCTTTTACTTCTTCCCTACTGATTCTCCTATAGAACAGAATTGGGTAACATCGGAAGTAAAAATCATTACGACAATGGTAATTGAATTAAAAGTAACCTTCTGATTATATATCCAATACTTCTAAAACATAATTACTTGGGTTAAAATTAAAGCTGACTTACCATGTCTTACCGTGGGATAAAAATAATGAAAATTGAGGTAGTCACGAGTCTATGTACCTTCCAACATGTGATCTATGCAAACTGCTAGCAATTTTTGGTCTGAAAGCATTTGGGTTATGCCCTAAGGTTGCTTCAACAGCCTCTTGCCTAGCTGCTTCATGCCCAACATTATTGTGACAATTTGCGCAGTTGGAACCATCACAATAAATCCCCAAAGCAAAGCACTCACAATACCAGATGACTGTCACGTGGGAATTGCAAAAATTAAACAACTTAAAAAAAAAAATGGAAAACAAAAGAAAAGGAAAACAAAGATGATGCACCAATAATAGACACTGTCTAGTCAAATTATCAATAGATTAGATTTTCACAACCAAACAACAACTGAACCAATTAATTTGTATGACACTTATTTATTGACAATGGACCTGAAATACAATCATCTATTGCTTAACTAGTTGAAACCAATAAACCAAATCTTGAAGCAAAATTGAAAAATAATTTGCAACAATTCTAGCATTTGTTGATTATAGTGATTTGGCATATCCAAATTGGAGTACCAACCAGTGTTTACCATCAAGACCTTCATCCAGAGGAAATGGCAACAATGGAATACCATTTTTTCTAAGAATTGAATACTTATTTTCTATTCACACATACACATGCGCGTGCACACACTCACTCAGAGAGAGAGAGAGAGAGAGTGTGAGAGAGAACTAACAGTGAAGCAATTAAGTCTCCCACAAATAATAAATTTGAGAAGCTAAAATGGGACAAGTATTTTAGTTGCTCTTTTCAAATCTAAGCCTAGTATCGAATGCTAACTCATCTCCATTCAAAGTTAGCTTTTGAAATTTGTGTTCCAAGATGGCCCCCACTACACTGCAATTTAAGGTCCTCCGTCTTCAAGGAAACATAATGTCTGACACTTGGGCAGCGGGACTAACAATAATCTAAATCTCAACTTATAAGAAAACTACAAGAAAATGAAACTGCATTAAGAGTCCTTGTAACAAAAGGACGAAAGTCTTTATTTTTATAAGCATTTCAAACATTCTTCCATCATGGGGATTGATGGGTGTTTTTAGGTGGTGGTTTAGCGAATGAGAACCCAGGGACGATAACTAAGATAAAGACTAGAGGTAGTTTACTTGCAACTTCAAACACATAGAATTTTTGCAATCGCATTGCTTTTGTTTCTTTGGAGTTCCATCTTTAATTTCAATGTTATGGCGCTGCTACGAGTTTGGAGACTCTGCCTTGCTGGTGAAACATATATTTGCACAACAGTAATAACTGTAATATAATTCTATTACATGGCATAAAATATTATAACATGTTGCCATAAGGATATTATGATCTCAAAGGAACCACACAAACATATTCATGTACTTCAAGCATCTTTACATAAATTACATTATAGTTATTGCTACGAACAAAACGTTGGTGGCATGAAGCAAGTAAAAAACATCAAACAACTAGGGGTGAAAATGAATAGAACCCCAATACAAGGAAACGTAATAGAGGCCAACATTAGTAATCTTTCATTCATAGGCATAATAAATAATGTTTTTCGATAAGTATGACAAATAGATAATATAAGACTTCTTACATGCTCCCAACCTTTGAATCTCCCTACCAAAAATCCCTGGCCTCCACTCTTTTATAACTTCACTTCCTCCATACTCTACTTAGTGCTCCTAAGATTTGAAAACTTTGCAAGATTTATAGCGTACATCAACTTTATCAAGTGTTTGTTACATGGAATAATTTATTTTTCAGTTTCGTTACATATTCCACATGTAAAACTAGATCAGAATAAGAATGGTAATTCATTTCATGATTTACACCAAAAAGATAGTGCATGATAACACTTAAAACCCAACAAAAAGCAAAGGACGAAGTGTAGATTAAAAACAGAAGATGGTGTTAACATTTTGACAGGAAGACCCTTGAAATTTAGAATATGACCACTGACAAGTGGGAAAGTCCAGATTTTCATTTTTTTTTTGGGGGGGGGGGGGTGAAAATTATAAATACGTTGTGTTAACTTCTGAAATTCTCTTCAGTTATGTACATAGTTATTCAACTGCCAGCAAGAAACCTGGTCTGCACAATTTTGAGCACCAGAAACAACTTGCTCACCCCAATCAATCTTGCATACGGTATTATTCATGGGCAAATGCAATTTTTGCTTCCCCTCATTAAAAATTTTGACAATGCAAAACCGCAAATAGTAATAGCTGCCTGTTACAAGATTAAATAACAACTTACCACAATTATCTGGGGGGAAAAAAAAATCTTTTTTTCCAGTTTGCCCTTTAATTTACATTGCCAATGCCACATATACCCCCTCAGATTTGAGGCATTTAATATTAATGGAAAATCAACATTTAAAAACATTTTCATTAAAATAAATAAATAAATAAAACGAACAAACGAATCCCAGTGAATAAACGAACTTACACTGTCAGCAATGTCGGCCGGGGCTGCAGTCGTGCCTGATGAGCCACCCGTGGCGCAAGTGGCACCAGTTGTTTTGGCTGCCCGGCGCCAATTATGGTTGTGACTGCGGCGGCGGCGGCGATTTTGGTTTTGCTAATGCTAGTAACCTGGACTCTAATTGCGCTTGCGGATGCTCCGGCAATATCGCATTCGCCGCCGCCCGGCAAATCGCCGTGAAATCGAGTTGTCTCGCAAGCTTCCTCTGCGGAAAATCGGAGGCCGTCTGCCGTCGCCGCCGGTTCACTTTGCTCCATCACTCTTAGAAATTCGATAACACATCACAAACCCTTCAGGTTCGTTTTCAATCACCGCTTAAACCCTAAGCAACGCTCAGAAAAATTCAAAAAATTCACGCAACACTTTCAAATTTTTGAATAAGTAAAATCAGAAGGGAAAGTTTACATAGCCATAGATCTCGGACTCCGCCACTAAATCTGACGACGTCGCCGTGAAACTTCGAGACTGGTCGGAATCTGACTGTTGTCGGTGGGGAGCAGAAGCTGCATTGAATAGATCTAGACCGTTAAATTAATTCAACGGTTCTCACCTCAATGTCACGGGCGCTTTCCTCTCCCTCCTCGACCTTTTGAAATTCAATTTCATGAATAGATCAACGGCAGGATGAGGGGTAGTGGGTAATCGTGCGGTCAAAATTGAAAGGAATTATCAACGGATGTGATTGGGTAGAAGAGTGGGTGGGTGGTCAACAGCCTTCGGATTGATAAAGCGATGTGAGTATTTTTTGGAAGATTACCGTGTTTTAGTAGGGACACTTGCACGGGAATTTGGCGGTAAGGATGGCTTAAATGTGTGTGCCTGTTTGCGTTACGGTGAATTCACACGTGTACGATCATGCTTGCTTGAAGAAGGAATCCAGGGGCACAGTGAGAAATTCTGTAGGAGCTGCGTTGAGTCAATTAACAATTAGAATGTGATTGTTTTAAATTTAATGATCTTAATTTAATATATTAAAATTAAATTTAAAATAAAAATAAAAATTAAATAAAATATAATTAGAATATAATTAATGAAGAATATAAAAAGACATGTCATATTAAAATATAATCACATCTTAACCGTTGATTCATCACTATGTGAATTTTTCTACTGTAGCCCTGAAACCCTTGACAAGTGGGCAATAGTAATTTTTGTACTGTAAAGATTAAAGTGTAAAATATAAACAGACTTGATTTTTTTCAATCATCTAATGATCCTTATTTAGATTGATTAAATTTTAAATTAATGGTCCTGATCTAATGATTCTAATTCGAAGAAAATCAAGACTTTCAATATTTTACATTTGAGGCCCTATAGTGTAAAAGTGACTAAAGTCTCTCTATCCCCATTAAAGTGGGAGATATTATTATATGACATGTATTTATTAACTCCTAATGAGTGCTAGCACCAGGATCCTTAAGTTATTGTTAATAATTTATCACAACTAATTTTAGAACTGCTATATATAATTAAAACGTAAATTACAAAATGTCATTTAAATATTTAATTAAATATAAATAAATTTTATATCATTTGAATATAATTGTAAATCTTCTTATTTAAAAATGTTAAATAATTCATTAATATTTCGTTTGATATCAAACGAAATTGATGATATAATTAAAATTTTTATATAATATAACCTATATAGATGCTACTCTTATATTAAGAGTGTGTTTGGAGTGATAAAAAGTGAAATAAAATCAGATAAGTTATGGATTTGTAATTTGTGCAGTGAAATAAAAAATGAATAACTTTCAAAAATTTTCAGAAATTGTCAAATGTTTACAGCAAACTAAACAAAGCCTTAAATAAGTAAAATATTCAAAATTAGTTTAACAATATTAATAAGGCTCCGTTTGGTTTACTATAAACTTTTGAAAATTTCTGAAAACTTTTAAAAGTTATTCACTTTTTATTTCATTGCACGAATTACGAATTCACAATTTATCTTATTTTGGGTGCATTTGGAGTGATAAAAAGTGAGATAAAGTGAGATAAGTTGTAAATTCGTAACTCGTGAGGTGAAATAAAAGTAAATAATTTTTAAAATTTTTCAGTATTTTTCACTATTTTTCAGAATTTTTTGTCATCTCAAATGAAACCTTTATCTCGCGTATTATCCCTCAAAACACACCCTAAATCATCAAATTTCACAATTTTAGTATCGTTTATAAAAATATTTTTAAACTCTTTAGAATCACAATTTTAGTATCATTTATAGAAATATTTTTAAACTCTTTGCAACAATATATGTTTATAAAAAGTTAAGAATATATATTATGTAAATGTTTTAATAACATTTTTGCCGTACATAATTGATAGTTAAAATTAATTATTATTGATATTTGTAAAGTTAACTATGCCATTGAAATATTAAAACGAGTTAAAATCTACGCGTACTTTATTTTAGTTTAGAAAAAAAAGGTTATTTTTTTAACTAGTTATTAAAAAATTAATTCTTTTGTTTGAAAATGAAAAAAAAAAGTTAATTTTTTTAGTAATTACTTTTAAATTTTTGTTAATTTGATTTTTTATCCTTTATAATTTAAAAAAATTAAATAGTAGTGTAAATTTACTCATTTAAAAAAAATACAAAATTAAGTAGCTAGAAATTTGAAACCAAACCTTAATGAAACAATATTAAAGGAGATCTATCTACACCAATAACTAAAAAAGGTTATTTTCATTATCATTGACCATCTCATAAATGTACAGTTAAATAATTTTTTAAGTACAAGGGCATGCGGTGTATTTTTATCTACTAAGTCCAAGATTATATCTACAAAGAACTTTGAGATTGAATATTAGGGTTTCTAAATTCTTCTATCTACTAGTTTTGTTTTGAAAAAAAAAAAAATTAGTTTTAAGTTTTGAAAAGTGTTGATTAAGTAACTTAAAGCCAAATAAAATAAATTGCAAAAATTAAACTGAATTAAAAATCAAAAACTTAAATTACTTCTATTCTAATCAATAGAAAAACAAGATTCAATATTAAATTAAACTAAAATAATGAAAATAATAAAACTACACATTTAAGATATTTTAAAATCTTGATCTAACTTTTAAATTCGAGTGGATCTATTATTTGATAGTTTGATGTGTTTTCACTACTCAATATTTTACATAAGAGGAAATATAAACTCGAATATGTTTTCATAAAATCCTTTCACACGATTTTAAAATCTCAGATGGGATTTTAAAATCTCATTAAAAATTGAAAAATCGAAAGATATTCTAAGTTATTAATTATTGGTTTCAGATTTGACCTACTCTATTCAAACTTTTTATAAAATTAAAATAAAAAAACTCTTTTTAGGATTTCAGAGAATAAAAATAAGAATCTTCGTTTCGAGGGTATTAGAAAGAGAATAAATAAATAATCTAAAAAATGTAAATCAATATATGAACATTTTCACATTACATACATCGATCTAAGCACATCAAAATATTTATAATGATTCACCCTTCATTATTATGGTTAGATTAAGATAATAACTTTAGCCTAGTGTGGTAATAACATAAATAAAATAGAAAATAAAAGAGAAAGATAAGAAAGCAAATTCCATAGATGAAAATGGTATAACTTGTATTGAAAAACTGCTGTATAATCAAAATTTCGATCCAAAATTGAATGGAAACAATTTACGATTACACTCTAAACTAAACTATTTTAATAAGAAACTAAATTTGAAAATTATAGAGTAAAGCTTTCGGCTACCATTGCAAAATATGTATTTATAAGCACGAAATGAAACCTTAAACCTAGTTTTTATCGCGCATTAATAGCTGTTGCTGTCCAGATAGCCCGGTAAGGTGTCTAGATAGCAAATTCAATCCTTGGCTCGAATATGAAAATTGTATCCCTTTGAGTCTTTTTCTAACCCAAAAAAATCGCACAATTCAGAGTTGTGAGTAAAAAGTTATGACTAAAATACTAATAGTGTGTCGTACTAAATCATTTGAAAAATTCCAAATTATACAACTTTGAAACTTCATTTTGGGGTTGATGGAGACCTTTTTTTAGACTTGAGCTCTCATGAAAATTGTAGTTAGGAATGTGTACTTGATTTTAGACTTTTGAATCACCTCAATTGGATTCTGAAAACTTAAGATATTCCTCAAATCTTATTGTGATTAGGATTTGTCTAATTTTGTAACTTTAACTTTTAAGCAATGTTTCACAGCTCAAACAAACTTGAAGTTTGACCCATGATACATTTTTGAAAAGCTTGAGATATCTACTACAACTTTACTGAAGATCATTTTTAATTTCTGAAACTCTTCCTATGTCAAAATTGTGCATTTCTTCTATTCCAACAAACTATTCTAGTATATTTTCTACTAAAACTTATATAAATAAACAAAATAACATAAATAAACAAAATCAAACTAAAATAGACATTTTAAAACATAAATTATCGGAATTAGTATAGAAATCAAAGTATATGATTACACTTTTTCAAGTGTAATCAATCATCCAAACTTAAGAAAGTAGACTCTGCTAGCTATTGATTTAAATAGAGGGTAAATTATATTTATTTTTTTTAAATATTTGAGTAATTATATTTAACATTCATAATATTTAAAAATTATACTTACTTTTCTTATTTTGAAATATTGTTATCATTGATCCCCTTCCAATAAAATCAACTGTTAAACCTTAACAAGAAATATCAAAATAATTAAAATTTTAGACTTTTTTTTATTTTATCTATTCATCTCTTGTATTTTTATCATATTTCTTTACAAAAATTCTCAAAAATAAATGAAAAATAAGTAAAATAAAATTTTTGACTATTTTTGTTAAGAAAATTGATAATATGTAAAAGAGTGAGAGGTAAAATAAGAAAAATACTTAAAATTTTAGTTAATTTGACATTTTATATTAAGTTTTAATGACCGATTTTATTAGAAGGGGGTCAAAATTAACTATATTTCAAAATAAAGGAGATAAGTATAACTTTTAAATATAATGGATACTAAGTATAATTACTTAAATATTAAAAGTAAGCAGATGTAATTAAATATATATATCCAATGCGTCGAGTACCTAATAATTGACTATTGTAATATCTTTAACTAATCAACTTTTTGGTTACTAATAATGTGTTTAATTTGTTAAAAATTATTGAAAATTTTTAAAAATTTTTAAAAATTTTAAAAATTTATTTACTTTTTATTTTATTGTATGAATTATAAACTCATAAATTATCTCATTTTATCTTATTTTTTGTCACTCAAAATACATCCTAAAGTTAAATAATTATAACCGACAGTCGCGTGCTTTTGCTAATCAACTTCCTTCTCGTACTGTCGTCACCTTAATAATTGGAATTGCTTAAACTTTTGATATGCTTTTTTATTATTGGCACAACCTTAATAAGGCATCGTTTCAATGTCATATCACCTGGTTACATAGCTTAAATATATGTACACACACATATATATATAATTCTGTTGACAAGTACTTGGTTTTTAGACTTTTGTATACGGAATTATATTGAGATAATGGGACCATGACACTCTCAAAATTACAAAAATATTTTTAATAGATATTTTTTAATTAATATATGTGTATATATATATATATACATATATAATCAGTACTGCCAAAGTATTACTAATTTTTACTATTTAACAAATAAGATCTGTTCACTTGCTTTCTATTTCATACTTTTGTAATTAACCCATCTAGAGGTCGAGAGCTTTTTAGGGGCGTTGCCTGCGTACCTCTACTGATCTATTATCACTCCTTTGGATTTATCTGAAACAAAAAAAAAAAAAAAAATCCCATATATAGATATGCACATACATCATCATCACTGAAAATTAGTGTAAACTTTACTCTAGATATTTAAATTTCATTACAATTATTACTCTTATTTTCTTGCTATCAGATAATCAGTTTAACTAAGTATGCTTATATACATAAATTAACCATGCTAATGTGTTGTTAAATTTTCTTTTATTTATTTAAGAGTTATACATTTTTATAACAACTCGTTAATTACAATTTCTTAAATAATAACAATTTATTTTATTTTTAATTTTTTCTTATTTTAGAAAACAATTAAGAGTAATTAATGAAACTAAAAATAAATACAGATTCAACACTCGGTTTAATTTTCATGAATTGATCAAATTACAAACAATATTAATTTAAACTTGAAAGATGGTTTGGCTTCATGATTAATTTATTATATTTTATTTTCAGTAGTTTATAGAGCTGTTTGAATCTTGACATCAATACCATAGTACTTGCTAAATTATAATTACGTACAAGACACTAATTACTTAAGCACGATTAAAATAAAATTATTATAATTATTTTAATTTAATGTTGATTCTAAAATATGTATATGTACTGTCATGCATCACCTTAACCATAATTATCGTTAAAAAATTAATTTTGTCACAAGAATATCATATCTCTCTCTCTCAATTTATTCTTTTTAAATAATTTTTATGATTAATTAATATATAAAATTCCAAATTAAATACGCCCGTCTAAACCCATAGTTGCATATGAGTGTCACGTGAAGAAATGATGTTGCTGAGTGCTTTTGGAGCAACTTCTCTGTTAACAACTCCTTTTTAATTATGATTAAACTTTTTTTTTTTCATTTTATAATTAATCACACTATTATCATCACCACCCATGAGCATTTTATTCAAATTTTATATATCTATATATATATATATATTGAATTTTCATTAATTTCGATTTTTTTTTTCTTTTAACAACCATTGGCAAGCATCGATAGTAAAATGTCCTCGCAGCATATAATCTAGCCATTATTGATTAGCTAGTTACGTTCACATAAAATATGGTTGATAAAATTATCAGAAATTAATATATAGAATTTGAAATTTCAATTAACACATATATATGAACACACAGTGGTCATAATTTTATTTTCTTACATATCTGTGTCGACATTCTTTAATTATTCTTTATTGGTATAGTTATTCTTATTAATTTAGTTAATTAAATTTTTTTGAGGTTTTAAGTATACTATTTTCAACTTGCAAAGCATCTACAACGGAGCTTCTCATAATTTAGTGGTGGTGGGGTCGTGGCTTTAGTTTGCTGCAGCTAGCAAAACCCAAGGTACATGCAGTACCATCTATACAATGCCTCCATAATGGGTATGTTTGAAATGATAAAAAGTTAAATAAAGTGAGATAAATTGTGTGTTCATAATTCGTATAGTGAGATAAAAAAATAAATTATTTTTATAAATTTTCAGAGATTTTAAAAAATTTTTAGAAATTTACAGTAAATCACGCGGAGTCATAGTAAGTTCTATCAGTACCTAGGTTTAGTATTGTATCAAATACTAGTTAAATTACATATATATATATATATATATACATATATATAATTTAGAAGTTAGGTATGTCATTGCTTGAACTGCATGCCTACCCTAATGACAAAATTAGACGCGAATGGAGGGGGAAGTAGTTTCTAGATATTTAAAGCAATGTTGTATAACCATAAGTTTTATGTTAAAATGACAAGAATTTATTATAGGTTAATAATTTTAAAATAAAATAAAATAGAATTCACTAAAATTGTATTTTATTACAAATCCAACTTTTGCAAAGATTCTGTAGTTTAGAGAGACACGACAAATGCTTGATCTGATGCATAGTGGGCCTCCTCGGTCTAAGGTTTTCCCTTTGTTCAAAGGGCGTGGTGAGGATGAGAGAGAAAGAGAGAGAGAGAGAGAGAGAGGAGAGGAGGGGCGGCTTCAAAACCTTTCTTTTTTGACTGGTACTGAAAAGTTTTCTGAAGGCCTTTTTCTTTATTTGTTAATTAATTTTATTTTTCATGATACAACTGTTTAACTTAACTCTTTTGTTGGTTGTCCTACATTAATTGTGGAAGAGAGGTATCGGTGATCAGTATATATTGAGGTCTCCTACATTAATAGTAGAAGGGAGGGCTGGTGATCAGTATATATGTATGAGAAAAAATCTTATCCTATGACTTAATTTTTAGGATGAGGTTAGTCCACGATCACTAAATAATTGGTATCAGAATTCAAATTTACCAATAGTCTCATCCCAATAATACGAGAATAACGGGTTATTATTGCTTTCGACTTTAATGGATATATTATTCTATATATATATACACCCATGCATAGTTTTTTTAATGAACACATTATTCTATAAATAGACACATGCATTGTTTTAGAACTAGTGATTGATACAGTGATAATAGTTTTAGGATTATTATATTTTGTTCAGCAATAGAATAATTATTTGATAAGCGAAAGGAGGGGAAAAACCAAGGGAAATCGGTTCCTTATATGTCAATAATAGTACCATTTGGATCATATTGTCTAACATTGTAATATTAATGCTAGAGCTTGTTATGATGTTTTTGATAAAGGGGTACCTTCTTGGAGGCATTTCCATATATATGTATCTATTATATTTATATATATTTCTTTTGGTTGGATTGGAGTTCCTTGTCTGATACTAGAAATTGATCCGGAAGGATATATATATATATATTTTTTGGGTTTGTTTTGGTTAGTGTTGTTTAAAATTTTTATGTTTTAAAGAGAAAAAAAAAAATTAGTCAGTCTGTATATAGTTTGTCCTTTTCCTAAGGGTGGTGCCTGTCAGCCAAAATGAAGTGCATTAACTTCATTTATATAGTAACCAACCAAATATATAGGTCTTGTTTGGCAGCGTATATAAAAATATGTATATAATAGAAGAAATCATGATTTACTATTATGCAATTTTGCTTTAGTGCATTACGTATATTATCAGAATATAATATTATTTATCTTGAGTTTGATATATAATTTATTGAAATTTTATTCGTTGACAATATGAATTTAAAATTAACATGTTTATCTATAGAAATGTCGAAATATACATATTTAACACTTAACTTAAATAATATAGAACATGAGTGTTTTATTTCGCCTTAGTAATATCTCATGTAATTTCTTGTGATCTATTTATCGATGTCGATCTACTACAATTATAAATATATATGATAAGTTAATTTTACCAAGTTGGATATCAATAATTAACATTATTACAAAAGTTTTAGATATTGAATTGTCTTTTTATTTAACGGGCAAATTGCCTTCTTAAACAAATTAAATCAAATGAAAGTCAAGAAATTTGTATATTCAGCAAGGGGAAAAACATATGAAAGTAATTAATATATATATATATATATATGGTTATTATGTATAATTTACTGGATCTTTTCGTATTTCCAACTCTCACCCAATTTCAATGTCCATACAAGAAAGGCATTTTTGAATTTTCTTTGCCGTTGAAAGGTGACTACAGACAATTTGGCAGTTCCATTATTTGCTGCTGAAAGGTGACTATGGACTATTTGATAGTTCCATTAAAAAAAAAAAAAAATAGAAGACTATTTGACAGTGATTGATAAGGGCTACCATTTTAACCGTGGGCTAGCAAATATTGCGTCAAACTGTACCTGGTAAATGAACTACCATGTCGTCCCACCTTCTGGTACGTCATTTAAATTAATTAAAACATAAAGTATCAGCTCAATTTATTGTCAAAGAAAATAAAGAAAAGAAAAAAAAGTATATAAATACATATATATATATATATACACACACTTGTATATGTATTTACCCACATTATATATTCTAGGTGCATGCATGCATGCTTTGAGCTGCATTTGCTTTATTTTTTTGGTGTACAAGGAGTGATATATTAAGGGTGTTTGAGCTTGTTGATTTATAAGCAACAGACCAGAATTATCATGATAGATAGCGACTTTCTGCGCTGGGACTGCAACTGCAACAATTAAATCACGTGCAAAAATCTTATCAAATCTCTCTTTATATATACTTTCTGTACGTACGTATAGGTATCTGAGTTGTTGCTAATTGATGAAGATCAGGGAATGGTTGTCCAAATGATGACCCAAAATCCCAGCTTTGCATAGTGTGTATAGTTTATTGTTAATTCTCATTTTTTGCCATTATTCAAATTGCTTGGGCTGTTTCATTCGATTAATTATCAAGTTTGGGTGATTAGAGAAGTTCAGATACCTTTAGAGTCCGATCCGTAGTTCCGAACAAGAGCTCTCTCCACTTGTCTTTCTTTTTGTTAATTTCTTGCCCTAGCTAATTGCAAACCTCAAAATCTTTGATGATTAATTTCCAAGTCACTTCCCTAGGTTATTTTATATGCAGTAGTAGGTTGATAAATTTATTGTCTAAATAGAATTTTCATAATTAGTGAATTGAATTTATAAAACTCAATAGGGTTTTAAATTGTATTTTGTTTTCTTTGTTGAGTTGTATGAACAGGAGATTCAATCATTCAAAAATGTAACGAACCAAATAAGAGAGTAAAATATTCATGCTTAATCTACAATTATTTTACTCATCAAAATATTCCTTAAAAAAGAAGAATATAATATTTATCGAGTGTGATTCAAAGACAATTCTCTTAAACCAATTAACAAATATCAAAACATCTTCATTGAAGACCGGTTTTTGAATTATGTACTTATGTTTGTAGTAGTATGTCATTTTAAAATTGGTGAGTCATGTGAGTGTGAAGAAAATGTTTATACGATAAGATTGTTAACTTCTTCATACAATTATCGTATAAAAACTTTATTAACTAAAATTATATACTAAATGAGTTTTGTCCTTTTATTTTAGGGTTTGAAATTTTTTCTTTATCATTTCTAAGGTTTTTTCGTTAATTTCTCCTGTGCTTTTTTTTTTCTTGAACTCATGATTGATTATTTTAATTATTATTTTGTGATGATATTGGTTGAAATCACTAGCACAAATTTTCAATTTTAAATGTGATCGTAGAGACTCCGAATCGTACTAGTGCACTGCTGGTTAATAGGAGGAAAAATCCATATATATATATATATATATATAAGTATATCATGTTCCATTGGAAAACACCTGGTGATTCCCCATCTCATAATTCTTAGGCTTTGATTAGGAACTTGAGTAGTACTCCTAGGGATATATATGGAAAACAAAGAAAATTAAGAAAGAAATAGCATTGCCTTTCACATTTTTCATATCATATCCACTTCACCCAATGACTTAGATTGATGAAAAGGTTCAACAGACACATATTGACATGATATATATTCCAAAAAGAAAAAATGACTAATTATAATATCTAATCCACCCACCCAAAAAAAAAAAAAAAAGAAAGTTACTATTTTTCTGCAAATATTTTTTTAATTCTTTAATGATGATAACCAAATAATTAAGGAATAACAATTTTCTCCCTAATGTTATGTTATTTTTTTCTCACAAAATTCATAAATAAAATAAAAAACCAAAAAAGGAAAAAGTGATTATCTTTGATTTTCTTTATCTTTTTTGATGCAGAAATCATTGATCTTTTTGAAAATTACTTTGGTGCCTTATATTTGCATGGGACCTACAAGTCCTAGCGATATGAATATCTATATTTGGGTGGGTTTTCTTGTAAGTTTCACTACAGCCATTGCTACCTAAGAACAACTACCATTCAAAGAAAGAATCATAAGAATTGTCCTCCAACACAGTATTCAGATAATGCAATTGTCCTTGTAATGTCTTTTACTTATAATTGCCTGCCATGAAGTATTAATATAGTGTGCCACAAACATAGGGCTTTTGCAATACTATAATATTTTCTTCCTCCAGAAAATAGGTTTAGCAGTTGAGAGGGAAGTTTTTTTTTTTTTTTCCCTTTTTGCTTTTTTTTTTTTTCTCTAATACAACGAAGAGAAACATTATGATATTAAACATTTACGTTTAATTAAAAAAAAAAAAATAGAGTGAGTGCCATCTTAACTATTCATGAGTGTGGATTCATTGTTTTTTAAGAATATTTAAGGTTTAGTCTTATGAATAATTAGGATTTGAGACTTACAGAGTCAACCAAATGTTTGAATGATGGTTTAATTATAACATTGAAGTTTTTTTTTCCTTTTTTTTTTCCCCAAAAGGTCCAGTTTTGTGGGCATCCAATGGTTTTAATTTTGTTGGACCACCTTTAACTTTTTAAGAATAAATAAAAATAAATGGAAAAACTTTAAATCGGAGAAAGTTATCATGAAGGGTATTTTTATCATGAAGGGAATTTTCATTTAATGCTACAATTCAATCAACTACCATCCCATGCATATACAAACATATATGTATGTAACCCTTAATCCCAATGATTGCCTAGCATGAGTTTATGGCTTGTTATTAGCTAACGGTAAACCCACCTTAGTTGATGGTAAAAGAAGGGTAATGGATAATTAATGACTTATTTTCTTTACAATTTTTTACCAAAACTTAAAATTAAACAATCAATCAGTATTGGAGGTATGCATAAACTATAAAGGGGCACTACTACTCACAATTTTAAATCTGTTTTATATTTTCAGTTAAAAATTTATATATATAAAAGTTACGATTAATCATCTTCTTATCCTAAAGTAATGTTCCGCTAGTTCTGCTCTTGTATATCTTTATAAAAAAAAAAACCCATTTCTCTCTCTCTCTCTCTCTTCACTCTAGCATCTTTTATGCGTCTTCACTCATCTAGCAAAAGAATTGATGAAACTGTATTGAAAATTTGAAATGCGCATGGCAATGGAAAAAAAAAAAAAAAAAAAAAACCCTAATATGTATGGTGCAATACTTTCAGAGAAAAAGACTCCCTGTTTGTTTTTTTCTATAGATTTATTTTGGTGGGGCATGAGATTCATAAGATCCACACCATCTGTGAAATTAATTTCAGGACTAGTAGACAAAGACTGGGCCATGGGATCTATGCTACCCCCCCTCCTAGCATTTCTTTACTAGATATGTACATATGCATGACCACATACATAAATGAAGGTGGGGACACTCTTCCATGAGATGGGTGAGCTCTCCCTTTCACCCATTTACATCCCTCAATTCTTGTGAGTGTTACCTGGGCACACTCAATGGCCACAATCATGAGAGAAGAATATACATATACATATATATATATATGTCTATATATCTCCGTGTACAATTGTATTGTACATTGTGAAGAAGTATTAACCTTTGATCCCCAACCCTAATCATCAACTTATGGGAAGACTTGCAAGCAAATTGAAAGGAATTATATGCGAAGCTGAGTAATACATGAAAATTGGTATATAGAGGTCATCTGTTGCCTGCTTAAACTATTCAGTAATTTGTTTATCTGGGCGAGAATTTGTAAGTTTAGCATTTCATTTTTTATGAGATCATTTTAAGAATTATGGGATGAAAGCAACGTGTTGGAGTTTTACATGTTTATAAAAAGTTGAGGGAAAAACTAAGAGAATTGTTTAATATGAATTAATGATCATGTTCATGATAGACTTGAGGATGCATTACTAAGAAAAAATAAAAATTAGATTTAAATATAATATATATATATATATATATATAAAGTAAAAAGCAGACCTAATATAATTATATAAATTAAAATTGTAAAAAGTATATAATTTCAAATCACCTAAAAACGTAATACTTGAGAAAAATGATTAGAGGAAAATAGAGGGCAGTTAATTTCAATTAATTTGAACAAATCATTTGTTGAATTGAGATAATATATATACATATATATATATATATATATATGTATATATATTGCATTTGATCAATAAATATAAGTTAGCTTGTTAATTTTTTTCTTAATTTTTATTTTTTTAAACATTTATTTCAGCAAAAATATGAGAAGTTGTAATTACAGTATTTTCTGTCATAAAAGAGAGTAATTAATATAAATAATGGGGTGCCCCTAATTCCTTCTCCCAAAAATAAAATTGGAGGTGTCCGGCTTTGAGAGACAGCAGATATTGTTAAAGACACTGAGACATACATACGTTGGCAGGCTTTCCCATTCATTTTGGCTTGGGAAAAGTAAAACAAGTTGTGATTTGACCAAAGGCAAACATTGGAGCCGCAGGTGCAAAGGCTTCAATTGGGACCAACTGGGATTTAGGGCCACTGCTGTAAATAGCAGGAATCTCAGTTATATATTGAATTAATATATATATATATATATATACAGTGAAAGGTTGATTTTGATTCAATAACAATACTATTTATAGCAAGCTCACTCCCAGCCCGACCAACCGACGCCACCTAAGTTTTTACAAAATTTTAATTGGATCAATACGGTTATATTCCCAAATACTTTGGGTGTTTGTTAATAACCAACTCCACCAATTAACGTTATTCAGGAAAAGTTTAATGCAAGGATTAGTTGTGTTAGCAGTATTAACATTTTAATTGTCTATTCACGACAAAAAATTCAGACGTTTGTTATTGACAATTGCTAAATAATATCGTTTTTAGCTACGCTTAAGTAATCCTTAATTACTGCAGTTAAAAAAAAAAAAAAGAGTTGGTGATTAAGTTTCTATAAATTATTGAAGTGCAATGAGGGGGTTGTTTCACATTTGTTTGGTTTTGTTTAGCAAAAATTCTGAACAATTGATGAAAAGAAAAGAAAAAGAAAAAAAAAAGTGATATAAATTGTAAATACGTGCTTGACTGATTGATGCACGCACGCTCACACATATATATATATATAGCGGAGTTTATCATTCTTCAACGAATCAAAACTTTACTAATTAAAATAATTTTCAAATTTAAATCGATTTAATTTGATTAAATTTGTAGCCAATGTCTTAATTAGTTTCAGCAAACTTATAATTTCTGTGGACTCATGATGAATTACTAGTTTTTATCACTGAATAGAGTTGCAATTAACTGACATTTAGCTTTTTTTTTCTCCCCGCTTTATTTGTGATTTTTTTATTTTATTTATTATCATATATATTTTTTGTCTTTGTGATATAAAATTTACAAAATCAGTGGTGGGTTGAAATTTGCGTCAGCATAGGTTCTTTAACTAATTATTTTTTTTTTTAATTTTTTGAGATATCAACTTAATGTTTAACAAGATTACATCTCAAATGAAATTTATGTGTAATTTTTATTTAAAAAGAAAGAAATCTTATTTGTATTCATAAACCTCACTTTTGACATGGCAAGACTATAATTACAAACACTTTCTATTACATAACAGCGACAATGGAAATTATAACTTACTTTATTATTATTAATTATTATTATCATTATTTTTATGGTCCATTTTTTAATCAGCTTTTAAAACCATTACCCATAAACCATGGTAGTCGTACTAAATTTCCTTTTTGCCTCAAACATAATTTTTGTAAATATGCACATGTATCAAAATGATATATATTAGGGTTTCGTTTTTAGTGATAAAAAATTCTAAAAAAAAAAATAAAAAATATAGAAAAACTCTGAAAATTATTTTATTTTTATTTCACTGCATGAATTATAAATTCACAACTTATTTCACTTTATCTCATTTTTTGTCACTTCAAACACACTATATATATATACATACTTTATTTTTTAATTTAAAACTTTTTTTCTTATATTCAATTTCTCATAAATAAATGTTGTCATTAGAAAGTTATATATATTTTAATTCTATTTTCATATGTCATAATCCAGTGCATTAGCATTCAATATAGTTTGATATTTCACTTTCCTTATGAAATGAAGACACACACACAAACACACACATATATTTAATATTTAGATACAAAAATCTTATAATAATTACATACAGCTATGAGTTAGCATTTAATATATGCTCACGAACCGATTAACCTACTCAAGCTAAGAAACAGGGATTGGATCTTATAGTTCAATCTATTTAATAAATGATAGTGTCAAGAACGAGGCTTAATTACTTTAATTCATCAGTAGAAGTACAAACAACCCAGACAAGTTTGATAATCATTTCTGGCTCAGGACCAATTTATTCTAATATTGCTTACTTTTCAGCTATATTTTTTTTCCTTAAATTACTAGGACAACTCCTTGATTGGGTCTTACAAACATTGAGAACTAACTCACTGCTGGAGAAGGCCTTTTTTTTATGAATAGTCATCAAGGCGAATGTCATGGCTATTAATGACTGCTTCTTGACCGTTAAATATCAAGGGCCCAAAATAAGACATTTTTATTGATCGTCAAGTGATGGTTAATTTCTTCTAATGACCGTTTTGATACAACTTTTAGTGATAGTCAATATCATCTTTACTTGGTATGATTTTGAATTTATTTTTAAGTAGTCATTAATTCAAGTCTCTTCAAAGTTATTGAAGTGATAGTCAATACCATCTTTACTTGGTATGATTTTGAATTTATTTTTAAGTAGTCCTTAATTAAAGTATTTTCAAAGTTATTGAAGAATTTATCAGATTGTTAGTTTCAGGATCTCAAATTAATCAAAATATGTGTAAACTACTTCGGCACCATGAGTATTCGGAGAAAAAAAAAAAAAAAAAGTCTTTTATCGACCACTCAAAGTGATGGCATTTTAGTTTAAAGCTGGCGTTAAGCTATGAACGCACATTTGAATCTAAGAAGAACATGTGTGTTAGGCTTCTGCTGGTGGTGTTTAATTCACAAATATTGCGCGTGACATCTTGTGCCATGAATCTAACCCAGTTCTCATTAACATAATGTTCATGGTTTGTGGTCTGTTCATGTTGATCGGACGGTGTTTATTTACTTATTTTACATTTTGTGAAGAAAATGCTTAGTACACAACCACTGTCGCTGATAGAAGTTTCACCAGATTTTCCAATAAAAGGCAAACTTCTATTTTTCTAAAGAAACAGATTAAATACTTTATTAATTATCCTTTTTACATAACCACAAACTCTCTCTCTCTCTCTCTCTCTCTCTCTCTCTCTCTCCTCTCTCTCTCTCTCTCTCTCTCTCTCTGTGAAGTCAAATGCTTGAGCTTCTTTTGATTAAACAGGCAAATTTCAACCAGTACCACGCAAGACTGGAAGAAAACATTGCAATTTGCAAGAAAATGATGTCCATTCTAAAAGCTTGGAGCCATTGGGTTGTTAAGAAACATACATATACATCGAACCTCCTTCCCTTCGCAAGTTGCTTTACATCTTTAGTAAAATTATTTTCCCTTGGTTGTCCCCACCAAATGTGGTGCCTTTGGAACGAGGTACTTGAAAAGGGTAAACGTTACATTATAATTTTTCTTTTAAATTATGACAAGTATATTTTATAAAATTTTAAATTAATTAATATTTTCTGTTCTCAAGGAGAGATGATAGTTAAATTTTCAAAATGTAACATGAAATGAATGAAAAGTTGTGAGAATAAAAGGATAATAATTATGCTCAAAACATTAATCTAACTCCTTAATTTTAATTTTAATCCGAGTTTCAATGTACCTTTTAATGTTAATTAAGATTTTTTACTCATCCCAAAATTTCACTTCTTATCTTTAATAAATTTGTGGTTTGAAAAAGTTACAACTACAGATGATAATAAAAATAAGAGTGAAAATGATTTGAGCCGAATCGGGTCAAATAATATATCCGAAAATGAACTATGTGAAAGGCCAATCTTACTACCACCCAAAAAAAAAAAAAAAAAAGGAGAGAGAGAAGAAAGACACCTATTTGACGAGGTAATTGTGATTATTAAACTAATTACGAAGAACGTGTGGGGATGTTATTTGACTAGGGTTTCTAAGCAATTAATTATTCGTAACATGACATCCAATTGGTACTTGTCATGGGAATTATAACATCTGACTAATATTTTCAAGGTATTGAGTAGGTGATGTTAATTATGGTTAAGGTATTAGTGAAAACAATTAATGTTCTAATTAACGTAATATTTACACGTATTACATATTTATCTCATATATATATATATATATATATATATATATATATTTATGCACAAGAAATCGTTTGGAAAGTTAAATTTTATTAAAAATTATTAAAATTTGATTATGTCAGTACAACTCTTATTAATTTTTACTAACTTTTTATTACTACAATCCCAGTCTAACTAAGTCATTTCTTGCAATGCAAGTCTACTTTTGATTCCATCCTAAAAAATTCACTCAAAATTAATTAATTATTAAAAATCAAATCAACTATAGGTATTTATATAAATATATAACAAATTCAGTTTATATATATATATATATATTAAAAAGAAAATTTGTGTATGCGAGAAACATTCATTTGTACAAGATTAGAGTTGTTATACAAAAAATGAGACATTTTGATATATATAATATATATATATATATGAGAACTATCATAAAAATTAAATGGTACAAATGTTGGTGATCAACGGAACAAGTAACCTACCAATAGCATAGGACAAAATTTTTGACTAAATTGCCATATAAGAAAAATATGAATTAATTAAGTGGAACATATAGTTTGAGGAAACCTATAGCTAGCTAGCTAGCTACGACTAAATTACGTACGAAAGCACCTTCTTTTAATTAAAAAAGACCAAACTTCATTCTGATTAGTAACTGTACATAGAGACCTACCTTTATCAACTTTTATTGTGGGCTATATATATATATAATAGATACATTCTGCCCCATTGCCAAAGCAAGTTTTACCTAAGCTATGATGGGTCGAAAGGAGATACGGAGAAGATTCGATACATGAGATATGTGAGATTTAATTGATCATGACTTGTTATTACCAATATAAATTTTTATCATTATCACAATGGTTGAACGATGTTGTTATTGTTTCAAAATTAACGGTGCGTAAGTGCACCGGACGTACACCGATGCATAAGCGCACCGAAAGGACCCGGGCATATGTGTATAATTTCAAATAAATGAGGTATTTTAACAATTTGTGGAAAAATTGAGGTGGTGGGTTGCAATTTGCTCAAAAGTAATTTGTTATTTCTAAATGCCAGGTGTCATCTTATGATGGGCTGTTAAGAAACATGCTTGAACTCCGATTTACCCTTTTAACTTCCTGCCCAATTGTTTATTACATTTCACTAAAAATAAATATTCTTTCCACCCTTTTTTCAACTTTATTTACAAGAAGGTTAGGGTTATCCACTCATCGCTATTTTTTTTTTTTTTTTTAACCCTTGTTCACTTCTTACCACACAAATCTAGGGTTCGCACGAATCGCGATGCAACGCGGATGGTCACAAAGTGTGATAGACGCGCCAATCTCGACCGTCCCTCAGTGGAGCAGGCATATTCACCCATCTGACAAGACAGCGACTATTAAACAAATCGCGTGGAAAGAACGCGTGGCAACAGTGTTTGACTAGGGTTTCCACGGGGTTGTAGTGGGTGGTGATAAGAGCCGCACCACAATGCCTCGCTGGCACTCTCCCATTCTCTACCCTTTCTCTCTCTACTCTCTCACTCTGTACAATATATACATATATATATATATATACGCATGACCCATGACCCACTGATACATCATATCTTTATTGCAACAAAGCCGATAAAATACTCTCACTCTCTCTCTCTCACACACCCACCCCCCCCTCTCTCTCTCTCTCTCTCTCTCTTTTCTTTCTCTAACCTAAAGCTAGGGTTTGGCCAGATTGCGCACTCAAATTCTGCTCCGTGGGTTGGGAATCTGTTCCCGAGGCTCGCGTCCTTAGCTTCTTCTTCGGATTCCGTAGCCGTCGATGCTGATTTTGGGGGACGCCGTGGAGGATCGGAGTGAAGATAGTGAGTGGTTCGCTTGATCGGGGCATCGATAGGAACGAGGTATGTCTTCGGATCTCCGATTCTTGTTTGTGGTCTTGGTGATGGTTTAAGGTTGATTTCTTTGGTCGGTTAGAGCAAGTTTTAGCTGAGTTTCAGCTGAGGTTTTTTTTTTTTTTTTTTTCCTTACTTGCGCCTGGGGTTAATAATGTGATTTTTTTTGTTGTTTGATTCGTTGATTATTTAATCTGCTCCTTTTTTGGGTTTTATCTTTTGTGTTGACCCCTTGTCATTTTATCCTCCTTTTCTTGCTCAATTCTTGATTGCTTTGATGCTCTTGACGGGGAGTCGATACTTTCGATGCTCTCGAATTTGGTCAGTGACAAACCCTAATTTCTCTTTTGTGAGAATGATGTGCGTGATTATGCTATAGAACTTCGGAGTTTTACCGGGGGAAGTGTGAGTTAGTTTGTGGGATCTATCTTAATTGTCGAAAAATTGAACCAAGATTTGGTCTTTTTGTTCCTTATTTGAACCTATTTCATTTTCATGAAGTGAAAAAACCCTAACAGTTGTCAACAACTATTAGTAGTTGATTTTGCTTATTGGATGCGTGGATACAGTCGGTGTTGATTGTGTTGTTTGTGGGTGATGAAAGTAGTGACTAGAAACATCTTTATCTTTGTTTTCATAAAGAACTAGGGTTTGTAATATTTTTAGTGAAGTCTAATGTGCTTTTTATGTTTGGTTGAATTATTATTTTATGTGGAAAAAAAACATTATTCTCAAGTGTGTTTTAGTATGTGGTTCATCTGGTTTCTAGTATGGAATGTCTATTATTCTCACTTCACCGTCTTAACATATGTGGACAGAAACTTAGCATTTCTAAGTGCTACCTCAAACATGAATCATGATTTACTTTTGAAGTTTGAGGCCTATAGATGTTCTTTAGTTGAGTGGATATCCTTAAGTCATTGTTCTAGCACGTGGTTGATTTGTTTTACAAATTAACATTGTTAATTGTTTTTTTGCACATTGAGATTTAATATCTTAACACTGTAATTTTAGTTCATTCTCTTGGCATGGAGAGTGGTGTTGTGGTGGAAAGAAATCATCAGAAAAGTGATTCTACTCCCATGTCAAGGTCATCGGGAACACTTATCAGGATTGAGGCAATATATATAGACCTTGCTGGTGATATGGTGAACCACAATGAGGCGAGCAAGTGTGAGCATTTCTCAATACGGTAAGCCATTTACCACTCATATTAAAATTCTTTCGCATTTTTTCTTTTCTTTTCCACCTTTGTTTTGGGGGGGCGGGGGTTAGGGTTGGTCAAGAACCAAGCCTCTTGTATTGCATTTTTTTTTTTTGGTTGCATGTGTGAAGATACCTGTAGCATGTCATATGATCGAAATGGACACTGTGAACTGGATAAGTTCGTTGTTCTTGAAGAATTATTCTGAACTTTCTTGTTTTTCTTATTGCACATCAATCTTTTTTTGGGTTTCTTTTTTCTTTATAATGTGATTCTAAATATATTTATAAACATTTTATGTTGACTGTCCATTTGCATGAGTGATTGTTTACTGTCTTCATATAGAAAAATACGAAGTTGATTATAACTGCGCTGGAACTTAGTAACTTTGGATATAGTGTCTCAATGGTGAGCTATAACTCTATCAGCTAAAGTGGCCTAAAAGGAGTTTTCTTTAATCAGTCAAATGAGTGCACCTACTAAGTTGGTTTCTCACAGCATTACACCCAAAAGAGCACAAGTTAGATGACAAGTGTGAAGTGTAGTTCTGTAGTATCACAACCCTTGATGCTAATTTAGTTTCAAGAGTCTTTTATTTATATAGCTGGTGATTCCTTTTCTTTATTTTCTTTTTCCTTTTGGTGGAAGTCTGAATAAATTCTCTGTTATGGATACAGTGGATATGCTGCTGAAATGCGAAAAAAAGACATTAGTATTTGTTTGCCATTTGCTTTTGATGGTAACCAGAATAATTCAGAGGACCAAACAAGCATGCTTCCTCCTTTACATGTTACCAAATTCAGATGGTGGCGCTGCCAAAATTGCCAGCAGGAAATTAGTGCCTCAAGTTCTGTAGAAGAAATTGAAATTGTTTCTGATCGTTGCGCAAGTGGATTCGTATCTGGTAGCACTTGTTCTCACTTGCAATCCCCTATTGATGAATCAATGATGCTGTCAGATTCACAGCATGCTTCAGATCTGGTCAATTTTGGGAAAGGTGATGTCAAATTTTCTACCAGTGTGAATAGAGATGAAATTCTTCTTTCATCCTGTGGTTATAGGAAAGAAAAGAAAGATGAAGTTGGAAAAGCAGCTGTCGCCGGTACAAGTCTGTTTACTCAATGTGTTTAGTGTCCTATTGAACAAATCACCATTTAGCTAAATTCTTTGTCCTTTTTGTGTTCTTTTTCCATTATTTTTCCCAGGTCAAAATGATGCTGCAGGAACTGATGTGAATCAGGAAATTTGTAATCCAATATATGACATATCAGAATCTAATCCGTGCTTCGTTCAAAAAGACAAGGAGCTGGCTCAGGTAATTGACTCTTAATTAGACAACACTCAAGCAACACTCAGAAATATCCCTCTTGTGAAAATGATTTTTTTAAACATCCGTGTAAATGTTACATCTTTATAGTAAAGGATCTGATTTTTGAAACAGATGCTCTTGGTCCAAGCTGCAGAAGTTATGCAACTGCCAATATCAAAAACCCTGACTGCATGGGTAATATCTGTGCTGAAGTATGTCAAACAGGAACATTGAGTTCTGCTGATGGTGAGCAGAGAATTATATCACTGGCTTGTGAGACCCCAGATATAGTTGGTAGGATTAATGAGGGTTTAAATGTTGTCAAGAGGCAGATGGCCACACTTCCTTCCCCTGGCCGACAAGAGCATGATAATCTGTCATCTGAAAGTGGACATCATGATCAGAACCTGGATAATTCAAGTGGCTTGATACGTCAAAAAACTCGAAAAATGCGTCTGCTGACTGAGTTGTTGCATTCGAATAGGATTGCAGAAAGTGACCAAATCAGAACAGATGGTACTTCCAATGTAATGCCCATTATATCTGCTGGGTTAGATTCAGTCTCTGTTCTTCATGGTCACATGTCTGTGCAAGGAAGTTTACAGAAGCATTTTGGGGGTCCAAAAGGAAAAAGAAAGATGTCCCAAGACAAAGACTGGAAGCGCCCGGAGTTGAACTGTCCAACCAAACTTACTAAAAAAGCCAGGGTTTTCAAGGGAGATGCAGAAATTGCTAATATGAACATGGTAATTGCAGGCTCTGAATCAGAAGAAGATGCATCCGTTAGACTTGATTTGCAAGCAAGTGTAACAAATCAATGGACTCAACGTAGGATTGACAGACATCCTGTTGCTGCGCAAGAAAAAAAATGTGCAAACTCGAATTGAGGATAGATATTCACCCTTAATGCCTCAACAAGAGGTTGTCCCCAAAACGAATCGAGTTAACATTGGAGAGGCAGAGAAACATTTTGCTGCTTCTGATGGTGGTTTTTCCAAATCAGCACATGATGTGTTCATCAAAAGTGGAATGGAACCATTTTTTAGAAGTTCTTGTCTCTACAACAAGCTGAGAAAAAATCTAGTTTTTTCTAAGAAGAAAAATAAACAGTTGGAGTGGGACAGGCTTGTTTAATGCCTCAAAGGAACAGCATCCTTGGCGAAGGTTCAATCTTGAAAAAAGATATAGATATCATGGAGACTGAGCGTGAACGAGTTGAACTTCAGTCAGCAGCCAGAAGAGGACTTGATCTTTCCCTTAATGGCTATATGTTTACACACAGAAATGAAAAAAGTACTAGTGCTCAAATTGGGGATGGGATTGATCCTTTGTTTCCCCAGCATAAAGGTGCTCGACGAGAAGATCATAATCAAAGGAAAAATATCATGCTTGTTGGAGAGTCAAGTATTCCTCGTAAATCTGCACCAGATCTACTTTCCCAGAAAGGATTACTCTGTGATCTCAATGAGAAAATTGTGGGCCACAGAACATCTCCCCTGTGTGATATGCAAAATCTTGTTCCTAGGATTGAAAACGGGAGTTTTTTCTTCTCATCAACAATTGGTATATGCTTTCACTCTCTAGAGATGCTATTAAGATTTTTTCTATTATAAGAACTTCTCCCAGATGAATGTGTGGCATGATTTGTTTTTGTTTACTTGGTTTTTTATTGGTTTGATTGAGATTATAATTTGATCAAGTCGGTGGCAATGTGCTTAAATCACAGTTTGATATTTTGCTGTTTCCATCGTATCATTCATCAGCTTTGGACCTATTTGCTCTAGGGAAAAACATCATAATTGAAGTATTGTTGATGTATGGCTTTCTTATTGATCTGAAATATTAGTGAACTACTGTTCATGATTCGTGTTTCAATTAATTTAATTGGAACCCTTAGAAAGAAATTATACATAATGTTCTTGCTGTGATTATCTTTTAATTCATAAATATTTTTTTTTCATAATGCCATGAAGCTTGTATATATGTATTGCTGCATTTTGCATGTATAATTGTGTCTATAAATGTGAATCCTGTGTTTTTTACATTTCTCCTTTTACGATATTTTCCTTTATATATTTGCTTTAACAGAACTTCTATGCTTCAATGTTTGAAAGCATACCAAATTTGATGGTACTTTAATATTCTCTTTCCAGGATTTCTCTGGTACTCTCAACAATGAAAATACAATTGAAGTTCAAGAACAAGGAAATGATGACATTCCAATGGAAATAGTTGAACTTCTTGCCAGAAAGCAGTATGAAAGGTGTCATCATGAGCCTGAAAGAAACTATTTCATCTCAGAACAGGCCAATGAGAAAAGGAATACTGGCTTAATGAGTTTTCCTAGTGTAAATGGGAATGGGGTGCTTAAATCGCTGCAGGAGGAAAACTACCGAATGAGAAAACCCCTTTCTGGCATGGGTATGGTTTCAACAGGTGAAAATGTGAGATCTGTCAAAAGAAATCTCCCTAATGGTTTTTCTGAGATCCGTGGAAATCATTTCAACATGGGGCAACTGGAGGGAAATTCTGCCTTTACAGGATTTAGTGCATTTTCAAAGTGTCAAGAGATGCAATCAGGTGGAGTCCAAACATCCGATTCTAGTTCCATAAGAAATAGCAACCCTCAAGCTTTCAAATGGAAAGGTGATAAAATGGCAAGCAGATTCTCTCCAACTAAAGTGCCAGTTGTAGAAGTCTATAACTCATCCCAGAATGGATCACGACTAAGTGAAGGAGATCACATTAGGCCCCCTCTACCAAATCACATGCCTTTTGGACTTAACATTCCTCAAAGGTATGGAGCTCAGTCAAATAACATTGAAATGCATTCACAATTCCCAGAGACTGTGTGTGAAGGGAGAAGGATTGGGAATCTTGATTTCAATTTTATGAATGTGAATACCAATAACATTCAAAAGCAGAACAGGAATTTTGATTCGGAATCTTTCAGAAGGGCATCTGCTGAAAATCCATTTGTTCGCAAGCATAATGAAATTGATCTTAATGCAGAGGCTTCAGGGTCTCTAGATCTACATTCTAATGAAACCATTCCAGCTATGCAACTACTCAGCCTCATGGATGCAGGGATGCAATCGAGTTCAACTTTCAGTTTGGATGGAAACCCAAAGTTTTTCACCAAACCTTTCTTTCCCTGTGATCATCATCCAAAGGCCAGTCTAGATGGGACATCAAAGATCTTTGAGAAATCTTTGTTTCCCTATCATCCGCATCCAAAGGCATTCTCTGGGCTAGGGACGGGGGTATGTAATGATAGGTCAAGGCATCCATCATCTACTTTTTATGGTAAAATCCATCCTTCTGATATATCTTGTAAATGTCTCTACTTGTTGTTCCTGTTTTCGATGCATTTGCTTCTCTGTTTCATAGTCATGGAAATTTTACTAGAGGCACTGGTTTTACAGGTCAAGTTTCTTCCAAGTCCGAAGAGCGAGGAAAAGCATTCATGCAAAATAGAGGCCGTAGATTGCAAAAATCTGTTTGCACAAGTGGTATTTCACGCACCACTTGTGATTCTAATCCAATTCAGGATAAACAGGAAGGGTTTAGTGGTGCATCTACTTCCATGGTGTTTCCTTTTCAACGCCACACAATTCAAGACTCAACAAAGTGCACCGACTTGGAGGCCAGTTGCAGTGTTAACAGAAACCCGGCTGATTTTAGCATACCAGAAGCAGGAAATGTATACATGATTAATGGTCGAGATCTTAAATTTGGAAAGAAGATTTCTTCTAAAGGCAGACCTCCCTTGATTAATGTGGATGGGCGCAAGCGACAGAGAGGTACAAAGCTCACAGCTATGAAGGGGCATTCACAACATCCTTCATCATGAAAGTACCCAAAGTGCCAAAGTTTTGCTTTGATCATCTTCAACCGGTTGCAAATACACCTCTTCCATTAAAATAAATTTATAGGAAAATTTCTGAAATTGCACTATCCAAGACTTTTTATCAAATTTCCAGCCGAGACTGACTTTGGTATATTCCAAGCAGGTAAAGTTTTAGGGTTGTTGCCATTCCAGCAATGACAGAAAATCTTATAAACTATATGGATATTCTGACAGAAAATGCCTGTTTATTTCCGGAGGAGTTTGACCATTTGCTGTGGTTATTGACAGGATTCTTCCTTATCCAAGTGAGGCTATATATATGACAGCCATTGCTGGGAGATAGGTAGAGCCTGCACATACTCAAATATGGTTCGAACTTCCATCAATAAACTTCTCACTGTATATATTTTAGAATATGGTTTCTGGATGTTTATGTTATGTTTTCAGATTTCATAAACAATTTAAGAAAAGAACTTCATAATTGCCCCGCTGTTTGAGGGGCTCAGATGATTGTATAATGTTTGATTGGTAATGGCTTATAGTTTTCTCAGCATATGCTCTATTTGTAACCGGAAATGTATGGGAGAAAGAAGAGGAATTGAGCTGATTTTACAGGGAGTTTGTCTATCTGTTAGTTAACCATGTTGCATATGTATGCTCCATTGGTAATCAATTCTGTGTCAGAACTGAAACTGGTGTTGTTGAAGCGTGGTTGAATTTGAAGTGGCATTACTTGCTAGAGCCACATATTGTGTAAACATATGGATATTTGTCATATATGACTTTTATCTTTGCCCATTTTTGAAGAAACAGTGCACACAATGGTTGGGGGATTTGAACAAGCTTTAAGTTGAGCTTTTGGAATTTGATCCCCATGTCATTCTTGTTAATCATTCGTCTGTCCAAGATTTTTATTTATTTTTATCTATTCTGAACCCTGATTGACATAATTGAGAACAGGGTGAAAAGAGATCAATGAGCTTTTACTTTGTTCAAACAGATGGAAGTTGACTTTTGAGTATCAGTATGGGATTTGAGGGCAGAGAACAGAAGTTATCTGTCTTTTAACATTCTCTCAAGCTCCTGAATCTTTCCATATATATATATATATGTGTGTGTGTGTGTGTGTGTATAACACTCAAGCGAGCTGGTCAATGCTGTTGATTGGATTGAATAGCTTAGATTTGTATCTTGCAGGTATTAATTAGAAAAGCGTGCATATTGCTATAAGTTGAATTGAGAGCTGCAAAGAATTGTGGGACAAATACTCCAGCCAGCAGATATACTGCTCCTCAAGCTTTGCTTGCCAAGATTAGATCAAAACTTACTGGGTGTGTTTGGGTTGTGGATTTGGTATGGGAAAAGGAAAAGAAAAAGAGGAATCAAACATAAAATTTTAAATACATTTTTATTTGAGTAAATTAAAAAATATAATAAAATAAAAAGTCATACATTAATAAATTATTTTTATATAATTTAATTTTTTTAATTTTTTAAATATCATTTTTTTTTTTGTTCTATTAAATTTTCACTAAAATCAAACAAGAGAATAATTTTAAATTCTCTCTCTCTCTCTCATTTAAGAAATTCTTGACACAATGGGATTGAGTCTTAAGGAAGCTATGCCCAAAAAATAAATAAAAAGAAACTTCAAAAGTTTTGGAGGTGGAGGTGGCTTCAAATAGTGGGTGATGGATCACCTATTAAGGAAGAGCTCAGAAAAGATTAGGAGTGCCAATCTTTATAAACTACAAAGAATATTCCTATATACGCACCATCATATATTGCCCCATTCGTGGCTTGTCTATGTATCCAAATGACGTAAAATAAATATCCCACACGATTCCCCTAACTCTGTGCGTTTTCAGATAAATGTAGAACTCGGTGACAAGTGCAAAGTGCTGTTGTTACTGTCAAACAACGATTTATAATAATAATAATAATACCATAGTCTCAAGTTTTACTTAGGAATTAAACTTTTGAGACTAGATAGCAATTAAGCAGAAATGACTAAAAATCACATGGAAAAATTTTTAGTGCTCAAGTAAACAATACACTTCCCTTTCTCATCATACTAGTGCACAATTTAATTATTAAGGGAAAATTACCTTACACCCCTTATATTTAAACCCTCAGTCACTTGCACCTTATATATTTAAGAAATGTGCACTAATATCCTCTATACTGTTCCAAAAAGTGACAAACCCAATGAAGTTAAGAAATTTAATAGAGCGTGTTTCGTGTTTCGTGTGCGAAAGAATTACAACTGGCCAATATGAACCCAAAACAAGTATATGAATTGATGGAAATACCCTTACTTCAGTTCTTTGCTGTTCTGCTTCATTTGCTGTAGTTTTAATAATTAAATTAAACTAATTAAATAAAATTAATTTAATTTAAATAAATAACAAAATTAATTAATTAATTAAAATTATTTAAACAAATAATAAAATTAAATTAATTAATTTAATCACTAAAAAATATATTGTATTAAATTATTTTGAATAAATAAAAAAATTAATTAATTAATTTAATTAGTATAAAATATATTTTATTAAATTATTTTAAATAATTAATTTAATTTAATTTAATAATTTATTGATTTTAATTTACTTATTTAATATGAAATATATTTTATTAAATTATTTTTAATAAGTATCATAATTAAATTATTTAATTTATTATAAAATATATTTTATTCAACTGTTTTCAATAAATAATATAATTAAATTATAACTTAATATATTTTATATTTATTAAATTAAATTATTTTAATAAATAATTTAATAGATTAATTTAATTTAATTAATCTAATTAATTAAATTAAAATGAAATATAAATTTTGTTAAATTCAATTAATTTTTTAAAAAAATAATAAAATTAAATATTTTATGAAAATAAAAATTAATAATTATAAACAAAATTGCGAAGACTGTTATTTAGAGGAAAAGAAAAGAATGATGGGGAATGTTTGCCTATGGAAGGTGTAATGACATGTCAAAAGTAATATTATTGGAATACCAACTAGCAAGAGAGTAAGCTTGAGGAAATGAAGAAAAATCAGTGCATATTAAGGTTGAGTTGAGGAAGAAAAAAAGCTAACTTTCTTATATATATATATATATATATATATATATATTTTGAAAGGTAAAGTTTTTTTTTTTTTAATAAGGGAGAGGGAGAAGAATCGAAATCGAGTCATGAGCGGGCAAGAAAGACTCTTAACCACTGAGATACAGGCCACGCTCAAGCTAACTTTCTTATAGCTGTCTACTAGCGAGCTACTAAAAAACTAACCTTTTCTGTTTGGGAAGGGAAAAAAAATTAACCTTTTAATAGCTAATTTTTTTTAGCTTTTTATTAATTTGACATTTTTGCCACTTACTGTTTGAAAAAAGTTTAAAATGTAAGAAGATAAATTTATCGTAAAAAAAGCTAAAAAACTAATAGCTTGTAGCTAAGTTAAGTCACTTGTATCTCCTGTACTTAAGAAATGTGCACTTAAACTTTAAACTGTTGCCAAAGGGCGGAGGTTGATAAGCTCTCAAAGGGTATTTTTAACTTTTTATCGCTTAACGTCACGGCATAGGGTTTGTCACTTTTTGAAACAGTATAGGGGTATAGTACACATTTCTTAAGTATAGGGAGTGCAAGCGACTGTGAATTTAAGTATAAGAGGTATGAAGATAATTTTCCCAATTATTAATTATCAGAAATGCTCGCCTCCAACACATTTTTAGTTAACAATTGAAGAATATTACATATATAATTCGCCTTTTTTTGTACATCATTTATTGACACGAGTTAATTAAATGTTTATTTATTTATTTATTTTTGTTTTTTAGGGGTAGGTCTTGCTGCTTTATACGTTACCCATAAAAATGATGTGAAAATTCCATTTTTCCTTCACTTTTCTCTATTTCAATGCAAAACATTTAACAAAAGATACGGAATAATAATAAAGATAAAGGAATAATTTTAGATCATGTTACTTTAAAATTGTATCTTTGCATGATGTTCTTTAGAGTAGTAGTTCTAGGGGCTGCGCTTGTTATTTAAAAAAATAAATAAATAAGAACACTTTGAAAATGTAGTAGCAGCTATAGTTAGGGAGTGCTTAATATATACATGAAAATGTTTTTATTTCTTTTCACACACACCTATATATGCATATATCACAATTCTTATTCCTAGGCTCTGTCTCGAAATCTTAATTTATTAGCTTATTACTTTGTAAAATCACTAAATTTATCATCTTATATTTGAATTTTTTTTTAAATTTTTGAGGGCAAAATTATTAAATTAACAAAAACTAAAGAATTAATTATTAAAAAGTTAACTTTTTTTTCCTTCTCAAATACAAAAAAAAAAAAAAAATATTTTTTTTAACTAACTAGTAAAAAGCCATTTTTTCTACTTTTCAAACCGAGCTGTAATTTGTGCCGTTTCCTTTACTTTAGTTAGCAACTGCACAGTAAAAAGTTTTTGTTGGTTATTTAGCACAATTTTGTACAAGCATAGTTTTCCTTCTGGGGTCGGGAAGAAACTCGCAGCCGCTACTTGAGAGTATGCACTTGGTGAAGTCCGCCCCGTGAGCCAAGTCGGCAATGGTCCACGAGGTGGTAAATCAGCCTAGGCAAGCTCTGGCTGACCGGCTCGATCGAGGGGGCTGTTAGAAGCCCGCCAAAGCGGTAACCTACCCTCCCGAAAGAGAGTCGAACCTGGGATCGCACATAGCTCAGGCCCTTGGTGCCCCCGAACCCCCACTCGACCACCCCCGAAGGGGCACAAGCATGGTTTTCCTTTGTCTTTGAGAGGGTTGCTGAAAGGAAAAAAATAAAAAATAAAAAAATAACACTTCAGAGTTAGACTGCAAGCTGGGCAAGTCAATGAATTACAACAGATAAACATAAATCTACACAAATTTGATTGCAGACAACATATTAAAATTTCATGGGGCTCTTGTTGGACTACCGTGCAAATGGATTAAAGTACCTATTTAGAACCGTGCATCCTTGTGCTAAACTTCTGGGATTGTGCTAATCAGTAGTGTTTTATTCTTTTCTTTTTTTCCCTTGTTCTGGATATTTCAATGAACGCTGAGCCTTTGTGCCAAATTTGTAAGAAACACATGGAGATTTATGTAATTATCGTTTTAAATATATATTTTAATTACAATTTTTTTCTCTTTCTTTTGGAACTTTAATTCAGAATATTCAAGTTAATTTGCAACATGCTAACATTTATTTTAAGTGTCAACTTAAAAAATGCTATTCTACTAGAAAAAAAAATCATAAAATTCAAAGGGTGGCAATAGTAATAACATGATAAAAATTTAGGTGACATTTAGTTTATTTTTTCTGTTTTTTATTTTTTGTTTTCATTTTATGATTTAAAAATCTCAAAATAAAGAAATAAAAAATATTCTGTTTTTATTATTTTAAATTTTCTTTATTTTGGATTAAAAACACTCAAAATGACTTTTTGTCATTTTTTATTTTATGTGCAAGCTCATTTTCTATTTTCTAAAACAAAATTTGAAAACACAAGTGACCAAATACTTTTTGAGTTTTTTCTTTATTTTCAAAAGCATAAAATGGAAAATAGTTCAAAACAGAAAATAGAAAACAAAAACAAAAAATAAAAAATAGAAAAATAAACCAAATGAGCCCTTACTTTCTATTACTAAAAAAATAATAATAAAAGTTTACTTCCATGATTTCACTGCTCATAAGTGATAGGATTTCAGATCTTAATTACATGTGTACCACATGCAATTTACATTATTCTATGGTAACAAGTGGGTAGTTTTGTAATAAAATTTTACTTTATGATTTTGTTGCTTTTAGGTGATAACAAATATTTCACATTATTCTATTAATCTTTTTGGTAAATTTTATCCACAAGCATATGCCTCGATCGTAATTTTGGTAAACTTATTGATAAATTTTTTTGGTTGTATAAGATTGCCTAGTTTGACTGGCAAGTCAGCTCAATTTTTGTCAACAGTTGAAAACTTCCACCCTCTATTTGTTTGTTTGTTTGTTTTGTTGTTTAACCTCCTTTGGTGGGATAAAAATGATATTTGGACCTTCGCACCAAGGTGACTATAATCACCTTCAATTGCCCAAACTCAAGATTCTTTCAGTAAGTTCTGGTCTCCCTCTCTCCATGTACCACCCACAGTTTTTACAATATCTCAGCATGCAGTTCTTCACAATATAACTATACAACTTTTTTGTTGTATATATATATATATATATGCATACATACATTACCTGCAAACAAATACAAAACCAAAAAATCACATATGCATACAGTTCAATGGGACAGATTGCACTTAGAACGCGGGGTGGAGGGACGTAGGGGTTAAGGTGGGTTGTACCTCAAGTAAAGTTTTAGCTCAAAATATTTTTAGTAGTAATAATTTTTAGTATTCTAATAAAATTATATATAGCCTCGTGTAATATTTATTCCATGGCCCAAACATATCTTAAAATTAAAATAAATTAGGGCTCGTTTGGTTTATTTTTTTATTTTTGTTTTAAATTCATTTTTCATTTTGTGCTTTTGAAAATAAAGGAAACAGGTCAAAATGTAGTTGGTTGGTTACTTGTGTTTTCAAATTTATTTTTGAAAATAAAAAATGACTTTACACATAAAATGAAAAATGGTAAAAAGTCGTTTTGAGAGTTTTTAACAAAAAAAATGAGAAAAATCTCAAAACAAGTAAAACAGAACATTTAATGTTTCTTCATTTTGAGATTTTTAATACATAGAATAAAAATAGAAAACAGAAAATAGAAAAATAAACCTAATGGCACCTTAAAACCTTAAAAGTCCCTTCCAAAAAAAAAAAAGGAAGCAAATATTAAGACTACATATTTGTTTGAGTAAACTCCATAATTTGTTTTTTACTTTTTTAAATTATGTTCTCTCTCTCTCTCTCTCTACATATATATTTCTCCAGTAATAGTGAATTTGTTTAAACCTTTGTACAAACTATCAATTTTGTATTCTGTAGGTAAATAGATTACTAACTTATATTTGCTTATATATATTATATATATGTACAATTGTAGACATATACTTGTAACTTTTTAAGTCATTCTTTATATTATATATATATATATATTACAAAAACAAATAGAACTTTCGCCTGCTCCTGTTTCTTTTTATTTTTTTCCTCTTTCTTCTTTGTCATTAACTGTTTGTCGCCTTGGCATCTTGTTTCTTCTTCTTCTTCTTCTTTTTATACGAGTAATTACTGTTTTATTTTTTTTTGTTTATTTTTTATTATAGTTTTTGTTTCTTTTTTATTATAGGTAACTGTTATTTTTATTTTTTCTTTATTTATATTAATTTTTTTGTCAATTTTTATTAACATTTGTCTCTATTTGTCTCTCTATTTTTCGTATAATTGATTGATAGTGCCATAAAAATAAAATAGTCTCACAATTTCATTACAGTATCGAATGGAAATTAATAACAATTCCTAAAATTCTTGAATTATAAAATAATTAATTAAATAACAAGTAATTGTTATAGGAAAAAATTAGCTAATTACCTTTTGGAATTTTTCAATTGTTTGGTAGCTTAAGGTAAAACAAATTTCTGACTCTACCCTTGCTTAGAGCAACATAAGTTTGAAAGTTGCTGTTCTGTTAAGCGCGCGATTGATTATTTTTAGCTAGTTATAATTAGAAAATGCTATTCCATCTTAGCATTATTATTATTTAAAGATAGTTGCTGTTATTATATATATATATGTATGTATAGCTTAATATAGCATTACCCTTAACAGTTGTTATTCTCTTCCAAACTTCACTTCCTGTTAATTAAGGTATGGGATAGTGAACAACTATATTCCATATGATATTGTTAAACAGCATATTTTTTTAATTAAATTATTATACAACAATAAATAATATATATATATATATATATAAGAGATGCCCGGGTGGTCGCACATATATAGCTAGCTTGGTGAGTTTGCAAATCCAAAAATTAGCTATAGTTCAAATCCTGCAGCCAATCGTTATATTGATTCTTGTCATATGCCGGATATAGAGGGATGCTTCTAGTCACCAAATATATATATATATATATATGAGGCTGAGAAATCAAATAGTTGGAATCCATTCACTCACAAGATTGGTTGTGAGTTCGAGTCCCATGAAGTGGAGCAAAGTTTGTCGACAAATCCATATAATTGACCTCACCTAATTAAAAAATATTTAGTTTGGTTTATATGATATAACTGTGTTTCTAGATTTATGATAAAAATGTAGAAATTTAGACCCTTCATATTCTCTTATATGTGCATCAATCATATATAACACCAAGAAATTTTCGTCGCGGCTCAAAATTTTAATTACCAATGCATAGTTTAAAAGTGATAGCAAATTTCATTCAGAAGTTGACCTACGATGGGTACAAATCATGGGATCGAGTACATTAATTAGAGTGTGAACTGATTATAGTCTAGCTTCGAATATTTCCATTGTGCCCTAGAGCAGCAAAGGTTTGTTTGTACTTCCAATGCCAGGATGTACTTGGAATTTTACTTCAAATATATATATATATATATATTAGATATATCTCAACCTAAAAGTACGCGAGCTGACACCAACGGTTCCACCCGCCCCCTTCTCTTTTCCCCTCACCCCTCCCCCTTTTCTCTCAATATCGAGTTGACGCCAGCAGACCCAACCACTCCTTCTCTTTTCCTCTCACCCTTTATCTCTCTCTCTCAATGCCACGTAGGATGGCTGTTCCATTCGACCGATCTGTTTTATTGTATAAATACATATTGCATCAATTTCATCTTCTAGAAAAACAAATCAAATTAATTCTTTCTTGTTCCTTTTTTTAACTTGACCTATGCTCATTGCAAGATTAACCTACACAAAATTTCTTTTCGTTGTGTAGTTTATGTTTTTAGATTTTATAAATGCTTTATATATACATATATATAAAGCTCTCAAATTGACAACTTGATTTTCTTTCCATTCTTTTTTTTTTTGGTTATTAAATATGGTCCCTTCAAATCCCAAAACTCACAAACAAAAGTGTGGCCTATCAAACAAGTGACTGAACACATCCATGCCCTAAAATTAACTCCACAGTCTCCACCATGTAATTTTATTTTCTTTTCTTGCCTATAACAATTTTTTTTTTCCCATATTTTTGGAATCAAAGACGGAGATACATATGTGGTGACGGCAATGTTACAAACAGAAACCACCACAGATACACACATACAAATGTATATGTCACAAGTCAAGACATGCTACTGCCAATATCATAGCATGTAAAGACCAACTCGGCAAAATGCAAGATGGCATTAATATTGCGCTATGTGTGTAACTTTTAGAAAGCTATGTCAATCTTCATATACATATATATATATATATATATATATATATATTATAAGCTCAACTAGCTGGCTTTTTGACAAGGCAATATACACATAGTAAAAGTGACGTCACGTTTTGTGACAAGGTGACCTTTACAAAATTTAATAAAATTTACCAGGGTCTAAGAGTTGGTTTTGCACTTCTAACTTAGGATATCGTTTAACATTGACAAGGCTGGTGACAGGTGTGGTGATTGTAACTGTAACATTCTTAATTTTTATTAGTTTTAAAATACATTATTAATTTTATTTTATTTTTAAAAATTTTCATTATGTTAATTTAGTATTATTTTAAATTTTATTTAATTTGGATTTAAATTAATTAGTGAATTAATTAATTATTAGTATAATTGATTAATTAAATTAGTCGATACATTTAACGTCATAAGTGGTCAATTCGTATTAGGATAAGATGTGTATAAAACTATCTATATGGTAGTAGATTGATTTTTGCTGGGGCTGTGGTTTCGTGGGCTGCCTAGATGTGTAGCTAATAGCTGGGCAACGTGAAGGGACGTTGAAAAAAAAATGTAATAACAAATTGAAAAGTTGAGGCGGTGGGAACTCGGTAGCCATTTGACACACATATATAAATACAGTAGTGTGAGGAAAACACAAATAACTTCCTCTAGTTATTGCTAAAAGTCTTGTGTACAAAAATCTCAATTTTTTATAAATGCATAAATCTTTGAGCCCGATCATAATAATACATTCATTAAATATGTCACTATTCTTAATGTCAAGTAATACAAAAAAAAATTTAATATATTTTATTACTAAAAATAAATTATACAAATAATAAATTCTATCAAATTGACGAATATTTTTAATATCATAACTTACTAAATTATCTTTCAAAAAAAATATTCTAAGTAAAAAAAAAGGGGGGGCAATACAAATTAAAAACTAAAATACATAATCTCTCGGACAAAAATATAGCCAAAATTGTAAAAAGAAAGAGACTTGAAGTCCCTACGCGAGTTTGGAGGTGTCTGGGAATATGCGGAGGCTTTGTGTACTAACCTTGGAGAATGGGTTGCCAAGTAAGGAGGATGATTTTTGTTGCAGACGTGCACGTACACAACCCGTGAATCTGAAATACAAGCTCCAATCCAGTGCTTCTTCCATGTCCTCTTCTATGCATGTAAATGATCCAGCGCAGCAAACAACAGGGTAGCAAATACCATCAACAAAACCAACATCAAACAAGCCCAAAAGAAAAAAAAAACACTCAGCACAAGGAAGAAATAATGCAACAGTACTCCTTTAGAGCTTATTCCGGCATCAACAGTGGAAAAGCTCTCCAATGCCATGACCACAATACGATTTCACTTAGTTTTACAAAACAAATGAAATTAATATTGTTAGGGAATCCTCCGCTGTTCCAATGGAAACTATAAACTCTACGAAGTGCATATATGAAACATCTCATTACCACAGAGAACCCTTACATAGTAGCATGTCGATTAATCACTTCTCTAATCTCCTCAATCTCACTAAACATTAAAAAATAATGTATTACAAAAGATAATAGACAATAAATTTCATTTAATGCAATAGCATTTACATAGTAAAGACAACAGATAGATAAAAATCTGGATTAATTTGGATCAAATATAACAAACACACTCGTAATCATCTAGATACATATACATATTAAAGATATTTTTATTTCATATCATTCTTATCTTTAAGTATATTTATTGTTAATATTAAAGTAAATTATCATTTCATAGTCATTCTTATTCTTATATATGTATATCTATTGTTAATATTAAAGAAGATTATATTGGTATAAAAAGATATATGAATTAGTTTATGTAAACTTTCATTCTACTAAAAAGGACAAGTTAGGCAGTCTTATTGTTGTATCCTAATGGTAAAAGATTAAATGATATAGATAATGAGTTTAGCTAAATATAGTTTAATGTAAAATTCAAATATTAAGTGATAAAGATAATTTAATTATCTATATTTCATGATTTTTTAATTAATAAAATTAAATATTTAAAAATAATATCATAAATTAAACAAGTGTTAACTGAAACTAACCATTTTTTGGGAGATTTTAGAGTTTTAAAAAATGGGAAAAAGGGATAAACGTAACCTTAGTTGGAGAAAAGGAAAAAGAGTCATCCAACACTATCAAATAAAATGAAAATTTTATTAACATAATTCAACATTTTCAACTAATCGTTGTCCGTACCCTCCCTTTAATTTCTAAAAATTTAAATTAAAAATACCAAAATGTTAATTAAGTTTTAAAATACATAATAATATACATGCTGAAAATAACAAAAGAAAAAAAAAAATAATTTTTAGGATTTTTTAATAATTTCAATTTTAAAATGTATCCGAATCTATATATATCGTATTCAAATGTAAAAGGACACGTGAAGGCGTAAAACGTAAGGAAATATGGTGAAAATAAATAATAATAATAATAATAATAATAATAAATAAAATTCTTATTCATTTGGCAATTAAAATGCTTAAATTCAGCAACTAGAGGGCGAAAAGTATAGTTCTCATGCTCCCCCCCCCCCACTTCTTTTAAAAATTGTATATGATATAATGTTAGCAAACAAAAACAAAATAATACCTTTATACAAAGCAAACAAAATCAAACAAAGGGAAAATAGAGAAGTAAATAGCAACAGAAACCAACTCTAATTACATAAATAAATCAGAAAACACATAATTCACAAAAATTATGTTTATAATCAAGTCTAAAAAAATATAAAAAAAATAAATAAAGAATAATCCTGATGACAACAATATCCTCACATGCTTTATGCAAAAAATAAATCCATATATATATATATATAAATTTATTGAAAGATAAATTATCTGCAATAAATTTTCACTAACGAAAGAAGAGCGATTTGAAGAGTTCATACTGACGCACATGAGTTTTATGATTACGGAAATTCATGATAGTACTAGAAGGGAATGGGTGATTGGTTGATTCATGAGAGTGAAGTTTTGGAGAGTGAAATTCTGAATTTTGAATAAATGAGGAGGAAAAGTACGGGAATCGTTTCCAAAATATTAATAGATTATATCTATTATTTAGGGATGGTTTGATAATACTGTCGTTTTTCTTCTTAAGTTTACATATTTATATGTTTATATTTTTATTTTTTTATTTTCTGTTTTCGTTTTTTTTTTCCTGAAATGAAAAATAAAACTGCGTTTAGAAATATAATTTGTTTATAATTACTAATTTTTTATTTTCATAAAATATTTAATTTTATTAGTTTTTAAAAATTAATTGAATTTAATCAATATATTTATATTAATTTAATTATATTATTTATTAAAAACAATTGAATAAAATATAGATATTATATCATTTAATCCAATAAATATAAATATATTAATTATAATTTAATTATATTATTTACTAAAAATAATTGAATAAAATATATTTCATAATAATTCAAATAATTTAATTAGATATTTATTGAAAATAATTTAATAATATATATTTCTTATTAATTAAATTAACTAATTTAATTTAATTATTTATTAGAAATAAATTAATAATAGATATTACATATTAATTTAATTATTTAATTTAATTATATTATTTATTAAAAATAATTTTAGTTCGATAAAATATTTAAATAAAATAATTTATTTTAATATGATGTAACAAAAATGGATAAAGTATTAGAATTGACAAAATATTTGCAACAAAAAAAAGAGTAAAAACATATTTTTTCTGTTTATTTTTTCTATTTAAGTTTTCATTTTTTTTGGAAACAAAAAAACATAAACAGATTTGACAAACATCTTTCTGTTGTAAGTTTACAATTTTGAAAATATAAATAGAAACATAAAAATAAAAAACGTTACCAAATAGTCATTTAACTGATTTTTTCATCATTCATTCCCTCTTATTTATAAAACATCCAAACCAACTCAAAAGTTTTCCCCCTCCATAAACATCACATCAATGTGGGCCAACCCTCTAAAAATAATACCCTATCTTTCTTATACCCCCTCTAAAATTTATCCCTTCAAATTTTAGCACCATTCAGTCAGGCTCTAAATTGATAATTTTTGGGATTGTACAAGAAAACCTGGCGCAAAAATCTCTAGCATAACTTCTTGCTTTTGATGTATCCGTGACCAAGCTTTGGTATATCTGCTTCTAAGATATTAGTGGATAATATCTATTATTTAATAATATCTTTTGTAAAAAATTAAATGGCGGCTGATAATTAAAAATTTGTGGGTGAAAATACCTTAAATTGGTGAAAAAAAAAATTAGCGCTAGTAAATTGGAGATAAATCTGGCACTAAATGAATAATCTTTCAATTGTACAGGGAAATTTGGTGCCCCAAAAACCTGTAGCATAATTTTACACTTTAAATATATGCGACACAAAAATAATAAGTGAATAATACCTAGTATTTAATAATTTATTTTGCAACCAATTAAATGGTGGCTAATGATTAAGATTTTGTGGGCAAAAATATCTCAGATTGGCGCCAAAACAAGAATTTAGCGCTTGTAAATTGGAGGCAAATTTTACGCTAAATGGACAATCTTTCTTCACCAAATTTAATTTCGTCCTTGAAAGTGATGGCTAATAATGTTTTTTTTTTTTATTGTAATTTGATTTTATCAAAATATTTGCTATCTGGTGTATTAAACTTAAAAATAAAAGATATTAAATATAAATTAATATTTTTTATTAATTTATTTACTTATTTTGTTATTGAATATTTATGATGATAAAGTATGCTAGCTATTTATGAATTATTAGTGTTAGCGGGGAATTGTGATTATTTATAAAATGATAAATTTGAGAAAAAAAAATATTATTACATATCAACATGAAATGTGTGCATAACACTTGTATTATGGTTAGATGAGATTAACTCAGATGGGGCAAAAAAAAAAAACAATATGAGGTCAGATGAGGCCAAGAGAAAAAAATAATAAAACCAGGTAGGGCTAATGAGACATACTTATTAAAGTAACTGTCTATAGTTGAGCACTCAACTCATTAGCAAACGGGGCCAACACATGCATTATATTATTATTTAAATTATTTTTCGTGTAAATATGCCATGAGACAGCCAGCTAAGGCCTAGTGTTGATGATGATGGTTGTTAAATGAAAAGCGATGATGAGCTGTGTATTAGATGTTTTTATTACTGTCAATTATGATACGTTTAAATTAATTATTATTTATTTGCGGGACAGTTGTTTATATAGTTATTGTCAATTATCTTAGGTGTATTTTTATTACCTTTTTTTTTTAAGTATAGTACTTTCATTTAGTGTGTGACACTCGCATTTAAATTTATATATTTCAGGTTGAGTTTTGAAGTGAATGCAAGTATTTAGAAGAAATCCTGAATTGTTTATTTCCCATTTTAATCATGTGTTAGTATTTAGAGTTTCTGCAGATAAATCTAGAGTTTTAACAGTATTAGACTGATGTTTTATTTAATGGGATTTAAAAATTATAAGTTTATATATATTTAACTACTCGTGAGGTTTTCTACTTTTCTTAGCTACAGTTTAATGAAAACTTGAAATATTAGGTTTTCTTTTAATATGTGTAAGTTGATTTAGAGTTGTCCTTTCTATTTACAGAATTAAATATGTATCTTAAAATAAGAGTGTGACAGTAACATGATTATAACTGCTATTAGATAAAAGATAGAAGAAAAAGGATTATGTATAAATTTGTATTTGAATCTATTAAATGCAACAAAATAGTAATCTTATTTATATAATTACAAAATAGAAATAGAATAGAAAGAAGAAAAAGAATTATGTATAAATTTGTATATGAATCTGTTAAATACAACAAAATAGTAACCCTATTTACAAGGTTATAAAATATAAATAAAATAAAAGGCAAATTCTATTTTTAGAAACATATCCGAATTCTACTACTAGCCGTATGATATACACCAGAATTATAGACACGTTAAAAATGAGAGCTCTCAAATAGTCCACAGATGCCAACACCTTCTCAATTGTTGCACCCCAAAACTCAACTTTCCAGCTTCTTCCCACCTCATTTATGAGATCAAGCTGGGATCAGGTCCACTCTATTGAAGATTTGAATGATGGATAACGTGAAGTCACAGTCGACACCACCCATAGTTGAGATCGACATCAGCCATGAACGTAATGGACATCAGCCATGAACATAGTTTTTAGCATACTTTTAAAAAACGATAATGACCGATATAACGTTAGAAAAAAAATAACGGGTGCAATCACGAAAAAAAAAAAAAAAAAAAAAATTGTAACGGAAACAAAATATTCTAAAAATGTTATGTACGTAATAGTAACACAGCTGATTTTTAAAATTATGAGCAGGTGTGATACAAAATTTTCAACTGCGGCTGCAAATAGAGACCCTCTTTGGAAGAGAGATCAGATGGCATGATATATAGTAGTAGAATTATATAGCTCTTAACTGTTTCTCTAGTCATGAACATTGCTTTTTCCAGATCAATGCATGTGTTGCTGATCATTAATTTTCTCTTGTTTCTTTTTCCTCAAACCCAACAGCCAAATAAAGTGGAAATTAAGGAATTTTTTTTAATTTTAATTTTCTCTTTCTCCCCGAACCAAACAAAGTGTTAATAGTTTAAACCGGTTCGGATACATTTTCGTGGCAAACATGGATTATGGACATGCAAATATGACATTTTCGTGGCAAACATGGATTATGGATATGCAAATATTGCCCCGTTTGGTTTGCTAAACTCTATAAATATTTGTTAACTTTATATCACATCAACTTTTTTCTTTCACTACACGTATTACGAACTGTTAATTTATCTCAATTTATCCCACTATATCTCATTCCAGACTCACCCTATATATACTTCACCGCCCCTTTTATCGCACATCTATATCGCTCACATTTTCATTATTAATTTTTAAATTAGAAATAACATTTACCGTACGTAGCCTATTAGCGTTAATAATAATCCAAAAATTGAAAAATATTGGCAGAATTATGAATTATTATCATTTTAAAACATTCAACTACCATAAAATGTATTTTAATTATAAATTTATTATTTTTACCATACAATAGGAGTATTTGGATTTTCAAAATATTCAAAAAAACTCTCATTTTTATCAATTTATTTAAAATTTTTAATCAAATTTTGTCACGTGTCATTTTTACACTTATTTCTAATTTTTTAGTTTTTAAACAAACCAACCACCACCTAATTAAAAAAAAAAAAGTAATGTTTTTCCACCAACGTTTTCTGGTAAAACAAAGACGCCTTGGGTACGTAAGGCACCGCTTGATGGATCAAAATAGCATAAATAGATCAATTTTTAGTAAATGACTATTTGGCAAAATATCAAGTTTTGTCAATTTTGGCCCCGTTTAACATAAAATAAAACTCCAAAAAATTCTATAAATCTCAAACAATCCCTTTATCTCTAATTTTTTCGCCATCATTAATTTTAAAAAATTTCAATATTTCGCTAAAAAAAAAAATTAAAAGTAGATTAACCAAATGCATAAATTTTTTATACAATCATATTCTTCATGTCGAAAGCTTTCAAACGAATACCATTGTCGTTATTTTTTGTAAATTTTTTGAATCCGTGGAAATAAATTTAGAAAATCGTTCCCACGGTTTGCGACTTTTCAGGAAAAAATGGCGTCAAAATTAACCCAAAATACATTTTATCTCAATTTATCTTATTTTTTCTTACTCCAAATGGGCCATTATTTTTAGCAGCAATAACTTATCCAACTCAAAAAGTTACAAAAAGTTTTACTAAACGCACAAAAAATTGTCAAAAGTTACTAAAAATTACCAAAAATTTTATCAAATACACAAAAATTATTAAAAGTTACTACTTATTTTACTAAACATACAAAAATTTTTATTTATCAACTTTTAGCTAAAAAATACTAAAACTTACTTTAAAAAATAGATTTCTAAATGGACCCCCCAAAAAAAAGAACAATAATAAAAATAAATCAAATTAAAATGTCAGGGATTCGCTGGTCTACATTTGAACATATGAGTAAACCGCATAGGACAAAACCTAGGGCATACATAACATTCATGACTGCTCCAATCAAAACCTGCCTATTGTATGGTCCCTTTCTCATATCCAACGCTTCATCAGTTGTCGATACTATTCTTTCACGAGCCCCCTTTCCTGCTGTAGCTGACAAACTCACTCACATACATGTTTATATCAGCCCCACCGCACGTGATCTGACATTTGCCACTGCCGGAATCTGACCCACCACCACCGCCACCACCACCGGCCTCTGTCAAACTGTATGCATCTCCTTCCCGCTGTGTCAGTGGAGAGCTTCAAATTTTTAGTTCGCCTCACTGCCATAATTGTCTAGCTTTATTAAAAGCAAAATTACGGAGGACACTTTCGGTATGTTTGGTTGCTGGAGATAAAAGTACCGGGGGACAGTATTCGACGTTTGGTCTACAAAATTTTACTTAAAATTTATTAGTTTTATTATTTTTATAATTCTTTTATCAAATTTTAATACATATTACTTTTAAGTATTTAGATGACAAAAAATAAAAAAAAATTGATGTAAAAACGACATACAATAAAATTTGATTGAAAATAATTAATAAATTTTTTATAATTTTTATAAAATTTAATAAATCAATCACCCCTATCCGTGCCTCACACGTTTAACAGTAAAAGGTAAACTCTGGATATGGTGTTCAGATTTCACTGTATATCTGTCAAATGGAGATATAAAATATTTTCTTTCGTACTTTTAATTATTTTTTTTAAAATTTTTAAATTTAAATTTATTTTTAATTAATTTCTTAGCAAATCATATTCATTATTCTATTCTATGCCCCCAACATTTATTAAATGTGTGTTTAGAATGATAAAAAGTGAAATAAATATGATTTGAAGAAATTTTTTACATTGAGTGCATACATCTCAAACCGTATTTTTTAGAGATGAACAGTAAGATTCTTGTTCCAAAGGATTAATTCCCGTTTAGATAAATTCAAAATTTTATATCAATTATGATTTCTTTATACTACAATTTGTTGAAATAGGTTTCTATAATTCGTTTAGACGAAAGTTGATTGTACGAATCCGTCGAAACGGTTTCTACTACCTTAGAAAAAATAATTAAAGAGAGTATCATTCGGTAACTTGAGAGTCCATAATAAGAATAGTGAAAAAATTTTTACTATTTGATTAACCGAATTCTAATTATCGACTTTTTTTTTTTTAAAAGTATTGAACTTTTTTTGAATTTCGAGAAGATAAGAATGTGTAAAAATATAATAGAAATTTTTAAAAATTTTTAAAAATTTTTACCAAATTTTTGTACACTAAGCAGACCTTAAAAATGAATCTTCTATGATATTAAATTTTATATATTATCACGTAAAATTATTTATTCCCTAAATTTTATCTCCCCGACCAAACACACACAGTCTTGGTGTTAATTTGGTATACCAAAAGAAGCAGGTGTATTACTGAGAGGCTCTTTTTCTTTTTTTTTTTTTCCCGTCTCCTGTTCCACTCGTACGTTTTAAATTTTTCAGCGGGATAAAACCACGAGCACGCCTATACGCACTGCATAATTACTCAACATTTTTTTTATATTTTTATTGTTAATTTTTAAATAAAAAATATTATTCTACGACTATAATAATTTTAAATAAAATATATTAAAAATTACGAATAATTATCAATACAAATTAATTAATTGAACAATGACTTTTACAAGAAAAAAAAAAAAACACAATGAGTGTAAATTAAATCTAAAACAAATTATCAAAGTTTTATGGGAACATCTTTTTCTAATTATTAATTCAATCTTCTCAATAATTATTAAATTAAAAAAATAAACAACAACGACAACGTCAATAAGCATAGAAGCAAATATTAATATTTATATAATCTAACATTAATAACAGCCTTGACTGGATCAAAGCTTGGGAGACTACTGTTATGAGATGGGAATCATAGCCGTTTATCTTCCCTCTTGGGTCAACTCTAACCGTCCACTTTCTTGAAGCGTCTTCAGAAGTTGGGCCCCTTTCCTCCTCCCTCTTGCACTACAATCCCCTTGCATCGCCAGCGCCACCGCACGCGCCACTTCCTCCGGCGGAGCCGTCACCCCCTCATCGCCAGGCCCACCATAAATCACAGCCAGGACACTTATTGCGTTCTCTTTTCCCCTTCCCGTCATCTTCCCCATCACCTCCACCATCATCGGCACCGCCAACGCGTGGGCTCTCACCTCCGCAGCCCCTTCCGCCACCGTGCAAAGCAGCTCCAGAGCAGCCAGCGCCCTCTCCGCCGCCGAGCCTTCCAAGTCCGATAGTGCCTCCACCACCTTCCCCACAGCACCAGCCTCCACCGCCACGCGCCGGTTCCCGTCCGCCAAACAAAGAGCCAGCAAAACCTTCGTCGCCGGCTTCGCACCCGCCCTCTCTTTCAAATACCCCACCACACCTCTCATTACCGAACTGGGGCACGCCTCGTAGCCGCCGTCCACGGCGGCAGTCGGGTTCGGTACTAGCGACCGTTCCAGCATGTGCAGCGCCTTCACCCGCTCAGTATCCGACTCCGAGCTGAGTTGGAGCTCGGCCACGTGGAAGAGTTCTTGAAGGTTGGCGGCGAGAAGCGGTGGCGGCGGCGGTTGTGGGTCAGAATGGCGGTTGGCCTCCGGTGGTGGGTCAGATTCCGGTGTTGGGTAGGAACGGTGCGAGATAGGTGAGGTGGGGAGCGGAAACCTCCATTGGGTAAAACTCTGGGAGGTGTTGGAAGAGGAGGATGACTCTGACTCTGGTTGCTGCGGTGGTTGTCGGGGTGGTGGGTCAGAAAAAGGCGGTGGTGTAGGTGGCTGCGGCGGTGGCTGAGACAGGGTTAGAGGTGGCGGAGGGTTGGAGGTGGTTGGACTGAGTACAGTTTGGGTGCAGTGACGAAAGAAGCCGCAAGAGAAGAGTGGACGTGGTGTGGTTTTGAGCTTTGGGCGCTGTGTTTTCATGGCGGAGAGAGAGAGAGAGAAGGGGGGGGAGAGAGTTGTAGTTTCAGACAAAGTCTCTACTGTGAAGTGTCTTCTTCAATGGCGTGATAGGGTTTCACACTTACACGTGTCACTTTTCAAATGCAAGTCCTCAAAGTAAGATCATGGTCGCTGTTCTGTCGTTATATGGGGAAAAATTGTTAAGATTTATTACGCTTTAAAAAAACACTTAAAGCGTCTTTATTTTAAAAATTAATACGCAATCGTTTGTAATTTGGAGTGTGATGTTTGGAGGGGAAAAAATAATAAAGAAAAAGTACATAATAAAATTTGATTAGATAAAGTTAGAAAAAATTAATAATTTTTATTATTTTGACAGAATTTGGTCACCCAAACACTACAAAATTGATCAAATTTATATTGGGTAAATTTCATTAACCTCCCCTGAGGTTTCTGATACCAACAGAAATCTCCCCTGAAATTTCTGAAATAACACTGATCTCCTTTCCTTTACCAGATAAATTTCACTAACCTCCCCTGATCTATTTTTTCCCGTAAAAGTCTCGTTTGGAGTAAGAAAAAATAAGATAAATTGAGATAAAATATAGTTTAGGGTTGATTTTGGCGTCTTTTTTTTCTGAAAAGTAACAAACTGTGAGATAAATTGAGATAAAATGTAATTTTGGGTTGATTTTGGCATCTTTTTTTTTAGAAAGTAGCAAACTGTGAGAACGATTTTTCAAATCCGTTCCCACGAATTCAAAAAAATAGCGACAATGATACTCGTTTGAAAGTTTTCGATGCAAAAAATATGATTGTATAAAAAATTTACATATTCAAAAACCTCAGGGGAGGTTAGTGAAATTTATCTGGTAAAGGAAGGGAGGTCAGTGTTATTTCAGAAATTTCAGGGGAGGTTTCTGTTGGTGTCAAAAACCTCAGGGGAGGTTAGTGAAATTTACCCATTTATATTTCATGCATCAAAATTGAGTAGAGAAGAAATTTTTATTGTTGTGTCTTTTTGTGTAACTTATGGTAGATTTGTTATTGTTAAAAGCATTAAAATTTTTTTTTCTGTTTAAGTGTTTGAATATTAAATATTATTTTTGCATTAAAAATTCTAAAAATTGTTTGTGATCCCATTTTTATCTATTTTTATTTTTTATTCGAATGCTTGAAACATAGCCCATTTTTCATTTTTTATTTTTATTTTGTATGTCTAGTGGATCATTTAGCTATTAATGGAATATTTGATTTTTTTTTTCTTCTTAGTGTTTGAACATTACATTTTTCTTTTGCATGACACTTCCATATTACAACACTATGAATTCTTTTGTTATCTGAATATATATATATATATTTTTTCTTATGAAATCCTAAAGACATCCTAGAAGACATAGGACACGAAATCTTATATTAATATGACTTTCAAAACATAGTTAAGAAAATTGAGAGGCTAACACTCGGGGGAGCAGTCTTCCTGCGGCTGGGCTTCTAGTGAGTTTCCTACGAAGGCTAAAAGTAAAAAAGACGCTCCGTATTTGTCACGATTCAGACCAAACTTCATGTTCTGTTTTTGCAAAGTGACGAGATCCTGATATATTATAAATGATGAACAAACGAACCTAACTCAACCTCTAACATCTTAGCTTGCGTGTAAATTTATATGATTTAGAACTCGATTCTAATCATTAATTATCAATCTAATAGAATATTTAAATAAGTTTATTCACGAATGATAAATGAGTTTATTTCTAAGTCTTATCGAGTCAAGTTTGCTTTTATTTGAACTTGATTCGTTTATTTTATCAAGTTTGAAAAATATGTTTAAACTTATCAAATAAACATAAAACAAGATTATTTACAAGTAAATTGTTGAACGCTTGCTTTGTTTGCAGCTTTAATGCCATCTCATTGTGATAACATGATATAATAGACCAACAAAATAGAGATATATATATTTTTGATAATTCAAATGAAGGGCGTACAATCCCTCAAATAAGGTGTATAAATTGAAAATTTAAAATATAATCACCTAGGATATACATGTATATGCATGTGATCGTTACTAATAAAAAGTGCAACTAAAGCTTGGAAAATTAGAAAGATTGATGTATCATATTAAAACCTTCTTCGTTATTATATTTTATTGATCCGTTTTCTCATGTCAACACGATGATATGAAATTGCTAATTCTTTCCTTAATTTAAATAATCCACTTAAATCTTGTAATCACTACTAGTAGCTGATGATGGTCTATTTTCGTCCGACCCACCATAAGCCCTCCTTATAGATATTGTCCGTTTTGTGCCTCTGTAGGGATTCTCACGCACGGTTGTGCCAGGAAAAAAGGAATTAAGCGTTTATAAGTTATCGCAGTTCTTAATTTTTTTTCAATGTGAGATCATTTCTCGTGTCATGAATAGAATTGTTCTTCCTATGGAGGAGTGATTTTACAAACCTCCAATTTTTATCAATTCCCAATTTATTCTATTAAAATTTATCAAAAATATTTTCAATTTTTGCTAACTGTTACCCACATCACTTGCATTAATTTTTAGGAGGGTAGGTAGATTATTTTTAGGACCAATGTAGAAATTTTAAAAAACCCCCCAAGAGAGGAGTGGAATGGTAGTTTTTATCTCTCGGGTGGTTATTTATCACATTCTTATTTGTATATTAATTAATATTTATATATATTATACAATAAAGTTTGTTAATATTTAACATGACATATTAATTATTTTGTTATTGAGGATGAAAATGAAAATTTCGTATGATTTATCAAAAAGTACCAAAAATCTAACTTTTATCCAAATTTTAAATTTTTTTCAATAAAATTGGCACGTATTACTTTTACATTAAATTTTTTATTTTTTTAATAAATCAAGCACCCCCTTAGCAATTGAGACAGAGGAAGATACGGCAACGAAACTTGCTCGGTTGACTTCTCGGGCCATTAGAGCAACATCAATTTGGCAAAGACTAGTGAAGCAAAAGAAACTAATCAAAGGTGTTGTGTTTGGCTTGGAAAGAATATAAAGAGAAAAAGAAAGAACAAAAATTAAAAGAAAATCAATTATTGAAAAAAAAAAAAACAAGGAGAGAGAAATTTTTCACGCTATTAATTTCCATTTCTCCTCCGTCTCAGCCAATCGGAAATTGCACTTGGAAAATTTTAATCGGAAGTTGTTCATTGTTCAATCACCATGGGACAACCAAACCAAGGTTGAAAATAGACGCTGCCCTCTCTCTCTCCCCCCTCAAGACAGCGATTGGATTGCAAACGCCAAGCTTTGTTCTTTCACATTCATCCATTATTTCCATCCTTACACCAGTTTCTGAGATTTCTCGACACAATATATTGTCAACTCACTCCCCATTTGACTCGGAAAATACCGGAAACGTTTCGCCCAAACGCGGCCGCATGCAGTAAAAGCATCTGCAGAGGAGCCTGGAACGAAGAAGTCGATTTTGTTGGTTCTCTGTTTCTCTCGTCTGTACGATTGGTTCAAAGAGATCGAAGACCCGTTCCTCATTGGACGAAAATGCGGTAACCCATTTCTTCTGCTTATGATCTCTTTGATTATTTCAGCTCGAAAAATCGTTTACTTTGGAGATTTGTTTGTTGAGTATTTGGGATTTATTAAATTTTATTTGAGATTTGGTTGATGGGTTTGTGGCCTTTGGTTTGTCCTGTCGATACGTGCACATTTACAATAGTGCTTACTAGTTCAGATCAATAACTTCATTTCATGTTCATATTCTCCGAACATTACTTGTGAAGTCACAGTTTGATTTGAGTTTATAGCATTTTGTTTGATGGTATAAAATGGGAGAGGATTAGTGGCCTTGAATAGTTCGACGAAAGTTCAAGGAGAGATCTGTGTAAGATGAGAATTTTTCAACAATGACGACCAAAAAAAAAAAAGAAGATTCTTCTCTGGTTCGTGCTCTTGTGCATTTTAAGTGGAATCTTTTAGTGTTATGCTTGAGAATCAAGGTCATCGAACTTTTCATTATAATGCTGCTCTTGTTGTTCCAATCACATTGATTTGTTAACGCTGAGATTTTTTTTTTTGGGGGGGGGGGGGGGTTTGTGGGGTGGGGGGAAGAAGTTGATAATTTACTCTAGTGAACTGCATAAATTCATAATTTTTCTGATATGGTTTTTAATGAGATGGTTAGGTAGACATTCACAGTGGAGATTGCAATTCAGTGGTGAAAAATCATATGCCACTGGGGGATAGATTTGCCAGCTGTTTGCTGTTAAGTGCAATATTGGTTACTTCTTACAAGGAACTAGATATTGGAGAAGATCAGATTGCGTTTGGCTTTCTAAAAGATGGCTTCCATTAGAAGGACACTATCTCCAGTGCCTCGACCCGGAACTACAGTAAATGGGGAAACCCGTTCAGTTGCTTCTCCCTTGTCGAAGTCTTCTTCATCTACTCAGAACTGCCAGCCACCTGTTGGGTTGTTATCATCTTCTTTTAGTTCATTTGACTATGCCTTGTATGGCATTCAATCATTTGTACTTGGTATTTTCCCAAAAAGATATTCTCGTTCAATAGAGAGGCCAAAACCAAAAGGCAAGGTTGGAGGAGATCTCTTGTCCATATTTTACTATGTTTCATGGTTGGGGCTTTCTTTGGACTTACCCCCTTTGCTTCGATGAATTTATCTGTGAACCTTATGTCCAAACACCAGGCGTTCTCCTTTGAGGTGCTTCCACCTCTTGAAAAAGTTCAATTGGTCGATGTTATGCCAAGAAATGACAATTCAGTTGTTAATGATAATACTACATTGGAGCCACAAGTGTTGAAAATGGAACTACAAGATGGAACTTCTGATGATACCTTTGTCACCCAATCACTCAATCAGGATTCAAATATAACATTTCATAAGCTTTTGATCATTGTGACTGCAGCAACATATGCTCAACCATTTCAAGCTTATAATCTGAACCGTTTGGCGCACACATTAAAATTAATCCAACCTCCTTTGTTATGGATAGTTGTGGACATGGGTTCTCAGTCTCCAGAAACAGCTGACATATTGAGGAGAAGTGGTGTTATGTACAGGCATCTTGTGTGCAACAAGAACCTAACTGAAACAAAATATATGGTTGTGCACCAAGAAATGTAGCGCTGTCTCACATTGAAACACATCACCTTGATGGAATTATTTACTTTGCAGACGACAATAACATCTACTCTGTTGATCTCTTTGAGCAGATGAGGCAAATCAGGTACTTTCCTTTTATGAATACATTTCTCCATATCCTGTATATATATAGATATTTTGTCTCCATAAACTTTATCTACTTGAAGCTGTTTTAATTTGATAAGATCTTTTAACATCCCCATGACACATTAAGTCGTAACGTTGCCCCAAGGTAACTTTAGTTTTATGTTGACATAAAGGCCCTTGTTTTTGTTTCTTTTGAAACCTTGAATCTAATTTATTAGCAAGTTTTAACTGTGAAATGACATGGACATTTTTTTGTTACCGTCCATCAATTGCCCTTTTTTAATGTTTTTTTTAAAGAAAAAATAAAAAGCTTGTAACATGTTTCTAGGTTTGTTGTCCATAGCATAAATCGTAGGCATGTAAAATGGGTTGTCCTGAAATCGGATCGACTCGGCCCGGTTTGCCCCTACGAAAACCAGGTCGGGTTGGGTCAAGGTTAGATATTCCAACCCTGATCTATTGATCCTATGTATTTTTTAATATTTTAAAATAATTTTTATAATTTTTTAAAATAAATTAATTATAAGTTAAACTCAAAATAAAATAATTAATTAATTGGTCTTAAGATTAAATAAACTCTATTAACAATTATTGTAGATTCGTAGGTGTTGGAAATTTTCAACCACGAATGGGAAAATTAATTAAGTCTCTAGCCTTAAGATCATAAAAATACTCATATTTATTGTCCATTTTGATAAAGTATAAATAAACAATTAAAAAAAGAATAATAGAAACAAATTTAAATTTGTAGAGTTAGGGTTGGGTCACCTAAGGTGCAGTGGCGAGTCAAGATTGGGTCTATATATATGGACATAGAGTAAGGTTGGCTCTACCCTCTTTACATGCCCGTATATGTGCATGCTGCATTATTAGAAAATTCACTAACTTCAAGGGAGTATTCTAAGCATTGTATAGATTTAATACCTTAACTGCAATCTTTCCAACTTCTTTAATAATGACCTCCATCAGAACCTTGCAATTACCATGGTGTTGTGTGTGTGTGTGTGTTTTTTTTTAATAAGTAATTGCCATGGTGTCATGTAGGGGTGCACAAAAAGATTGAACAATCTGAAAACTGAACCAATTGGACCATTTTGGTTCAGGTCAGTTTGGGTCCGTATCAAAGTTAGTTCGGTTTCTAGTTCCAAAAATTGACAACTTGATATCTTCATTTCAGTTCTTAGTCGGCAAAAGAACTGAACCGAACCAAAATAAAACTAACCCGAATTAACCTGAAACCAACCCAAAAAATATATAATATTTATAACATATAATCTTATAATCTTATATATAACATATAATCTTATAATCTTATATATATATATATATATAAGGTTTCAACCAACCCGAAAAAATATAAAATTTATGATATATAATGGGCTAGCAAGAAACTGAATCCAATTGATTCAGTTTCGGGTCCAAATTTCAAGAAACGAAAAAAACTTGGTTTGATTTTTGTTTAAGCATGAATAAGAACCGACCTATGCACAGCCCTAGTGTCATGTTATGGGAGATGAATGGAGACAAGGCTCTTAGGTCCATATAGCATTTCCATGAATCTATCTTTTGGCCTCAACAAAGATTTGATTTTCATATGTGCCAAGAGAGAGCAGAGGTGATGTATTTGGCAAGAAAAAATTAGAAATTTCTGGAGTTTGTTACTTCTGTTTTTATATATATTATTGTCTTTATTTCCCTCTTTTGGTGAAGAATTTTTAAGGCATTGTGATATTATTTCCTATTATATGGGATGACATAGAGGAGGACATTCAAGGAATTATAGTCTCATCTTCTGTTTTAGGATGCAGCCCTAATTGTGATGTACTTGGATTTTATGGTGTTTAGATAATATAAGAACATGTGAGTTTGTGCAAGCAAAGACATTGAAGAGTAGTCTAGTTGATTGTAGATGAGACTAGCATAATGGAATATGTTGTAAATGTAAAGGTGACAGAACCAATTTTAATTGAATGCCAGTCTTCTTTAATTTTTATATCCTAATTTTTCTTTGCTGGTGGTTGATTTATTTGAAACATTGAGGACGTTTCTCCCGAGCTTTTTAGGAGGGTTTCAGAAATCTGTAATATATTTGAGGGAAATGTGTAGAGGGTTAAAAATATCTGTATGTTGTACGTTTTGGTGTATGATATGGGATTTTTAGCAAAAAGTTACAATTGCGGAGTTGACATAAAGAGAATCGTGGGGATTACACGGTTGGATAGTTGCGGGGATTGAGTGAAGAATTTCTTTGATGGTAAGTTTTGAATACTCTTATGATAAAATCAATGGTGGCTTAGCCCCAAACCAAGATTCTTATATACTAAAGCAGGATTATATACCACACACAAGTGAAAGTTGATTGAGATGGTAGAGGATAGTACCTATTGAAGATCAAACAAGTGAAAATTGGTTGAGATGGTTTTGCATCTAAAACAAAGACTTGTAAGTGCGCTATATAAAAGTGTCATATCAACATTGATGGTAATATTAGGAGATGGGGAAACCAAAATTAACTTTTGGGTGGCAGGATAAACAAAGATATTTTAGCTTGTGGTTTAATTTAAATATTTCCTTTAAGGGAACAAAATGGAAGAAGTACACCCCTGTTTCTGGCCAAAGATTTGTCGAGTTGAGTCCTATTCTTTCTGACAGTCTTTTGAGTTTTATCTTTGAGTTTCATCATGGTCTACGAAATGTTTTCTCATATCACTTCTGCAGAAGATGTCTGGCACATTTACTACTACAATTTCCATGTATCCAGACATGGGCTTTGTAGCTTATGAATGTTGTTGGCTGTTTACACTTTGTTTGGATGAGGCAGAGTAAAGATATTTTGTCTAACATTTGATTTGGATTAATCTTTGTTAAACTATTGGCCTCTTATTGCCTTAAAGTTCTAGCCAATAGGAAATGTGCCCAACACGCATATCAAGCTACCTTAATACTCTCCCTGCGTGTGATATCGACTCGGATGTGGACGAGGAAGACAAACAAACTAAGCAAAACAAGGTGCACTAACATACACAAAGTGTGCAACAATAAATGGGGAACAAATAATTACGAGACTTTATACCAAATCTCTCAGAATTGGATCTCTGATAAGATGTTTAGTTACTAATTATCCCCGAAACTTAAGTTGATAGGAAATGGGCTTAATAATATATATAGAACTATCTTAGCAAGCCTTTCTATCCGGATGCCTTTGATACATTACATTGTTTTCTTGTCTTTCTTTTGCTCTTTAATAGTCAAAAATATTTAAAAAAAAAAATAAATAAATAAATAAATAAAGGAGTTCATAGCAGTTTGCTAAGGTAAAATGTATATTTGACATTATGGGGTGGCATTATCCATCTCAAAAGATCAATTGGAATCCCTTGCCATTGATTTACCTGATTATCTGTTCGTAGCAGTCTCATGTTGTCTTCTTACTGAAATGCCTCATGGGCTAATGTTACGTTTTGGTCCTCAAATAGTTTTTTTCTGTGCATATTCTGGAACAACCATGAACAGGGGCTAAAGTCAAGAATTAATGATATTGTAGAACATCAACCCTCACCACAAAGAGGGGGGGGGGGGGAAGAAGCGTAAATGTGCTACATATGCCAGTTGCCATTCTTAATCCATTAGATTTTTTCCTTGACAGTCACTTTTCTGCCTGCAGGCGCTTTGGAACATGGACTGTGGCCAAGCCAATGGAGGGCTTTGGTAGACCTATCCTGGAGGGCCCAATTTGTAATGGGACTCGAGTTATTGGGTGGCACACGAATGAAGCAACTAGAAGATCCCGGAGGTTCCATGCTGAAATGACAGGGTTTGCCTTCAATAGCACCATACTTTGGGATCCAAAGAGATGGCACCGACCTACTCTCGAACTTATTAGGCATTCCGATACAGTCAACAGATTTCAGGTTAATTCACGTTTCCTGTCAATTTCTCCTGACATCAGTGTCAGTATAATGATCATTTTAATAGATTGTGGTGCTGAATTTTTTAAAAGTGGCATGGTTAGTTGAATTTGCTAATCAATTCTTAGCTGAAATGACAACATCTGCGACATGAAGGGTGTCAGATGGAACTTAAAATAAGCTTTACCCTTTCTAATTGTCACTCCTGACCAACCTTATTGCTTCACATTTTGCAGGCAAGCACATTTATTGAGCAAGTTGTGGAGGATGAAAGCCAAATGGAATGCTTACCATATGGCCGCTTAAGAATCATGGTTTGGCACCTTAATGTTGAATCATCGTTTTCCTATCCTCCTGAATGGTTTCGGAAGAATAACAGTCCATATAACATTACTCCAATCGCTAAAGTTTTTGTGTGATGAGAATTTCACTCAGAATGATAATTGTAAGTGCTTTAGTTGAGACGACTAAATCCCCCCCCCCCCCAAACCAAACCAATTCGGATTAGAGGGTCTCAAGTTACTTTTCAACTTCAGGTTCCTGAAGTTGAATCTCAGCCATCAATTAATGATCTAATCATCAATTTAAAAATATATTTATCAACTTCATGTTCATGGATGGTTGAGATTCAACTTCAGGCCCTTCTTATCCCCCCCTCCCCCTTCTCCCAAAATTCTATTAAAATTATCAAGAAAAAGTTAACCATTTGAGATTTGTTTCTCTGTGGCTTTCCCTTTTCAATTTGTGAATGTTATCAATGTTGCCGCCGAAACATCCTCACAGAATGTTGCATCTATCTTGTTCCTACCACTCTCTTCTCATCTGTTTGTTCAATTCTCTCTCTCTCTCTCTCTCCTCTCTCTCTCTCTCTTTCGCGTGTTGTAGGAAAGATTGACGAAGGATCAAGCTACAGATTTTTAACCTTCAGTTTCAGCTGTTGGTTGGATGCTTGTGGGATTGGACTTGCTCTAAGAAATCTCGTGCCATAGCCCCTGCAAGTATATATATCAGCGGACAAAATTGTTTCTTCTGCAGCATTCTTCTCTCTTTGAGGCTAGAAAATTTGTCTTCTGTACAGTTGTTTGGTCTTATTTATTTATTTATTTTATTTGTTTTCATGTTTTGTGTTGACTGCTCTTTGCAAAGAAGAAAATCGCATCCAAGTTTATATACAGTGATTGATAAAAAAAACCACCATTATTTGCTTGTAAAATTATAGGTATTTTTCCCAAAAAAAAGACTCCAGAGTCTTGAGTTTCACACAGATGAAGTCGGGAGGCTGCTGTAGCAATCATGTTACTCAAAACCCAGAAAGGAAACTCAATACCATCCACTTCAAATCATGATTTTACTTTCTATTTTTGGGCCGGGCCTGTCACGATTATATATATATATATATATATTCAATTGTTGAGATACACGTATTTATTTATTTATTTATTTATTATTATTATTATTATTATTATTATTATTTTGGCACCTGGAGGGTTCACCATTTGGGTATAATAAAGATATTTTGGTTTCACAATGTTTGATTTTATTTATTTATTTTTTACGTTTTCATTTATTTATACAAAGATGTCCCTGTAATACCTGAAATAAAATGGTAAAAACTTTACCCCCAGGTTGGGACTAAAAATGAATAATCTGTTTTTAGCTTAATAGTTGACACATAATTTCTTCGTAATTTAAATTAAAGTGTAAAATCTTAATAAATGTTAAATTTAACTAGATTTGTGTCATAATGTAGTCATCTAAAAAATGTTAAAATTGGTTAATTTACTCAAATTTTCATTGTCTTGTTAAGTTAATTTAGCAACCTTTCTTTTGAAATTTATATTTATTTGATTATAAATTAAACAATTAAAAAAATATTTTTTCAAACAATTACAGAAATTAGAGTGGTTATTGGTGATTAAAGAGTATTAACGGAAGAAATTAAAAATTAACTTTCACTAGGTGATTTACTTTGTAAATTTATGATTTTATCAACCACCTCTAGTGTTATTGTCTCATTTTAAAGTCAAATTTATTTCGTTTATTAATAGTTATTTTTGCTTTTATTTTTTTTTTTCTGTATAGATATGAAAATAAGTAATTTTTTGATCAAGACTATAAATTTTTTTATTTTTTTAAAATATATTACAAATAATACATATTACTTAGTAATTACTACTATTTGGAAGAAAAAAAAGTTGACAAAAAAGTACAGTAAAAATAGAAAGATGTAACATAAAGGTAATAAACCAAATCAAGTTTTTTTCCACTAGGTGGGGTCGGCTATATGGATTCGTCGACGCCAATTAGATTTGTTTAGGGGTATGTCATCCGATAAATCTAGGTAGGTCAGGTCATGTTTAATGGTTTCTTTCACACCTTCTAACAGGTGTCTCTGCTGGACGCCTTCTAACATGACCAAACCATTTTAATTGATTTTTTCTCATTTTATCTTCAATCGGTGCTATTCTTACTTTGTTCCGAATCTCCTCGTTCCTAATCCTATATGTCCTTGTAATCTCGCACATCCACCTTAGCATCCTCATCTCCGCAACTGCCATCTTCTGACCATGATTATACTTTACTGTCCAACACTCTGATCCAAATAGCAGCTCTGGTCTAACCGCTACCTTATAATACTTTTCTTTCACCTTGAGGGGGATTTTTCGGTCGCACAAAACCCCCGAATCACTCTTCCATTTGGTCTACCCAGCTTGAATCCTGTGACTTACATCAGTATCAATCTCTCATTCTTGTTGCACCATAGATCCAAGGTATCTAAATTTATCTTTTTCTACAATCTTTTGTGTACCTAAACTTACTTCTATACTACTCGTTATCCTACTTTGACTAAACTTATATTCCATATATTCCGTCTTGCATCGGTTTAGCCTAACCTTTTTGTCTCTAACGTATCCCACCACAATTCTAGCTTAGCATTCACTCATTCTCTCGTCTCATCTACTAAAACAATATCATCTGCAAATAGCATACACTACGGCACCTCATCCTGAATATGTCTTGTAATCTCATCTATAACTAAAGCAAACAAGTACAGGTTTAACGCTGAACCTTGATGTAAACCAATCGTGATAGGGAACTCATTAGTCTCTCCACCAGTCGTCCGTATAGATGTCATAACTCTATCATACATGTCCTTTATCGCCTTAATATATGCGACACATGCTCATTTCTTTTTCAATACTCTCCATATAATCTCCCTAAGAACTCGATCATATACCTTCTCTAAATCGATGAACACCATATGTAAATTTTTTTGACCTTCTCTATACTGTTTCATTAACCTCCTTAAGAGAAAGATAGCCAATATGTAATATAAAAGTAATATGTGTTAAAATTTTATGGAAAGAAAGTACAAAAAAGTAATTAAAGTTTGATAACTTTTGGTAAGTTTTGACCTACTAAAGAGGGCCTTAGTCCAATCAACCGATCATCAAATTGTAAATCGAATCAAATTATTTAATTTAAATAATTTTTCAATTTCTTCAAACTGTAACCAACGCAATTATTCAAAAAAAAAACAAAAAAAAAAAAAAAAAAAACAAACCCCCCCCCCACCCCCCAAAAAAGGAAAACCCAATGGACGGGAACTTGGAAGTAGTGGAAACAGGACTGAGAATGGTAATTAATGACAGGTTCGATGCAAGGGCACGTGGACCAGTACGCCGGCACAGCTTGTGATCATGCTCCCACGCGAAGCACACGAACCTCCCACGCGATGCACCTGCTACGCTCATTTCAAATTTTTATTTTTATTTTTTTATTATTTTTCTTTTATACACACCAATTCCTGAATCGCTGGACTTATCCGCTGGGTTGGGAAGATTCGATCTACAAGTTTGGTAAAACTTTTTATTTTTTTTGTTAGTATTCTTATTTTTGGTGAAGTTTTTTTTTTTTTTTTTTTTTCTCCCATAAGATTCTGCAAATTCCTATGACAATTTACACTTTAATAGAATTAAAAAGTAATATCTTTATAACTTTCACATAATTAAATAATTTCACTTATTTATTTTTTCTTTAAATGTCCTTTAACTACCTACTTTTTTATAATTTTTTAATTCTCTTTAAATGCTCCTTAATTATGTATTATTTACTTAAATAACTTTAATTACTTATTATTTACTACTTGAATCACCTTTTTTAATTTCTTTATAATTAAACAAATTAATTAATAATACACACATAATTTTAAAATAAAAATTTACGCATATCACATGTGCATTAAAATAAAAATTTAATTGTATTACATGTGTACCAGTATGTAGAATATATATAAAAATAATAATTAATAGAATTTTTGAATAGATATTTATAATTTGTAAAATTAAAATATTATTAATTATTAAGACAAAAACAAATTACACGTATCAGGTGTACACTGATATCTAATACTAATATACAAAAAGCTGAACCTAATAATTTTTCTCATATTCAACTACCAAATAAAGATGATTTTTTTCTCGTTTTGAACTAAGAATTGAAAATTAAAATGAGTGATAGACAATTAAGTTCAAATGTTATACTCTATTAATAGTTTAAAAAAAAAATGTAGACTAAAAACCTTGTTGGAATCACGGCCCACCACAATCCAAACAAAACTCCATCCTTGAATCGAATATTTTTTTTAGAACCACACAAATTCCACGGAAATCTATATTTATTATTAGGCCTGTTTGATAGATAAAAAATAAAAAAAAAAGTACAATAAAAATAAAAAATGTGACATAAAAATATTATGTAAAAATTTTTTATTAAAGAAAAATATAAAATTAATTAAAATTAATAATTTTTAGTAAATTTTAATTTGATTAAACAGACTTATTATTTTTGAATCTTTCGTATAATTTTTCTCATCATTTTTCACGTGTAATGGAACATATAATATCGGGGTTTGCATCAGCTTTTCCCAGATCTGACCCAGCACTGCAGCAGCACGTGGACTGTGGGGGCGGGGGTGGATTCGATGTCGGCTTCATGAAAATTTTATTTATTTTTAATTTAATAATTTAAGAATACTTATATATTTTTGAATCAAAAGTTAAAATCGAACAATTAAAGTAAGAATTGCCAGAGATTGATGTCAACTACTGCGATGATGGTCCCTCGGGTTACTATTGTGCACACCTTCTAATCCTCTTCGCTTGCACTGAAAATCAAGAGAAAATACCGTCTAATTTCACCCAACTACAAAGATGAATATTTGGTGTGTTTGAAGTTATATAAAATTATATAAATTTATAAAAATTAATATTTTATGTCTTGTACAGTACATAAAAAATTTAAATTTTATTATCTCGTAATTCATATTTATAGAGATCTATAAAATTTTATATTATTTTATTTGACCTTCAAATAAGGTCATTATTTTATATCCCTTTTTATATTTGAAAATTTTGAATAATTTAATTGATTTAGTTCGTCAGTTTTTTTAATAATTAATTAACTACCACAAAAATATAAATGTATTCATTTTGGTATTCATCATGTGAATATAAATCAAATTAATATACAAATTCACGTATAGTTTACATTTGAAAAATACTTTAACTGATAAAATTTTGAATTTGTTTCCAATCGTTCCAACATCTGAGTCATTAACAAAAAAATCTGAATGATTCTTCCCAGACTATCTAAATGGTCAAACAAATATAATTTTAATTTAGGTTATGATTATTTTCAATTAATATTCTAATTTAATTATGAATCTTTTATTTTATGGCAATAAATTTAATAGGAGTACGACGATTAACAATTATTAACAAGGGTTCCAATTTTCAAATTCAATAGATCAAATATTGCCAACAAATTCAGATTTTAATATTTTATATTTTTACGAGTTTTCTTATAAATTCAAAAATGTCTCATCTATAGATGATTCATCTATCGATAGATGATTCATCTCTCATAGGTAAACAATTTTTATTAATTATTTATATTTTTTTAGCTAAATTTCGACACATAATATTTTTATATTAAAATTTCATATTTTTTACAATTTTTTTTTTACCAATTAAACACCCTTAAATGCGAAGAGATGCCATACTTGTCAACTTTAAAGCACGACTGCACGAGCCAAGTTACCGGCACAGTCATGGATGGATGCCCCAACCAGCGTTGGTTGGAACATCCTAAACCCCCCCATATACGCACGTATATATGATGCCAAGAGATATTCAATATTTTTGTAATCTTCTTCATCATTGTTACTTTTCATACTATTGAAAGGTCAAGGTCTTCTTTCTTATCTTTAGACAGGGAAAGGAAGGATAAAAGGCAAAATATCCGAATCAGGAGGTACGTATAATTGAAGAGGGAGAGAGGACCGAACCGAACTGAATCGGCCGAACAGATTTGAATTTTAATTTATTTAAGCTCGACTCAAATTACTTATATTGAATTCAAGTTTGATTCTAACTTATTGTTATGAAAATTTAAATCACTTTCTGGTGATACTCTTGATGAATAATGGTAAATACGAACATAAAAAGAGAAAAAAAAAAAAATAAACACACACACACATAATAGAAGAATAAATGATTTATATGGTTTAACAATTTGTCTACATGCACACGGATAAGATAAAATCGATTTTCAATTATAAGAAATTCTAACCATAAAACATGAAATTACAAAAGAAATATAAGAGAATTTTAAAGAAACCTAAACAATCCTGTCAATTCCACCTATTTGAGATGAACCCTCTTCTTGAATCTCCCTACTACACAGCTTCAGACACCATCATGGACTTTCAAGGTAAATCCAAATAATAATAATAATAATAATAATAATCACAACAAGATCAGTCCATGTATATGTATATGGATATGGATATTTTCTCTTATTTTTACTTTTTGATCATACAACCTAATGGCTGTTCTTATCTACTTTGTGCTTCATTTTCATTTGTCTTGTTCTAATCTTCCTCTTTTTCTTCTTCTTTATTTATTTATTATTATTTTATTATTTATTATTTGTTTTTTTTGTTTTTTTTTTTTGTTTTTTTTTTGAAGGAAGGAGATTTCGATTCGGAAAAATTCATGATAAGCAAGTCATATTGGCCATGACTGGATTGGGCATGGTAATCTTTGAGAAGTATCTATATGTATACATAGTGATGCTATATATTCTGCCATAATAATCTATTAGAAAATTATCGAAAATTTGTAATTAGAGTGTATTTTAAGGGTATTTTTATTTAAAGCAATAAATTCAAGAATTTTTATATTATTTTAATAATTTTCTTTGAGAAATCTTTCCGGCATAATATTTTTTCCTACTAATATATTTTCTCTGAGTTTCTTTATGACACGGTTGCCTTATATGTGTATATACTTACTGTATATATTACTGTATATAAGTCTTCCCCATAGACGGGACTCCGGAGGAAAGGCAACATGCCTTTTGGGTGCCAGTTGATAGTCGTTACTATGAGATTTCCAAAACACTTGAGTTAAGGTTCCCAGGAATCTCATTTTTTTTTTCTTTTTTTTTTAATTTGAAATTCAAAACTAACTTTTTAAATATCTATTTATTTTATTCTCATTTTTTTTAACTAAAAAGAAATAAAAAAATTCAACTTCCCTAAATTTATTTTACTTTCTGCCTTTTACGTTTTTTTTTTTTTTTTCTTTTTTTCCCCACCCTCCACAAATCTAATAATCTAGTTGTTACTTACCCATTTTCTCTACTTTAAATCCAGTTCTTGTGGTCCACAGGATTAATAAGCATGGGTGTAATGTATAAGATTGGTTTGAAAATCTTATAAAGTTGGAAATTTTGAATTAAACTAATTGTTAGGCTTTTAAGCTCACCTCAAATAATTTAATTGTTATATATATATATATATATATATTTAACCTAGTTGAGTTTAAAATAAAACGAATTATAAATTTTGTTCAAACTCAACTTGATTTTGACTGTGTTTGGATGGTTAAATTTTACAATAAGTTATAAACTTCTGACCATTTTTGCTTTCATAAATTTATTTTATAATTTTTGTCAATTTTTTAATAATTTTTTTGACCAAAACTATTTTAGCGTGGTGCATCAACCTCGTTAAAACAAATTGTGTTAGAAAATTTGAGTTAAACCACCGATCTAAAAAAATAATTGTCGCATTAAATTTTTTTCGCCTTTCTTCCAAAAACAACCCCCCCAAATAATAGGCTGAACTTTGAAAAAGTTTTTAACAACTCGAACACAAATTGTGTTCGAACTGGTTAGTTTATTTTATAGTGGTATTCATAATTTATTACGGCAAATGCAGCAAATGAAATTTCATTGATTAATTCACTGCGGCTTTTGATGATCAGGGTTTGAAACTAGAGAGTTGCCTAAACTCCACAACGTACATGTCAGAGACACCAAAAGTGATCAGAATCGAAAGAGGAACAAGCGCAAGCATTTACCTAGACAACGCTGCTTATCAAAGCTTTATATACGGTAAATTCAGAGTGAGCCCAGTGGAAATGGAAAGTGCAGCTGTGGCTCTCGTTTGTCTTCAACAGAAGGTGCCTTTCATCGTTTTTAGGGCTCTTTCCGACTTGGCTGACGGTGGTTCTGCAGAGTCTAACAAGGCTGCTACTTTCACTTCTCTCGTAGCCAACAATTCCGTCACAGTTATTGTCGAATTCATCAAGACCTTGTCGGTTGACCTAATTTCAAAGGCTTGAGCGTCGAGAGATTAACTTATTTTGTATGTCTATGTGAATCACTAATAAGAGGCATATCGGCTTCTCTTGCTTTGTCCTCTTAATAAATGTTTTTCTTGAACATTTTAGCTAGCCCAGGCAAGTTGAGTGAGTGGTTAGTTGTTCAAATTTTAATTTACAAATCTTATCAAGTTTGAAAATATACTTGAATTTATCTTCTTAAGCTTACGAGTCAAAATTTAATCGGGACAAAAAAATTTAAGTGACATTTAGTTAGCATTTTTATTTTTTATTTTTTATTTTATGTGCCTTATGTTTTGAGAATTTTAAAATATAAAAAATAGAAAACGCACTTGGTTAAACATTTTTTGTTTTTCTATTTTAAGATTCTTCTTATTCTTAATTTTTGCTAGGGATTAATAGGATCAAGTTCAAAACTTTGAATTCTCTCCAATATCCAATGAATTCTCAACTATATAATATAAGAATACGTAATATTACAAAATAATAAATATTATGGTATTAATATAAATTAATTTTTTTGTATGTGATGATTTTGACGAGAACTAATCAAGATAGAAATTCAAATTGAAATCCATTTCTTGTCTTGTTCTGTCACACCAAACATGAGATTTGTGAGTTCCATTTCATCAACAATCCAATTCTTTATTTATCCTCCAATAAGATACGACCAAGTGAAAGTAGCCCAAGAGGGTATTAGAATTTTATGTTAAATTTGCATTTATGAATTTATAATTAAAAGATTTGACAATAGTTATTTATAAAAGAAAATTATTCAAATATAATTTTACTAGTTTAAATAAGAATTTGAATAGTCTAAAATGATAGATTTAAAATTAAAAATAAAAAAGTAATTAATTAAAATCCACTATAATTACGACTCTGCCTTCTGGAAAGTATGGGAAGAAAGTCCAACAAATACATGATGATGAACAGAAATAAGAAAGGGAGAATCAAATTGTAATACAACTTTAAATTGGGACGGAGAGCACAGGATTGTACTGATTTCCCTGCAGAACATTCCTAAATTCCAGTTCCTTCACGCTAGAATAGAGGGTAAATTTAGAACCTACTTCCAAAGTAAATTGAATTTCCTTCACAAACATTCCCCATTGAAGTCCCAACCAATAGAACCAAAGGTTGAAGCAAGCAACTCCTTGAGCATGACAAACTTCACTCACCTGATCTGACTTCATGCCCTTCATGCAAAGCCCTTTCCATCTCATCCTTGGAAGGACCATAAGCCCTACTACAAACAAGAAAATACATAATATTGAGCAAACTAAGGCCGGAAATAACCCAGTAATAGTAGTCATAGTGACCCTTGTTAATATTGCTTGAAACCCAACTCTCTCCCCCTCCTTTTTTCGTAATATCGTCAATGGTACTCATTAGGAAACTTGCTAGCAAGCTTGAGAATGCCATCCCCACTGCTGACAGATTGGATGCTATGCTAGTCATGCTTCGAGGAAACTCCAACATGTAGAACTCGTTCTGCGCGACTACGTTGAAAGCATACGCAATGCCACCCAAGATATTCTCGGGCACTAACCAAAACGCAGACATATGAATCACGGCATGTGGATTGTCTATATAACCTTCCTCGATTGCAGTAGCTCGTCGGATACTCTCGACAATGGCTTTCACTACTATCGACAGGAAAGAGACACAAAGCCCGATCCCGATTCTCTGTCTAGCACTGAGGTGGACTGGCTTTCCCATGATTCTTGATGCCAAGGGGAGAATTAGGCGATAGTAGATCACAAGCCATAGCAACAGAGAAACATTAAAAAAATGCCGAAAGAGGCTGCTGGAATTTCAAAGCTTGAAGTGATGTGCCGATCCATTGAGCTCGCTTGGAGTACTGGAAAAGAAAATTGACTGTTGTTTATATTCATTATGATACTTGATGACCACAATGGGATGACCTTGATTATCGTCTTTAACTCTTCTACTTGATCTACGGTACAAAGGCTCCACGGGTCTGAAGCTTGTCCATCCGGCATTAATTCTTGTTGAGGATTTCTAATAATGCAAGCTTTGTTTAAGAACCTGGAGAAAGTCAAATAACCGAGAAAAAAAAGACGCGCACACACACAAGAGTTATCATAATTTCATTAGTCCTATTTCAATAACACCATGAGAGCAACCGAATATCGGAGATAGACTAACTTGATTTTTCTTTCGCAAGAAAAGGATAATGTTGTTATTAGATTTTCAAGAGTGTACCTTAGCTTGTCACTTGGCACAACCAGCATTGATCCTGTTCTGTGGTGGTACGCAATTGTGCTCTGTGAAGCTAATGAAAGATGTCTGTTTCTATAGGAAGCAACAATCACTTGAACGTACCCAGTGAGCAAGCTTGAATTCGCTTTTAACTTGATGTAAAATGGAGATTCCAAGAAGAATGAAAGAGCTGAAATGAACATAAGCAGGACAGGAAGTCCAAAACCAACTTGCCATCCTGTGTGTTCTTGAATATAGACAATACAAGTCATTGCAACAACTACTGATAGTGCTGATGCAGCATTATACCAGTTCATGTAGGTCTCCAAGGCACCCACATTTCCAAGGTTGTTATGCGTGCATAACTGATCCATACCAAAGGCTAAAGAAGATGCCCTGACACCCCCAGCTCCAATAGCCATGAGTACAAAAGAAGAACATAACATAATGAGTTGGAAGGTTGTCGGGGAGCTGCAGGTCTTACCGGACAGATCACAAGGAGGAGGCCTTGCTTGTGGAAATATGGTGGTTAACCACAAAAGAACCATCCCCTACAAAAGCAAATAAACATCCCTTACATTAGAACTTGATCTGATCTTGGTTGTATTTGCATTTAAAATATGTTTTCAACAATAATGTGAATCTACTTTACTTTTATGCATAAAAACCCGGAAAACTGGATTTTGTATCCTGGTTTGGAAATGGAAATTATCCGTATTGCCATTTGCTAGCATATTGGCCAACCCCAGATCAGGGAAATACATTGGCAAACCAAGGATTAAAATTCCGAAGTTGTTTTGGCGGCACAAAAGTAGGAAAAATATGTAAATGGTTAGAAATGTAAATTAAAATCTATCTAAATGTATTATAAATTGTATAACTAAATAACTTACAACTTCGATATATCATGCTACATTTTGACGGATTCAGGGGTTTGAAGTTGTTTTTTAACTTCAGGTTCATAAATTTAAATCTCAACCATTCATTTACTATCAAGTTAATCTGATTATTCAATTTAAAAATACAATTTTTTATTTTTTAAAAGGTAAATCAATAAATAACTAAGAAAAAGAAACACAAATGCAAAACCTCCAATCCCTTTTGTAAATTCGTACAAAGTTATGCTAGGCCTCACAATATATTTGTACTTATGATTATATCGAAAAACTAACAACAACATTATTGCCCAAGCTATGAGTCACAAAATATTAATGTGATATCAAATAATCTTTTCTTAGACGTTATGTCCGTCTATCTAAACCCGATTGTTTTTCTACACACGCTTTGTTTGATCGTATGATTCATAGCCCTTGGATAGGCCATGATAACATGCTAAAGTAGAAACATCAAGTCTCAACTTTTAAACATTATTCTTAAGTCCCAAAAGGTATAAGATGGAATTGATAGTCCAGAAGTTCGACACAGTAACAAAGAAAGGATTTATTTCATCACTCCTTTTCACAATTGTCTAGTAGCACATACAGTATAATATGTATGCCATGGTGGAGCTCCCATTAGGGTTAGTCAAACGTTAACACCATAAGAATCCTTGTGTAGTTGCTTCTTAAGCACCTAACTTGAGCCTCTTAAGACAGTCACTCCTTAGCACCTTCTCATGAGTCTCACATCCGGCTATTCTCAAGTTTCATGGAAATGTGAATTTATTCCATGTTCAACTAATGTAGTCTCATCTTAGTCAAATGCTAAGACGATATATAATAACTTAATCCTTGCTCGCTTTCTAAGCACTAGGGAGATCCAAGCACATTGATACTCGTTACTATTTCATTAGAGATATCGTTGCGCAAGATCAAATTGGCCTAAAGTATGTCCTCACCATCGATATAGTTGCTTATTCCACAAGTAAACCCATCCCAAGAGAGATCTTTCATAGACATGTTAGAGGCTTGGGGTTATGTAAAATTTGATATTCTTGTAGAATGAACATTTTTATATTATGTATTAATAAAATATATATATATATATATATATTTTTTTTTGTTGTTGCAAATTTATTTTGTTTAATTGGTGAACATATGTTGTTACATGAGTCAAGTCACCGGTTTTGGTCAGCTCTCTCATACGGGTGATCGCCCCGACACTTGAATAGCGAGCGGGATGAGACATACATAATCATCATGGTCTACTAATTAGTGCCCTACTAAATTGGGATTGTAAGTTATTTTTTCCAACCCATTCCATTCCCAAGTTCCAACACAGCCTAATGTCTTTAATTGGTGCCCTGCTAAATCGGGACTGTTAGCAGAAAAAAGCAAATAATCACCGTATAACCAATAAAATGTAGGAATTGGGAGTGAAGAATTAATTTACCAGAAGGTTAAAAAGGGACCCAAATCCGATGGTCCGAAACCGACCTACAAAAGCATCAGCAAGATAACCCCCAACGACAGGAGCAGCACCGAGGGCAGCTGACCAGAAAAAGAGCAAGTTGGAGCCAGCAACCATTCCCATATGATACTCATTCATCAAGTAGATTATCATGTTATAGGACAGCCCAGAACTAGCCACCTTCTCAAACGCTTCATTCACTGCATGCCCATAACACATCAAAGGTACTGATCAGTTAAAAAATCATGTTCTAAAAAAAAAAAAAAAAAGTTTGGGATTGCGATGGAGATGGGTTTTCGCAGAGGACGCACCAATTATGAATGGGATGGTTCTGAACCCACCCTTTGGGGTGCTTCCCAAAAGCGGCTCACTAATCATCATCTTATTTCCATCCTCTGAACTCTCCATCGGAATTTCTCCTCTCCTCGATGTGCAAGTGCGCCCAGAGAGACAGAGTGAGTGTGTGTTTTTTTGGCTGATGCGATATATAACCGCCGAAAAAAAAAAAAAAAAAGAGAGTTTTGGCAGATATTTTTGGTTGCAAGAGCAAATGAACGATAGACAGGCTGGACTGGTCCTAACTTCCTGATAATCTGGGTGGTCCTAACTCTGTATTTTTTGCCTGCGTGCATGGGACACGAGGTTTATTATTATTATTATTATTATTATTATTATTATTATTATTATCTTTGCCGTCGGAAGCTATTGCGGTCGGTGCTTATTTGCTCTTTGCTTAAATTTTCATAGTTTTTTTTTTTTTTTTTGGATGCTATATTAGTTAGGCTTCGAGGAAACTCTGACATGTAGAACTCAAGTTGCCCAACCATATTAATGCTGACATGTGAACCACATTTTGTCGATTGGCTGCATAGTCTTCCACAATTGTAGTAGCCCGTCGAATCCTCTCAACGATGGTTGTCACTACCATTATCAGGAAAGGGAAAAAAAATCCCAATGCCAATCCCAATCCTTTATTTAGCGCTGAGGCCCCATGACTCTTGATGCCAGGGGGAGGAGTAAGCGATTGTAGACCACAAGCCATATCAACAGAAACAATCGTGAAAATGTCAAAACAGGTAGCGGGGATTTCAAAGCTTGAAGTAATGTGTCGACCCATTGCTTTTGCTTGGAGTTACTTACGGACATTATGATTCCCGTTGACTACAATGGGATGATCTTGATTATCGTCTTCAACTCCTCTACTTGATCAACAGTACAAAGGCTCCGTGGATCTGAGAATTGTCCATCAGGGGTTAAGTCTTGCTCAAGATCTCTGGTAATGCAAGCTTTGTTTAAAAACCTAGAAGAAAATCAAATGAGGGAAAGAAAGAAAAAAGTTACAGTTTGTTTAATGGCATCTACTATTCAGATAACTGCGGAAATTTTTTATTAGATAATTCTAGAAAGAATGCGTTTATTCGATAAGTGGATAATTCTAGGAGAGATGTATTTATTAGATAAAAGGTACAGCCAATGCTAAATTGTATTTATTAGATAAAAAATTAAGGCCAACTTGTCCCGTTACGCTAGTACCATGTTAGTCTGATAAAAGATTAGAAAAATCAAATGACTTTTACTTGTATTTCTATATATATTTGTAATATATAGAGAATCAATCCTATTTATAAGGTGAGAAATAGAACAAAAATTAGATATATTTATTCTATTCAAACTCTAATGTACTTATTCTAATAAAACACTACACGGGATTTATATTAGCATATCATATATATATATATATATATAAAATTAACACAAAAGAGTTATAGATTTTTGTTAATAGGAAAATGATAACTCTATTATTAGATTCTCAAGAGTATACCTTAGATTGTTACTTGGGGCAACCCGCATTCATCTTTTCTGTGATGGTACAACATTTTTGCGTACGGTGAAATTACTAATATAAAATGTTTGTTTCTATATGAGGCAACAATCACTTGAAAATATGCAGTAAGCAAGCTTTTTGTAGCCTTTAACTTGACATACAAGTGAGAGGTCAAAAAGAATGAAAGAGTTGCAATAAACATGAGTATGACAGATAGCCCAAAACCAACCTGCCACCCTGAGTTCTCTTGAACGTAAACAATACAACTCATTGAAATAATAATTGACAATGTGGATGCAGCATAAAACCAAGTCATGTATCTCTCCAAGACACCTACTGCTGCATTTCCTTGGTAATTATGCGTCGTTTCCAGTTGATCGACTCCACAAGCCAAGGAAGATGCCTTGATGCCTCTGTCTCCGATGGACATCAATGCTAAAGAAAAACATAAGATAATGAGTTAGAAAGTTGTTGGGGAGCTGCATGCATTATTAGACTGGTCGCAATTAAGAGGAGGCTTTAACTCTGGAAACATGGCTGTTAACCATAAAAGAACCATCCCCTGCAAGAGTGAAGAAACATTCCCTACATTAGATCTTGAAAACATAGGCTCCTATGAATCTAAAAAGGTATATTAACTAGGTTCTACTAGTTCTCGGAGAAAATAATTAAATAGATATGCCTAATTAGTCAGATGGGAGTCTCAGTAGAACTGTAAATAAGTCGTGTCGAACCAACTATTAGCATGTTCAAACTTATTTGTTAAATTAACTAACAAACTTGAGTTGAGTTTTAAACGAGCCCGAAATAATGTGTTCAAGGTTATTTGTTAGATTTATTGGCGAACTCAAACTTGAGCCAATCATGCTGGATTGCGAGCATCAAATCAAGGTATATATAAATGCATGAATATGTTCATGAACAATAAGTAAATTTATTTGTGAACCTTATTAAGTCGTATAAATGAGTTTGTTTGTAAACAACTTGTAGGATACTCTATTCCTTTACAGCCCTATACCTTCAGCTGTTTGGATTGGCTATCAATTTTCCAAAATTTATGTTTTTAACATTAATTTAATAACACTCCCCTCCCCGCCCCCCAACCAAAAGAAAAAAAAGAGGGGGGTCAAATCGTTCTTGAGCCGGTGGACTAATATTCTTGACCACCCAGTTAACCAGTTCATTGGGTCATGTTGGGACTGTAAAAAAGCCTAGGCCTAACTGAACTTGAACTGGATCGTTTTCTGGTCGAACCAATATAATTAGGGCCCATTTGATAAAATTTATGTTTTTTTATTTATGTTTATTTGATTTTGTTTTTAATTTTTTTATTTTCAATTGTCATTTTTTTCTTCAAAATAAAACCAGAAAATTTTTTTAAAGAAATAAAAATTTGTTTTCAGTAATTAATTTTATATTAATAAAATATATAATTTAATTATTTTTATAAAATTAATTAATTTTAATAAAATATATTTCATATTAATTTAATTAAATAATTTAATAGAATATATTTAAAATAATTATTTTAATGTTGTACAATATTTATTTTTCAATAATAATTAATTTAATAAGTATAGTAATAAATGAAAAAATTTAATAATAAATTATTATTCAATTTAATAAAATACATCATTTTAAGAGGTAATTATTACTTATTAAAAGTTTGAATTTAATAAAATGAATCATTTTAGTAATAAATTTTAATAGTAGTTTTAATTTTAATAAAATAAATTATTTTAATATGTAACCATTATTAATTTTAATAAAATAAATCATTTTAATATGTAATTATTATCAATGAAAAATAATTCTAGTTTAATAGAATAAATCATTTTAATAATAAATTATTATTCTAATTTTTATGAAAGAAATTATTATAATAATATATTATTTATTAAAAATAATTCTCGTTTAATAAATTTTTTAAATAAACTAATTCATTTCAATATGATACAACAAAAATAGATAAAATGTTAAAATTGACAAAAAAATTTATAAAAAATTAAAAACATGATTTTTTTTGTTTATATTTTTTTGGGTAAAAAATAAAAATAAATTTACCTAGCATATTATTATCATCAATTTTTTAAATTTTATAAACATAGAAAAAATAATAAACAAAATCGTTACCGAATGGGCCTCAATAATCGAAGTTTCAGTCGTTCTTACACTGCACTTAAATGATCAACAATTAAACGAGAATTTTCATTTTTATTAGCTTTATTACTTATACATTACTAACACTAAAACAAACACACAGTAATACAAAAAAAAAAAATCCGTTTGACGGGCCAATTTCTAGTGAATTGTCCCCCACGTGCATCATGAAGTGACAAAAGGTGTTTAAATTATTTTTAATCTAATAAAGTTATTTTAATAATAAATTATTATTTTAGTTTGAATAAAATAAATATTTTTAATATGTAATTATTATCTATTAAAATTTTACTAAAACAAATTATTTTAATACGTAATTATTATTTATTAAAAATTTTAATCCAATAAAATAAATCATTTTAATAATAAATTATAGTTTTAATTGTAATTAAATTAATTTTAATAAAATAAATACTTGAATATGTAATTCTTATCAATGAAAAATAATTTTGATTTAATAATATAAATTATTTTAATCGTAAATTATGATTTTAATTTTTATAAAATAAAAATATTATAATACATTATCTATTAAAAAAAATTTATTACGTATGCGTTACTGACACTAAAAGAAGCACGCAGTAATATAAAAAATAAATAAAATAAAAAAATAACATTGGTTTGAGCACGAAACTTCCAGTGAATTGTCAGCTACTGCGTCACGAAGGGACAAAAGGGTTTTCAAAAGTCGACGTGGCACAATCCCCCCCAGAGCTAGGCGTCAAATGGGCACCAACTGCGCCGGAATCTTTGAAAAATTCCGCCTACAGTATTATATATTATTTTTTATTAAAAATTATAAATTATTTTAATAAATTATCCTTTCTAAGGCTTCTTCAGCGTCCTTGGTAGTAACTGTTACGGTAGTTACTAACCAGTATAATGATGAGCTAAATTTACTTTCTTATATTTTAATTTTTTTTAAAATTTTTAAGAGTAAAATGTCAAATTAATCAAAACTAAAAATTTATCTTAAAAAAGTCACTTTTTTTTCAAACACAAAAATAGTTAACTTATTTTAAAATAAGACAGTTACTTCCTTCTCAAATTAAGTCTAAATTTTAAAAAACAACCATTTTTTTTTTGGTTAAGTAATAAAAAAAAAATAAAAACAAAAGTTTGAAATAATTTAATAAGCTTGAAGTATTAGCGTTTACTCCATCAATTCGTCGAAACTAATAGGTGGCATTTAGATGATTAATTTTTATAAAAAGTACTACTGTGAAATGATACTTTGTGAAATTTAATTAAAAGAAATTAATAAAATTAGTAAAATTTATTTATTTTTTTATTTTTGTATTTTTGGTAAACTAAACACCACGTATATACAATCAGTTATATTTTTTTTTCTATATAATTGAAATTATATGCTTCCATAGTAAAAAAAATCTATAATATTTTTATATTTCATATTATCCTAATTATGTTTTTTGGATTTAAATTTTAACCTTATACTTCCCCTTGCCTTTGCCCCACCACCCCCCAACCAAAATCTTGACTCAGTCCCATGGCATAATTGAAATTGACTTTGTTTGGTATGTCGCGATTCTTCAAAAATTACTAATTTTTATCAAATTTTTTAATTATTTAATCAAATTCAATCACATCTTATTTTTACATTAATTTTTTATATTTTTTATTTTTTTATCCAAACACCAACAATATTAATGTCTTCGATATAAGGAATTACTGCGTCTTTTCATGGTATCCGTGCAATCCTAATACATGTGATTATAAAATATTAATAAAAAATTAATTTTTATTTCTTCCACTTCCATCAATTACCATGTTTAATTTGTGTTCATCATATTTAAGTATCTTATGATTTCGGTTACTCAATTTTCGCTTTGGTTTCTAATAAGAAATTAAAAATAAATGTCTAAAGATTGGGGGAAAAAAATACTTAATATGGTAGTTTATGGACAAAATATACTAAATAAACTTAAAATACTTTGATGGAATACACTTTAATTAATTTAGTGGATTGCTTAGATTAAGGGAGTTGTCAACTCTTTAAGATATTTATATATTAATTAGTAGAGTAATGTTATTTCATCTGATTAATTCGTTTGGATAAATTATTTTTTGAATTCATATTATTTTTTTTAAATTTCACTGTTTACCAACCATACCTTTTACCGAAAAAATTTCAATATATAGTGAAAAATTGTTCAACTTCAATAATCTCTACTATTGCTTTCAAAAAAAAAAAATTAAACTATAGGTTTGGTGAAACTTCTTTTTTTAGTATTCCTTATTTTTAGTGAAGGTTTTTTTTTTTCCATAATATCCTTTAAATTCCTATAAAAATCTACACTTTAATAGCATTAAAAAGTAATTTCTTTATAATTTTCATATAATTAAATAATTTCACCTATTTATTTTTTTATTTTCTTTAAATACTCTTTAACTACCCACTATTTTGTAATTTTTAAATTTTCTTTAAACTTTAACAGCCATTAAGCTTTAGCAGAAATGCAACTCCAAGGAGGTAAATTAAATGGGTTTTGCCAGGGGTCGAACCGGTGGGTCAGATTTTCAACCCACCCAGTTCGAACCCAGTTCACAAAATGGGTCTGGTGTGGAGGGCACTCAATCTGCAGTAGTCCAAGTCATGTCATTCTCAAAGATCCAGTGACACACCTCAATTTTTCCAGGACCCGAACCTAGAGCCATGAATGCTCCATGACCTGCGCTCCAAGCGGATGTGTCCAAGTGACAGATGGCAACTCCGTGGTTGATCTTGGCCTTTGACTTCGGGTCCAACAGATCCGCTTCGTAGACCCGGACCTTGGGAACAGGGTGGCAGTAGTAGAGGAGGAAAGGGAACAGGCTCTGGTGACAAGACACCGACTTCGTCAGTCCGCCGCCGTTGATTGTGTTGACCGATCCGATCATCACGTCCTTCTTTGACCCCGCCGTGCTTTGGGTGGTCCGAACCACCACATTGCGACCCAAGACGGAGATGGCGAAGTCGATCAGGTCCTCGGCCGAGCCCACGCACCGTTTGGTCTCGCCCCGACTGGGTGCCCTCTCGCACTCGGTCAAAGCCTCTGTGGGGGCGGGGATGGATTCGATATCGGCTTCGATTATAACATCGTGAAAGTTTTATTTGTTTTTAATTTAATAATTTACGAATATTTATATATTTTTGAATTAAAAAAATAAAATCTGACAATTAGAATAAGAATTGTCACAGGCTGGTATCAATTACTGCGATGCTAGTCCCTCAGTTTATTATCATGCACACCTTCTAATACTCTTTGCAAGCATTGAAAATCAAGAGATAATATTTATACTGTTTAGAGTTAAAAAAATATAAAATTTTATAAATTTTTACGAGCATAAATTATTATATTGTAAAATTTAAATTTTTTACCACTATACAAAACACAATAAACTAATTTTTACAAATTTATATAAATTTATATAATTCTAAACACACCCATTATTTAATTTCACCCAACTACAAAAGTGAATATTATTTTATATCCCTTGTAATATTTGAAAATTTTGAATAATTTATTGATTTAGTTCGTCAATTTTTTAGTATATGAAAAATCCTAACGTATAATAATTAATTTAAAGTAGCATGAAAATATAGATGTATTCAATTTAGTATTTATTATATAAATATAAATCAAATTAATACACAAATTCACATATAATTAATTTTGAGAGATAGTTCAATTGATAAGAGTTAGTGGGCCGATGTCCACCCCTACGCCAAACCAAGTCAATCAACAACTTATAATGTATACAATGTAAAGACGAATGTGATGAATCGAATATGAGCAGATAAGATGTGATTTATCTGTTTAATATAAAAATATCTCAAAAAATAACACAAATATATTTTTGTATGGAAAAATTCTACAATAAAATTTTATTAATACTCAAAATATGTCTTTTTCCATGAATTATAATGTTTTAAATAGGAAACAAAAACTAGTAAAATCAGGATAAAAATCTTCAAAACAGAAAAATAAATAAAGAAAATTAATCTTAACGTAATTAAAGAATAAAATATTTTAAAAATGAAAAAAGATTGAAATTCTAGACGTAACAAATAGAATCACTTTCGGAGTCTCGGGTCACAACTGAAAGCGGTGAATTTGAAAAAATACCTGAAATAGGAAGTTATAGTGTCAAAAGGGATAACCTAGCAAAAAGTTACAGCAAAATCAACCCTTGCCGTAATCTTACCTTTTCAAATACTCTTTTAAGGCAGTCTGGTTTGCACCATGCGCGAGGGACTTTGATGTTACAAATGAAATGGCACTGCAGAGGCATGGAGACGGCCCTGATGGCGAACTGGCCCTTGAAGTGAATGGAGACTACGCGAGAGAACATTAAGTTTGCAAATTATGCGGCAAACGTAACCGACTGCAGCTCACATGACAATTTGCTGAGCAATGGTTGGTACCAACCAGAGGAAGTCTTCCCCATAGATGGGACTCCGGAGGAAAGGCAGCATGCCTTTTGGGTGCCAGTACATGATAGTCTTTACTATGAGATCTCTAAAACACTTGAGGTAAGGTTCCCAGGAATCTCATCTTTTTTTTTTTTTTCATTTTTAATTTGAAATTTAAAACTAACTTTTTAAAAACAAATATCTATTTATTTTATTCCCATTTTTTTAACTAAAAAGAAATAAATAAATTCAACTTCCCTAAATTTATTTTACTTTCTGCCTTTTACGTTTTTTTTTTTTTTTTTGTCTTTTTTTTCCCCACCCTCCACAAATCTAATAATCTAGCTGTTACTTACCCATTTTCTCTACTTTAAATCCAGTACTTGTGGTTCACAGGATTAATAAGTATGGGTGTAATGTATAAGATTGGCTTGAAAATCTTATAAAGTTGGAAAATTTTGAACTAAACTAATTGTTAGGCTTTTAAGCTGACCTCAAATAATTTAATTGTTATTGTTAGAAATATCCTAATGTATATATGATTTTCTAATATTTAATTACTTTAAGTCATAGACGATTTGTATTTAGGAAACTCACAAAATTATAATCTTATTAATATTAAATTTTTTATTCACTATATAAATATAAGATTTCGTTATACAATATTAATACATAATTTTTTCCTTCTCTTTTTATTCTAACGTGATATCAGAGCTATGATGAAACAATTCCTCTTTCATCACTGTAAAGAAGCCATTCTTGGTTTCCAGTTAATTCCAACTTTCACTTAATTCCAATTAATAAATAAATATATATATATATATATATATATATGCACAGCCGTGGTTTTCGGTTTTGTCCTCTTTCGTCACCCCCTTCCAGCAGCCTTCTCCGGCCACAGTTCTCTCCGTTCCGGTGACCCGAGCCCCTACCCCGTCAGCCCCAATCGCCAGGCCACCCATCCTACACTGCAGTCGGAGCCTCCCAAACCCCCGTCTCCGCCACATGCTACAATCGAGTCCCCTACCCCATCAGCCTTAAATTTCTGTCAGCCTCACCTATTTTTGACACACCGAACTGCCTAATCGCCATCAGCGTAACCCCGCCATACTCTTTTCAATCCACACTAGCACAATCAAAAGCTGGTTCGGTTCTGCATATCACCCAGCATCCCTCATGGGTTCAGTTCTGGTTCAACCAAACTAGGCCCAACTCCTTCTTGGCCGGTTTAATCAACCCCAGACCCAGTACGGACCGATTCAAACCAGTTCCCAGGGTTTTCCAGCCTTCTGATTCTAGTTTTGACCTCCATTTTGGCATACTTTGTCTTTTCAATGCACTAGTTGCTTAATTCTTCTCTATGGATCGTACTGATGTTGCCCAACCTATCACTATCATTCTCTCTGGCTCCAATTATCTACTTTCGACTGATGCCATGTCCAGTTTTTTAAAAGACAAAAAGCTCTGAAGCTATGTATCTGGTGATATCCATCCCCCAGTTAAAAATAAAAATGAACCAGATGACACATTTAATGAACGTCTTGATTAATAGGACAGCAAGAATCATCAAGTGATCACCTGGCTTTGCAACACCTCCATTCCTTCTACTGGCTCTCAATTTCACCGCTTTGAGACCGCTAAAAAGGTGTGGGATTTTTTCGCTTATGATACACTACCGATGATCTTGCACATCAATATCAAATTTTGGCTCAGCTTCATCGTCTTCGTCAAGAACCTGGCCAATCAATTCACAGTTTTTTGGCTCAGATGCAAGTCTACTGGAGTCAACTATCTGCCTCTGAACCTGATTGAACTAATTCCATTGATGTAAAGAAATTTACACTCTATCGTGATAATCAAAGGTTGATTATATTTCTTATGGCCTTGAATGATAATTTTGAGCCAGTTTGAGCATCTCTTCTACATCGCAGCCCTCTTCCCAACCTTGATCAAGCAATTTCTGAGCTTTTTTTCTGAAGAAACTCGTATTGACTCTATTCAGCCTCCATCACCAGACGCTGCTTATGCTGCTCGCTCTACTTCATTAGACTCTTCTCGTGGACAACCTTCAGATCAACCTCCCTGCAAATATTGCAAGTTACCCGATCACTCTTTACTGCTGTGTCCAAATCGTACTTGCATTTATTGTCACAAGCAAGGTCCTAGACACCTCCATCATTAGTGTCCCAAAAAGTCTCCTGACTCTCGTCCTAATAAGTCTCGTGGCTGTAACCAGCAACCATCCAAACCCATGGAGCCTACTCTAACTACCACTGCCTCTACTTTGCCTGAGTCTACTACACCTTCTTCCTCCACTTTGACCACATCTGACATTGCCGATATTATACGTCAGCTCAGTACTATTTCTATTAATTCTTCTACTACTATGTCTGCCACTACAGGTACTTCTTCTTAACTCTTTGACTCTGCTTGCTGCAACCATATGACACCAAACCCAAAACTCTTCACTACCACATCATTTACCTCTCATGTACCTTCTATTAAAACTGCTAATGATTCTTATATGCATGCTCAATATATTGGCCATGTCTCTACTTCACAACTTTCCCTCCCTCAAACCTATTATTTACCTGACCTGTCGCTTAACCTTATTTCTGCTGGTCAATTGTGTGATCTTGGACTTACCGTTACCTTTTCTTCTTCTGGTTGTGTTGTGCAGGATCCACAGTCGGGGCGGACTCTTGGGATAGGCCGTAAGAATGATCGCTTGTTTGAGCTGGTTAATCTCCACCTTCCATCCACTACCTAACACTCCGCTGCAACTACCCCTGCTGTTTTCCCATACTATTTATGGCATTCTAGATCAGGACATGCTTCAGCTAGTTGCTTACGATTTCTAGTATCTAGTGGTTAGTTAGGATCGGTTCATATTGAACCTCTTGATTGTGTGTCATGTAAACTTGCCAAACAGCCTGCTTTATCATTTAATAAAAGTGACAATTTTTTCTTCATCTGCTTTTAATCTTATTCATTTTGATATCTGGGGTCCTTCTCCCACTGCTACTGCAGGAGGGGCTCGCTATTTTGTTATATTCGTGGATGATTACACTTGTTTTACTTGGCTTTATCTTATACATAATCGATCCCAACTTCCAAAAATTTATTTTAAGTTTGCTCCCATGGTTAAAACTCAATTTTCTCGTACTATTAAAATTTTTCACTCTGACAATGCCATGGAGTATCAAAAATCTGATTTTCTTACCTTTCTTCGACAACAAGGCACTCTCCCTCACCGCTATTGTCTTCACACATCCTAACAAAATGGTCGAGCAAAACGTAAATATCGTCATATTCTTGACATTGTTCGCGACCTTCTCATCTCTTCATCCTGTCCTAAAAAATTTTGGGGGGGAAGCTGCTCTTACTGCTGTCTATACTATCAATCGTGTCCCCACTCCCCTCCTCCATAATTAAACTCCATATGAACGATTATATGGGTCTACTCCTCCATATGAACTTCTTCGTGTTTTTGGCTGTGTTTGTTTTGTTTTGCTTCCCTCTCATGAGCGCACCAAATTAGAACCTCGTGCTCATATATATTGTTTCTTGAGTTATGGCATTGAACAAAAAGGTTATCATTGTTGGGACCCTATCTCTAATCTCCTTCGTGTCTCTCGCCACGTAGTCTTCTAGGAATACAAAATGTTCTCCTCTATATCTTCATTTTCTTCTTCTTTTGATACTACTTCCTCCTTTTTCACTAATCCCTCTATTGATCTCTTTCCTGACAACCCTACACCATTTCCTTCAGAAGCATCACCAGTTTCACAAATGCCTATTCTGAATACCCCCTCTTTTCCCTCAGAGCTTCCACCAGCTCTTACAATGCCTACTTCGGCTTCTCCTACTTCTCCAGCGCCGCCTGTTGATCCTCCACCTTCAGACACCGAATCTATACCACTTGAATCCTCTGATACTACATTTCTTGAATGCTCTGCTCAGGTAAGAAAACTTCCATTTCACCTTCGTGATTTTCACTGTTTTTCTACCATTCTCTCCCAACATGAGCCTCGTTCTTTTCAAGATGCTAGTTCTAACCCTCTTTGGCAGAAAGTAATGTCTGAAGAATTACAGGCTCTTGACAAGACTCACACTTGGGACTTGGTTGATCTTCCTCCTGGTAAGACAACCATTGGTTGCAAATGGATTTACAAGATTAAGACTCACTCTGATGGGTCCACTGAACGTTATAAAGCTCATCTGGTAGCCAAAGGATATACTCAGGAGTATGGGATTGATTATGAAGAGACCTTTGCACCTGTAGCTCACCTCACCTCTGTTCGTAGTTTGCTTGCTGTTGCCACTTCTCGTAAGTGGCCTCTATTTCAGATGAATGTTAAAAATACCTTTCTCAACGGTGACTTAACCGAAAAAGTTTATATGCAACCTCCTCCTGGCTCTTCTTATCCTTCCCATCAAGTTTGTAAACTACATCGTGCTATCTATGGATTGAAGCAAGCACCTCGCGCTTGGTTTGCTAAATTCAGTACTACCATTGGTACCTTTGGTTTTTCTTCTAGTCCTTATGATTCTGCTCTTTTCATTCAGACATCGGCACATGGCACTGTTCTTCTTCTCTTGTATGTAGATGATATGATCATCACTAGTGATGATCACGGGGGCATCTCTGAACTCCAATCTCTGCTCAGTTCTCATTTTGAAATGAAAAACTTGGGTAATCTCAGCTACTTTCTTTGTCTTGAAGTCACTACTGACACTGCAGGTTATTTCCTTTCTTAAGTTAAGCATGCTTCTGATCTTCTCTCCCTGACTGGACTCACTAATAATAAGACTGCACCAACTCCTCTTGAGCCTAGTGTTCGCCTTACACTTCTTGATGGCACGCCTTTATCTAATGCCACACTTTATCGTCAACTAGTTGGAAGTCTTGTTTATCTCACTGTTACACAGCCCGACATTGCATATGATGTCCACATTGTTAGTCAATTTATATCAGCTCATCGCTTAATCATTATGTTGTAGTTCTTCGCATCCTACGATATGTTAAAGGCACTTTATTCAATGGACTTCATTATTCCTCTCAGTCATCTCTTGATCTTCAAGCCTACACTGATGTTGATTGGGCTGGAGATCCTACTGATTAGCGATCTACCATTGGATTTTTCTTCTTCCTAGGTGACTCTCTCATTTCTTGGTGCAGCAAGAAACAAACTGTCACTGTCCGCTTTAGCACTGAAGCAGAATATCGTGCTCTTGCTGACACAGCACAGGAACTACTTTGGCTCTGCTTGTTACTCTCTGACATGTCTGCTGCCACTACTATTTACTATGATAATCGAAATGCCATTCAAATTGCTCACAATGATATTTTACATGATCGTACCAAACACATTGAGATTAACTGTCATTTTGTGCGTCAACATATGGCACAGGGTACTATACAGCTTACTCATGTGACTTCCGCTGCTCAAACTGCTGACTTATTTACTAAAGCATTATCTCCTAGAAGATTTCATGAATTAGTTTCCAAACTCAAGTTGGTTTCTTATATACCTCCTTGAGTTTGCGGGAGCATGTTAGAAATATCCTAATGTATATATGATTTCCTAATATTTAGTTACCTTAAGTCATAGAAGATTTGTATCTAGGAAACTCACAAAATTATAATCCTATTAAGATTAGGTTTCTTATTCACCCTATAAATATAGGGTTTCATTATACAATATTAATTATCAATATTAATACATAATTCTTTTCTTCTTCTTTTATTCTAACAGTTATATATATATATAACCTAGTTGGGTTTAAAATTAAACGAGTTACAAATTTTGTTCAAACTCAACTTGATTTTGATTGTGTTTGGATGGTTAAACTATACAAAAAGTTATAAACTTCTGACCATTTTCGTTTTTCAAAAATTTTTTAATAATTTTTTTGACCAAAACTGTTTTAGCGCGGTGCATCAACCTCGTTAAAGCAAATTGTGTTAGAAAATTTGAGTTGAACCTCTAATCTCAAAAAATGATTGTCGCGTTAAATTTTTTTCACATTTCTGTCTTTCAAAAACAACCCCTCTATAACAAGCTAAACTTGAAAAAGTTTTTAATGACTGGAACATAAATTGTGTTCAAACTGGTTAGTTTATTTTATAGTGGTATTCATAATTACAGTAAAAGCAGCAAACGAAATTTCATTGATTAATTTGCTGCTTCTCTTGATGATCAGGGTTTGAAACTAGAGAGCTGCTTGAACTCCACAACATGTATGTCGGAGACACCAAATGTGATCAGAGTCGCAAGAGGAACAAGCGCAAGCATTTACCTAGACAACGCTGCTTATCGGAGCTTTATATACGGTAAATTTAGAGTGAGCCCAGTGGAAATGGAAAGCGCAGCTGTGGCTCTCGTTTGTCTTCAACAGAAGGTGCCTTTCACCGTTTTTAGGGCTCTTTCCGACTTGGCCAGCGGTGGTTCTGCAGAGTCTAATGAGGTTGCTACTTTCACTTCTCTCGGAGCCAACAATTCCGTCGCAGTTGTTGTTGAATTCATTAAGACCTTGTCGGTTGACCTAATTTCAAAGGCTTGAGCGTCGAGAGATTAACTTAGTTTCTAACTTATTTTGTTTGTCTATGTGAATCGCTAATAAGAGGCATATCGGCTTCTCTTGCTTTATCCTCTTATGTGTTTGTCTTGAACATTTTAGCTGGCCTTGGCAAGCTGAGTGGCAAGTTCTTCAAATTTAATTTACAAATCTTATCAAGTTTGAAAATATATTTGAATTTAGCTTCTTAAGTTGACTAGTCAAAATTTAATCAGGACAAAAAATTAGGTGATATTTAATTTGTATTTTTATTATTCGGCTAATATGTACTAGTGACTATCTTAGTGACCAGTACATTTTGTTCAAAATTATCACAATTATAAAACGATGTTTTCTATTTAAAAATTAACGATGAAAATAAAAGCGGTGAAATGTATGAGATAATAGTGTGGTGAGGGTAGTCGAGCTATCCAAAAACACTTTTAGCGGCAGAGATACGGAGTGTGAAACTCTGTTAAGATGATGAGCCTTCCACTGTTTTTTGCTTGGACTGGGTAAAATGAGAGTGGTACTTGGTGGGTGGCTAGTTTAATAAATGAAATTTTTTTTCAAATATATAAACTGATCACCAACCTGCTTTAATACCAGTAACGGATGAAACTTTCTCTAAAAAAAACTAGTTAAATGTGAGATTTTCTCTCACACCTATAAATTGGCTATCAATCTCTTTTACAATCGATGGAAAAAAAACCTCACCGGTCATGGTCTTTAGGAATAGGAGTGCTATAGTTCGACATGATACGGCGATGACAGCCTTCATGGATTCTACTTGCTCCACGCTGCATACAAGCCGTGGCTTTTCGAAGGTGAACCGGCCGTTCCGGTTTAAATTTGTCTCAGGGTCTTTTAGAGAGCTTGTAAAGTGATAAAAATGAAATAAAATGAGATAATTTAAAAAAATTTATAAGTGCGTAATTGGTACAGTGGGATAAAAAATAAAAAATTTTAAAAATTTTTTTGACATTTTGCGATACACTAAATATAATCTTTAATTAGCCGGCTCAGCAGCCGCGGAGAGTAAACTTACACGGGTTGTTTTGAGACGGTGCAGCCGCACCAAGACGAAATGTGGGATTTTAATGAATTAATGAATAATCAACGGATATTACGTAGCAAAATAAATTTTAACAAATAGATTTACAAATATTTTCATAAAAAATGGATAGTTTTAAAATAAAATGACGGATTTATGAAATAATTTCTTCATAAAAAATGAAAAGTTGGGCCCATTATTACTAATTTAACTTAAGGTGCATTTGATATAATGTAAAACGTTGAAAAATTATAAAAAATTTTTATTATTTATTTTATTATATAAATTATAAACTCATAAATTATTTTAAATAATTTCTCATTATATTATTTTTTTGTTACTCAAAAAGAACTTTAATAGTTAATTAGTAATTGTGGTCAAATTTGTTAGTCAATGTCACCCCGTTTATCAACAAATGTCCTCGAATATCGCATGGCCCACAAAAAAAAAGTTAAATTTTTTAACAATTTTTATCTTCGTGGTATCGCGTGACACTTGAAAAAAAAATTATATATTTAATAAAAATTTGTAAAAATTAAAAAATTTGAAAAAATTTATTAAAATTTAAAGAATATTGAAAAAACTATTAAAAATTAAAAAGATTAATAAAAGTTAAAATATATTTAGTAAATTTCAATAAAAGAACTAAAGAATTTGATAAAAATTGATGGTTTATCAAATGACGTATATATATATTTTTTACTTTAAGAATTCTTATCTAATTTTAATGCAGCATCAAAAACCACAATTGTGATAATAAATATGTTGATATTTTTGATAAAATAATGCTATGCTGTTAAAAAAATTTGTCACAAATATAAGGCACATTTATAAGTCTATCATTCTAAAAAGAGTAATATAAAATTTTTATCAGAATTATGTGATTTTTTCGAATTTTTGTTTTAGGCTCATTATTTTAGATAAAAAAGAATTAATGTTTTTATTACAAAAGTGAAGCTTCCACATTTTGGTAGCATTTTCTTGTAAAAAATTTTGTTAGAGAAATATTCTCCTTTTAAAATATAAACTCACTAAAATATATTTGCCACATTATTTTTTGGACAATGCAATGCAACTAAAATCTTAAACCAAAAATTTCATTAAAATAATGTGAATGTATTATAGTTCAAACACTTTTAAATATTTTCTTTTTTATAAAAGGACAACAACACTTCTAAAGTTTATATCAAATTATTTTTAAATGACTATTTACTAAAATAAAATTTTATTATAAAAATTCTATTGACACATTATTCTCACCCAGCATTCTGATTGAAAAATTAAATAGGCATTTTAAATTTTTAATTTAAAATTTCATTTTTATGGAATTTTCATTATTATTAAACCGAATAATCAGAAAGTGAGACTTGATAGAAGGTTCATATGAATTGAAAACAAAAATTAAAGCAAACTACAATTAAACATTTATCTCTACTACTACAAGAGACCAACCAATGAAGCATAAACATCGTGTTAATCCCATAATATTGATTTTGTGAATCATTAAATTAAAATTAGACAGTTCATAATAAAAATAAATTTAAAAATATTCGAGTGAACGGTTCGATTTTAATCTAATGATAACGATAAGGTGAATGTAAAGAGATTAATATTACAAATCTTAAATTTATATATATATATATATATATAAAGATAAAACAAAGGTAGAACCAAGCAACATACCCAAGCTTCAAAAAACTTTCATTCAACTCCTACTTCTTCCCCGTCATCTAAAACCCTGTTCCGATTTTCCTTACAAGGACCGTAAGCCCTACTACAAGCCAGAAAATACACAAGGTTAACCAAGCTAACACCAGCAAGAACCCAACAGTAATAGTCATAGTGACCCCGGTTAATATTGCTCGAAACCCAGCTCTCTCTCCCTCCTCTTTTGGTGGCGTCATCAATGGCGGTCATCAGGAAACTTGCCAGCAACCCCGCAAAGGACATCCCTAACCCAGCAAGATTGGAGGCTATGCTAGACATGCTTCTTGGAAACTCAGACATATAGAACTCATTCTGCGCGACCACGCTGAAAGCCTCAGCCACGCCGCTCAAGCAATTTTGTGGCACTAGCCAGAACGCAGACATGTGAACCACGGCTCGAGGTTCGTCCGAATGTCCTTCCTCCATTGCGGCATTACGTCGAATACTCTCCACGATAGCCGTCAGAACCATGGAGAGGAAGGATAAGAAAAGCCCAATTCCCATTCTGTGTATGGCGCTGAGGTGCGCCGGCTTCCCCATGATTCTCGACGCGAGGGGGAGGAGAATGCGATCGTAGAGGGGAATCCATATTGTCACCGCGACGATCATAAACATGGCGAAGGATCCTGCTGGGAATTCGAAGCTCGGAGTAATGCGTCGATCCATGGAGTTCGCTTGAAGGACTAGAAACGAAGTCTGGTTGATATTCATTGACATTACGATTGCTGTTGACCACAGTGGGATCACCTTGATTAGGGTCTTTAACTCCTCTACTTGATCTACTGTACAGAGACTCCATGGGTCCGACGCTATTCCGTCCAGGGTCATTAAGTCGTGCTGCTGAGGATCTCTAATGATGCAAGCTTTGTTTAAAAACCTGAAGAAAGTTGAATTATAGAAAGAAGAATGTTAGGTAGTACTTAGATGATAAAAATATAAAAAAAAGGTATGAAATATTAATGTAAAAATTATATGCGATGAAATTCAATCTTTAAAAGTATACAAAATTTTGATAAAAATTAATGAATTTTAAGCTCTCAAACAGCTCCTTAATAGAATCTATATAGCAATTTTAGTACTTCAAATGTAGTACAATTCGTCTAAAATCAAGAAAAGCAGCCCAAAATTTTCATGGATAGAAACATACGGGGCATTTTGAAATTCCAACCAAATTTAAAATACTCTAAAAAATTTCAAAAGTTTTAATTTTTTCAAACTCTAAAAAATTCCAACATTTAAAAAAAATTGTCAGAATCCTTTTGAACAAATCATTATAATATGTTCTAACGAATTTTTTTAAATTTTTGAAAAATTTAGACTGATATTTACGCTAAAAAGTTTTACAAAACTCAAAAATTTTTCAAGATTATCTACTAAAATTTTACCACGTGTCACTTTGAGTGTGCTTGGTACACTGAAAAATGCTGAAAATCTCTAAAAATTATTTACTTTTTATCTCATTGCACAAATTATAAACCCACAAATTATCTCAATTTATCTCACTTTTTGCCATTCCAATCGCCCCTTTATATAATTTTTAACAACTTTGTATCAAATCAAATACAAACATCCAATCATCATTTCAAAATAATTTTTTACACTCCAAATTCCAAAAAATTTCCCTTTTATTTTTTTTAACACTCTAAACAGCCCCTTAATTTGTAGCAAATTCAAATGTAGACTACAAAAAATCCGAATAAACATTTCGAGTAAAAGAAATATTGAGTGTTTTCGTATCGATTGTGAAAGCGATTGGTGGTCACTATATAGGTGTGAGGAAAAATTTCACCTCATCCCATCATGAGAAACGAGTTATCGCTCCCTCCCATCTAAAGTTCCCTTATTGGGGTAGCCCACCACATTAGTTAACTTTTGAAGTTGAGATAGGCTCAAGACTTGGGCCACACACAACAAAAAACACAAATAATAATAATAATAATAATAATAATAATAATTCACTATTCGGGGTTGAGATAGGCCCAAGACTTGGGCCACCCAACAGATACACAAATAATAATAATAATAATAATCCACTATTCGGAGGCCCCCTCATTAGGGTGTTCCTACATTGGTTATGAAAGAAGCTAACAGTCAATTTATAAATATAAGGGAAATCCTCATTTTATGAGTTTTATAAGTATGAGGAAAAATCTTATCTCGTGAGCTAGTTTTTGATGATTTATAAGTATGAGAGAAAATCTCTTCTCATGAGTTAATTTTTGAGATTAAGATAAGTCCAAGACTACTCAACAAGAAATACAAATAATAACAATAATAATAATAACAACAACAACGTAACAACAACAATAATAATCCACTATTATTAGATATTAGGGGAGTACCTTAGATTGTCACTCGGAATGGCTAGCTTAGATCCCTTTTTGTGGTAGTAGGACGAATTTGCGCCATGCGATGTTAATGCAAGGTGTCTGTTTCTATAGGATGCCACAATCACTTGAGCATACCCGGTAAGCAAGCTTGTTTTAGCCATTAATTTGATGTAGAAAGGGGAAGCCAAAAAGAAGGAAAGGGCCGACAAGAACATGAGCAAAACAGGAACTCCGAAACCAAGTTTCCATCCTATGTTTTCTTGAATGTAAACAATACAAGTCAATGCGGCGACCACCGAAAATGAGGCTGCGGCATAATACCAGCTCAAGTAGCTCTCCATGGCACCCACATTTCTTGGGTTGTTGTTATGCTTGTTGTGCAGCAGCTGGTCCGCACCAAAGGCTAAGGAAGATGCTCTGATGCCCCCAGCTCCAATAGACATGAGACCGAAAGACAAACATAAGATAGTGAGTTGGAAGGTTGTCGGGGGCCTGCAGGTGGTACTAGACTGGTTGCAAGGTGAAGGCCTTGCTTGTGGAATCATGGTGGTTAACCATAGAAGAACTATCCCCTGATCATGAAATACAATTAAAAAGAAATATCCCTTTGAAGAAGAACAAGAAGAAGAAGAGATTTAAAACATAGAGTGCATTTGAAGTAACAAAAAATGAAATAAAATGAGATATTTTGATAAACGTCGTGGATTCATTATTCGTATAATAAGATAAAAAATGAATAACTTATAAAAATTTTCAAAAAAATTTAGAGAATTACCCACACTAAACACACCCATAATGTCCTAAGTAAAAGAACCATCCCCTGAATTCTGATTTTGGCACGGTTATTTCTAGCGTGGAAATGGATGTGGAGGATATAAAAACAAAAACTTGACAGTAAAAATGCCCCAACCCCTCTTTTTCTACAAGGAAATTAAGCAGTTGGAATTCAACACAAAAAGTAAAAAATCACGAGAATTCAAATGATTTGCTGGCTGCATAAACTTACCACCGATAAACGCTTTATCCACTACCTTCTTTTGATTCTTATGATTTAAACTGCTTCATTTAATCTTGTGTACCTTAAATTAATATTTTAAAAAATGTGATAATATTTAAAATAAATAATAAAATTTTATAATATTATATGAATACTTATTAGATAAAGTCAATTAAATTTTCTAAATTAAAAAAATGTAATATTTAAACTTTAATTTTCTCTAAAAATTTCTTAACAAATAAATATTTAAATAAAAATTTCAATTTTAATATACACAAATTAAAATTTTAAATAATATAGTATTATACTCTTTATGTCATTTACGTAAAATTAATTTTATTGTTAGTGTCTTATAAGAACCGTTAAATTAAGTATAAGCTCACATTACAATGGGACCAGACTTGATCCCAACTCCCATGGAGAATGTGATTAGGATTTGGGGGCTTTAAGTATTATTCACATTACAAAACAAAAACAGGGCAGAGAAAGTCAAGGAAGATAGTGATTCTTGTAAAAATTTGAAGCGAAGAGAATTACCAGAAGGCTAACAATGGAACCGAAACCGATCATCGGAAACCGACCCACGGAAGCATCGGCGAGATAAGCCCCAAGAACGGGCGTGAAATTGGTAGCGGCCGACCAGAGAAAGAGCAAGTTGGAGCCAGTGGCCATGTCCATATGATATTCATTCATCAAATACATTATCATGTTAGGCAACAACCCGTTACTCGCCACCTTCTCAAATGCTTCATTCGCTGCCCCCCAGCAAAATAAATAATAAGTAAATAAATAAAAAGCTCAACACTCTTGTAATTTTTATTCCAATCTCCCACCTCACGCCCAATTCGTATAATATGTAGGCAGATGAGAAATCAAAATTGGGTTCGTGGAAGCAGTACCTATTATGAAGGGAATTGTTATGAGGCCACCCTTCGGATTCGGAGCAGTGCCCAAGAAAGGCTCTCTGATCTTCATCTCACGATTCTTCTCACCCTTTTCATCTGCAACAGAACTCTCCATCAGAATGTTTAGAGAGAGAGAGATGAAATGGTATGGTATGGTGCTTGCAAGAACTGCATAAAAGCTCGTCTCTGCGAAACTGAAGAGTTTGCGACAAAATGAGGAATCCATGGCTGCTCCATAATTGCTAAAGAACAGTCAAACCGTTGGACGCCAAAATAAGGCATCAATGTTGCCGCTTCCGAATGAACTCGTATTTACAAATTGTAAAAATGAAAATTTAAGTTCAATAATTTATTTTGTCAAGTACGTATATAAATCTTGAATTAATTCATCGTAAAATGAATTTTTTAAAATAATTATTAAAAAATAATTATTATTCATGCAACTAAATAAATTTAATTTTATCCTCTCAAATTGTTCAAATTAATTGAGAGTGTGACTTAGAATGTCAAACTTCATCCAAAATTTTTAATTTTGTTTAATTTTTTTAATTTTCTCTAACTTTTTTCACACTAAAAATCTATAACTTTTTTCAACATTTTCTAACTTTTTCAATTTTCTTTTTTTAACTTTCACTAAATTTTTTTTCCAATTTTTTCAAAATTTTTTTATTTTCTATGACTTTTACCAACTTTATCCAATTTTTATCAATTTTCACACTTTTTTAGAAACACACTAAATACTGAGGTGGCATTTGGTTTACTTTTGTGTTTTCTGTTTTCATTTTATGTTTTAAAATCTCAAAATAAAGAAACAGAAAATGCATTATTTTTATTGTTTTGAAATTTCCTTATTTAGAATTAAAAACGCTCAAAACGACTTTTTGCTATTTTTCATTTTATATGTAAATCCATTTTTCGTTTTTAAAACAAATTTTGAAAACACAAATAATGAGCTTTTTCTTTGTTTTTAAAAGTATAAAATGAAAAATAATTTCAAAACAGAAAATAGAAAACAAAAACAAAAAATAAAAAATAGAAAAACAAACTAAATAAGCCCTTAATAATTTAAAATTTATCTACTTTTTTATTTTTTTATTTTTTGTCAAAATTTGATACTCTAAACAAGCACATGCCACATATAATGATATGATGCCAAAAATAAATGTATAATAGAATGATAATTATAATGATAAATAAATTATTTCTATTAAAAAAATCTAATAATCTTGGAGTACTTATATGTTAAGCAAGATAACTAACATATTTATTTTTATAATGAAGAAAGCACACAAAATAAGACCACATTGAAGTCATCAACATACAAGCCTGAAATTTATTGTTTTAAGAATTGATCTACCGCACATCTAGGTTATGTTTGGAACATGAATTTATGAAGAGAAAGGAATAGTGAAAGAAAATGGTAGAAATATAAAATGAAATAAAAAAAGTTAAATTTATTTTTTATTTTTTATTAAGTTAAATATTTATCAACAAAATATAATTTTTACTTGATTAAGTATGTAAAAATTGCACAAATCCATGCTCCAAACATAATATTAGGGTGTGCATGCATTATAAATTTAGTGAGGGAAAAGAAAATTTAATTAAAAAAAAAGAGAGGAGAATGGCATAAATTTTTAAATATATTTTTTATTTAATTGGGTTAAAAATTAAAGAAAATAAAAATATATTCCTCAATAAATTAATTTTCTTTATTTTCAAATTTCATATATTTTTCTTATATTTTTTAAAACATTTTAATAAAAAAATAATTTTAAATTTCCATTGCTCTTTATTTCCCCCCTTGACCCAAACATAACCTCTAACGTATTTGAAATGACCCATCATTGAGTGAAATGAATATCCACAACAATGAAATATAATATCTGGAATAATGATTTTTCAAATGATTATATCTATTTGTTTGTCATTACTAATTAACAATGTTGTACAGCCCCCTTAATTTTTGCTAGGGGTTAAAAGGACCAAGTTTAAAACTTTGAATTCTCTCCCACATCCAATGAATTCTCAACTATGTTTGATTCAACGATAATATATAAGAATAAATAATATTACAAAATAATATACATTATGATATTAATATATATATATATATATATATTTCTGTCTGAGATGATTTTGACAAGAACTAATCAAGATAGAAATTAAAGTTGAAGTCCATTTCTTGTCTTGTTCTGTCACACCAAACATGAGATTTGTGAGTTTTACTTCATCAACAATCCAATTCTCTATTTATCCTACGACCAAGTGAAAGTAACCCAAGAGAGTATTAGAATTTTACGTTAGAATTGTATTTATGAATTTATAATTAAAAGATTTCACAATAATTATAAAAGAAAATTATTCGAAAATAGTTTTACTAGTTTAAATAAGAATTTGAATGGTCTAAAATGATAGATTTAAAATTACCCCCCCCCCCCAAAAAAAGTAATCAATTAAAATCCATTATAATTTCAACTCTTCCTTTTGGAAAGCATGCGAAGAAAGTCAAACAAATACATGATGATGAGCAGAAATAAGAAAGGGAGAATCAAATTGTAATACAACTTTAAAGTGGGACGAAGAGCACAGGATTATACTGATTTCTTTGCAGAACATTCCTAGATTCCAGTTCCTTCACACTTGAGTAGAGGGGTAAATTTAGAACCTACTTCCAAAGTAACTCGAATTTCCTTCACATTCTCCATTTAAGTCCCAACCAATAGAACCATAGGTTGAAGCAAGCAACTTCTTGACAAACTTCACTCACCTGATGTTACTCTATGCCCTTCATCCAATAGAACCATAGGTTGACGCAAGCAACTTCTTGACAAACTTCACTCACCTGTTGTTACTCTATGCCCTTCATCCAAAGCCCTTTTCATCTCATCCTTGGAAGGACCATAAGCCCTACTACAAACAAGAAAATACATAATATTGAGCAAACTAAGGCCGGAAATAACCCAGTAATAGTAGTCATAGTGACCCTTGTTAATATTGCTTGAAACCCAACTCTCTCCCCCTTCTCTTTTCGTAATATCATCAATAGTACTCATTAGGAAACTTGCTAGCAAGCTTGAGAATGCCATCCCCACTGCTGACAGATTGGATGCTATACTAGTCATGCTCCGAGGAAACTCCAACATGTAGAACTCGTTCTGCGCGACTACGTTGAAAGCATATGCAATGCCGCCCAAGATATTCTCCGGCACTAACCAAAACGCAGACATATGAATCACGGCGTGTGGATCATCTATATAACCTTCCTTAATTGCAGTAGCTCGTCGGATACTCTCGACGATGGCTTTCACTACTATCGACAGGAAAGAGACACAAAGCCCGATCCCAATTCTCTGTCTAGCACTGAGGTGGACTGGCTTTCCCGTGATTCTTGATGCCAAGGGAAGAATTAGGCGATCATAGATCACAAGCCATAGCAACAGAGAAACCATCAAAAACATGCCGAAAGAGGCTGCTGGAATTTCAAAGCTTGAAGTGATGTGCCGATCCATTGAGCTCGCTTGGAGTACTGGAAAAGAAAATTGACTGTTGTTTATATTCATTATGATACTTGATGACCACAATGGGATGACCTTGATTATCGTCTTGAACTCTTCTACTTGATCTACAGTACAAAGGCTCCACGGGTCTGAAGCTTGTCCATCTGGCATTAATTCTTGTTGAGGATTTCTAATAATGCAAGCTTTGTTTAAGAACCTGGAGAAAGTCAAATAACCGAGAAAAAAATAAAAAAAAGACACGCGCACACACAAGAGTTATCATAATTTCATTAGTCCTATTTCAATAACACCATGAGAGCAACCGAATATCGCAGATAGACTAACTTGATTTTTCTTTCGCAAGAAAAGGATAATGTTGTTATTAGATTTTCAAGAGTGTACCTTAGCTTGTCACTTGGCACAACCAGCATTGATCCTGTTCTGTGGTGGTACGCAATTGTGCTCTGTGAAGCTAATGAAAGATGTCTGTTTCTATAGGAAGCAACAATCACTTGAACGTACCCGGTGAGCAAGCTTGAATTCGCTTTTAACTTGATGTAAAATGGAGATTCCAAGAAGAATGAAAGAGCTGAAATGAACATAAGCAGGACAGGAAGTCCAAAACCAACTTGCCATCCTGTGTGTTCTTGAATATAGACAATACAAGTCATTGCAACAACTACTGATAGTGCTGATGCAGCATTATACCAGTTCATGTAGGTCTCCAAGGCACCCACATTTCCAAGGTTGTTATGCGTGCATAACTGATCCATACCAAAGGCTAAAGAAGATGCCCTGACACCCCCAGCTCCAATAGCCATGAGTACAAAAGAAGAACATAACATAATGAGTTGGAAAGTTGTCGGGGAGCTGCAGGTCTTACCGGACAGATCACAAGGAGGAGGCCTTGCTTGTGGAAATATGGTGGTTAACCACAAAAGAACCATCCCCTACAAAAGCAAATAAACATCTCTTACATTAGAACTTGATCTGATCTTGGTTGTATTTGCATTTAAAATATGTTTTCAACAATAATGTGAATCTACTTTCCGTTTATGTATAAAAAACAGGGTCAAGCCTGGAAAACTGGATTTGTATTCTGGTTTGGAAATGGAAATTAGCTGTATTGCCATTTGCTAGCATATTGACCAACCCCAGATCAGGGAAATACATTGCCAAACCAAGGATTAAAATTCCGAAGTTGTTTTGGCAGCACAAAAGTAGGAAAAATATGTCAATGGTTAGAAGCGTAAATTAAAATCTATCTAAATGTATTATAATTGTATAACTAAATAACTTACTATTTCAGTATATCATGCTACATTTTACTATCAACTTCAGGTTCTCAAATTTAAATCTCAGCCATTCATTTACTATCAAGTTAATTTGACCATTCAATTTAAAAAAACAATTTCTTATTTTTTTAAAGGATAAATTAGTAAATAATTAAGAAAGAGAAACACAAATGCAAAACCCCTAATCCCTTTTGTAATTCATACTAAGTCATGCTAGACCTCACAATATATTTGTACTTATGATTATATCGAAAGACTAATGACGACATTATTGCCTAGACTATGACTCACAAAATATTAGTGTGGTATCAAATGACTTTTCCTTAGATGTCATGTCCATCCATCTAGACCTGATTATTTTCCTACACATGCTTCGTTTGACCATATGATTCATAGCCCTTGGATAGTCCATGATAACATGCCAAAGTAGAAACATCAAGTCTCAACTTCTAAACATAACTCTTAAGTCCCAAAGGGTATAAGATGGAACTGATAGTCCAGAAGTCTGACACAATGACGAAGAAAGGATTTATTTTATCACTTTATTTCATCACTCCTTTTCACGATCATCTAGTAGCACAAACAGTATAATGTGCATGCTATGGTAGAGCTTCCACTTAGGGTTAGTCACACTCTAACACCATAAGAATCTTAGTGTAGTTGCTTCTTATGCACCTAACTTGAGCCTCTCGAGATAGTCACTCATTAGTGCTTTCTCATGAGTCTCACATCTGCCTATTCTCAAGCTTCATGGAAATGTCAATTCATTCCATGTTCGACTAACGTAGTCTCATGACTCTCATCTTAGCCAAACGCTAAGGCAACTTATAATAACTTAATCCTTGCTCGCTTTCCAAGCGCCATGGAGAGCCAAGAATATTGATACTCATTACTATTTTGTTAGAGACATTGTTGCTCAAGGTCAGATTGTTCTAAAGTATATCCTCACCATCGACATGGTTGCTGATCCCATGACTAAACCCATCCCAAAAGAGATCTTTTATAGACATGTTAGGGGCTTGGGGTTATGTAGAATTTGACATTCTTGTAGAATGAACATTTTTATATTAAGCATTAATAAAATATATTTTTTTTTTTGTTGTATATTTATTTATTTAATTGGTGCACATATCTTGTCATATGAGTTAAGTCACCGGTTTTGGTCAGCCCTCTCACATGGGTGATCACGCTAGCACTTGAATAGCGCGCAGGATGAAACATAGATAGTCAGTAGTAACAACATGGTCTACTAATTAGTGCCCGTCAGGGGGCTATTTAGTCCATTTGTGCCCCCTCAGGTAAGCCCGAGTGGCTCATGGTAGAGTGGCTCGTGGGTATGCTCTCCATAGAGAGCACACGAGTTCGAATCCTGACTTAAGCAGTGTGCGTGAGGACAGCATACATCTCTACGTCTTTACGGTTTATCCATCGTTACGTGATTCATTAGGACTGCAACGAGGGTTCCGGGTAACACAAAAAAAAATTAGTGCCATACTAAATCGGGACTGTTGGCAGAAAAAAGCAAATAATCACTGTATAACCAATAAAATGTAGGAATTGGGAGTGAAGAATTAATTTACCAGAAGGCTAAAAAGGGACCCAAATCCGATGATCCGAAACCGACCCACAAAAGCATCAGCAAGATAAGCCCCAACAACAGGAGCAGCACTGAGGGCAGCTGACCAGAAAAAGAGCAAGTTGGAGCCAGCAACCATTTCCATATGATACTCATTCATCAAGTAGATTATCATGTTATAGGACAGCCCAAAAGTAGCCACCTTCTCAAACGCTTCATTCACTGCATGCCCAGAACACATCAAAGGTACTGATCAGTTAAAAATCATTAAAAAAAAACAGTTGGGATTGCAATAGAAACGGGTTTTTGCAGAGGACGCACCAATTATGAATGGGATGGTTCTGAACCCACCCTTTGGGGTGCTTGCCAAAAGCGGCTCACTAATCATCCTCTTATTTCCATCCTCTGGACTCTCCATCGGAATTTCTCCTCCCCTCGCTGTACAAGTGCGCCCAGAGAGACAGAGTGAGTGTGTGTGTGTTTTGGCTGATATGTTTGGTTGCAAGAGCAAGTGAACCGCTCGGCCTAGAGCCTGTTAACGAAAGATAGGCCGGACCAGTCCTAACTTCCTCATAATCTGGACGGTCCTAACTACATGTATTTTTTGCCCGCGTGGGACACGAGGTTTATTTATTTATTATTATTATTATTATTTCATTATTTAATAAAAAATAGTCGGTGCTTATTTGCTCTCTGCTTAAATTTTCATTAGTTTTTTTTTGGGAGGGGTAAGTATAGTTATCTCAACCGACCCGTCTGAATACGATCCGTTACCCAAGTCAAATGAATGTAGAATTAAAATTTTTTTTTTAGATTGGATCAAATTTAGACTTGGTTTTCAAAAAAAAATTAGATATTGGATCGAATATGAGAATGAGATTGCTTTCACCCCAATCTGTCCCGAATCCGATATCCAATCCGAATCTACCTTGATCTGTCTCGATCTGTTTCGAAAAATATCCAAACAATCTCGAACCATTTAGAACTATAATGTCAACATTGTCACCATACCATAACAAATAATATTCACATTCATAATACTCTAAACTTATTGAACTTTACTATTATTATCATTAAAATGAATATTGATAAATAAAATATTAATTAGGGTGTATTTGGGAAAGAAATTATAAATTTAATTTTTTTTTTAACTTTTGTGCAAATTGAAGTTAAAAAGTTCAATTTATTTCTTTCATACATAAAAATCAAGAAAGTTTAAAAAGGTAACTTTAAAATTTTATAAGATATACCATTTGGGACTCTATAAAATTTAAACTTTTTATTCACTGCACGAATTATGAAACTGTAACTTTTACAAATTTATATTAATTTATACAATTTCAAATCTCATTATAACTTGTAAACTCAATTGTTTCCAGAAAAATATCTAGATACAAATTTTGAAAAATAATTAAAATATTTTATTTACTATTTTATTTTATTTTTCTTATTTTTTAGTACAAAAGATTACTGTTTCATTAAGTAATAAGTTACATACAACTTAAGGGTAGATTCGGAGGTGAACTAATGATTTGGAGTTTTGAATATCCGTGGATATATCCATTCTTCGTTTGGAGTGGGAATGGAAGTCCAAAAAAATATCTATTTGAAGTTCGAGGCAAATTTGGAGGTAAGCGAAGGATTTGAAATTCAAATTTGAATAATACTATATCCATCTCTAATCTGCCCCGTTGCCATTTCTAGGGAGAGGATTTATTTTTTAGAATTTGATAATTTTAGTTACAACAATTAAGAACGTAAAATTTTCTAACCCGTAAATTTGAAAATTCAAATAGCCTAAAAGACATTAATATTCCATTTTTCATTTCAAAACATTTTGAAATTTTAATTCCCAGATAATATACAAAAACAAAATATTATAAGAAATACAAATTTTATATATTCACAAACATTCTATTACGATAATAGTATTAAAAATTATATCAAGATCCAAGTAATTCTTAAATTGAACTCACTAATCCTCCCAAAAAATAAAAAGTAAAACAAAATAAACACACTCTCCCACACCCCACGCATGTTCACAACAAACTTCTTCTTCTTCTTCTTCTTCTTCTTCTTCCTCTTCTTCCTTAAGATTTATAAACTTCACTCACCAATTACTTTTTTGATCACCTTCATCCAAAACCCCATTCATCTCATCCTTGCAAGGACCATAGGCCCTACTACAAAGAAGAAAATACAAGATATTAACCAAACTAAGACCGGCAAGAACCCAATAATAGTAATCATAATGACCCTTGTTAATATCGCTTGAAACCCAACTCTCTCCCCCACTTTTCTTTGTGATATCATCAACAGTATTCATCAACAAACTTGCTAGCAAGTTTGCAATGGACATCCCGACTCCAGAAAGGTTGGATGCTATGCTAGTTAGGCTTCGAGGAAACTCTGACATGTAGAACTCAAGTTGCCCAACCACATTGAAAGCCTCAGCTATGCCGCCCAACCAACACTGAGGCACCAACCAAAATGCTGACATGCGAACCACATCGTGTCGATTGGCTGCATAGCCTTCCACAATCGCAGTAGCCCGTCGAATCCTCTCAACGATGGCTGTCACTACCATTGTCAGGAAAGAGAAAAAAATCCCAATCCCAATCCTTTGTTTAGAGCTGAGGCGGGTGGGCTTTCCCATGACTCTTGATGCCAGGGGGAGGAGTAAACGATCGTAGACCACAAGCCATATCAACAGAGAAACAATCGTAAAAATGCCAAAAGAGGCCGCTGGGATTTCAAAGCTTGAAGTAATGTGTCGATCCATTTCTTTTGCTTGAAGCAGCGAAAAAGAAGCCTGGCTGTTATTTACGGACATTATGATTCCTGTTGACCACAATGGTATGATCTTGATTATCGTCTTCAACTCCTCCACTTGATCCACAGTACAAAGGCTCCATGGATTTAAGGATTGCCCATCAGGAGTTAGGTCTTGCTCAAGATCTCTGATAATGCAAGCTTTGTTTAAAAACCTGGGAGAAAATCAAACAACGGAAAGAAAGAACTTATAGTTTGTTTAATGGTATCTACTATTCAAATAATAACTATAGTAATTCTAGAAATAATACGTACCACAAATTCTTACTTCTGGAAGGGATGCATTTATTCGATAATTCTAGAAGTAATATATTATTATATAAGTAGATAATTCTACAAGGAATGTATTTGTTAGATAAAATGTCGATGCTAACTTGCATTTATTAGATAAAAAATAACACTAGCTTGTCCCGTTACTCTAGTACCATGTTAGTTAGATAAAATAATAAAAAGATCAAAGAACTCTTATATGTATTTCTATATATATTTGTAATGGGGAATCAACCCTATTGATAAGGTGAGAAATAAAATACAAATTATATATATATTTATTTTATTCAAACTCTAATATACCTGTTCTAATAAAATACTACACGGGATATACATTAACATATCATATATATATTAATTAACACAAAAGAGTAATAGATTTTTCTTAATAGGAAAATGATAGCTCTATTATTATATTTTCAAAAGCATACCTTAGATTGTCACTTGGGGCAACCCGCATTGACCCTTTCCTGTGATGGAAAAGTATTTTTGCGCTTGGTGAAACTGCTAATATAAGACGTCTGTTTCTATAGGAGGCTACAATCACTTGAAAATATGCAGTGAGCAAGCTTTTTGTAGCCTTTAACTTGACATACAAGTGAGAGGCCAAAAAGAATGCAAGAGTTGCAATAACCATGAGCAGGACAGATAGCCCAAAACCAACTTGCCACCCTAAGTTCTCTTGAACGTAAACGATACAACTCATTGAAACAATAATTGACAATGCGGATGCAGCATAATACCAGGTCATGTATCTCTCCAAGGCACCTCCTGCTGCATTTCTTTGGGAATTATGCGTCGTCTCCAGTTGGTCGACTCCAAAGGCTAAGGAAGATGCCCCGATACCTCCGCCTCCGATGGACATCAGTGCTAAAGAAAAGCATAAGATAATGAGTTGGAAAGTTGTTGGGGAGCTACATGAATTACTAGACTGGTCACAATTAGGAGGAGGCCTTAACTCTGGAAACATAGCTGTTAACCATAAAAGAACCATCCCCTGCAAGAGTGAAGATACATTCCCCACAGTTAGATCTTGAAAATATAAGGCTCCTATGAACCTAAAAAGGCATATTAACTAGGTTCCACTAGTCCTTGGAGAAAATAATTAAATAGATATGCCCAATTGATTAGGGAGTCTCAATAGAATTATAAATAAGTCGTGTCGAGCCAACTATTAGCATGTTCAGACTTATTTGTTCAATTAACTAATGACCTTGAGTCAAGTTTTAAACGAACTCAAAATAATGTGTTCAAGCTTGTTTGTTAGGTTCATTAGCGAGCTCAAATTTGAGTCAATCATGTTGGATTGCAAGCATCTAATCTAGCTATATTTAAATGAATATGTTCAGGAACAATAAGCGAACTTGTTTGTGAACCTTATCGAGTCGGGCTAACTATTAATCGAATTTGTTTTAATTATTTATTGAGTTTAAAAAATAAGCAACTTTATCAAACAAGTATAGACGAGATTGTTCGTAAACGACTTGTAGGATGCTTCATTCGCTTACAGCCCTATACCTTCGGTTGTTTGGATTGGCCATCAATCTTCCAAAGTTCATGTTTTTAACATTAATTTAACAACACTCCCCCCTCCCCCAACACAAACACGCCCCCCCCCCCCCCCCCCCAAAAAAAGGGTCAAATCGTTCTAAAGCCGGTGGACTAGCATTCTAGACCACCCAGTTAACCGACTCAATGGGTCATGCTGGGACGGTAAAAAAGCCTAAGCTCAACTGAACTTGAAATGCCGGTCGTGTTCAGGCCCAACCAATAAAATCAGGGTCCATTTGGTAACAGTTATGTTCTTTTTATTTATATTTATCTGTTTTTATTTTTAATTTTTTATTTTCAATTGTCATTTTTTCTCTCAAATAAAACCAGAAAACATGTTTGAAGAAATACAATTTTGTTTGCAATAATTAATTTTATTTTAATAGAATATATAATTTAATTATTTTTTATAAAATTAATTAATTTTAATAAAGTATATTTCATATTGATTTAATTAATTAATTTAATAAAATATATTTAAATTAATTATTTTAATGTTGTACAATATTTATTTTTCAATAATAATTAATTTAATAAAGTATATTAATAAATGACATAATTTAATAATAAATTATTATTCAATTTAATAAAATAAAACATTTTAAGAGATAATTATTACGTACTAAAAGTTTTTAATTTAATAAAATGAATCATTTTAATAATAAATTTTAACAGTAGTTTTAATTTTAATAAAATAAATTATTTTAATACGTATTTATGATTAATTTTAATAAAATGCATCATTTTAATATGTAATTATTATCTATGAAAAAAATATTAGTTTAGTAGAATAAATCATCTTAATAATAAATTATTATTCTTAATAATAAATTATTATTTTAATTTTGTAAAACAAATTATTATAATAATATATTATTATTTATTAAAAATAATTTTCATTTAATAAATTTTTTGAATAAGCTAATTCATTTTAATACAATGCAATAAAAATAGATAAAATGTTAAAATTAACAAAAATTTATAAAAAAATAAAAACATGATTTTTTTTGTTTATATTTTTTTTTTGGGTAAAAAAATAAAAATAAATTTACCTAACATGTTATTGTCATCAATTTTTAAAATTTTATAAACATAAAAAAAATAATAAACATAATGGCTACCAAATGGGCCTCAATAATCGAAGTTTCAGTCATTCTTACATTGCACTTAAATGATCAACAATTAAACGAGAATTTCCATTTTTATTAGCTTTGACATTTTCTTTTGGTAATTATTTTATTAGCTTTGACATTACTAAAACTAAAACTAAAACAAACAGTAATACAAAACATAAAGAGTGCATTTGGAATCTAAAAAAAATCAAAAATTGCCGAAAATGAAATTTTGTTGAAATTTGGAGTTTAAAAAATTTTTGTGAAATGATTATTGGATCTTTATGTTTGATTTGATATAAAGTTGTCAAAAATTTTATAAAGTAACACGTAATAAAATTTTAGTGAAGGATTTTAAAAATTTTTAGAATTTTGTGTAACTTTTTGTACATATATCAGATTAAACTTTTAAAAAAATTTGTCAAAACTTGTTGGAACTCACCATTTTGGTTCGTTCTAACGGATTTTAATAACTTATTAGAATTTTTTAAATTTTGAAAAAGTGAAACTTTTAAAATTTTTTGAAAATTTTTGAACGTTTTTTAGATTCCAAACGCAGCCCAAAAATAAAAAATAAAAACATTGGTTTGACCGTCCAATTTCTAGTGAATTGTCCCCCCAGTGCATCATGAAGTGACAAAAGATGTTTAAATTATTTTTAATCTAATAAAATTATTTTAATAATAAATTATTATTTTAGTTTTAATAAAATAAATATGTTTAATATGTAATTATTATCCATTAAAATTTTACTAAAATAAATTATTTTAATATGTAATTATTATTTATTAAAAAATTTTAATCCAATAAAATAAACCATTTTAATAATAAATTATTGTTTTAATTGTAATTAAATTAATTTTCATAAAATAAATATTTGAATATGTAATTCTTATCAATGAAAAATAATTTTAGTTTTAAATCATTTTAATCATAAATTATGTTCTAATGGTTATAAAATAAATTATTATTATTATAATATATATTATTTATTAAAAATAATTTATTACGTATGCGTTACTGACACTAAAAGAAACACACAGTAATACAAAACTAAAATATAAATAAAATAAAATAACATCGGTTTGAGCACGCAACTTCTAGTGAATTGTCAGCTACAGCATCATGAAGTGACAAAAGGTGATTAGAAAGTCGACGTAGCACAAGGCGACAATCCCCCACAGAGCTAGGGGTCAAATGGGCAGCAACTACGCCGGAATCTTCGAAAAGTTCCCCCATGGTATTAGATATTGGGCTGCTTGGTCGATAAAAAATAGAATAAAAAATATAATAAAAATAAAAAAGTTTGATATAAAAATAATATGTAAAAAAATTTTAATTGAAAAAAAAATATAAAAATTAATTAAAGTTTATAACTTTTAATGTCACCAAATATACTTATTATTTTTTATTAAACTTTATATTTAATAAAATTTAAACTTTATATTTTATTAAATTTACTAAGTGACAGAACATCTATCTTATGTCAACTCGCGTGCCTTTAGTGTTTACTTCATCAATAACATCAAAGCTAATAGGTGGTATTTGAATGATTAGCTTTTATAAAAATTACTGTAAAATAATTTTTTTTAATAACTTAATTAAAAGAAATTAAAAAATACTAATAAGAATTAATATTTTTTTGTGTCTTTGGTAAACCAAAGACTTCTATATATAATAAGTTATATTTTTCTTTTTCTATATAATTGAAATTATATGCTTCTATGTTAAAAAAATATATTATAATTTCATATTTCATATTATTCTAATTATGTTCTTTTTTTATATTAATTTCAACGTTATACTTGCCCTTGCCCAGCCCCAGCCCCAGCCCCTCAACCAAAATCTTGGCCCCGTCACATGGCATAATTGGCTTTGTTTGGTTTACCGTGATCCTTCAAAAATTATCAATTTTTATTAATTTTTTATATTTTTTTCTAATCAAATCTTATCATATATTATTTTTATATTAATTTTTTATATTTTTCAAATATTTTTTATCATCCAAACAACACCTATATTAATGTCTTTAATACAAGGAATTATTCCATCTCCCATGGTATCTGTGCACTCCAAATACATGTGACTGTAAAACATTAATAAAAAATTAACTTTAATAATACATTGAGTGAATTGCAAATGACACTCAACTAATTTTTATGGCCCGGAAAACATGACCTATGACCTACAATTAAATATGTGCTAAATTTCTCCATAACTTCTATTTTAATATGGACAACTAATGCTTTTAGAATTTGTCCTTACTTAAATACGAATTTTTTTCTTTTTTCTTTCTTGCCAACGCTCTAGCTCGGTTAAAAAAAATAAAAATTATTTATGAAATTAAAATAATATTAAATATAAAAAATATATTTCAAATTAAATTATAATATTTTATACGAACATATACTAATATTAAGCATAACTAATTTTTTAATTTTTATTAATTTCACATCTTTAATTTGTATGATTTACAAGAAATTTAAGATTTAATAAGATAAATTTAATTATTTTAAAAAAATTTTAAAAAGTTGGGTAATAAGCAAAGAAAGCAGAGCAAATTAGTGTGTTTGGAGCATCTAAAAATAACAAAAATAACAAAAAAATGTGATTCGGATAATTTGTTAACTTTTGACACGTAACTATCAAACTATATTTTTAGACATAACTTTTTGATTTTTACGTTAAAATGTTAAAGGGATAAACCGTTCTGATGGATTTTTTGACTCGTTGTGATAGATTTACGTCAAAATTTTTTTAAAAATTATTGAACTTTTTAGCCTTTGTGTTCAAATGTTAGAGAGGAAAATCGTTCCGATAAATTTTGTTCAAATTTTTAGAAATGTTGTTGAAAAATTTTTGAAATTCATACAAAAATTATTAGAGTTTGTAAAATTATTATTAGAGATTGTAAAAATATCTATTAGAATTGTAAAAATTTATTGAAATTGAGATATATAGATGCATATAAATTTATAGAAATTTTATGAAACAATAAAAGTGTAAGATGTATTAAAAAATTTTGGAAATTTTTAAAAATTTTCGCCTGTGCCAAAGGCACCCGAATGGAGAATAAAGAAATTACCAGGAGGCTAAAAATGGAGCCAAATCCGATCATCCAAAATCGACCCACAAAAGCATCAGCAAGATAAGCCCCAACAACTGTAGCGAAACTGGAGGCGGCAGACCAGAGGAAGAGCAAGTTGGAGCCGGTAACCATTTTCATGTGATACTCGCTCATCAAGTATACTATCATGTTACTGCTTAGCCCAAACCTAGCCACATTCCCAAATGCACCATTCACTGCCAGAAAAACAACGAAATTCGAGAGTTTTAACTTTGCAATCATGAAATTCAATTCAATTCCAGCTCAATATATTAATTAGTGACTGTGCAAATATATATATATATATATATATATAGCACATACGTAGTGCAGAGATACATAGATGCGAATTGTGAAAAGGGTTTTTGTAGAGAAGAGATCGTACTGATGATGAATGCGATGGTTCTGAAGCCACCTTTTCGGTTACTGCTGCCCAAGAGACGCTCTTTAAGTTCCATGCCCTTCCATCCATCTTCTGCCGGACTCTCCATCGATCAGAAATCTCTACTGTCCGTACAACGATGGCTGAGAGAGAGATAGAGAGAGAGAAAGAGGTGTTCCCTGTTACTTATAAATCGATTATTCTTATTAGTATTATTACTACCATCATTATCATTATCATGGTAACCATTGCTGTGAATCTAATTTTTTTACTTTGAAAATTTTAATTGGCTTAGTTAGTTTGGAATATTTATCAATTTTACGCTAAATTGACATACATACATATATATATATATATATATATATATATATATATTGTTTAAAATTAATTAAAATTAATGAAGTGGGTGTTTGGTGTGATAAAATTTGTAAATTCATAATTCGTATAGTGAAGTAAAAAATAAATAACTTTTAAAAATTTTACTGTTTTCAATAATTTTTAGTATTTTTTAACGTTTCAAACGGAGCCTAAGTGAGAGTTATCAATTGTATATATAATTAAAATGATTTATTTTAATTAAAATTAAATTTCATGTTTAGGTCCCTTGCACGCATCATTCATCTTTTAACTGGTTATGAGGTGTTGACATTATTTCTGAATTTCAAAATCTGTAATTTGATTGATTAATCAAACACTTAACTCATCTGGAGATTCTTTTTTGCGTGCCAATTCAAATTGTGAATCCACTTGATTCCATCCAAACGAGGCCCAACATTCCAGCCAAAAGCTGATAGCAAATGGAGATCCCCAATAAGAAGAAGTTGCATTTTTCGTCATGCAGATTATCGGAATCTATTTGGTGATCCTGAAAAATTATTTCCAGATTCTTTCTTTGCTTCTCCTTGTTTTAAAAAAATATACGGACAGCAAATTTAATATTAGTTTTGTGATAACAATTTTTTAGACTGTTGAGTTAAAGTTTAATAGTCTGAGCACATTTACATATTTTTTAATTAAAAAATAGATAAATATGTGATGTAGCGTAAAATAAAGATAAACTGACTTATTCAACGACAAAATTAAAATCTTAAAATTTACCAAAAGAATTGAGAAAAAACTCAAGATATAAACTTGGAATTTTATATTTCTAAAATAAAAAATAAATAATAATTAACTTGAATAAAAAAGTGTTTACAAAGTTCCTTGTTTATAAGAAAAATTAATTCTAAATCTAAACCTAATTAGTAGGGATGAAGCTAAGGTGGTAGTTGTCTATATATATGTAATGCATTTAATAAAAATAAATAATTCATTAATAGCATGGACCCCTTCATAAATAAAAAGTCCTAACTTCACACGAAAATTAGTTGAATACATCTTTTTCAATACAAAGTCAAAAACTATCTCTCCTCTCTATCCTGCTATCCCTTCTTTTTTCCATATTACTAATATTACTTTTTGCACTTTCTTCCTCCAACTTCTTTTCCTTCACTATTATTTCTTCACTCTCTACAAACTATTTCTCTCATCATCTTTTTACATTCTCTCTTGTATACTTCATATTCTTATCATTTTCATCTTTTCTTACACATTATTATTCCCCTTCTTTCTCTCTCCAAACCATTTCTATTTATCATCTTTTTCATACTTCTCTTTTCACATTCCATATTCTAATTTTTTTCATATTTTCTTGCTTAACTATTTCTTTTTTCCCTACAAACTATTTCTCAATGGCGACCATAGCACCAAAAAAAAATTTCTAATTTTGAGAAAAATAAATCTTGGATAAAAGGTTAGTCTTTTTTTTTTCTCTTTCTTTTTTTGCTTTCCACATTTTCGGTTCGATTCTAGTTATTTCTCTTTTTTAAAAGGAAGTTATTCATCTGATCGAACAAAACATTCTACCAAACTTGATGCAAGTCAATATTTTTAGTAAAAAATTTTTGGCTCCCATTACATAAAATTCTAGCTTCGTCCCTGCTAATTAGGATAGGTTTTATAAGAGTATTTCTATCCAATTTAAATTCTATTTATATTACAAATACCTTTGACTACAACTAATAAATCCTACATAAAATAGGAATAAAACTAATTCAAAAAAAATTAAAAAATATCAAATTTGTCTTACATCAATATGTTTGGAATATTAAATTTTAATCCAATGACTTAAAAAAGTAATGTCATGAATTGAGAATAAAAGTGTTGTTAGCCTCTTTCTTTTTCCTCTCACTTTGTTTGTAGTGGTAGTGGTAGGTGGACTGAAAATTCTACCCTCACTTTTTTGTACCCCATCAATTGCCGCGTGCCTATTTTGTACCAGTTATTATGGGCATTCACTGGTATATTTTGCTCAAAATTATTATAATCGTAAAATGTTATTTTCTATTTGAAAATTAACAGTGCAAAATTAAACGGTAAATGATGTGGATAAAACAACAATAGGTGTAACTTTATTGATATTCATCCTCCTCGTCATTCATTGTGCCTTCCTTCCCTTATCACAGAAGTTTAATTGAATGTCTCTTATATTTGTGCATTTTCCAATGAAAAAAAGACTTGGTGCTCGCCTCCTTTATTTATTGATATCGGGTGAGTTTAGAGTGATAAGAAGTGAGATATAATGTAGTTCAGAAAATTTTTTTTCATTTGGTGTACACAGTTCAAACTATATTTTTTGGAAATGAATAGTAAATTCCGTTCCAACGGATTGGATTTCCATTTGAACGGATTTAAAAATTTAGGCAGTCATGACTTCTTTACACTACAATTCGTCCAAACGGATTGTAAAAATCAGTTTGGACGAAAGTTGGCTGCATGATTCGATCGAAACAGTTTGTATAATCCGTTGGAACAGTTTTAACGACCCCACAAAAAATAGTCAAAGTGGATGTCATTTGGTAGTTCAGGAGTTTATGATAAGAACGGCGAAAAAATTTTTTTACTATTTGATTAGTTGAATTCTAGTTATCGATTTTTTTTTTGAAAGATATTGAACTTATTTTGAACTTTGAGAAGGTAAGAATATGTAAAAATGTATAGAAATTTTCAGAGATTTTTATAGATTTTCAGAATTTTTGGTGCGCCAAACGCACCCGTCATATTATATATATGTAAAATAGAGTAAGGCACCAACATTTGCGCCATATAGGACATAACTTGCACTACCGTTATGACACGTGACATCTAATTATAACTGTCTTGCGCCACAGAAGATTTAACTTTCACTATGGTTGTGATACGTGTCACCTAATTATAGTTATCTTAATTATCTTATAAATAAATTTATATTTATATAATTACTACTTATTCACAATTTTTAATTTTATTTCAACTAGAATGTTCATAGATACCACTCAATATTTTTATTTAATTTACACTTTTATTTATCACATAACTTCTTATTTTTTATTTTTATTTAAAATATATTTTTTATTTTTTATAATTTAATAAATTATTATTTAAAACATAATAAATATTATTGTTATTAAACATGATAATGTAAAAAAAAAAATTACCTTGTTAAATAAAGGTTTTAATAATAAATATTATTATTATAAAACAAAATAATGTAAAAAATAGCTAGTTAAATAAAAATTTTAATTTATTAACATAAATTTATGATTATAATTATCTTAATTTATAATTATATAATCTAAATAAAATTAGTATTATACATAATTACCACTTATTCATAATTTTATTAAAACTAGAATGTTCGTGGATATCACTTGATATTTTTATTAAATAGATACTTCTATTTAATTATCATATAACTTTTAATTTTTAATTTTTTATAATTTAATAAATTATTATTTATAAAATAATAACTATAATAATCATTATTATTAAATTAAATAAAATAATGCAAATTATCATTAGACAAAATAAGTGATATCTTAAATTAAATTGTAATATTATTTATTAAAATTATATATATATATATATATATATATATATATATTGTAATATTATTTATAAAAAAATACCAAACAATATTACAAATTAAAGTTAGAATTGGCAATGAATAAATCAATCAAATTAAAGTCCCACTCAAATGTTTCTTATATTTGAACTTTCAATTCAATCAAAATAGTATTATAATTGAAATAAGATAGGATTTCAAAATAGTATTCTAATTTAAATAGAATAAAAATCTTATGCATGTAAAATCTATAAATAGATAAAAAGATTTATTTTCTTTAAAATTTCTTAGAGACTTTTTATTGTAACAATTTTTCCTTCGATTTTGCGATTTACTAGGTACGTACTTAAATTTTAATTTTTTAAAGTTCTTATGTGTAATTAATAGATATTTTGTAAGTTTTTGTATGTAATTGATATATATATACTGTAATAGGAAAACCAAGAGATAATAATTATAAAAATTACTTAATTATATAAGTAAGTGTTGCTATTCTTCAATTTTTTTTTATTTTTTTCTTTTCTTTTTATTTATTAAAATTTGAATTTAATCGAATCGATACTATTGATGGTATCAATATTTTAATTGATTTTACACTTACTATTCGATTGAATTTGTATAAATAATAGTATATATTGTTTTTAAATATATATCTACAATTTAACTATTTTAGTACATGATAGTACCCTTAACTTAACTATATAATATAACAAACTTATGTATCGCACAAGTCATATAACTAGTTAGTAACAAAAGTAAAGGTCTCAATGGCATTTATAGCCTAACATCTTTTATATTTTATTTATTTATTTATTTTTATCTAATTGTAATACATTTTTGGATGCTTGTGCTGTTGGTACTAAGTTTGTTGTCCGGTTATAACTCAATCATAGATATCAAAAGTCTCAATTCTGTGTAGAGTTTTCAATATTTCTCTGAGTAATAAATACTCATTAACGATTTAGAGTTCACACTTGTTTGGTAATAAAAAAGCGTTATTCTTATGTAGTCTAAAATAAAACAATAAGCTATTGAGGTCAAAAGATAAATGTATATATCATTAGTTATTCAAATTCGACTACAGTTGAAACTCAATTTGAGTAATTCATTCAATAAAACGAGTCAAATTTAAGTCTTTTTCTCTGAACTCGTTTAAAAGTTAAACAAACTTAAGCAATCAAGTGCTCAACTCGAAAAAAAATAATTTATATATTTATGATATTTTAAACTAAAATTCCTTAAATTTATAATTAATTCGTCAAAACAGAAAAAATAAGTAAGAAGAAAATTTATGAATTAAGTAATAAAAATAAGATAAATGTTATTAAACAATTGTATTTAGCATCTCTTAGAAGAGAATATTAGAATGAAGACAAAAGGAGAATAAAAATCCAAGGACAAAATCCATAATGTGTGGGCGCCTACGCCCTAATAATAATAGAATTACAAAATAAACCCCCACCCCCCCAAGGGGGATAAAAAATGACATCTAATGAAAGTTCAAATACCCTGAATGGCACATTATTACACCATTTTCATTCCAGAGCATTTTGAAATTTCAGTTCCTCGACAATATACAAAAACATAGTATTATGAGAAATACAAATTTTATTTACAAACATCCTATTACGATCCAATCAATAATTCTAATATAAATTAGAATATATCATGATTTAAGTAATTCATAAATTCACTTCATCAAACTCCACCCCAAAAAATAATAAACAATAAAGTAAGACAAAATGCACACACTCCCATACCCCACATATATACACCACAAACTTTTTTTTTTCTTTTTGTTTCTTAGCCTTTATAAACCTCACACACCACTTACTTTTTCACCTTCATCCAAAACCCCATTCATCTCATCCTTGCAAGGACCATAGGCCCTACTACAAACAAGAAAATACATAGTATTTACTAAACTAAGACAGGCAAGAACCCAATAATAGTAGTCATAATGACCCTTGTTAATATCGCTTGAAACCCAACTCTCTCCCCCTCTTTCCCTTGTGATATCATCGATGGTATTCATTAACCAACTTGCTAGCAAGTTTGCAATGGCCATTCCCACTCCAGACAGGTTGGCTGCTATACTAGTTAGGCTTCGAGGAAACTCTGACATGTAGAACTCAAGTTGCCCAACCATATTAAAAGCCTCAGCTATGCCACCCAACCAACACTGGGGCACCAACCAAAATGCTGACATGGGAACCACGGCACGTCGATCAGCTGCATGGGCTTCCTCAATCGCAGTGGCTCGTCGAATCCTCTCGACGATAGCTGTCACCACCATCGTCAGGAAAGAGAAAAAAATCCCAATTCCGATCCTTTGTTTGGCGCTAAGGCGGGTGGGCTTTCCCATGATTCTTGATGCCAGGGGGAGGAGTACGCGATCGTAGACCACGAGCCATATCAACAGAGAAACAATCGTGAAAATGCCAAAAGAGGCTGCTGGGATTTCAAAGCTTGAAGTAATGTGCCGATCCATTGATTTTGCTTGGAGGAGCGAAAAAGAAACCTGGCTGTTGTTTACGGACATTATGATTCCTGTTGACCACAATGGGATGATCTTGATTATTGTCTTTAACTCCTCTACTTGATCCACAGTACAGAGGCTCCATGGATCTGAGGATTGTCCATCTGGGGTCAAGTCTTGCTCCAGATCTCTAATAATGCATGCTTTGTTTAAAAACCTGGAAAAGGTTAAACAACGGAAATTACAAAAAAAAAAAAGGAAGAAGCTATAGTTTATTTGACGGTATCTGCTACTCGAATAACCATAGTAGAAAGATCCAATACTATGTTAGATAAAAGAGTAGAAAGATGAAAGAACTATATATTTGTAGTGGGAAATACAGTGAGAAATAAAACACAAATTCTATATACCTATTTTAATCAAATTCTAATATGTACATATTGTAATCAAACTCTACACTTTATGTAAGATATACATTAACATATCATATATATATTATTAACACAAGGTTATAGATTTTTGTGTTATAGGAAAAGGATAGCTATATTATTAGATTCGCAAGAACATACCTCAGATTTTCACTTGGGGCAACCCGCATCGATCCTTTTTTGTGATGGTACAACATTTTTGCCCCGGGTGAAGCTGCTAATGTAAGATGTCTGTTTTTATGGGAGACTACAATCACTTGAACATATGCAGTGAGCAAGCTTTTGGTAGCCTTCAACTTGACATACAAGTGAGAGGCCAAAAAAACGAAAGAGCTGCAATGAACATGAGCAGAACAGACAGCCCAAAACCAACCTGCCAACCTAAGTTCTCTTGAATGTAAACGATACAACTCATCGAAATAATAGTCGACAACGCGGATGCAGCGTAATACCAGGTCATGTATCTCTCCAAGGCACCTGCGACATTTCCTTGATAATTATGCGTCGTCTCCAGTTGATCGAACGCCAAAGGCTACAGAAGATGCCCCGACGCCCCCGCCTCCAATGGACATCAGTGCTAAAGAAAAACATAAGAGAATGAGTTGAAAAGTTGTTGAGGAGCTGCACTACATTAGTACTAGACTGGTCGCAAGGAGGAGGCCTTAACTCTTGAAACATGGCTGTTAACCATAAGAGAACCATCCCCTGCAAGAGTGAAGAAACATTCCCTTACATTAGATATGAAAAAATAGGCTCTATGAACCTAAAAAGGTATATTAAAACTAGGTTCCTTTAGTTCTTGGAGACAGTAAATAGATGCACCCAATTGAGCAAGTTTCAATAGGGACATAAATAAGTCAAGTTGAATCGAATCGAAACGAATATTAGCATGTGTACACTTATTTGTTAAATTAACCAACGAATATGAGTCGAGTTTTAAACGAGGTCAAAATAATGCATTCAAACTTGTTTGTTAGGTTTATTGGCAAGCTTAAATTTGAATCAATCATACTGGATCGCCAGCATCTAATTGAGCTATATATAAATGAATATGTTCATGAACGATAAGCAAAGTTAGTTTGTAAATCTTATCTAGTCAAGCTAACTATTAATCGAACTTGGTTTAATTATTTATTGAGTTTAAAAAATGAGCAAGTTTATCAAACGAGTATAAGGAGCTTGTTTGTGAACAACTTGCAGGATGTTTCATTCGTTTATAGCCCTATACCTTGGGTAGTTTGAATTGGCTACCAATCTTCCAAAGTTTATGGTTTTCCCATTAATATAACAAATCCCCCGACCAAAAAAAGGGGGGTTTCAAATCGTTCCTGGGCCGGTGGACTAGCATTCTAGACCACCCGGTTGATCAGCTCATTGGGTCATGTTCGGACAGTAAAACGGCCCAAATTAACCGGACAAGAACTTAGGTCCTCTTCAGGCCCAACCAATACATTCAGGCCCAGCTGGTAACATTTATGGTTTCTTTTTTTTTTTTATGTTTATCTGATTTTGTTTTCGATTTTTTGTTTTCAAATATTGTTTTTTTCTCCGGCATAAAAACAGAAACATGTTCTTGACAATTCAATTTTGTTTACAGTACTTAATTTTATTTTAATAAAATATTTGATTTAATTAATTTTTATAACATCAATTGAATTAAATAAAATATGTTTTATATTGATTTGATTAATTAATATAATAAAATATATTTAATTAATTACATATTTTAATGCTACATAATATTTATTTTTTTATTGTATTTAATTTATATATTAACAAATAACATAATCTAACAATAAATTATTATTTTATTTATTAAATTTAATTTAATAAATCAGATCATTTTAAGAGGAAATTATTACTTATTAAAAATTTTTAATTTAAAAAATAAATCATTTTAATAAATTATTAACAGTAATTTTAATTTTAATAAAATACATTATTTTAATATTTAATTATTATTAATTTTAACTTTGCTAAAATAAATTATTTTAAAAATGCAATTATTACCTAATAAAAATAATTTTAATCTAATTGAATCATTTTAATAACATAAATTATTGTTTTAGTAGTAATTAATTTAGTTTTAATAAAATAAATATTTTAATATGTAATTATTATTTATTAAACAATTCAATCTAATAAAATAAACCATTTTAATAATAAACTATTATTTTAATATATGAAATATTACCAAATAAGACCTCTTGAACGCGCTTAAATGATCAACAATTAGGCCCGTTTGGTTAAACAAAAGCAATAGAAAATTATAAAAAGTGATAAATACTTACTTACTTTATCAACTTTTGTCATTTTCGTTTTTTGTGTACTTTCAAAATTAAAATTTACAAACTTTTACCAAAAAAAAACTTACAAAATGCTAAAAACAATTTCCCGCTTTTTTCCCATTTTCTCAACATTTGTCAATTTTTTGTCTTAATTTCTGACTAAAACTATTAAAACAACTTACTTTTTGTCGTTTTAACAAATTCTTTTGATAAATTTTGATTAATCTTCCAAACGTTAAAAATGATTGACGCAACTTATTTTTTCCAACATTTTGCATGTTTTCGTTATCCAAACGGGTCTTAAACGAAATTTTCCACTTTCGAAACACTAAAAGAAACAAACAGGAATACCCAAAAAAAAAAAAAAAAAAACATTTCGGTTTGACCGCCCAATTTCTAGTGAATTGTCCCCTGGTGCGTCATGAATCGTGACAAAAGGTGTTTAAATTATTTAATAAAATTATTTTAAAAATAAATTTTATTTTAGTAGCAACTAATTTAATTTTAATAAAATAAATATTTTAATATCTAATTATTATCTATTAAAATTTTACTAAAATAAATTACTTTAATATGTAATTATTATCTACTAAAAATTTTAATCCAATAAAATAAACCGTTTTAACAATAAATTATTCATTTAATTGCAATTAACTTAATTTTAATGAAATAAATATTTTAATATGTAATTCTTATCTATGAAAAAATAATTTTAATTTAATAACATAAATTATTTTAAACATAAATTGTCGTTTCAATTTTTATTAAAAAATAAAAGGTTGGTTTAAGCACGCAACTTATAGTGACTCGTCCGCTAGTGAGGGAATCATGAAGTGACAAAACGGTGTTTAAAAAGTCGACACAACCACCGACAGAGCTAGGAGTCAAAAGGGGGCACCGATCACTCCGGAATTTTCGACAACTTCCCCTAATAGTATTAGATATTATTTTTTTGTTAAAAAATCTAAATTATTTTAATAAATTGCTCTTTCTGAATTTTAGAAAACAAGCATCCTCATTATAAGAATTTGAAACATTTTAATGAGTTTGAAATAATAGTGTTCGCTTTTACCAATAAAGTAAAAAACTAATCATCGTATTGTCTAGATGACCAATCTTTACACCCAAAAAAATTTTTTTTAATTATTATAAAAATAATAGGTAACAAAATTTATTAAGAGATATTTAGAAGCACAATTTTTAGTAAAAAAATTATCAATTCTTGATTTTTGAGTGTTTGATAAATCACTAATTTTTATCATTTCTCTACTCAGTTATAGTAATTTCGCAACTCAAAAATCACTAAGAATTCCTAAAAATTAGTAAAAGTTACCAAAAGTTACTAAATATTTCTAAAAAGTTACCAAAACTTTTACCTAATACCTAAAAGTCACAAAAAATTACTACTTATTATACCAAATATACAAAAAATTATAACTAATAACTTTCAGCCAAAAAATACTAAAAGATATTAAAAATTGTGTCTCCAAACACCCAAAATTGAAAACAATTAATAAAAGTTGAAAAGTTTTTTTGGGGGCTTTTTGATAAACCAAATTCCCTATATACAATCAGCTATATTTTTTATTTTTTATTTATTTTTTGTATAATTGAAATTACATACTTGTATATTAAAAAAAATCTATTATATTTTCATATTTCATATTATTCTAGCTATATTTTTTGATATTTATTTTAACGTTTTATTTGCCATTGCCGCTCAACCAAAATCTTGGCTCCATCACGTAGCACACTATCAATGTCTTCAAAATAAGGAATTATTCCATCTTCCAATAATATATGTGCTCTCCCAGCGCCTATGACTGTAAAATATTAATAAAATTTTAACTTTTTCTTTTTTTAATACATTGAGTGAATTGTAAATTCAGTGACACAACCAATTTTTATACCACGGAATTCATGACTTACAATTAAGGGTGCGTTTGAAGTAGTTAAAAATGAGATAAAATAATCAAAAAAGATAAATTATAAATTCATACAATGAAATAAAAAATAAATAATTTTTTAATATTTTTTATCATTTTTTAAAATTTTTTATCACCTCGAAAAAAACTGCTAAATTTCTCTCCAACTTCTATTTCAATACATACAATTAATGCACGTAAAATCTGTCCTTACTTAAATACGAGTTTTCTGTCATCGCTCTAGCTCCCGTTAAAAAATAAAAATTATTTATTAAATAATAATAATATTAAATGTATAATTTAATATAGAAGCATAATTAATATACAAATAAAAAAAAATACATAGACTACGGAATGGGAAGCCTTACCCGTTAAGGAATTGAATAAAATTCCTATCTCTCACCTAGGGGAGGGGAGGCGGGTCAGGTCACCAGAGCGAGATATTTTCTTTTTTACTCCCACGACTTATACACGCACACAGGATATTATCCTGTCATCTAGCGCTTTTTTCTTTTTAATTCTTTTTTTTTTTAAGACCAACCATTATTACAAAATTAATTTTTTATTTAACAAAATTAAAAAAACTAAGTAGTCCAAATTAAAAAGCCAGTAAAAAAGATAAATCTAATCATTTAAAAAAATAAAAAAGTTGAATAGTTAAAAAGTCAAAAATTAAGGTTTGTTTGGCAAAAATAAAAAGTTGATAAAAAATATAACAAAATAGAAAGATGTGATATAAAGATGATAGATAAAAAATTTTGATTAGAGAAATATAAAAATTAATTAAAATTAATAATTTTTAATGAATTTTGATTTCACCAAAAGGGCCTAAGTAAAAATGAGGGAGCGTTTTTCAAACGAGCTACTGGTAATTGAAGTGTTATTTGGCATATTATTTTGAGTTATTTTTTATTTTATAATTTTAAAAATAAAAAAAATAATTCAAAACATGTTTTATTACTCGTATTTTTAATATCTACATTAAAAAATAAAAATTAAATTTATACATAAAACATAAAAAGATAAAGAATCATTTTAAATGTTTTTAATCAAAAATAAAAAAAATTCAAAAAATAAAAAATATCAAGTTAAATACATTCTTTGTTTTTTATATTTTAAAAATTTTAAAACATAAAACAAAAAATAAAAAATAAAAATGCAAACCAAATATTACCTTTTTTTTTAATGATTAAATTTATTTTTTTACATTTTAATTTTTTTAAATATTCAAGAATAAAAATACCAATTTAATAAAAAAAGTAAAAATTAATTTTTTTTCCTGCCAAAAAAAAAAAACCTAGCCTTTTGGCCACTAACCAGTAGTCAGCTTAAAAAATATATAAAAAATAAAAAATATAAAAAATAAAAACTTTAGTTGAACGGATAATGAAGAAATTACCAGGAGGCTAAAAATGGAGCCAAATCCGATCATCCAAAATCGACCCACAAAAGCGTCAGCAAGATAAGCCCCAACAACTGTGGCGAAACTGGAGGCGGCAGACCAGAGGAAGAGCAAATTGGAGCCGGTAACCATTTCCATGTGATACGCACTCATCAAGTATATTATCATGTTACTGCTTAGCCCAATCCTGGCCACATTCCCAAATGCACCATTCACTGCCACAAACATCAAAATTCAAAGAGTTACACACAAAGCGCAGAGATAGATCGAAATTCATTGTGAAAAGGGTTTTTGTCGAGAAGAGATCGTACTGATGATGAATGCGATGCTTCTGAAGCCACCTTTTCGGTTACTGCTGCTCAAGAGAGGCTCATTCAGTTCCATGCCCTTCCATCCATCTTCTGCCGGACTCTCCATCGATCAGAAATCTCCACTGTCTGTGCAACGAAGCTGAGAGAGAGACTGAGTGAGAGAGAGGGAGAGAGAGGGGTGCTCACTTTTATATATAAATAGATTATTATTATTATTATTATTATTGTGAATCTAATTTTTTTTACTTTGAAATTTTAGACACCGTTTGAAGCGCTGAGAAATAAAATAAAACAAAATAAATTTTTAATAATTTTCATGAATTACTAAAATTTTCTTTTACGTATTTATATATTTTCATCTTTATTAATTTTAAAAATTTTAATATTTCACCAAAAAAAAAAATTAGAAGGAAGTTAATTGAGTGTGTAAATTTTTTTGACAATCATATTCTTGAAGTCAAAAACTTTTAAACGAGTACTACTGTCACTATTTTATATGAATTTTTTTGGATTCGTTAGAACAGATTTGGAAAAGTCGTTCTAACAGTTTTGGTACTGTACATCTCTAAAGGGACTTTTTGAATCCATTAGAACGGATTTGAAAAACCATTCTAATGGTTTACCATTGTCAAGAAAAAAGAATAGAACTATTGTGTTGAGTATTGATTTTTTGAATCCGTTAGAACAGATTTGGAAAAATGTTCTAACGGTTTGTTACTGTTTATCTCTAAAAAACACAATTTAAAAAAAATACTAAACGTCAAAATTAACCTAAAATTACGTTTTATCTCAATTTATTATAATTTTTTTCTTATTTTTTTACCATTTCAAACATTACTTTAATTGGGTTAGTTTGGAATATTTATCAATCTTACGCAATGTTGATTTATATATTAATTAAAGTTAATAAAGTGAAAGTTGTCTAAGTGTAGCGCCGATTTCATTTGAGAGTTTTGTATGGATAAAAAAAGGCATAGTGGTATGGGTTGGAACTTTAAGGCTTTGCCACTTAGCAATTTTGATAGCTGCCCTTATCATTACGTGGCTGAGGAGGAAACAAAGAAAAAGAAAGAAAAAAGGGCTGTCACTGTCAGCATTACTCGGCCAAGGAAAGCTTTACGCGGGGGGGTGGCAGGTTGGAGGTCGGTCGATTGATAACAAAATAAGGAAAGGATAGAGAGAGAGAGAGAGAGAGAGAGAGAGAGAGAGAGAGAGAATGTAGAGAAATAGGAAAAAAAAATTAAAATAATAACATAATAAGATTGAAAAATAGAGAGAATGGTGCTACAGTTAAGAGTGGAAAAAAAATCGAACAAATTTAAAAATTGAACCAATAGGACTATTTTTATTATGGTCGGTTTTAATATATATTAAAATTGATTTAATTTAATATATTGATTTAATTTTAGATTAAAAAATTAAAAATTTAATATTTTTATTTGATTCTCGTGTTAATAAATAAAATACAGTTAGGGTAGACAAAAAAAAAATCGAACAAATTTAAAAATTGAACCAACACTACTATTTTATTATGGTTAGTTTGGGCTTATACTAAATTGATTTAGTTTTAGATTAAAAAATTTAATAATTTAATATTTTTTATTCGATTCTTGTGTTAATAAATAAAATAATTAAATTGAACTGAAAATAATTAAACTCAAACCAACTCAAAAAATATAATACATAATTATATATAAGTAAATTGGCACAACCCAAAAATCAAACCAACTACCAAAAAATAATCGACCTAACCTAATATTTTTTGTTCAATTCCAAGTTAAAATCGGCTCGAGATCGGTTCAATTTTAAAAAATAAAAAAAAATGATTCAATTTTAGGTTAAGTATGAATTTAAACCAAACTGATTCATGTACACCCTTAATTACTTTAAAAAAAAACAGAAAAAGGGGAACCAGAAGAGAAAAAAAGAAAAAAATAACTAGGCCGAGCATGGAAGATGGAGAAATTAACGTAGACTAATATTGTTTTGTAGTTCTTTTAATTAAATTCATAAAGCATTAAGTAAATTAATTAGGTTTGTTTGGATCTCAATATATATTGTGTTCATTAAATTTGAAAAATTATTTAGTTTGATTTGTATTTTAATCACTTGGATTATTAATTTTTATGATTTATTTTGGTAAAATTAGAACAAGGGTATAAGTTTTCCATATGGTCTAATTTTTACTTGTTTATTCCTAAGTATGCATCAAAAAGATATTGATAGGAAAGTTTAACCCTTATTAAATAAGGTTGTTGTAACAAGCTATCATTGAACTTATATTGTTCACCTCTATAGAGTAAATGCATAGTTAGTATCTTCATATAATGTTCTTCATATTAAGGTAGTTATATCACCTAATTAATTTTTATGGTTTGTTTTGGTAATAGAATGAATGCATAGTTATTATCTTTATATAATGCTCTTCATACTAAAGTAGTTGTATCACCTAGGTTATTAATTTTTATGGTTTGTTTTGGTAATAGAGCAAATGCATAGTTAGTATCTTCATATAATGCTCTTCGCATAAGAGAGTTATATCACCTAGATTATTAATTTATATGGTTTGTTTTGGTAATAGAGTGAATGCATAGTTAATATCTTCATATAATGTTCTTCATATTAAGGTAATTGTATCACCTAGATTATTAATTTTTGTGGTTTGTTTTGGTAAAATTAGGACTAGGCTATAATTTTTTATTTATTTATTCGTTGGTATGCATCAAAAAGCAATTGATATAAGTTTCATATCACGTTAAATAAGTTTGTACCTAACTATCATTATATTTATTTTGTTCTCATGAATGGAAGGTAAATATTTTATTAAATTCCTTTAATTTTTTTAAAAACTAATAAAATTAAATATTTTATTAAATAAAAAATTAATAATTGTAAATAAAATTGTATTTCCAAATAATTTCAATTTTCATTTTAGACAAAAAAAAAATGACAATAGAAAATATAGAAAGATAAACAACAGTATTACTAAATAGGTTCTAAGTATTTGGTGTCAAATAAAATATTTTGTTTTTATCCCATGACTTACACAAGTTATATGCTAGCTCATCCATAAGAGTGATTGATCAAAAACATCAACCCTCTTACGAAATTCAGTGAACTAATTAACAAGATGTCTAAATTGACGAAGATAAACAATCTTCTGCATGTTAGAAATAATTATTCGATTGCATGTAAAGTGTGGAACATTAATTTCATAAAAACATAAAACTAAATGCAAAAGTTAGATTGTGATTATTCCATATTCAAGTTTAAAAATTAAGGTTAGAATATTAGGGTATAATCTTCTTTTCTATCACAATTTATATAATAATTATCAACGAAAAACATGTCTGTGTATTATGAAGAAAGATGACCTAGTCATCATATATATATCAATTGACTTACATTTAACCGTCTAACCTCATTATTAAGTTCAGCACAGATTATAGCAAAATGAGCTGTATGTCTCATCTTTAAATGTAAAGTTAATTAATGTATGCTCTGTGTAGAGAAAATTCCAACACTGCATATATAACACCACCTCTCTTTAGAAACAGAGTAAAGGAGATGCGAGACACGGGATTCAAAGCATAAAAGCTGTAGGAATATATAACCAGTAAACAGCGTGAAAGAAAATTCGTGCACCTTGACATAAAGATCTTTGAGAAGTTACAAGACAGGGTATTCAAAGCATAAAAGATGTATATTATATATATATATATATATGTATGTATGTACATATGAGGTAAACAGTGAGAAAAGCCTTAGCGAACCTTAATTTACAGATCTCATAGAAGTTAAACCTTTGTTCTTGGTCACCTAAAAAGAGTTTGACAAAGGTGATTCCTTAGCTATACAAACTCCCTCCTGAGTTTTTTTCTTATTTCCCGTATAACCATTACTTGCTATAGTACTTCTGTATCTCCAAAACACTGTAATAATATCTGCATGGCAAAACTGGCTGTTTGGTTTGAACCTTTCCCCCCCTTTTTTTTTCTATTTAAGAAAATGAAAACAGTTGAAAAACATGTTTAGTTAAAGAGTTTTATTTTTGAAACATGTTGTATTTTTTTTTTTTTTTAAGAAAACAGAAAACAAAGAAAAGTTTCCAAACCAAACAGCCGAGTTAGGAACCACCTTTCACTCATCACTATCTCCTATTTCATCCCAAGTCTTACTCTTTTCTCCCACAGAAGGACCATATGCTCTACTACAAACCCAAAGTATATAATATTAACCATGCTCAGACCAGCAAGAACCCAATAGTAGTAATCCAAGTGACCCTTGTTAATGTTGCTGGAAACCCAACTCTCATTCCCTCCCCTACCGGTAACATCATCGATGGTACTCATTATAAAACTCGCCAACAAGTTAGCAGCCGACATACATACCCCATTGAGATTGGACGCGATGCTCGACATGCTTCTGGGGAACTCAGAGAAGTAGAACTCGTTCTGCCCGATCGCGTTGAAGGCCTCGGCCAAGCCACTCACGCAGTACTGAGGCACGAGCCAAAGCGCGGACATGTGAATTGTGGCTTGTGGATTATCGGAGCATCCTTCCTTCACTGCGGTGGCTCGCCTGACGCTCTCTACGCTGGCTGAGACTGCCATCGTTGCCAGCGAGAAAAAAAGGCCAGTTCCCATTCTTTGTTTGGCGCTGAGATGAACGGGCTTTCCTGCGATTCTTGACGCCAGGGGGAGGATTACGCGGTCGTAAAGAGCGACCCATAGCGTCAGGGCAATGACCAGAAACATGCCGAATGAGGCTGCTGGAATCTCAAAGCTTGAAGTGATGTGTCGATCCATGGACGAAGCTTGGACTACTGGGAAAGAGCTCTGGCTGATGGTTACAGACATCACAATTCCCGTCGACCACAATGGAATTACCTTGATTAGCGCTTTTAGTTCCTCTACTTGATCGACTGTGCAAAGACTCCACGGGTCTGAAGCCCTTCCATCGGGGGTTATGTCTTCCCGAGGATCTCTGACAATGCAAGCTTTGTTCAGGAACCTAGTGAAAAAAGCCAATGAACAGAGAAGTGAAAGTTTCATTAGATGGATAGAAAAATAAATAAATAAATATATAAATTCTAGAGGTTAGGTAGTGTTAAATGAAGAAACACAAAAGAAATTTCATTAACCCAAGAACAAAGAGTGATGTGGGTAGGAAACAAGATGAGAGAATTTTACCATGAGGATGATTTTGTTACACCTTGGTTTTTTACTTTTTTTATGAATAAAGATGTTATACCTTAGTTTCTCAGTGGGGACAACCAGTATTGACCCCCTTTTGGAGTGGTACAATACATCTGCGCTTTGTGATAATAATGTAAGATGTCTGTTTTTGTAAGAGGCTACAATCACTTGGCCAAAGCCCGTGAGCAAGCTCGATTTAGGCTTTAACTTGACGTAGAAGGGAGAAGCCAAAAGGAATGAAAGAGCTGACAAGAACATGAGCACAACAGGAATTCCAAAACCGACTGGCCACCCCATGTTATCTTGAATATATACAATACAAGTTATGGCAACAAACACCGAAAATGAGGCTGAAACATAGTACCAGCTGAAGTAGCTCTCTAAGGCACCAATTTTTTTCAGGTTGTTGTGTTTCTCGAGCTGATCTACACCAAAGGCTAAGGAAGACGACCTGATGCCCCCGGCACCAATAGACATGAGGCCGAGAGAAGAACACAAGAGAATGAGTTGGAGGGTAGTCGGGGAGCCGCAGCTGCTGCTACTGAATTGGTCACAAGGAGGCGGCCTTGCTAGTGGAATCACAGATGTTAACCATAAAAGAATCATCCCCTGCAATTTAAGAATTTGATTGAGTCTCTGAGTTTATATTCGCAATGAAGTAACAGGTGGCTAGCCATATCTTGTCTGATTTCCAGTCTGATTGGATTCAAGAGAGAATAGATATTGGCATGATGATCCATCATAATGCCAGCACAATTTCTGATCTGTACTCTTGGGGGGGGGGGGAAGAAAAATCTCTACTCAGGTTGAATCTTCCTTGTGCTTTCTTAAGAGGATGAAAGAAAACAATAGAAAACCATGGAGGAATTTAACATAAATGGCCCATTTTGAAATTTCGATTCCCCCATTCTTGCTATCAGAATATTCTCTCAGCAAACTAACCAAGACATGAATGATGGATAACGTGAAAGATGAATGAAATTACAGAAATTGAGAGCTTGTTCTATCCATCTGTGTGACGTGAAAAAAAAAATGTTCCATTCTATATGAATTATCCTAATGACAGGTGATTAACAGGATAGGGAAAACGTAATAACAGAGGTGCATGAGAATATTCATACAATATAGATTTCTACGTTGTCATGAAGCGAACAACTTCTTTGCAGAAATGATTCAGTATCCATGAATGACTCAGGTTGTGTTTAGATCAAAGATTTGTCATCAAAAAATGGAAGTGATAGGGATTCAAAATCACTCTACGTGTTTGGGTTTGTGGTGGAAAATTGGAGGGAAAACACATTGTACTTGTGAAATTAAAAAAAATAAATAAATAAATTAGGAAATCAATTTATTGATGAATGCCTTTTATTTTCATATACTTTCTAATCTACTCAAATAATCATTTAGGATTTTATGTTTTATTCCCTTTTTCTCTTCTCCTTTTCCATCTCTTTCTTCTACATTGGCAATCCTCAATTCAAACATACCCCACGTATTTTGTCTTTGTCTAGAACTTATAGACAAATTACCATATAATCACAGCACACTGAAATTATGAAAAAGTTTAGCCTGTACCTCACACACCACGCATTAGCTCCTTTCATCTAAAACACAACTAAAATAACATCCCCTTGCACATGAATGAGAAATTTAGCCAGTGTTTAGACTTCAAAGGCCAAGAATCTCTTGCTGAGGAAACCGGATGAATTGATTACTCTTGGCTATTTGATTGTAAAGTCTTGATTGTGTGGTAAATCTTATTTATCTCATATGTCAGAGGACTACAAGGAATGCTAAAACAATTGAGAGCCACATTGACTTGGACATCCTTAACTCTAGTAGCTGTCCTATCACAATAACGGAAAACGCAGGACATAGAAGTTGAAGGGTACAACATTGTCTCAATGGTTAGAGTAGTTCCTTCTCCAAATTAAATGGCCTCGCAATCCAATAATCCAAAACTGACAACAGAGAAACCAAAACAAATAGAAAAGGAATTAGCACAAAGAACATGAAAAGAACATGTGGAGACTATCATCACAATCATCCCCCACCCTGAGTTCCCCTGTCCTTATCAGGTAACACATTGGGATCATCTTCTACTATGACAAGTGGGGGACCATCATCATAACCATCCCCCACCTTGAGTTACCCTGTCCTTATCGGGTAACACATTGGGATCATCTTCTACTATGACCTTGTTAATTTCATTGAAAATCATACAACAATTGTGCTCTCTCTTCATTTGAAGATCATAAACAGATGGTATAATGGCCAATCCACTAAATCACCCTCTACGTTAGAGATATCAACGGGGTAGGTATCACTTTTCACATTCCCGTTTAGCAATGCCTTTCCTCCTCCTTGTCCGCTTTCGGGATAAAAATTTCTTCTATACTTGTCCCACCAAGTAGTGGACTCTCTGATCCTGTCCTCATTTATCCGCTAAACATAATAAAAATTATAAGATATATATTATATATAAAATAAATATTAAAATATTATATATATTAAATATTAAAATAAAAATATATAGATTTATAAATAAGTATTTATACGGGTATGAATCTGAGTGAATATTGTCATACTCATCCCGTCCCCTCCTTATTATTAATATCTTCATATCCTCTCCGAATAGGACAGATAAAATGGGACACCCATCAGATATGAATAATTTTAACATCCCTACCATCCACCCTCATAAACAGCCATGGTCAATGGCCATAAATGATCGCTTGACATTAGAACAAATTGAGAACATCTAAGCGTGCCATACATCACAACCAAAATTTTCAGTAATTTTCTCACTAGTACGCAGTGAATCACAGTGGCTTCCAATACTGCTGATTGTATAGTTTCCCAAACATACACAATTGAAACACAAAAAACAAGTTCACTGCAACATAGATAACCGTGGGTTGAAAGTTTCAATAAATAAAAAAAATTAAAAAAAAAATCTAAAGAGGATGACGAGTTGTAAAGCAATCGACCCTAGTAGTCAAAATTTACTCTTTGGCATTTAGCCCCAAAAAAAAGGCCTCAAAAGGCGAAACGGAGGTTTTTCAACAAATGAAATAAAGACCTGTCAAAAAAATTAAATGAAATAAAAAAACTACCCTTTCTTTAATAGGTTTTGGCTTTCGCTTTCACACTTCTACCAAAGTATATAATTAAATTAAAGTAATAAAAAAATCAAGATTTCAATTGATTTAAACGCCCATGCCCTCTACGGCATCGAAGTGTTCCGAAAGTTATTTAGTTGGTCAAAATCAACCAAAATTCACTAATTTTTACTAATTATTTGTACTTTTTTCAATCAAATTTTATTACATATCAGTTTTACATTAAATTTTTATATTTTTACTGTACTTTTTTACCAAATTTATACCAACTAAACACCCTCGAAAAGCTGAAAGTGAGCACGTATAAATTGACTAATTTTCACCCGACATGACCACTCAACTAATTCAGCCAGAAAATGGAGAACATAGCATTTAATGCAATGTTGAAGCTAAAACTGTTTAGGAATTTGGAATGGGAGTTTATTACCAGGAGGCTAACAATGGACCCGAATCCGATCATCCAAAATCGACCGACCGACGAATCAGCAATAATCGCCCCGAGAACCGGGAGGAAATTGGTGGCAGCTGACCAGAAAAAGAGTATGTTGGACCCAGTGGCCATGTCCAAGTGATATTCATTCATCAAGTACTTTATCATGTTAGGGGCTAGCCCAAAACTTGCCACCTTCTCAAATGCCTCATTAGCTGCCCAAATGTCAAATTACAACTTTCATTAGCTAACCATGAAAATTTACACCGTAACCCAGTTAAAAAAAAAAGTAATGATATGTTACCAGCAAATGAGAATGATAAGTGGAGGGTTCTGTGACAGGTTACAGGGCTGAGATGCAAAAAGATAGGCTAAAAGATCGACCGTTTTAACTTAGACCATTAAATTATTTAGAGATTAAATTATTTAGACCATTAAATCATTATAAGAAAATCAAATTAAACCATGACTGTTAAATTATTTAAAATAAATCAAGATTGTTGATCTTATATCTTAAATTGTCTTTTACACTTCAGTCTCTGCTGCAATCCGAGTGACCGTGTCATATATACCTGTCGCTTTAGGGACATTTAGTTGGTAAAAGTTTATCCAAAAAGTACAGCAAAAAATACGAAAATTTGATCAAAAAATGATATATGATAAAATTTAATTAACAGAAAATACAAAAGTTGATAATAATTGGTGGTTTTGTTTAGTTTTGCCCATCAAAACACCCTCTAAATCCTTAACACATTAACCCATACTCTAATTGCAACATGGACACTACCGCATCATTTTTCCATTTAAAACATAAAAAAAAGCCTGAAACTTTACCCTACGAAAACTGCTGAAAGAATCCCAAAATACAAGCATACTTCTATAGGGCTTTGATCATAAGTAATTTCTAAACCAATCATCCATTAAGACCTGTAATTTTAAGATTGAATGGGGTTGATACATGGTTAAATCTACCCAAAACTAACAGTCAGCAAAATCCTCAGGGGCTTATAGAAATTTGCATGTGTGCTCTTATGGCATCCACATGGGATGCAAGCTGTATGTATATGCACTTATAAATGATAACAAATAAATGGAATTAAGATATGTTCAAATATACCCAAAACCCAACGGTTCAAAACAAAAAAAAAAATCTCAGCAGCTTACATGGATATGTATGTGTTGTATGCTATAGTTATGGCATGCATGTATGTATATACTATATATTTATGTATGTATGTATGTGAATGGCAATAAAGAATGGGTGCATGTGTACCTATGATGAATGGCATGGTTCGGAAGCCACCCTTTTGGGTGTACAAGAGAGGCTCTGTGATCATCTTCTTTTCATCCGAAGAAGTCTCCTCCATCACTGGTTTTCTTTTCTCTCCTTTTGCAGCCTCAGATTCTCAGAGATGGTGGGAGACAATAAGAGAAAAGGGGCCAGTAGAAAAAGCTTTGGAATGGTAAGTAAGTTTACAGAAACTAAAACAAAAGGTCCGGCAGTTTATGAAAGGGTAGGGACGTGGGCCCGCCATAACCGTTGGATTAATGGCTCAATCTCTGGTTGAATTTTCTTTTTTTTTTTTGTAGTCCCATGCTACGTGGAGTGCGTTGATCACCAGACAATGACATGTATGAGGTTGTCTCCCTGAATTTACGACCGTTTGATTATTGGCCGATTCGGTGTTTCCCAGCGGGTCTCGAGTGTGAATTCATCTGTATAAAACTTTGACCGTAGGTGGGTAGCTTAACCGGTAAGGTCAGATTTGCTTTTTAAGTGACTGTCAATTCAATTAAGGGGTGTTTGGTGGGTAAACATGAATCAAAACTTACGAATTTTTATCAAATTTTTTATATTTCTTTCAATCAAGTTTTATTATCACTTATCACTTTTACATTAAATTTTTATATTTTTACTGTACTTTTTAGTCAAATTTTTGCTAACCAAACACTACCTAAAAGTTACATCTTTTCATTAAATTTTAAAATTGCATCCTAACGTAGTGTTTAGACAGTTAAAAAGTACCACAAAAGTTAAAAAAAAATTAATATAAAATAATATGTGATGAAATTTGATTAAATGAAAAATATAAAAAAATTAATAAAAGTTGATGGTTTTTTGTCAATTTTGATAAATCAAACACTCCTTAAATAGTTTAGTTTAGGAAAAAAAATTGTAATTAGCCACTAAATACTTACTTAAAAAGTTAATTTTTTATATTTGAAAAGGAAAAAATTAATGTTTTTAGTAGTTAATTTTTTTAACTGTTTGTTAATTTAATATATTTGTCCTTGATTATTAAAAGAAAAAAATTAAAATGTAAGAACATAATTTCGACATTTAAAAAAAAATTAAAAAATTGAGTGACTAAAGGTTTGCTTTCAACTAACTATTCTCCAATGGAAGCTTAACGAATGCCTGCACGTGAGAATTTATTTAGGTGGTGTTTGGAGTCCAAAAAAAATTAAAAGGTGGGGTTGATATGATGTAAAATGACATGTGATAAAATTTGAGTTGAAATTTATCTTTAAATTTTTAAAATTACATTTCAAGGTTAGATTCTTTAAGTATAATATAGGTTTGTAATATTTTAAATAAAAATAAAATTTTATTACTTATTTCTTTAAATTAAGGCTCCGTTTAAGGTGATAACAAATTTTGAAAAACGGTGAAAATTATTAAAAAATTCTAAAAATTATTCAGTTTTTATCTCATTACATAAATTATGAACTTACAATTTATTTCACTTTATCTAATTGTATTTCAATTTTTGTCACTTCAAATGCATCTTAAATTATGAGAGAGATTTATTAATGATATGTAGTTATTATGAACACATATTTTATATTTTATTGCAAATACGAGTTATCTTAGTTTACTTCCCTAATACAATAGTTATCTAGCATTGAATTTATATAAAAATTATTTAGATAAATTTTTAAATAATTATTTAGTATAAAATTGTTAAACTAACTCGAAAGAAACCGAATTAGTAATTCAATTTGGTTTGATTTTCTTATTTAAATGACTTAGTTGTGATTTTAACATATTTTTAATTAAAAATTTATTGTTGAATTTAAATTTTATATTAAATCGAACTATTTACACTCTTACCATATCTAAAAATGATTATTACAATAAATTTAAAACTCAAGTCTTTAATTATTATTAGAAAAAGTCAAATTTTAAAATAAGATTTCGAGTAACACTAAAGTGAGAAAGTCAAATTTATTCAAACTGATAAATCAAGCGTCATAATTTGTACAATGAGTTTGTAATTCTCAGGAAGTGTTTAGTTAGTCAAAATTAATTAAAATTCACAAATTTTTCTCTAATTTTTTATATTTTCTTCCAATCAAATTTTTTCACATATCACTTCTACATAAAATCTTTATACTTTTACTGTACTTTTTAGCTAAATTTTTGCCAACCAAACACCTTTGGTGTACAACTTAGATTTTGTTCGGCTAAAAAAAATATTTTGTCCATTTTATATGACTTTTTTAATTAAAATTTAATTTTTTTAGAAGTAACTTTTAAATGTATTAATCGCATTTATAAAACAATAAAAAAAATTTGCGTTTGTTTAGAAACTATTCATTTGATTAAAAAATAATAGAAGCTTAATTTTTTATTTTTAATTTTAACCAAAAACGAATGTGAATTTATTAATTTTTTTACAAATATGATTAATATGCTTAAAATCACAAATTTTAGAAAAATTAAATTTTGATAAAAAATAAAATAAAATTATATCGATTGGTTCGAGGAAAATGGTGCCTGGAATTCAAGTAACGAAAAGGGAACTTAAAAAAAAAAAAAAAAAAAGTGCTATAGAGTGGTATGTACAAGATTTTGATTAGAGTTTCAAAAGTTTTTTAAAAATTTTATGAGAATTTAAAAGTGTTTAAATTCTCTTCAATCAAATTTTATCACGTATTACTAACTTAGAGCCTGCTTGGAGGATTAAAAATTAGTAAAAAGTAAAATTTTTGTAGTTTTTTTGTGTGTTTTTCTATTACATTTTTTTTGTGTGTTTGGTGAAATAAAATGTAATTTTTAGCCCTTTTTTGCAACTTTTAGTTGTTTAGTAAACTTTTTTACCGTAGCAAAGCAAAAAAGTGGTCACTTTTTGTACGTTTGGTAAGTTTTTTACTGTAGCGGAGCAAAAAAGTGACAATTTTTGTGTGTTTAGTAAAACTTTTTGTTTTATTTTTAACTGTAATAAAGCAAAAAAGTGAAAAAAAATTATGATTTTACCAAACGCATCAAAAATTACAAAATATAACTTTTGATACTTTTTTTACTAGTTTTTAAGCCTCCAAACATGCCATTAACGTTTAAATTTTGGCATATCAAAAATTTCACTATCTTTTCGCACTTAGGTGCACGGCGTGCATTGGTCGCAAGACCGATTAATATCCGAAAGGAGCGGATTCGAGCTTCTCTTTTTACGTCATTTTAATGGCAACCTTTTGATTTTTTTTATTTAAACTTTTTTTAAAACTTCAAACACTGCGTTGATTTGTTAAAAAAATAAAAAATTAATATAAGTCATACGAGATCAAATTTGTTTGATATTTCTTTTTAAGATCCAAACTGTTTCAAAATAATCCTCCACTGGCGGACGGTTCGTGGGCGGCAAAGTTGAAAGCAAAGTTGACGTGACCCATTCCCTTTTCAAAGATACAGATTTGTAAGTTTGTCCTAGGACGCACCCGTCGAAAAGAATAAAAGTTTGTTCTAGATCCTTAAAAGTTATAGATGGGCCTTTGAAGTGAAAAAAAAAAAAATATATATATATATATATATATATTAATAAAAGTTATAATTTTTAATTTGTATAATAAATAAAAAATTTTTAATAAAAATTTGTAGACTTTTATTTTTTTAGAGCTCCAAACACACCCTAATTGGCCGTTAAATAGAATAAAAAACAATAAATATTTTTTTTTCAATTTAGTTTGATTTTTTTTTGGATAAAAGTTTGATTACCATTTGAAAAACTAAAAAGCTAAACTGTTTGATTTAGCTTGCAATTTTAAAAGGCTAATTAACTGAATTAAAGTGATATTATTAATTTAATTAGTATTTTATGTAATATATTAAACATAAAAGTTTAAGAAAAAATTATAAAAAAATACTACAATTGAAGACATATTACAACTATGTAATTAAACTTGTAGAATAATTAATTTGAATCATTTTTTATAAGTTTTTATTTAAAAATTAAGCCGTTTTAATTCACGCTCTACATTCAAATTTTTTTTTAAGAGAAGTAGAAATATTTGTATTTTTATGTGTATATATTATTTAAAAATTATTGTCATGAATTAAATTAAACTTAATTAGTGATTAAGTATATTTATATGATATATATATTTCTTGCTCTATAAAACCGTTAAACTAAACCGAAATTTGCAGTTCGATCTAGTTCAATCTCATTCAATTTCTTAGCTGAACAATTTTGTTGTATTTTAAAATCTTTCAAATTGTTGATTTGGGTTTTAATCTAAATTTTAGCCAATTGAGTTTAGGATTTAGTAAAAAACCGTACGAGGTGCACTTTTAACTTATTATATATGTTTTATATGGTTTTGTAACTTTATATTAGAACTTGTTTGGATCTTGACTTCTATAGAGGTATAACGCATTTTAGTTGAGTTCGAGATTGAGCATGATTTAGCCCAATCACTCAAACTAAAAATTCAATTCTATTTATTCAAACCAGGCCCAAACTTATGACCTTAATCCTAAATTCGATTCCAAACTCACATTAGTTTAATTTTTTTTTTTTAAAACCCATTTTGCAAGCTTAACATACTATTTCAAACTCATTTAAATTAGGGGGTACCGGACACTTGCTATGATTAGCTCTACTTTAGATGATAAAAAAAATGTTATACTTATGAATTTAAATCATACTTAACTAACTAGTATATGTAACCCATTCATAGACCATGGATTGGGTCGAAATTAGATGGGTTTAATTTCAAAAAATTTTTTAGTGTAAAAATTTACATTTGCAGAACATTAATCTCACAAAATATGAGAGCACAAAAATTATTTTAACAATTTATTTTAATTAGAAGTATATCAAAGTGTTGTGATAGACACAGTAATAAAACTATGTGAATTTTTAAAAATCTTTCAAATTTGTTCTAATATTTTTCTTAAGCAAACGAATGCCGATTACATCGTAAATATTTAAGAAAATGGCAAATTATTTTCGAATTTTAGCGAACATTCCAAAATTTAGGTTAAAGCTTTGAAGTGCTTTAAAAAATTACCATTGAAGCCTAAAGAGGGAATGTATTTTCTGTTTTCGCCCTTCAAAACTTAAAAAAAAAAAAAATCTTTTTGAAAATTCACAACATAATTGGAAATACATTTTAAACTTATCATATTTTATATATGTGTAAATGGTCTTACACATCAATAATAAGTTGAATTATAAAGAAAATAATAATAATAAAACATTAATGAATATATTCTTCCATTTGCATATTAATTTTAAGGATGAATTTTATGTAAATAATTAAACATTAAAATCAAATGTCATATCATTAGAATTTTATATAAATCTATATAATAAAATACATCTCATTTCAAAAATATTCATCTCACAAACTATAATCGACGGTTGAGATTAAATTTTATTTCAAAATCAATGATTGAGATTTGTTAGCAACAAAACTTCCTTTATAAGCTCCTGCCTGCCCCCTTTCCAGCCAATGGTTGAGATGGATTTTAAATTAATGGCTGAGATCCACAGCCACATTCAAATCGCCCCAATCAGTAACATTCAAGTCAGCAATTAGCTCCCCTCGCATCTCGGCCTCTCTCTCTCTCTCAAAACCATAGCTAATGTTGAAGTCGCCGACATGCTTATGGTGGCCGACCCAGTTCCCGTGAAGAAGGGGAAGAGCTAAACATCAATCAAGCGAACTCTTGCAACGGACCTTTTTCTCTTGGGCTATGGAGGGCTTCGGCTGCGAGAGGGGGAAGAAGAAAAAGAGAAAGATCTGGATCGCAAACGGGACAGAGATAGGGATCGGGAGGGGGAGCTCGAGCGAGAGTCCGACCCAGTGTAGGACCGAGAAAGGGAGCACGACGGAGACCTAGACGAACTTGAATCGGATCTCGATGGAGTTGCCGGACGACCTCGACCTGGTTTCACTATGTTTGGCTCACCATACGGTACCCACTGGAGATAGAAGCGAACCCTCAGATAAACCCCAACCGGTGAAAGCTGGTCTCTTTTACTCCCTACTGATCAAGTCCAACGAGTCCCTGATAAGGCGAAGAAGGCTCCGTTTGTACATACACAATGCAGATTTATCAGTGGGTCAAGCCCCAACCCGTTTCTGTAGACTGGCCTAAATTTCACTTTCAATTTTGTTTTCTGTAACTCATTTGTGTAGCCTAAACCCTAAACTTCTCCTTTTGGTTTGCTTAAAATCTGAGGTGCAATTCTAGTAAATTCTGTCTTTTTTTATATAGAGAGAAATTGTTTGATTGGTTGAGATTTTTGTTTGTCGGGGCTCCTGCAATGATCAAATTTAAATTTTTGGCATATTAACCAAATAGTGATGAGTAAGTAAATTGATGAGGTGTAATCTGCCAATTCAATTTGTTCAATGGATTTTTGTGTTGTTTATTTGGATAGAGGTTTTTTTAATTTATCAGGTCTCCAACTATGATAAACTTCTAAGTTTTAGACTTTCTTTACAACCAAATTGGTGAATAAAGGGATGATATTTCAAGTTCAATGGGTTTGAAAAAGGCAAAACTGTTTTGTGGGCATGTTGTTTCCCATTTTCTTTCGTGTTCTTCATTGTTCAAAATATTTTGGTTTATGTCTGGTAAATTGCATCTATAGTCTTGAGTTTCTTCTGGATTTGACATCAACTTCAGGTTTTGCATGAGTGAGGTGCTTGCTCAGGTGGTTGAACTTCATTGTTACCTACTCAAGGCCCGGGTTCAAATCGGGCTCCCCCTTTCCCTTGTGCTTACCTATCAAAAAAAAAAAAAAAAAAAACTTCAGGTTTTGCATTAGTTTACCAATGTCGTGACATTTTATATCTATATCGAGCAGGCCAGCGATATGTTCAACATCAATGCCCAATTTGAGCATCTGTAGGCTAAATATGTTGGAACTGGGCATGCATACTTGAATAGATTATAGTTCCCCAATCCCTTTTAAAGCTTTGTTTTTTTTTTTTTTCAGTTGTTCTTATCTTTTGGTTATTGTGCAATGAATGGGCAGTGAACATCCAACGTTTCAAACCATGTTGCCGTTGTGGGTTCTTTCTTTCTTTCTTCATTTCCTCCAACGTTTGATCAGAAATATTCAATTTCTTAGTATCATTTTTAAATGTTTTCTCGGTTTTCTACTTTCAATGGGAATAGGAAAATGGATTTTGTGTTTGGGGTTTTTTTTTTATGGTGGATGGTACCAATATTTGGTAATACATTAAATTTTGATTCGGAGCTCATTCATTGTCCCCAGATTTGTGCATTTTTGTTGATATGCCTCAGAAAAATATTAGAAATCCCATGGAACAAAATTGGATGTCAGAAGAACTTCATAAGCCTCCATTCATAGAGCTTTATTTATTAATGTTAGATGTTAGTTTTAGTAGTTTTAGCTTTATGGTGTAATGCTTTTCATATTATCTTTGACATCTTGAATTCGTGTACTGAATTCTTTAGTTTTATTCTTATCTCTCTCTAATTAATTAAGTGCCAACATGACAAATAAAATGTTCAATTAATTTGTGGCCAGAACACCAGAAGGACATGTGTGTCCTCATTTTGGACACTTAAAGGACATAGAGGTCAAATTATGTTATTCTTTTCCAATATTGCATCTTTTTTTTTGGCTATTTTCTGGAATTTGCTCTAAATGATACAATGAATTGTAAATTAGTTACAATATCCCTGTACACAAGTTACACTTTTGGTTTTTTGTAGCATATCATTGCCGTAGATACTATGACCTAAATGTTGATTTTGGAGTTCGTGATATAAAAATAGTTGATTTTTAACTTTGGGTGTATGCCTATGGGTGTACATAGGTCGAAGAAGTTTGGCTCCAGCTATGGAATGGAACTGAACTGATCTTGGTTCATTATAGAAAATCAAAACTGAAACCCAACTGATCAATATGGTTCTGTTATGATCGGGTATGTTCACGATTTCAGCATATTGGTTTTGACCAGGTTAAAGAAATAACCCAATAATGAAAAGTGAAAACACACACATTCATGTTTATGTTTCCTTCAACTCTCTAGGAAAAAAATGGAAACTTCATTCATTTTTATGGAAACCAAGGTGTAGTCCATCTAGGAAAAATGTTAATCGCTTCCATTATTATCAAATACAGTGTAAAGAAACTAGATTACTTTAAGAATTCTCCCCAAAAAATGGAATGATTAGTTATGAATTTTATTCAATAGTTGGAATTATTTTTTATTTTTCTTTGTAATTTAGTTATCTTTTTAGTTATTTTATATGGAAACACAATTTTTTACTTTTCTTATATTTTGTTAAATATTTTTTTCTAAAATATTTATTTGTAATAAATAATAAAGACTAGCAAATATTTATTTGTAATAAGTTTTTCATGTAAGTTTATTTTACAAATTTATATTTGAGCTATTTACAGATTAAATTATATTTCTGTATCTTTAGGTACAGGTAATTTTTAGCTCTTTAAAAAAAAATTAATAATATTAAGACAAAAAAGCTAAAAAATTTTAAGATCAAATTAGGACATGGCGATCCATGTTTTGCACGGGTATTTGCTAGTATTAAATATAATAGATCCCATTACATTTTAAAAAAAAACGAATTTTATTAAAAAAGTAGACATTAAGTGTATGTCTCACTTGCCTTATACTTAGGATGTGTTTGGTGAAATGAAAAATATGAAAAAATTCTAAAAATTTCTGAAAACTTTTAAAAGTTATTAACTTCTTATTTTATTACATGAATTACGAACTCACAAATTATCTCATTTCATCTCACTTTTTGTCACTCCAAACGCTCCCTAAGGGTGTGTTTGACCAAAAATCTCTAACTTTTTCTAAAATTTTTTAATTTTTTCTAATTTTTTCACACCAAAAATCTTTCACTTTTTTTTAACTTTCTTCAACTTTTCAAGCAACGTGCCAAACACTCGACAATTCAAAATTTATCTACTTTTTATTATTTTATTTTTGACAAAAATTTGACCCTCCAAACAGTTAATATGGTTAACCCTATATATGAGTAAACTTATGCAAGCCTAGTAGACTTGCGGATTGTTATTCACCCCTAATGCTACTTTTGAAAATAAATAAATTTGAATAATCGAGTTCGTCAAACATTATGACATATTCATGGACGCACAGGGTGGATATAAAAAATTATTAACTTTAGATTCCTGTCGTATTCAAATCCAGAAATTTCAAGAATCTACTTTTGTCAAACAGTATGATAATATTCATGGACTAATTTAGATTGATCGTGTCACATTCAACTCTCATTATTTGACCAAATTGCCATGCCCCACTTTTCAAAATCTGTGACGAAATAGATTAATGTTATAAAATATCTATCTGCTTTTGTAAGTTTCGTGAAGATCATTAGTCTCCCTTTTAAATTTATGGACTACTTTGGTCCCGTTTGGAGTAAGATAAAATTGAGATAAAATGTGATTTATAGTTAATTTTGGCATTATTTTTTTCTGAAAAGTCGTAAACCGTGGAAATAATTTTTCAAATCCGTTCCCACGGATTCAAAAAAATTCACAAAAAATAGCAACAATGGTACTCATTTGAAAGCTCTCGACACGAAGATTATAATTGTATAAAAAATTTACACATTCAGTTAACTTATTTTCAGATTTTTATTTTTTTAGTGAAATATTAAAATTTTTTGAAATTAGTGATTGCGGGAAAATTAGATGTAATAGGGTTGTTGGAGATTTATAGAGATTTTTAGAGGTTTATTTTTAGAAGTTTGCAGGAGGAATATTGTGCAAATCACACAAGCACGCACTCTAGTGTTAGTTTCTAATAAGCTAAGCTAATAATTTAAAATATATTTTTTTCAAGATTATCTTTTTTTTCCCCTATTTAATTTGTGATGTTGTTTTTGGTAATTGACTTAGGATCGTCTGGAAATCTGATTTTTAGTCACTTTTAGCATTTTTTGTTCAAAAATTGGTAGATAAAATTTTTTATATGTTTGGTAGAACACGTGACAATATTTAATTGTTTTTAAGTATATTTTAGTAATTTCTATATGTTTAATAAAACTTTTAGCAATTTTTTGTATATTTGATAAAAATTTCAATAATTTTTCAATTGAGTACTTTACTGTTACTAAATATAAAAGTGACAAAATTTAATATTTTATTAAACACTTATTTGTCCAAAGTTAGTTTATTTATACTGATTTTTGAATAAATTACTGTTACTAAATAAAAAAGTGATAAAATTTAATATTTATTAAACACTTAGGGCCCGTTTGGTTTGTCATTTTTTGCTGAAAATCTCCAAAAATCTCTATAAATCTCTGTTAACTTTATATCACATCAATTTTTTCTCTCACTGCACGCATTACGAAATCTCTCCAAACCACAATTTATCTCAATTTATCTCATTTTTTCTTACTCCAAACAAACCCTTATTTGCCAAAAATGAGTTCATTTGTACTGATTTTTATCCTCCAAATGGCACCTAATTGATAGAAAAGTAATATCCACTTTACAAATTTCCTAACACACGACTCAAGTTACTTGTCTCTACATCTTTTCAAAGTTTCACCAATTGGCAGTGGTTGTTTCTCATGAATAAATTTTGATTCACCGAGCTAACTTTAAGAATATAATCGAGGTTATTCATTTCTTAAAAGTACGATCGAATTAATTTTTTACTTCAACAAACTAATTCTTACAATAAATGTTCTAATAAGGGGCGTTTGGTAACACAAATTTTAGTATTTTTAGTAATTTTTAGTTAAAATTTGTTAGTTGTAATTTTTGGTGTGTTTGGCGAAGTAAGGGAGCATTTGGCAGCGCAAATTTTAGTAAATTTTTGTCAAAAGTTGCTAGTTGTAATTTTTGGTACGTTTGGTGAAATAAGTTATAATTTTTAACAACTTTTTATAATTTTTGGGTGTTTGGTAAAATTTTTAGTAACTTTTTGTGTGTTTGGTGAAATTAATAGTAAATTTTAACAACTTTTTGTGTGTTTGATGAAACTTTGAGTGGAACAAATTATTGTAGTAGAGCAAAAAAGTGACAAAAATTGAGATTTCACAAAATGCTCAATTTATAACTTTTAATAAATTTTTACACTTTTGTGTGTTGACAAACGGGACCTAAATAAATAAAAAAATACTCAAGTGTTACGCGTCCCAACTTCTAGTCAATATGGGCCGGATCGGCGAAACAAACACACACACACAACTTCAATTTCCAGGTTTTTTTTTTCACTAAAATTTACTAAATACATAAAAAAAAACTTATCACACACAAAATCATTAACTTTTTCAAAGTTTTTTTTTATTTATTTTTCTTTAACTTTTATAACTTAAAACTTAACTTTTTATCGAAAATGACACATATCAATATCAGAATAAAAATTAAATTTTTTTAGTCCACCAAATAGGTCTATATTTATATTTATGTCTACATCTAACACTAATTTTGGTTTTCCAAGCAATAGTGAGGTGTATATTTGACAACCATGGAGTGGAGTTCTAGGTAAATGCCTATGTACAGTTTAAATAAGTTTCATAATAGATTTGATTAGTTTAACGTGATAAATTATATTAAATTTAAACGATTATTTTGAATTTTCTTAAATAGTAACTTCACCATTTTAAAAACTAATGGAAACGTTATTTTTATAGTAATTATTGAAAATTTTATTTCTATTATTAAAATTTTATTTTTATTTAAATATAATTTACTCTCAATTTTATTTATTTAAAATATACATTTATTCTGAAATAGCCTTACATATTCCTTTAGTGCAAGGATTATTAAGATTTTGATTTGGTTTACATAGAAGATGGAGAAAAAATTTTGAAAAATAAAAAAAAAATTGAGAGATAGATGAGAAAATAGGTTACATCTCATTTATCAAAATTTTTCTTTCAAACCGAAAAAAAAAATAAAAGTTTTTATTTTATCTTTTTCTTCTAATTCCCTTCTCTCAAAATGTTAACTTTTTATTTTTATTAACTCAGTATAATTGAGTCATGTTTTATTTTTAATAATTCAGGATAGTTGGGTCAACTTGTGCCCATTTGATTAGTTATTGAAAATCTAAAATTAATGGTTGAGTTAATATTTGACGATCCTAAATAGACTCAAACAATTGATGACTATTGAAAAAAAAAAACTAAAAAATTAACCAATTATATTAATTAATTCTAGGAGTTGATTCTTAATTTCTCCTTATTTCACTAATTAAAAGGGGATTTGAAAAAAGCCAAAAACATTTATTACTTTTGAAATTCAATTTTCTATGTATAAACACTAAAAATAAAAGTGAAAATTTTGTAAATCAGTATATGGCTGAGCAATATTGTATAAATGCTAATATTGAAATTTTTTTGAATATTGTTTTGTGTAAAATTTTGAAAATATACACAATTATTGTTAAATCAAATAATTTTATAAATCAGTATAAAATTTTTTAAGAGTTTGTTTGGCTGCTATAGGGGATTTTTGTTTTCTTATTTTTAATTTAATTTTATCTTATATGATATTTTATCAATGTTTAAATTTTTTTAAGCTATATTAATCACTTCATAAAACAATTGCAAAAAAAAGTATTTGAATTATATAAACAATAAGAGGAGGTTTGGAGGCACAATTTTTAGTAATGTTTTGTATTTTTTACCAAAATTTATTAGTTATAATTGTTGGTGTATTTGGTGAAATAAGTAGTAATTTTTAATAATTTTTAGCAAATTTTTGCGACTTTTGGGTGTTTGGTAAAATTTTTGATAATTTTTAACAACGTTTTATAGCTTTTGACAATGTTGAGTAACTTTTGAGTTGAGAAGTTACTATAGTAGAGTAGAAAAGTGACAAAAATTAGTGGTTACCAAATGCTCAACAATTAAAAGTTGATATTTTAACTAAAAATTTCGTTGTCAAATGTCCCCTAAACAACATTTGAAAAATTTTAATTTACAATGCACACAACAAAATGTGGCTAATATCACTTTTAATAATAGTCATACGGTGTCGAAGTTGTAAGCTGTTTGATAAAAATTGAATAGTTCATAATAAAAAATAAATTTAAAAATTTTTACTCAAAAATTTTAAATATATATTTATTATTAATCATTTAAATTTGATTAAATAATTCACCATTCAGTATTATATTTTTAATATAAAAAATGATGTTAGTCACTCGTATATAAGTTTTGTAAATTATTTGTTGACAAAATTAAGATAAAGGATGTGTTTGATTTGTTAAAATCGTAGGAAAATTTTTTTAAGTCTTTAAAAGTTATTATCTTTTTATCAAATTGTACGAATTATAAATTTATAAATTATTTTATTTTATCTTATTTTATTTTTTATCATTTTAAACGCAACCAAATTGATAACGTAACAAATGGTAACAAATCACCACCGACGTGGCATGGCAAGATTGTTCGCAATTGGACGATGAGGAGAGAATACTGTAGTAAGGGATTACTGCAGTCACTGCAATAATATCAAAATGACACCGTTTTGGCATTTTTCTCCTCAAAACGACGTTGTTTCACTTAAGTTCCCTATATTCAAATATGAATTGATGTATTTGAATACAAAGACTTAAGTGGAATAATATTATTTTAAATGAAAAAATGACAAAACGACGTTGTTTTGGGTTTACTTCTGCAGATGCAATAAACCCTTAACTACAACCCCTAAGTCAGATGAGGAGATCTAGAGCCTTCATCCATGCATTGCAGTTTTTGGAATTCGAATCAAGAAAGATAAGAGGTTCGGTTGGTTAAAATCAATTAAAATTTATTAATTTTTATCAAATTTTTATATTTTTTTCGATTAAATTAAATTTTATTATATATCACTTTTATATCAGAATTTTTATACTTTTAATGTACTTTTTGACTAAATTTTTACCAATAAAACTCCTCTAGGATGTTATGTCAATCTGTGACATTAATTAGAGATAATTGAATTTTAATTCAACGGTTGAAATATATTTGTATTGTTTTAATTCAAAAAATATACACCATTAAATTTTAATTCAACAATTCTGATTGAAGTTGCGTATTATTCCCAAAACGAGACAATGAAGTAGGGACTACTTGATGTTTCAAAAATGTTGAAAAACACTGAAAATTTTTAAAAATCTCTAAAAACTTTTAAAATTTTCTAACACATTTTGTATTTCTCGTACTTCGTAAAATTTCTATAATTCTATATATATCTATATATCCTAACAAGTTTTTACAAACCTTAATAAATTTTTTACAAACATCAACACTATTCGCATACCCTAATAATTTTTTTACATATCCCAAAATCTTTTTAATTACTTTCAATAAATTTTGATACAAAATTATTTTGACAGAATAAAAAAAATTGTTCGAACGATTTGTCCTCCAAAAATACTGCCGTAAAAGTAAAAAAAATTTACCATTTATATCTAAAAAATATGATTTGATTTTTGTACGCCTAATAGTAAAAATTTCTCAAATCATATTTTTTACTCTTTACAGTTGTTTTTCGCCTTGCCAATCGGATCCGAAGCCACCTTCGCCGCCGGGCCCGCCACCAATTTTTTTTTTTTTTTTTTCCAAAGTAGGTTCCGCCCCCATTTTCAAAGTCTGCTGTCTTGCGTTTCTTCTTCCTCACTCTTCCCCTTCCCGCTGTTAATTTTAATTTTTTTATCATTATTTTAATCTTATTTTATGTTGAAGCCAAACTCAAAACCACAAACCCTAGCTAGCTTTATCGTCCGTTGATCAATTCAACCAGTCCTAAATCAATCTTCGATCTTAGATAGAGAGCATCGAAAGAGGATTTTTAGAGAGAGAAGGAGGTTGGATCAGTCCATACATGGAGAGGATAGTGGGAGAGAAATACAAGCTGGGCCGCAAGATCGGAAGCGGATCGTTCGGCGAAATCTATCTGGGTCTATCTTTCATTTCAATTCTCAACCTGTTTGTTATATATTTTTATTTAATTTTTTTGTCGATTAAATATTTTTGGGCTTACTTTATATTTATTTATTTATTTTTTCAGCTACTCACATTGACACTTTTGAGATAGTTGCTGTTAAAATTGTAAGATTTTCAGCCCAATTTTTTGTATTCTCCGAATTTATTTGCGTTTCCTTTATCCGAGCAGAGCAGAATATACATGGGAGCATATTATGAGCTGCTGCTGATTGATTGGATGTTAGTTGTCAGGGATTTTATTTTATTTATTTTTATTTTATAATTGTCTTGAAATGTTTGGGTTTCAGGGGAAAATAATTTACGGTTGTTGTTGTTGTTGTTGTGTGTGTGTGTGTAAAGTTGCTGAAAGTAGTATATTTATGTATACACGGTTGGAGATGGGAGGGACCACTTCAATTTGTCCTGTTACATTGACACTTCGCTAATGAGGTGAATTTGGTCGAATTCGATATGATTCATTTACTCAGATTGCCTACTTGAGTTTTCACTCTGGAATTTTACCTTGCAGGGGGGTCTGAGCTTTTGCTGATTTTGTACAGTTAGTTCTGGATTGGTGTCATCAGTTCTGTACCCACCCCAAAAAATTATCTATAATAATTTAATTTTTCTTTTCTTCCTTCGGCAAATGTAATCCTCTGAATTGAGTTATAAGCAAATGTTTTAGTTTTCTTTTTGCGAATGATTTGTAACTAAGGTAGGCTAAAGATTATTTTCTGTAGTGTATATTAACCATTTACATTATTCAGTTCAGTTATCGGCACAATATTTTATTTTATTTTTTTGGTAGACAATGTTAAAGGTTAAAGGGTATTTAGTTTTATTTGATCAAGTTCATTCATTGAGCACAATACCTTTTTTTTCCTCTGCGGCTAGACTTTTTAAATGATTCTTTTTACCCCCTTTGTAGGAGAACAGCAAGACAAAACACCCACAGCTGCTCTATGAGGCCAAGCTGTATAATATTCTTCAAGGAGGAAGTGAGTATATCATGTTATTAGATTAATTTTGGCAACACATAGATGTTTTTATGTGCATTGTCTAAATTTTGTCACCCTGTTTATTCATTCTTTGATTTGTTTTTAATGTTATTTAGGTGGTATTGCCAACATAAGGTGGTCTGGAATAGATAGAGACGACAATATTCTCATTCTTGACCTGCTAGGGCCAAGTCTCGAAGATTTGTTTGTCTACTGTGGGAGAAAATTTTCACTGAAAACAGTTTTAATGCTGGCTGATCAGATGGTAATGATAGTTTCATTTTGTGGTGGCCTGTTGCATTTGCTAATGTTCGATGCCCTTGGTTTTTTTCTGCTTTAGCATATTATTATAGTCAGACCTACCAAAAAGAAAATATTATTATAGTCAGAAAGGTACTATTTGTATGCTAGTGAGAAAGGTAATATTTGTAGTGGATTGGTGTTGAGTTGGATGGTCCAATAGGTTGGGAACAATGTTGGTCGTCTTCAATGACGGGACACACCAAAAGTGACTGGGGTGAGAGGTAGGCTTATCATGTGGTTGGTGCCGTCCGGCTGGTGACATGGCATGGGTAACCTACACTATTGGTATTGGATTTTGGACATCCATTAAGGGAATAGATGGTGATATAGAGGTTCGTACACAGGGAATTCTTGGGGTTAATTTAGGGTTCGTTACTGTTTCCACTGAAGAGCTCTTTATGTTTTTCGTGCCTATTTGAAACCAGTCACTCCGATCCTGTTTCAAAGAACAACCACAGTTTTCAAATGATTGAAGAACTTGGAGAAATTTACTCATGATACTTGGTTGATGTCATAAAAAGTATCTAATGCATTATGAGTTCAATACATCCTGTTTGGCAACAAAATCATTTTACCCCGTTGTCATCATGTACTGTAAATTTTCATTGAGTTTGCAGATTTTTGTATTTTCATTGTCTTTCATGTTGCATTTAGCATTATGTTTTTAGACATACCATCGGTAATGTGTATATTGTAATGAACATGTTATTTGACAAATAATACAGTTAGTGTTGCATTTTTCCTGTTTACTGGATTGTCATGTAGTTATTATGCCTTTTAAATTGTTCTATGCTTAAGATGATTGGATGAGGCTAAAGACAAATAGATCATAGCCGTTTTGTTTATGGTTTTGATACATCTTTCAGATTGCGAGAATTGAGCATGTGCATTCTAAAGGATTTTTGCATAGAGACATCAAGCCGGATAACTTTCTCATGGGTCTTGGCAGGAGAGCAAATCAGGTAAAGGTCATTGCCATATGCTTTTAAAGACATTTAACATGCATTAATATGCCTGCTTTGTTGAGATTCCTTTTGACATATTATTGTCATATCTCAATTTATTTATTTATTATTATATATATTTTTTGTTCATGTTTATCAGGTCTACATTATTGATTTTGGACTGGCAAAAAGATATCGTGATACTACTACAAACCGCCATATTCCTTACAGGTGTGCTTCCAATAACAATAAGCGACTTCATGCTTAAATGTGATGGTTCTTTGGTGTTACCATTTTTTTGTTCTGAACCATGTTGTTTATTTGTTTAGTTTTGTATGCTCCATGCTATGCATTTTGAAAATATATGTTCTAAAGGTTCCATGCATCGTTTATTCTTGAGCGTTTTCTATTGCTTAATTATTTCAAGTCTTGCTTATGCCAACTGGCTTATGAATTATGAACTTTATTATATATCTTGCTCTTTTTATGGATAATCTTAAATCTGACCCTTTCCTTGTATCCTCTTATGTATAAAGGATATTTTAAGAAGTGAACATGCTTCTTAGTGGGGCAGTCTGGGGATTTATTTATATTCTGATTTGTAACAATGCCTTTTACATGAATCTATATATATGTCTGAAACATGGATATTTTATTGGGAAATACATCTAAAAAGACAGATAGCTGACTTATGCCTCGTGTATAACACTGTTGTCTCCTCTTTTTATGTGCTTTGTGTCTGTGAAGTTCGTGATTCTTGCTTGGCTTACGTTCGCATCTGAAAATGTGTCACATCATTGATTTCTTGGCATGTCAAACCTGAATTTGTGGTTGGCTCTTGAGAAACCTTGCCTATATTGCTTTAGGGTAATTATTTTTCATTTTTTTTACAAAATTAAGAAAAATGAGTGATGATATGATCGAACAGCTTCCCTTTTTTTTGCTTTATGTGGGAGCTCTAAACTTGATACCTTCCTTTTGATGCTTTGTAATTTATGAGATGAAAAGATCTTTTCTATGGTCTTAAAGTTGTCTTAGTTTTTTTTTTTTTTTTTCCCTTGACACATGTAAAATTTGATTTGTAATATTCAATTAATCTTGCTTTTCAGTGGTGACTGTTTAAGAAATGTTAACTATCTTCAATTTTACCCTTGTCTTGTTATCTGTTTACTGATTGGAAATGGCATTATTTCTGGTGTACTGGTTTTTCTTTTTCCTTGCTTGAACTTAATGCCAAGCCGTACTCTGCTAAATTTTCCTTTTACCCTTCTACATTTGTGCAGAGAAAACAAAAACTTAACAGGGACTGCACGATATTCAAGTTGCAATACACATTTAGGAATTGGTAAGCTTTGAATTTCATTTAGCTTGTTTCAACATAGGGTTGAGCATTAATTCTTTTTCATTTTTGGTTCCATGCCTTAGAACAAAGCCGTCGGGATGATTTGGAGTCTCTTGGCTATGTTCTGTTATACTTTCTGAGAGGAAGGTATGCCCTTTTACAATCACAGCTATTTCCTTTTTACCTACATGAATTTTTGTAGGATCTTTCTTTGATTAAAACTCTAGAAAGGTAGATATTTGAGCATTGAGTATCTGCTAGGCTTTTCCTTAATTTTGTTGTCTAGATCCAACATATCTCTTCAAGGAGATGACATGTCTGGAAAATACAAAATCAAATTTTGTAATATTTGGGTTTGGCTCAACTAATTCATTGGTTACTGCCTTTAGCCTCCCATGGCAGGGTCTAAAAGCTGCAACGAAGAAGCAAAAATATGACAAAATATGTGAGAAGAAGTTATCAACTCCCATTGAGGTATGTTATTATGTGGTTGATTTAATTTTTGGCCCTCATCATTTGAATTTAAAAATACAATTTTGGCACCAAAAATTGGAAAACTGGAGATATTTTATTGGCATGTATTGTTTACTTAATCTCTTCCATTTGACCTTTGCTATTCCTGGTTATTGTATAACAATTCAATTCCTCACTTTGAGAGCAAAATAGTATGATTTAACCTTAAAATAATATATTGGCCAAAGCAAAAGTATAAAACATTATTTCAGCACTAAGAATGGGAACTTAATGAAGACTCCTTATTTGAACATAATCTCTTTCTTAGTCCTTTCAGGTTTGAGTTTTCTAATTAATTTGAACCTTTTACATGAGAGTTATCTGACACAGCATTTTTTTTTGAAAGGTTCTATGCAAGTCTTATCCAGTGGGATTTACGTCTTACTTCCATTATTGCCATTCTTTAACATTTGATCAAAGGCCGGATTATGGATTCTTGAAGCGCCTGTTCCATGACCTGTTTACTCGTGAAGGTATCAACGAACTAAAATTCGTCAGATACTTAACATACATCTATTTTATTTCTTGCAGAACTGTAATCCATGCAGTTCATTAGTATGATGTTAAATGCTTATGGCATTCTTTCCCAAATATTTAGTGTCCATAACATGAGATTTGTAATTGTTTCATTGGATATGATGAACTTATTTAATTCTTGTAGCCAAGTAGTGGCTAGTTAGTGTAGCTACGGAGACATTAATGTGACAGCTGTTATGGTCAAGTCTGAAACTATAAATGTTCATGTATAGATATGGCCTTGAGGTCAATAAGGACCAAATCATCCCTGCCTGAACTGTGATCTCTGCCATGAAAGTTCCTAGTTTTGATCACAGTTTCCCAAAGTGTCTTGCTAAACACAAAAGTTGCTAACTATGGGCATAAATGATCATTGGATTGAAATATTTGTACCTTGACAAACATTGTATCTTGGTTAGTTACTCTTAAAATGCTTTTCTTCATAACATACATAATTTGTCAAATTATTATATCTGTGAGTGCTGTGATGACTTTTTCTGCTCTCCAACTAGGTATGACATGGACACTTTGTCTGGGCCTATATTACATTGATTCTGGCAAGGTTATATTATCTAATGTTCATGTCCAAGAACAAGCACACCGATAGTATCATTGTTCTTGCGTACTTCTTTCATTTTTTAAGGGAGTTTATAAACGAATATAAAGCATTCAACTCAACTCAACTCAGATTTTTCCCAACGAAATGGGGTTGGTGTAAGCAAATAAAAGCATTATTGCGTGAAATGGAAAATCTTGTACTCAAAACTATTTGTGCAAGCTGAGTACGTGTCCAACTGGACACGTTGGTCACATCCATACCCCTCTTATACAAGTGTAATTGTCCGACATAGGTACTTTACAAATTCATAAGAGTCCCTGTGACATAAATTCTGGTGTGTTTTTCTCATTCAATCTCTGTTGCACTTTCTGGTCATCAACTTTTATATTAACTTGTGGTATAAAAATAAGTAATGTGATAAGCTGGTTGGCTTCATTTAATGAGGGTTGAGTAGAAACAAACTAGTTAGAATGTTTAGTTGCTGTATAATTTACCAGTTGTACCATTATCTGGCAGGATTTCAGTTTGATTATGTATTTGATTGGACTGTTCTGAAGTATCAGCAAACAAAAAGGACGAAAACTGACCCTCGATCACCTGTTAGTATTTGTCTTGGAGTGTAATTATTTGAATTTTATTTGCAATTATTATTGGTTTGTTATTTTTTAAATGTATCTTATGTGGTTTCTTTCTTAAAATTGTACTCTCTAAGACTTCACAGCCTACTTCAGGGTTGACCAATGGCAGGGTCACGCCTATGGATTTGGATAAGCATCAAAGTAAGTTGTTGCAGTTTCAGTGCCTGAAGTGATTTTATCCTTGAGATTTGTTGAGGAATTTGCTGTTGAACTTCTATGATTCCTAGAAAAACATCTTAACAAGTGAATAGGGCTTTGTGGAAGAAAATCTAAAACAGCTTATGAGTTGGTTGCATTTGCACGTATTTGTAAGATGTGTAATGAAGAAAAACAACCATCGAAAGGGAATTTAGATATTCATAACATACTCTTTAACAACATTCCAACAGCTTAAAAAGAGAGCTATAGCCATTCCATTAGGACCTGGAGCTTTATCCTATTCAAATACTTAAGTTCCTCCCAAACCTCCTCTTCAGAGAATGCATGCTCCTAAACCAATGCAGTTTTTACGGTTGCTATTAGGTGGTCATACCTAATAAATGGTGTGCTTCATTTACAACAGCTCTGCTCCATGTCTCCTTAACTATTTTTTTTTTCTTTTTAATGTGGTTGTTCATGGAAATTAACTAATTGTTGAAAGAATTGCTGTGAAACCCTAATTAGTTCGTGGAGAAAGCTGAAGTATCTTATTTATTTTCAATTTTAGTTTTGTGACATTGTTTGGTTGGAATTTCCAAGGACGATATGTTGTGAATTGAATGTTGAGTGTTCTCTCTCTCTCTCTCTTTTTTAGGAGGCAATTATACTTCGTACTTGGCTGAAGCTACTGAACCCATAGAATCAACTGGTGACATGCATTCTGGATCAGGAGTAGCACATAATTTGAATGCTGATAAACCCAATGAGAAACATGTAAGTGATATTAATGATGAAGAGTATAATGTAATTATTTTACTTCTTTTTCTCTGTTTATAGGGATTCCATTGGCTCAAAATTCTCCTGGAATGTGCATCTATCCCTGTGGAAGTTCTATTTAGTTCAATTACTACTGTATCACAAGTGTTGTTTGGTTGTTTCTGTTATATATTTCAAATTTGATTGTTGCAGAATTTAAACAATGCACGAGTGCCATCTACCTCATTTTCTTTGGCCGGTGTCTTCAAACGGAATCTTCCAAAACCTGAGGAGCCAACTGAATCTTCAAATGTTGGTCGTGTATTTGGGAGCAGAGCTGGGGCTTCAAGTAGCTGGATGCCATCATTGAACCGCATTTCATCAGCCAAGTAATTGGTATGACAACCTTCTCTTATTCCTTGCTTGTTTCTAGGCCTCGTACTGCATAAATGATGGCTGCTTGCATAATTTGGCGGATAATTCATATAAGCTCCTTAGGTTGTTTGATCAAATACTAATTCCTGTTTCGATTTTCTTATTTTCCTCTTTGCCCTTTAGGCATGGATCTGGAGGAGGGAATATATGGATTTGCTTTGCAGATTTACAAACATTGTGAAGATAGAATTGGTGGAGTCATTCAGTACCAGATTTGATGATGTATTTCTCTTAAGGTGACTACAAAGTACATCACATTTGATGGAGTTAGAACTTGGCCTGTTAAAAGCTGCTCGGTTTTGAGCACTTAGATGGCAGGATTGACTAAAGCCAGTTGTTTGTTTAACTGTTTCATGGATGATTTGTAAAGTTTTTCTCCCATTCTTCAGTTAATAGATCATAAAGGTGCCTTCATGTTATTTGATTGTTTTGACTATGTATTTCATTTAATTCAGGATTGAGTTGCTTCAATTTTATTACTTTAATTTCTTTTGATCAAAGCTCTGGATGTTCACCTGGATCAGTTTTACCCTAGGTACCCAAGTCCATCAGAGTGTGCCCTTCTGATCTGGTGTTGCAGGTATTTCAGATGACATTTCTTCTGTGTTATTGTTGCTCTGATGGGGCTTCTTGTCTTTAGTCTTTATGGTTACTGCTCACTGGACCTTTTTTTCGGGTTTCAGATTAGTCTGCACGATGCATGTAATGATGTAAATGAAGAAGGGCTTAGAAGTTCTTGTTTTTCAGTATGAATGGCTTTGCAGCTTTATATTTGGAGGTTCCAAGGTAATAAATTGATTACTTGTGTCTACTTTTCACCATCATGTATACATAACTATTTTTTGCATGAGTGATTCTGCTAGAAATAGGCAGGTTCCAACTTTAGAGTGTCGTAACTATGTCACACAGACTCTTCTAAATATATGGTGTACATGTGTCGGATACTTGACACTTGGATAAGGACACTTGGGTAAGGATATGATATGTGTTCCAAATATAATTTTCCAAATATAATTAGACATCTATACAAATATATTTAGCAATTCAGTGTTAGCACATAATTATGCATAGAAATTATATTTTATGTATGAAATACTCTAATAGCATCTAATAAATACCATATTCTCCTATAACATAAAATAATTACACAATATATGAATATTTTCCTGCTTTCCAGTATTCGAAAATAAGAGAATTAATGGATCGGATTCAAACACCTACCCATACCTGAGTCTATGTCGTTGTTGCTCATTTCATGGTGTCTTACTTCGTCAAATTTTTCCCTCTTGTTTTTTGGTATATTTTTTCTGGGTATATATTTATTTATTTATTTATTTTGTGGGGTGGGGGGAAATAAAATCTGTGTGATGTTCATATTATTTTGCTGGTGTATGATGAAGCATATGGTTGCCTGCAGATTTGTATGCAACTACTGTGCCTCTAAAAGGGATTTCAACTTATGCAGAACTGCCAGTGGATAAGAGGAGTCCAAAAACTACGTGCCTTTGCAGTACGCCAGGACCAGAAAGATGGTAAGAATGATAATTGTCTGGTCCTAGAGGAAGCTACACAACTGTCAACTATTGACTAGAGAATCGAACAGGTAGTATGAATTGCCTTCTCTTCTATTTCTCCCCATGAAACAGGGAAACAATCCAGAGTATTTTTGTCGTTTATAACCGAGAATGTGGACTGGAAAACATAAGACAGAGGCTTAATTGAGATGCCAATCCATCTGGGATGTTGATTTCAATTCTTTTCCAAATCCACCTAGTTTACCCACTGTGATTCTTCTTGTCTTTTTTCAGTGAGGGGAAATAGAAGTGGTTCGAAAATGGGAAATTTTTGGTTTTGCTTTCAATTCATTTGGGCCAAACAAATTGGATTCTGGGGGGCAGAATTCTCTGCAAATATTTGGAAATTTTGGATTATGCTTTCAATTCATGTGGGGTGAGCAGATTGGATACTGGAGAGCAGAATTCTCTGCACAAAGAGGGAAATTTTGGATATTATGCTTTTAATTCGCGTGGGCCAAGCAGATTGGATTCTAGAGTAGAATGATCTCTGCGGTCCTTTAAAAATCCCATTCAGAAAGAAGCATGGACAGAAATAAAATGGGAATCATTGCTTTCCAGTTGATCTTGTCCAAGTTGAATTTATTAATTGAAATAGTAAAAGGGGTAGAAATTGGAATGCAGGATAAATTTCTTGTTTGGCATGGATTGAAAAAAAAAAAAAAAAAAACAGGTTTTTATATAATGTTATTATTATTTTGTGGGGAATTTCAATCGTATTCCCTATTCAAGAGGATAATACTTTGTTTGGCCCGTCATCAGGTTCCCTCGAGTTTCGCTTAACAGTGTTCCCTTATCCTTAGGGAATTGACTATTCTTCTTCGTTAAAAATACTAGGAAAAAAAAGAAAAAGTCTTCTCTTTATTTAACCTTCTGAGCAATTGAAAAGGAAAAATGACAAATAAATATTTGACGCCATGGGGAAATTATTCTAAAGTTGGATATGGAAGTAGTTATAAAGTTTTTTTTTTTTTTTTTTGGGGGAATATTTTAAGAAGTTTGTTTAGGAAATTTGCTATGGATGTTTTAAGAAGTTATATAGTTAATGAAATTTGATAAATTAACCAGGTTTGTGGAGGCTCGTGTAATTGTGTAATCGAGAAAAATAGTGTCAAATTTGTTTGTAAATTTTGTATCAAGTTCCTTTGAAAAATAAAATGATGCTTCATTTTAATAAAGGGTTAAAAGGTAATTTGATTTTTTAGAATATATCTTTATTTTTTTCTATCAAGTTCTATATAAATTTAGTTAAATCTAACATATTTATTGATTTTATACTTTAATTTAAATTATGAAAAGATTGTGTGTTGATTTTTAAATCAAAACGGGATTATATACTTTGGGGTCAAACTCTAAGAAATAAAATATATTTATTCATATTTTTTATATATTTTTTTGGCTCTTTGAAAGAGTTTATGTTATTTATTTATTTATTTATTTAAATAGAATGACACTGTGTGTTAAGAGGATTTTTTTAGTTGTGTCCAATGTCAAATGTAGAGTTTTGATTCTCGGGTGGGTATGTAAAATAGGTCGATTTGTCTTTGATCCAATTCGGTTTGATCTTAACTTTGGATGAAAATTGGATTAGGTCAGGGTTACGCAAATATGACCCTAACCCATTTTTTTTTAAGCTAACTTAACCCATCAAACCAAGTGAAAAATTTGGTATGTAGGTGGGATTTACGTCACACACTCACCCCTTAACATCCTAATGTGGAATGCTTGCTCATTACAATTCTTTGGGCAGAAATTCAAACTAAACGGAGCAGTCCGTAGAGAGTGAAGTACTAGACAAATGTATGCAGTTTTAATTTTTTTTTTTTTTGGAACTAACCCAACTCATCAAACCAAGTCAAAAACTTAGTTTGTAGGTGAGATTTATAAACCACACACACACTAATATCCCGATGTGAGATGCCTATTTACTGCAGCTCTTAGGTTAAAACTCAGACTGAACGGAGCAGCGTATAAAGAGAGTGAAACATTAGACACACGCACGTAGTTTTAATTTTTTTTTTGAATTAACCCAACCCATCAAACTAAATCAAAAACTTGGTTTGTAAGTGGGACTATACACCACATACACACACACACACACACACTTTAATATCCCGATGTAAGATGCTTGCCCACTACAACTCTTTGGGCCGAAACCCAAACTGAACGGAGCAGCTCATAAAGAGAGTGGAGAATTAGACACGCACGCAGCTCTAATTTTTTTTGAGCTAACTCAACCCATCGAACCAAGTCAAAATTTTGATTTGTAGGTGAGACTTATACACCATACACACACACACCCTAACATCTCGATGTGGGATGTCGACCCTAATCCATTGACTATGTATAGTTTAATATTTTTCAAATAAATTAAGAAAAATTTAAAAATTAAAATAATATAATCATTAAAACTAATTAATGTAATTTCATTAATTACTATTAAAACATTTAAAACGCTACTCGTATAAATTTAAATTCTAAACTTTTATTATTGAATTAATATTTCATAAAGAAAATATTACAAAGAGTAACAATACCCTCTTCTTTTAGAGTGAATCATATTTATATGCCTAAAGTTCGGATTTCAAATTCCCAATTTCAAACACACTAAAATAACAGACAAGGCTGGTATATGGTTATTTTAACAGTTACAGTTATATATAGAGTGATTACATAAATCTCTCATGGGATCCAGCAATGCTGCTTAGGTTACTCTAATTCCTTGAGAAAGTCAACATTGTCAACGAAGGCCTGCAGGAAAATAATAATAAATAAATAAATAAATAGTTGAATTATGTGAATATGTAGACCAACCACATAAAATGAACACAGCATTCACCCCTTGCTTTCATAATCAGTGGGTACAAATAACCTCATCCATCATATTTCCAAATGTACAAACTAAAAACATAATCTAGCAGCATCAACTCGTTAAGAGAATCGAACCGCCAGTAGCTCACCGAATTCACAATTTTTAATGGGAAAAAGATGATGACTTTAAGCTCAGTTTGGGAAGCTAGTTAGTTTCTCAACTCTTAACTATTCAATTTTTTGATTTTTTTTTGAAATATTCAAATTTTATCCTCTTACATTTTAAATTTTTTTTTAAACCATGAAGGGCAAACATGTCAAATCAATAAAAAGCTAAAAATGTAGCTACTAAACATTTTTTTTCTTCCCAAACACAAAAAAGAAACTAACTTTTTAGTAGGTAGTTAATAGCCAGTTACAAATTTTTTTTTTTTTTCCCTTCCCAAACTAAAACTTATTCTGATAATTTTTTCTATGAACATTTGAATTGCACATTAAGGAATTTCCTAACCTCCTGAAAATAATTAGTAGGAACAATGGCTTCAGGTTCAGAAATAAATGTTCAGGCTTCAGATCTATTTTATTCAGCAATTTCAATGGAAAAGAAATTGATAATAGGAAATTACTTATCAGAGAAAATGCCAATAAATAACAGTGAATCCTCTCGACATGATCCATCAACTATTGCAGTCACATTTTAGATAGCAAACTTCAGTATGGTAAGAAGTCCAACTTTGATATCACCGAAGTTACTTGCTAACCTGGCAAAAGTCTTAATTAACACAAGCCTAGCTTCATGAACATGTTCATAGGATTAGTGGTTCAAGACCCTACCGATTTCCAACCATCAGGGTCCAAGCAGACTGTAATCTTGGTGTTGATGCCGGGCAAAGGCCCAGGTTCGCGGATTATTTTCCCTCCACAAAGCCTGATAGCTTCTGCAGTCTTGTAAACATCATCGGTGCCTATCGCAATCTGGAAAAACATAGTGACCTGATCTTGTTAGACTGATGATATAGACCCAAAAAAAAAGTCAGCTTGATATTCAAAAACTTTACGAATGTTTGAAATATTCTCATATGCAGCTCAATCTCAAACTGTCAAATGTATTAAAAAAGAAAAGGTAGAAAATTCACCTGTGCATAACCGTTTCCTTTGTCATATTCTTTGACCCCATAATTATAAGTCAATTCCAGCACTGCGTTTTTATCTTCAGGTCCATAGCCCATCATGGCTATTGTATACTGGAAAAAGCAAAGCCGAACATCAATCAGCACAATATATGTGGAGCATACACAGAACCACTCAGATTGGAGAGCAGTATTAATTTTGCAGATAGATTTGTTTCATATTAGTCTTACAAGGTTTGACATAAAAAAATGCATAGGAGGGTTTGACATAGCAAAAATGCTCAAATTGAGGACACTGGCCCCAGAAAGGGTAATTAGCGACACATAACCTTGTTAATGTAAACATCCTTGACTTTGCCACAATACCGAGTTCTGGACAAGTGCCTGTTTTAATAGAGTCACTTTGAAAAATAGAATTCGGTTCAATGTATTCATGTAGTTACACTAATATGCCAGCAGAACAACGATACACATGCAGAAAAGTTGTCAAGAACAAAATGGTAGATTTATCTCCCATCATTTCAAAGTTAAAAAACCCATTAATGTGGTTTGTCTTCATAAGAATCCCACTGTCATACAATTTTGGTTTGGGATTCTATATAAAAATTGTCAATTGACTTCTCTCTCTCTCTCTCTCAATGGATTTGTTTGGAGTAAGAAAAAATGAGATAAATTGAGATAAATTATGGTTTGGGAGGAGTTCGTAATGCGTGCAGTGAGAGAAAAAAGTTGATGTGATATAAAGTTAACAGAGATTTATAGAGATTGTTGGAGATTTTCAACAAATTTTTGCAAACCAAACGGACCCAATATATAAAATATAAATATATCAAAGATGGGTATATTGTTCTCAGCCACATGGCACCATATCTCAGTGCCATTTCATCTCCAATCAGGCTGCACCATATATGCGGCGTTGTCATTTGCAACAGTGAGTCCTCACTCTGTGCCCATTCATTCATTCACTCGCAATAAATAGCCGGTAATTTGTAGTTGCCTCTTGTTGTAGAGTAATGGCAATTAGGCATTTAAAGAACAATGCCACTTCAATTCTCCCCAACTCATAGGGCATTTAAAGTATCGGAAGTATGATATACCTTGTCCAATATAGCTAATTCCTAGAAATGTAATTTTAGGTAATCAATATGCCATGGCTATAGTATAGACCTTTCATGAATCATGAATGGAGAGGAGTGAGTCTCTAAATATGATGGCATTTACTTCAATGAATATGAGCCACTTACTCCAACACTATCGCTATATGTAGTGCTTGACAAATGGGATGTCAGCACACAAGATCTCCCTCGGTTTGGCCAAGCGAGATGCCTCACCTGCACCATTATCTAATGGCCCAGATGGCCACCATGTGCAGTTAGCCTCCCCTCAGGGTCCTTCATTGAGGGAACCGCTCTCCAAGCATCCCTTCAAGTTGTGATTCCCCAGACAACTCTCCACGCTAAGTTTCTAAAGGCTTCCCTTTCATCATGGGAATAGAACAAGATACAGGGAACCCGTAAGTGTGGTTCTCCCCTCATAGGCACCCATGATGATCACCTCAACTTTCAATGATATACACGAGAATAGTGGCGAATCCAGGAAACTTTTTCAGTGCAGGCGAAAAATTCATGAAATAAATATTAGGGGTGTTTGGAATTGTAAGAATTAGTGTAAATTTGTAAAAAATTACAATTTCATAATTCATGCAGTAAGTAAAAAATTTAAAATTTATAGAGATTTGTAGAGTTCTATAGAATTTCAAACAAACCCATTATAAAAATAACTATTAACTTTTTACTCTCACAACCTTTTATCTCTTTTACCTCACTTCTTAAAAAATTAGTTTTAACAAGTATAAGAGATACATTATATAATTAAAATAAATAAAATTTTACAAAAATAATATTTATCCCTGTTAAATACTGTATACCAAACACAATCTTGTAATTTTTCATAAGTTCAGGATATAAAAATCTAGAAGTTGAATGCCCAGGCGATGAGCATTTTCGATTGTACATGTGTATAAGTAGTATATCATGTACAAGACACGATAATCGGTTACAAGTGTATGAGTTTTGAAGAACATTTTTTTTTTTTGGTGGGATTCCAGTGGCAGTGGCTGCAGCCACTCGGCCACATGTGGCTCCGCCACTACACAATAAGGAGCTCAAGCATTCCTGTGCCTCTAAAGTCAAAACCCCATAATCTCCGTCCCTCATCCCCTTACTCCAAATTATTCTAGTGTTCAACTTGCTGGTCTATGACAATCTCCTACTATAAACAGTGTTTATTATCCTCCTAATTGGTCAAAACCATGCAGCTCACAGCCATCCGTCCACATTACATAAAAGATGCAAAGGAAGCATCAACAATGTCTATTACATATATACAGGAGAAATTTATTTTTTAAAGCGAAGATCCTTCCACTCAACCCCCTGCTCCTTGTTTTACCATACCACATAGCAGCATAAACATGGTAAAAGATACTCAACTGCTTGATATACATGTCATGCAGGAAGACCACGCTATGCATCCAAAAACCTATTAATATGAGCAGAAGATGTCAAGAATAAATATAGAAATTATTAATTACCAAAATTGTGCATTGAAGGCATATTTCCATGGCCCTACTGATTGTCACTAGGACATGATCACATGTCTCATTTAAAGGCTCCAAGATAAACAGTTAACTTAAAAAAAAAAAAAAATCACATATATAATGCGAGATTGTCATTCTAGTTCTTGTGTTGACAAAAAGAACATAAGCTCCTCTGTAGGGTCACTCCAAAATTTGGCTATGACGCACTTAAGGCACAAAAGTGAACAACTTGCTGCATTGAACATACGGTAACAAAGTTGCACATCCAGGAAAATATACAAGCATGTATTCCACATTCCAGGCCAAGATTTCAAGCTTTTAGATAATGTTGCTAGTAGAAAGTAAGAACTCACCTTGTATTCAGGGTTATCCCTTTTCCTTAGAAGTTCCATGCCAAAGGCCTTTCATTCAAGCAAGACAAGGTTTCAGAACTTCTACCAAGTCATATGCATAACAGCAAAGCATGACATAAAACTTTTTATTGTTTCAACTGTTTATCCAGAGAAAAATTAATCCAGACCTTCTTATAGAAATTTATTGAGCGGTCGAGGTCTCCCACTCGCAGCATTACTTGACATAGGGGTTCAGGTGTAGGTCCCCTCTGCAAAAGCTCAAACTTATAACCATCTGGATCTTTGATGAAGGCAATGATAGCACTACCACCTTTGACAGGACCAGGTTCCCTCGTTACTTTGCCCCCCTTGGCTTTTACAAGATCCACCGTTTTCCTGACCTACACAGCTACACAAGTAATTAGATACAAATATTAGTGAAAAAGGTATAAGCCAGCACCTAGAACATCCATCATAAATAAGGTGGATGACTAAAAAATTCTCTAAAATGCCTAAGTGCACAGGTGATCGGTCAACAATAATTCCATTACAACATCATAACTTACATGACAAATATGTCATGTTGGTAGTGTCGGGGAGTGGTGTCAAGTCAATTGTATCCCAGTTGTCTATGTCATGAAGGAAAGTCTTCATAAAATAAAAAAAAAAAAAATCCTATATCTAATACAAATTACAATAAACTTACATCTTCAACTGCAACACCAAAATGTCCAAACCCAGAACCAATGTCATACTTGTCCACTCCATAATCTGCATGTGATATCAAAACCCAAAACCAATAAGGAATTTGCATGACATAAATGTCATTAAGAGACAATACTCAATTAAGTACTCAAAAGAAGTGAAATTGAAGATTCGACCAATCATGTAATCAACATATACAACATAGGCGCCGAATGATTAAACGGCTTACTGTAAGTAAGTTCAACAGTAAAATGAGAATCTTCAGGCCCATATCCAAGAAAAGCATTTGCATATTTCTCCTCTGGTATGTTACGTTTTCTCAACAGCTTCATACCCAAGCACTCAGTGTAGAATCTGTAATCACCACAAGCTTATCAGCTCCAACTGAGTATGAACCGTGATATATGTTTCAGTGGGATTGTGCAACAGCATCTTAGTGAAATAGTAAAATCATTATCAAAACAGCATACTTTATAGTCTTATCCAAATCTCCAACACGATAAACGACATGAAGCATTCTTCTCTTGTCATTTTTGACCCACTTGAATGCATTCTCCTCAGTGACAATAGTACTTGGTGGTTGTGCCCTATTTGCGGCTGTATTGACCTCTATGGTGTTTCCCTCTGATCTTAGCACTGTGGAAGCTTTTGCACCAAATAATGGTGACTGAGGGATAGCTGGATCACTGACCAGAGTCAGTAAATGATTGCAAAAGCAACCAATTTTTTATGCATCATTGCATTGTATTCTTAGGGGAAAAAGATTGTGGTACGGCAAAAGCAACCAAATTTTTATGCATCATTGCATTGTATTCTTAGGGGAAAAAGATTGTGGTATGGCCATTCAACGGTGCTCCCTTTCTCCCCATCAGAAACAAGCATGCCAAAATAAATAAAATATAAATCTCTTGACCAAGTTGAATTCTCCAAGATGAAAGCGTTGTCACCAGAAAAATGCTGGGTTCAAAATTTGAAAAAGAAATAATAAATACGGATAAACATGGAAGTTGGAAGGCTGCAAATCCTTTCACTGGAAGGTAAGCTGAACAAGTTTACCTAAAGCCATGGTAAACTATCAACAATACATATATCACATCCCCTGAAAGTATGGATACATCAAAGGTACGTAGCACAAAATATTGTTAACTCTTCGGACAAATTGAAGAACCTGGTAGAATATTATACAATGTTGAAGACTAACAATAAAAAAATATACACGCACAATTATCAAAGTCAATATCAATGTATTGATGACTACATAATGCTATGTATGTCATTGTATCTAGGAATTGAATGTTTCAATGTATTGTGGTGATGTTATTTTTTGTATGATCGGGTTCCTAGGGAGATTTTATGGAGAGTATTGGAAAAGAAAGGAGCGTGTGTCGCATATATTGAGGCGATAAAGGACATGTATGATAGAGCCATGACATCTATACGGACAACTAGTGGAGTGACTAATGAGTTCCTTATTACGATTGATTTACATCAAGGCTCAGCGTTAAGCCCGTACTTGTTTACTTTAGTTATGGATGAGATTACAGGACATATTCAGAATGAGGTGCCGTGCTGTATGCTATTTGCAGATGATATTGTTTTAGTAGATGAGACGAGAAAAGGAGTGAATGCTAAGCTAGAATTGTGGCGGGATACGTTAGAGACAAAAGGGTTTAGGCTAAGCCGATGCAAGACGGAATATATGAAATGTAAGTTTAGTCAAAGTAAGATAACGGGTAGTATAGAAGTAAGTTTAGGCACACAAAAGATTGCAGAGAAAGATAAATTTAGGTACCTTAGATCTATGATGCAACAAGATGGAGGGATTGATAATGATGTAAGTCACAGAATTCAAGCTGGGTGGACCAAATGGAGGAGTGCTTCGGGGGTTTTGTGCGACCGAAAAGTCCCCCTCAAGGTGAAAGGAAAGTATTATAAGGTAGCGGTTAGACCAGCGCTGCTATATGAATCACAGTGTTGGGCAGCAAAGCATAATCATGGTCAGAAGATAGCAGTTGCGGAGATGAGGATGTTAAGGTGGATGTGCGGGATTACAAAGAAAGATAGGATTAGGAACGAGGAGACTAGGGGCAAAGTAGAAATAGCACCGATTGAAGATAAAATGAGAGAAAACCGATTAAGATGGTTTGACCATATTAGAAGGCGTCCAGTAGGGGCACCTGTTAGAAGATGTGAAAGCATGGAGATTGCCTGGAGTAAGAGAGGTAGAGGAAGATCAAAGAGAAGCTAGAAAGAAACCATTAAACATGACCTGACCTACCTAGATTTATCGGCGAACATGCCCCTAAACAGATCTAATTGGCGTCGACAGATCCTTATAGCCGACCCCACCTAATGGGAAAAGGCTTAGTTTGGTTTGGTTTGGTTTACTGAATTGTATGACATTTTGGCCAATCAACTTTCCCAGAGTAGACATTTTGCCAAGAAGATCAATTTTCCAGAGAATATGACTAAAAATCAGCAAAAAATTGCCACTATTAAGCTCATTCAACTAAACTTTGTGTCGAATTGTAATCCAAGCTTTAATATTTCTGGTTTCTTCCCAGCATTCCCCACCAACCAATATCGATTATACATTTTTTTTTGGTAAGTAATATCGATTATACATGATACAAGCATTCATGTAAACAGAGTTATGTGGCTGAGTTAGCTTAATTTAGGTTCTCATTTGTTTCAAAACTAAAACAAAGCACAAAATTTATCACTCCAAATTTTGATTTTTCTCATGTTTTCCCAAAAAACAGATAACCTAATCTCTATTTTCTTTATGTGTATATCAGGGACGAAGCTAGGGGGTTTTAAAGGTGGCCATGGCCCCCTAATTATGATCTGTTACTTATATATATGTGCCATCTTTAATAAATAATAAATACTATATTAATAGTGGCCCTCCCTAATATATGTAAATTTTCACCTTCCCATGATGGCCCATTGGTAAATGAAAAGTCTCGCTAAAATTACTAAATCTTAAAAAATTAATTTTTATCTTTTTAATACAAATTTATATATATATATATATATCTCTCCATCCCAAGATTTTTTTTCCTATATCATCAATTATTATCTTTTCACATTCTCCCTTCAATTCATCTCGTTATCATTTTCCCTTCTATACTTCCTTATTCCCTCTTTAACTCTCTGCCAAATATTTTATCATTTTTACCTTCTATACTTCCCTATTCCTTCTTAATTCTCTACCAAACATTTATCTTTAGAAAAAAATTTTCAATTCTATTTCTCTTCAGTAACCATAATATTGGAAGAAATTTTCTAATTATAGTGAAAGAAAATTTCGAATAAAAAATTAGTATTTTTTTTTTCGCTTTTCACCTTTTCATTTTTAGTTATTTCTCTTTTTGAAAAAAATGCTTTACAATCAAACAATCGTTAAAAATACTAAAAATTCCCCCCCCCCCGGCAATGAAATTCTACCTTCGTCCCTGGTGTATATATATATATATATATATATATAATTTTCTGGTAAAGAGAGATGGAATAGAGTTAGTACCGGCGGTGAGATGAAAGAGAGCAAGCCTTCGAGAAGGGTTGCAGGAGGAAGGGAGCGAAAGGCAGGGTCTAAAGGAAGCAGAAGAAGAGGATGATTCGGTGGGACATAAACACAAACACAAACAAGGTCCAACCGAAGAAGACCGTGAGAAGGAGGTCGCTGCTGCTTGAATCGTCGCCATTCTCTCCCTCTTTCCCTCTCGGATTATCTTTGGGCAACGGCCTTCAATTTACGCTCCGTTTGGTTTGTATTTAAATAATAAGCCAAAAATGAAAAAAAGGGGAAAAAAATGGTGATAATGGCAAGGTATAATTAATGCATTATAACGATAAATATGTAGTTGGTGCATTGAAGGTGCGTTTGGGTGATAAAGAGTGAGGTAAAATATAATAAATAAATAAAAAATGAGATAAATTGTGAATTCGTAATCTATAAAAAGGTAAATAATTTTTAAAATTTTTTAAATTCGTAATTCATAAAAAGTAAATAATTTTAAAAATTTTTAATATTTTTTATCATTTTTCAGAATTTTTTGTCACTCCAAATAGAGCCTCAATTTGCTTCCATTAACAATATTTACTCTTCCATTATCACTACTCATTTTTTTATTTGACTATTCAAAAATTTTTGGAGAAATTATGAGTGACCCTATTTACACTCTACTTTTAATTTCTTACACTCTAAATAAGTATTATTTATTGTGAGAAAAGTGGAGTGCAAAAAACTAAAAGTAAAATGCAAATAATAATTCTCAAATTTATTTTCATTTTCTTTTCCTCTCTTTCTTACACGAATTGCCAATATTAGTGAAGACTTAAAGGCAAATTTTATAGTGGGGATTCTTTTATAAAAATATATAAAATTTTGATTCCATATAAAACATTTAAAAAAATTTACTTAGGGATAAGTCTTATAAGCAGTTAAGATAAAATAAATAAATAAATTAGTGCATTCAATATGTTTCCATTAACTATGAGTGTATTTAGAGTTGTATAAAATTGTATAAAATTATAAAAATTAATATTTTGTATTTTGTACAATGAATAATAATTTAAATTTTACAGTCTCGTAATTCGTATTTATAGAGATTTATAAAATTTTATATTTTTTTATAACTTCACACGTTACCAATATTTACTCTTTTATTATCACTACCCATTTTTTTAATTGATTATTTAGAAACTTTTAGAGAAAATTTATTTTTATTTTCTTTTCCCCTCTCCCTCTCTCTCTCTCTCCCTTAGTCGTATTGCCCAACATTAGTGGAGACCTAAGACAAATTTTATAGTGAGGCTCCTTTTATAAAAATACATAAATTTTTATCCATTATAAAACATTTAAAAAGATTTACTTAGGGATAAGTCTTATAAGCGGTTGAGATAAAAAAAATTATTTATTAAATTTTTGTACTCAAAATCTAGTGACCCAAAAAATGTGAAAAAATCTGATTTTCTAAATAAAAATTTAATTTTTTTTTCTCGTTTCAAAGGCTTTTTAAACATTAATTTAAAGTAATTTGTACAATAACTAGCTAATATTCATTAAATATATTCATTGTGTACATTACATTTAAAGTTAAAAACGAAGAGGAATATTTTATAATTTTATGGAAGTAAGAAGAGATCAAATCTACATAAACTAGTTCTTTTAATAGATAATATTTGGGATGCTCACTCAAGTAAGTTATTACTTATATGAATTAAGATAAGCATAAAAATTATTTGAAATTAAAATAAGTACTACTAATTACTTTATTAGATTAAGATAGAATAATATCAAAATCACTAAATATTTAATGTTTTAAAAAAATTTAAAATCTTCCTATTGAATGGAATCTTAGACAATTGCCTACTACCAGCCTGCTTTCTCCACCTCCACCCAGTTCTTATACATATAATATATATATATATATAAGAAAGATGGAATTAAGTACATGGGCAAAGCCAAATTTATCCTTGACACCCATAAAATCTTGAATTCAGGTAATAAAATGGTCCGTGATCAAATTGAATTCTTTGTTGCCAATTGAAGCAGAGCAATATTCTAATAATACAACATCCAGCAGAGCTTAAGACCCTTGCAAAGGAGTATCCCTTGCCATCAAATACTATAAGATCTCTACTCAGCAACCCTGCCACAAAAAAAAGGCACCAATAAAAAACACAGCATCTAGAGATTATACGTATATATATATATATATATGCCTTGCCATCGTTTCAAAAAATCACCCAGCCTTGGACAAATCACTTGAGACCTGCTGCTGCAAGCTTCTCCTCAGAAAACCAGATAACTTTGCACTTGCCGCACGTCCTCGCTCTAGACACTTGTAATAATCATCAACTGAGTACAAATTCAGACCAAAAAAGAAGGCAAATCAGACATCAATCTATCTTTAAATCATATCAAAATGCACACAAGTTAGACAACAAGTTGATGACCTAAACGATGTGCTACGACAAAGTAAAGAAGCCTCAAAATATTTTAAGTTGACTGGAACATGAAGTAGCTTCCAAACAACCGCACCGAAATGAATAAATATTTTATTTCTATTTTTCTTCTTTTTTTTTTTTTGGGTTGCGTGTTCGGGTTTGTTTGTTCTTTTTTTTTTTTTAATTTATTTTTTACCGAGATTTGAGAATGCAACTAATGATTAATACAGCAAAAACTAGCAGCAGTACCATAAGTGATGCTAACGCCATGGCTCCATGAAATGTTGCTTGCTAACAGCATGCAATATATCACCCCAATAACCAGACAAATAAATATCTGACACAGATAGGCGTACAGAATGATGAAACTTTACATTTAATCATATGCCCTTCCCAGTTCATTGGCGAAGAAAAAATGTGTGTGTGTGTGAGAGAGAGAGAAAGAGAGAGAGAGAGGGAGGGAAATGAAACCGTATTCCCTTGTCAATAGCTGTAATATATAGTCCTTGCATATCACCTGCAAGGGTCCACTTGAAGCAGCTGATGGTATTGAGAATTTTTTAGTAGAATTCTGAGATGTAAAAGTTTGGACAGAAGAAAACTGAGGAAACAATTTTAAGACCCAGAGCTAATCCAAAGGACTCTAAAGCTGATTTTCCATTTTGAAGATTTCCCTCCTTTTCTCTTATTTTCTCTAATTGTTTAAAAATTGCGGCAAACTACAGCTTCAAGAAATACATCCAGAAACCACCATATCTCCCTTCTACATTCAACCTGAAGCCACTATCATTTCCATGCTTATTAACCCACCAAATAAGTGATTAGAGAACCGCATTTAACCAAATTCTAGTTGTTGTCAATCATTTTAAGATGTCCTATCATCCATATGATCTTTACAATGTCTTCTAATTATCATATTGTCAATAGTTAAGGCTTACCATTAATCAGATACTCAAAAAAAAAATCTTCGGAGGAGCCCCAATTTCCATAATAGAGCCATTGGAAGTCCACCTCCCTAGTTCCCATTTGCTCCTTGCAAAAAAAAATTTCACCTTAATCTCCTGACTTGGAAATATTCCAAATCATCCAGTCCTCTCCCACCTTCTGAGCATACAATAGTTGGATAAAACTAATGTAACTCTCCAACTTCCAATCATGTAGATTTCCAAGGACGAATGCTCCAAAGTCCAAACCACATTGCTGCTATTAACAGAAAAAAAGCTTGTCAACCGTGGCCCCCATATTTTCTACCAGAACATAGATATCAGGAAATATGTCCGTCAATCTTCTCTCCCCAATACAAATATCACTCCAGAATTTCACTTAATTGCCTCTGCCAACCACCAAATAGTAAAAGATATTAAGATATACCACAATTTTTGGATACCATAGATCACGTCCATGGGACCCATCAACTTCAAGAGTAGTCTAATCACCACAAGCATCACCATATTTGGTCGAAACCAACCTTCTCCAAAGCATATATCCTTTTTACGAGCGTATCCCCAAGGCCATTTCTTCAAAAGAACTTCATTGAAGGTTCTAATTCTCCAAATAACCACCTCACCTTCTCCAAAAGGCTGACACACCATATCCGCTTAACTAAGTCAAACTTAAAATATTCCCCAGTTCCACCCCACAAAAAAAACTCTTTGCAAATTCTCTAATTTCCTAGCCGCGGCCATCAGATAGGGAAAAAAAAAGACATGAAATAAGTAGATACATTGGACAAAGTGCACTTAAAAAGGGTCACCCATGCGCCTTTAGACTGAAAAGTTTTCTTCCAACCAGCAAGCCTTTTCTGAAATTTCTCAACGATGCTATTCCACCTGCCTTGCGTTGAAATGAGAGAACGATCTAAATGCGTCGACGGATTAATAGATTCCTATCATCAGCAACATGGGAAGATCATTTTCAAGGGGTTATGCATTCATTATTATCAAGAGTTACATCCAATTATTCCCCTCCCCCCTTCTTGAATTATGAAGGCATGAATCCACCTGTCTGATGAATTTTCATCAGACCAAAACTTTCAATAAAATAAGAGAATTGTCCCATGGAACTAGAAACATTGGTGCACCCTGCTCACTCTAGGATAGTTCGAGTGCAAGTTGAATCCCCCTCTCATACCAGCAACCCCCCCCCCCCAAAAAAAAAATACAAACCCTGAAATCTACATTCTGCAATTCTTTCCAAAAGCAAAGCATGTCTCAATTACTAACGGGCCATAAACACCTGTGAAAACCCACCTAAAATTTTTAACTACACAATTGGACAACTATGAGATAGAAAAACTTCCTACCTCCTGGTCCAGTAAAGACAAAGTTCTGCTATCCCATGCGAAAGGGTTCCCCTATAGCAGCAGAGAGATGAACCCATTTATCCCATCTATTCCCTCACAAAGCCCCTCATCCATAAATCATTAACACTAGCCACTTATGACTCCGTAAGTAAAAACTGTGACACCATCCATGGGGTGATGGGGTGATCAGCAAACAGGATGTTGATTACCGTCGTGCCCCATTTTAACACCCTTCTCACCGGTGTAGTTTTAACTGGCTAGAAACCATAGATCATGTTAGCACAATAGGATCGCAAATTTTCAACACCAAAAAATTCACTTCACATTTTGAATGCCATTTACTCTAAAATTTTTCACTAACTAATCAATTTTAAGTTGACAGAAGCAGAAACCGAATTAGTATAACAAGTCGTTTTAACAAATAGTATGCTTTTAATGTGCTGCTGTGATAACATGAACACGAAAGAGATGGAGGAAAAGACCATCTTAACATATACCTGGCATTACACCGTGTACAACAGATGTAATAATCCCATGTTCCATTGGTTCACCTCCCACCGTTGATGATCCTTCCGGAAGGATAGATAGAATCGAGTTTGGAAAAACCAAACACACAAATGCCTTCATTTTCTGCCATTATGCATCATAAACACATAACATATAACCCTTGAGATTACAATGTGAATGTATAAAGATGTTAGGAGCCTATAGAGCAAAAGACAAATATCTTTCTATACTGTAGTTATACCATAAACAAAATAAGCTCATTAATCCCACAAAAATAAAAAGAATATGAATAAATACAATTTTACATAAGGATGTAAACAAACCGAGTCATTCATGAACAAACTTGGACTCGGGTCATTTCATTCATTTAACAAACACGCTAAGCTTGAACAAAAAATAGTAGGCTCATTGAGTAAACAAATCCAGTCTCAACATTGTCTAGCTCAACTCATTAGGAGCTCGGACTCGTTTAATATTAATATATATACATATCTAAGATATATTAATTAAATATCTTGTATTTGTATCATGATATAGGGTGTTTTTCATTCTAAAAATTACATTACAATTTATTAAAATTCTAGCTGAACCATTTCTATATTAGTAAGTTACTCTTTGATATCATGCGACGTGTCCCACAACAATGCTTTAAATTTATATGTTACATATATAAGTTAGTAATTAAACATATATAATATTTTTATGCTAGTAATTACATTTGAAATATATAGATATAACAAATAAATTACAATTAAGTTAATGTTGTTGCTTGTGACTCACAAAAACTAACTTGATTGTGATTCAATTTTTTTTTTCCCTCATAACAAAAAAGTTACCAATGAAAAGTTGTTAATGATCACCTCAAGCTTGGCATAAGGGTTTCATTGGGCTCGTTCATTTACAAACGAGGCAAGTGTGAACAAAAAAATAAGGCTCATTTAGTAAAACGATCCAAGCTTGAATGGCATCAGACTCGACCTGGCTCGGCTCTCTTCTAATCATTTACAGCCAAGGACAGAACCAAGAACGTCAAATAAGAGGGGCCAAAATGCCTAGACCTACCAAAATTACAGTAGTTACAACGAATTTTCACAGAAGGAGGGTCAAATATCTATATTTTAAATTTTTTAACTATAAAATATGAAGCATCAACAGTAATTCTAGCAGTCGTAATCTCCACGTAGCTCCATCCTTGTTTATGGTCCTAACTTTATACATGCATATGTAAGCATGCAATGGCATGCAAGGGATTAAAAGCATATTCTTATGTTTCACAGTCCCATAGCCTTTTCGTTTTTGTCTTTGTTTCACAAAACAGTAACTCACAAGAAGAGAGAAATTTATACACAGTTGTTTTTTTTTTTTGGGGGGGGGGGTGATTCACAGTCAATGGAAATTCAGAAATTTAAAAGGAAAATTGCTATAACCTGCTCTTCTAGCTTATTGGGGTCCAATATAACGTATCCATTTTCCGCCAGACAGCAACATATTGCAACTGCAGAAAGACACAAATAAGAATTAGTACATGTTCCCCAGACAATAAAATGGAAGTTTAGCCATAGAACTTGTTTACCTGCAAGATGCTTCAAAGGAATTCCAGCATCCACAAGGGCAGCACAGGCTGCATTTATCGAGCACGGAAGAAGCTAGAAAGATTCAGTCAAGAAGAGGCACATCCAATATTTTGAACATCAAAGGGAAATTTGGACATTCCATGATAGCAAAATCATGTTATTTTATCATCAATAATATTAAGGCCAAATCCATCCTTACAAGAAAAATTCACCAAAAGCCTTGTCCTAAACTAGTTGGGTCAGCTACATGAATTTACCTTCCTCCATTTTTTGTCTCAAACTAGTCGTGGTTGGCTACATGAATCCATTTCCTCCATTCATTTCTATCATGAGTTATGTTTTCTATTTCAATCCATGTAAAATTAGATCTAATTTTTGTCCTCTTTAGCCTTCTACTTTAAATATTATAAGGAAAATAACCCCCTCCCCAAAATACAAAATAAAAAAATTGCAATACGGAGAAGACAAGATCTGTGGCTACACTTTAACCAGCATCCATACACTGCTTCACTACCAATGAAAAGAAACAGTGGCAAACCCAGGAGTTCATCAAGGTAACAATTGAAAGTGTCACAATGTCTTATGGCTTCTTACGCAACTTGATTAGGTAAGGAGAGGTCAAGCTCATTTTTCCAGAAGAATATATGACTACTGGATGTTGTACAAAATTCTCCAAGGAATCATCAAATCCCCCATTGATGTGGATTTGATAAAGTCTTTGAAAAATAAAGTTACTACATTACTAAAACGAAAAATGTGAGCGCAAAGGATACAGCACCATCATCATTGACAACCTGCAAAGAAATCATAAGAACTCAATGCTATAATAGAAGACACTAAACCTGTATAACTTTCATGAATGCCAAAGAAATAAGCAGTAAATTGCCTTCAACTCACTAACTAGAAACAAAAATAAAAATTCCAAAAAAAAAAAAAAAAGAGATAAAGATGCAAAATGTAATGACCAAGATCCACAAGGACAAAGAAACTCATTTACATTTGACATGCAAAGGAAAGCTCCATTTATATTTGTGTTAATTATGGATACTAACTCACTAATACCGTATCAAAAAATAATAAAACAAATATTGGTCCACTACTAATCATGCCTGGTAAAACTCATTATTTGTTGTTTGAACTTTCCATCATTCCCAGTTAAATAAATTCCAACATAGCTTAATACACATTGTTAATATATTTTCTAAAGCATTTGAGATAATTGACCGGTCATCTTGGTATCAGAACTCTAGTTCGAAGAAATTCTTAGTTCAAGTTTTCTTAACTACATTTGTTCTCCAATTATTTTTATGCATTTGGTTTGCTGCATTTGTTAGGATATCCTGATTAGTATTGGACCATCTCCTAATAACTTAACTTTTGAGATAATTAATGACTTAAATTCTACAAGTAAATTTCCTTTTTCTATAAGTTGATGAATGAGCATTATTGACAAAAAAGACACCAAAAGTGGCACCACCTTTTTCCACAAGCTTTATACATGAACCATATCCCTTCTCCAATATTAAGGTATTTTATAAAGTTACCAATGCAAGATAGGCTTCACAAAAATGAAAAAAAAAAATGCATCAAAAGAGACTTCTAAAGAAAAAAAAAATGCATCAAAAGAGATCTAAAACTATGGATTAGCAAAAATATCTTCCTCGAAGGACCACTTGCTGCGGTACTTCTAGGTGCACCACATCACACATAAAGGACCCATCTTCCGGGTTTTCTTTAAAAACTTGCCTTCAGAACCTTGGAGGCAAGAGTCATACATACGAATGATTGGTTTTGTATGACCTAAAATGTAACAAAGATAGAAAATATCAAACTCCACAATGGCCATGCTACATCAAAGTGAACAAGAAAATGTTCGAGACTTCACAGATTCCTTTGCCTCGACCATAAATGCAAAAGAAATTGGAAGCATCTTGCCCCTTCTCCAAAATTATTAACGGTGATGCACTCAAAGTAGCTAACCAAACAGAAAATATCTGTAAAATGCTGACACTGCTAAAGAAACAGAACAAAAATATCCACAGATAGCAACGAGACAAGCTATTGAATACTGATACTTTATCAAATATATGAGTGTTTATCAAAAGCTGATAAACACCCTAGGTATCACATATCAGGTCACAGACAGAATGACATTTCCAGATGAACTGAACTGCCGCACCTGAACTATAACCGAGGTTGTGGTATTTGGATTGACAGTCAAAAGACAGATGCTTTGCAAAGTCCTTTTCAGTATCAACTCATACTCCTTCTCCGGATTCCCTAAACAACAAATGAATTTGCCCAAAAGTAGAGGGTTAGCAATTTAGCAATAAATAGGTAATATATTTTGGAATAAGTACACAAAGAAATTTGAAATTTCAGAATTGGTTGTCATTTACTTCCACCAAAAATTATACAACAACGGCAAGTTGAGCAAATTCAATTACCTAAAAAAATACCAAACAAAATGGTTATTTCAACTTAGGCAAACATAAAAATATAATTCTCCGCTTTAGCTGCGTTAATCAAACTTGCACGCGCACACTCTCCCTTTCTCTCTCCCCCCAAATTGAAATAAATATTATATGGGCTAAATAACCAACTGGGTAATCAACTATACATCTTCCATGTGAAACGATTACAAAGAGGCAACTTCAGATGGACATGACAATGTACTTTGAACGTACATCTTTAATCTGTTGGTGCACAAACTGCATTGCGAAAAGAGCAATTCTATTCCCACAGCATAGCAAGTAATTTAGATAAGTAGCTTTTCATTTTGAAGCGAAAATTCAGAAAAAGCCTCACCAATCTGACCAGTCTTGGGCTTCCAAATTACTTCGATGCAAGCCTTTTCAGGGTTTTCATTCTTCTTAGTTCCTGCCTTTGGCCCATAAACTGCAGCAATAACTTTAGTTTCGCCTGTCCATAAACAAAACCCAAAACCAGAAAAAAAAAAAACCACATTTCATAAACAAGCAAAAATTCAAAGAACTACTAGAACCAAAAAAAGAAGGAAAAATTCCAGAAAGTCGTGAACTTTTGGTGAGTGTGTTTAATACGCTGGGGATACGTGCGCGCATACCTTGACTCCAACTGGCAGAGCCATGGGCACGATTGAGGATGCTGCGAGAACAAGCGAGCGGCCTCAATTGATTGGGTGTGCGTCCGTCCACCCTATCTATTTCCATCTTCTTTTCTCTTCCACCCAACCTCCGCCGCGCTCTTCCAGTTTCAAGGTATGTAAAGTTTAAGAGAACGGAGAAGGAAATAGTTTGGAGTGAACGATAAGTGTAGATTGTCAATTCACATTTAGAAAACAGTTTGAAAATTTTTCAGCCTATAAATCGTTTGCAGATTGATTGATCTTGATCATAGATGTCAAGGGTTTAGCTAGGGTTTGTAATTTTAGACGTTACACCATGTTTAGGCGGGTTACTGCCGCCGCGGCAGTAGCCCAAAACGGGCGCGTTTTGGCAAAAACGGTGGCGTTTTGATAAATCAGAAAAACAAAAGAAAGCCAGAGAAACGCAAAAAAAAAAAAAAAAAAAAAAAAAACAATCTAAGACCGTAGAGCGCAAAAAAAAAAAAATTAATAATAATAATAAATAAATAATGTGTTCGGTAATTAAAAATACAAATCACATGTTGTGTTTTTGTTTTGAAAATCTCAAAACATGAAAAACATAAAACAAATTTAGTTTAATATTTTTTTTTCGTATTTTAAGATTTTTCATATTTTACATTAAAAACACTCAAAATAAATTTTTATCTTTTTTTATTTTACGTGTAAATTTATTTTCTATTTTTTAAAATAAATTTTAAAATACAAGTAACCAAATACGTTTTTAACTGTTTTCCTTATTTTAAAAAAATACAAAATACGTTTTAAGCTTTTTTTTATTTTTTTTTGTACTCTACCGTCCTAGATTTTTTTTTTTTTGCGCTTTACACACTCTCTATTTGGTTACTTATATTTTCAAAATCTATTTTAGAAAATAAAAAATAAATTTACACATAAAATAAAAAATGACAAAAAATCATTTTGAACGTTTTTAATGTAAAATAATAAAAATTTTAAAATATGAAAAATAAAAAATATTTAATTAAATGTGTTTTCTGTTTTTTATGTTTTGAAAAAACATAAAATAAAAAATTAACTTTTTATTGAATTTGTGACTTTTTATAAAAAATTAATATTTTTAATTACCAAATACACTTTATTTATTTATTTATTTATTTTTTGCGCTCTACAGCCTTAATTTTTTTTTTTTTTTTTTTTTTTGCGTTTCTCTGGTTTTCTTTTGTTTTTATGTTTTGTCAAAACGCCACCATTTTTACCAAAACGCGCCCGTTTTTGCCAAAACGCGCCCGATTTGGGCTACTGCTGCCCCCCCGGGTCCACTCCTTGGCACCGAGAAGTGGTTTTCGGGGCATGTTACCGAATAAATTAAAATCACCGTGGGATCAAAGAAAATAGTCATGTGGCTAAATCTTAGCCGTTCCTTTAACTTTTTTCCACCCTCGTTTGGGTGTTGGATTAGAGATTTGGAAGATGAATTGGGAAACCCACGAGTACAATTCCCCTTTCCCTTCCATGGATGGTGGTTGACCTATGAGAAAAAAATGCAATAAAAATATAAAAGGTAAATTTACTAACCTCTCCTGAGATTTCTAGCACCAACAGAAACCTCTCCTGAGGTTTTTGAAATGACACTGCCCTTCCTTCCTTTACTAAGTAAATTTCACTAACCTCTCCTGATCTATTTTTTTCTCGTAAAGGTCTCGTTTGGAATAAGAAAAAATAAGATAAATTGAGATAAAATGTAGTTTAGGGTTGATTTTGGAGTCCTCTTTTTTGAAAAGTAGCAAACTGTGGGATAAATTGAGATAAAATGTAGTTTGAGGTTGATTTTGGCATCTTTTTTTCTGAAAAGTAGCAAACTGTGAGAACGATTTTTCAAATTCGTTCCCACGAATTCAAAAAAATTCACAAAAAATAGCGACAATGATACTAGTTTGAAAACTTTCGATACAAAGAATATAATTGTATAAAAAATTTACAGATTCAGGAACCTCAGGGGAGGCTAGTAAAATTTACCTGGTAAAGGAAGGGAGGGCAGTGTTATTTCAGAAATCTCAGTGGAGGTTTCTGTTAGTGTCAGACCTCATGGGAGGTTAGTGAAATTTACCCAAATATAAAAATAGCTACTTTAGATTTTTTTTTAAAATTCATTATTTTAAATTTATTTTCCAAAAAATGTTGTAATTAAAAATTTCACTTTTTTGTTTTAAGGGATAAAATCACCCTTAAAACATGCGTCATCTCTTCATTAAACAAAATAGACAGAAAAATTTTTTGAATATATGCCGCATATATTTGTGTATGATAAGAATACAAGTTCGACTTTTTTATCAAGCAAAGTATACATACATATAGAAAGAGAGAAATGAATGAGCTCCTACATATTTTGTCTTTTATTTATTTACATTTATACGATTTAATCATTGTAATTCTTTCATACACATATTATCTGATCGGTCCTTATTTTGTAGATTTTACAAAGGGAAGCAGAGTATCCCACGACTAATCTTTGTTTAGCAGGTATTACAAAGATGAAAAGAAGAGGATGGTTGTTTTGACGAGCTAGTGACAATTTTCTCCATGAATTTTCTATAAACATATTTGATGTTTACATATTCTGCACAAGTAATGAAAGTAAAATATAAACGTGAGCATCGGTGGTTGTAATGAGTGAAAATATATGTATATATAAACACCTTTTTTAGTTTTGATGTTTTATAAATTTTGTAAACCATCAAGAAGTAGTTATAAAAATATTACCAAATATTTTTTTTTCTCAAATTTTGGAAGTGAAAATAAGAAAAAGAAAATGAAACTATTAAAAACAAAGCTGGAGGGGGTGCTCGGATACTGGGACATTCTGAATTTTTATTATATCATTAATTTAATTTTTATTTTATGCCTAAAAATTTTAATTTTGTTAATTTGATATTCCTTTAAATTTTTATTGAAATAATATGCATATACTTTAATGATTTTAAAATTAATTAATTAATTAATTAATTTAGTGGTAACTAACTAAATCAAGTAAATAGATTACCTTAAAGTGACACATGGCCAAGTGTTGGTATTAAATTGGTTTGTTTTATGTGTGAAAGTTTAGGATAAGTTTAAAGTGGTGGATAAGTTTTGATGTGGCAAGATCACCTAAGCTACAGGAGTGGTGTGCTTTAGTGGTGTATATCTGTGAGGCTTGTAAGAAGCCACGTGGAATACTTAGAATATATATATATATAGTATAATTGAAATGGTGAGTTATATATATATAAAGTGCACATGTGCTTATGGAAAGGAGGGAAAAAAAAAAAAACCAAACAGTAAGAAGGTTGTGAGAAACCAAACTTTATTAAAATAAGTTATTTATTGTGTTCCCCGAAAGGGGTAATCGAGTTGGTTTGGATGGTGGGCTGAAGGGCATGGGACCAATAGGTCCCAAGTTCGACTCCTCTTAGAGGCAGTCATTCCTCTAATTGTGGAGAGTCATCTAACAGCCTTCTCGGCTGAGCCGGTCAGTCAGAGCTTGCCTAGGCTGGTTTACCTCCTCGTTATTCTGGTTTACCTCCTCGTTATTCTTTACCGGCTAGGGTCATGGGGTGGGTTTCACCCAGTGCGCACCCATGGGTAGTGGCTGCGGGTTTCTCCCCGACCCCAGAAGTTATTTTATTGTGTTGATTTAAAATTAACTCTATAAAAAATTAAATAAATTAAAGATGTAGTGGTGCTATTTTATTTACAAGATTTATATTATTAATTAATTTAGATTAAATTTTAATGGTTTAATGTTTGATGAGTATAATTTATTTGGATTAAAAATTTAGATCCAGAAACAATTAGCAATAATCACCTCCGTAATTTGATTTTTTTTAGAGAAATTTTTTGAATTTAATTTAATTTTTATGCCCATCAACTTAAATATTTATTTTATTCCAATAAATATTTAGTCACTAAGTAAAAGACATTTAATATAAATTTAAGTTAGTAGGAGCCTTTTTTTAATAATAATAATTATTATTATTATTATAAAAAATTACTAGTAATTAATTAGTTAAATAAATAAATATCTGTTTAAAAATTAAACAAAATTGTTGGTAACGAAAAAATTATTAATCAAATCTCCTGGGTTAAATGCAACAATTAAAGTGATTAGACAATAATATGTAAATACGTGTTAATTAGACATAATTTATTTACATAGAATTTAACACGAATCAAGAGAAAAATCAACAAGAAAGATTATTAGATCCTTCAGGAAGGAGATTTATTCTTATAGTTGAAACTTAATATTTTGTATAAAGGCATCGTAAAAAATATATAATTTAATTGCACGATTATTGCGACACTACAGAAGAATGTAAAATGATAGAATTGGGCTTTTATGGGGTTTGTGGAATTGCTATAAGATATTCTAAAATTTGCTGATAGTTGTGCGGGTAATAATATTAATTGTGTTTTGAGAATTCATGCCATCAGATTGAGATAACAAAATTATATTATAAGGGTGGTGTAGGGATATAAGGGTAGGAAATAATTATTGTTAATATTATAATGATTTCGTACACTTACATGAAAAATATATTGAGCTATTATAAAGGTAGTAAGGTGTCACAAAGGTGGAAAAAGAGTAGTCTTGTATGAGCATTTTACTACTAATTTATTTAATTTGTACTACTATCATCCATTTTACATGATAATAATAGTTACTTTGAGTATTTAATATTTGTTTATATAAAAATACTTATTGATATTATTTGAATATTTTTCCTATTTGACTTATCAGCTCACACCGTTTCATGAGTTTTTATACAGAGAAGCTATCTGGTAGTAATAATTGAGGCTGATAAATGTTAATGGCGGATCGAGATCGACAATTAGTTGTTAGTATAAGGTATGGCATATGTGTAATATTTTTAAATAGTTAGATTAAAGAGGAACTTATATAGTAAGTTTAGTTATTATATTCTAATTTTTCTATTAAAATTCAGGGTGTGATAGATACGTGGCTCACATTTAGAAGGGGGCATTTGGTAGCTATCTAAACTATCACCTGTCCCTGCCACGCCTGATAAAGGTACAAGCAGTACCCTGCCCCACTATGCATTACAGCATTCGCCTAGTTTGCTTTACGATGTGTTATGGCCCTAATTTTGGCTGCTCCACGATGTCACGGCCTTGATTTTGGGTGCTACACTACTCATGATATCCGGGTAGTATTATCTTCAAAGGAAAGATCACACGTGCCAAGACACCTATAAATACATGGAGAATGAAGAAGGAAGGTATGCACTATTCACTATATTAAAACTTTGTAAAAATTATTTTTGATCTTTCCTTATTTTCATATACTATTTGACTTGATCGTTGTAGGGGTGATTGACCAAATATCACCCAGTCAGTAACTTTATTTCAGAATTCGTGCGAGAGAATAAAGGGTTCAAGGTATTCTTGTAGATCAAACAACTATTTGACCGTGTCATCAGCACAGTCCGAGTTAGTTGGACACATCATCAAAACATCTTATTGAAAATTTGACACTCCAAGAACCTTAAATGCACAAATTTCTCAGAGAGGGGAAAAAGTCGAATGGTTAATGATGTTAAGATTTTAAGAAAAAGTCTATTGATTAAATAGCGTGCACTCATGCCAAATTATGACATGTGATACCACTGATATGGTGCTATTTTTTAATGTAAAATTAAAGTAATACTATTATCGAAAAATACTAAAAATGCTATTATTACTCAGCCACTAGACTTATTTTCTCGAGATTTTAGGGCTCGCTATCATTTGGTATTTAGTTTTATAAGCATATGTTTTGAATTAAAATGTGAATTATCCAATTACGAATTAATAAATTTTGAATCAGTTATTTTTAAATAAAATATTCTTTTACTCTAATTAATTTAAAAATAAAATAAAAATATTTAGTTTAATAAATTAATATTGCAAGTAAAGCTATATAAAGATTACAATATTATAAATATATATAAATAAATACTTATTAAAATTGAATAAAAAAATAATAAATTATCTTTTAGAAACCTATATAAAATTTAATAAATGAGTCACACATTAATATATTGATAATTAAATAATTAAAGTCATGCAAGTAAATTCATTTTTTCAAGCTATATAAAACTTTAGTTTAGTTAATCATTTTAAACAAATGTTTAAATATTTAGAATTGATAAATTGATAAACTATTTTTAGCAAATTATTTAAAATTTAATTAAAAATTACAAATTTAAAATATTTTTAACATTTATATAAAATTTTAATTAACTAAACGAATTAAGGCAAATTGCCAGCTCATTATCAAATTACAAGATGAAAAATTTTGCTCTAACAAAATTTTTAATAAAAATACAAATCTAAATGATGTGAAAATAATGGACTGATAATATTAGATATGATACAAAAACATAATCTTAATACGCAATTAGAAAAAATACAAAAAGAAATGAACTCAATACGAGACAAATGCATTAATTTGAAATTGACACAATTTAATTTAATTATTTAACATGATTATTAAATTTTTTAGATATTTGAATGTAACACGGATAGATACAAATTAAACCCAAAACGATTATGACCTCTAAATGTAGTTGAAATAAATTATTATTTTAATATATAATTTATTATTTTAAAATGATTTGCTAGCAAAGTAAATAATTCATTTCAAAATTTTGTGGGAAAAAAAATTTGATTATATGGCACAGTGACATCAGAATATTTATTTATATGTATTGAAGTGGTAACGAAGGTATCATTAAAATGGAAAATTGAATGCCCTAAATGCTACACGAGCTGAGGTGTGAAAATTTTAAGGATGTGGCAAATCAACCAGCATTCAGCCTCTGTTTGGCCAGTCAAAATTTACCGAAAGTTACTAAATTTTAACTACTTTTTGTACTTTCTTCCAATAAAATTTTAACACATGTCACTTTTATATCACATCTTTCTATTTTTACTGTACTTTTTTGCCAACTTTTTTTTTTTTCCAAACAGCCCCTCAAACAAAAGTTGGCAGCAAAATTCTCATGCATCGCTTGTTGTTTATGTAAAGGCAACCACACCAAAGTCACAGGCACCATCAAATGGGGATGGGAAATGGGGCGAAAGGGACGGCATTCATTAATGGTTCATTAGCTTCATTAATGGTTCATTAGGTCACCTAGGAAATTAAGGGCTCCTTTTCGTTGCTTCCCATATAGGACAATTCAAGTCTTAAGATTCTGACTTCTGAATATGTTATTCACATGACAGCAAAAGTGAGCTGGCTAGGTTTGCATCCCTATTACCTCCATACTTGCCGCTTGGGTTCAACCCCCCCCCCCCCCACCTCATTCACTGTTCCAACACGTGCCTTCCCGCACGTATGCAACCTCTAGGACAAAATTGGACAATAATGCACTATTTCCACAAATAATACCAAGTTAACTTTAAGAAACATTTGAACCTTCCCCGATTAATTTATCTATATTAATTTATTCAAGGAAGAAGAGAAAAGGAGATCCTTTGCTTTGCTTGGTGGTTGGTGTTTGTTTTCTTATAGCTACCAACCCCACGAAACCATAGATTCTTTTGATAAATTTAAGTAAATTTTGAAGTATCCGCATATAATGAAACAACAATAACAATAATTTTGAAATATATATTAATAAAGTTTATTTCATTAAGTCAAAATTGTATGGTGCATCAGAAACTAACTTAGCAAATATACAATTTTTAAACTATAATATACGTTTCCTGATGTAAATTACTTTAGTTATATATATCAATTAAGTATATTGACTTTATTTAATAATATATGTTTCCAAAGCCTCCGGGATTCAGTCGCGTTAGTTAGTAGGTTTACTTCCACATAAACGACACAGGTTCGAATTCCCACGACTCGATCGAGAGGCATGGTTGAGGGGACAGTCACATATCCCTCAGCATATTCATCGGTTACACGGTTCGTTGAGAACTGTAATAAACCGATAACATTCCGAGTCACCGAAAAAAAAAAAAACATATGTTTCGAAGCTTTATTACTTGTTTGAATATAGATATTTATTCATAAGTTTAGTATTTTTATTTTTATTCCATCAAATATAATTAGATCAATTATATTCGTACGTGGATATTTTTCATTCAAAAAATAAAAAAAATACTTACATCCATTCATTTTTAAATTTATAAATGGTTATAACTTTTATGTTATGTGGAGGGGGATGACAAATAAAAGAAAAAAAATATAATTTGCAATTTTTGTACATTTAGCTAAATGCTAAACTTTGTTGATGAATATTTATTCATTTTAGTCTTGTTTTTTAAACTTAATATAAAAATAAAATAAATTTAGTTCTTTTTCACTTCATTTTGCATTCCTATTATTTTATTTTACTTTTATTTTCCTTTTACAAATTCATGTTCCAAACAACCTTACGGTTATATCCAACCAAAGAATAATAGAAAATAATTTTAAAAATTTTGAAAAAAATTAAAGCACAAAAGATATTAAATATTTTTTTAACTAATATATGAAAAAATAAAACAACATAAAAATTTAAAATATATAAATTTCAAACCAATGTTTAAATTAAATTAAAACTATATTTGAAACTACAATTTTCTAATTTCGTTCATACCACTGACTATAACTTCAATATGGCTTTCAAAAATCAATATTTATAACTATCACATAATTACATAATTTCGTTCATTTATATTTATATATTTTTTAAATATTCTTCAACTACACATTAGTTTAATAAATTTTTTATTTTTTAAATCTCTTAATTATTAATTATTTGAGACATTTTATTAATTTTTTTTATAATTTGCTTTATTTAAAAACAAAAAAATTAACAAAAGTAACATATTGTGTGTTCTCAATTGTAATTAGGTTCCTTTCAAAAAAAATTTTTTTTAATTAGGTTGTATTTAGAGTTTTACAAAATTACAAAAATTTTTATAAATCTTTATGAAATTTAAATCTTTTACTCACTATAGTCATGTTTAGCAACACAAAAATGCATAAAAATTTACCAAGAGTTGCGAAGTGAGCGTTTAGTAAAACCTTAACTTTTACCACTTTTTTTACTCTGCTACAATAATTTGTTCTATTCAAAGGTTACTAAAAATTTCACTAAACACACAAAAGTTACTAAAATTGTTAAAAATTTTACCAAACACTCAAAAGTTGCTAAAAATTATTAAATATTACCAAAAATTTTACCAAACACCCAAAAATTACAAAAAATTGCTAAAATTATAATTTGCTTCACTAAATATATCAAAAATTATAACTAGCAATTTTTGACTAAAAATTACAAAACAATATTAAAAATTAAGCTACCAAACACCCCCTATATAAATTATGAATCTGTAATTTTTAGAAATTTATATTAAATTTTACAAATTTATATTAAATTTTACAACTCCAAACATCCACAGCCACATGCATACGTACGTGTTCCACAACATTAGCACATTGATGTGACAAAATAAAAAGTTTTTACGTGAAATTTCCGACCAACAACGGAAAAGAAAATAAAATAAAATAAAAGGAAAGAAAAGAGACAAAGAGGAAATTATTGGATGGCGTTAACGTAATATTCGGAGAAGACAAGGGTACATGTGTCAGGAAAAAAAGGTTGGACCACCATGATATTCCAATCAACCTTCGTAATAAAAATTCTCCATTTTCCGAACACGTCACCGACTCCCCAAAAACCAGAGCTGCAAGGAGCAGAAGGAACACTTGGTAAAACCTCAAGAAACCCCCACCACATGCAGATTCCGTCAACAATGGCGATTCCCAAATTCATACAGGTATTTCAATTTTCTCAAGAATATATACAAACGTTCATTTGTATATGTATATGTATATGATTCGGTGTCTGGTTGCCGATGAACTTTTCGGCCAACTCAGCTGTGGATGCTTAAAACAATTGGTTGGTTGACTAATACAACGAAGTGGAAGTTGAGATGTCTCTGTTGGCTTTCTCCTTCTCTTGGTCTTCTCGGCCACCATAATAGAATTATATCTCGTGGAAGAAACGTTCTCGTTACTAGCAATTTTCCCTTTTTTTTTTTAAGTTGATTTCTGGTTTGTAGCGAATCGGGTCAGTTTTCAGAGATTATTATGCTTTAGGGTTTTTTGTTTGAAAATTCTTGATCCTATTGTGTTTGATTAGTGAGAAACAAAGTGTTTGGTGCATGTTGATTACTGACTGTTGAGTCTTAGCGGCGAATTTAGTTATTCCTGTTCATTTCTGGCCTTTTCGTTTCCTGAATTGATTTGGTTGAAAATATCAGGCTATTAGAGAAATTTGAAGATATATTTGCTTGGCTTATAAACAATGGGAGTGTTAGAATTCGGTTTGTATCAACTAGAGGGATGATCCTTTTGCGTTTACATATATTTGTGAGCGTGAATGTTATCTTGAATATTTCTCTCTTGCTGTTTCAATCATAGACATGTTCAGGATTTTTAATTTGTTGGAGTGTTTGAAGTGTTTTCTGTGCTGCAGTTCATTCTTGCACATGACGCTTATAGCTGAGCCAATTTGTGCCTAATGTGTATGTGCTTATGAGTTTGTGTTTGTTTGTTCCTTTCCACTGAAATTGAGGACTATGTAAATTTATCTTCTGAGTGGCTCTATTTCCAGGGCAAAAAGAGGGTGAACAGAGAAAGGCTGCCCCCGGAAATAGGGGTGTCCTAAGTATTTGAAGAACTAGCAAAAGGGCTACTGGCCTGACAATTTTTGGGCTTGGAAATTTTTCTGGGGTAGTAAAGGTCAACAGAGTATATCATCCATCAGTTAAATTCAGATATGGGTCATGATTTTCAATCTTTATGCCACCTGGAAGCGAGAAGATTAACATGGCTGATTGGGATGCTGTTTGCCATTGTTCTAGTGGTGCAGTACTTAGAATTGCCATATGGTGGTGCTATATCATCTCTATTTTCAGCAGGCAAGCCTCAGGCGATGGGAATGGGCAACCTCTCAACTGGAGATGCATCTGCTAACCCCAAAGTGCTAAGTAACATGACACTCTTTGAAGGCTTGAATGCCACTGATACAGATGGTTTCCATAATTTTAGTAATATAACCAAGATATCAGAAGGAAAAGACATAGGACTGAAGAATGATTCTGTATCAGAAAAGAATGGTGGCTCAGATGAGGATGGTGATCCAGAAGATGAATCTCCATCTAGGGATACAGAGCTTGGCCACAATTCAACGGTGGAGAAGACAATTATCGACAATGCCTTAGCACCTGAGAAGTCCGGAGAATCTGTTTACAGCTCCTCTCCAAATAATGTTGCTACAGATAATAATTCTTCTTCAGGCAGAGTTCCGGAAGAAAGTACTGCCTTCTCAGCAAATAAAAATGGAAGTTTGGTTGCTGATCCTGCAACCCCTTCACTTGCATTACCACCAATGTTTTCATCACCCAATGTAAACACTCCAGAGAGCGTGAGTAAAGATTCACTGAGTCCCACGATATCTGTTTATCCAAACACATCTTCAGTGGGCAGAAATATGGACAACAAACTTCCAAGTGATGAAAAATCTGAGACACCACAACGTGGTACCATTCAGTCAGAAAATAGTTCTTCTAAGACTAATGTTCCGGCTTTGAAGGAAAGGTCTGAGACGCCAACAGCAGCAGTGGTTTCAATTTCTGAGATGAATGATTTGTTGCTTCAGAGCCGTGCTTCATCATTTTCAATGGTATAAGCATGTATTCAATTTCATACGTATAAGAGCTCAGAACTTTTTAAAAAAAGATTACTAAAAATTGAACTCACTGAAGTGACCGTCAACTTAATTCGTTTCCTTATTTTTTTTGGTAGAAACCTCGATGGTCTTCATCAGTTGATCAAGATTTACTCAATGCAAGATTTCAGATTCTGAATGCACCAATCATTGAAAACGATCCATGGCTTTATGCTCCTTTGTATCGAAATGTTTCCACGTTTAAAATGTAAGCATATGAAGCAAGATTATTCCATTTTGGGCATGTAGCATCCCCCCCTTTCCATTTTCACAGCTTGGTTACCTCCATGCATTTTTCAGTTTCACCCAAACATACCATTGACCCTTTGCCACCATCATTCACTAATATATCCTAATTTTCTGTGTGACCACCAGAAGATGTTGAAAGCTTATTTTGATTTAAAAAAAAAAAATGGAATAAGTGTCTTCAAAATGTAGCTTTCTTTTTTAATGATTAGAAAAAATTTGGAAAATTCATCACTAAGCAGTTATGGTGCAATAATGTATCTTAATATCTGTAAGCAGGGAGAATTTACACAGCCAAAATGACATCGATCAACAATCCTCTCTTGCGCATAGTAGGACTTGGATATGCTGGTGGTGCTGTGGATTTAGATATTTTTAATGTTGAAATTGGAGTACTCTGTTCATATATTGATTTTTATTAAATTATTTTGGAACAAAATGATATACATTTACAGAATTGTTAGGATTTAAACTAGGCTTAGTTCAGTTTTGAACATATTTTTATAGTTTGGTATTTGGGTCTCATTATAAGAGTAAGTTGTAAGATTGTCAATGTAAATTATTAGGCAATACGAGTGGGAGAAGTTCTTTAGTCTACTGCAAGAAGGTTCCCACCCTTGGTGGCCAAAAGGAGATGACTTCAAGTATCATCTTGTGGACTGGGATTTAGTGTGTTGAGCTATTATGGATGAAGATTTGGACATGGTAGTGGTAGACTTACCTAGGCTGAAAAGACAATTCATTTATTTATTGTCATTATTATTATTTTTTTTGTGGGAGGGGGGGGGTTTGGAGGAGTGTAGATCAAAAAAGGCATTTTCTACCTAGTCAATTTGTCCCTTTCTTCATTACTTGATATTATTTGATTTTAGATAATTTTGACATTTGCTGTAACTTTTGATTTGACTTTGTATGCTTGTAGTTTACAGAGATTGTGGCCGTTTTGGTGCATTTTATATGTTTAAGTTAGTTACACCAATGGAGAAGAATGGTTTATTCACTTGGAAATGTTACATATTTGAAGTTTGTCCTGCTGAGGTTGGATTACTGAAATTCTATTAATTCTGGGTTATCTACAGAAGGAGGATCTTTCTTCCTTGGACTCTGTTTATATTTGAGATTGAATAAGAGCATTATTTGTTTACTTGAATGGGTATGTTGTGATTGAATTTGAATTTTTAAAATTCTTTTTGGCACTTTCTGCCTGTTGCTTATGATGTCTGATGCCTGTAGAATGCATTACTTTTATGCAAAAGGTTAGACGCAGAATCAGTGGTTAGTTTTTCAAGTTAGTATATGAAACTTCATTCCAACAATCTTATTTGCAGGGAAAGTCATTAGCTATTTAGCATTGGTCATGAGAATTATCAGTCTAGCTGTTGAAAATGTTCAAAATCATTAAATTTGCAGGAGTTATGAGTTAATGGAACAGATGCTCAAGGTTTATGTCTACAAGGAGGGAGAGAGACCCATTTTTCATCAGCCAGTGCTCAAGGGAATATATGCTTCTGAGGGTTGGTTCATGAAGCATCTGCAAGCAAATAAACAATTTGTCACTAAAAACCCAAGAAAAGCCCACCTATTTTACTTACCTTTTAGTTCCCGAATGCTAGAGGAGACCTTATATGTTCCTAATTCTCACAGTCACACAAACTTAATTCAGCATTTGAAGGACTACCTCGACATGATTGTAGCAAGATACAGCTTCTGGAACAGAACTGGTGGAGCTGATCATTTTCTTGTTGCTTGCCATGACTGGGTACTACTTTCTGCCTTTCCTATTGATTTATGTTTCATATTGATATTATAATGACAGTAAGCTTCATTTGATTAGGAAAAAAAACTAGGGAAAGAAAAAGAAAATGGTTGAAAATACTATAGGGATGTTGCAAAGCATGTTCTTTCCTTTTGCTAGTGCTTTTCAAGCTTCAAATGGAACCTATGGGGCTAATATCGGACAGATCTAGCATTTCTTTCTAGTCCACATATTATTTAAATGATTTTGTTCTCCATCCCACTGGAGCAAGTCATGTCCATTTCAAAATTTTAGGAACAGACCTGGTCTTGTTTATGTAATGCCTGCATTGCATGATCTTGACATTTCTAGCTATGGATTTAGTAACTTCAATGTCAACCAAAAATGAAAATGCATTATTCTGTTTTGATCATTCATATTACCCTCTGAATGTTCAATGTTTCATAGATTTCCATAGAGGAAGTGGTCTAATAATCTTTATTTTTCTAGGCTCCAGCCGAAACGAGGGAACACATGGCTAATTGTATAAGAGCTCTCTGCAATTGTGACGTCAAAGAAGGCTTTGTATTTGGCAAGGACGTGTCTCTTCCAGAAACATACGTACAGTCCCCTCAGAATCCCCTAAGAGATCTCGGAGGCAAACCTCCGTCCCAGCGGCAAATCCTTGCTTTCTTTGCTGGGAACATGCATGGTTATCTCCGACCCATTTTGTTACAGTATTGGCAAAACAAAGATCCTGACATGAAAATATTTGGCCCGATGCCCAAGGCGAGGAAGGGGAAGGGGAAGGGGAAGGGGAAGGGGAAAGCAAAGGGTCAAATGGGCTATGTTCAGCACATGAAGAGTAGCAAGTATTGTATATGCGCAAAAGGTTATGAAGTCAACAGCCCACGGGTGGTAGAGGCCATCTTCTATGGGTGTGTTCCGGTGATTATATCCGACAATTTTGTACCCCCCTTCTTCGAGATTTTGAACTGGGAATCCTTTGCTGTTTTTGTCCCCGAGAAGGATATTCCAAATTTGAAGAACATACTCCTCTCAATCCCACAGAAGAGGTATCTTCAGATGCAGCTGAGGGTTAAGAAGGTACAGCAGCATTTTCTTTGGCATTCGAGGCCTGAGAAGTACGATATTTTCCACATGGTACTGCACTCTATATGGTACAATCGAGTATTCCGAGTAAGACCCAGATGATAACTCTGCGTTGATTGTGAAAATGTTGCAAATACACCCAGTTTTCTCCGTAGGAAAGTGTTGATTATGAAAAGATTGCTGATACAAAAAAATTCTCTCTGGAGCTACCCTGCAGTAGAGAACTGAGGAGTGGTAGCAAGGCAGAAATTCATTCTTATAGTGCAATTTCTTTCTTTCTTTCTTTTTCTTTTTCTTTTGAGTTTTTGTTTGGGGTTCTTGTGCTGGCTAAGAGTTTCATTTGTTCTTTGTAAATTTGTTTACACAAAATAATTTATTCTTTTGGTGTACAGATTTTAGATCACTCAGTCTCTTCTTGTTTTTTTTTGTGTTTGGCAAAACTCACCTAGCAGGGGGGAAAAAAAATAAAGAATGAACACTCAGTTTCTTGCAAGACTCTTTCCACCATCTCATCTTTTCAAATCTCTGTTTCTTCTCCATCTATAACCTCATGTCATTTACTTTCTTTTCAAATCCCTGTGCTTATGGAAGAGAAGGAACAAGAAAAAGGGAAATCTTCCTTCTCGAACACAAAGTCCTAATAGTTTACATGTCTTCTTTATGTAGCAATTCAACGTTAAAATAAATGGGGTCATATTCTCAAATTAGTAGATCAATATATAAGATATGGCTAAGAAAATAAAGGAGAGAGTGGAGAATTGTTTGAGGTAAATAGAAATGGGGTAAGAGAAAAAGGGGGTTTTACCGCTGGTGATGGAAGACTCGATCTTAGTCGTTCACTTGACCTTTTGATGAACGGTTCAGATTGAAGCAACGATGACCTCCCTATTCGTTCCAATCTCAAACAAGTGGATGGTGGGAATTATGTTTCACCCTCTCTCCATCTCAACCATAGATCAAGATATGTTCAGTGGATAAAAATGGAATAGGAAATCGAAGCAGGCATGAGTTGGAGCACGGGTTGTAGATGTTATACACCTATCTGCTCCCTACTTTAACGTTCAAAATCTGATAAAAATAAAAGGAAGTCAAATCAGATGCTTCAAAATGAAGCAATACTACTATATTATTATTCAGGTAAAGGGCTGATATGACAACGTGATATATTGATTTGGGACTGTTAAATTTTAATTTAATGGTCTAAATGTATTTATATTATTTTAATTAAAAAATATAAATATATTTAAATTATTAAATTTTAATTCAATAATCTTAATTGTAAATCACAAAATTAATATAATATTATTATAAGTGTGTTAAGAGTTGTATAAATATGTAAAAGTTAGAGTCTCGTATTTTGTGCAGTGAGTAAAAAATTTAAATTTTACAGTTTCATAAATCGTATTTATAGAGATTTGTATTTTTTAACTCCAAATAATACCTATATCAGTCTCTTAAATCTATTACATCCTAGAAGTAAAATAGGTTTTAGGAAGTTACAGTAAAAAATCCATTACAAAAACTGTAGTGATGAAATGAAAAAAAAAAATGATCTGATCAAAAAGTATTCGATTACATCAATAAATACTAGTGAAATGAATTAATAAATATTATTTAACACCATCAATGCACTTAACAAAATTACGGTCTTTCATTCACTACTTGTTAACTTTTTACTGGAGCCCCGAAACACAAATAAAACGTTTGCGGTGACTCAGACACAGCTCCCGGTTGGGTGAATCCGCATAAAACTTTCATTACTCCACCTAGATTTGTCTGTCAGAAGGCACTTACTTTCATGAGAGCACATGGACGCTCTGACGTAAGGACTTTGTCGAGTAGTGAGCCGATTGTTTTATAAGCCTTCACGAAATTGCACAATCAACCTCGATCCCTAGAGCTAGGAAAAGCATGGTGGGCTTGATTGGTGGAAGAATAGCATCTGACTATTTAATTTTTTTAAATAATTAAATTTATTTTTTTAACTTTTAATTTATTTAAATTATAAAGAGTAAATATATTAAATTAATAAAAAATTAACTTTTTTTTCCTTCTTGAAAATATTCATTTGTTTCTTCTCAAATTAAGCCTGAGAATTTAAAAGTAAAAATTTAAAACAAAAAGTCAAAAAATAACATCTTATTTAGTTTGGTGGAAAATTGGAATGAAGGAAATGATAGAAATTAATTAGCATGGAGGTTGCTTTTTTCTTTGTTCGGTAAGAGAGGAAAAATAAGAAGGATAAAAAATAGAAAAAACAAAGGGGAGAAAAATAAACTGTGGGTCTCACCGTTTTTAACCATTCAAAATTTAGCAAAAAAAAGTAGAGAAATTGAGCGGGGAAGAGTAAAAAAATTTTGACAAATTAGGTGGAAATCAAAATTACGATTTTACCCTTCATATGTGTGGGGGTTTTATAAACTTTACCGCCCTCTTAGTATTGAGAGAGGGAAAATGAAAAAAAAAAATAAAAAGATTGATTTATTTTTTTCTTTTCTTTTCTTTTTTTTTTCTTACCAAACAATGGAAAGAAATTATCTTTCCTAATTTTTATCACGTTCTATGTTCCACCAAACAATTATGAGGAAAATCACTTTCCATTCTCATGGGTAATTTATGAGGAGGATAGAAGAAAATCCCAAATCAAACATACTATTGGATTTTTTAAATTCTTTATTCTAGCAAGATTTCTTAAAATTAAGTTGACAAATAAAATAGTAATCAAATTATTTAGGGCATGTTAGATAATATTTATATTTTTTTATTTATGCTTAATTATTTTTGTTTTTAGTTATCGATTCGTTTTACGAAAATAAAACATAAAACATGGTAACATTGAGTAACTGAGATCCATTAAGCAAAATCAAGGATTAAACAGACTTTTGATTCCCTAACTTTCGGTCATCAGCTCATTTTTAATGACAATTATTTTTTTAAATAGTATTTTGATACTTTATTTTGGTATCTACACAAATAAAGTACTGCACCGAGCAAAATCGAAGTTTTTGACTAATAGAACATATGAAAAATCAATTACGAGACTAATTAATGAAAATCCTCTAATAAAATTCCACCTATGGTGTACAAGGTAACAAATCAAAATTATGAAGATTCATTTTTTTATTAAAAAGTGGAAAATTCGGTCTACGAAATGAAAGCATAAAGTATAATTTATTTTATACGGTGTTTGTTTTGTCAAAGAAAATTAAAAAAAAATAAAAAATTAATATAAAAGTGACATCCAATAAAATTTGATTAGAAAAAATTAAAATATTAGTAAAATTTAAATATTTTAATTTTTTGAAATTCAAATACTTCCTTAATATATATATTTATATATAATATAAATTTTAAGCAGCGCTCTCAAAGTATTTATAAAATTCTATTCTTTAAAAATTAAGCTGACAAACTTATTACGAACATGTTTAGAGTAAAAAAAGTGAGTACAATTAATAAAATTTATGAGTTCATAATTTATATAATGTAAGAAATTTTAATATTTTTTTAACAAATATTAGAGCTCTAAACAATCCGCAATCTATCCTATATCCTCAACTAAATAAAACAAAATATCATTTAGATCATAAATATTAAGAAAAAAGTTAAAAAAAAAAACTTTAAAAAATCTACGAAACAACGAGATAAAAACAGTGACAAAAGTAATGGAAACCTAACTGAAAATCATGAAGGCAGTTAACTAGCATTTAACTTTGTCTTTTTTACCTAATGTTTGTTTTCGTTATCGTTTTTTTCTTTTTTTTTTTCCTTTTTTTTTTTTACTCTTCATTCCGACTACATCATTTTCAGAGAGAGAGAGAGAGGAGAGAGAGGGAGGGGGTGGGGTTGTCATTCATATTTGTGGATTTACAAGGAAGATAGAGAAGAGATACATCAGAATCACTGACTCAGATCAACGGAGTTGGAGGTGGGTATTGGCGGTAGGTAGGGGGAACGAGAAATGGCTGCTGAGACCAAATCTACTGCGGTGAAGGTCAAGCCTAGCAGTCAAGATGGTCCGTCAAAGGCCAAGGTTGATTCATCCCTCGCCAAGAAGAAGATTATCGAGAGCTCAACCAAGCGGCCTTCTGATTCCAAGCTTAAATCTTCCACTACCGTCACAAAAACTGAGGTAACCCATCTGAAGAAAAAAGAAAAAGAAAAAAAAAAGTTGATTCCTTTCGTCGATTCAGGTTTGGTAATTAATTTTTGTTGATGTTTTTTTTTCACCAAATGATGTTGTTTCGTGATAAGTTCATTGGTTTCATAGATGGTTTCTGAATCGATTTCATTCTTTTCAATGAAAATTGGAAGATTTGGGTCCTTGGACTCTGTTCTAATTCAGAAATTTTGTTGATGGACTCGCTGATTTGGGCGTGGTAATTTTGTGTAATCCCAAGTGAAATAGGTACCCCTGTGTGTTCTTTGACGGAATTTGAAACTAGGTTTCTGAAAATCTATTCATATATGTATGTTGGACAATATATATATACACACATAATATAAATTTTAGGGGTTTGATGATTTTTTTTTGTATGCATTGTTCAAGTGAAGGTAAAAGCAAAAACAACCCCGAGTTCATCGAAATCGGCATCTAAAACAACTACTGTCAAAACGAGAGAGAAGAAGGTTTTCAACTTGCCAGGCCAGAAGTATGATGTTCCTGAAGAGGTTCTGGACCAATTATATTCTTTCAATTCTGTTATTTTGGTAGAAATTCATTATATACTCAGCCCCCCTGATTTGATCTGTTGCTAATTCTTGTTAACAGAGAGAACCCCTGAGGATATTTTATGAGTCATTATCACAACAGATACCTTCAAGTGAAATGGCAGAGTTTTGGTGAGTTTTCCTCATTAAATCCTTGGTGTCTTTTGTTTTATTTAATTATTCAGTGTATTAAGGAAGTTAATTTTCTCGAAATGCTGTTTATAAGGTTTGATATGGCCTTAATCTGTTGTTTTTCTCTCTTGAACATTAGCTCACTTTTCAAAACTGCCATTGCGAGGAGGAAGAGTTTTTTTAGTCCCAAAACAGTGGAAATCTCATCTATTTAAGAAACTTGACGTTAACATCTTTCTGCATGACGTGATGATTATTTTAAAATTTAATTATGAACACTTTATTTTCTGTCACCTTAATCCAAAAGAAAAGGTATCAACAGATTTTGGGCATTAGTGAAAAAAAAAATGATCCCCCCAACTGATTAACTCACGTCATTTCCTCCTTTTTCTTCTAAAGAGCAATGCTACAGTCATCACTAGTGGGCTAGGATTTTCAGATTCTAGTTAGGAAGACATTTCGTTGCCATTTTTGTGAATAAAAAAAGTTAGGACAGTTATTCACTAGAGATAATCACGTTATTTCTGTTTCTTTCCTTCTAGGCTTAAGATCTCCTTCTTATATGTCACTACAGATAATCAAGTCTTTTCTGTCTTTCCTCCAGGCTTAAGTTCCCTTTCTTATATGTTTCTTTTTTGTTGATTAGTGAATGTTTGGAGATGCTGGCGTCTCTTCCACATCTTAGAGGGAATATAATGTGAACTTATTGTTGTGTGGCCACTTGTTTTTGGTCCTTTTCATCTATATTTTTCTTATGTTTGTCCCTAGTTTAACTAGAGACAATGAAGGATTGCTTTTCCACGAGTGGGGATAGACCAAGTAGCCTATTTCAGAGTCATTCAGTCTTCAGTTACAAAGGTAATACAAATAGAATCTTGAGCATGGTTGGAGCAGTTGATAACTTAAGAATGGAAAATAGTGGAGCTAGTTTACTGTGAAATCATGCTCCCACGACTAAGGTGACATGAGGAAATAAAGGGAAATAACAGATGGGTTCGAGATAAAGTGGATCCCGAAGTTGCTGAACATATTCTTAATGGGTGGATAATTACTTAACCAGTATCTGGCAAATGAAAATATGATACTCACGTTGGAAAAAGTTTGAAGAATTGTATGGAACATGAAGCTTGTAAGGGAGCCGTTGAAAAGCTTGTAGACTTGATGAGAAGAAACCATCGGTTGTGAATCACTATTGAATGTAAAGTGCAGTGCATCATATTTTTCTACAGAGATGGTGTTGGATAATGGATTTTGAGCTTCCAGTTTTTTCACCTTATTGCAGAAGGATGTCGTTGAATGGTTGAAGTTTTTATCAAAAACTTGTTACTAGGTGGGATGTAGTTACTCGTCCAGTCAGAGATAGTTTGTTAATAAGGAAATGGGAAAAAAGATTTCATGATCATCACAACCACTTCTCTTTGAGAAAATGAGGGAAATAGCAGTATGAGCTAAAAACTTCACATTGTAAGTAGTCATGAAGGAAGGTTCAAATTGAGGGGCCTAATTTCCATCACTACTTCAAGGCTGGACATATTAAAAGGAGGGTAAAATACTGTAGGAGTGAAAAGGGAGGTAAAAGGCGAAGACAAAGGAGCTCCATTTTTGTTTGACTGGTAGGTACTGCTTCCTAAGCTTTCAACTGAAAAGTTTTGGAATGCAAATATAAGATATTTTTGTTGATAGATTTATGAAATGAATCTATTTATGGTTTCATGTGATTTCCTTATCAATCCCCCAGATCCCTTTTTCTTCTTTCTGGTTGATTTTTCCTTCAAACCACGGCATATTCATTTAATGGAATTCTGGTCCTGGGGATGTCACATTATATTGGCATCCACCTTTTAACCTTTTATATCCTATTAACTATGCTTATCAATTTTAGAAGATTAAAACCTTGGGACCCGCTTAGTGGGTGAGAAAATAGCATGTGTGATATACTTTCCGAGTCAAAAGCTTAAAATTAGGAGCTAAGGCCTATATCCATCTTCTTTCTTTCCAATGTGGGACACTTCTTCTTTTATCTTTTATGTGCATATCTGTCAATCTTCCCTCACATGTGAATCTCTCCACACATTGCTAGGTTCCCCCTCAAACTGAAGTTTTTTTAGGCTTTTTATTTGTGCGCTATGTGGTTTTTCTTATGCAAATCACCTACGTGCGTCTTCCACTATGCTCAACTTTAATCTTATCGTTTGATTTTCTTGGTTGTGTCGAGTGGGCTCCTGTGCACATCGTAACCTCCACCCTCGAGTGCTCTATGGGCTTTCATCGTGCATTATAAATTCGCACCAATCTCATAGTCCATCTCCAAGATCAACACCTTGTGATCCTAGTGGACCTGGTCCATGCAGCACCATTGCTACACCTATTGCAACTGAGAAGTGGACCTGTGCATACCTCTCATCCGTAAGAGCAAAAGGACCCACCACTTACCACAATACGTGCACGCATGACCCGAGCTCTGATACTAGTTGTTGGAAGATTTAAACTTTAGGAAGCTTGTCTAGTGAGTAACAATATAGCATGTATATAACTTTGGTAAGTCTGAATGGATTCCCGTAGGTGACGTTTAGGACACCAATGGGAAAGTAGCAATCATGGGTTGTAAAATCACAAGCTTGCCATCCCCTTACATTGGCCTACCTCTAGGCTCATTTTTTAAGGCTAAAAGAGTTTGGGAGGGTGATGTAGAAAAGTACTAAAATAAACTCTTTGGTTGGAAGCGTTTTTATTTATCAAAAGGAAGAATTATGCTCATCAAATGTGCCCTATCCAATATGCCCATATATTTTTTGTCCCCCTTTATTGAGCCAGTTTCACTAGTGAAAAAATTGGAAAAGCTTCAAAGGGAGTTTTATGTGGCGGATTAGGGGAGTTAAAATATTACCTGGTGAAATGGGGTATAGGAGGCGTGGGTATTTGTAATTTAAGTCACTTAAATTAAGCTCTATTGGAAAATTGGCTCTAAAGATTGGCTCATGAGGGCAACAGTTTGTGGATAGCCTTTACAAGTTTTATTTCTATTGAAGTAGTAGGGACAATCGATTTAAATTTTAGTGAGATCACTGGGTTGAAGAAAGGTGTCTGAGAGAGAAGTATACATACTTTCAAAGCCTATAGTGGCAAAGGATGGCTTGGCAGTAAAATTCTTCCAAAATCATAATGGTGCTATTGTTTGGAATCTTATGCTTAGGAGAAACTTTTTTTGATGGGGAGATTGAAAGCCACACTAGACTCCTTTATACTTTATACTCAGGACGTAGGGATAAGGGAGGATAGGATGGGATGGAACAATACTTAATCTTGTTGGTTTGAGGTGAAATCTTATTACAAGGCTCTGGGATATAATTTGGAGGACTTTTCTTGGAATAGTATTTGGTGCAATAGAGTGCCATCGAAGGTGTCTTTCTTTGTGTGATGTATGTTTCATGTTAAGATCCTCATGATTGAAATATATATATAGGTGGATTTTGCTACTTTGTCATCAAGGATACTTTTCTTTTCGAATGTTCTTCTTGCCTCATGGCTACATACCTACTTTCTAACCCCATCAGTAACTGCCACAATTTTAATTTTTGCTATGTAGACCATATCTCACTGATGATATATATATATATATATATATATTCACAGCGTTATTTTGTAATGCATCTCAAGGTATGATATTTTAAATTATTCTCTTTTTTTTTTTCCACTTAATTTTTTCCTGTAAAAGACAGGGCATTAATACGATTTTGATTCCTTTGTTTGATAGTATCAGATTTATTCTGCCGCACAGCATTTTGAGTTATCTTATGAGATCTGGAAATTATGTTCGTTCCAGTCACTCTTGAATTGAAAGGAAATAGACTTTGTTATGAACTCCTAATTAGCATCCATGTAATGTGAATGCCCATCTACTTCCTTGGACTTCACTTTTTCCTAATTTAGGGTAGATAAAGTTTAGAATACATTTTGCATATTCAATTTCTAGTGAAGGATCTTGTTAACTGAGTACTTGGCCTGTGTGCTGAAAGATCCTGCTGGCCATAGGATTTGTCAACCTCTGAAATCATGGCATGGGTTACTCAATTTTCTTTCTTATTTCTTATTATTTTTATTATTTTTTCTGGGCATGTATAAAAATTTCCAATAAAAAACTTGAACTAATGACTTATTTTGCATCCTCACTTTTTCCGGACTAACTGAATGAGAGCATAGGCTGTGTTCTTATAATTGTATTACGTGCCTCGTTAGTTACATATTGAGATAGAAAGGAAACATGAGCTGAAAACTGTGTGTTAAACAAGTCTCAAAGGAAAGCTTATTATATGTCTTCATTACAACTCCCTCATCCAGGAAGGTGGGCATACAAATATGAAAAGACACTTAACTTCATGAACTTAATAAGGTTCTTGGTTCTGATGACAACAGCTTTTCATTTCAAGCTCTAGGGATAGAGAATTTGGGTTTCTTGTAAGTTTGTTTTGTCCCCTTTTTTCTTTCTCTCATATTCTGGTAAGCATTGGAAGAAGAAAAAGGACACATTTGGAATTTCAAAAGGAGCATGGGTTGGACACTGATTAGTTAGGGTGAATTTGTGTAATATATATTGCATTAGGGAGCTGCTAGTATGGTCTGTTTTATATATGCTGGAGATGAACTATATTTTTGTTCTATGGGTTATAACACAAAAATCAGGTATGTTTTTGGTCTTTTATTTTGTTTTTGCTACGTCTAGAATTTTCTAATTAGTGCAGGTTTAGTAGTTCTGCATTAATTAGCTCAAGTAGCCAGGGAGCTAAGATTAAGTTTTGGGAATGAGTCTCATGTTCAACCCCCATTGGGTACCATTACTCCTTGAGAGTCACCCAAAGGTGAAACTCCGCTTTTCAGGTGGGGGTATTGCAGACCCTAGGGTCTTCTTCTTTCCTAGGCCTCGTATAGGCAGGACTTTCGTGGATTGGGTTGCCCTTTATTTATTCATTAGCTTGTTCTTTGCCTACTGTGTAATTTGTCTCTCTTTAGGTCTTAACATAGGCAAGAGTCTTGTATACTGGGCTATCATTTATTTATTCATTAGCATGTTCCTTCTATGTTGTGTCCAAATATTTTTTAAAATTAATGTGTTTGCGTATCCCTCCATGCTTCTTATCTTATATACCTACCATCTCCGTCTCTTAGATCTGTGCGTACAATCTAGTACTACTTTACGCTTATATTCAAATTGGAAATTCCGCCCCCGAGCCCCCGTTTTGCTGATAAGGTATTCTAGACTCGGACATTTATCTAGTTACTGAGAGTAAGACTATACTTTGTCCCTCCTCAAGCTTCACATAGGCAAGAGTCTTGTACATCAGACTGGCCTTTATTTATTCATTAGCGTGTTTCCATTGTGTTTGTCCTAATATTTTTTAAAATTAATGTATTTGCCTATCTGCCCATGCTTCTTATCTTATATGCCTACTGTCTCTGTCTCCTACATCTGTATGAATAATCTAGTACTATTTTACACTAGCATTCAAATTGGAAGTTCCACCCTTGACCCCGGTTTTGCTAGTGAGGTATTTTGTACTCGGACCTTTCCCGGCTAATCCTGGGATATGTGCCAAGCAACTGTCGATACCCATCTGGCCAGTGCGTGGATTTCTTAGGCAGCTGCTGGCCCAGAGCCAAGTGTTCCCTTTTTTCATTCTCTATTTTCTGCATGGGTATGGTATTTTTTAAACTGAGATTTTGAGATAGTTGTTCAGTCAGACTTGGTATGCCAATTTGTTGGCTGCTTATAATTTTTGTGCTTCATTGTGCACTGTGGTCTAGCAAAACATGTTCTTGTGTATTGGATTCATTGAAACGGTCATTTGTTGTCAGTTGTATTGAGAGAGAGAGAGTGCATATCCAACCCGGATCAATTACCCCGGAAAACAGAGGGTCTAAACTTGACCATCTCTGGCAAAATATACAGATTCTTGAAAACACATCCAAACTTAATTATTCAGCTTTTAAACGCGTGCGCACACAGTTACCTGTTGCCAACTGAGGAATCCCACTAGACATTACTAAAAAACTTCTAGTTTTTAACCGTGGTTTGAGACCACCATCATTATTAATTTTGGCTACGTAGCTAAGTTGGAATTCTATAAACTTTTCAGTTTTTATTTACTATTGATGTTGATAGCTTTTTTAAAAACAAACAGATAAAAAAAAAATGTTGTTAATAAGCAATAGAGATTTTGTGACAAAAAAACAGGATGATGGAACATGGCTTGTTGTCACCTGAGAGAGCAAGAAAGGCTTATGAGAAAAAGCAGATAAGGCAAAAGCAACTTCGGATGGGAACTCCAATAAAATCCCCCCCACCACCGCGGCCACCAAGTAAGCCCGAGAGTTCAAAAAAGCAGCAGCTGGGGTCAAAGAATGGCGAAGTAAAAGCCAAGAAAAGAATAATCAATGAGAGCGACGACGACGACGACTTCATACTGAGTTCCAAGAGGAGGAAAGGGTAAGAAGAAAAAAAAAAAAATCCCTTCTTGCTCTCTCTGTAGCATTGTACTTTTAGAGATTTGCTTTAATTCATAAAAACAGTCAATTGTAATGATCGGGCAAGTGACTGAAACTTATTGAACAGATGACAGACCCGAGACACCCTTAACGTTGTCTGAGATTCGGAAACAATAAAGGGAAAGAAAAAGGGTTTGGGATTCTAATCTGGACAATTTAAAGTCTTTTATTATAGTTATAGTAGGTTAATTTGACCAGGAGATGAGCCATTGAAATTTGAATGGTAAGTCACCATCTGCTTGGGCAGTGGATTTAGCACCCACTGAGTCAGTTGGACCACATAATATATATGGTGCAACCCCCCATTCATGGCATTCTGATCGAATGAAATATATATACTAGCGGATGAAGAATATAATGCACTGACCAGGTGGTTGTGACCAGAGCTGCACTTCAACGAAAGGCGTCGTATTAAGTCTAGCAGTGCGTTGATTTTCAGAGAGAGAGAGAGAAAGAGAGAGAGGGAGAGTCTCTGGGCGCATTGAAACGTACAATATTGATGTGTAGGGGACCATTGATAGGCTGGACATAGACGACAATTGAGTTTCAAAAGTGGGATTGCAGAGCGATCAAATCACAACTTGAAATTTCAACAAACTCTCAATTTCCTCTGTTTTTGCTTTAGTTGATGCGGTTGAAAATATTATTGAGTATCAAGCTGTCTAAGTTTGGTGTCTTAATTATTGTTCTTAGACTGCTCGAGTTAAAGTAGCTTGCTTTATACATTTTGTCCACACAAGCAGTTCAGTTGCAAGGTATCTGCAAATTGCAGTGAACTTCTTGGCATTATCTGACTCTCAACTTTGGGGCGGGGTGAGTTTGGAGTTTTAGGAAATTAGTCCAATAGCTGTAAATACCATATCCAATGGCGTGCCAATTTTGTTACCGATATGGTACGTACTAGTAGTGGTCGCGTATCAGCGTATTGTTTTGAATTTATCGTGTTACCAATTTGTATATTTATAAAAAAATATACATGTTTATTCAAAAAAAGTTAATGTATTATTTAAATAATTATAACATACAATTTAATTGTATAAATAAGTGCCATGTTAATAGTTTTAACATAATTAATTTATCGGCTGTCCCACATCGGGACAGTTAGGGTGCATGTGTTATCATATATTTCTCACCTGACTTTTCAACTTTTGAGTTGGAAAGTTGGGTTGTGCGTTTTCTTTTTTAAAAAAAAAAAAAAAATTGGCCCGTGTGTGTGTTTGTGTCGTTCAGTGTTCCACTCACCTTATGAGCTGCCTCGGTCAGTTTGAGTCTCGACCCAAGGGATTGCAGTGGATAGACTGTCCCACGTCGAAACAGTTATGGTACGTGTATTACCATATATCCCTCATCTTACTTTCTAATTTTTGAGTTAGAAAGTTGAGTTGTAAGTTTTCTTTTTTTTTCACATTTTATAAAAACAATAAAATTTCAGCCCCTGATCCAACTCAAACCCCTCTAATTTTATGTTGATTTATGATCATTCCCCCCCCCCCGGGGGCCCAAAGAAAAAAGAACAAGAAAAACTTATAAATTGTCTGCATTAGTGGTGATTCTGACCAAAAAAAAAAATTACATTAAGACAGTTACTTTTCAATTTTTTCTTTTCCTTTTTACCTCTATTCTATTATTTTTTTTACACTTTTAATTTTATTTAAATAAAAATTATACTGTTACCCACCACATTATTAGAACTTTATGGGTCCCCGTCCATGAAGGGAATCTGTCTCACTATCAACCGCTTTCAAAAGGTGAATCGATATTATTCACTTCTTGGGTTGGTACAAAATTCCGACTTCTTCTGAAGAAAGACATCAACATTTTCCCTAGTACTATGCCAAAAAAATAAAAAATTAAAAATAAAAAGATAAAGAAAAGAAAAAATTGGATTTGGAAGAGTGAGAGTTCGAGATTGTTAAATTAAAATTTAATCATTTAAATATATTTTTATTTTTTAAATTAAAAATATACAAATATATTTATTTAATTAAATTTTAATTCAACGACGAAGGAATATAGAATCACCTTGTCCTCGAGCTGACAAATGTCACTCTCTCCCTCTCCGAAAAAAATTAGTGGAATCATCTCCAGCAAAGTTCCCGTCTTTAAATGAAGTCATTTAATAATTAGCTGTCGCGGTGTCATATCACACCCCTCCCAGCATTTTATTATTTATCTCATTTCGACAGCTCAGTTTTGTAGCCTTTACGTACAATATTGGACTATTTTCTGAGAGACGTTAAACCTTGAGGAAATTGAGAGACTTTTCGTAGATGGACGGTAAAGGAGACGTCGGTTTATCTTGAATTAAAAGTACAGTTATTAGTACGTTCAATTCCATGCCCTCAAGCTACTTCCCCATTAAATTTCTTTCTACGTTTTGTTAAGAGCAAGGCATTGAATTCAGTGTGTCGATATATGTATATATTCTTATGACCCGGTTTGACGTCACAAACAAATTCTATAAATTTCTATAAATATCTAACAACTCATCTACCTCTAATTTTTCCGTCATTACGAATTTTAAAAAATTATAATATTTCGCTAAAAAAATAAAAAATCTGAAAATAAGTTAATCGAATGTGTAAATTTTTTATACAATCATATTCTTCGTGTCGAAAGTTTTCAAACGAGTACTATTATTGCTATTTTTTGTAAATTTTTTTGAATCCGTGGGAACGGAAGCGGCAAATCGTTTCCACGGTTTACCACTTTTTAGAAAAAAATGACGTCAAAATTAATCTCAAATCACATTTTATCTCTATTTTTCTTATTCCAAACATAGGCTATATCCCTTATGTAATGTTTTGTAAGATAATGACATAAAGATGTGATTTATATATATATATATATAGAGAGAGAGAGAGAGAGAGAGAGAGAGAGAGAGAGAGCCATACGTGCTGTAGGGATATGATATGATATGATGAAGATATATCTGTAAGGCAAAGGGTCCCTTGATTTGCCTGTGCAAAAGCCTTACCTTACATGTAGGGTAAGAGCATTTATGAGGATTAAACCCTTGTATGCTTTTAATGAGTGAATTTTAAACCAATATATATATGTGTCCAACTAGAGATGGAGAGACTTCCAAAGGGTTGGACCCGGGTGAGTGATGTGATCAGTGCTTTACGTACGTACCCAATGTTTGTTTTGCACAGGAAGGTGGAGGACTCGTAATTTTTGACAAGATAAAGAAATTATAATTCACAGAAAAAGGTTTCTCAACCAGGTCCAGTCGCAAGGTTTTCAATATCTAAGGCCAATTTTAAAAATTGGCTTTTACTGAAATATTTTTATCAAAAACAACAGAACAAACCGTCACATTATGGAAATAATGGTTTTCTTGGGGGTCCATTAATAAGCTAACAAATGAGTCTATAAAAAGTTATTGGGACCAATGAATTAATTGTTTTTGACCCTTAAAAGTCATTAGACAGTCATATTTTGGTTAAAAAGACTTCTACCTCATCTTAACTATAGAAATTAACAGGAGATTTTTTTTTGACATTTTTTTGGGGCCCAATACGTGGGCCTCTTAGACCTTGTTCAAGGGTAGACCTGTTCTCAACCATTATTTTCTTGCGAGATTTTGTCAGTTTAGCAATTTTTTCCAAGTTATTTGAGTTTGAAATTATTTGTTTTTAGTACAAGTCTAAAGTGCATAGTTAGGTTTTGTTTTTTAAGCATTAATGCCCCGTTTGGCATCAAGATAAATCTCTAAAAATCTATAGAAATCTTCAACAACCCATTTACATTTAATTTTCCCGCCATCATTAATTTCAAAAAATTTCAATATTTCGCTAAAAAAATAAAAAATTTAGAAATAGGTTAGCCAAATGTGTAAATTTTTTATACAATCATATTTTCATGTCGAGAGCTTTCAAACGAGTACCATTATTGTTATTTTTTGTGAATTTTTTAATCCGTGTAAACGGATTTAGAAAACCGTTCTATTTTTTTCTAAAAAGTCGCAAACCGTGGGAACGGATTTAGAAAACCGTTCCCATGGTTTGCGACTTTTTAGAAAAAAACGACGCCAAAATTAACCCCAAACCACATTTTATTTTAATTTATCTTATTTTTTCTTACTCCAAACGAGGCCTAAAAATTATTGTAGTGATAGATTTTCCTGTAAAGCTTGATAAACCATGGAGATTTTGTAAAGATCAATGAAGATGAGCACTAAATTTCTAGTATTTTAAAGTTTACAGATTTAATCCTATTTGTGTTTGCATGTCCTAAATACTAAATCGCAATCGCTTGTTTTGGGTTCGTTTGACAATACTGTCATATTTTGTTGTTTTTTTATTGTCGTTTTCTATTTTTTATTTTTTGTTGTCATTTATTTTTCTAAAATGAAAACTGAAACTGTGTTAAAAATGTAAGTTTTTTAATTATTAATTTTTTATTTTAGAAAATATTTAATTTTATTAGTTTTAAAAAATTAATAGAACTTAGTAAAATATATTTTATATTAATTTAATTTAAATAATTTAATTAATATAATTAATTAAATTAATACAGTAAATTATTTATTAAAATCATTTAATTCAATAAATGTAAAATATATTAAAATATATTATTTATTAAAAATAATTTAATAAAATATATTTCATATTAAATAAATAATTAAATTAGATTAATTATTAAATTAAATTATTTATTTTTAAATTAATTAAATTCATTTAATTATTTATTAAAATAATTTAATAATAATTATTAAATTAAATTAAAAATTAATGTAATTTAATTATTTATTATTAATTATTTTATATAAATTAATTTAATTATTAAATTAAATTAATTAATTTAGTTTTATTATTTATTAAAAATAATTTATATTAATTTATATAATTAATTTAATTTATTGAATTTAATTATATTATTTATTAAAATAACTTATTTAAATAAAATATTTGAATAAAATTATTTATTTTTATGTAATGTAACAAAAATAGACAAAATTTTAAAATTGACAAAATATTAGCAACAGAAAAAGAAAAGAAACCAGAGTGATAAAATATTTTTTCTATTTACGTTTTTCTATTTATGTTTTCATTTTTTTTAGAAACAAAAAAACATAAACATGTTTATCAAATATGTTTCTGTTGCGAGTTTACAAAATTTTAAAACCATAAACAGAAAAACAGAAAGTGGAAATGTTACTAAACGGGCCATTTGTGTTTAGTCATGCTTAATTACTTGTTATTATTAATTATTTTTGAATCTTTTGAGGTTCTAGAAAGACCGCACATGAACATATTAAAAAAAAAAAAAATCGTAAAAGACTGTGAATTGTTTGAAAGTATTTTTTAATGCAAATAATTAGTTATCATCGGGTGAAATATTTCTAAATTGTAACCAAATTGTTTATGTTATAACCAAGTTAATATATTAATTTTAATCCGATTTAAAGTTTTTATCATGAAAAATAATTTATCAACAAAAAAAAATTATATTTTTATAATTCATTATACATATCTTTGGATAAGTGGACCTCAATATATTTATACATCGATATGAGGACAACGAGAGTTCAGTATAAAAGCAATTGTGGCTATGTGCTTTTCTATAAAGACCCACAATGTAACTTTCTAACTAAGATTATATATATATATATATATATATATTATCTATTTTTATCTATAAAGACACGCAAGGCATTGAGGTTCTCTTGGTTGATTTTTTTTAAGAAGTGTTATGTTGAAGGTTATATTATATAAATATAAATATAAATATAAATATATATATGTAAGAATTTGGTAGACGTGGAAAAAATTATAGTTTCACTCATTTTTGGGTTGGTAGGACATTAAGGGCTGGTTTGGTATACTAAAAAATTATAAAAAAAAATTTTATAAATTTCTAAGGGTTAAATATCTACTCACTCCTTAAACTATCAATTTTTTTTTACTACCCCCTTCAACAACCAATTGAACTCCTTTCCCCCTTCAATTATCATTTTCCTTTTTACTAAGAACAAATCATGTCTTCCATCCAAATTTTGTGACGAAAAACTGTTAACTATATTTTTTTTAACTAATGAAAAAAGAAATAGGGTAATATGGACATTTTAAACACTTAAAACAACTAAGAGTTTTTAATTTATTGATCAAAGCAAACTTTTGCCGATCAAATCAAATATTTTTGAAGGGATTTAAAATAAACTTATGCCGGTCAACTCCATTGTGGGATTTTAATAGTTGGCAGAGCAAACTTATAATCTTCTAATTGGTTTGGCCAAGTAAACTTATGCTGGTCAAAACAAACTTATAACATTCTAATTGGTTTAGCAACTTGAGGATCTTTTTGATTTTAAATCAATTGAGGCTTTTTAGCTTAGTCGCTGTTTTTCAACTTCATTGTGGATCTGAAGGGTTTTCATCAATAAAGCTAGGGTTTCAAAAATAGCATAGGTCTTGAGGGCTCCCATCGGAAGAAAATCGACTTGTAAGTATCGAACAACACATTTGTATTTCAAAAAACTTACTTTTCGGGATTGATGGGGTTAGAATTGACCTACTTTATATATAATAATCTTACTAGTTTAATTTAATAATGGTGATAATGGTGGTTTTCATTTAATTGGAGATTGGGACACACGCGATACATATGTAAGTCGGCATGTGACAAAAAAGATTCGCACAAAAGCTACTGGCTTATTTTTTTTAATTGCATTGGCATCGCATAATTTTTTTTGTTTTGGCAAACAAACAAATTGTAAACATCACCCGGAAAAAATAATGCGATGCACACGCAATCAAAACATAACCCATTAGCTTTTGTGCCAATTTAGTTCAATGTAGATATTTAACCTAAAATACTCTTGTTCTAGTTCAATTGATAGATGAAGGGGGAAGTAAAAAAATGTAATAGTTTAAAGGGCAAACGGATATTTAAACTAAAAGACTAATATAGTCTTGGGACTAACTTTTCCATCCATCGATTGGATGAAAAATGTGATTTGTCCTTATTGAACGAAAAAAATGATAGTTGAAGGGGGAAGGGAATTCAATTGGTAGTTGAAGGGGGAAGTAAAAAAAAATTTGATAGTTTAAGGGGTAAGTAGATATTTAATCCAATATCTAATTTTTTCGCCATCACTAATTTCAAAAAATTTTAATATTTAGCTAAAAAAATAAAAAAATCTGAAAGTAGATTAACCGAATGTATAAATTTTTATACAATTATATTTTTCGTGTCGAACGTTTTCAAACGAGTACTATTGTCGTTATTTTTTGTGAATTTTTTTGAATCCGTAGGAACGAATTTGGAAAACTGTTCCTATGATTTGTTACTTTTCCCAAAAAAAAAAAAAAGAGTATCAAAATTAACTTCAAATCATATTTTATTTTAATTTATTTTATTTTTTTCTTACTCCAAATAAGACCCTAAGTACGTGATTATGGGTTTTTTCCCGTCATAAGTGAGAGTAATTAGAAAAAAATTAAAAGGTACGGTTCTCTTTTCATAAGTATATATATATATTTAATGGTATCATTTTATTAATTTACTGACTTTTCAAACTATACGTCAAAATGACTCGATTTTTTAACGGTAACATAATCATTGCTTAAAAAAAAGACACTAATTCAATTTGATTTGACAGTTATAATTATACAAGAATGTACCCTTAATTATTACGCATGATGGTGGTAATAGATCAACAGCTACAGCGCTTCTGCAGCGTTTAATTGGTAAAAATTTGTTAAAAAAATATAATAAAAATATAAAAATTTAATATAAAAATAATATATAATAAAATTTAATTAAAAAATATAAAAAATTAATAATAATTAATAAATTTTAATTAATTTTATCTCACCAAACATTCGTAGAATTGATCACCGTAGATTAATGGATCGGAGAGGCAAGTAATTCCATCACTTATGCATCCAATCATTGACCCCAGAAGCAGACACGATATAAATAAATGCGTCGATTTAATAATAATAATAATTTCTTTTTAAATGTAAGACAAGACACTGTGAAGACTTAAAATACATATATATATATATATATATATATATTTTAGGGGTGTTTAAAATTAAAACAAAATAATACAAAATTTTATAAATCTTTACGAACACGAATTATGAGACAGTAAAATTTAAATTCTCTACTCATTGCACAAAATACGAGACATTAACTTTTATAATTTTATACCACTCCAAACATACCTTTTATATATTTCACATGTTAATAAAATTATGAAGGTACAATTCACTTTTTATAAAAAAAAATTAAAATATGTTTTTCAATGGTTAGACGTAAAAAAAATGTATATATATAATAATTATATTTCATTGAAAATAATATATAATTATATTTCATAATTTAAAAGTCAATAAAAAATATATAATTGATAGTTATATAAAACGATAACTAACAAATTATACTGACAAAAACTGTTTCATAAATTCATAAACTAAAATGTCATTAGTTTCCAGTAAGACCAATCAAATATAAAATAAAAAATAAAAAATTTTTATTTTATAACTTATTTTATTCACAAATTAATTTTACATAAAACTTTCACATGGATGTTATTAAAAAAAAAAAAAAATTCCTCCGTGTCTAAAACGAGGTCACGAGATATTTAAAATGCGTCGGAAATAAAAAAATAAAAAATAAAAAATTCAATGCCAAAGAAAGCGATTAATTGGTGCTATCTAACGCAAATCTATCCCGTTGTCCGGAGTGTTTGGCTTATTAAAATTTATCAAAAGTTATCAATTTTTTTTATTTCTTTCATTTAAATTTCGTAATATATCACTTTTATATCAATTTTTTATAAATTTTTTTTTTACATTTTCTTACCATCCAAACATTATCTGTCACACGTGAGTTTGGCTCGGGCTCTACTCTTAATAACGAGTTCATTCTTCCTGGTATTCATGTAAATTAAAGTAACTTTAGGGAAGGACTGATAATGAAAAGAAGAGCCCCTAATCCAGAAGAAGCCAGCTTAAAATTAGAGGGTTTTGATATATTTCTGTGGGTTGGTTGTCGCCCCTTGATTTAAAAATAAAAACAAAACAATAATGTCACATATAATTTGTCTTACTGTCGTTTTCCCGTTTTAAGTATCATAAGCATAAGACAAGAATAATTCCGGGGTTAAGTGCTTTTGTTACTGGAGATGTAGATACAACGGCTACGAAAGGATTAAATTTATAAAATATTTATTAAAAATATTTTAATAAAATTATAACAAATTTAGAATTAAAATTTAATATTCGTAATATTTTAAGACAAATTTAAAATTTACTGGTAGAATATTTGATATCCGTAAGTTACTTATTAGTTAAATATTTGTTTAACGTAATATATTATATTATGTCTTTATATAACTATAATTTTTGTGCCTAGAATAAAAGTAGTTAAAGTGTCAGATCTAGGCCAAAATAAGTCTAAGGTGAAATTTATTGGATGTTGTGTCGATTGCAGATTGTTGTTGATTGTTTTGGTTATGGGCTACGGTCAATGGTAAATTTAAAAATAATGGATAAATAATTAGTTTTATGTAGTTGTTATTTATTTATTTTTTTTTTTGAAAGAAGTTTTATGTAGTTGTTTGAATGTATAAAAAGTGATTGAACTTGTTTGTATTTTACTATTTTTAGTTTATCTCAATGAGTTATTTTTTTTATATATACAGAAAATGATAAAAGATCTTGATAGATAAAAAGTTTATATATATGTATATTCATAAATATATTTGCTGTGTGTTGCGGAAAACACATTAATTGTTTTGAAAAATTTTCAATTTCTAGTGTACATTTGTTTTAGGGATAAAAGAGATTAAATTTTATTAGAGTAATTTTTATCATCTATTATATTATTTTGGAATACGGGGTAATAATTACACTAAAGAAAAGAATTACCTCTCATGTGATAAATTGCTAATGGTGGGTTTGGGTCAGTAACAGGAGTAATGAGAAAATTATACTTTATTCATTATCATGGTAAAACATTCTTTTACACTCTTATAAAATCTTAGGCAATATTCTTTTTCAAACAATGTTATCTTTTTGTCAATTTACTCTTATTTTAAATACAATTAATTTTTATCCTTTCTAATTTTTTAGCATTCTAAACATAATATTATTATTATTAAATATTTTACTTTCTCAATTTAATATAAGTATCATAAGCTTGTTATCCTATTAACTATTATACCAAAAAATTTTCACCCATAAAATTTTACCGTACTAAATATTTTCCCTGAAGAGGAATTGAACAAATCTTTCTAAACAAATATTTAACGGGTGGGATAGGATAGGATTGGTTTGAAACAGATGGGTTTGAGATTCTAACGAAGAAATAAAGGGGTTTGGAATAGTAACATGAAAGAAAAATTAAACGAATTTGAAAATGATAGTGATTAATTAAACAAGTACCCTACTTTATTGTATCCTATATGTTACGGTACCAGAGTTTTAGTTATAAAAAATTAAAAATAAATTATCAAACTCGCTTAGAGATCTTCATTTTTAACAATAACAGTTAAATTTTTATTTTTTTTGTTATAATGTGAATTTTTCTTGAATTTTAATTTAGAGATTTTTCATTAATGATTGAGCTAGTCATTTTAACGAGAATAAAATATAAAATTACATATTTTAGTTCGTATTCTAGTAAAATGAACTTTACATAATGTAGGGTTTGGAGCATGCATTTGCCAAAATACTGTCAAAATTTAAACATATTAATTATCAAATTATATTGAGTATTGGTAACGAAAATTAATAATTTTTTTTTATATATTCCGTAAAAATGGTCACGTGATGAGCTAAAAGGGCTATATTGCAATTAAAAATATGAAGAATTAATTATTGCAAAGTATTGTAGGTACACAGACTGCAAAGGGTGCAGCGTGTAATTATTCGAAAATTAATTACAATACAAATTTTCATCGTCACTAAATGATTGTTGCAGCAGTTAAGTGCTACTTCGAGTTTCAAACATTGAAAAAAAAATAAAAAATAGACATTTTAGATTATTGAGTTTTTTTGTGTGTTTTTTTTGGAAAGTATGAATAAATTGGTACAAGTTAGAAAAAATTGGTAAAAATTAAAAAAAAAAAAAAAAAATTGAAAAAAGTTAATCAAAAAAGTTGAAAAAAATTAATAAAAATTAAGAAAGTTAAAAAAATAGAGATTTTTAATGCCGAGAAATTGAAAAAAATAAAAAAATTTTAACTAAATTTAATAGTCTAAATGTATACTAATTATATTTAATCAGTAATTTTAACATTTCCTTCACGAAGAATCAGTGTGGTCGCCAAATATGTAAAACTTTGTGTTGAAAATAATTAATTTTATTATGAATTACTTTTAGTGTTGCGCCGATTAGCACGGTATAAATGTATTGTTACTGTCGTATATATTATGATAATGTTGTAACAATAACATGCATTACAAAATTAATTTTAAATAAATTATCTTTTATATCTTATATTTTGTATTGAGTCTCACTTTCATCTTTTTATTTTTAATTAAGAGTAGAATGTTATATTCTATTTAATTCCATTCCCAACTAAATGAACATGACTTTATTTATCTTCAAGTTTTAATTTGACTATTTCATCAGTAATTATGATGAAAAATGTTGTCGTAACTGTTCATTTCCTTTGAATGCCTGCCTTGATGGCATCTTCATATATATATATATATATATATGTGTGTGTGTGTGGTGGTGTATAAAATAATTTTATATATGTGTGTGTATTTGTAACTGCAAAGTACTCTAGTCAATTTGTATGTTTCCAAGAAAATTAAAAAATTAAAATATTCTGCAGTGCAATCTAGAAATATACATTTCAAGACAAAATACCTAGCATTCATGCACCCATCACAATGAATTAATTTAATTAAATAATCAATCCCCAGATGGCATTACTTGCATTTTCCCTCTTGGATCCATAGTTGAAAATCTTCAAGTTGTGCTTCGAGTTGGGACCAAATTAGCATAGTCCACAAGTTATGAAGACATGGTGACGCGCAAACCCTAGTTTATTGTCTCAAAAGATTTCAACAACAAATTAAATACCCCGAGTAGGTACACAGTGCAATCTCTATGTTGGTGAGTTTGGTTTGTAAACAAATTTTAAAAAATTCTATAAATCTCTGTTAACTTTATATCACATTAACTTTTTTTTCTTTCACTGCACGTATTACGAATTCTTAATTTATCTCACTTTATTATACTCCAACTCACCCGTTATTTGTGTAGCATGGTACACGCGGGCGCGTGCGCACACATATATATAGATCTGTTTACCATGTTAGTAAATTACCTCATTCCGTAGGCTTAGGTGAAGATAATTAATTAAATATAAAGTTATATTAACCATAAAATATATAAATATAAAGTTATTGAAGGATACTTTTTAATTAAAAAATAGGACAAAAATGATAACTTGATGGTATTATTGTGGTAAAGGTCTGTTGTTTACTTCTCATTGTGGTTTGTTGTATAACTAATGCTACACCACTAATAAAATGGAATACTTGTCTACTTATCATTTGAAATTAATAAGCACATAAAATTTATCTTATTAAAATTATCTACTAATTAAGAATCTCCAATCTACTAATTAAAATCTAATTCTTAGCCATTTTAAAGAGTCTTACCCTCAAATTTGCCTCCAACAACTTCGTACTGAGTTCCCTACTTTAATATTTAACTTTTTTTGCTCGCCAAATATAGTAAGGAAAAGAAGGCTAAGAAATTATAACTGGCATATTTATTCTCTTTTTTCCTGGAAAAGAGATAGATTAAAATCTCAAGATAGATCACTCTCACCTTGACAAAATTCTTTTTTCACTCTTTTTTTTCCCTTAATAGTTAATTTATGTATCTTTTAAATAAATAAAATTTATATAAAAATAAAAAAATTAATTAGTTTAAATATTTTTATTATGAAATACAAATTTTTATTATAAAATATAATTTTTTAAATTCATTATTTAAAATTTATAAATACAAATTAGCCTAAATATATTTGAAAAAAATATATTTATAATAACAAATTATATTTAAGAAAAAAAAAAGAGTTTTGTAATATCTTAAGATTCTAACTATCTTTTCAACGGATAGGATTTAAAGTTACTTGGAATAAGTAGCTAAAATAAAGAGCAGAGTCGGAGTTAATTCCAAAAAATAACACTTTAAAGTAGAGAATGACATATTTTATGTTATTTAGCTTCCCTGTTTTACTTGCAGGGCTAGAGATGCTCTAAAAAAAGAGTATGTGATAATACTAAAAAAGGATTCAATATTATTGGGTTCAAAAAATTAAATCGAGTACCAAATCAAACCGACCAATTCGATCGAGTCAATTGGGGTAATTTTTAAAGCAAAAGCGAATCAACCTCTTACTAAAACTGAACCCCTGGTTAGCCTAGTGGAACGAAGTCAAGCTTGAGACGTGGCGGTGGATAAAATCACTAAATTACTGGGCGATTTCTCCCGTTACCAAAAAAAAAAAACCCAAAATAGAAGGGTGAAATCTTGATTCCAACGGATGTTTTGTACATAATTCTTGTTCTAGTTTGCTTTAATCCGTACTCGTCAGAAAGGAAAAAAAAGTAGAGTATAATGCTATAACAATTTTTGAACAGAATACGTGGTTTTGTAGTGAATCTATCACTTTAGATAAAACAGTCTGTTAAAAAATATCTTTTTCATAAAAGTGTCATTAACGCAATATTTATTTTCTTCTAAAAAATTTAGTGAGGCATTTTACTTATAATATATATACAGAGAAGTGTACTACATACTTAAAAAAAATCAACTTTTACCTATTCTTTTAAAAGTCGTTTGGTTGTGCTGTCGTTTTTTAATTTGTATTATCTATTTTTTTTTTTTTCATTTTTTATTGTCTTTTTTTCCCTAAAATGAAAATTAAAATTACGTTTATAAATACAATTTTGTTTACAATTATTAATTTTTTATTTTCATAAAAAATTTAATTTATTAGTTTTTAAGAAATTATATTCAATTTAATAAAATATATTTTATATAATTTAATTTAAAATATTAATTAAAATATTAATTAAAATAAATTTTATTAAAAAAATAATTTAATAATATAATATATTAAATTATATATATATTTATTATTTTTAAAACAATTGAATAAAATATATTTAGTAATAACTTAAATAATTTAATTATGATATTTTTTAATAAAATATATTTCATATAAAATAATAACATTAATTATATTATATAAATCAAATTAAAATTATTATTATTTATTAAAAATATTTTATAATAAATATTTCATATTAATTAACTAATTTAATTCAATTATATATTTATTAAAAATAATTTTTTTTAATAAAAATAATTTATTTTAATATGACAACAATAATCGACACAGTTTTAAAATTGACAAATGTTTGTAACAGAAAAAATAGAATAAAAATATTTTTTTTATTTACGTTTTTTATTTAAGTTTTTATTTTTTGAAAAAAATATAAACAAATCTAACAAACATATTTTTATTTCTAATTTATAAAAATTTGAAAACATAAATAAAAAAAACAAAAAATAAAAACCTTACTGAACAGAAGCCTGACTTTTTCAATCAAATCTTATCGTATGTCACATTTCACACTAACTTTAATTTTTTTTAACAAACCAAACACACCTAAAACATTTACCAGAATTTGTTGATGGATTCATTACTTTAAATAACATACTAATAATCTTATATGACGCAACTATCATCGTCATGTATGTCATTTTAACAATAAATTTGAATAAAAATTCTCGCATTATCCCATCTCACATGCACATAGACACATATGTAAAAGTTGTTTTTTATTTATTATTTTTTTTGGGGGGAGGGGTGTTGCATGAGGGTTTGTTTGTTTCAATACGTGGCTGGTGCTAAACCATGACGAGATAAGGGGAAAATGAACAGTGTAACAGAGGTGAAACCCAGAATGATATCAAAACTCTGAGGTTAATGGGAGGTGTTGCGTGGTGGGAGAAGGGGACCCATTCGAGCACAGGGTCTAGTAGGGTTACCATTTCTTCACCGGGTCCACCCCTTCCTTTCCTCTGTCTTTCTCACTTCTGTCTTCCCCTACTCCCTTCTCCCTCTGCCTTATAAGGTCACAACTCATTGAGAGATGATCGAAACTGCCTTGTTCAACACAAGTACCTCTCAAAGCTTAATTTTTTCCATATTCCTTCCCTTCTGGTAATAAACCTCTCCATTTCCACAAAACTCTCTCTTCTCTCTCTCTCTCTCTCTTCTCAAAGACACTAGTAAAGAGCTTGCGGTCACTGCAGTGCATATCATAACTAGCGTTGCTACAATTGGAAGAATAGTTAACCATCTGGGTTAGCAGTGGAACTATGAGCACTGAACCACAGAATTCAGAACCCGAAAGCAGCTCCAACTCATTATCATCATCACTCCATCCTCATCACCACCCGGCTTAACTCATATTTCTTCACTCTCCACTCAGTAGTGCCAAAAACAACAACCCACGCCACAAGCCCAGCAGCGCAGGACCGAAACATCAAAAGAATCAGAGACAGCAGCACACAAACACCCTGTCTACCGCGGCGTAAGGATGCGGAATTGGGCAAATGGGTGTCCGAAATCCGCGAGCCTCGCAAGAAATCCCGCATATGGCTCGGCACCTTCCCCCCCCGAAATGGCCGCTCGAGCCCACGACGTCGCCGCTCTCAGCATCAAAGGTGCCTCCGCCGTCCTCAATTTCCCCGAACTCGCCGCCTTTTGCCCCGCCCGGTCACTCTATCGCCGCGCGACATCCAAGCCGCGGCGGCCAAGGCGGCCGCAATGGAGAAGTTCGACTCCCCCTCGCCGCCCCCCCTGCCGCCGCCGTCCGCTTCTTCCTCGTCTTCGTCGTCTTCTTCTTCTTCGCTATCGTCATTGGTTTTGGCCATGGAGTTGTCTACTACTTCGGAGGAACTGAGTCAAATAGTGGAGCTGCCGAGTCTGGGGACGAGTTATGACTCGGCGGAGATGAACATAGTGAGTTCGTGTATGTTGACTCGGTGGAGGAGTGGCTGTATACTCCGCCGTGGTTTCAGGGTGGAGGTGATGGTGATTATTGCGGTTGTGGTACTCTTCTGATCAGATGCAGGCGGCACCAGAAAGCCTAATCCCATCTAGTAATTTTGACTTTCTGTGTTGGAATTCTCAGGTGTTGAATGTTTGTGTGGGTGTGAATGCTAGCTAGCTGCTACTTCCGTTTTTTGTTTTTGTTTTTTTTTTTTTTTTTTTCTCTCTCTCTCTCTCTGGTTTTAGCTCTTTTGGTTTTTCTTTGAAGAGCTAAAGACTCTCCCTCTCTTTCCTCTCTCTCTCCTCCCCCCTCCTCTCTCTCTCTCTGGTCTTTTTTTTGAAACCTCTTCAATGTATCCAACTGTACAGAAGTGTTAGGAGAGAGAGGAAATGTCAAATCCTTTTTTTTTTTTGAGGAAATGTCATAAATTGCTTCCAGGGTTTGGTTTCTCTCTCTCTCTCTCTCTCTATCTATCTCTCTCTCTGTTTTAATTATTTGTATATAAGATGATTCTAGTTAATTAGAATTTCCGCATTTAAAGACATGCATTTTGAGGAAATAGGTCTAAATGGCACAAGAGAATTCATTATCAATAAAGAGCATGCCATATGATGTCTAAGCTAGCCGTTTAGACTTAGGTCCTTCTACGAACTTGAACACATTTTACACATTCCAATGCTAACGAACAGATAAGCATTCTTAGGCGAAGAATAGAACAAGTTTACTATGTTTGGTGCCTTCTGCATTGAGCTTAAACCGAATTCTGAATTTAAGCTATTAATTTATTTGAGATATAAATTTTTGTATGTTTGAAAAACAAAGAATCAGTAAAAATAATGCGTCAATCACTTTTTATATTTGAAGGACATTCAAAATTTCTAACATATTCACTCCGCTTGATTCAATAACCCATTTAAATGGTCTTTATATGTTGTGTTGGATTTTTGAAGTGATTTTGAAGGTGGTTGAATGACCTATTCAAATGATTTTGATCGAAAAAAATTGTTAGAAAATTACAAATGTTGATAAAATTGATAAAAAATTTATAAATTTAAAGTTTTAAATAAAGATACAGAAAAAAAAAATAGTCAAAATTGATAAAAATTTGAAAAAGTTTGTAATTTTTTTTTAAATTTGGGCTCCGCGGGTGATTAATTTTAATTCATTAATTAAGTTTATACAAAATAGACTTGTAAAATAATTTCTCTTTAGTGCACGGAAAATCATTCTAAATAATTGATATTGCAAAAATGATTTCTACAATAATTCGAATATGCTTGGGTAAAATGAAGTTATAAATATTTTAGGACTCAGAAATAACAAATTATTTTGCTTTGATTTTTGTCCTTTTGTTTTTTTTTGTTTTTTGTTATCAACGTAAAGTGTTCACCTGTTGACTGCTGGAAAGGGAGGAGGTACTCTTTAGGCACTGATGACAGAAAGGTGAAAGATGTGACAGTCGCAAATTTATCCATTAGAGCCACAGTTTCTTTCGGTGGGGGGGGGGTTTGGCAGTCGAATGAACGGCACCGTATTGTCCCAAAACCAATTAATTTCCTGGGACATGTTAGCCGGAAATGCTGAGTGTAGAGTAAAATATATATATAAATAAAATAATTAATTTTTATTTGATTAAGTTAAAAAATAAAATAAAAAAAAATATTTTTAATATGATTAAGTAACTTTTTAGTATTTGGTAAAATAAATATAAATTTTTAGTAATATTGAAATTTTGTGTGTGTTTGATAAAAATTTTTTAACTTTTAAGTAGGATTAAAATGAAATAATAAATTATATTTCTTGCCAACTCATCAAAAAAATTAATATGTTACAGCTTGACACATAGGATTATTAACTATATAAAATAAAAAATATTTTTAATATGATTAAGTAATTTTGACAAATTTAAGTGCGTAAAAAGTAATTAGATAAATAAAATAAAAATAATTAATTTATAAATAATTATTTTTTAATATGCTTGTTAACAATATAAATATAAATAAATTTTATTTAATTTAATTTATAACATATTTTCTTGTGGTGAGGGAGCTGCAGTCGCTTGTTGACTGCGCAATTGCAATTGAGTGAAACAGTACCGTTAATTTTTTGATGAGTTGGCGAGAAGTATAATCATTATTTCATTTTAATCCCATTTAAAAGTTTCAAAAATTTTTATCAAATACACAAAAAATTGTCAGACGTTACTAAAAATTATATTTATTCTACCGAACATTAAAAAATTGCTAAAAGCTTAATTATATTAAAAATATTTTTTATTTTATTTTATTTTTAATCTAATCAATAAAAATTAATTATTTTTATTTATATATATTTTTCCGCTACACTTAACCTTTCGTCTAATATGTTTCAACAAATTATTAGTTTTTGGACAAGACGGTCCCGTTTCATTCGAATGTAGCCCCCAACCCCCCCCCCCGGGGTTTCTATTACGTTTTGCTTCCCCCACTCTTTTACTACATGGGCAAGCTTGCTCCTTGCTTTCTGAATTTTGTGTTTTCAGGTAAATATAAAAAATAAGTAAATTTTAAATTATTATGTGATTGATGTTTTTTTTAAATTTAAAATTAAAAATTAGAGAAAATTACAAATTTTTAATTAAAAAGTGTAAGATAATTAAAATATTAAAATATTTTATTAAATTTAACATTCTAACACACCCAGTTGTTACTCATTCTTGAATTTATGTGGTTGTCAACGTCCCTCTGGATAACAATATCTAGCCAGCTGTAAGGTGAAGTGTGGGTCTCTGTCAATCCAAAAATATAAAATATATTTATAACTTTTTCTTTAATTTAAAGGAAAATATAGTTTGGGAAGTGATAATTTAGTTTCTAATTATATTTTATTTACATATTTTATAGGACAAACCATGGAGGAGTACATATATATATATATATATATATATCTCTCTAAGGAATTGGGGAACACCAAGCTACTTAAGAATACAACCTTGAAGAAGCGATGACTATTGAAGAACACCCCCAGTTGGGTCAATTTGTAAATCTCTCTCTCTCTCTCTCTCTCTCTTTCCTTGTCAATAATTGTATTGTTGAATGCTTACCATGCTATAGAGGTCCCTCTCCTTAACTAGTATGTGGTTGATTGGTCACTGTTTTGGGAGTGGGGGACAGCTGAATTTAATTTTATTTGTGCTCCATAAATTAATTTTTTTTTAATTTTTAATTTCTTTTTCCTCCTGTAAAGTAGCTTTCAAGGGGACTAGATGGGGATGTTGTTTTTTTTTTTTTTTTTGGCAATTGATGGGGATGTTGTTTGCTGGACTTTTTTGAGTTTGTTATTTTTTTGATATATACATATTTTGGCACAACAGCGTTGTTCCTTGTATTTATTTTCCTCGCAATTGTTGGTACCTTTTTATTACAAACAAATAAAGAAAATAACAGGTCGTCCTGCTGAAGCAATAGATATGTACCCCCCTCTCTCTCTCTCTCTCTCTCTCTCTCTCTCTCTCTCTATATATATGTATAAGCACCCATTTGGGTGATAATTGTAAAAGCTTTATATCAAATCCTAAAGTTGTAGATAACTTTTTTAAAGTGGGAACAAAAGATTCTCAAGAGTGGGAGCCAAAAAAAGAAAAAGTTAAAACATTCATTTTCACATATACGTTGTGGTATTAATTACATGTAAGTATACTTGTGATTATATGTATATATATATATATGTTGGATGAAAATCCAAATTTGGTCTGAATGTTTCATTTCATTCATTGTACCCCATTTGGCGTGTGTAGAGTCATATATAAATACTACTAATACACTCAATTTAGTATAGGTCATAAACCTTTTTCTTTCTTTTTCTTTTTTTTTTTTTTTTGTTTTTTAATAAATCAGCTCTTCGGATCAGTTGCTTTTCTCACTAGTTAACAATATTAGCTATTTGTAATCTGTGTGTGTGTGTATATATATATATCTGGACTGGCAACTAGCGCAGTTGAGGACTGCTCAAGTACTGCCACAATAATAATGGGAGATGTTTGAAATTCTAAAAATTTTTATAAATTTTTATAAAATTTAAAATTTTTAATTATAATACAAATTACGAAATTATAACTTTACAAATTTATATTAATTTATACAATTTCAAACATACCCAAATTGAGTCTCATGCAATCTAAATGTCTTCCATTAAATGATTAAAAAGGCTACTAATTAATCCAATAGATGGAATTTACACATTACTTATGCCCTGAGTTTGAATTCCAACATTCGAACTTGAAAAAAATACCTAAATTATAACTTTTCTATTTTGGAATGAACTTATATTATCTCAAGTTCTTGCAATATTTATCGGAGTGCCTAATTTATTGTTACTACTACTAATCCAAGAGTAGGAACAATAATTTAAACTCCAATAAGGGAATGTTTGGTTTTATACAAGGGTGGAGTTAGAATTTTTTTTTTAACTAGAACTAAAAAAAAAATGATTTTTTTTTCTATCAAACAAAAAAAAAAAAAATTGGAATAGCAATTACCTAAAAAGAAGAAAAGAGAGGAGTTGACAGGAACAACCCATCGGAAAATAAAGGAATAAAGAAAATAGAAACAAGCAATAGAAATAGTAGTTTCCCATTAAAAAAAAAGAGAAAGAAATAGAAATTGGAACAGCGGTTATCCCCCCCCCCCAAAAAAAAAGGAATAGACGATTGTCTTGCTTGCTTTTGCAAAAAAAAAAATGTTATATAATATATATACATAATATGTAATTAAGGACTCAAAAGCTGTAACATCGGCCTACAATCACACACACACACTCTTACTTACTTACTTACTTACTCAGAGAATGTAAAATTAAAAATATGTCCAAGAATCCCAAATAAATCAATTGCAATTGGAGAAATATATCTATAAAGAAAGAGAAAGAGTGCAAAAACACAAAATTGAAAGCGTAATATATATATATATATATATAAAGTTTTACTCAATTATATGTGGTTTTAGTCTTTTCTTTGGCTTTTCTTTTTTTTGAGGGGTTTAAGGCTTCTAATTTATTTTTAATTTTTAAATATATTAGAGTTATGTCTAAACATTACACTGAGCTATATAATTATACTAAAATATTATATCTTATTACTATTTAAAAATTTTGGGTTAATATTTTACCTAAACTACAGCCAACCTTAGCTGGAACATCCCTCTGTCCCTGGTTTCAGAATTATGACAAACAGAGTGAATGCATGAAAAGTTCAAATCTTGATGTCTATTATAAAAAAAAAAAAGAAATAGAAATTTGCAGATTGAACACTTTCCTCATCCTTGTCAGAATTGATATGAAAAACCCTGCGTTGTTCATATATATATATATATATATATAATAGCTAGCAAAAGTTAAATTACAATTCTGAAATTTATTTCTTGTTAATTTGGTGCGAGAATTGGATTAATTATTAATTATTTCAGATGGTACAAAGGAAAAATGAACTTACTGATCATTCAAGAAAAAGAATGCATAAAATGAAATGATTTAAAACTTTTGGATGTGTAAAGTAGCCTCTACTAGAAAATGTGAGCTATCATTATGAAAAGTGATCGAAAGAAAACTCCAAATATAGAAGTTCAATTGTTCATGCATGAATGGGCCAATCTATATATATATAATATAGCAACCTAGATTATTGAATATATATATATATATATATTGAATTATATGATAACAAAATATTATTCAAAGACAAAAAACACTTTTTAATAAGGTTTTTCTTTTTGTGCAATTTCTAGTGTCATGTACGCATCTCATTTGACCGCACCTCCTTTCTAAAGCTTCAGAACCCCACCACATTCTTGTTTATTTTCTTAGGGAAAACACAACTTTCTAGACCCCCAAATAATTGAAATAGCTAGAGAGCAACTTTCTAGCTAGTGAATCTTCCTATATATCATCCAAACCCTCATAATATCAGACACCAAAATCTTGAAGCCCCCATCCCAAACACCCTCATAATATCAGACACCAAAATCTTGAAGCCCCCATCCCATCTCTGCTGTTTATTGAACAAGGTCTTGCCATTTCTAGAATTAATCAATACACACACATGTACATATATATATATATGTATAGAGAGAGAGAGAGAGAGATCAAATCACCCCATGCATGATGACCCCATTTCTTAGCTGCGAGCCATTTGAATGCTCTTCCAAAACAATTGAAGGACCCCATCCCAACTCTTTTTCACTTCCAGTATTTGTCTTCAATGAATTTACTATTGTTTCCCCCTCCTTTTTTATGTTTACCATCTTTGTTATTTCGTCCTTTTAAATAAAAATCAAAAACTCATTATGTATCAATTCCTCAAAATTACCAACAAACAGATAGACCGGGTCCCCCCCCCCAAAAAAAAAAAGCTAAAATCAATCAAGCAACATAACTTCATTGTGAAGTATGCGGAATACCATCAATATAGTTATATTATTATTTGTTCTCTTTTTCTGTTGGGGGGGGGGTTGAAAATGTGTTTGGATATCATGATATGTAAGAGATGAAAACTTTCCAACACTTTCTTTTTTTCTACATATATATATATATATACATATATGAGCATTCCTATTCTTGCACAATAGATCTTAAAACACATTTTTTTTTCAAAGAATTAAGCAGCAAAAAAAAAAAAACCTAAATCGGCCCCCATCTTTTTTTTTTTTCTTCAAAGAAAAAAAGCAACACAAAGAGATTAGCCTCCCAGATGAGACTAAGCAGCTATCGACGGTTTCGACGTGCCCTTAACCTATTAAAACACATATAATGGTTACTAGAGTCTAAAATTTACCAAAAAAAAAAAAAAAAAAAAATTAAACTTATGCATTATTATAATTTTTTTATTTAAATTTTTAGCCTAAAATTTTAAAAATTAATATTAATTTTATTCAGAGTACCGTAAGTACGTATTATTATTAATATATTACACACACACTTCCACCCGTCCTCTGGATTTTTTCGCTAAAATGTATCAGAAAATATTGGTTTTTAATCATGTATCTTGTCCCTTAGCTGATCATGCATGTGTTGAAGAGGTGGGGGTGGTGTTGGTCGGTTATCTACGTATTAAAATTTTGTAAACTTGCACAAAACCAAAAAATAAAAAGGAAAGAAATTGAAAAGACAAAACAAAGTGGGACTTACCATATCTAAAGATCAGATCATCGGTTCCAACCTGGTTTGGTTTTCAAGCTATATATATATATATATATATTTATATAGCAAAACATGATTTACAAATTCTAGACAGAAATTACATACTGAGAATAAGAAGCAGCAAAAAATAAATAAATAAACAGAAAAAACCTTGTATATATACATATCCTGTAATTTTTATGGACTTTAGGTTTAAATCAATCAACTGATTGATATCATTCTATGCAACAATGATGCAAGGGAGCGATTAGTTTACTTGTTAACGAGTTCAATTGGCCCAATTCCTTGGAAGGTTGTATTGACAGGGCAAAAAAAAAAAAAAAAAAAAAATAACGTTCACATGCACCAAGCAAGCAATTGTTCACTAACCCAGGAACCATTTTGCATTTTTTTTTAAGTCCACAATTAATCTTTTATATATAAGAAAGAAATTGGTAACTATTAGAATGATTATTATTTTAAAGGATTAATTGCACTAACACCCTTTAAATTATACATATTTTTCAATTTATCCCATTCATTTATTAACCTTAACACTTCGACCTCTTTATCTATTTAAAATGGACTCCACTTGGAAACCGTTAAAAAAATCCGTTAATTATTTATTTATTTATTATTCTTTAATTATCTCAATAAATTTCTAGTATGATTATTACTCACATATTCAAATTTGAAACTTATCACTAGATGTTTGCATGCCTTAGATCAGATGAATCATTAGATTTTTTATTATAAATTAAATAAATCAATTTTTTTCTTATCCCATCCAAAAAACCTCAGCCTGAAAACAAAATAAATTATATATTATTTTTGTTTTTGGTATAAAAAACAAGGTGATCAAAACCTAATGAAAATTAAAAAAAAAAACCAAATCAAACCTAAAAACAGCATTTTCATTTGATTTAGTTATTTTTTAATTTAAATTTAGCTTAAATTTTTAAACAAATTTTGAGGATATATTTTCTATTATTTATTAATAAAATTAAATATATAGAAAATATAAAATAAAAAAAATATTTATTATTAAGATACGAGAATTGATTTGGTTGAATCGATTCTTAATCAAAATTAAGTTTGAATTGGGTTTTTTTTTTTAGATGGGATAAGAAAATTCAATTTATTTAATTTAACTCATACGAATCTCTAGTCATGAGTTCCAAATTTAAATATATGTGACTAATAATCAAATTAGAAATATATTGAGATAGTTAAGAAATAATAAATAAATAAATAAATAATGAATTTTTTAATGGTTACTAAATAAACCCTTTTTAAATAGATGAGTGGGTCAAAGTGTTAAACTTAATAGATGAACGGATAAATTAAAATTCAGATATAGTTGAAAGAATGTCATTGTAATTAATCCTATTTTAAATATTTCAAACACGTGTGTTGTGGGGCTAGCATATAATTAATTAAACTCCAATTAGCAACGAGAAATTACTTAAACTTAATTGACAGGAAACAAGATAAGGAAAAGAAAAAACAAGTGGGGGCAGATTGTTCAATTATAAATGATTGATCGATTAATTAATCTCTGATTTTTATGATAAAGAGAAAAATTTGCGATTCTAAGTGGCACCGCTGGGAGATCGGTGGAATATCCCTCCCACCACGTTACATTGACTAATTAATTAATACAATAGCTACTGTTTTACCAACCTCTTATATATATATATATGTGTGTGTTTGTCTACACATAAAAACAAATCTTTTTATATATATATATATATATATACACATGTGCATAACATATCTCTATAAGATTTACTCGTCCTGATCTAAGTTGGGTCCGGGTGACGTGAGACATTATTGAATCATATATTGATCCTAACAGTATCAGATAAATAGTGATATGACCCGTACGATGTACGAATTTATCATATTATATGATTAAATTGATGATACTATCATATGTTAAAACAGTTAAGTTGTAAAAATATATTTGAAAGTAATATATATTGTTGTTTATGTAAATTCAATTAAATAGTAAACGTAAAACAAATTAAAATATTGATACCATAAAAAATATTAATTCGATTAAATTCAAATTCTAATAAATAAAAAAAGTTGAAGAATAACAACACTTACTCATATAATTAAGTAATTTTTAATTATTATTTTTATTCTTCTATCACAGTGTGTATATATATATATATCAATTACATATAAAACTTATAAAATAATCAATTACATATAAATTCAAAAATTAAAATTTAAGCATATACCTAACAAATCGTAAGTCGAACAAAAAATTATTGTAATAAAGAACCTCCAAGAAATTTGAAAGAAAAGAAGATTTCATATTTATTTATAAATTTTGCATTCAGAAGAGTCATAAAAACTTTAAAAAATTAAAATTTAAGTATATACCTAACAAATCGTAAAGTCGAAGAGAAATTTGTTGTAATAAAAATCTCCAAAAATTTTGAAAGAAAAGAAAATTTTGTATTTATTTATAGATTTTGCATTTGGAAGAGCCCTATTTTATTTAGATCAGAATATCATGTTTAAATCTTATCTTATTCCGATTAGAATATTGATTTGATTGAATTAAAAGTCCAAATTTAAGAAAAGTTTGAGTGGCACTTTAATTGGATTGATTTATCCATTGCTAATTTTATTTTTTAATTTCTAATAGTATTTGATATTTTTAATAAATATATTATGATATATAATACATATAATTTTAACAAATAATATTACAATTTGATTTAAGGTATATTATTTATTTTACCTAAAGATAAAAATAGCAAATAACATGATACTTGTTAATGAATTAAAATATTTATTTATTATTTTTTAATAATAATTTATTAAATTATAAAAAATTAAAAATAAGAAGTTATATGATAATTAAATAAAAGTGTCGATTAAATAAAATATTAAGTAATATCCACGAATATTTTTTTTGAATAAAATTATGAAAAAGTGGAAACTATGTACAATAGTAATTCTATTTAGATTATATAATTATAAATTAAGATAATTATAATTATAAATTTATGTTAATAAATTAAAATATTGATTTAACAGGCCATTTATTTTTTACATTATTTTCTTTAATAATATATATTTATTATTAAAACCTTTATTTAACAGGATAAGTATTTTTTTACATTATTTTGTTTAATAACAACAATAATATTATTATGTTTTACATAATAATTTATTAAAATATAGAAAAAATAAAAATAAAAAATTATATGATAAATAGAAATGTAAATTAAATAAAAATATCAAGTAATATCTATAAACATTCTAGTTTGAATAAAATTAAAAATTGTGAATTAATAGTAATTATGTAAAAAACTAATTTTTTTATAAGACAATTAAGATTACTATAATTAGGTGTCATGTATCACAACCATAGCGCAAGTTAAATCTTACGTGGCACAAGATAGTTATAATTAGGCATCACGTGTCACAATTATAATGCAAGTTAGGTTCTACATAGCGTAGCAACGTTGCTAAACTTTACTTTATATATATATATATATATATGATTTCAAGTTAAGGACATGTTCGGTAGGGGTGAAAATTTTGGATGTAAAAAATTACGGGGGTAATTGTTACTCTGATAATAATTATTGATAACAAGTTCATGATACCTATATTTGGAATGAGAGATGAATAAATATTCCAGTAATAATTATATTATATTTAAAATGTTAAAAATTTAGAAAGGTAAAAATTAATTGTGTTTCGAATTTGAATTAATTTACCAAGCCGTAAAAGTTAATATTTAATTTTTGTAAACTATTATAAAATAAATCATCATAATAATTTTTACTTTAATAATAATTAATTTTAATAAATCTATATATTAAAATATATAATTTTAAATAAAATATTAATTATAAAAATAATTTTATCATATATAATATTTCGATAATAATTAATTTTAATACTGAATTATTATTTGTTAAAAATTATTTTTATGTTGATAAAATAATTTAATAGAACTACTAATTTTAGTTTATTCAAATAAATTATTAATTTCAATAACATATATTAATACAATATGTAATTTAGTAAATTATTATTTGCGAGATAAAATTTTTATTCAATAAACATTTTAATAATAAATCATTTTAATAAGTAATTATTATTTATTAAAGATTATTTTAATTTGAAAATATAATAATTTGACATAAATAATTTTTTAATAGTATTAATTTAATAAATCAAAATAAATAATTTAATAAATTTGAATCAAGTGTCTTCTCATAATGTCCCTTATCTACAGCATTCAAGCTTCTATTCTTATTTTCTTAGACCACTTTGGCTCCATTTGTAGTTTTAAATTTTATCAAAAAAATATTTAAATTTTTTTAGAAAATTTTAACTTTTATTAGTTGCACAAATATTAACTTTTATTAATTTTCACTATATTTTTGCTACTCCAAGCGCACCTTTTATCCTCAATTAAAAATTTCCCCGTTATTTTCTTTTCCTCCTAAACTTTACCAAGAAATGAATTAATGCGTAACTCAAAAGTATATCCATGCATTAACCCAAATAGTATATCTTGCTTGTGGGGCCGAAAATATAACTATTTTGGTATTTGTGCCATTTTTTTAAGCAAATCCACAACTTAACATTTCAGTTCAAGATATTTGTGTATTGAAATCTCCTAAAAAGCATAATATTTGACTTATATTGTCTAAAATAAGTAATATATAGAAATCTAGTCTAAAATTATAAAGAGATCATATATGCAGACCTAATCTTTTGAGGGGGTATATTTGACATTTGATTAAAGCTATTGCATTGTGAATAGATATTAAGTCTGCCTAATTTCTCCAGCATATATTAATGTAAGAATTGAATCATTCGAGTTACATCTTCTTCATAATTTATCTGTTTGTATCGATCTATAATATATAATTAATTTTCTAGTCATTGCATGGGGCAAGGGAGATCAAGAGACGCCCCGTCAAGGTGGTTGGATGATTTGATGGTACATGGTGTATATATATATATATATTGATCTTGTTGTGACTCCCAAGGTTCAATTTAATCAAAGCAGCATATGTCTGACTCTTTGGTTACAAATCAAAATCATTTCCAATTCTGTGAACCAGAGGACACATCCTTGAGTGCGTGGTTGCATTTTGTGTATATGTAATATATATATGTAATGCGAAAATGACAAGTAGTTTGAAGATATGGGTGATTCTAGGCTTCTAGCCAAGTTTGTGAACTCTCAGTTATGGCAGATCACGTGGAGCTGAGCGTGGGCCTGGATTTATAAAAAAAAAAATTATAATAAAAAATTATAATATTATTAAAAAAATTATTCAAAAGCGAGTGGATAGATGAATGATGATTTGGTGACGTATTAAAAACGGTATATTCAAATATTGACAATAAAATTATTTTGTAACGTTCTCAGAATATGAAAAAGGAAATAGAATTTTTGTAATTATTTTATTTATTTGAAGGTTATTTTGTGTAAAAAAATATTTGATATCAATGTATAGTATTTTATATTTTATGTATTTTATGCATTTATTTTAAATTTAAAAAATTTATTTATAATTTAAATCTACGCGATCTAAATTATTGGGTCCGCACTGTTTTCAATTGAAGATCATTTGAATTTGCATAGAATGGTCGTCCCTGTGATTTTACTTGCTGGCTATTAATTGCTTTGTGGTTTTGTTGAAGAGGGACTCTTCAAAGAGGTCTCTAGATTTAGCAGTAGAATTTCCATGACTTGATTTGCCGGCAATGGCCCCCGGGATTTTGAATTGTGTTTTCTTTCAGTGTTGAAGAGGAATTAACTCTTCAAAGGGGTTCTAGATTTAATGTTATGGATTTATTTAGGTTGTTTTCGGGACAAAGGGTTTGGAGAGAAGGAAGCGTAAGGAAAAAGGTAAAAGTAAAATTAAATAAAATTATTAAATTTATTTATTAATTATATGATCTTGAAAATGTGAGAAAAATTATATTTGTCAAAAAATAATTTTTTTATTTAATTAATTATACAAAATAAATATATATAAATAAACATCATTTCCTTCATAAATTTCTTGTTTCAGCACACCATTGAAAAAGTATATTTCACAAGTAAAAACAATTTGTGAAGATAAAGATAAGTCACGGTAAAAAACAGTAAAAATAGTATGATGGTAATCACGATATTCTTCCCCACAAATAAGAGTCATTAATCCAAACTTTGTCCCTCTCATTGTCACTAAAAAAGTGAAGAAAAGTTATATATATAAATAATGATTTAGATCCAAATTTAAGATTGATATTTTTATTCTCCCTATTCTTTATTTATTTTTTATTTTAAAATATGAGCAATCATTAATTATGTATATTTGTTTAGTGCTGGTATATTCAGTACTCTTTTTTTTTTTGTTAAGTAATATTCAGTACTCTTTCCCTGTCATATTATTATATTATACAGTATTATTTTTACCATATGCAGTATTAAGATTATGCTATCAATGCGTTAATGACTAAAATTACATTTTTTTTGCCTCTTGGGGTTGGCACGAGTGGCTCGAAAGTTTACTCTCCACAAAACTACACGGGTTCGATTCTTGACTCAAGCGAATGTGTGTGGAGAGCAGAGTACATCTCTCCAATTTACCTTAATTTACTCATCAGATACACAGTTCGTTGAGAATTGTAATTTAATAAATTAGTGAAAGATTTGGGTTACCAAAAAAATCAAACCTTTTTCCTTTTACTTATATTTTATTTTCTTTTTGTTTTTAATTTGATAGTTATTTTTTTTAAGAAACCAATTTATTTGATGACAAGGTGGTGATAGATTTGGGTTACCAAAAAAACAAAAAAAAGAATCCAACCTTTTTCTTTTTACTTATATTTTATTCCCTTTTATTTTTTAATTTGATAGTTATTTTTTTAAGAAACCAATTTATTTGGATGATAGGTGGTGATGGTGTGTAATTACCCCCCCTTAAGTGCATGAAAAAAAAAAAAAAAAAAAAAAAGGCTAACCTGAACACCCGCACCTGGGCTAAGTCTAGCGACGACCAAAGTCTAGCGGTGAGCATTGATCGGTATGCTTTGAAAATTTTAACCTTCGTAACTGAGACGAATATCTTAAAAAATTAAAATGATAACAAAACTAACTAAATAATATATATTAACCGAACATTGATCGAATTGAATTATTTCGTTGGTTATGGTCGGTTTGGTTAAATAGACTTATAAATTTAAATATATTTTTTATAATTTACTTATAGAGTTAAAATAACAATTTTTTATTATAAGTTCAATAAAAAGGCATAATGTAATCAAAGTATTAAAATCTAAATTTCAAATTACAAAAACCAACATATATTTCATTAAACCATACTAAGAAAATAAAATTCAAAGTAAATATCTTCTGAACACCAGGTTCATCAAGTCTATGAACACTGCAAGAGCATTGGTTAGTCTCACTAAGAACTCATAGTACCCATAACTGGTCCTAATCGCGTCTAGGAACGTCCTCCTACTTCACCCTCAACTGGTGGTAATCAGATCTCAAATCAATCTTTGAGAAAATAACCGAACCTTCAGTGGTCAACAGATCGTCAATCCTCAGTATAGGATACCGATTTTTTATCGTGACCTGGTTCAACTTTCAGTAATCTATACACATCCTGACAGTTCCATCCTTTTAGCTGCAAATAGTGCTGCTACACCCCAAGATGAAGTGCTAGGGTGTATAAATCCCTTAAAGATCAAACTCCTCATTTGGAATTTAACTCCACCAACTCTGCAGGTACCAATCTATACGGAGCTATAGAAATTGGTTTTGTGCCAAGAATCAGATCGATCCCAAATTCGACTCTTGCTCAGGTGTGGTAATCCAAAGATGCTTCTGTAAACACTTCTGAGAATTCACAAACGACTTGTGATAACTCAATCTTGTCACCACTCTCATCCTCCAAAACCATACAAGTAAATAAACTACACAAGTCTACTCCTCCCTAACCATCAAGAGAAGGCAAGAGTTAAGGACTACAATGATCACCAGAAAATCGTATCCGATTTCTCTCTATAGTAAATAAAGTCACCCGACTCTTAAAATAATCTATCATCGTCCGAAAGACTGACAATCAGTTCATGCCAAAAATCACATCAAAGCTTCCCATGTCTATCACAATCAGATTCAAAAGCTGACAAGTGTTCCCGTTCTGAAACCTCATCCCTGATAGTGATCTCACAATTCTTACAAACTCAATTCACACAAAAAGACCCCCTCTCGTGTTTCAACATACAATGGTTGGAACTAACGCCTCCATAGATAAATTTAGTGTAGACATAAATGTTGTAGTCAATAAATGAATGAGATGCCCTGTGTCTACAAGAATTGTAGATTTAGTAGCAATAAATGAGAAAAATACCTCTCGTCACTATAGGCTCTGCATGTCCATCATTCTGAGCCATAATTAACACTCGTCCCTAAAACTGGTGCGTTGGTGGTCTACCTTTCTTCTGACTTTGCTAGGATCACCTTAACTTCCTACTGCTGAACATCACTTGGAACACCCATCTGATACCGCGGTGCCCCACCTTGAGTACCTTTTTAAAACTGAGTCTGTATTAATTGTGACCCTGCTGGCCTGTTACTCTGTACTGACTGAGCTAGCTATGGAGACCTCATAACACTTCTATTACCTTGCCTTGCGGGATAACGCCTCTGCACATGACCCAGTGGCACACATGTAACAAAGTTTTTTACCTCGGTCCTATTTTCAGATCCACTTGACATGCATTTATAAGGCTAATTAAACTGACGATGCCCAAATTATCTGCAGTTATGACAAAAACGGGGCTCTGTGCAGTAACTCTTGCTGCTGCTGATGACTGACTTAGAGCTGTATTCCCCTGCTGAAACTGCCAAGTCTGCGCTCCATGAAAATATTCTTTTTATCTTTTAGTGGGTCTGTTCTCCTAATGCTGAGTCTTTCCTTGCCTAGTTTCATTCTATGCGCTACTATCTGCCAAATTATTCTCCACTACCATACTCGATCAACCAAGGTCTCATATTCATTCAGCCTCAAAGGCACTATCCGATCCTTGACGGCAGGCCTCAATCCCTTCTCAAACCGTCTACACTTGGTGCGTTTAGTGGACACCAACTCCTTAGTATATTTGGCCAATGAGGTAAATTTACGCCCATACTCCAACCACAGTCATTTGCCCTTGAGTCAAATTTAGAAATCGTCAAGCTTGGCATCTCTCAGGGACTGTGGGAATAAATAGTCTCTGAAACGCTCCTTAAAATCTTCACAAGTAAGTGTAGACGCCCCACGAGACCCCTTCACAATACTCCACCAATCCGCTGCGGCAACCTCCAACTGAAAAGTAGCAAGCAAGACTCTAGTCTTATCTTCATTAACTACATCACTTGGAATATTTTCTCATTCTTGTGCAAAAACTTCTCAACCTATTCAGTGTCTACTGCACCAGAGTATGTGGAGGGCTTCATTCTCCTAAATTTCTCATACAGAGCTGTAGGCTAACTCGCTTGCATTCCTCTAGCAAACATTGCAGCCATTTGTTGCATTCACATCTGTGGGTCCACTATTTCTGGCTGCGGCACACTTGTTACTTCAGATTGCATCTCAGCCACGTGAGGCACCCCTAATGGAACCTCTACTTCAACCCCAACATAATACCCTGCTCCTGTGACACTCCCGCAGCAACAGAAACATCATCAACTGGATCCTCATAGCTCTGCCCAACCTGAATTCCTCGATCCTTACCACGACTAGGACCTTGACCTCTACCTCTAACGTTGCTTCTACCTCTACCTCTAACACCTGGAGTATATACATGGTAGCATCATCTAAAAATCACAAAAAATATACTAAGGTTAACACCTCCCTAACAATCTAAGTCCAATAAAATATCAAATTCACATATCACAATTAAATAAACTATCATGTAAACACATAGCAATTAGAAAAATAAAAGGCCCACTGTCCCTAGGTATTCTAAACATAGGCTCTGATACCAAATTGTCACGCCTCGAGTTTCATGATTGGGTGCATTCCATGTTAAATTACTAAGTTCATTTAACTGTTAGTTGGACCTTTATTTGCCTTTATTATTATAAAATAAGCACATTGATGCACTTATGGGATTTTGCAGGGTTACATGCTTAAACTTGAGGAAATGGGTACAAAAAGGGGCTAGAAAAATGAAGAAATGAAGAAGAAAGCTGAGGAAGAGGACCATGGGCGCCCTACCTAAACCCATGGGCGCCCCACTCTTCATCAGGTGGGCGCTCACAGAGAGCTGGTTTTGAAGGGGAAAGTCAGGCCTAGGAGGCATTTCATCAAACAATTGGAGGAACCATAGCATGGGCACCCTTGAGAACCCTTGGGCGCCCCACTCTTCATCAGGTGGGCGCCCACAGAAAGGAAGTTTTTGACTGCTTTTTATGCCATTTTTTGAGGACTTTATCAAACACTTGGACCCATGGGCGCGCCACATCAACCATGAGTGCCCATGATGTCTTCTCCAGCATATGTTCAGAGTAAATTTGAGCTGTAATTTTACCCTTATGCGCTCGCAATTTATTTATAGATATAAAAAGGCAAATTTCTGATGTATTAAGGTAGAAAAACCTTACGCACTTCTTCTCTTTTCCTAGTTTAGTTTAGATTAGGGTTAAGGTTTTGATTTCGCTTTGGGTTGTTCAAGCTTTGTTTCATCTTCGCATTAATATTAACTTGTAGTTACTTTCGTTACTTTGTTTTAATTGAAGGTTTATTATCTTCTATAACTTTGTTCTTTATTTTCGCTTCGTAGTGTTTCGTAGTCTGTGTTTGTGATTGATTTGTTTCGAAATCGCTCTAAACCTTTTCGATCTACTTTGTTTTCATGTTTTGTTGCATGATAAAGATGATTTTCTTTTCGAAAGGCTTTGTTCATGCTTTCGCAATGTTAGGCTAGGGTTTTTTCTTGGTTCTAACCTAGGAATGTAATCGAATCGAAGAAGTTGAATTCGGATAGTTCGAACTGAAATTTGTTTATCATCTTTTGAATAAAGATATAAGGATTGCAATCCTAGATTAATTTTCGAAAACGAATCACCCGTGATAAAGTTGAACTTCGGTTATAATCGTGAAAATCGAAAGTCAATTCCATGTCCTGGTGATTTCGAATTTGATTTCAAAACCCTAGATTAGCGATCTCCTTACGAAAAAAGGTTTTCGATTGTTAAATCTTCCGACCTAATATTACAGGTGTAAGAATAGGTTGCGTTAATTACATATCCGAATTCAGCCCTTTGAGGACATTACAGGATTAGGTTAAGGCCAAGTGTTTCCATTCACACGGCTTGTTTAAGTTCAATTTACGTAGTTTGTTAAAGTTTGCATCTTCGTGTTTATGTTTTTCGTCTAATTGGTGTTTTCAATTTTCAAATCATCATCTCAATTCCCTATTCGAAAACTCTAAAAAGATTTTCATCTTTTCTTTTTAAGATTTTCGCAAGTGTTTTCGAAACCAAGTTTTCTAAATATTTAATCACACCCTTGCTCCCTGTGGAAGATGACCTAGGACTCTAGACTAAATTTAACCGATCTCTTATACTTGAGAGTGAGCCACTACCAAATTAGAGAACGGTCATTTCACAACCCAAGTATGTGAACAAAAGAACACACAATACATTATTTAATAACCTTCCATATCCCATATCAGAGCCACACACACACCATAGAGTAAGGAATATAAAAATAAATAAAACTAAACTTTAAATTTAAATAAATGCCTTAGTCAAAATTAATTAGGCAACAAACCTCCAAAATTAACCCAAACAATCTCTTAAAAAATAAACAATTAACTGTTACATCACAAATAGAGGTTTATTAAAATCCGCTAAAAAAATAAAATAAATAAATAAATTTTCCTAAAGTCTATCATAACTATATAGCAATAAATAAAACTTCTAATTTCTATACTCAGTAGGCCCAGCACGTGACTCAAACTCATTACCTGCATCACAAACTGTAAGGGAGTGAGCACTAATACCATGTGTGCTCGGAACCAATAATAATAATATAAATGCATTATGCCCTAGCATGCTACTAAGTGAAACAGTTGTGCCAAGTAGCAATTTCAAACAAGAACTTAAAATTTATTTATCAATCTTTTTTCATTACAATTAATTGTATTATTGCACCACATAACACAAAAAAAAATAAATTGATTTCCAGGTATTACTGTTTGGTTGTCCCGTAGAAATAAGACTCAACCAATATACATCGTTCTTCAATGTCTGCTTCCTAAACCGAAGTTTTAGGAATATAATATGCCACCCTTAGGCATCTACTCATTCGTAGGTTACTAGCCTACTGGAATCGATAACCAACCATGCGCGGATTTCGGGACACTCAACCATTGAGTACGTATACCCGATAATTTTGGTACCCCTCAATCCAAACAAAAACACATCAAATTTCACTTTAAATAATTTCTCCTTAAATTTAAGTTTCAAATCTTATTAACACTTAATGCACCAACATATCAAATAACACAAATTTTAATTTCACCTACCAATCAACCTCATGTTACAGGTATTTAATAAAAATAATATTCAATAGACCAATGCAGAACACAAAGTTTAAACAAACTAATTTATTACTAAAACGGTAACATCAATACAAAGCGCACATATATATATAAAGATCATAACTGTGATTCGTTTACATATAAGACAAAACAAAATGGTACGTATATATAAACAAATATCATGGTTGTGATTTGCTTACAAATAAGACAAAGTAGAATAAAAAATTAATTAACTAATTTGGTCATTTGGTTTATTCCAACAGAAGGCTTTCAATCATTACCTATGGAGCCTATGTACCTATTTAATCATTCATGAGATCAATCAATTACTAACTTGGGTCTGTTTTCCTATAATATATATATGTGTGTGTGTGTGAAAGAAAATGTGCCCCTCGAAGTACACTGATCTGGATGCCAAAAGAAGAAGAAATATATATATATATATATATATGTATATATGATAGTTCCATCCCCTTACTTGGGTTGCGTTCAGAAAATCGAAAAAAGTTAGTCCGACAAAAACCACAGTGCAACTACTGTACCTTTTTTTTCCTCTCTCTCTTTCTTTAGGGTTTTCTTTATAAACAATTACAGCATTATATATATATATATATATATAATAGCAGAATTTTAACTTAGCCAATTTAATTATTTACCTACTCCCCATAGGTTTAGGAAAATTACACCATTCTCTCTAAAATTAAAAATCTTTTCAATTATGACCAAAAATTAATCTTTTTAAATAAAATTCAAAAATTTCAAATCATTAAATTTAAATAGCAAACTAAATTTATCAAGTAAAATTTTTCAAATTAAATTAAATGAAAAAATCTGGGTTATTACACCAGTATATACATGTTATATTTGTACATTTCGGTATAACAAATTGTTGAAATTTACCAATTTAAACTGATACTTATCAATTTTAACCCCATAAATTGGATCGACCCAGTTACACTTGAACAATAGAAATTTCAAACCGCGATTATATACGACTTCAATAATGTCGTTCAATTTGCCATAGTAGTAACCACCGTCGGCGAATGGACAATCGATGCCACTTTTTTGTGTAATCTGTCTATCATCTACTTGCTTAATGCGAAATCAAAGCCCATTGATGTCGCAAGTTGTGTAACATCGGGCCATCGTATAGGAACCATTGGCTAACTGGTCTATTTCATCGATCAAAACAAGATCGGTGGTGCTTCATAAATTGTAAACTTACACAGTTCACGTATTAATTGAATACAAATTTAAAGTAATGCGGTAGGACATATAAAACTACATGTAAATATTTAACACATACATAATTGTTAAACCAGTTGCGAAACAATTGAAAATGAGACATTCGAATTTTTGACTATTTGTTGCGCGAGGCATGTCCCGTTTCGACTCATTTATATATCTCTTACAACGTAAATCAAATTGTGTTATCGATAAGCATAATAATTATTATAACTGTTGCACAATTTATTTTCTATAAGGAGGAATGACTTACTGAGTCAATGGTACAACTGATTGGGTGTTGAAGAGCACGAATCGATGAGCTTGGATCAACTCAATGCACTTGAGATCAAATAATATGCCCTCCCCAAAAGACCTTCATTTATCCGCTCTGGTCTGATTGACTTTGTTTGGATATCGTCGTTAAGACATGCAGCGTAAAAATTGATACACTCATCCATCAAATAACTCTTGACTATAGATGCCTCCAGTCGACCTTTGTTACGCGCATACTTCTTCAATGTGTTCATGTACATCTCGATCAGATACATCCACCTAAACTAGACAGGGCCACCAAGCTAGGCTTCATCGGTTAAGTGTATGGTCAAGTGAACCATTACATTGAAAAATGCCAGTGAAAAAATTTTCTCTGGATGGCACAATGTCAAAATAATTCTCTCCTGCAAACCCTTCAAATCTTCTGTAACAGAAAACTCTGTAACACAACTGTTTGAGGAAGTTACCAATCTCAATCAACGGCTCCACCACATTCTTAGGTAGATAATTTCTTACCGTGATAGGCAGTAACTGTTGAATGAGATTGTAATTGTCATGACTCTTCAAACCCTGTAATGTCCTTTTCTTTCATGTTTACTCATTTGGAAATATTCAAACAATACCTATCAGGCACCTTGACATCCCTCAGAATTGACAGGAAAGCATTCTCCTTCTTATTTGCTCATCGTGTACTGTGCAGGTGGCATGTATGCCTTATTAAACTCCCTCTCCTGCAAGTGCAACAGGGTTCTCAATCCCACGTCTTGCAAATCACGTCAAGCATTAACACTGTCCTTTAACTTCCCCTTAACATCAAGGTTGGTCCACAATATTATCGCAAGCATTCTTCTCGATGTGCATGACATCCAAATTGTGTCTCAATATGTTGCCTTTCTAGTAAGGTAACTCGTAGAAAATACTCTTTTTTTCTTCCAATTATAACTTCGATTCCTATTTGCACCTAAAAATAGATACCAGCAGGGGGCCCACAGATTCTGAAAATCATACATTGTTCGTATTTGCTCTCACTCGATTTGGACTAACATATCAACCCAGTAATTGTTTGTGGTGCTGAACCATACTTCCGAGTACCGTCAAATGAGACTCTGTCCCTCCTGAACCTATGCAATGAAGGTAGGAAACGTCTGTGACCCATGTATATCCACTTTCGACCGTGCTTTAGCCGTGTTACTTCTGACTCTGGTTACTCTGGTTGCAGTAAGGATATGCAAACTCCCGTTTCCTGCTCCAACCAAATAAGTTAGTATACACAAGGAAGTCATTGATTGTCCACACACAGTTTAAGAGTGCGTAGGAAACTTGAATTTGTAAAAGGAAAAAAAAAGGGTCAAATGAATAGAAAAATGTTGAATTTATTTTGTTTTTAATTTAATTAAAAATTAAATAATATTTATTAAAAATAAAATATTGTTTATTTAATTATAAAATATGAGAATGTATGAGTAATTTTAATCAATTCTTATTTCAAATACAATGCAAAATGTGCTTGGTTTGAAAAACATTTTCTGTTTTATGTGGATAACAATATTTTGTTAATTTTCGTTTTTTTAAGTATATTTTTTAAAAGCACTTCAAACATTTTGTTCACTTAATTTAATTTTTTTAAGAAAGAAAAAATAAAAAAAATAAGTGAAAAATGACTAAAAATCAAACGCGCCAGCAGTGTCCTTGAATTTTGATTTTTATTTTTCCTTCTCGTTTGCGCAGATCGTGTATTGAAAGAGTGTTGGGCTTTGACTTGGTCAGCCCGCTTTCATTTTTCTTTTTCTTCCTTTTCTTTTTTTTTCCAAAGGAAAAAATTAGTTTAAAAAAATCCATCCATTAAAAAATAAATAAATAAAAGAAGTTGGGTCTGAATGGAGGCATTTAAAATATGTCAGAGTGCCTATTTTAAAAAAGTAAATATAATAAGTCGCTTTTAAATAAATGTACAACATATAGCATAAATATTTGATCAAGCAACTGTCAATAGTCAAGATGCCCACAAGTGTTTATAGTTACGTTGAAGAATCAATTAGAATTACCCGTAAATTGGTAGTACCAATATAATTGCTCTAATTACTTGAAAGAGCTAACTGTTACTTTTCTATCAATCTCATGTGTGTAAAATATACAAGTAACCACAAAAAAAAAAAATAATAATAAATAAATAAAACTCACTTATGTGAATAGAATATGACAATATGTGTTGGACAAGGCTACCCAGGTTACAAATCATTTTGGTACGATGAGATTGATCGATTGAATGCATTATTGAGATGACAATGACAAAGGAAGACCTTAATGCATTGCACTTGTCCGAGTTCCACATTTCAATCTCCAATAATGCAGCTAAACAGCATGAAAAGGAACACCATGCAAGTACTTTAATAAGCAGTAAACAATTATTACAGTCTGTCCACGGAGAATATATATATATATATATTCCACAATCAATAATATTGTAGCTGCTACGCCCATGGGGTGTTTAATTTGATGCTTCAGAATAACGTCTACTTCGATTGCTATTGTCCCACACCCGCAATTTTTTCTGCCTTTGGATAAAACATGTGGAACCATTATATTGACTTTTGATCAATGATGATAATTTGATACACACACACACATTCTACCTTTGGATAAAAGATGTGGAACCATTACATTGACTTTTGATCAATGATGATAATTTGATACACACACACACACACACATATATATATATATAATTAATAGTGGAGAATATTCAATGAGTGTTGAAATTATGTACTCAGTAATTAATTTATCTCTACCATCCTCTACTTTATTTTAACTAGCTAGGTTCAGATTTTGATTGTCAAGAAAATAAATAAATAGATAAATAAATAAAAACAAGAAAGAAAGAAAAAAAATAAAATCGCTAGTAAATATAAATTCATTCGATTTTATGGATATATATATGTATGCTTAAGCAAAAGAACTTTATTTATTTTAATAAATACTTATTTTTTTTTAATTTTTCTAATTCAATTAAAAAAAAAAAACTTAGGTGGTATTTGGTTTGTTTTTCTATTTTCTATTTTATATATTTTATGTTTTAAAAATATCAAAACAAGTAAATAGAAAATATTCTATTTTCCTTATTTTGAAATTTTTCTTATTTTAGATTGAAAATACTCAAAACGACTTTTTACCATTTTTTATTTCATGTGTAAACTTATTTTTTATTTTTTAAAACAAAGTTTTAAAATACAAATAACCAAATACGTTTTAATTATTTTCCTTGTTTTCAAAAGTGTAAAATAGTAAATGCGTTTAAAACAGAAAATAAAAAATAAAAATAGAAAACAAAAATAGAAAAATAAACTAAATGACAATTTATTAATTTAATCAATTTAGCTGGATAATGTTTTTCTCCTTGCAACATGAAAGCGTTAGAAAAGAAATCATTTGTCTGCAAGGGGGTAATTTTAGCTTACATATATTTACACCAGGCATATATATAGACTCTGTTTGGCACTACCAAAAACTACCAAAATTCATTAATTTTCACTATTTTTTGTACTTTCTTCTAATCAAAATTTTTCACATTTTACTTTTAAGTTACATTTTTCTACTTTTATTATATTTTTTCTCTCATTTTTTTTAACCAAACACCCCATCGTTTTTCAAATTAAAGAGATATGGATGTTGTGTGTGCATCATAAAACCTTTTTTGTTTGCGTGATAAAATTTTTGTTAGAACTACATAATTATATGAATATGAGAAAACCTAGTTAATTAACAGATGTGGTCTTTTCTCATTCTTTCAATAAGCATCCTCTTTCTTTCTTCTTTTTTATTTAATCTGATTATATTTGTCAATGCCTAATAGGTCAAGAACTCAAAAAAAAAAAAATGGGAGTTCACCATAACCCAATATACGAACACTTTAAGAGCATATATCTGTAGAAAAGTTAAAATAATTTATACAAGGGATCTTATTATGAGGGAAATCTTAATACAAGGGCTACCTTGGGTTGTAGTTCGAGTAGTTTGATCTTAAAAAAAAATTTTTTTCTTTAATGTTTTTTTTCAAATTTTGTTTATCCTAAATTTTTGTAACTCAATCAATTTTTTTTTTTTTTGAAACAGTTAATCCAACTAATTTTACTTTTAAGCGCTTTATTTAGTTTAAATTTTTATAATTTACTCTATTTTTAAATATTTTATCTTGTTAAGACGAATTTTAAATTCTAAGTCCCTCTTGATGCCATGCTCACAAATATTTTCACGGCTAATCTTGCCAACAACATCACCCTATCTGAGGAGTAAAGCATCTAAATTAAAGACCAAGTAAAATTTATTATTAACTATCATATATATATATATATATATATCAACAGTCACAAAGGTATATAAGAATAGAGCTTACTCCACAGTAAACTAACCTTTCTTATAAGAGACTCACTACTACAATAATTGATAAATATCACACTAAGAAATTCATAAAGATCACGGTTTTAGAAAAAACGTGATAAAGATTTGTGAGTTAAACTTTTTATCTCAGTCTAATTAAAAAACTGAGATAAAAAGTTACTTTTAATACTTTTTATCTCATTTTTGTTAAAATCGTGATTGTATTTAAAACGAGATAAAAAATCAGTGGAAACCATCTCAACAAAAAACTGAGATAAAAAATTAGTGAAAACTATCTCTAGAAAAAACTGAGATAAAATATCAGTGAAAACATCTCTAAAAAAATTGAGATCAAAAAGTGAGTAAAATTATATCTTAAAAAAAGCGAGATAATTAAAAGAATGAGAGATAATATTGTTATTTTTTCTTTATATCTCTCTGAAATAATTTTGTTTATCATCTTATATGATTTAAACTAGATTTTGTAAACTTTATTGTAACATTTATTTATTAATTTTAATTAATTGAATATGATATAAAAACTATAATCATAAATCAATAAACAAAAAAATTTTAAATTAATGTTAAAACTAAATTTATCAAATCAAATTTAAATAACGCTAAATATATAATTATTATTTTTTCAGTAAATATATGGAAGTAGTTTTCATAATTTGTATAACTTATAACGAGTTGAATATTAAATATTTAGTATCTAATAAATATTTAGTGTATCTTTAATATTATTTATATTAAAAGTGACATTATTTTATATTTTGTTGGAAGTGATAAAAATTTACAAATAAAAATAATAAAAATTTTCATTTTTTTGTTTTTTTAGAACTAATTTTTGAATATAATCATTGAAAATATTTTTTGTATTACAAATCAATTTTTAAAATAGTTTTCAAAAATTTTGTTTTGAACAATAATTTTCCAGAACTAAAACTAAACACGACCTAACTACTTTTAAAAATATAATACAAAATAAAGAAAAATATATTATAAATAGTGAGTTATGATTAAATATATGCTATACACAAAGAGTAAAGGAAAATAAGAAAAAGATTTGAGATTATTTTTAATTAAATATAATAGATATTTATAAATTATTTATTAAGTATTCACATTGTTCTATATATTACTTACGATTTCAAGTTGTTGCAAAAAGTTAAAATAATTAAATAAAAGTAAATTTTTTATCATTTTTCCAATCAATTGATCAAGAAAAATGTAACTTTTAACTACTAATTGGTTGACAAAAGTCATAATAAATTATTGTGAAAACTTAAAATAATATAATTTTATTACTTTTAGTAACCCCTAAAGTGATAAAAATTTGTTTATATATATTAATTTGCAAAATGTATATATAAATGATAGGTTGGACTAGCGGTCAACTACACTAACTTCTAAATGAATGGTAAGGGTTCGATTCTGAGTAGCAACAAAAAAATATGAAATATATAAGGTTGCTATAATGATAAGGTGGCAAACGGTGCTATGATGGTGTGATAGTAGGTTGCCATGTGGATTTTTATTATTTTTAAAATTAATCTATTTTTTCAGCATGATTATTTGTTTATATTTGATCACGATTTTTTAAAAAAAGTGAGATCAAAATACATAAAAGATCACACGAAATTTCTTTTCATCTCAGTTTTTACCATAAAGATCACGCTTTTAGTGTGTGATTGTTGTAAGTTTTCGATCATGGTTGTAAACTATGATAAAAAAGAGGTGACTTATAATCTCACCTGGATCAATCACGCTTTTATGACTGAGATAAAAAGTGAAACATCACGCTTAAAAGTTGTGATGTTTATGCATTTTTGTAGTAGTGACTCCTGTCAATTCCTTTGAAGTTTCGAGAGACCAAGTAAAATTTATTATTAACTATCATATATATATATATATATATATCAACAGTCACAAAGGTATATAAGAATAGAGCTTACTCCACAGTAAACTAACCTTTCTTGTAAGAGACTCCTGTCAATTCCTTTGAAGTTTCGAGAGAACACAACTTTGGTCCACCTAAAGCAAGAAAAAGCAAAAAAGGGCATCTGCTTTTGAAATCAAAGTCCACATAATCATGCAAATAATCATAACTTTTTGTCTCCCCAGGAGCAGTGCTTCCTGCACATAATCATCAGGAGAATGTTAAGTAAACCTCTAATCCTAAAATACAGCTATCATTAATGTACGAGAAACGGCTGACAGGACTGCATGGTTGTCTACTTTTAGTACTAATTAACAGAGAAATTTCTATGCACAATTTTGATTGACTCGACTGTATAATTATGATTGTACTGAGCAATATATAATTATCAAATAAAGACTAATTAGTTGTGCCAACTCTGCACAGTTATATCCTTTTTATTTATTTATTTATTATTATTATTTTTTTTTTTTTTACTTTTAAATAAAACGTGCTAAACTTTCTCGATGAGTTCAGACGTGATGGATGTCAAATTTTGTTTGTGTAGTTGTTTCTGGAGCACGTTGCATTAGAAAGCAAAAGGAATTGAAATCCAAGCAAACCCTAATAAACTTTTTTGATGAGTTCAGCCGCGATGGATGTCAGATTTTCTCGGGGTGAGTTTTTTTTTTTGCCCTTTTTGCTTTCCAACGGAACGCGTTCAAAAAAACTACACAAACAAAATTTGACATCCATCACATCGGAGTTCATTAAAACAAATAATAATAATGCTAAAGAATTTGTCTGGATCCCACAATTAGGCCAAGGAAATACGTACTCGGGTCAAGTTTTGTCTTTTCTCTGACTCATGCATGGGTCTCATTTATATCCACTTCAGCATACATCCTTTAGAAAAAAAAAGACTTGAGTACTTAACCCCACACCCAAATAATTGAAGACATTTTTCTTTTCTTTACTACTCAGGCCATCCGGACTACTTTGGGTGTCTCTCGGCCACCCCGACTAATTTTTAAAATTTTAAAATTGACGATCAAGTAAATTTGTAATTGTCAATGATTTTAATAATACTTAAACTTGTGATCGTTAAAAAGCAGATACAAAATTTTACTAGTTAAACCATCACTCAAAATTCAAAGAATTGAAGATGTTTTAAAAAGTCTTGAGAAGAAATTAGTGCATTAATAGTAATAATTTCGGTTGTTCCAATGGTTAAAGTACAAGTCAATACCAGATAATTTCAGTCGTTGTATCTATAGAGAAATTAAAAGTGGTAGGATCCATGCTGACCTTAATTAATTAAGCCCATCCCAACTCAGTTATGCTTAAAAATATAGTAAAAGAAGAAATGAGACTCTCTATCGGTAACATTTTTCTAAATCAAAAATTATGTAATACAAGGCAAGAAGGTTTCCGTGGTGGACCACCTAATTAATTTTCCGAAGTTTGCTTGGCAATTGGTGTTCTATGAGCCAAAGGTTTGGCTCAGTGGTGGAGCCATTCAAAACCCCGCTTATGGTCTTGGTCACTGACAAAACTATTAAGGAGTTGTGGTGGGTTATAATCCAAATAAAATTTTGACCAAAATATTTTTAGCACTAGTTGTATACAGCATCTTATTCCAATTATCTGTAACTCAGTTTAATACTCAGTAATTTAGAGAAACAAAAATTCTTAACTTAATTTAATATCTAACCCATAATTCAGGTTTAGAAAGATTCTTAACTCTGCCTTAGTCTTGATTAATTTAATCACTTCCTCTCAAATAGATATATTCAAAAAATAAAATAAAATTACAACAATTGTTCATCCATTTATTCGAACCATTTCTCCAGCACATAAATTGGAGGGGAGAAAGTTTCTTAATGTTGTATTTTTTTTATTTATTTTTTATGGGTTTAACATACATATTCCAAAAAAGAAATAAAATATATAAAAAAAAAGGTGGAGAAGACAGTCAAATCTTGGCTACCCACAATTGTCAAAAAAGGCTTCTGCTTTTTGCAGCTTCATTCTTCCGCTTTTGCTTCTCTTGCTCATATTAATTAAAAATTTAAAAGCTTCAGGAGTCTTTGTTGGCTTCTTTCTTTCTCTCTCTCACTCTCTTTTTCTGTTTATTTTTTTTTTTATTTTCTTCACGTTCCCCCCCCCCCCTCTCTCTCTGTCTCTCTCACTCCCATGGGAAAAAGCGAGAATATCGATCGATATGGATTGGACGTTGGATAACGATTGTCGGCACTACAAAATTATGTCACGTGTCCTCCATGGACACCATATATAAGCTTGTCCAGCCTCTACCTTACCTACTAAGGAGCCAGCAAACCATGCATTCCCAGTGTGAATGGACACACACACACACGTATATTATTCTCACTTTGTGCATATGTATTGTAGATGCCTAATGTTTTTAAAGAAAGTTTGTGGGAAAAAAATACGAATAGTAACAAATAAACAATTATTTTTGCAGTCCTAAAAAGTATTTCTTTTTGGTAATTGGTTGACTAGAACTCTATTATTTGAGGGGCGTTTGAAGTGATAAAAAGTGAGATAAAATAAAATAAATTGTGAATTCGTAATTTGTATACTAATATAAAAAATGAGTGACTTTTAGAAATTTTTAAAAACTTTTAAAATTTTTTCAACGTTTTTCAGTATACTAAACGTAAACTTAAATTAAGATCTAGTCACACATATAAATTAAAATTAGGAAGGCGAAACATTAATTTACGTAAGAAAGCTGGTCTTTCTATTAATTAATTTGGATAAATGGTAGGGCAAATCTTTCCCAAACTCAATAATCCACTCACTGAAGGCCCACTAAAATATGTATGAGACCGATATATACTTCATTATACACATATATATATAATATGTATATGTATATGTAATGAGATCGATATCTAGTTCACTCAAAACAAGTGACTAATGTGTATATATAATAATAAATTTTAAAAATTCTAAAATGAAAAATTACAAAAAAATTAAAAAAAAAAGAGTAAAAATAAATGAACTTGGATGAACTTCCCTGTTTGGGAATTGGCCTGGAAAGAAAAAAAAAAAAAATTTAAAACATATTGTTGATAACAAGATTAGTCTCCCAACCAATTTTATTTTATTTTATTTTATTTTACTTAATTCTTTATCTATCCCTCTATATATATATATATATATATATAAATGTATATATTGTTGCCCAAACATATTTTCTGAACAATGGTTAAATTGGTCCGGAATTCTTGGAGTTGTCTAGCCAAGAATGGCCATAGATGGCCACAGAATTAATTCCAGTCCAAACCAACAATTTTTAAATGTGAAGGTGGAGACAGTCCAACACTGCAGACATATCCACACACACACACACATGTTTACTGACAAAAGATGCATCTTATGTTCTGACATATTATATTCAATTATTCGTGATGATAATTATATAAATTACCATATATATTATATGTAAACATGGTTAATGACAAAAGATGCTTCTTATTTTTTTCTGACATATTAAATTCAATTATTCGTGATGATAATTAAATTACCGTTGTACCAAAAATAATTCGAAAGGTCTCTCCGAAGAACATCATCTGAAATCTTTGAATTTCGTACCAAAACATTTGGTTATGGCGACATCGATCCATTAATTGTTCCAAGTTTTCAACATCTGCGGCTGTCCACAATTGGTAACGTCAATGTATTGTTGTTGTTTGGAAAATGGATCGAATTGTACCAAAACCTCCTTTTCACTTTTAGTACAAGATCCAAGTTCCATGGATCTGTCTTCCAACCCCTCTGTGTTAGGATGAATGGCAGCCAATTAATAATGCTACAGCAGATCTTCCTTTATTATATAATGCCCAAAATAAATATATACTTTCATAATTAAAACTCTACTTAGTACATATATTTATATATATATATAGAGAGAGAGAGAGAGAGAGAGAGAGAGAGAGAACCGCAATTCGTGAAAATAAATTGCAACGTTTCCATTAGTCTGTGTTTGCAATTTAGGGAAGCAAGTACAGTGAAGGGTCACCAACTTTTAGAATCATTTGTGGTTAATGCCAGCCAGATTCTTCATTTAAAAATAATTCTAGAGGATGTTCCAGTTATAGCAAGTCATCGCTACATATGGTAATCTATATATATATATATATAACTCTACATCTATACGTGGCAGGGGCCATTGACATTACGGGTAGCAAAAGAAGAAGCTGGTGGGAGGTATATCCCAGCCGACCTTGATAGCAGGTAGACCTCCCGGCAACCCGGATCCTTCCCAGGGTAATGCCGAGAACCATAAACCGAGATGTGCCAACTGATCGGTCTGGAAGAGCCGAGCATCATTCGTGCCAGGAGGCTCTGAAGTACAGAGCACAAAATGCAATCACAATGGCTCTGTGATTCGCACCTGAAATATGGCAACTACGCCATTAGGATGGTCATCAACAATAAGGGAATCATCAAAATATATTCCAATCCAATATTTTTCTAATCTAAACAAGGAAACCGCAATAAATTGGGAAAGATTCATAATTTGACAAGCAGACACTACACCGATATTAGTAGCGTGCAGATTCCCAAATTAAAGCTTAGACTGAAATCACGAAAAAGCACCATCATCAGAATCTATAGACAAAGAAAAGCTAGCTATAAAGAGATCACGATCAAAATCCAACTTGCTAATTATATATTTATATTTATGCTAACCCATATCAGAATTATAAGAAATTAATGGCCCATTGAGATATTTTTATATATACATATATATGTATATATGGACACCTCAAGATAAGATTGATTAATTGAAGGCCGATCATGAGACCAATCGAGGAGGCATGCATGAAATCAAGGGCCGACCTACCTTGAGGGAGCTTGCCTCTTAATTTTATACTTAAAATTATTAAAATAACTTCAGTATTTTAGTTTTATTCAAAAAATTAAAAGAATTGAGATATTCTGGACTTATTAAAAATTAAACTTAAAATTTTTTAACATAAATAGAGTTTACAAAGATCAAACACAAATATTTTTTGTAAAATAAATTACATTCTCCTACTACACTATTAAATATTTTCGTACATAACACCAAGAAATAGATAATATAACATAATAAAAATTATATGAACAGTAAAAACTTAATAATAATAATTTCTTTTTTAGTAACTAGATATATCTCTAATAAAATATCAGGTGCAGCTAAAATGATTATTTAACCATTAAATTAAGAAAAATATATTAATAGATTTAATATTTAAGAGTAATTTTATCTTTTTTTAAAATATTATTTATCTTCTACTCTTAATCTCGATGTAACTCATTGTTTTATTTTTTCAGTGTTTGTGTCCAATGTTCCTAGTGAAAATTGTGGATCCATCCCCGCATGAAATATGTATACAAAGTCAAAAAGTAACCAACCCCCTACACACACACACACACAGAGAGAGAGAGAGAGAGAGAGAGAGAGAGAGAGAGAGAGGAGAGAGAGAGAGAGAGAGAGAGAGAGAGAGAGGAGAGAGAGAGAGAGAGAGAGAGAGGAGAGAGAGAGAGAGAGAGAGAGAGAGAGAGAGAGAGAGAGAGAGAGAGAGAGAGAGAGCGCGAGCCTCCAACTCTAAAAGGATCAAGATACCAATATCAATGGAATAGGAACAAAAAAGAAGTCCTAGCTAGTGTATGTTACCAATTAGCAAACAATTGGTGTGATCCCCTTTAGATTCTTTTGTGATGATTTGCCATAATATGCATATATATAATTGCCACCACTAGTGCTCGCAACACTTACAAGCTAGCTCAGCCTATTTATTTTATTGGTAGAGATGTAACGTCACATAGGGATGGTTAAGGCTAGCTTTGTTTTAACGTTAAATAATTTAAGAAAAAATATATTTATTTATATTTTGAAAAAAATATTTTTTATAAATATAAGTAATAGATTTTTCTTTGAAACATCAATTTTACATTAGAACAAATGGAGCCCAGCTATCAATTGGTTTGTCTTAATTAAAATTAGATTGTGGGTCAGAGAGAGAGAGAAAGTGTGTGTGTGTGGTGGTAGGAAAACTATAAAAAAATTACTGCTGGTGGTTCCCTCTGCAAATTGCAAGTCTAAAAAGTTCCAGATTTATGCTAGATCCAACCTATCAATTAAGGGTCTCTCAACAAAAATCTTTTCAAGCCTTAATTTAACATAGTTTAAATAAGTGCACCACTAAAAACCTTGATGATCATAAGGATAATAAGCCATCACCTTTTCAAGAAACTCCCAATTCACCTTGTCAAAAGTTTTCTGCCATGTCCAGGTTGAAAATTAATCACATTACCCCCCCCCCGGGGGGGGGGGGGAACTTCTTACAAATATCGTTAGTAAGCTCTTGAGTTGAGCCAAAGCAATCTTCTCCCGGATGTATCGACCTTTAACAAAGACTCCTCGATTTTTCAAGATGATGATTTAGGCAACAATAAGGCCAACCTATTGGCAAGAATAATCTAGAAGAAAGTTTTGTAGACCACGGGGCAGAGGTTAATGGGTCTAAAATCAGCAAACTTCTTTCCCCAAAAAATAGAAAAAATAAATAAATAAAAACCCCCTACTCAACCACAGCCTCCGTAAGATCCTTAGAAATAATCTCCCAACATGAAGAACAGTTAAGGAAGCTTAAAAAAAAAAAAACCATAAGATCGTGGAAGTACAGAATCAATAGGAATAGACAAAATAGCAAGTTTGATCTCTTCTAGTCGAAAATTTTAGATGTAGCATACAGATCTTTTGAGTGTTTAAAGCGAGCATGAGGACATGCAAAGGCTATTATCGTGTTAAGAAAATCAAATTATATCAGATTAATTTCTTTTCAAGAAAATGTAAAATTAAAATTATCGAAGTAATTGTAACTAAATTATACTTCTTTTGGCATTTAAGAAGAACATCAATTCATACTTAAAATTTTAAAAGTTGGAGTTTAATTGGGTAAGGAATGAATTTAAGAATTATTATAAAAAAGATAAATTTTGACCCAATATATAGACTAGTCATAAGAGTTAATTAAAGTATACTTGTATAAGTTTATTTTAAAAAATACTTTTTTACTTGAAAATCTAGTAAAATGATGTGATAATAATTATTTTATAAAAAAATATGTATATTTTGATAGACTCTTTTATTTAAAGTGATATCATGCCCTTTCATGCCAAAAAAAAAAAATAATTGAGAAAGAAAGTGATTTTGCTCAAAATAGTGAAACACCAGATATTATTCAAATAATTACACTACAAAGCTTTTTATAGAAGTAGGGATAGAAATAAATAAATAAGCAGTACCGGCATAGAACCGTAGCTCGCCAACCGAGGGGACTTTGGGACGACTTGTTTTTGTAAAGAGTAAGAAAATTAAACATACGTACGCAGGTTGGGGACACAATTTCTGTGTCTTGAAAATGAAGGGACGAGCCTTGCATAGTTAATCGACACGCAAACGACATACTTTTCCAACCCGTCATTGTCGAAGAACCACCATTTTACGTATCATTAGTGGCGACTAGTATAATGGCCCCGTTTGTGAGAACCAAAATTTATCAAATTTTATCAATTTTAATTAATTTTTTATATTTTTTTTTCAATCAAATTTTTTCACATACTACTTTTATATTAAATTTTTTTATTTTTATTATACTTTTTAGTTAACTTTTTATCAACTAAATATACCCAATAATAATTAACTTCTTGTTTAATGGGGAAATGATGTGGAAAAGATAGGGCAAAAAAGTCTACTCTTATGATTTTAGCCATATGTTTAGTCATTCAAGCTACCCTTGATTAATTAGCTTTATATAAATAGCCTTTTGACATTTCCTTCACCAGACATTGCAGACAACTAATCAAGAGATACATGCATTATGGTATCACTTGAAGGTTCAAATTTTGATAATTTTTTATATTTTTTTTGTCAAAAATTACTAATTGTAATTTTCAATACGATACATTTAGTGAAATAAGTAACAAGTTTTAACAATTTTTTACAATTTTTACATGTTTGGTAAAATTTTTGATAATTTTTAGTAACTTTTAGTAATTTTTGCCCCTTTTAAACAATTTTTGATAGTTTGAGTTGAGCAAGTTATTGTAACTAAGTTGAAAAGTCGTAAAATTTAGTATTTTATCAAACAATTCTAGCAACTTTTGGCAATTTTAAACAAATTTTGATAACTTCTGAGTTGAGCAAGTTACTGTAACTAAATTAAAAAGTGGTAAAATTTAGTGTTTTACCAAACAACTAAGAAACAATTTTTGATAAATTTTCACTAAAAAATGGGATACCAAATGTGTTTCTTGATCACCCTTCTTCGTTTTTTCTTTTACTTTTTTTTTTCCTTTCTCTCGTATTTTCGTTTGAGGAAATAAATCAAACATTTTAATGAATACCTTGCAATTTGTGACGAATAGAAATAAGATTTATTTGGTGATTCAAGCACTTTAATTAAACGGTACTAAAAATAGTAATTAGTAATCATAATTTTAATATAAAATTAGTGTTGACTCATGCGATACACAAAAATGTATAATATTTTTTTAAATAAATTATAATTTGAGACATATTATAAAATATTTTAATAAAATTGTATAATTTCATAAGATAAATATTGAGTTATTTTTTATAGTGTTTTATTTGTGTTAATATTAATCAGTCGATGGATTTGATCATAGTCAGGTTTTTACATGAATACCAAAAATTTATATTTTACCAAATCTTGATTTGACCCATTCATAAAAATTAAAATTTGTTCTAAAATATATATTAAATCATAAACTTATTTAATCAACTTGATCTCTTTTTTATTTTTAAATTATTTGTTAATTTTAATATATATTTTTATTTTTTTAATTGTTTACTCATTTACAAAATTAGCTTGAGTTAGATTAATTTTTGAATGGTTTTATAAAAATAAGTCAAACTAAAAATATTATTTTTGTTAATTATCTTTTATAATTTATAAAAATAACTCAAATATTGAATATTATTAATTGAATTTTTAACTGATGGTTAACATGACTAATTTAATTTTAAATTTGAGCTCAAAAAAATTTACTCTCTAGCCTAATTAATATTTAGGCACTTCCATGTCCAATTAATACTAAGCAAATTGTTTTTGGTTGTATTTTAAATTTAAAATATACTAATAGTTGTTATTATGGGAAAAGTTAGATTTTTTTAAATTTAATTAATTTTTCTTTTAAGCCTAATTAATTATTTAAATATGTAAATTTTGCGACGATAGTTAACCAATATTGAAAATGCCACATAGAATTTAGTAATAATTTTTTGATTGATTTTATAAAAATGACTTAAATTAAAAATATTTTTATTAATTTAAAAAGATACAGTACCAATTTTAATTTAAAACTAGAATTTAAAAAAACTCAATCCCGAAACTAATTTTATTCAAAGATTTGTAAAAATAAAAAATAAAATGACAAATATATATAGTGCATATAAGATTTGATGATAAAGTTTTAATCAGTTTTACAAAAATAACTCAAATAAAAAATAATATAATTACTAATCATGCATGTTTTATAAAATAAAATAAATATAGTCAATATAACCAATTTAGATTTAATATTATTTAGAAAAATAATTATTCCTTAGCCTAATTAATATTTAGTAGTTTTAAATTTTATAAATATTAAGATTTATTATGTGAGAAATAACCTAATTATTATTTAAATTTTTTTATGCTATTTGATTTAATTTTATTTTATTTTTTATTTTTGTTTTTAAATTAATTACTAACGTACCTATGAGTAAGTGGTTTCTTTTTTAAAACCCGTGAATTTATTTATATGAAATTTAAAATCAAATGAGTCTTTTTCCAAAATCCAATTAAGTGAGTTCTTTTTTCAAACTCCTGAGTTCTTTAAAATTTATTAAAATGATATGTTACAATTCTAGTATTTGTATAAGTCAAAAAAAAAGTTTGAGTTATAATATTTTAGTAATGTGGAAAAAAATAAAAATTTTGCAGTTGAGAAAAGAGTAGAAAAAAGAGATAATGAAAGAATTATAAAAATAATTCAAAAATTTGTAAAAAAAAAAAAGTAAAATTAATTGTAAAGAGGTATGTCACGTAAGGTAAGATAAGAGTAAAGGAAAAGAGGAAAGAAAAATTATATTATTTTGATATTATAATATAAATTACTGAACCGTAATAAATAATAATAATAACTTTAATAAAAAATTTAAAATTTAAAAGGAAAAAAATAAAATAAAACACAGGCTGTGAAACAAATAGGCCAGCTTGACCAAAGGCGACGTGCGGGGTCAAACCAGAAACGAGTGGGGCTGATCGACTAGAGGTTTTGGTGATGATCTGTGTCGACAATCATCGACAGCGTCTGAAGCGTCAGGTACTGTCTGCCGTCAGATCAAACCGTCGCATCGCACACCGAACTTCTTTTGTTGACAAAACCCCGCCCCCCAACTACACCAAGAGTTACGACGTCGACGCTAAAAGTCAGACGTGGGTCCACTTCGTGAAAAAAACTTGCTCCGTGTTCCTGAAGCCTACAGCCCGTTTGGGCAAAATATATACATAATAATAAATTAATAATTTTTGATAATTTTTAATAATTTTTAATAATTTTAAAAAATAGTACGACAAATGAGTTAATTTCGAGCATAAACTGTTTAAATAATGTAATTTTCGTTAAAATTTGAACTAAAAGATGTTTTTGTTTACAAATTTAAGATTTTGTATTGAATTTACAGTTTATGACTCTCATAAATCTCTTATTTGATAAAAATAAAAATAAAAATAAAGAGGATTAATTCTCCAAAATTTTAAAGATTTACAATTATTTTTATCAAATAATATTATTTATCCTATTTTACATATCATTAATCATACACCAAAAAAAATTTCATATGAAAAAAATTAATTTAATATTATATCTAATTTCATTATACGGTATTATTTATCCCTATTATCCTCTCTCTCCAGTCAAACGTATCTTGGGTGTCGAAGTTTGGATACTTGAGGTTTGGTTTGCTAGCTCATTTTAATTCCATTTATTTATTTAGTCATTTATTTATTTTTAGATTTGGGATGGAAATGATAGGTTTGAACCTTGAAATATTCAAAAAATGTTTTTTTTATATATTTATATATTATTTTATTTATATTTTGGTATAAAAATTAAGTTTTATATCAAAATTTAAAAAAAAATTCTTTTGATAATAAATTACTTATTTTTATAAAAAAAATATTTTTAAAAAATACTTTTTTCTTTTAAGTTCTATTACTTGTTTCTATTTTTTCAAACTTCTTTTCCGTTACTCCCAATTCTTCTCCACTCTTTTATTTTATTTCTTTCCCCATCTTTAATCATTTTTCCTTTCTTCTGCACCCTTCTATCTCTTCTCTCTAATAGAAAATAGTAATAGTTTTCTAAGAGAGAAACAAAAACAGTTGAAGCGTTTTAGCGTTTTAGCCTTATATGGAAGATTCATGATCCGTTGATTCCATCCGATTCCAATAACGTTAACATTATATGCCACTAGCACATTTGGGGCCGCAAGGCATACTTAAAAAAGGTCAACTTTTATCGATTTTCTTCTATTTTTTTATCGAATACAAAATTAATTTTTACTAGTTTTTTTTAATTTTTTTTAATTTTTATAAATTTTTATCAAATACCCTTTAACAATTAAAGTGTCACATATCAGTCTGTGATACAAAATTATATATATATATATATTGGCAGCAAACGACCACTTAAATGTGAATTCATTTATAAATACATATGCTTGCAATCCCATAAATAAAATTTTGATTTTGCACAATGTTCAACACCATTTTTTTTTTATTTTTTGAACTAGAATTAATTAATTTTTTAATCAAATTAAAATTGTTCAACTAGAATTTGTTTTTCCTTTTTAATTTTAATTTTTTTCCCAACTAAAGTTGCAGCTTTAAAACTGAACTTACAGCTTTGTGACTAGGGTTAAGAATATAAAAAATGAAGGTTGTATTTGGTTTCTATTTTTATTTTTTATTTTTCATTTTTTGTTTTTATTTTTTATTTTTTATTTTTTATTTTAATATTTTATGTTTTAAAATTTTCAAAATATAAAAAAAAATATTTAGTTTAACATTCACTATTTTTCGTACTTTGAAAATTTTCTCGTTTTGAGTTAAAAACGTTGAAAATAACTTTTGTTATATTATATTTATGTGTAAATTTATTTTTTTATTTTTTAAAATAAATTTTAAAAATATAAATAACAAAACGTATTTTTAACTTTTTTTTATTTAAGTATAAAATAAAAAATAAGTTTAAAATAAATATAGCAAATGATGGGGAAAATTCTCCATCACTTGTGTGCGTGGGCAAGGGGTCGTGGGTGCAGATAGGCTTTTTCAGTCTAATGTCGGAGGAGTGAAGGATGGTAATTAATTGGACTTTCTGATAGATTTCAGGCAGATAATGGCAGACCCATGTGAGCCCACTAACGGCCCTAGCTACCTAGTACCTAATTACATCTCCATCGACACGTACCTTGAGTCAAGGGGTGAACGTGGGCACCCAAATGCATGGAAAAGAAGAGCGCGGACGGGTGAACGTACACTTTTTTCAAAGAAGGCTCATATTTATCTTATTATTAATTTCGTGACATTAATTCGAAGATTGGGCGATTAAAATTTAATAATTTAAATATATTTATATTTTTTAATTTAAAAAATATATGAATATATCTGAACTGTTAAATTTTAATTCAACGATTTTAACTTGTTATTGGGGAGTTGACATTATTTTTTAATGTTTTTCCCTGAATCCCGTATATTTAGTAGCGTTTAAAGTTTTGAAAAAAATAAAAAATAAATTAAAAGTTAGTGTAAAAAGTAATATATGAAGAAATTTAATTAAAATAAAATTAAAAAAATTTTAAAATTTTTTTAAATTTTTAAAAAAAAAATTAAAATTTCAAACAAAACCTTATCCTTTAAACTCGCATGTATGCAAGAGAGTATAAGTTTCGAATCTAATATCAGATTCGAAGATGGTTCGTGATATTAGGATTATTCACACAATATTAAATAAATAAAATAATACTTTTTATTGCGAACTTTTAAATTTTAAATGGCCGACTCACAATCTCGAAAACGAAAAAATAAGGTGGCATTTGGTTTATTTTTGTATTTTTTATTTTTTGTTTTTGTTTTATGTGTAAAAAATCTCAAAACTAAGAAACAGAAAATACTTTATTTTTCTTATTTTGAGATTTTTCTTATTTTTTTGTTAAAAATTCTAAAACGAATTTTTATCATTTTTTATTTCATGTGTAAACCTATTTTCAATTTTCAAAAATAATTTTTAAAAACACAAGTAACCAAATAAATTTTGAGTTATTTTCCTTATTTTTAAAAGTACAAAATAAAAAATGAGTTTAAAACAGAAAATGAAAAATAAAAACAAAAAACAGAAAATAGGAAAAATAAACCAAATGAACCCTAATATTTTGAGGGTCAATGTCAACCACCCCTCTTTTAAAAAATGATGCCCTGTAGCAACCTTAGTTGCTATTGCCATCGCAGTTGATCAACCAGATCGTTTCTCTGGTAGAATTTAGGTGAGTATTAGGCAAATGAATAGCAAATGAATACTCAAAATTGACAAATTTTTTTGAAACATAAACTCATAATCCAACATTACAACTCAAAACGTTAGAAGTTAGGTAAAAGATATAAACAAAACACACGTACCTTAAGTCAAAATTGACAAATTACGACATCAAAAAATATACATATAAAATTCTCGTGTGAAAATAATATTATGGTGAATCGCTTAATTGTAATCGTTAAGCTGTAAATAAATTAAAACAAGTTGAGTAATAAAATATTTAAACTAAATTTATTATACTTAATGAAATTGCGGATTTGCTTCAGTTAACATTTTAAATCCAACTCAAGTAGTGTTTGGATGATGATGATGAAATGGCACATTATAAAATTTAATTCAACAAAATTAAAAATAAAATAGTAAAAATTAATTGGGAGGGGGTTAAATCAAATATATATATGATAGAGCATTTTCAACAAAAAAATAACAAAATAAAATAAAATAAAATAAAATAAATAGATGACAGAGCAAGAATGGGGTGCAACCACTGCAGCTGTGCACTGGATATAGTCAGGTGCAATATTTGAGCCATTGGATTTTCATGAAAGGAATTTAATGGCTCTCATTTAAAATCAAATTTTTTTTCTATTTTCTTCCACTCTCTCATTAATCCCCTCTCTCGCATACTAAATTTTGTTAGCACTTAAAAAATTATTTTTTAAATTATAATTTTTATTAATATAAATTTAAATATTTTTGAAAAATAAAAATAATAAAAAATAATAGACTAGTAACTAAAATAAAAAAAAAGATATAGTAAATTTGTCTATCATCAAACAAATCACATACAAGTGTATTTTATTTTATTTTATTTTCATGTTAAAAATCACATTTTTTATATGGACTCTCGTATTTAGAAAATTTTTTATGTATTTAAAAATATGAAAATAATTTTTATATGTTGAAATTAGCCAAAGTTGGCATGTGTAGTGAGAGTTGGGGGAGAATGACTAAACTCATCATCGATTGCTAGAAAATGTTAGGAGTGCTTCAACATGTAAAAAATTATTTTGATAATTTTTTACACACAAAAATTTTTTCAAATATGAGAGTCCATATAAAAAAAAAAAGTATTTTTTGACAAAAAATAAAATAAACTCACTTAGACGCGATTCGTTTAATAATAAGCAAATTTGTTATATATATATATATATATATATTTTAGTTCTAATTTGTTATTTTTTATTATTTTTATTTTTTAAAAAATATTTAAATTTATACTAATAAAAAATTATAATTTAAAAAATAATTATTTAAATGATAACAAAATTTAACGTGTGAGAGAGGAGATTAACAAGAGAGTGGGAGAAGAGAGAAAAAAAAAATGTTAAATAAGAGCTATTAAATAATTTTCAAGAAAATCCCCTATATCCGGTGCAGTTGCGCACCGGGGCACTCCCATCCGCCGGAGCAAGCTTGAAACGAAACCGGGGGAGGGGAGTGCAGTGCACCATTCAGTACATGAGATAAACGAGGTTTAATTTATCATGATTTATTTTAATTAGTATAAATTTTTGTTATTATTATAACAATTAAATAATTTATTATTATTTTTAAATTAACAATAACGTGCACCGGTGCGTAGCGAACCGGACCTACCATTCCCGTTTGAAACAGGAATTGTTGATATTAGGGTTGTCCGTACCGAGTGGGACTTTTGAGGTAGCAGTCTATTCTGTCAAGTCAAAATTAGGGACCATAACGATAAGCTGGGTAGACCCCCCCCCCCTCTGCTCCTCAAAAATTATTGATCAAAATCAGCAATTCTCTTTCTCACTGGTCTGCCCAAATACAGACAATGCTTCATTTGTTTACTGAGACTTTTCGTCCCTGGAATAAAACTTTTTCAGATGCGGATAAGCATCATAGATGCGTTTGGTGCACTCAAAAGTGCCGAAAATATTTAAAAGCTATAATTTGTTTGAATGGAGGGAAATGGAGGAAAAAAAAAAAACTGTAAAACTTTAACTTTTTATTTGTGTGTTTTTTTAGAAAGAAAAGAAATAGAAATAAAAAATTAGTGATTAGTTTTTAGAATTTTCATACTTCCTCATAAGTGGAAAGAAATAGTTAGGAGAGAAAAATTGTTTTATGAAATTTTTAAAATAACACTTTTTCTCATAAAATAAAGAATAAGAAAAAAATTACAAATATGTCTTAATATAAATTAAACCCTTTTAACTTATCACTTTAATAGATTTTTACTACTTTTTTTCATTTCTTTTTAGGTTTCACAGATTCGATACATTTTTTTTAATAACATTTTGTTCTGTTTTTTCTTTCTTTTTTTTTTATTCAATGACGTTTCGTGATTCTTGTTTTTTTTTTTCTTTTTTGATCGATCACATTTCAAGACTTTGATTTGATTTTTCTTATATGTGTGTGTATGTAGATATATATTTATATATATTCCAATAGTTTCAAGGTACGTTTTTTTTTTTTTTAATAGCAGTCTTCTTCGTTGAAGTTTTTTTTTTTTTTGGTATTATTTTTTGTATTTTTTTGAACACTGCTTAGTTTATTTATTTTCTTATTTGATGTGCCGATTCTTTATTTGTTAATAATATAAGAAGGTTTATTTATTTACAATATAAGGGTATAGTAATAAAATAATAATAGATATTTTTTTCTTTCCATTTCTTCTCATTTCACAAACAAGACGAAAGAAAGTAATTATATTTTCTCTTCTAAACTCTCAAAAACAAATGAAAATAAAATTATTATCATTTTTTCTTTTCTCTGCTCTCCTAATTAATTTTTTTCTTTTCTTTTCTTTTCTTTTCTATCCTAAACTAACAAACAGACCATTAAAATTTATTTATTTTTATTTCAATTTATAAATTATAAACTTATAATTTTTATCAAATCTTATTACTTTTTATCACTCTAGAGGCACAATGTCTACTCGGGGTGTTGTGCTGTACAATGTCTGCTAACAAATGCTTTCTTTCAAATTCTTTTGGTTGTCATATGTACACACACACATATATATACTACATTTAAAACTCTATAAATCACAATAATTTTTTACAAATATTTATAAATTATAAATTTTTTACTTATTCCATAAATTAAGAGATTGTAACTTTTATTAATTTATACTAACTTTTTTCATTCAAAATACATTCATATATATATATATATATATATATAGATATATATATACGCATACACACAATAATAATAATAATAATAATTTGAATTTTAAACATTTTTTTAAATATAAATAACATTTCTAAAAGCTATTGTAAGTAACTGTATGCTTGAAGTGCCAAATTTTGATTTAAAAAAAGTAAAAATAAAAAATTATTAAATTTTTTATTATCGGGTGTTTGTTGTATTCCCCAAAAAAGTGTAAAAAAGTTGCTAAAAATTGAAAAAAAAGGTAAAAGTTTGATAAAATTAAAGAAAGTTAGAGAAATTTAAAAAATTAGAGAAAGTTTGATTTTTTATTTTTTTTTTTGGGCCAAATGTGACACTCTAAATGCACACTGAACACTGGTAAAAAAAATATTTAAAACTAATAATTCGAGTACGGCTGAAATAAGCCAATCCTTTTTCACAACCTTTTTATTTTTTCTTTTTTTTTATATAAATATAAATTTTCTGTATGCACAAAAAAAATAATTCCAGTACAGGCAAAAACTGGGCCATCCAATAATGAAAAGTGGGTAGGGCCTCTCTTAAAAGTAGCGTGATAATGATTTGTCTATCAATGGGGCAGGGCCGATTTTTTTTGTTCTGGGTCATGGCCCATATTAGGCTAACAAAATCTAGTGAACGACAAGCCGGATTTTTGCTACGGAAAAAGAATATACCAGAAACAGTTATCAATAAAATTAATAACGAAATGATGTGGCGACAGTATTTTTAAAATAAAAAGCTTCTTTAATACATTATTTTTTTTTCTAAAGTAATAATTTAAATCCTTAATAACTCCGTCTGAAAACATTCTTCTCTTAGAATTAATTTGATTTTAAAATAAAGAATTTTTTATTTGATTTGATTTGATTTGGTAAATGAAATTTTATATTTGGAACACATTTTGAATTTAAGAATTGAATTGATTTAATTTAAGAAGATTACCAAATTTAACCATAATAATAGGAAATATAAAATATGATAAATGAGGATAAATTTATTCACTTACTTTTAAATGATTTAAGAAAATAATGAATTCTCATCAAATTATATTATTTTGGATTGGATTTTAAAAGATTCAAAAATTTCAAAATTTAAGTTATGAAATCAAATCAAATTTAACTCGTAAAATTTTATTTTAATTCCAAACATAAGAATTGATGAGAATTCTCATCAAATAAAATCAAATCTATCAAATTCATGGTTCCAAAGGAAGTGTAAAGTTGCTAAATCATTCTGGTAACTTTTTCCTGTAAAATTTTCTAATCAGTGATAAGTATAAGAAGTGTCTTACATTGATGATTTATTTTTTATAAACTTTTCTGATAAAATAACATTACTTTTCTTTTTCCTTTTCTTTTTCTTTTCTTTTTTTTGGGTAATAGTCAAGATAGAGCCTTTTAACACCCAAAAAGTTAAAATTGTAATATAAATATAAAAGGTTGTGTGATGCAAATGCTAATATTCGAGAGGCTTAAAAAGGTGAGATAATTTGAATGTATTGCTTAAGTAATTGTTAAATCTAGAGTTGAGTTAAACTCTAACTTAAATTAGGGTCAATCCTCTCTCCTTTTAGAATTCTTTCTTCCACACACTTTTGCCCTCTTTCATCGAAGAGAAAAGAAGAATCATCCAAGCGAACAGAGACCTAAATTTCCATTAGATTCTTTTCTCAGCTTGCTTTGTTGTAGCAAGATAATCAGTCCAAGAGTGCTGGAGAGAAAAGAGGTAAAAACCTCTCTGATTTGGTCATCGAGCAGTCGGATGACTCTTCAGTAACCCAAGATGACCCCTTCAAGGCTTCTTTCCAACTCCATTCCTTTAAACTATGTTTGGAGTAAAAATTTGGTGAGAGAAAAAAAAAAGACATATAAAAAAAAAGAAGAAAAAAAAGTATAAAATCTTAGACAAATATTTTTTGTTTGGATGAATTCAAAGACTATAATAAAATTAAATTCATTCATCAATATATTAGTTTTTTTAATTATTCACTTTAATTTTTTTTTATATTTCATACCACTTCCTATTCATTTTTTTGTCATAATTCAAGCAAAAAAATGAAATTTAGATATCTATTTATTTCTTTTTTCACTTGACAAATTTTTAATTCAAACACAGCCTTATTATCAACATTTCAACACAAAATTTCATGATATAATGCATTTTTTTAAATTTTATCTGCCATCTCCCTTGTACTTCTTTTTCATTGCCTCCTCCTATTCCCAATCTTCCAATATACTCTTCACATTCATCTAAAATTTGTCTTTTTGGCCCAAAAAAGGGGGGGGGGGCGAAGAAGAAAAAGAGTAGCACACATCATCTGCCTAGTACATAAAGGCCCATAGAATTGTTAATGGACACCCAAGGAAGCCCCATTTCTCTGAAATTTTGGGGGTATCTGCAGTGCATTTTGGTGAAACATGAAGCATGTTAGGCCCATTACGAACCCCTCCCCACTGGTATGGAATTGCAATATGTGAGGTGAGAAAAAAAAATGCAAGGAAAAAATAAGAGGAAATAATTAACTCTTTTTTCCCATTATCCTTTCTATTTTTTGCAAAACTAAATGAATTTTTTTCTTTTTGTCAATTGTTTCTACTTTTTTCCCATATGTTTCAAATAGAGCCCAATTAAAGGGAAACACTTTGAAGCTTAGCAAAATTTCTACAAGCTAAGCCCGTTTACCATATAAATGAGACTCATATTTATTTTAATATTGGTTTTCTTTTATATATATATATATATATATATATATAATTTTTTTTTTGGTTACCACTTTAATATTGGAAGCAGCCGAACCACACTGTATATAACCAATAACGAAAATATTTATAATTAGATTTAGTTTGGTACAAAAAAAAAATAGAATTAAATAAAATGATCATTTGCACATTTAGATTATTTAAATTAGAGAGTTGTAGTCCTAATTTATTTTGTGTAACATTCTTTTTTAGAATTTATTCTTAACTCTTATATCAAGGAATTTTATATCTATGTTAAATTTTTTTAATTTTATTAAATAATTTTAGTTATTGTTATTTTAATTTAAATTATTCAAAAAAATACAAGTGTTGCAACATTAATATGTTATAAGGAGAGAGGTGTGACATAACTACGTTATACAGAACTATATTTTATGCACATATGTTAAGAAAATAAAATTACTTAAATGGATAATCAATTTTGAAAAACTAGTTGCATATCTTTTTATGAGTATTTTTTATTATTTTTTATTTTTTATTTTCAAACATTGATATTTTAATTTTAAAAATGAAATTAGACTATAATTTAATAATATATTTTTCAATGGTATATTGAATATTTTATATATAGTCTAAAAAATAGGTATAAGAGAATTTTTTATATGATTTTTTTTTACATTAACCACATTGGTTTTTCGATAAATCTTGATAGTCAAAGTGGTAAGATTATTTAATTATAATAAACATTTCAAAATAAATAAAAGTAAATTTCAATATTGGAAGCAGTTATTCAAACTTTACATCAATCTCCCTTTAATCCTTCTATCCCCAATGTCATATACTATGTTTATTATCAAACTTTAATTTTTTAAAAAGAGAGAGGTTGACATTAAAACTATTGTTAACTCAATAATATTGAGATTAAAAAAGTATAAATGCATCTGAATTGTTATATTTTAGTTCCCGAATTGATATGATTTTCAATATCAACCCCCAAATTCTAATATTTTTCTTTCCATCAAATTCATTGATAAAAAAAGATTATCTATCAAAATTTCCCTTTGATCATGGATACATGACTTTTTTTTTTTCCTACTATGGTTATTTAGTGATTGCTAATAAAAATGTCAAAATTAACCGTAAGCATAAGAGTTAACTGTTGTAATTAAAAGGAAATGAACCAAAATTAGATTGAGTATAAAATGTAACGGTGAAAAGTGTGATTCACCTTATTTGTTATTTTATATTTTTTGACTAGCTAATTAAATAGTTGTGATATTTAAAATATATTCCAAGGCTAAACTTGAATAGAGGGAATATGCCAAATACATAAATAAAGTTTTGCTCCAACCTAACTTTCACCCCCATCTATTACCTCACAATATGAAAATTTTTTGACCTAGGCAAATGCTAACGAGTGCACACTTGGTGAAATTTTGTTTGCATTTTTTTCCATAGGTCCTATGAAAAAAAGATGGACAAAATGGGAATTTATTGATTTAATTTCTTAGGTTTATTATCCCTCTATATATATATATATATATATATATTTCACTAATAGCGCTACTATTTTAATTTCGGCAGTAGCTCTATTACTAATAAAGGATTCAGATAATATAAACTTGAGAATCGATAAATGACTATTTATCTAATTTTTAAAATATATAAAAAAAAACAAAAACTCCTGTTAATTAACCATTTTAAGAGAAGAAAATTTCCTTGTTTAATTCTTAAGATATATATATATATATATATATATTTATATTTATTTATTTATTTATTTATTTCTAATCTAGTTGTGTTCTTAATTTTTTTTTTTTATTTTTACTGGTATACTACTTAGGATATTATTTATTTCTAAGCGTTGTCTTAATCATTATTTGCATTTTTTAAATTGAAAAAAAAAATAACTGATTGTTATTTTTTTTGTATGAAAATACTGTGAAATGGAGGAGCTCAAAAGCAATATACTTTATCTCATATTCAATTCCACTAGTTCCGTCTTTCCAGCCGGCTTGGATTTAAAAAATTTGGGGGGAAAATATTGGATAAATTCTATCTAATAAAAAATAATAAACCTTATTCAATAAATTTAAAATTAAATAAATGATAAATGATTAAAAAAATTATCTAAAAAAAATAATAAGTCTTATCTAAAAATAAACTTGGGGCCTAAGATTGAAGTTGGATAAACGGAACTTTCAACATTTTAATGATAAATATTTGTTAAAATCTTCATTAAAATTCTTAAATGGTGAGATAGCTAATCTCTTTTAAGTTGTGATATATATCACTATACATACTATTATATATATATATATATAGAGAGAGAGAGAGAGAGAATTTTGTTAAAATTGGACATTTATTTTAATGGCCAACTGGTAAGGCTGGCTATAGTTTCTATCTTACATACGTCAAAATTTAAACTACAGTGCTAAGATTATATGTTTTTAGCAGGTGATTAGTGCTCCTAATTGGGGTGAAATTATATGTAAGGTTTTGTAAGAGATAAATGATAAATAATTAAAAAAATTATCTAGAAAAAATAATAAGTCATATCTAAAAATAAACTTGGGGCCTAAGATTGAAGTTTAATAAATGAAACTTTCAACATTTTAATGATAAATATTTGTTAAAATCTTCATTGAAATTCTTAAATGGTGAGATAGCTAGTCTCTTTTAAGTTGTGATATATATCACTATACATACTATTATATATATATATATATATATATATATATATATATATATATAGAGTTTTGTTAAAATTGGACATTTATCTTAATGGCCAACTGGTAAGGCTGGCTATAATTTCTATCTTACATATACCTAAATCTAAACTGCAGTGCTAAGATTATACATTTTTAGCAGGTCATTAGTGCTCATAATTGGGGTGAAATTATATGTAAGGTTTTGTAAGAGATAAATGATAAATAATTAAAAAAAATTATCTAGAAAAAATAATAAGTCCTATCTAAAAATAAACATGGGACCTAAAATTGAAGTTGGATAAATGGAACTTTTAACATTTTAATGATAAATATTTGTTAAAATCTTCATTGAAATTCTTAAATGGTGAGATAGTTAGTCTCTTTTAAGTTGTGATATATATCACTATACATACTATTATATACATATATATATATATAGAGAGAGAGAGTTTTGTTAAAATTGGACATTTATCTTAATGGCCAACTAATAAGACTGGTTATAGTTTCTATCCTACATATACTTAAATTTAAACTGCAGTGCTAAGATTATATGTTTTTAGCAGGTCATTAGTGCTCATAATTGGGGTGAAATTATATGTAAGGTTTTGTAAAAGATAAATGATAAATAAATAAAAAAATTATCTAGAAAAAATAATAAGTCATATCTAAAAATAAACTTGGGGCCTAAGATTGAAGTTTAATAAATGGAACTTTCAACATTTTAATGATAAATATTTGTTAAATCTTCATTGAAATTCTTAAATGGTGAGATAGCTAGTCTCTTTTAAGTTGTCATATATATCACTATACATACTATTATATATATATATATATAGAATTTTGTTAAAATTGGATATTTAATGGCCAACTGGTAAGATTGACTAGAGTTTCTATCCTACATACACCTAAATTTAAACTGCAGTACTAAGATTATATGTTTTTAGCAGATGATTAGTACTCATAATTGGGAGTGAAATTATATGTAAGGTTTTGTAAGAGTCTTACTCCTTACCCTTTTTAAAACTATTATATTCTATATTTTATAATTAAAATATTTTAAAAAGATATAAATAACCGATCTATTTTATTAAAATTCATTATAAATACTGTATTTTTAATAAATTTAAATATTTTAATCACTTTCACATGATATTGATCCTGACTTCATCCCGACCCAAGGAAGTCCCTACGACAATTCTTCATCTCCCGGACTGGCGGCTACAAGGGTAAGCCATTTAATGGGCCTACGTTCCCAGCTGTCAGGATGCAAATTGAACATGCAAAGATTTTCTGCCACCCACTCCCCTTTCTTAATTCTTCTATTTATCTCTTTCTTAATTCGTCCTTTTTCTCTCTTTCCACCTATTTTAAATCTCTATGTATGTAATTAAATATAATACATGTTATGAGTGTATTTTATAGTGATAAAAAGTAAAATAAGATCAAATAAGTTATAAATTCATAATTCGTACAGTGAAATAAAAATAAATAACTTTCACAAATTTTTAATATTTTTTATCATTTTTTAAAATTTTTTATTACCCAAAAGAAACCTATATATAATACAAATGTCCTGTGACACAATTCATAGAAACATGTTACATATAATAATTTTTTATACCTTTTTTTTATATAAAACCCTATTAAAGTATAAAATATTATTATATATAATATGTATCCATTGATACTTAACGAGTGCTCGCATGAAAAGATTTGAAGGATGCATGAATAGAGAACCATTTCATGTTCGAAGGCATAATATAAATAGGCTTAATTATTCAATATTTTTAAATATTTTCCCCCTTTCATTGAAGCTTTGTCGTGTGTTTATATCTCCAATTTGTGTATGAAAAAAGAAGAAATTAAAAAATATATATATTGAAGTAATGAAATTATTCATATATTTATTTTCGAGTGGACAAAAAATAAAAAGAAAATAAATAAATACTTATTGAAAATAATGGTGTTAGATTGATTTTACTTGTTCAAATATAAAGGAAAAGGGATATACAATTAGATAAAACTTGACTGAATTTTAAAATGTTAAAAAAAATGCCCTTGTGAATGCATCCACAAATTGGAGTGGCAAAATTATCCCTTAGGGGCCGATTGGATGGTGCTAAAATTTCAGAGGGATAAGCTTTAGAGGGGGTATAAGATAAGAGGGGATATTATTTTTAGAGGGTTGACCCACATTGATGTGATGTTTATGAAGGGGGATAACTTTTGACTTAGTTTGGATGTTTTATAAATAAGAGAAGGTGAATGATGATAAAAAGAGTCAAATGACTCTTTTGCCCTTGTGATGTCCCAAACTTGGTTACCCATTAAATTAAATATTAAATTACAAAACCCACTCTATTTAATTATTTTTGGACAATTTGAAGTTATATTATTTATTTCATTGAAAATTTAATTTTTTTATAAATTTATTTAAAAAACTTTTTTTTAAATATGTACTTTTGAATGGTTGGTTATTATCTAATTTTTTTAATTATGTTTATTTTAACTTGTTGGCTTATCTATTATTTTTTTTATTAGCATTATATTTATTTTAATCAAGTTAACAATATCATTAACGAAGGTTAAAAACGTCAAAAATTTATCTACTTGAAGGGGGATGATTTTTAGCTAGCCCAAACCCTAGCTAAAAATTATCCCCCGCGGGGGTTAAATTTAATACCATGCAAAATCAAATCCGGGGGAGAGAGGAAGCATTTCGGCTGCCAAACCAAGCAAAAAATGTGGGGCCTACGGGCAAAATTTATGCCCCCATGCTTTAGCTGCATCCAATCGGACCGTTACGGATAATTACTAATATTATTATTACTCATATTATCCGTCTTGTTTAGTAAAAAATATAAAAATATTACTTTCAATAAAAAAGAAAAAAATTCAAGATATGAAAATGGAGATTGTATTTCCCATTTTACCCCCATATCTTGCTTATGTATAATTAACATTCTTAACGCGTATAATATTACATAATATATATTAATATATGATATTATTTAATTTTAGATATGCAATAAATTCTGTTTTTAATAGTTAATATAAATATCAAATACCCCACCAAACGAGAAAGTAAATTCCACATTGCTACTAAGGCTGTGTTTGGCACACCAAAAAGTGAGGAAAAAATGAGATAAAATGTGGTTTGAAGAAACTTTTTGTGTTTGGTGTACACTGCTCAAACCACGTTTTTTGGAGATAAATAGTAAAATTTTGTTCCAACGGATCGGATTTCCTTTTGGATGGATTCAAAATTTTAGGCAGTCTGACTTCTTTACACTACAATCCGTCCAAATAGATTGTAAAAATCGTTTGGACGGAAGTTATTCGCGTGATTCCGTCGAAACGGTTTCTACAATCCGTTAGAACGGTTTTAAAAATGCCACAAATAATAGTCAAAGTGGGTGTCATTTGGTAGATTGGGAGTTCATAGTGAGAATGACGAAAAAATTTTTACTATTTGATTAACCGAATTCTAGTTATCGACTTTTTTTTAGAAAGATATTGAACGTTTTTTGAATTTTAAGAAGGCAAGAATGTGTAAAATTTTATAGAGATTTTCAGAAATTTTTAGAGGTATTCAGAAATTTTCATCAACTTTTTTTTTGTGCACCAAACGTAGCTTAAGGCCCTGTTTGGAGGGACAAAAACCAACAGAAAATTACCAAAAGCTGCTCCTTAGGTGTTTTGGTGGTACCAAATTTTACTACTTTTTAGTTTAGTTTCAATAACTTACTCAACTCAAAAATTACCTAAAGTTACTTAAAGTTGTCAAAGTTGTAAAAAAGTTACTAAAAGTTACAAAAATTTATTAAAAATTTTACCACACACTTAAAAGTTACAAAAAATTATTAAAAATTTCTAATTACTTTATTAAAAATATCAAAAATTACAAATAATAACTTTTGACAAAAAATAGTAGAAGTTACTCAAAAGCCATCTAAAAAGTCGCTTGGCACACTAATTCTTAAGAACTTTTGAGTTTTGTAATTTTTTATTTTTTATTATATTATTATTATTATTAGTTCGGTTGAAGCACTTTTACTAAAAAGTTATTACATCTATTGAAGTTACAAAAATTAGAAATATTCTCTAATTTTTATACAAATTTTATCAAATAGATTAAAAAAATTATATTTTATAATTTTTAATACAAAATTTCAAAAAATGTAAAAAATTAACTTGCCAAAGCAGTCGTTGTTCCAGGAATGAAAAATCCCCGATTAAGTGCGTGTTTGGAGCACCAAAAAACAAAAAAAAAAAATAATTGCTTAAAATCTCTAACTCTCTTCATTTTTTACTACCAAAAATCTCTAAATTTTTCCAACTTTATTTAATTTTTACCAACTTTATTCAAATTTTTTTAATTCTTTCTAATTTTTTTTTCACATTTTTCAAAAAACATAATAAACATCTAATAATCTAAAATTTGACAAAGTTTTTATTTTTTTTTTTATTTTTGGGCAAAATTTAGAACTCCAAGCATCCGTTGATTGCCATTTGGTAATCCAATAACCATTTATTTTAGCATAGGTTGAAATACAGTGCCGTTTTAGCTATTATGGTGGCGTGTGACTTTCAATGCAAGCAAAGCATTCGAACCTTTTCAAGTTAGGTTCCTTCTGAGTTACACAATCTATTGCCATGACGCAACTCTCCTCGATCCTGTCCTTATCTTGACCTTGATTAACACTTTCATATGGTAAAACCAACGGCTCATTATTATTAATTATTATATTTTCATTTTATTTATATAGGGTGAGTTTGGAGTAAGATAAAGTGAGATAAATTGAGATAAATTGAGAGTTTGTAATGCGTGCAGTGAAAGAAAAAAATTGATGTGATATAAAGTTAATAGAGATTTATAAAAATTTTTGAAGTTTTATTACAAATCAAACCCACCCATAATTTGTTTTAGGAGTGTAACTTTAATTCACACCAAAGTTATGAACGTCGGAACTTTTATGCTTACACGTAGTTGCTAAATTTAAAAAAATTAATAAAAATAAAAATTATAACTAATACAAATTTTTTAAATCTTATTTCTAGTTCCTCTTTTTTTCTTTTCCTGATGCCTTATTATTTGTGTTAGAAAAAAAAATTGCCCGCACATGTTTCTTCTCCCATTGTGAATTTGCACACAAGAGAAAAATTAAAGAAGAGTGGTGGAGGAGATGCCCGACCAGGAACTCTCCAATGTTTAAGTTAAAGGTGTAGAAACTTTAAGAAACATAGAGACAGAAAAAGAGAGCGCCTAGTAAGATGGACAAATAAAAATTCGGCACCAGTGAACCATTATACACAATCTTAAAATTTGCCATTTTTACCGATGTGTGTAGAACAATTGAATAAGAATCAACACGCTTCTCATAAATAGCATGTGTTTCGTCATTACAGTGTGAACTTGCATACAAAAAAAGTGAAAAAAAAAATGGTCGGATGAAATGTTCGATCAAGGACTCTCTGATATTTAAATTAAGAGCATAAAAACTCTTAGAAACTTAGAGAAAGAGAGCCCCACATTCTGCATATGCCTCTGGTATTTATAGATAAAAAAATAACTTATAAACATTGTCTTAATTTGACAAGTAGAACATTATACTGGTGATGAAGTGACTACAGCGGTTGACATGGAAGTGATTATTTAGTGAGATATTACTATGATGCTATCATTTAATACACTCAAATGTACTAGATCAAATAACTATCTAAGTATATAGTTCTAATGTAACTTGAGTAGCATTTTTAATTGAGATGGTATTGACTCTGGTTGGAGATCATGCAGGAAGACTATTTTATGTCCCAAAAAATTTGTATTTATTGTTATGGTGCCATTGCTTAATTTATATTTTTATGTGAAGAAACAATGATAAAAGATATAATTATGAAGATTATTACTCTTTATTAATTAAAATTATGGGAAAATTACACTCACTTTCTATTAACATTTCAGTAATTACATTTATCATCAATCAACATTTAAAAATTACGCTTACGTACCTTTTTTATTTTAAAAATGATATTAACTCTAATCTTCTCCCATTAAATAATCTATTAACCTTTAATAAAAAATGTCGAAATCAACCTAAATTATAGATAATTATTCCTATTTTACTCTTAACTACTCTCTCTCTCTTTATTTAAAATAATTTTTCAATATTTCTTCAAGTACTAAATATAGTTTGTGAGAATAATTGAGGGTTCATTTGGTTTGTTTTTCTATTTTTTGTTTTTCATTTTTTTTTCTATTTTTTGTTTTGAACTCATTTTCTATTTTACACTTTTGAAAACAAGAAAAAAACTCAAAACGCATTTGGTCACTTGTATTTTTTAAATTTGTTTTAGAAAACAGAAAATGAGCTTGCACATAAAATGAAAAATGACAAAAAGTCATTTTGAGCATTTTTAATCCAAAATAAAGAAAATTTGAAAATAATGAAAATAGAGTATTTTTTATTTCTTTATTTTGATATTTTTAAAACATAAAATGAAAATAAAAAATAAAAAAATAAACTAAATGACACCTTAGTTATCTTCAACCATTCGTTGGAAATTTAAGGAAGATAAAGCACTTTCATAGGAACATCATGAAACGAATACAAGTATGGAGTTGACTTCCTTCGTTTACATACAAAAAAAAAAAAAAAAAGAAGGGAGAAGTACTAACCCATTTAAATTTTGTGAATAATATAAAACACAATTAAAATGAGTAAAATTTTAGAGGGATATTAGCATTCATCCTTTTTAACCTCGAATTAAACATACTATTATTGTACTTAATTTGATTATTAAGGAGAGTGATTGAATTAGTTTTAATTTGATTATTAAGGAGAGTGATTGAATTAGTTTTCTATGAAATTTGCTTGTGCAGTGTTTCGTTGCACGAAAATACTTTTGACATGAAATATAGGGTGCGTTTGGATTCCCAACTAAATTCAAAAGTTTTCAAAAATTTTTAAAAGTATATTTTGAAATTATTGCGTAATGATTGTTGAATGTTTATATTTGATTTGATATAAAATTGTCAAAAAGTATATAAAGTGATATGTGTCAAAATTTTAGTGGAAGATTTTAAAAAATTTTAGAGTTTTGTGTATTTTTTGTACACGTGTCAGATCACTTTTATTTGAATTTTGACAAAATCTGTTGGAACGGAACATATATGGTGCGTTCTAACGACATTTTAAAATTTTAACAGACCGTGTTAACGGCAGCTGTGTCAATTTTTGAATTTTTTTTTAAGTTTTTTTGAGACTCCAAACGAAGCCATAAAGTGGATTATTTATCTCTGAGATATATGCTATCACAAAGATGGTATTGTTTATTTTAATATTTTAATTAGTTTTTTTTACCTAAATTTAAAGGTTAAAAATTAAGAAATATCAAATCATATATACTAGCAAACTAACCATACATTAGAAAAATAATTTCACAAATAAAATAATTTTATATTATATTCAAATTTTATATATTCCATAATATTATTTATTTAATTATTTTCATGATCTTATCCCTAAATTAAATGTAACCCATGAGTATAATTAAAGAAAATAATATTAGGATTTCAAATCTCATATTAAAGATTAAATTGTATTCTTTCGGAGGATAAGACATTAATAAATTGTTAATATCATTTCTCATTTTTTTCCCTTTCACAGTGAAATAACAAAAGAATCGAAGGTAAATGCAGTGCATCAAATTGGGTAAAATACCGATTTTATCCTCTCCGCCGTTCCCTTCGCTGCTCTTTTTCTACTCGCTTCTCCCTCCTTCTCTCTTTCTCTCTCTACAATGGCTTCGCTGTTCAGAGAGATGTCACTTGGCCAATCCAAGCGAATGGCCGTGACTGGAACCACCAGTTCACGCTTCACCTCAAACGCCGCCGCCGCCAAAACCGTCAATTCTTCTCTTCCCTCCCCATTCGGCGACCTCACACCGACACTTTCCGACTCAGACCTACGCGACACCGCCTACGAGATCTTCGTCGCAGCCTGCCGGACCTCCTCCGGGAAGCCCCTCACTTACATTCCCAATAATTCCTCTGCCGCCGACCGATCTCCATCTCCTTCGCCCTCGTCTCTTCCCGGTTCGCCCTTGATGCAGCGATCGCTCACTTCGACTGCAGCTAGCAAGGTCAAGAAGGCTTTGGGGCTCCGATCTAGTTCGAATTCGGGTTCGAAGAGGAGTGAGGGCAGTCCGTCGTCGGGCGGGAAGCCGAAGAAGCCGGTGACCGTTGGTGAGCTAATGAGGGTTCAGATGAGAGTTTCTGAGACTGTGGACTCCAGAATTCGCAAGGCTCTGTTAAGGATTGCTGCTGCGCAGGTGACACTGCTAAATTGGGCTATATGTATAACGCGTATACACAAATAATTAAAAAAAAAGAAAGGTTACTTTAGGATTTTCATGATGTTTAACAAGAAACATTATCAATTATTATGTGATCTAGATCGCGATATATGTTACTACTCTTTGGTTGTGTGCACTCATTTTTGGCCTCTTGGGTTTATGGATTTGGTCAGGGAGATCTTTCTTTTGTTTTTGGGTTAGTTCTGAGGGGTTTAATAAGATTTTATCCTTTTTTATACAAATTTTCTCAAAGGGTATCTATAATGAGCTCTGGGGTTTGAGATACTTAAAAATTTTAAGACTTCTGTGTATGAATTTGTTAAATTGTTGATACTCCATCTTGGTTTTTGATCCTCATGTTGACTTCTTAATTTTTTTGGGTTAGCCTACACAGCTTTGGTAGGCCTAAATATTTCGGCATTTCCTGTTTATTCGTTGTTTTTCTAAATAATTAATTTGTTTCTGTAGCATAAGCGAGTGTGAATTACACAAAATGGAATGAATTCCCAAATTTATTATCTGAATTTTAGCAATATTTGTAGATGAAAGGTTGATTTTAACTGGGTCTTCATGGAGCTTGTCTGGATCTGTGTCTGGCTAGCCCTTCTTGGCTTTTATACTCTTAATAAATTGAGTTTGTATTATCATATTCACTCATTCAGCAGTATTTTTATTTGCTTTTAGCCCTTTGTGCATAATGTGATGACAGTTCTGGCAGAAACATTAAAATATTTCTCTCTTGAAACAGATACATTCCTTTTTAACTCTTTGCATGTTGTTTGTTTGTTGGAATTTTGGATTTTGAGTTCTTTCTTGTTATGATAAACTCTCTTTCTTCCAGTTGAAAATGAATCAAAATTTCTGCTTTTTCATGTTTTGAATTGCATATTTATGGAATCTAAACTGATAGTGCTTTATGAAAGATTTCATGTTTAAGTCATTTTTTTGAAGGAATTTTTCTCTCCGCTGATATTGTGTTTTATAGGAATTATTTATTTATTTATTTTTATGTAGTCTGGAAGGAGAATTGAGTCAATGGTTCTTCCACTAGAGCTACTACAGCAGTTCAAATCATCAGATTTTACTGATCAAGAAGAATATCGAGCATGGCAGAAGAGAAGTCTGAAAATTCTTGAGGCTGGACTACTATTACATCCCCATATACCACTAGATAAGTTTAATAGCGCTTCACAACGGCTTCGGAATATCATTCATGGGGCCTTAGATAGGCCAATAGAAACTGGGAGGAACAATGAGTCCATGCAAATACTTCGTAGTGCTACTATGGCGCTTGCTTCTAGATCATCTGATGGCTCTCTCATGGAGTCATGCCACTGGGCAGATGGATCCCCACTGAATCTCCGACTCTATGAAATGCTTCTAGAGCCTGTCTTTGATGCTAATGATGAAACTTCTATTATAGAGGAAGTTGACGACCTTATGGAACTGATAAAGAAAACTTGGGGAATCCTTGGAATTAATCAAATGCTCCACAATCTCTGCTTTTCATGGGTTCTATTTAATCGATTTGTTGTAACTGGGCAAGTTGAAAATGACCTGCTATCTGCTGCTGATAGTCAGATAGCAGAAGTTGCAAAAGACGCAAAAACAACAAAGGATCCAGCATACTCTAAGATCCTGAGCTCTACATTGAGTTCAATATTAGGTTGGGCAGAGAAAAGGCTTCTTGCATATCATGACACCTTTGACAGTGGAAATATTGACTCAATGCACAACATTGTCTCTCTGGGTGTATCAGCAGCCAAAATCTTAGTTGAAGACGTATCTAATGAATATCGCAGGAAGAGAAAAGGTGAAGTTGATGTGGCTCGCAACAGGATTGACACATATGTCAGGTCATCAATTCGTACTGCTTTTGCTCAGGCAAGTTGTTATTATCTTATTCCACCTCTTTCTTTCTCTCTAAGTAAGAAGAGACAAAAGGTGATAGCGTTGAGGATTGAACCATACTGGGCGATCTCCCCCACATCAAATCATGTGCAACTTGGAAGATAACACATGGTGGAACATGTTTGATAGCAGTCAACAAACCAAGAAAATAAGTTTTGGAATTAAAGACATAGGTTGCTCGCATTTCTATTTTTTGTTATTTTGTATGGATTTAGATTTTTCACCTTCAGTATTGAATTCTTGGTGCTTGGGATATATACAAACGTCTAGAATAAACACACACACACACACACATGTAAGCACACTATATACATAAACATGGAAGATATTTATGAAAATGCAAGCTTTATGTTCTCCCCTACCCGTCCGGAATGTGATAACCAGCTCAACACTGGATTTGCTGTTAGTTTTTTCATTATTTAATTAATATTCACGGGTGGGTTGGTAATGTTTGTTATGATTTATTTTATCTATCTGTCTCATGCTACCTCATGTCTGGTTAAGTTGAGCAGGGCCAAAATCATCCTGGGCGCGGACCTTCATGCTGTGTTTCATCCTTAACTGAAAACCCTGTCAAACATCAATTTTTTTTTTTTTTTTTTGGTGTTAGATAATGAGGCTGAACTTTGGCTTGCACCATATGAAAAGCCATTTCTGGATTTTTGTCTTTTGCTAAAAAAGATTCCTAAGAGAAAACTAAATATTGTTAAATGTGGTTTCCACTTGAAAAATTGTTGATCTTCATGGCTTGTTATTTTAAAATTGATTTAACTAAGTAATTTATTGTTGAAAGCCCCTTTCATCATATCATCGTTCATAATCTTCTCAGCTAACAAGTATAGACACGTCTAGGAAGGTGATGTATCCATGTTATATTTGTATTGGACATTGGCGCTCATCAAACACTCTCTCGATCAGTTTCAGACCCAAGAATTTTGTTGAGAGGCCAAGGTTAAACATTTTTAAATTTGAAGGGGCCAAGCAATGTATTTTGAGGGGGCCATTACACTTTTATTGTAAATAATTCAAATTTATGGGATCTACATACGATTTTGAAAATTTATGGGGATGATGGCCGCCACCCATCACCTTGTGTTTGTAATTGCTCCCGACATTCATCTAATCATGTCCTATTATCTTTAAAATTATAAAACATGACGCATGCCCGTCAGTTAGACACACTTGAAGCATATTTTAATTCTAAAGAAGAAAAAATAGATCAAATAGTAAGGTAAAAATATAAATTTATATTCTTTTTCTTTTAATTATTTATTAATTTTAGGAATTTTAAAATCTACAACTCAACTTAATTCAATGAAGCCTTAGTCCTAAATTTACAAAGAGCAAGTGATGGAATTTATTACAGATGATTTGTACAAGATCTCAAGGGGTATATTACAAACAAGACTCGGAGTAGGCTTAGTGCGAAGCGTGTCTGGACAGGCCACAGACTACCGCTTAAATACAATAGAAAATACTATTCGGACCCGAAAATTTACAATTTCGAATCCGATATTATTGCTTTACTGTACATCTTTTTGACAAAACTATACCATTATTGTTTGCGTGTGCTGTGGAGGTGCAGTCGGTCGGCCAACAATGGTGACATGGATGGTAGTGGCACCGAAAGTGAATTTGTCACTTTGTGGAGTTGGAAAGTGAATTTGTCACTTGGGCAAGCAGGAGGAATCCTGGGACATGGACGGCCAGCTTTGGGTAGACAGTTGTCCACGATCCCTTAATCTGATGCAATGCCCTTGCCTTTATTCTGCCGGAGCAAATCAATGGCTGCTCCCAAAACTTCGTCTGGTGGAGGATCGTCCTCAGGATTCTGGCTTTCTCCAGCCAAAACGGTGTCATCTCCTGAATGTGCAGAACAAGAATCAAGAGACATAGCAGACTTGTGCTGATTAAGCTTTTCATCTTCGAATTCATCACTGAATTCATTCTGAAGATATTCCAGACATTTGGCTAATAGGGCTCTATTGGAGATATTTGGATGTCTCCGCTTAATACCCAATTTAAGCTTTGTCATATAATTGGACTTAGAGTCAGACTGATCAGGGCTTTGAACCACTTGCTTTTGTTTGAAACTTAACGTTACCTTAGTAATTTTAGAAATTAACTCAGGCAAATCAATTTGCTTCCACCATTGAAAGTGAAAAGTTCTCATTAAATGAGGAATGCCTAGATCATCCTCACTGACTGTTAATCCCCATTTCTAGATCAAAGGGATATTAAATTCAGCCCAAAAATAGAATTAGGACTGTCCTACAAACGATTTCGTATTTAAATCGCTTAGTAGAGGATGAACCTCAACCCAAGAGTCATATAACTCCTGCAAAGGAGGAGGTGTGAGATCCATAGGTGGACCAAGAAATTGCCACTGTTTAAAGAACTAGTGGGGAATTACTTTGGTTTTTTCGAAAAAGTCTTTTCTAATTCTTATGAACCAGGAGTGTTTTCTTTTGGCATTTTCGTAGAGAAAAGTGTATTTCCATGCATTAACATAGTCCCAGAAATTAAAAGAGTATTCTTTCTGTGGATCATGGGGGATCCTCAGTTTTCTGGTTTTCATAGGGTCATTACCCCAGTCAACTAACGTGTAGATCTTAGAGATAAAACACTGACATAATTAATCTGTTGACCAACCCGATTATTCGGGTAAAAGTGGTGTATTTTCACTGATCCGGTAGTTTTCAAAATTTCTTCATATATATACCAGTACTTGTACTCAGGTACGGGATACGAAGTCTGATCCATATACTTTTGTTTGATATAAAATGGATCATTGATCCAGTGATTATCTTCATCTTCCAGAGGCAAATTTGCTTCCGTATATGGGCTTGTAATATATACAGGCTCTTTTTGCAAAACTTGGGCTGCAGTTTCAGGTATAGAACCCTTAGCAGATGATTCAGCAGACTTAGACTCTGGCTGTTTATATTGGGCCATGACAGCCTTTAATTGGGCTTCCTTTTTATTAAGGTAGTCATTAAGATCAATAAAATTTGGGCCTTCTTCACCTAGAATGTTGAAGGGATTGGCTGCTGGGCCTAGAGCACCAAGGTTAGACCAAGAAAATTGGCCTCGCTGTCCAGTGGTCAGATTAAATCTGTCACGTCCACGTTGATGGGGTTTAGATCCCCTTCCCTTACCACTCATGATCCTTGCAAAAATTCACGGGTCAAAAAGTCAGGTAGCGAATTAGATTCACCGTTTATATATTCGACTGTAAAATCGAAACAAGATAATTGAGCTTGCCAACCAGCATAAATTTGTTTGGAGACTAAATTTTTTACATCCTTTTCAAGGATTTGTTTTATAGCACTGCAATCAATGCGAACAAGGAAATGCTGATTTAATAAGTCATCTTGAAATTTTGTGATACCTTTGACGACAGCAAGCATTTTTCTTTTGATAGATGGATATGCCATCTGGGTCGGATTCCCTTCAACATTCTAGGTGAAGAAGGCCCAAATTTTATTGATCTTAATGACTACCTTAATAAAAAGGAAGCCCAATTAAAGGCTGTCATGGCCCAATATAAACAGCCAGAATCTAAGTCTGCTGAATCATCTGCTAAGGGTTCTATACCTGAAACTGCAGCCCAAGTTTTGCAAAAAGAGCCTGTATATATTACAAGCCCATATACGGAAGCAATTCTGCCTCTGGAAGATGAAGATGATCACTGGATCAATGATCCATTTTATATCAAACAAAAGTATATGGATCAGACTTCGTATCCCGTACCTGAGTACAAGTACCGGTATATATATGAAGAAATTTTGAAAACTACCGGATCAGTGAAAATACACCACTTTTACCCGAATAATCGGGTTGGTCAACAGATTAATTATAGTCAGTGTTTTATCTCTAAGATCTACACGTTAGTTGACTGGGGTAATGACCCTATGAAAACCAGAAAACTGAGGATCCCTCATGATCCACAGAAAGAATACTCTTTTAATTTCTGGGACTATGTTAATGCATGGAAATACACTTTTCTCTACGAAAATGCCAAAAGAAAACACTCCTGGTTCATAAGAATTAGAGAACACTTTTTCGAAAAAACCAAAATAATTCCCCGCTGGTTCTGTAAACAGTGGCAATTTCTTGGTCCACCTATGGATCTCACACCTCCTCCTTTGCAGGAGTTACATGACTCTTGGGTTGAGGTTCATCCTCTACTAAGCGATTTAAATACGAAATCGTTTGTAGGACAGTCCCAATTCTATTTTTGGACTGAATTTAATATCCCTTGGATCTGGAAATGGGGATTAACAGTCAGTGAGGATGATCTAGGCATTCCTCATTTAATGAGAACTTTTCACTTTCAATGGTGGAAACAAATTGATTTGCCTGAGTTAATTTCTAAAATTACTAAGGTAACGTTAAGTTTCAAACAAAAGCAAGTGGTTCAAAGCCCTGATCAGTCTGACTCTAAGTCCAATTATATGACAAAGCTTAAATTGGGTATTAAGCGGAGACATCCAAATATCTCCAATAGAGCCCTATTAGCCAAATGTCTGGAATATCTTCAGAATGAATTCAGTGATGAATTTGAAGATGAAAAGCTTAATCAGCACAAGTCTGCTATGTCTCTTGATTCTTGTTCTGCCCATTCAGGAGATGACACCGTTTTGGCTGGAGAAAGCCAGAATCCTGAGGACGATCCTCCACCAGACGAAGTTTTGGGAGCAGCCATTGATTTGCTCCGGCAGAATAAAGGCAAGGGCATTGCATCAGATTAAGGGATCGTGTACAACTGTCTACCCAAAGCTGGCCGTCCATGTGCCAGGATTCCTCCTGCTTGCCCAAGTGACAAATTCACTTTCCAACTCCACAAAGTGACAAATTCACTTTCCAACTCCACAAAGTGACAAATTCACTTTCGGTGCCACTACCATCCTGTCACCATTGTTGGCCGACCGACTACACCTCCACAGCACACGCAAACAATAATGGTATAGTTTTGTCAAAAAGATATACAGTAAAGCAATAATATCGGATTCCAAATTGTAAATTTTCGAGTCCGAATAGTATTTTCTGTTGTATTTAAGCGGTAGTCTGTGGCCTATCCATACACGCTTCGCACTAAGTCTACTCCGAGTCTTGTTTGTAATATACCCCTTGAGATCTTGTACAAATCATCTGTAATAAATTCCATCACTTGCTCTTTGTAAAAACTCCACAATCTTCTGCGTACTGATAGTTAGACACACTTGAAGCATATTTTAATTCTAAAGAAAAAAAAAATGGATCAAATAGTAAGGTAAAAATATAAATTTATATTCCTTTTCTTTTAATTATTTATTAATTTTAGGAATTTTAAAATCTACTTAATTCAATGAAGCCTTAGTCCTAAATCAATTGGAGTTGGCTACGTGAATCATCCTTCTCCATTCATTTCTTTCATGCGTTATACTTTTTATATTTTTTGTGAGATTATATGACATTAGATCTTTTCTTACAATCTCAGTCCATATAATCTTGTGTCTACATTTTGTTCTATTTACTCTTGCTACTTGAATCGACTCATTTTTCATACTGGTACTTCTGTAGGTCTATATTGGATGTGAGTAAATCATCTTAAATGACCTTCTCTTATCATCTCTTTGGTACCACCTCAACTTTATTTTAATATATTCATTTCTAATCCTATCTTTTTTTGTATTACCACACTTCCATCTTAGAATCCTCATTTTCGCTATACTTCTCTTATGAGATAGTGTTTGTTTCCGTTACAGATTTGCTAGTGTTTGAATTCACGGTTTAAAAGTATTGGATTAACAGTCCAAACTATTGTTTAAGTTGTGATTAAAGCGTTTAATCTGTCAATTTGCAGATAATGGAGAAAGCAGATTCAAGCAGAAGACAATCAAGAAACCAGCCAAATCCTCTCCCTGTCCTTGCCATTCTTGCAAAGGATGTTGGTGAGCTGGCAGCTAGTGAAAAGGCAGTATTCAGTCCCATACTGAAGAGATGGCATCCGTTGGCTGCAGGTGTGGCTGTTGCCACTCTTCATGCTTGCTATGGAAATGAGCTGAAGCAATTCATTTCCGGTATAATGGAGTTGACACCAGATGCTGTACAAGTGTTGAGAGCTGCAGATAAGTTAGAGAAAGATCTTGTTCAAATTGCTGTTGAAGATTCAGTGGACAGTGATGATGGTGGCAAGGCAATAATACGTGAGATGCCTCCCTTTGAAGCTGAAGCTGCAATAGCAAATCTAGTTAAAGTTTGGATTAAGACGAGAGTGGACAGGCTGAAGGAGTGGGTTGACAGGAATCTCAAACAAGAGGTATGTTTATTAAAATCTCTAAATTAGACCTATTATTTGACATACTATTGGTAGATCTCCATGCTCAAAATACATTAAATGTTATGTTTAATATAGTGGCCATGAACCATATACATAGAAGCAAGATTTTCAATGCTTGGCAAGCAAATTTTATGTTCCTGTCCGCAACTTATTGGCATCCAGTGGGGATAGGATTCCATTATACAATCTCAGAAAAAAAATTAGGTTCTTTCTTTGACCTTCCTTTCTCATGTGATTCAATTTTCCTTAGATTTCTGCAGAGTTTGTGGATTATTTTAGTTAGGGGAGGACCCATGTGGGGCGTGGGGGCCCCCTCACTGGGAAACTGAACTTAGAAGACCCCCATTGTTTTCTAGCTGAACAAACCCCGCGGCACACATGTGCAGCTTAGTCCACTGATTAGAAATCTTGGATCTGCCTCTGATTTTAGTTTTGAGAAAAAAGATATCTTTGTAAATTAGAATAGGACTTTGTATTTACCCAGATGGTCTATGGTTCGAGTCCACATAGCCCTATAAATAAATTAAATTAAATTCAAAATCTTTTAGGATTGTATTTGATTATTGAGTCAGTAGCTCAACTGTTAAAACAATGGTGGACAAACCAAGGGAGGAATTTCTTTAGTTTTGAATGTTCATTGGGAAGGTATTGTGCAAAGCCAAAGAATTTGGGTACAAAGGTTGCTTGTTTGCACGAACTATGCATAGTCGAGCAATTAGCTGCAAGGGATTGCTAGAAGAGATTACAAGGATACTTCGTTACTTCGTTAGGGAAATTGGTTGCATGGATGCATTCGAGTAACAATGGGAATCATTCGGGAGTGTAGAGTACCTGTTTTTGAGCTTGTTACGCTTGTCTTCCAGCACAAGCTGCAGACATTAGATAATCCTGTGTCTTAAATAAGGAACAAAATAATTTTGTTCCTTTCCAACAAAAGTGTCGAAATTTTTCCATTTTTTAAAGGACCAAAATAAAATGCTTGTGAAATAATAATTCAAATTGGGGATAATAATTTAAATGTTCCTGTATGTTGCTAATTTTGAAAATACAGCATGATATATCAATTAATGCTTCTAAACGTGTTCATATATTTTCATATTTTTGTGCCCCTTTCAAAATATTTTGGAAATTTTCGAAATATTTCCTTTTTCCACTCTAAATGGAAACAACCTATTGGAACAAAATATTATTCCTTGGTTTTTAATAAGTTTAATCAAGTTTGTACGTAATGCATAGAAATTTTTTGTGGTTGATTTTCAGAGCATTAGTTATCTAATGTCCAAATGACAAATGTTCATATAACAAAAGGTTGTTGCCCTTCGTACCTGGTTCTTTTTTGGAGCCACATGAGGAGATTTTTTTTGGTGTTCTGTAGCTGTGGTTATTTATTGGAGAAAACTTACTATAATATAGTTGTGTTTGTGCTTATCGTCCTGCCATAGCTTTTGTTCATCATCCAACTTCACAATGTTGCCTCGGTCTCTGCACTTTCTGTAGGTCTGGAATCCACAAGCAAATCAAGAAGGTTATGCTCCATCTGCTGTTGAAGTCCTGCGAATTACAGATGAAACCCTGGATGCATATTTCCAGCTGCCAATACCAATGCATCCAGCACTGCTTCCAGACCTAATGGCTGGCCTTGACAGATGTCTTCAGTATTACATTACCAAGGCGAAATCTGGCTGCGGTAAATATTTGTAAATCTCGCAAAGTACATCTATACTAGTGCAAGTTTGCAGTACAGTATCTATGATAACTGTTCTTTAATTGATTTGATATGTAGGATCAAGGAACACATTTATTCCAACTATGCCAGCATTAACCAGATGCACGGTAGGAACAAAATTTCAGAGTGTTTGGAAGAAGAAAGAGAAGGCCATGAACTCCCAGAGGAGGAATTCTCAGGTCGCAACAATGAATGGAGATAACTCCTTTCGTGTACCACAACTATGCGCTCGTATAAACACTTTGCACCGAATCCGGATGGAGTTAGAAGTTGTAGAAAAGAGAGTAATCACCCATTTGAGGAACTGTGAATCTGCTCATGCAGAGGACTTTTCAAATGGGCTGGGGAAAAAGTTTGAGCTGACACCCCCTGCCTGTCTGGAAGGGGTCCAACAACTCTCCGAGGCTTTGGGTTACAAAATCATCTTTCATGATCTGAGTCATGTCCTTTGGGATGGCTTGTATGTTGGAGAGCCATCATCTTCCAGGATTGACCCTTTCATTCAGGAGCTTGAGCAGAATTTGACGATCATCTCAGACACGTTGCACGAGAGAGTTCGTACAAGAGTTATTGCTGACATAATGAAAGCTTCATTTGATGGGTTTTTGTTGGTTTTGCTTGCTGGAGGTCCATCAAGAGCTTTTACCCGGCAGGACTCACAGATAATAGAGGATGATTTTAAGACCCTTAAAGATCTATTCCATGCAAACGGGGATGGTCTGCCAGCTGATATAATTACCAAGTTCTCCACTACTGCGAGGGATGTACTACCACTTTTCCGAACTGACACAGAGAGCCTCATTGAGCGATTTAGGCGCTTGACTTTGGAAACCTATGGCTCATCAGCCAAATCCAGACTTCCACTACCACCAACCTCAGGGCAGTGGAATCCAACCGAGCCAAACACGTTACTGCGTGTCCTCTGTTACCGGAACGACGAAGCTGCTTCAAAGTTCCTCAAGAAGGTATACAACTTGCCTAAGAAACTATAATGAACTTTTGAGACATCACAGCACAACTGCAAGAAGGTATACCCTTGTGAGAATGGCTTCCAACCGAAACCTTCCTTGTGGTTCTGCCTATATTTAGTTCATTCTGGCCTGACATACTCCCCAGTGTCAAGAGGTTTGGAAGGCAGAGTGAGCCTTTGGAAGTGGCATATTCTTGTATAGTATATATATATATATATTGGGATCTCCTTGGTTTGTCTAATGCTAGTCTACAGTTCATGAAAGATTCAAAATTTTTGCATACTTCCAAAGGCTCTCTCTCTCCTGGAAATGGTGGTCGGAGATCCCAATTCGATATTATTATTTATTTTCATCATCCATAGAATATTACATCCATGTTAATGCTATTTGTGCCGGTTGCCTGCTGCAGTATCAGTCCTTTATTTGACCTTGCAAGGTTTTCCATGTTCTCTATATTCTATTGTTTGCCCTTTTTTTTTTTTTTTTAATAATCCTCGGCGGTGTGTGCTTTAGTGTTCCTTGCTATCAGACGGAAGTGTATATGTTTGATTATTGAAGTGCTCTATTCATTATTAGCATGTATTAATATAGGCAACCCTTTGTTCATTGAATTGGGATTTGAAATGTATCTGATGATTTTTGGAGAATGGTTTGGTTCCTTCACTTTATTTTCATCTTTCTTGTTCTTCATTCATGCACGTGTGTGGGAAGCCATTGTTCAAGACCATTATTTGGAAACTGAAATATGTTGGGAGAAAATTTTCGCAGTGGCCTCCAAACTGATTTGATCAGAAGGGAATTGATCGATTCTTATCAGTTTTTGGAAGCAACCTTGCAGGGCTGGGGTCAACAAGTATTCAGTTCATGGGTTTAACAGTAAGAAGGTACATTATTGAGTTCAGTGTGTGTGTGTGTTTGTGTTAGCTATTAGATTAGTTTAGTTAAATCTAACGATTATCTTTTACACCAAAAATAATTATTTTTTCAAATTTAATCCTACAATTAATTATAACTGCAATGTTTTGTGTGTGTTTTGTTTTCCATCTCTCGTCCCTTTTTTTTTTTTTCCTTTTATTCTACATTTTATTATTTTTCTTTTTAAATTTATATCTATTTTTATTTTAATAAGAATTGCAGTTACTTTAGTTTTTTTAATTTAAAAAAGTAATTTGATGAGATTTTATTGATTTATTTTTTCTATAGAAGATGAATCCCGTCAATGAGATAATAGGTGCGATTTATTATTTTTTAAGGGATTTATTTATTTGTTTTGAGAATAATTTCGTCAATAATAAGGTAAGACTGAAGATTTTTTTTGTGTTTTCTTTTGTTTTGTGTGAGTTATATACATTATACATTACATCATTGCTGAGGCCTAAGCTATTAAAAACACGAAAAGAACATTAGCTTTTTCAACACAAAAAAAAAAAAAAAAAAAAAGACATAAGAAGGGACTCATGGATCCGTGTGTAGCCGTTGATTTGAGTGAACCCACGTTGATTGGTTCGTGTGGAACGCGCAGCGATCCATTGGCAAGATGCGAGCTATAAAATTAGAAACGCACATAAAAAGAAATATTAAAATTGTGTTTGAATTAATAAGTACAGGCAGAGGCTTAAAAACTCTACCAATTGTCACATTCAATAATAATAATACAGATAATAAAATAGCAAATATTTTATACGTCCCCTCTCCATCTGCGTTGTCACGTATTCTTCCGCATCATTCGCAACGCACTGCCAGGTATTTAGATCTTATTATTACATCAACACAGATGGCAGAAAAAAAACACTCTCATCACGGCACATCTGTCATGCAGCTGCCACCTATATCGAACCAAAAGGAAAGAAGCTAGGGACCTTAAATAATTTCGCCATGGTGGAATGAATTTGACCCCCCCCCCCTCTTCACCATAATGTGGGAAATGATCGCCCGCCGAAGCAGGGCGCCACGGGAAAATTAGAAAATGGATAATTATACACCGTTAAGACGGCAGTGCAAGGGCAGATACAGACAAAATATTCAGGGTGTATATATATATATATATATATCTGTAATTTCCAAGGCGAGCAGAGGAATCATTCCTCAAGGATGGCACGGCCTAGATTAGTTGCAAGAGCTAGCCTGACAGAACTCAAGGCCTGGGACGGCAAGTCTGCTTCGATGAAGTCCGGGCGCAGCCTTGCCATGGACAACTCTTGCAGCTTGTTCAACAGAAGGTTTGTCTGAGGAACATCCAGGAGGGGACGCTCCTCCCAATTTAACAATTTTAGCTGTGCACAGAAACATAGGGGGGAAAAAAAAAAGGGTTAATGAAAGCCGTGGTTCACGTAAATAATGGCTTATGAAAAGAAGAAATGGAAAAAATAGAATGTGGCTCAATATTACATAACAGTTAAAAATCATTTCACGGTATAATTTGTTTTGAAAATAAAGAAAATAAAGGAGGGGAAAAAAAATGAAGTAGATTGGAACTTGCGCCTGCTTAAATTATAGGCTTATCTATGCTAGCAACCGCTGGGTAGCTCTCTCTCTCTCTCTCTCTTTTTCTCTCTCTAATTTTGCTACTAAACCACATTGCCAAAGTACCAGAGACAATGGAACTGAGGACTTGAAAAGGCTACTTTGCTATCACCAAAGAAAAGCTTACCGAATCATATAGAAGAGGCAGCCAAAACCGTTGAGGTGTAGAAGGGTTTTTCAAAAGCTGCAGAATATGAGAAGAGGAACTCATCATTAATCATGTCTATGAAAAACATTACGGATGCCGAAGTGATGTTCATTCGGCAGAGAACAGAATATACACTAATTCCTTCTATTGAAAATAATCCCTACGTATCCCTATCTGCTGAAGCGATTCATGTCATTGAATTCATGCCGTTTAAGCGTACTTCTGTGACAAATTTGTACTCCTATTCAACGTTACATTACTTTCTGAAACAGCATTAATTATTAGGATATCCAAAGGAACATACCAATACTAGGGATTCAGCAGCTTTTCGAGCAGTGTCAGTAGCAATTCCGTCACGAACCTGATGCAGAGATCTCTTGAAATCCCTATACCTGTGAAACACCCACAATCAGAATTAACTAACATAATTAGATGTCGAGAAGTTAAAAACATGCTTCAACTGAACCAAGGCATACAATTAATTCAGTACATACTTGTGCAGAAACTCAAGCCCTCCAGCAGCCCTAGACTCAGAACCCAACAATTCAATTAATCCCTCCCATTGCTGTAGTCACCAACAGCAAATAATGAGTTCCAAACATGAAATAATCAAATTCCGAAGGTTAGCAACCAAAGATGGACTAATTTAGTGATTCATCTCAACCTTGCTGTAAATCCCATCAGCTCTTTGACCCAACATGATAAAATCAAGCAATAATTACCTTGAAACTTTCTTCAGAGATGGACTTTCCTACAAAATCAAACAACTGCTGAGCAATTCTGTTTAAACGAAATTCATCCCGAGCTTGCTGAAGCCAGAAGACTCCAGAACCTTTCTTCCCATGCTTCCAGTTGTGCACTCCAGCAATCTATTCAAGAGATAACAGAGTTTTTAAGTACTCAAGCCTATAACCATTTTCTCCAGCAAACTTAATTTCTTCAGCAGTAGTTTATGTATGTTTTTATCTTAAACTGTCCGCTATATTTCAAGCAATGCCTTCCTCTATATCAGAATACAAGATATTTGTCTTCACATTCAAAAGAAAAGATGACAGCTTGCAATCACCTTTACATTCAAAAGAAGAAGATGATGACTCGCAATATAACATACCTTCATTATCTTTGAACTAACACTGTCAAGTTCATACAGACGGCAAATCTCTAGGTTCTGCTTAAAAGAAATAAAATTTAGGACTTGAATAGAACAATAAGTTCAAAGCAGGTGCTATCAACTCCAGAAAAAGCAATTTCACAAAAGATAACAGAAAATAAACCTGATCCCAATGATAAATTAACCACCTTGAGGAGTAAATGATTATGCCGTACAGGTTGCTTATACAACAAGATCTCCAACAGACCCATTCCTTGCTTGACACATGATGTCAAGTATATAGGAGCAATCTGTAGAAAGTTAGAAACAACCGGAAAACCTGATCAGGAAATAAGGTTAACATTGCTAGCAAAAATGGGAATAGAGATGTCAAATATACCCGTACCCGGTGGGTATGCGCTTCACCAGTCCCGTTTGGGAAGGGTATGGAGATGTTAATAGCGGGGACGAGAGTGGAGATTTGAAATGTTACCCGAACAGGTACAGGGATGGGTACGATAGTCCCCACCCCGGCCCGTACCCATTTAAATATTTATTTGTTAATTTTGTTGGCGTGGTGGCTCATTTAGAAGTCCCACATCGGTTTCTCACAAAGAAATGGAGGCCTTATGAGGTTATAAATAAAGGCTTTTTCCTCTTTGGTTAAGTGCACCAGCCGAAGTTAAAAATTTATATATATATTTTTAATTTTTATTTAATATATATATGTAATATATATTTTTATTTAACATATATAATATTTATAATAATTTTAAATATTTATTTTATACATATAATATATAATTTGTAATAGTTAGTATATTTGGTAGGTAAACGGGGACGGGGAATTCATTATCTTGTGGGGATGGGTATGAGAAAAAAATTTTTTTCCGAAACGGGGATGGAGACAGAGACGGGTAAGGGTATTGTTAAACGGAGACGGGGATGGGGAAGATCATACCCGGCCCGTACCCGCCCCATTGACATCCCTAAATGTGAAGAATAGAAGATATGGGCAGCCCAAGAGGCGGAAGGCCCGAAGATACAATACAAGGCGTATATTATTGCAATACATAGGTCATCACCATCCATAACTCTAAAGATGAACATCAAAGATTATATATTTCAACATTCTAAGAATCAATTAAGTGAAATCCCCAATTTTCAGCAAAACTGGAAAAAAGGAGTTGTCAGCTGGTTCAGAAATTTCTTCATTTAAGAATGCAGAAGAGCATTATGAAATAACAAACCCAGGAATTCTCTTTAGCCCATTCAGCAAGACCATGTTGTTCCATAGAACAAAACAACTGCTAGGAAGCTCCAAAAACTGAAAGTTACAAGAATCAGATTTTAAAAGTCAAATCAACTCAAAAAACCCTTTAATTATCACTAGCACGAGTATAATTTTTCTGCTGGATGTCTGCCAACTCAGCCACTCTTTTCACAAGGCTTGGACCAGTTTAGTGACACTAAACATGGCACTCAAGTTTCATGCTACTGTCCACAAGACAGCAAAGATAGACCGGAAACTAAATATAAATACATTGAAAAATGAAAACAGATTAAAGTATCGGCTCAACAGGTTCAATATATTTGTCATAGTTCAAGTTTGGTCTCGGCTTGCCAAAAACTTTGAAGAACACTGTTGTTTTCTTTTACGGTCTTCTAAAATAAAGGTGCTACGAGACTCCAGTAGGAATAGCTTCTGAATTCTGATTATTGGCGAACATAAAGGGTCCAATCAGTCTGGTAGTGTCATGAAAACAATTTCTACCACAATGTACTTTGACTAATAATTGTTGAGGCTAGGTCCAACTGCATCTAATAGCAATAGTTTTGTTTGATGCAAGAAGATGATGATACAATAAGCTTTTATGGTTCAAATCTTTTCTTGGAATTAACATTCTTTCATCTATCAACAGAGATTTAGAAAAGTAAGAGTAATATATCTTCTGCAAATTGCACTCACTTGCCAAGTTAATGCATGTGAAGATAGAACTTGAGCATAGACAAGTCGATGGAGCTCCTCCATGCTAATTCCTCCCAGATTATACCGCTCTTCATGTAAAAGAATTTCTGCTTGAGTGCTCCCAGCTGTCAACAATTCTATAGCATGGGCAACCATCCTATCAAAAAAGAAGATAATAATTAATATCAAGTGCGTGTCAAGGAAGTCGGGTAATTAACCTATTGGTTATTGTTTATTACGAACGTATCTGCTTGTTACGCTTTGCTTTATCAAGTATTCAGTGATCAACCACCAACAAAAAGAACAAAAGCACCGTGTTGAAAAGGAAACAGTGAATAAAAACGAAAATAGTCAACAAAGCAGAAAGATGTCTGTGAGCTATTACGTGATAGGTCATTTATTGCCCATCCATCAAACCTGGATCATGTCCATGAACTGCTTACCCTATTTAGATACTACAGATTAAAATGATAGCAACAAAATTTTTTAACTCTAGTGCTTTGTTTCATCTTTAAGCCCTGTTTAATAAAAGAGGAGCTAAAGAAGTAGCTCACCAAGGCCCAAATGATCTTGAACATTCCGCTAACACAACCTGAGCGAGAAAGAAAAACCAGTCAGGTAAGAATAAATCCTAGAATAACTTTAAAACAAAATAAATAACTAAAGCATCTCACTAGTGGTTGGTGATTCACATTCCTCACCTCTGTATTTTCTCCTAGAATTCCAAGCATGAGTCCCATCAACTTATGGGGACAAGACATTGGTTTTAAATGCATGCACTTCTGAGCTAGGTTGTACATGCTCTCTAAACCCTGATTCAGGAAATGAATTGAATTCTAGTTTATTTTCCCAGTAAAGCATGCAAGACAAGACAGCAAATGAACAAAAGTACTACGGCTATAATTGCCTACACAATTACAAAAAGCAATTGTATAGCTTATATGCAACAAAATAAGAAGATAAATGTAGGCACTGACCGTTGTTAATGGTCTAACGTATAACAAGTGAGAAATATGCAGCTCTATCCAATTACATGTTGCAGAAAAGAGAATATTGGCATTTCCCAGCATGATCTGTAACAAGTTTTTCAAGCCTTCCCTCGTCTGACTGTGATCGCATTGAACCCAGAATGCGCTGCAGTCCAGCTTGGTTATTTGTGCTCGCCACTTCTCCCATGCCTAGTAGAACATGCATTGGCTATTTAAAAAAAAAAAAGAATTTATAAATTGAAGTACACAAATAGCCAAACTTACCTTAACAAAATCAGGCTTGGCTCTAAAACATTCACCTAACTTTCCATCTCCCAATCTGGGACGCATTCGTGGCATTTTTGAAATCAGTACAGCAGCTGCTTCAACCAGTCCGTTCTCTGTCTGTTTCAGTACATGGAAAGCATGCTGTGTTAGTTGTAGCAACATCATTACCAGTTATTTAACTGGAGTAACTTTTTTCACTTTTTATTTCTTCATCTATCTGTATTATTATTAATTTATTTGTTTATTTTGGGTAAGCAAGATAGCTGAAGCACATTCAAGGAGTTGATTAATTTGAAAGATGAAACTTGCACAACAAACAACAACGCATTTTTTTTTAAATAAAAAAGGAGAAAAATAGAAGTCAAATTCAGACAATAGATAAGACTTGAGTATTTGCGTACCAACCAATTTTTTATAGACTGATTTTTTTCTTTGTATTTTATTTTATTTTTTGTTTTCCCCTTTGCTTCTATAATTCTATTTGACGGCACAAAACACATATTAAAGACATCAAGCTGCCATCTCCACCAATTCCAACCCCCCCCCCAAAAAAAAAGAGAAAAAATAATTAAAAAACCACGCGCGCACATCCCCAAAAACACGCACATATAGAACTTACTGCTCATTTTAGGAGTCATCCCAGGTATTACAAAGTCAATTCTCTGGAAAATGGAATGAATATTCCAGAACTACAAGGAGGATGATATGGCAGAAGAGGACAAACTAAAAAATGAAAATTTTTAAAATAAGCAAGCAAGCATGAATGCAAACCAATAATGGAGACAAGAGTGAAAGTTGAAGGAGCTGGTTTTGCCCTGTGGATGGAACATATATTATACTAACAAAATATATGAGCACACAATTATGAAAGTAGCTTCACTAGGGAAAATGAAGAAAATTTGAGCAATCAAAATCTGGGAGAACCCAAAAAAAAAAAATTCAAGAAATAAGATGGATATAAAATACAACAAGTTGCAAAGGATCAAACAAAGAGAATTTGCATAGGCAAAGCAAAACTGGTAAAATAAAACATTACTATGTGGAGAGCATATAGCCTGAGTTAACTACTCATGTTCATCTCTCTCTCATTAATAAACTTGTATTGCCTTTTACAAACCTCACGGTTCCCAAGCTGATCGAGCTGATAAGATCCATGCAACCGCAGCATTTTCACCTGGAGGTGAGAACTACAAATATCAGGCATATTCCACAAAGTGCATCTTTCATTACTTCTCATAGCAGCATGCAAAACACCAATAAATAATTTGTGCAGAACAACAAACCGCAACATCTAGCCAGCCAACTGCCAATGCTGATGACATTGCTTCCCAGTATTTAGGATTATCTTCAACTGCCTGTGTCATCATCAAACGATAAATTGAGCATCTTTAATTGCCTAAGAAGAATGACTTAAAATAAGATTTGATATTATCTTCATTAATGCAAATTGAAACCATTAAAACAAAACTCCAATAACCAACCATGAAATATTTTTCACAAAAACAATTTTGATAAGAGAAGTTCTATTTCAAAGGCTCCATCACCAGCCAGGTTGCCTGAACAGTGAAGTGAGTATCTAGTTAACCTAGAGTGTCACATAAGCAACATATTTTTTTAAATGGTGCATGCATACCTGCTAAAAGAGAAAAAAAAAAAAAAAAAGAAACAAAGTTCAAAACAGAAAACTAGACAGCTTTCACACAATAAACACATGACCCAACCGGATATTCAGTTAGTTAATTGAAATCAGCGATGCTATCATAATCTGCTACGAACTACAGTCAAATACTGAAGTTTTTTATTTTTTTTTCTTTTTAAGGATAAAATGGAAATATACCAGTCTAATAGCAATTCAAAATAAAATTGAAGAAACAAATTGGACTGTAACATCAGGATGAGCTCAAACCTGTAAACTAACAAGTTCTTTTTGAAAATTGACAAGATTTGAATGAACTGTAGGCTGAGTTGCAGACAGTAAGCTATCATATTCCTGCAGGAAAGGCAACATTTTGGAATCCCTCCATGAAAATAGAAAACACCAAATGGACTCAAAATAAAAGAGAGGTCATTACAGCTAACCAATCAAGAAGCTGTTCAGGGGTCCACGCTTGAGATTGCTTGTCTGCATAAAATATTTCCATCAATTCCCATGCAGCTTTTAAGCAGGTTGGCTCCTCAACTTTCTATAAAAGATGTGTTTATAGATACAACTGGTGTTAATTTGGATACAGCTAAGGAAGTTTTTTTCACAGGAGAAATTGATTCAACATCAAGCCCCACGTGTCATACATCCAAAAAGCCACAAAAATATAGACTTACCTTTAAAACTGTCCTTGGATCTTCAATCACTGAACTAGGTGGCAACTTTTGACCCCCAAGAAGAGAATTTATGTCACTGCTGTACTCCATAACATATTTCCACCTAATTATGTAAGTGCAATTTATCAAAATACAATCGTCGGAGTGTGACTCTTATGTTTAGATTCAAAATAATGACTAGCAAGCACCATAGAGTTATTTGTGAAATGCATGGACAAGCAAAAATCAAAGGAAAAATAAAACTGAAACTGCACATTGCTTCCATGCAATTGGCAACAAGTAGTTTCTTCAATGAAACAATGTTCAAATTCACGTTATTATAAGGAATAGAAGTGGTGCTCGCCCGCTGCCTTTGGACCTTATTTTAAGGCATCAGGGTAAAACAAAGACCTGAAATTCTTCTCATGTTGAAGTGGAATTGTACTGAATTTTATTCAAATAAAAATAACTTGCCATAGAAACCAATTTTCATAGCTCAGTCTCACACCAATTTACTTTTTCCTTTTCTATGGTCGTGAAATATCCTGTCTTTTAGCCTCAGAATTCCAATTCTATACAGTTATTTCATTATTTTTATCCACTGAGAGTATTCACTTAACTGCACAAGCTCCTATTATCCTAATTTACATCAGACAGCATCCTAAATTTCTCAATACTTTGCAAAAAGCGTTAAAGATGTCAATCACAACAGAAAGGCTCTCTCTCTCTCTCTGTCTCTGCATTAAAACTTTCAATGCAGATAATGAGGGAAAAATAACTGAGATTGCTTAGAGCAAAATACAAAATCAGCAATACACACTGTATATATGTTGTATGAGTGAACTTGTTAACTATACGCATGCATATGTGCATATGCAATTGTGAATAATATAATTGCAAATATGTTCAACTGGATTACCACTCAGCGTCATACGGAGAAGGGCTCGCTGACATTTTCGACAGCGCTGACATCGAGTTCTTCCGGCTCTGGAGCAGAGCAAAAGGAGAGACAGAACCACAGGCAATCCTCCGCCACTGTGCTTCGTCGATCTCGCCAACTCCATTGCCGAGCTTCACTTCCACCACTCTCCCCCCAATTTCACTGTCATCAGCTTCGGTCTGAGACTTCCGGAAAACCGACACGCGAAGGGAGTTTCCACGGGACCAAGAGATGGAGAGGCGAGAGATTGGAGGCTTGAGGCCGTGGTGGAGCGGGTAGACGGCGGAGTCTCGGACTTCAGGAGAGAATGGGACGAGAGATGATTCGCCGGGATCTGAAGCGATGCCGGGCATCTTCGTCTAAGAGCTTGCCGGAATATGGTGGCTTCAACGGGCAGATACTCTAGGGTTTTTGGAGGGGTTTCCCACTTCCCTAGAGCAAAATTTCATAGGAATCAAAGCTACAGTGATTTGAAACTCCCGTCGACGGTGACTGCTAACATGCGCGGGGGACGTAACTGCATTATTAAGCTATGGGTATGCTTGGTTACGAGAAGAGTCGTAATATTTTCTGGAACAATTGGTTATTCTTCGATCTTGAAATCGGCCTCCTTATCCGCGTAGTAGGTTAAAATGTATATTTATTACTTTTTCTTAATATTTGTCCAATTATAAATAATTATTTTTATCACTTAAAATTTATAGTTATATTTTTTACTTGAAATATATTTCTTACAATTAAATTCTTCCCTTTTTTAACTATCATTGTTCAATAAAAATTGGTGTGGTCCATATGAAAAAACTAAATAAAATATATATTTTATTTTTTTTAGAGATTATATAAAATGTTGACAACGCAATTGAAATCTTCTAATATTAAAAAGAAAAAAATTATCTTTTCATATTATAATCTAGTTTCATTTTCAAGAGCAATTTGGATATTAACTTATATTATTTAAATGGGTAAACGAGACACATCATTTGATTTTTTTCATCGACCATACTATTTTTTCATCTAACATTGATGGCTTAGATCAAGAGGTTGTTTGGTTGAATAAAAGTTGAGGAGAAGTATCATAAAAGTACAAAGATATGACATAAAGGTAATACGTGTTAAAATTTTATTGAAAAAAAATACAAAAAATAGTTTAAAGTTTGGTAACTTTTGATATTTTTTTATCGCCCAAACAGGGCCCAACAAAATGATTCAATTGTATCAAATATTTTTAAAATAGAGAATGTTAGTAAAAATTTTAAGTATAGAAAATAATTACTTGTTATTAGTTAGATATTAAAATTACCTTAAATTATTTACGAAAATACTTATTTCTAGAAACCTTTGTTAACTATATTTTCACATAAACATATTTTTTGAAAATAAAGAATGATATATTCTTTACACTGAAAGCCAAAATTTAGGTTTAAATTGCCAATCAATAGCTGGTGCTTTTTTTTTTTCTTCTCCCTTTGGATCGACAACATTTTTTTTTTGTTTTACATAATTTTTTTATTTAATAGAGCATTTGGAATGACAAAAAATAAGACAAAGTGAGATAATTAATTAATTGAGATAATTTGTGAATTCGTAATTCGTATAGTAATATAAAAAGTGTATAATTTTTGAAGATTTTCAAAAATTTTTAAAATTTTTCAGTATTTTATATTGTGCCAAACGGGTCTTAAATTTAAATTTTTTTATTATTTAATAGTTTTTAAGCATATTATTATTCACATTAAGTAGGAGAATCAATGTAAAACAATTTTGTATTCCTTTCCGAAAAAAAAAATGTGGACCAATTTTGTTTATATGAATTCCTTTTATTCATTTAATTTTTTATTGTTTTAATTTCTTTTAAATTCTTCGCATCCGGATGCATGATACAAAAGTTTTGATTATTGAAATTGGAGCACGACATTGATAAATAGAAAGAGGTAATTAATACAAATTTAACATTTGTATTTGAATTAACAATTTACAAAAAAAAAAAAAAATTGATAGATATTCTAAATCTAAAATCTACACTTTATTATGCATACATCTTTTCAATCAATACATGAGAGATTGCTGCCCTCCCCCATTTCCATATTATTATCATCTTCTTCACTAACAAAAGCTGAGAGGTTCAAGTACTCCTGATGATCATCAGCCCTGTTGTTTCGCCATCTCGCCCTGCAAATCACGCAAGTAGTTGACCTCCTCCTGCTTCTCTTCCACGTCATCAAGCATTCCTCGTGAATCGGATTCCGACACGTCCGACACGCCACGACCACCTTCTCCCCGGCACTTCCCAACTCTTCCAGGCAAACCGGACAAATCGCTCCGTCTTCTATCCGGACGCCAGCCGCCAGCGAACTACTTGCTTGCTGCTGCTGCTGCCGCCTTGCCTCCAAGAAGAGCTGATGAAACTTTTCTCGAACACTCGCCCCTGCTAAATATTCCGGCGACGTGGGCGTCGTTAGTAGCCGGCTCAGCTCGCACGGCCGGAGAGTCCTACGCCGTAGACAACCGTCCTCGAGAGGGACGCCCAAAACGCGAATGAGGATGAAGAGGATGTGCTTGCAGGGGACTGTGCGGTCGGGGCAGGTGCAAGATGGGTTAGCAGATAAGGTCACCGTGTAGACGTTTCCGGTGGCGCCCAATACGAAGAAGTCGGATTCTGAGCGGTGGAGGAGGCGGAGGCGGTGCTGGATGGCCCTGACTATCCGGTCCTCCACTGGCTGTGTCGGGTGGTGGTGGTCCGGCTGGGACGAGCTGGAGCTGGCGACAGACTCCGTTGGCATAGAGATGGAATTGTGGGTGTTACGATTAATGAGAAAATTGCAGGATGGGATATATGCTGTTGGAACGCGTTTAGTGGAGCGAATTTGTATGAGATTCTTTGGATATTTTTATGGGACAAGCGAGGGATAGCGGCAGGGTAGGGAGAGTGGTTTTGAGTTGGGCAATTTGAAGACTCGGGCTTTGTTTGACAGTTGAGCCCCCGTGGGTTCATAAATTAAAGGATTAAGATTAGAAAAAGACTTAGGACATGTTTGGTGACACTAAAAGTCATTAATTTTAATTAATTTTTATATTTTTTTCTATTAAATTTTTTTACATATCACGTTTATATTACATCTTTCTATTTTTATTATATTTTTTGCCATATTTTTTTGCCAACCAAACAACCCTTACTCAATTGTTTGTTAATTAGCCTCGGGACATGGTTGTCCCTAAGGCACGCCGTTGTTAATACCTCGATCCATGGGATTAGATGTCCCAAAAGGTTATGCAAAGGCATGGCGTGGACCCTTTGAAAGCACTCACCAGAGAGAAAAGATAACAGCACATGGATGAATTGAATTGGTCAAATTCAATCCGTGTGATGTTGGGATACAGAAAACTTGTAGGTAACCTTGTGCGTATATGTGCTCGTGCCTTGGGAATGAGATAAGATTCCATGATGCCGGGAATATGTTGGTGAACAGGTAAATAGATTGTTCGACTCTGGACGTAAATAAGTTTGGGTTATAAACTAACGAGTCAATTTGTTTACTTATAATTAATCGGGTTCGTGCTTTTTTGAGTTACTTGTGAGTTTTTTTGGTTGAGATACTAAACGTATGTATTGTCAAAATTGTGTTACTTTTCAAGTTGACTCTGTATTTTTGGAGTTGACGCATTTATGCTCCATCTGGACTAATAAAAAAACTCTCAAAAATGATGAAAATGTTAAAAAATTTCAAAATTTATTTACTTTTTATTTCATTATATTAATTACGAATTCACAATTTATCTTATTTTATTTTATTTTTTATCACTCCGAACACACCCAATGTGTAATCAATAACACATTATGTATATTAAATTGGTTACGCATATCGTGTCATGTAGTAAATTAATCATTATAATGTTTGATATTTTGACACAATTAATTAATTTCCCGTGTAGTAAATAGATGATTATAGTTGGTATTTGGATGATAAAAAGAAATAAAAACAAAAAAATAGTGTAAAAGTGACATATGATAAAATTTAATTAAAAAAATTAATAAAATGTAAATTTTTTTTAATATTTCTTTTTGATAAACCAAAATTCTCATACTATTTGATTACTCGGCTAATAAATAGAGCATTATAGTATTCGTAATTACCATATCCGAGTTTATCCAAGTAGTCAAATATATGACATATGAACATTTGATTTAATAGAAAGTGTTCAACACAATACAATAACGTAGAATATAACATACACATGACATGATTTGTTATATGATTAGGTTTGACCGGGATGAAGACAGCTGGAAATGTATGATTGGTATTGTAATTACGCATTAATTGTAATTCTTTTGCGTGCGATTATGGATAAACAATTTGGTACTTCTGATGTCTTAACGTAATTGAATTGTGTATGAAAATATTTTGCATTGCACACAATGTTAAGACGGAATCTATGCGAATCTTATTTAAGTAGTTATTATTATTATTATTATTTTTTTTTTTTGGTGACGGGAAAAGGTCTTTTTGACCCACCGATCTATAAACTCTCGGGAGAATCAGCGCATTCCACCACTACGGTCCCCCACTTAATTATCTGATTTGCCTAAGAAGAGATTCGAACTCGCGACCTGGATAGATCACCTAGGTCTTGAACTCGACCCCTACTCCACTGAATCAAGCTAGCGATGGTTATTGTTATTATTATTGAAACAAAGTAAATTATGCAAAAAAATACTGATTTTAATATCTTAAACTCAAAAAAAAAAAATTGATATTCTTCTATTTCTTATTTAGTCCAATGTATGAAATCAAAAAAATAAAAATAAAATAATCTTCTTTGAGCTCTCATAAACATTTATTTTAAGTTTTGAATCTTATCATCTAAATACTATCGTTTGTGTGTGTGTGTGTGTGTTTATTCCTAAGGTAGTGTTTGTTTTATTAAAAAAATATTAATAAAATAAAATTTATGATGATTGTTTATTTGAAAAATTTTCCATAATTTAAAAGTTTTATCAAAATCCTACAAAGATTTTTTAATATATATATATATATATATTTTGGGTTTATATATAAAAACAAATCATCGAATATAATTTGGTATATATGCAAAATTATGTTTCCACGTAAACTTCAAAAAGTTTCTTATCATATTTTATAGACCCTTTTCCCAAAAAAAAAAAAAAAAAGAAAAATCTATTCCTATTTTTTAGGTACTCAAGGATCCAAGCACGCCACTGTTGGGCTTAGACATTGATAATTCTTATAATGTGTTTGGTTTAAAAGAAATTTTGAAGAAAAAAAAATGATAAACGAAGAATTCAAAGAATGAACAATTTTCTCTTGTTTGACTTGAGGGATAAATGGAATGCGACAAAAGGAGAGGAAAAAGAAAAAACAATGTGGAATTAATTTTTTTTTTTTTTTCAACTGGGGAGGAAAAGAGAGAGAGGAGGTAAAAAACAAAGGAAAATTAGAGAAGATTTAAAATGTGGGCATCACTTATTTAAACTCAAATTTTACACAATTTTAATTGTAATATATATAAATATATACGTACATATTTTCATTTATTTATCTCTCTAGTCAATTAACATTGGGGGAAAAAAAATTCATCTTAAAATAAGGAAAAATTAACTACTTATTTTATTTCATTTTGTCATAAATAATAGAAATGAATCGAGTTACTCACGAATTATTCAAATTCAATTAAAAAAAATTCGACTTGAGGTCGGTTAGTGACTAAAACGAGATCAAATTGAAGTTGATTCGTAATTTATTTAGATTTGAATTCGACACAAAACTCGCGAGAAAATTCGATAAAATAATATATATATATTTTAACGATATTTTTATAATATTTTATTTATTATATTTTAAAATAAAACAAAATCATTTTAATTTAATAAAAATATTTATAAAACAACGTTGAAACGAAATTCTTTTTAATTAAACTAAACTCGTGCCTATATAAAAATTTAAATCCAACTTAAGCTCGACACAAAAAGATCGAGTCCGGCATAAACGAATTAACACCTGACTCAATTTAACTGGTTTCCAATCTTATTATCCATTCTTCTTACCCAGCAAAATATTATTAATTTTTTAGCATCCACAGTCTACCTATTAGAATTTTCCCGGAAAAGTAAAACCCTAACTAAAACCCCTCTCTCAGCTGTATTGCATTCATCTGGAACTATCCTTGGAAAACCCTAACCCTATTACAGTCTCTCTTCAATGGCCACTCGCTATCGCTCGATATCCAGACCAGCCTTCAACCTTCTGAAGTCCACCATAACCGCATCCACAGCCAAACCCAAGCCGCAATCCATGCCTTCTCTCCCCACCCATTCCTCATCCCCACCGCTTCGGAGGCAAATCCTTCAAACCCTTCTCGTACTTTTCTCTTAATCGGCGTTCTCGTACCCATGTTTATCTTCAATCGAAGTTCGATTTTTTTGACTGTTGGTTTTGAATTTCAGGTCGGTGTCGCAATTGCGTTCTCTTCCATCTCTGCTTCCGTTGCACACAGCTGTCTCTTCCGCTCGACTCACCTCGTGTCTCGGCCTCGATTCCAAGGGCTCTAGGTCGTTGTCTCAGGGTATGCTCTGCAGTGCAAACCCAGGAGTTTGATATTTTGTGTTGTATCTCTGTAAGCAACATTCTTTTTTGTAAATTAATTAGCGTTTCTGTTATACGCATTGTTCCTTTCAATCAGAGCAGTGTGATCTTTGTTTGATGTTTGTGCGTTTTGTGAATTTTCTTTCGTTTTGGATTATCTTTTTATCACTGTTTCTGTAGTTTATTAGCTCTTATTTTTTTCCCTACGGCTCTTATATCATTTTTGTATATTTGGTTAATCTTAAAGACAATATGATTGTGATTTTATACCATGTTACAATATGTTAGAATTTTATTTTTGCAGGTTTTTAAAGAAACACTCAGCACTTTCTAAAAGTAAAAATTTCTAATTCCAAGTAACGTACTCCTTTTTAGAAGTTAAAATAAAAAATAAAAAAATAGAGCGCTCATGCCTTATATCAAGAGTCAAGTAAGTCAGTGGATCATTTTTCTTAGTTTGCATTGGATTTTTTCTTTGCTTGGTTGGAATCCTAGTCATCAAAAGTTGTCAGAAGCCAAAATAAAAATGAAGTTTCCACTTATGAATTAGATGTCCAAATAAACTAATCAAGGCTCAACCAACTCTTTAGACCATAGCATTCTGGAAATTGAAAATTGTACATATCCATTTATAATGGGATGTCCATATATGGCACCTCAAATAAGTAGTTGACTATACATCAATATAGAGAAAATTTGTGGGTACCATCATGCGTTCAACGTGGCACAACCCAACAAGGTCTACATGTCTGCCTTGTGAGGAGATAGGTAGACCCATAGTTGCTTTTGAAGTAGTTCATGTCACTTGGCACAACATTTCTTACCTTGTGGAGTCGCTTGAATCGACCTACCTCTAGGCTTCCAAAGGACCCTTTGCTCAAGATGACCATACATGTATTTCCCCCAGTTAGCCATTGGGCTTGCCTCCACCTCCAAACAAGCACTTCTCTGGAGAGTAACTTGATCCTTCAATTATCCATTTAAAAAATTACTTAAATCTTGAAGCATTATCTTTTGATAAGAACCCTCATTCGATATCACTCATGAGGTCAGTCAACTAGAAACAAAAGTTAGGGCTCACCAAGCTACTAGGCCCCTCCCTTGAGGGACTACACCTCAACCATCCACAAGAGAGAAAGAGAGAGAGAGAGAGAGAGAGAGATGCATTTAATGCACTTGATCGAGGAATGCTCCCCTACCTACCAAAAGGGTAGATGTCTCCCACCTGTTAGGCAATAGCCTTTGTCAATGAGCATCTCAGATTGGTAGATTGGCTTGCCAAAGTTGCTCTACCATGACAAAGGATTCTCTAGCCATCCCCCATTCTACCCCCTCCTTATGAACCTTGTTAGGCCTCCTTTAGATGACCAGACAATTGACTTGGTTTAATGCCCTAGGGCAACCACTTAAGAATACTAAAACTCCCTTATCTACTCCAAGACATTCAAGACCCTCACCAACACCTGGGCTCTTTCTAGAATCATTTTCCTTTCTCTTGGACGCTTTGTTCTTTACCTCACATCTCAAGTGGCTCACCAAGTCAATAGTGAACGACTGTCTCTTACTTCCCATAAGAGACACTTTCTAGCAGATCGCCCCCAAGTCCCTCTGACATACATATAATGGCCTTCCTTGCTACATTATTTTAAGACCAAATACCATTTAATGTCTTTCGCCTTTACGTGTTAAAACTTGAAAATTCACCAAAGATGTTGATGATAATGATATGAACAAGTGAAGTTAAAACAATCACAACAAATGCTTTTTTATAGGCTTGCTATCAAATTTTGAAAACTTGCATATTTGGTATTCCCGATGCATTGATTGATACCCTGCATTATTACTGCACGGTGACTACTTTGTTGCTGAGATAAGTTCTATGATTACAATACAATGAGTAGTTCAAGTATATGCATTTTAAAAAGAGAAATCCATATTTGCTGAAATAATAAACTAATGCATGTCTATGGGAGCTAAGGAAGTTTATTATGATGTATGATGTCGTAGGGCTTTGCTAATTTGTCATTATCGAAATTCTCACACAGCATCTCTGCATGCTAATCAATAAAAAATATTATATGATATCCTGTTTGTTTAGGTTTGTTGAATAATTACCAAAATACTAAAATCCCTTATTTTTATTTTTTTTTAAATCTCTCTCTCTCTCTCTCTCTCTCTCTCTCTCTCTCTCTCTCTCTCTCTCTCTCTCTCTCTCTCTCTCTCTCTCTCTCTCGCGATCAATCGATCTAAGTTACTAATGACCCGTATCGATGGGGCATTTGTCACTGGTGTCTAATGGTTAGAACATGCTAAAAATAACATGAAGCTAGTGAGTTCTCTCTCTCTCTCTCTGAGTATAAGTCTCTTGGTCTAAATTACTAATGACCCGTATCGATGGGGCATTTGTCACTAGTGTCTAATGGTTAGAACATGTAAATATAATTTTAAGATTTATAAAGAAATAAGAACTGATTAACTGCTGTCTTAATCAAAATACCAGAGTGACTAACATGCATCCTTTTTGGGCTATCTTTCACCCAAAAGTCAATCGTGTTAAAATATTTTGTACAGTGAGATAAGATGGGTAGCATAAAGAGATTAGCAACTGAATAATGCAGTATTCAAATGTCATGGATTAATGCTTATTAACGGAATTTGGCAAAGTAGTGCTTTGCATCAGATTAAAAAATGCATAAGAGTGATTCAAGATCTTTGAGAATTTAAAGCGAACCATCCATTTTGGGAGAACTACTAGGATGATGAAGTTCAATTATAGCATTGGAAAGAGAGCTATCACAAGGGTTGGCCTAATAGGCTCCTCTTGACCTACATATATTGTCTCCTTCCTCGGGGGATTATCATTACTACGACCTACATATATTGTCTCCTTCCTCGGGGGATTATGATCACTACAACCATGTCCGGAACTATACCCTTTTCTATGATCTTTATCTCTTGCTCTAGACTACTTTGATTCTCACCCCACGGACTTCTGGTGACCTTACTATAGATGACGATTAACATTGTTCTTGGACAGTTAGATCACCCCTTCAATGTTTGATCACCCACAATAGTAAGCAGGGGTACATTAGTGGCATATGTGGTCTTTGTAAAAGTAAGGTCCGGGAGGTTCATATGCTTAGAAATAATAAACATTCTCGGAAAATGTATGCATGTCTTCTATAATGTGGTTGTAAGGCATGTCTGTTATCAAGAAAACAGTGCATACCACATGGTAACAATCCGTTTGGATGGTGTGAAATTGGGGGGGGGGGGGAAGAGAAGAGCAAAGAATCCGTCACTTGTTTGTGATTTTTTCTAAGGAAAGAAAAGAAAAGAAAAGAAATGGAAAGAAAAGAAAAGAAAATAAATGGAAAGAAAAGTGAGTATTAAAATTTTAAAAATTTCATCCTCCCAAAAGTGAGCAGAAATAGAAAGGAGAGAAAAATGAATTAATGAAACTTCTAAAATGACATAGTTGCCCATAAAATAAAGAATAAGAAAAAGAAAAATTACAAACATATTCTAGGGCTAGAGAAAGAAAGTCGTTATCCTTCATCTCTTGAACTTTCGAACAAATAGAAAGAAAACATTATCATCTCTCTCTTTTCTCCTCTTCTAACTAATGTTTTCTTTTCTATCCTAAACTTACAAACAAAGCATAAGTTGGCAATTCAATGTAATTATTATCTGTCTTGTATTATTTTTACTTGGGGGTTTTGCTTTGTGTGAAAAACAATGGCTTCCGTGCTTGATCATGCTAGTTTCATCCTTGGGCAACCAATTCCTTCTGATTAGCTGTGTGTTAGATTTGAAGTGTGCAATGGTCTTTTATTTCTAACTCTTGTTTATTGCTGTTCATCGATCTAAGATTTGCTCATATAAAATCTACATGGAGCTCTGCGTGACTAATTGTTTGTCTGGGATAAGTGAAGTTAGTTTTTAGAGGTACAGCTGATTGGCCGCCTAAAGTTTAACTGGCATTTGTGCAACTAAGCATACCGAACATCTGATGTCACCAATCTATCAAACTACATCTACGTGCATTATTTTTGTTCTCTTTTCTATCTTCCACTTTGTTTATATTTCTTTTCTCAATTAAATTGCGAGAATTAGATCCCTGACACTCAAATATTTACTTAAAGCAAAATTTGTTTAGGTACTGCTAATAGTATCTTCATTCCTTATTATTAGTAAGTGCACTTGAGAATCCTTATTTATTGTCCCTGTTGACTGTTCTGAAAGAAAAGTAAGGTTATGGGGGTAGTCTCTCAGTCTCACCCTGCAAATTTGATTTTATGATCATTCTGCTTTTCAACTTATGGATACAATTATATGTTTGATCATACTGGTGAGTTAATTGGTATTTGAGGAATGCATGTTTACTTGTGCTGAAAGCTTCCTCAATTTATGTGTATGGCCGGCCCATGTGACTAGTTCATGTAACTGGAAAAAATGTTCATAGTGGTTCTGGTGCAAAAAAAATTAAGTGGTTTTGATGTGCATTATATTTCTCAAGGTGCCTATGTTATGCATATATTATCTTTCTATTTTCAAATGATGATATAGTAACTTTGGCTAACAAGAAATGCTGGGCATGAATCTTTTGGCAATCAAATCTGGTTCAAACCATTGCTTTAATTGGTTGACTTACAAGATATTGGCTCTGAGCTTGTGCCTAGATTTGCATTCTCCAGCTTTGAGTGAAAATTTTTTGCACTAATTACAATTGTTCAGTAAATTATCAGTCTTTTTGCAGCAAAAATAAACATTCATTCTTAATTTCTCATGTGTTTGTTGACTAGAGGAGCAAGCTAAAGTGGAAAGGCCCTCACCCACACAAAAGGCCATGGTTTTGAGTCATCTCAACCACCTTCCTCTAATAAAAAATATTTACTTATAAGAAAAATATTAAAAAAAATGTAATGTATTTTTCTTGTAATTTGACTTTGTTCTGTATCATTCCTTGCTTCCCAAAATCTTGTCCAGAACATCATGCTCTTTCTTATAGTCAATTTAGTTTATATCACGACCGTCATGCTCTTTCTTATTTTGCTCATTCTCAACTGGTTTTTTATTGATTCATTTGACTTATATATTCACCTTTTCTAAATGTTTGGTCGTGTATAATATGCTAATTTGATGCATTTCTTCTCTCATTATTTTTCAGAACTAGGTCTCTGTGTGCCGCGATAAGGGACTGATATTGAAGACAGGAAAAAATATGATTCCATTGATGATAGCCTTGGTTTTTCTTCTACGGTGATGTCTTTTACATGTGCCTGATGAATTTATTTTTTGGGCAGATTATTTATTGGTGAGAGACGCGTAGCACTTGAAATATCTGAAATTTTCGCAATCTCATCTTGAATATTTAACAGCAAGAACCACATTTTCTCTTCCTATTGCATAAATTGCATGTAATAGCATGGTAATTGTTCTTCCGGTGAATTTTATATGCTATGTAACGGCATAGTTATTGCCATTCAACCTTGCAATAAGGTCTCTCATTCTGAGTATGGGTCTTTTTGTCCCAGTTGAGTAGAATGATTTGGAATCTCAGATTATATTTTTCTTTGAAATTTCGAATGTGAAATTATAGTAGTAATTTTAATCCTTCTGAAGGAGGACAATAGTTGGGAAGTATAGTTTATTTATAATTTGCAAACCCTTCCATGAGGGTTGTGACCTCTCTTTCGCAATATGGATGCCTTGTGTGCAATATATCCCTGCATGTTACTTATCAGAAAGAGGAAAAAAGACTATTGTGCCACATGATAAGTTTGTTTATATATATATATATATATATGCTTGAAGACTGTTGTGCCACATGGTAGGATGCTTAATATATGTGTATTTGTATATATATAATGTGTATGTTTAAGTGGGTAACGTGAAGTGAGGTGAGAGAATGTGGGGAGGTTGATGATAAGTCTCTTGTAATGTCTCCCATCCCTTAGAAAGGGCCCTTGGACCCTGCATTCATGTCTTAATGATACCAAAACACTTGCATGTGAACCCCCCCCCCCTCTCTTTATCATAGATAGATATGTATGTGTGCCTGCTTCTTTACCCCTTTCTTTAGCCACTCTTCAGTGCATGCTTTTATAGAACCAAGTGCTGTGCTGATAATTCTACCGTTTCTGGAATTCTGTTGGCGGGTTTTTTAGATTCAGTAGCAGCGTTACAATTCAATAATCTACTAAAAAAATAAGTGGAAGCACCCTGGTGTAATATGTGTGTATAGATCTTTTTTTTTTTTTTTTTTGGTAATTAGTGTATAGATCGATATATAAGATTATGTGTGACTATGTATTATAAAATTTGAAAAATAATAGTTACTATGATTGTATAAACAGTACTCTCTTCACTATGAATCCAGCATTTTCAGGGGAAAGGCTACTTTAAATTGGGTAGCCTATGAACCTTTTTCTCTCTGGACTGTATGCATATATTGCTGGCCCATTTATTGAATCTGCTGGTTCAAGCTGTATGCGTTGGGCGAGCGTTCATTTCATTTAGATTTACAGCTCAAAAGTGTGCCTTCCGTACCGTTGATTGCCTCTAACAACTAAGAATATATGTATATATATGTATATATCAAGAAAGCATATGATTGAACAGAAAAACTAAATAGGATGTGCAAAAGAAAGTGTTTTACTCGATGCTTATCAAATAACAAAATTGAGTTGAGGATTGAGGTGTTTAGCCTTGTTTGTTAATAATTTTGGTGAGTTTAAAATGTTGTTTTTAAACTTATTTGTTAATAGTTTTGGCAAGCTTGACCTTAAGTTGAACTTTTATTTGAGTTTGAAATTATTTGTTCGAATTGGACTAGTTAATCTATTAACAAGTTTGAACTCGGTGTAGTTATAACAAACGAAATTGCTTGCGAGTTTTGGTCAACTTTGGTTATGAGTTTTTATTAAACTTGATTATATATATATATATATATATAATAAAACATAATATTTGATGTGACATTTATGTATGTGACAGTTGGATGGCTAGGGAACTTGGGTGGGCTTTTTTTTGGGGGAGGGTGTTGGTGTTGGGCGAGAGGCTGTTAGCGCGCTGTTAGATTCAAATTTAAAAATTTTTGTATATTATATTTAAAAAAGTATATTTAAATTTGTTAAAAATATTTAAAAATATAATATTTATAATAAATAAAAAAATTATATACATTTATTAGATAAAATCAACTAAATTTTTTTATTTTAAAAAAATATATTTAAGCTTTATTAAAAAAAATTAAATTTTAAATATATACACGTTTATATTATTTGTGTCATATAATAAGAAAGTTTAAAATTTTGAATTTGAGATATTTTTAACTGTTGGATTTGCTCAATGGATAGAGTTATTTTTCTTTTTCTCTCATTCTTCTCATATTTTTCAAATAATTTTTATATAAAAATATTTAAAAAAATGTGATAATATTTGTAATAAACAAAAAATGTGACAAACACTAATCTCTTATGATTAGTGATTTTTATTTTTATAATTTATTTTTACACTTTTTATATAAAATTTTTTATAAATTTAAATTTAACTATTTATATACTAAATTATAATAGATAATTACTAGTATATATATATTAATGAATAAGTTTAATAAATAAGTTGACCTTTCTAACTTAATAAATAAATTTTAAATTAATGCGCATAATTTTTAATTAGACTTCCATTTTTAGTTCTTCGTAAAAATTCAAGATATTGAAGCCTAAAGGTAATCCATGTTGTGGCAATTGGTGGTTGGTGTGATGAAAATCACTAAAAATTTTGAAAATTTATAAAAATTTTTAAAATTCTTTAACACATTTTACACTTCTCGTATTTTATGAAATTTTTATAAATTTATATATATTTATATATTTCAATAATTTTTTTTATAAATCTCAATAAATTTTTTACAAATCTCAATAATTTTTTTACAAATTAAAAAAAATTTTCAACGACTTTCAATAAATTCTGATATAAAACTGTTTTAACAGATTAAAAAATCGTATAGACGGTTTTTCTCTTCAAAAAGTTAACACAAAAGTAAAAAAATTTTACTATTTATTTCTGAAAAGTGTAGTTTGATGGATACACACTAAATGCCAAAAAAATTATACAAATCACATTTCTTTTTTTTTTCTTTTATTTATTATTATTATTATTTTTTTTTTTTTCGTTACTCCAAGTGCATGTAAGTGTGAAATAAGAATATCCAAAGTTACTTGTCAGCACATATATATATAGGTAGGGTGTGGGGGAGGAGACAAGACTCGTTACAATGAATATGGAAAATAATCCTCATCCTCATTCATGGGAGCCTATATATATATATTTTTTAAATTCTAAATGGTTTCCAACATTGTGAGAGCATGCATGTACAGACCCACGCATATACACTCTTCCCCCTCCTCCTCCGCCCGTGGAGGAGGGGGGTTTATAGAGGTTGAAACTCAATTTGATAAATTTGATAAAAAAAAAATTTTAATTCGAGTTTAACCCGTAAATAATTTAATTAAATTAAAACAACATCATTTTAGTTTAAAATAATAAATAAAATATTATCAACAAATATTATCAAAAATATATATTATTTTATCAAACCGACTTGCGAGCTTTCAAGTCGAGTTTTTCTACACCCGAACTCGAACCTAAATGAACCACAAATTAAACTTGGTTCGACTTCATTTTAATCACAAATCAAGTTGGAGATAAGATTTTTTTGAGTTGATCTCAAATTGTTCGTAAATAACTCGATTCATTTTTACCCCTAGTTGAGAAGCTCATTGACACATGCTAGAACTTGCTAAAAAATTTTAAATTTTCGTAAATTTTGTAACTTTAGTGTATGTGATAAATTTTTATGCTTTTGATAATCAAACATTAACTTTTGACAAAAAAATTGGTAGAAGTTGTGCTTTTACCAAATATATATATATAAAAAAAAAGATTACAAAATAAAAAATTGTTAAAATTTAAATTGCCACTATATTTTATATAAGGATTATTCTGGGCATATTATGTTGTAAATATTAATTGATGCAATTTAATTTTAAAAACAAACTACTTCATCACCATTTGTTAAAACTTTTCGTGTGACACGAATAAGGTCACATATGAAAATATATTATAAATTATTATTACGTTTCGTTATGATTTTGATATTTATTATTTTTACCCAATTTTACAAATATATTTAAATCACAAATGAAATTGTTCTTATGTGATAATCAACATGGGTTTATTTTATTTTTAGTACCATACCAATTTTTAATGACAAAAAAAAAAAAAAAAGAGTACGCACCACCAGAGCAGCAGGTCATGTGACTTAATTCAAAAAGATTTAAATATTTATAAATTTTCATGTCAAATTTACATAAATGATAAAGTCACTGACCATCGCGGAAGGAACTCCTTCACAATTTTTCTAGTCTCTTAATTTTAAGAATATGTATATATATATATATATATACATGATGTTCTGCCCCCGAAGAGGACTGTATATGTATATATATTTTTATAAATTTTTTTTTTACTCTTTGATAATGATCCATTTTCGTCCGCACACCATAAACTCAACTGTCAAGAAATTGTCCGTTTTGGGTCTTACACAAAGTCATTTGGGTCTTACCTTTACCCTCGCGGTTTTGTCCATCTCCCATGAAAAAAGCACGCCTTAACGACGCGCCTTAACAGAAAAAGAAGCCAAAATCTTTATATGGTGCCATATATATATATATATATATATATGGGTCTTATATAAGAGTGTGTATATATATATATATATTAAAGAGTAAGTTATATGGGTCTTATATATATTTCTTTACTTTAGATGGGTCTTTTATATATATATATATAAGGATCTTAACCTCCCTTCCTGCCAAGACGTGTTTTTCCAATAAGGGAGAGACAAAATCGTAAAGGCGGGGTAAGATCCAAGTGACTCTGCGTAAGACCCAAAACAAACAATTTATTGACAGTGGAGTTAAGGGTGCGCACACGAAAATGAATCATTGTCACTTTTTTTTTTTTTTGTTTTTGGAGTTGTATCATGAATGGAGCTTGGCACGTGACCTCCGTCTCCTACGCTGAGTTGAAAGATTAAAAAATATAAAAAGGTTAAACAATATGAACTGTTATATCAATAGTATATTGGTGATCGATGAATAATTATATATATATAAGAAGAAAAGAAAAAGGAAAGGCTAAATGGACGCTTGTTCAATGACAGTTAATTAATATAGGCAACAACTACTACTACTACTAAATATTTAATTTAATATCTAATTCAAAGAAATAAAGTCCAGAGTGGACTGGCTATATTTCTGCAGAAAATATAATTTGGTTAAACCAAGTAAATTAAAAATAAATAAACAACAGTATTAATAAACTATCTATGGGCAGGTCTATGGATTAGCAATGCCTAGGATCCAACATATACACACAAACTCTAGCATTTTCAGTACTTAAGGGGTACTTGGTGATATGAAAATCCCTGAAAAATTTTAAAAATATATAAAATTCTCTAACACATTTTGTAATTTTCGTATTTTGTAAAATTTTTATAAATTTATATATATTTATATATCTCAACAACTTTTTACAAATCCCAATAAATTTTCTTACAAACTCCAATAACATTTCACAAACGTCAATAATTTTTTCCAAATCCTAAAAATTTTTCAACGACTTTTAATAAATTATGACATAAAACTGTTCCGATAGATCTAAAAAAATTATTTGGACAGTTTTTCTCTCTAAAAAATTGGCAAAAGTAAAAAAATTTCACTATTTATCTTTAAAAAATGTAGTTTAATGGTTACACACCAAACGCCAAAAAATTATCGAAATTACATTTTTCGTACACTTTTGTCCCTTAAGTGCCCCCTTTCTCTCTCTCTCTCTCTCTCTCTCTCTATATATATGTATATATTGTTTGTACCCAATAAATTAGTTAAAATTTTTAAACCTTATTTTTTTCCATACAACTTTATAAAACTCTAATTTTTTTTAATTTTTTACATCTTTTGATAATTCTAAATTTAAAATTTATAAAATTTTATGATACCCTAAACGTACTCCTTTTGGCCGAGTAAGTAAATTAATGAAGCCAAGTGGGTGGCTCATTGACTAGTTACAATGGCCGGCGAAACATTAAATGACTTAAAAAGGCCGAAGAATAGTGGCCTCTATATATATATATATATATATATATATATCTAATATTGAAAAATAGATATCTAATATTGAAAAAAAATATTTTCCTCCTTATTTTTCTTCTTCATTTCAATTTTAAGTGGCACTTTTATCTTTCATCCCTTCCTATACATCTTCTTCTCTTTTTTTATTTGCAAAGTCTTTACTTATTAATTCGGTATAGTTATAAAATTTAAAAATTTTAAATGTATTAGGAATTAAACTAAAAGATAAGAAAAAATGCCTACATAACAATTAAGTTTGAGATTAGTTATTTTTTAAAATTTTAAATTAGTTATATTGATCATACTTTTTATAACGCACAATTAACAATAACATTTTTAATTTGAATTATTTTTATAAAGTCAATTGAAAAATTACTCTCAAATCTTACATGAAATTCTTCATATTCATCATTTAACGTTTTCTATTTTTACAACTCTTTAAGTAAAATCAAGCTTGAGAGTAATTTTTTTTTTGTAAATTCTAATTTTTAATTTAAATTGGGCATATTGACCATATTTTTTTATAAAGTACATATGTTTAATACTAATATTTTTAATTTATTTTATTTTTATGAAACCAATTAAAAAATTATTAAAATTACAAATAATAATAATTTTAATTTAAGTTATTTTTTTATAAAACAATCCAAAAAATTATTACAAATCCTATGTGGCACTCTTTCTATTCACCATTCTACTTTTTCTATTTATACAAGTCTTTGAATAAAATACCATCTTCTTATTTTCAATACATTTTCTTTGTATTCACAAAATCTTTATTTTTTTTTATCCCAAGAATTTAAAAAAAATAAAGGGCATATATTAAAATTGACAAATGTTCTAAAATAAAAAAATTCATCGGACTTATTAAGTAGGTTTGAAATTTAAATATTTTATAAAGTCACTCTTGATTTTTAGGATTATGCGAGATTGAGGTTTGTTAAAATAAAAATTTTTTAGTACTCATATAAAAACTCGACTTTGATCAATTCTACCACCAGTTCATTAACATTGTCACAAATAAAAAATATAAATATAAGAAAATAACTCAATAACTATTTTATGAAATTATGTAACTTTATTAAAATATTTTATAATATATTTAAAAATTATTTTCTATCAAAAAATTAAATAATTGCCTGTATCATACGAGTCAACACTAATTTAATATATATAAGTAAAGTTTTAAAATATTTGTTAGCCGATATTTAGTTCAATGTTTGGCTGAAAATTGTATTGAACTTGATAGTAAGATTTAAGTGGTTTACAGGACAGTATGAAGATGCTAGCAATTACCATTACTAGCTAGAGAAGTTATAAATTAATGAAAAATTACTGAAAGTTATCAAGTACTAATTAGCTTACAGTAGAAAAATTAATGGATGCAGTAGAAAAATTAAGGGTCCCAACACCACCGAAGAGACCAAATAGTTCAGTCTCCTCTTCTAATGCTATGGGCCTTTATTTATTTTTATTCTTTTCTTGTAATCTTTACTTTAATACAGTGAATATCATATCAGTCATATTTCAATTCTTTTATTCTCAGTGCTATTTAATTTCTATTAATATGAATAGCATACCATAATTTTTAAGAATAACGACTCTCAATTACTCACCACCATCATATCCACCTCTTCAATTTTTTTTTAGAAAAATCTACGAAATTGAAATTCTTAACTGTCATAAAATAATAATGATACGCATTATCTAATTATTCTTATTATTTAAATCGGTGTGACTCTACCACACTTACGTAAATTTATTTTAAAATCGTAAAAAATTAATACATTATTCAGTAGTCAATTTTTTACGTAAACATATATATATATATATATATATATAGACACTATTAAATCATTTATTCTTATGTGTAGCGATCGAAATAAAAAGAGAGTAGTAAATTCATTTATTATTATGCATAGCGATCGAAATAAAAAGAAAGTAGTTTCTTGTTTGATATAGTAAATTTTGAATTTTGAATATTGTATGGTGGGTTGGCCTCAATTGCAAAAAATAGCTGAATACTCTTATCATGAGGGTCGAAAATTCCTTGCTCTGGGAGGATTGGGAGAGGATTACATGCACATGACGATATGAGCGGGTGATTAATTACAGAAGGGCTGAAGGACGAGAGATATATATGTGTGTGTATATAGAAATTTATATATATTATATATTTATTGTATAAAATACGAATCTATATATATATATTTTTTAAATTTTTATATACTTCTACCGTTAATTTCTCCCCCGATCACGAGGTCCCAAGGCCAAGAGTGGTGGTGATTGGCAAGTGGAATTCAGTGCTGAAAGATGTGCCAACGAGTACCAAACAGATTTGAATATGCAGAAATCAATGATATATATATATATATATAATATATGCACATGGTGGTAGAAGAATCTACTTTCCTGATGTCTAACATTCTCTGTAAAACTCGTTAGGTTCAAATTCACCCAACGCCCAATACAAGGTGCGTACTCCCTCAAATTCATGGCCGATCTTTTGTCATTTCCCCGTAAAAATGCTTCACTCACAAGCATTTGTTTGGGAGTTCAGAAATACCCTATCTTTTAAAAATGGTAAAAGTAAGTTAACATCTCCCGTAATATCAACTCGGTAATTCTGCCATTTGAGTCATCGAATTAAAATTAAATAATTTAAATATATTTAAATATTTTTAATCTAAAAAAATACAAATGTGTTAGAAGAATTATTAAATTTTAATTCAAAAACTCTGAATTCAATTGTTGTGAAAGTGCACTTCTATCAATTCCTGAATCCATCTTTTGATCCAAAGAGGTCGTCTAGTATTTGCCTTCAACTACATTTAACTTATTATTGTTAGTCTCGCTCTCTCTTATATTTTTCAAGAAAGAAATTAACTTATATATAAAATTATTAATCTTAATTTTAAGCTGGCTATGGCATATTTAATATTACAAAGATACCATACCATTAACATGATATAGTGAAACAAATCGACAAGTAAAAATATCTACACATATTAAATCTTAATTATCAATTATAAAATAACTCATCATTATTTAGATGATAAATATAAATTTTTAAAATTTAAATCTAGCAATTTTGATGATTATGATTTAAATTGAGTGTATATTTATATAATAAAATTGAACGATTTTTTAAAATATCTCTCTCACAAACTAAGATCTAATGATTAAAAATTATTTTTTTTTCTTTCATTCAATAATTGAGATCATTTTTATATTTTTAGCTTCTCGTTTAATTTTTATTTTAGTAGACTCCACTATTATTTATCTCATAAAATAATTTAGACATTTTAAATTTTATCTTATTTCAAGAATAAATATCATATACGTACAATGAATGCCACAGACACTTCAAATCAAAATCTTGATGTTTATTATAATTTTTCTAACATAGGGTTGAAGCAATAATATTACTATTCGATAAAATAGATACGTAAGGGCTCGTTTGGAGCTATAAAAAAATCAAAAATTTTTAAAAATTTTTAAAAGTTTTCAAATCCTTCCAATCATATTTTACCACATATTATTTTTACATCACATCAATCTCATCCATTGATTTTTTTTTATTTTTTTTAGGACTCCAAACGCCCCCTAATTTGTACTAAATCATATCTTCGTGACCTTTTTATATGTGTACTAATTCGTTCATATATATACTACCAAATGGTCCATGTACATGTTGCATTTAATTTTTCTTGTCACATCAAATCTATTATTTAACATATTTATTTAGGTTTGGGATAAAAGCAAAATTTTAGCGTTTAGTGTTTCTAACTCAAATCACATTTTTTAGAAATAAATAATGTAACTTTTGAATTTTTGCGATAAAAAGTTAGAAAGAGAAATTGTAGGAATTTTTTTTTTTTGTGGTTTGTTCTTTCGGATTTATGTCATAATTTTTTTAAAAGTTGTTGAACTTTTTCATTTCTGCATGAAAAAGTTGGAAGAAGAATCCGTGAAAATGATTTTTTCAGTTCGTTTCCACATATTTATATTAGATTTGTTGAAAATTTATTGGAATTTGTAAAAAAAGGTATTAAAGTTTATAAAAATTTGTTGAGATATGTAAATATATATAGAAATTTATGGAGATTTCACGAAGTATGAGATGGCCAAAATGCATTAGAAAGTTTTAAAAATTTTTAGAAATTTTTATTAATTATTAGTAAAACAAACAATGACATATTATAAATCTTCGGTACTTATTATAAAGAATATTTTTCTCTCTTCTTTTTTCCGTATTCTAATTTTACATGACACTATCATATTTCATTTCATTCACTCCTCTTGATCTCTTCTCTCTGTTCATTCACAAAATCTATTTATTTATTTTTTATCTCGTACTATGGTAACTATAAATTTACTTTTTTTTTTGTGGAGTATAAAAACACAATAACTATGACATATAATTTTAATGAATGTGAAATGAACTTATAAATTCTTGCAATAGACCCATTTACTTATATTTATATAATAAAATAGAATGATTTTTGAAAATATCCTCAAAAACTAAGATTCAACAGTTAAGTTTTTTTTTTTTTTTTTTCATTCAATGATTGTGATTATTTTTGTATTGTTAACTTTCCACTCAATTCTTATTTAGTGGAGCATTCTACTATTTATCTCACAAAACGGTTAAGGCATTTTAAATTTTACCATATTTTAAAGGTAGAGATCATATGCAAATAGAGATCATATGCAAATCAAAATTATCAACTTAAATTCTGCTTAAACTTAATTATGAATTATAGGAAGTTAAACTTTCTAAATTAAAGCACCATAATTTGTGTTTTTTTTATGATGCTTATAAAAAATTAATTAGTGAGACAAAGAAACCGAAACATATGTAATAGCTGTTAGAATTTAAAGTTTTGTAAAAAAAAGTTAAAACTCATGAATTATCATAATTTTCTCAATTTGAATTTTTATTCAAAGTTTCAATTATATAAAAACTTAATACTAATTTTATTTAGAGTGCCGCAGGCACAAATTATTGTTAGTGCAATATGTATATTAATTTTATCAGGATTATCCCCTATTGCTTTATGCTGCAAGTTTGTACAAGAAGCTTTAAAGCATTATTACGCAAATCTTGAATGAATGAACAAAATCGATTAAGTGACAACAACGATTCCTCAAAAGACTTTTTAAAATTAAAACACATGGACTTATATTGAATATTTGACAACATATTTTCTACCTTATTATAATTTAATAAATTTTTAATTTTGAACTAATATTACTTGACACGCGAAAAAATAAAAGTTTCGAATATAATCAACATTGGTGTTATTAATTCGTTTTTATGTTATTTAGGTATCATTTTGTATACCTGTTTTGACCCTATTTTTTATTTTATAATTTTAAAAATAAAGAAAATAACTTAAAATACATTTGGTTTCTTGTATTTTTAAAATCTATTTCAGAAAATAAAAAAAATTTACAAGTGAAATGTAAAATGGTAAAAAATTATTTTAAGGGTTTTCAACCCAAAATAAGAAAAATATCAAAATACGAAAAATAGAAAATATCAAATTAAATGTGTTTTCTATTTTTCTTATTTTAGAATTTTCAAAACATAAAATATAAAAAATAAAAAATATAAATATAAATATAAATACAAATCAAATGACATCTTATTTATTTATTTATTTATAAAAAAGGGGAAGAGAGAGAGAGGGCGAGGGAGGGGGAGAGAGAACAATTTTACGAAATATTGGATGGTATCCTCAATTATGATACCGAGCAAAGGAAAGTAATAGGCTGTGCAAAAGGATAATTTTTTTTTTTTTTAGATTATGAAAATAAATTGCAAAAAAAAAAAAATTGCCAAATTTTGGCAAAAAGAAATTCAGAGGAGTCTACACTCTCTAATCGTTACTCCCCAATCTCGTTTCTTCCTTCTACTCCTCCCTTTTTTTTTTTTTTTTTAACCCTTTGAAACATCAAAATTTTTTAAAACAAAAGCTACAAAATTTGAAAGTTAGGGAACATTAAGCTAGGAAATTAGAAAAATACGAAACGCTAAACCTCGAGGTCTCTCACTGGACTACCCTAGTCCTGCACGTGCTTAGATCAGCTGCCGAAAATCGGGCCCCACGTGCTGGTGGATCAAGTAATCATCACTGTTGGATACATCAAACATCATGCTCTGATGATGAAGAAACTGTTGCTGGTGGTGCTGTTGGGCTCTTTGGAGCTCCTTTTGCCTCCGGAGCTCCAGCACCTTCCGGTGCGAATTCGAGTGCTTCGTCAGCACGAATGTGGGGCTAGCTGCGGGCCGGTATTCGGGCACGAGCCGACCCGACTTGTACCGGACCCCGCAAGCATTGCAGAGCGTTTTTGGGCCCATGGGTCCGGTCCGCCACTGCGGCGTTTTATCGGTGGCACAATGCAAGCACTTTCTCCCATCCCCGCCGTTCACGGCTGCGCTCGAATTGTCTCCGCCTTCTTTCTTCTTCGGCGATGCTTTCACTGTCTTCTTCCCCGTGCTCGACGCAACATCAAGCTCAGCTGAGTTTGGCGCCTCTGAGTTCGTCGGAGAGAGAACCAAGAGGCGGGAAGTCCAGTTGCCCGGGGCGGCGCGTGAGCGTTTGCTACGGGCCTTTCCCGGCACCGACACGTCCGGCCGGAATATCGGGTTGTTTCGGTATGCTTCGGGCTGGAATTCTCGGGTTTCGGAGGCTTCTTCGGGTCGGGCTTTCATGCCCGATATTAGCTGCAGCTTCTGCAAGTCCTCGCTCGAAAATGTTTCCTCGGTAATATTTGATAGCCACTCGAGCTCAGCTAAATCATCGTACTGTGAAATACCCACCAAAAAAATAAAAATAAAAATTAATACTTTATTGACAAATAGTCTATCTTTAAAATTTTAAGTAAATTTCTATTTCAATTTGTCTGAATTTAAGTGTCTTTCCTTTCCTTGAGAAAATACCGAAGGCTGTTTAGTTGTCGAGAAATTATTTTTTTCTGTTCTTTTTCCTTTGGGTAATTCAAATTTTGAAGTGGAATTTTAATTGTCTGGGACCGGATAAAATGTAAAGCATTTATTCAACTTGGGCCAGTTGAATGATGATTGTCGAATTTATTTTCATCGTGTCAACATCAGACCCAATGCCCATGACTGAGGGGCTGTTTGAATGGAAAATACATATATATATAAAACACAAAGAAAAAAATTATTATAAAAGCGGTGAAATTTAATTAAAAGAAATTGATAATTTTTTATAATTTTTGGTAAAATTTAACAAACCCAAATTGTTTCATTTCATTTTCTGAGCAACCAAACAGTGAAAGAGCCAGTTTCTGTTTCCAAAAGAAGCCAAAAGCAATCCAGAGCCGCTGATTCCTTCATCTCATTCACACACTCCACCACCCCCCCCCCAAAATCCAAAAGGAAAAATTAAATATTATTATTCCGAAACTGAAATTCGAAATAAATTCCAAATCTTTATTCATACATTTAAAAAAAAAATTAAAGAACTCCTTATATATTCGTCCGAATTTAGCTCCTTTTTTTTTTCTTTTTTTTCGTGAAGATGGGAAATGTAATTACCGGGACGCAGAGGTCGCCGGAGAATTGAGCATTGGCGAAGCTCTGGCCACCCGTGTCGCCGAGAAAGTGAGGTTCGCTGCCGGAGAAGGAAGAGTTGCAGCTGTCGACGACGGTGACGGTGGAGGAGTCGGTGGATGTTCCGGCCACAGTGTCAAACGTCCCGTCGGCGACAACGACGTCGTCGTTGGGGAAATCGAGGAGGTCTTCGATGATGAAATGGTCGCCGCCGGCGGACTTGGGTTCGGAGAGGCGCCTTTCGGGAGTGAATTGGGCATTGTAGTACCCTCCTTGGAAGAATTCTGGGGTCTCCATTGGAATTTTAGAGAAGGTAGTTGTCAGGGAATCAAGGGAGTCGAAGAAGGGAGAGTGAATATTGAGAGTACTGTAGGAAGGGAGAGAGAGAGAGGAGAGTGTTTGGGTGCAGAGAACGAGAGAGAGAAAGTGATGAGAATTGCCAGTACAGTTTTTGGAGGAGAGAGAGAGGTGGAGAGAAGAGTGAGGTTGAGAGTTTATTTGCGTTTGAAGGGGACAGGCGGACAGCTAAAATGGAGGATTTTTTGCCGAAGAGAAAAAAAAAAAGTGCTTTAAAAAAAGTTAGTATTGTTTAATGATTCATATTATGCATAAGCTTTAAAAAAGCAAAATTAAAGTGCCGTAATCCAAATTTTAACCATGCAATAGCGGATGGGATAATTTTGTGGTGAAATTACTTTGGTACCCATTTGGGCCAGCCGGGCATGTTTCCATTCTTGTCCTCTGGCAATGAGGGTAGTTATGGGATGAAATTAGATTTTATTTAATGAAAATGAAAAGGAAAAAAATTCAAAATTATTTGTTTATCTTGAAAGTTAGTCCGAAAATATATGAGATTTGCAAAATTAAAAATAGTTAAATTATTAATAAAATCTTTCTAGTTTTATATATTTTTAATTCATTCAAATAATAATGTGTTTTAAAAAAATATACATATTTTTCCTTTTGTTATCTCTTTTTTTTTTTTCTTTTACTTTTGTTTTTCTTAGGCATTGTTTGTCAACCCAATTTTCAACGAAAAACTATCCAAAATTCTTTCTTGGATGCTTGATAAAATATTAATTTTTATCACTTTTCTATTCAGTTACAGCAATTTGATCAACTCAAAATTACTAAAGATTATTAAAAAATTTTTTTAATACTCAAAAGTTATAAAAAATTACTAAAAATTTGTTACTTATTTTATCAAATGCACTAAAAACTTTTGTCAAACATTGTTAAAATTTAAATTTCCAAACAACACCTTTACTAAATTCTTAATTCAAATACACCTATCCAACCCAATTTAAATTGGGGTGGAAATTTAGTGAGTTTTAAGCACATGATAATAATTTAAATATATATAGAATAAAATTTGAGTGAAAATAATTAATAATACAATATAATGCTAAAAATACGAAGCATTTAATCATATCGATAGCATCGTGGGCATTTGGGTAACTTAGACTAAATTGAACAACTGGAAGAGGGGGCAGGTAATTAAGAGATAAATAAAAGGGTAAATAATAGTAATTAAGTGTTCAAATTCAACCCCTTAGGAACCGATCTCGCAGGTTTGTCGCTGCCCCCTCGTGCATTAGCGTCCAAGCTTCCACCCGATTCCTCTGCTTTATTTTAATTTCCCTGGGGACTCGCGCTTTAAATTTTTTTTTTTTATTTTTCTTCTTTCTCATTTTTCCAAATAAAGAATTAATATAATTACCGACTTTCACCCCCCTAATTTATCGATTATTTTATATTCCACCCCTGCAATTGTATTGATTCTTTATTATAGTCCCCCAGTTGCGAGCACGACGCTTACAGCTCGACTTGATGGGAATTGACGGCTGAGATCTTCCCGACGTGTCGCCCTCTTCTGACAACCCTGCCATTTCAGTTTTCACTTCCAACTAGCTCCGCCACGTGGGAGCTACGAGCCAGTCTACGGTTCAGTGTATTCTACCGAACGCGTGTCGGCGATCGAGAAGCTAGGGCTGGCGAAAGTGGGCCCCGTGTTCGGGACACCAATCCCAAGTAAAGAGACGGTGGATAAGGTACTGTTACTGCTTTTATTTAGAGAGTGTTTGATTGATAAAAATTTAATTAAAAAGTATAATAGAAGTATAAAATTTTAATATAATTTAATATAAAAGTAATATATAATAAAATTTAGTTAGAAAAATATAAAAAAAATTAATAAAGATTAATTATTTTAATTAATTTTAACCGATCAACCAAACACCCCCTTATTCGGTAACAATATAACAAATGCGTACGTACATACTAAGCAAGGACACTGGACTTCACTTTTAATTAAAAAAAATTTCTCTTTATTACCCCAAAAAAAAAATGTACGTACATACTTTAACAGATTGAAAACATATGAAAATTTTGAATTTTTGAGATGTCTGGAGTGAAAATGTTTGGTAAAAAAAAAGTGAAAATATAAATATTTAACGTAAAAGTGATATGTGATAAAATTTGATTAGAAAAAAATATAAAAATTTGTTAAAAATTATTAAATTTTGGTTGGTTCCAACCAAACACCTCCTTTATATGTAAAATGCTAATTTCACCGGTCTGCTACTCTGTTAGCCGGTGTTTGAGTGGCAAAATAAATAAATAATAAAAATTAGCGTTAAAATATCAAGTGACAAAATTTTATTAAAAAAATTAATAAAAGTTAATTTTTTTTAACATTCACACACCCTTAAATTATTACAATTGTAGCTTAATCCTTTGACATCTAACCATTGAATTTAATTTTTAAAATTTTGAATTTAAAAATGAAATATCAATTTATAAGATTGGTTCAAAAGTTAATTTTAAATATTTTAGACATTAAAATTTAAAATTTAATAATATATCACAATATTGTTTTATCTTTCGTCTTAAAATTCAAACTGATTAATTTGAATATGTCAATAATCTTCATCTTTAATTATATTAAACAATTGATTAATTTACAATGTCTAAATTCAAAGAGTAATAGTGACATTTCTCAATTTCATTAGTTCTTATATTTTGAATTTCAAGCAAATTGATTTTGACTATGGAAATAATAATTCATTCTAATTACGTTAAATACATAATTTATAATATTTAAACTTAAACATAATAGATTTGTGTATTAAATATAGAATTGTAATGTAAATTAAGGGTTTGTTTAAAAACAAATATGAATTACCACATTGAAATTTTTAATGATATTTTGAAATAAAAAAAATCTATCTTTTTTTTTTATATTTCATATACTTCAAAATACTAAAATTTTTTTTAAAAAACACAAATTTTATAATATCTATAAATAATAAAACATTGAGAAATAATTGAATTTGAAATTATTATCAAAATTTATCATAATTTTTAATTATATTATATTAAAAATTATGGTCACTGGTTAAAAATTTGAATTATTTTCTCACCTTATTTTGTTTTATATTTTTAAATTAGATATTATACTTAAAAATCAGATATTACACTTTGATTAGTTAAAATATATATTTGATTTTTTTAAATATTATCTTGTGTATATCAAACAATTTATAGATTTTGTCCTTATTTTTATATCAAGTATACCATCTTTATTTGTCGTTTTGATTCAATATAACAAAAAAATCTTGAATTCGCTACTGTATCTGCGGAACAGAAAAAGTGCCCAACTACAGAACCAAGCCTCATTCTCAGGGCCTCAATTTCGAAATTAATAAATTAACATCTAATTTTACTTAGGTTGCGTTTCGCATGCAACAATTTAATGAAAATCTCTGAAAATTTCTATAAATCTCTGTTAATTTTATATCACATCAGCTTTTTTCTCTCACTGCATGCATTACGAATTCTTTCCAAACTACAATTTATCTCAATTTATCTCATTTTTTCTTACTCCAAACAAACCCTTAATTAACAAGACATTTGCTACGCGGAAAGTAGGAGAAGAGGTCATAAATGGATTATACGGAGACTTTATTTTTGCGTATGCATGTATATTTTTTTCTAATTATTTACTTTTTTTTTTTTACTTTTACATTCTTGAATTAAAAGCAAAGACTGAAAAAGAGAAGTATCCCGGCTTGTTGCATGTTGCTTGGCAGGGAGGTTTACTTATAGATTTTTTCAGCGGTTTTATTTTTGTATATTTTATAATTTTTGTGGGGTCCAAGTAGCACGTGACAGGGGTGGAGGGCGTGTCAGCAACCCATGTGAGTGTCGAAAGCCAAATCCGACGGTGGTCAATGCCACGTGGCAAGAATCTGAAGGGGTCTTGAATCTTCCTTTTTATTTATTTTTTATTTTTTCCTTTCATTTTAATATTTTATAATTATAAGTGATGGAGTGTTGATAGGTCTTCCTCTCTTTTTATAGTTTTACGACAACGTGAGAGCACGTGCCGGGGTGGTCGGTCACGTGAGTTTAGAAGAATGCACGTGCTGACAATGGACGTGGAATGGACTGTCGGATTTTGCATTCCGGGTGTTATACCGGCCGAGGCCCAAAACGTCCAATTCTGTTTCGTATCAATTTTAGCTTTGGGAGAGAGAAAAGAGTTAAATTTTTAAAAAATGACCTAATTTTAAAAATTTGTGGAATTTCAATATATTTTTGAGGAAAACTTAAAATAAATTCTTTTACTTTACTTACAGGGCCGTTTAATACCACCAAAAATCTTCCAACAAAAAAAATGATACTTTACACTACAGTCTTATACATGATACTTTTATGGTTAGTTGTATGTTTGATAAAAGTTTGTAAAATTTGAAAAAAAAAATTAAAGAAAATTAGAGAGAATTGAAGGAGGAGTTTTTTCATTGTATATTGTGTTTTTGTAGCATTTTCAAATTATCTCTAATAAACAGATATTTGGAAAATTTGATGAGAATGAATTTATGCAAAGTTGAATTCTTAACCTAAATGATAATAAAACAGAGCATTTTGGTAAATAAACCAAATGCTGCAATTACTTGCAAGTACTTTTTCAACGTTGTATTTGCTATATATGCTAATTTTTAACAATTTTTTTTTTTTTGCTGTTCTTTTAACAATTTTTCTTTTTTGTCAAAGATAAAAATGAATAATAGAATTGGGATTAAACCAAAGTTAAAAACCTATTACAAATAATAAAATTTATATTCAAACAAACAAATTAACCTCAACTACTAAGGAATGGAAAAGGGTATGATTATATTTTAAAAATGTATCAAACATGATGGTACCAAAAGATATAGAGCATACACAAAAGAAGCAAGATTCTAACCATACTTTACGATTATGATCGGGGGTTCTCGAAACAGGACATTTAGTTCCTCGGTCTACTAAACATGTATACTAGTAGAAAAAGGTAACATATAGTTGAGATCTAACTACATAGCTAAAATGTAATTGAAGTAGTGCAATATCATCATTGGAATAGATATGCTGAGAGAGATATTATTCACTAAACTGTCACATCTTACCTAATTATCTGAGACCCGTACATACATATTAAATACAACTCAAACCGTCACTTGTGTACTGGGAAAAAGATGTAACAAGTGGGATCAATGAAATATTATAGTCAAATTAAAGTTTTCAATGGAATTAATAGATTATTACGATCAAATCAAGGTTTTCTAATATTCTATACTTTCGATACACATAAATAACCCAAAGTATGTGCATAATTGATATATACTTATTTCTAACCATCTACTCTCTCTCTATACTAAGATTTTCATCTGACTAAATCATCGAAGAAGTCGCAGAACCCTGATGGGGAACTCCGACCATTTCTCTTGATTATTTTCTTATTTTCAAGCACTCGTTCTGAGAGAAAAGTCTAAGTGCGTGGGGAGCACATGTGATGTAAATTTTTATCCCGTACAAAAAGAGATCGAACCTTAAGTTTCATATAGAAGGACAAAAGCATGGAGTGTCGAGGAAGTGAACTGAGAACCTCCTTTAAATTGCTTCAACTCAACTTCAAAAAAATCAGAAACAGAGAGAGGTAGCCAGAAGATAATACATGCAATACACGTAGGTTTCGGCTTCCAAATTCATTGGGTTCGATCAATTATTTTTACTTGCAGCCCAACTGGAGATTTTTTTTTTGGGGGGGGGGGGGGGGGACATGTGCTGTAAGGTAAGAAAAAGGTAAAATCACAAAGGCACACCCCAAAAAACTTGAATTTCAAATTGCTTTCATCAAACTTTTGGCTTTTCCAATTACAAGCAAACCCCACCGCCACAATGTTCCGGTATGAGTTAGAGATTGCAACGAAGCACGTTTAATCCCAAGCTATTCTAATTGTATGATTTGAGCTGGTACTAGTAAACAGAGTTGGGACAAAATATTAAACCCCCCCAATTTATAATAAATTTTTGGTTAATTTTTGACCCTATTATAATTTATTAGTTCAAATTTGCATTGTTACTTTGTATAAGTAATAAAAGTTATTAATAATTTTAAATCTCGTTACTTTACATGAGCAATAAAAGTTATTAATAATTTTAAATTCAAACTCTACACTTACCGTTGACACTCTCAGATATGACAATTTTAAGAATTATTGTGAGATGGTATATCCCTACGTGAATTTTTTTTTTGTAAAAATTTAAATGTTTAAAATTATTTTCTATCACATTTTTTATAATTTTCTGTCAAATCATCTTATCCTATTTTATATCTCATTAACTAAATATCAACAAAATAACTCTATATAAAAAATTAATCCCCATATTATACCTAAGCCTAAATACATTATTCTATGATATTATTATTCACACATCACTCAATCCTTCCGACCAAACATTGTCTAACAATTGGCTTGACGTCCAAGCTGTTCTGCAAAGGATTTAAATTTGCATTTGAATCAATCCAAGCATCACTTCAGCAAAAGGATACGGATTGGGTTGACCCACTTAAATCTTTGTTTTGACTCCGACCCGAATGGAGTCGTGTGTCCAATAGTGGGTTCGGCTAGATTAGCCACAAAAACTTGGGTGCTCCTTGGGCCAACACACTTGATCTGTATACACACATCACACACCCCAATGCAAACACCAAAAGTTCCTGGGCGTACTTGATGCACGGCCCATTAATAAAAAAGAACTTGGGCCAAAATTAGTATTCATTTGCAATGTGCCCTTACCTGGCCTTTTTTTTTGGCAAATTTTGGTTTGCAAATGCTTCAAATACAGCTCGTGTTAAGTGGCTGCCTATTTTATTGTTTTTCAGTATCCGCTGTGGCTCAGGATCCAGAACACAGAGTAATTCGGACCCCACTAGTGGGCTTAAGCCGGGCCAGCCCATGTGTTGATCTGTTTTAACTCATTTGTCCGGCATAGTGTATTAGGAGTATTTGTGCCCCTATTGACAAAATTAACTTATAAAATACAAACTAGTTCAAATATTGGTTTTTTTTTTTTTTTACCCTTTTTAAAATAGTGGGCTTGATAGGCCGTGCTAACCCGTTTGAGCCTAAATTTTAACATTTCTACCAATACAGTAGACTCCGTTTGGTATACCTATTTCGGACCTATTTTTTGTTTTATATTTTTAAAAATAATAAAAATAGGCTGAAGCACATTTGAAGAAAAAACAAAAAATAGATATACGCATAAAATGTAAAATGGCCAATAGTTATTTTTGGTCTTTTTAACCTAAAATATAGAGAATCTCAAATTACAAAAAAAAAAAAAAAAAAGAAAAATATTAAACAAAATATGATTTTAGTATTCTTAGAATATAAATCTTTAAACAAAAATAAAAATACAAACCAAATCTCACCTTAACTTTTGCAAATGATCGATTTGGTATTAAAAGCTCACAACATATAACAATTCCATTGGGTTATGTTTGGAACATGGATTCGTAGAGGGAAAAAAAAAAGAAAAGAAAAAATAAGAATGCAAAATAAAATAAAAATGAAATTTCTTTTATTTTTTTATTAAGTTAGAAAAATAAGAATAAAATAAATAAATATTTATCAATAAAATTTAATTCTTACTGAATTAAGCATAAAAAAATTATACAAATTATAAATTTTTTTTTCCGCCACAAATTCAGGCTTGGACATAACATTAGTGTTAATTTTAAAGGACTTGCAATTAATTCCAAATAGTCTTTTCGACTCCAATCAACATAATCGACCTTCACCTACAAGGTAGTAGTGGGGTCATGTTTGGAGGAATATTGCTCGGCAGGGTTAGCTCAGTGGAGTAGGGTTGAGCATGTGATGTGTGGTAGGGCACGTGACAGGTTCGATACCCTTTCTGAGCGTTCTCGATTCAATCGGGTGGTGTGAATACCGGGCGTTTGCACCACCCCTGGGGGTATGCGAGTACCGCTAGTCTTCACCTACCCCCATGTTTGGAGGAATATCTTTTGAATGACTTACCTTTATATACTTTTGTACACATTTTTCTCATATCATATTAATATAACCCATTAACCGTCTATCAAAACATTTATTTTATTTTCTTTTTTTATTATTTATTAGAATCTTTTATAACTCGATTTTTTTTTCAAATATCAATTTTTTTTTTTTAAATTGCTTAGAGTTAGCTTCTTGTGAAGTAGTACACGTAAAGGACTTTTGATTTATTGAAGTTACCCGTAAATTACCTTAGTTTGACGATATTCTATCAAAATATAATTTATGGAAAATTTGAAAATAATTATAAAATATTTAAATGGGCTAATTATTTTAAAATGGTAAATCCATACCTTATTTACATCATTTTAATTAATATTGTTTTTTATTTTTTATGCTAAATATATTTGTACTTGTAGAGTATTTTTGAGCCTAAAATTTATTTTGTAAATATAATTTTAATATAGCTCTATTTAGGGGAGGTTTCTTTGGTTTTTTTTATTTAAAAAAAAAAAAACTATACTCGGATCCGGAGCGTCTTAGCCACGCTCCCGAGGGAAGCCAAGGGAAGGTACTCACCGTCAAAAGTGGGACCCACACAATCGCAATCGTTAATATTCTTGACAAGACCGTGATAAAGCGCCGCCGCCTGATATACCGCTTTTGACATTTATTTAGCTGATGAATGCGCAGTACCTAATCAAAGCCCCGCAGCCGGGCCTTCAGTGGGCCCCACCTCTATTTCCCCGCCGCTTTGGTGGGCCCCCCGGTTTCCTGTCGGCTCACGCCCTGACCGGCCCACTGACAGCCTTTTTAAATCTCTCCCATTAACTGGACTCCGCGTGCCTTCGGTTCCCTTACGCGGAAAGGAGGAGGTTAATATTGATGTTCGGGGTATATGGTTAAAAAAGAGTCGGTATAAAAGTTTAGTAAAAATATAAATATTTAATGTAAAAATAATATATAATAAAATTTAATTAAAAAATATAAAAAATTAATAAAAATTAATGAGTTTTAATTAATTTTAATCAACTAAATATTCTTTTAATTTCAATAAGACTTTATTAAAATCAAAATTTATTAAATTAAAATTTAATAAAGAATATAAATGTATTTAAATTATTAAATTTTAATTTAAAAGTCTGAGCTGAGCAGAGCTAGTATTCGAGCTAATAATTTTTTTTTAATTGGTAAGTGGGGGAGGACACCCCAGGTGTTGAATCTGAATAAATGAGAAGAGAAGAAGTTTTTACCACTTAACCACAAGCCATCTTCTTCGAGCTAATATCAACCCCTGGGTGTAACATGAATGTTCCCAACTTAACATGATAGGCTAGCCACGTATGATGTTTCAACAAATTTCCTTGCCACACAGTTACATACATCTATATATATTAGAAGTTGACATGTGTGATTTTTATTATTTTAATTAAGATAAAATTATGAAAAGTTAATAAAAATGACTCAGGTAATAAATAATTAGTTAAAATTATTTAAATAAATAATACCTAATTTAAAAACATTTAAAGAAAATAAAAAATTACAAAATTAGTGGATAGGTAAAAATATAAATAGGTGAAATTAATTTTGTGATAGTTATAAATAATTTGTTTTTTTTAAGTACCATTGAAATTGTAGATAGCTATTGAATTAATTTTGTGATAGTTATAAATAATTTGTTTTTTGTAAGTACTATTGAAATTGTAGATAGCTATTGGGTGTTTAAAGATATTATAGGAAAAAAAATCTGAAACTTTATTTTTACCTATCCACTAATTTTGTAATTTTTTATTTTCTTTAAATGTTTTTAAATTAGGTATTATTTATTTAAATAATTTTAACTAATTATTTATCACCTGAGTCATTTTTATTAACTTTTTATAATTTTATTTTAATTAAAATAATAAAAATCACACATGTCAACTTCTAATATATATAGATGTATGTAACTGTGTGGCAAGGAAATTTGTTGAAACATCATACGTGGCTAGCCTATCATGTTAAGTTGGGAACATTCATGTTACACCCAGGGGTTGATATTAGCTCGAAGAGGATGGCTTGTGGTTGAGTGATAAAAACTTCTTCTCTTCTCATTTATTCGGATTCAACATCTGGGGTGTCCTCCCCCACTTACCAATTAAAAAAAAAATTATTAGCTCGAATACTAGCTCTGCTCAGCTCAGACTTTTAAATTAAAATTTAATAATTTAAATACATTTATATTCTTTATTAAATTTTAATTTAATAAATTTTGATTTTAATAAAGTCTTATTGAAATTAAAAGAATATTTAGTTGATTAAAATTAATTAAAACTCATTAATTTTTATTAATTTTTTATATTTTTAATTAAATTTTATCATATATTATTTTTACATTAAATATTTATATTTTTATTAAACTTTTATACCGACTCTTTTTTAACCATACACCCCGAACATCAATATTAACCTCCTCCTTTCCGCGTAAGGGAGCCGAAGGCACGCGGAGTCCAGTTAATGGGAGAGATTTAAAAAGGCTGTATCACAAAATCTGAAACTTTATTAAATTTAAGATTTCACCAAATTCCCCTAATTTTTACTTTATAATAATATGGACATATGAATAAACGCGATTCATGTTGATTTTGAGGCTTGCTTGGATTCCTTAATTTATTAAATAAATTATGTTCTAACAAAAAAATTAAAAACACTTAGGTGCCATTTACTATACCTGTTTCAATTCTATTTTTCATTTTATATTTTTAAAAATAAACAAAATAACTCAAATTTTAATTAATCACTCTGTTTTTAAAATCTAATTTCGAAAATGGGTTTATACATGAAATGAAAAATGACTAAAAGTTGTTTTGAGTATTTTTAATTCAAAATAAGAAAAATCTCAAAATGTGAAAAATAAAAAATATTAAATCAAATACATTTTCAGTATTCTTAAAACATGAATTTAAAAAAAAACTGAAAATAAAAAACAAAAATAAAAATACAACCCAAATGCCAACTTTATAAATGAATCAAATTTAAAAATTATTTAAGTTGACTCATTAAAGCTTCCTGTTATAAAAGGGTCAACTTATTTTTGACACGATTGTAAACAAGTTAGATTTACATAAAAAATAAGTCAACCAATTTAACACGATTAAACATATATAATTAATTAAGTTCACGTATTTTTTGAGCTAGTCATATCTTTTTTGGATTAGGAACTCTTGGAGTTGAAATAACTTTAGGAATTGGAATTGTATTTTCAACCTTTAAATTCTTATGGAAGTTCAATCAACAATTAAGGTTAAACTATTTTCATCTATTGGATGAATTTTTATAAAATTCTAAAAATTAAAAATACAACTTCAACTCCTTAATTTGAGATGCTTAATGGTCATGGCCGAACTCAAAACAACATAGGTTCTGTTTGGCGACAACAAGTTTTTACCAAATTTTTTTTTTTTACACTAATTATCAATTTTTTACCAACTTTCTCTCCTAAAATGTACCAATAAGTCGTATTTTTTTCGGGGCTTATCATGTATGTTTTTGAGTTGACGTGCTTAACATATTGATCGAGTTGGTCGTGTATTTTGGCTCGTTCCGTCTCATTAAAATCAATGACAATTTACTATCTAATACTTGAAAATAATGCAAACAAACAAAATATATACAATCGCTACTAATTAAGAATAAAAAAATAAAAAATTGAACATACCACAAAAAAAATTAATAAAATAGAAAAACGAATTTTCTGACACTAATATTTCAGCTTCTCAATATATAAAAGTAAAATTAGTTAATATATTTTTGTAATTTTAAATTTAACTGGGATAAGATTAAAAATTATACTATAATCCTATCTCCGCCTTAAATCAAATCAAATTTTAATTTTTTTCTCTCACCTCGTTATATTAAAATAAAATGAAATCAAATTTCTTAATTTGTCTATCTCATTGTCATCCCAGGATTACAGTGATTAATTGAAGTGTGTATAAATTAATTTGAATAATATTCAATAAATAAATATAAAAAAAAAGTCCCATTGCCATCCCAACTCTTATTTTGGTGGAAATGTATGTTGGTGATATCTTTTGTAACTGCCAGTAATTTCTTGGGAAATTTTGGTATGAGTTGTAATCAACTGTGAACACTTCGCACAGAAGTTCATGTTTCAATGTACACTATCTTATTTTGGGTCCGTTTAGTGTGCAATAATTTATTAAAAATTTTTAAAAATCTCTATAAATATCTGTTAACTTTATATCACATTAACTTTTTTCTCTCACTGCACGTATTATAAACTCTCTCCAAATCACAATTTATCTCAATTTATCTCATTTCTTCTTACTCCAAACAAACCCTTTGTTTTGAGGAAATCTGATTCCGTATTTCAAATTAATGATGCTCAAATCATGATAGAAGTCAAGAACATTTGAGGCATACGATGAAATTTCCTATGCAACCCCGTATGGTGCATTTAAAGTGTTAAAAAATTAGATAAAATAAGATAAAGTGAGATAAATTACGAATTTATAATTTGTGCAATGAAATAAAAATGAATAAGTTTAGAGTTTTTTTAATATTTTTTATCATTTTTTAGAGTTTTTTTGTCAATCTAAATAAAGTCACGGTATTGTATGTGACTCAAATATCACGACTATGCTTCTCAGTCTAGTTAATTTACTAATAAAAAATAAGGTAAATTATGTTTACTTCCCTTAAATATTAAACTAATTATAAGAATTTTTCTTAACGATTTGAACCTTACACTTACCTCTCTTATTCTCAAATATTTGTTACACTTAAATCCACCCCTTAGTTTTTTCCCTAATGCTATTAGGGTGTTATAATAAAATGACATAAATGCCCTTAGTAAGTTCAAATGATTGAGAGAGATTCTTGTAATTAGCCCAGTATTTAAGGGAGATATCTGTAATTAGTTTAATTATATTATTTCACCCAAATAATTTAGTAAAATATATTTCATACTAATTTAACTATATTATATATTATATATTATATATAATTTAATAAAATATAATTTATATTAATTTAGTTAATTTATTTTAATTAATTTTATCACAAATTAAATTACTAATTATTAATTAATATATATTTATTAATTAATTACAATTAATTAATTAATAATTTAGTTATATTAATTATTAAAAAATAATAAAATAGTTAAAAATTAAATTATTTTAATATGATATCGCAAAAATGGATAAGGTGCTAAAATTAATAAAAAAATATTTATGCAAGAAAAAATGATAGTAAAAATACTTTTATTTTTTTACTTTTTTCTGCATAAGTTGTCATTTTTTTTAAAACATAAAAAATTAATAAATACATTTTTATGTAATTAATTTTTAATTTTTAGATTTGCTTGAGCTAGTTTTGTGGTTCCATTTAATAGATCTACCAAGTGCATTATTATATAGTACATGAAAAAATAATCAAAAATATCAATAAAATTGATGTAAAAAGATTGTGGACCTATTATTTTAAAATATTTAAATTATCAAAATATTTTATAATTTTAAAATTGTCCGGACTAAAGCTAACGTGGTAGGTTTAAGTTATTCAACTTACTGATTCAAAAACCAGTTTAAGCAAATTTGAAAATTAAAAACAAAATACATAAAAATATATTTATTAAACTTGTTTTTATTTAAAAAAAATGCAACTTACACAGAAAAATTAAAAAAAATTAAAAATAGTTTTACAGTCATTTTTCTGTCATAAATATTTTTTTAATTTTAGCACTTTATCCATTTTTGTTGAATCATATTAAAATAATTTATTTTATTTAAATATTTTATTAAAATAAAATTATTTTTAATAAAAAATAAACTAAATTATTAATTAATTAATTTAATTAACTAAATTATATTTCATTAAATAAATTAGTTAATTGTAACTAATTAAATTAATTAATAATAAATAAAATATATTAATTAATAATAATTTAATTAGGTTAATTTATCATAAAATTAATTAAAATAAATTAACTAAAATAATATAAAATATATTTTAGTAAATTATTTATAACATATCATACAATTAAATTGATATGCAATATATTTTACTAAATTATTTTAGTAAAATAATTTAATCAGGATAATTATACAAACTTCCCTTAAGTATTAGGCTAATTATAGGAACATCTCACAACCATTTAAACTTACTAAAGGCATTTATCTCATTTTACTGTTGCACCCTAACGGCGTTAGGGAAAAAAAATTAATCGGTAAGTTTAAGTGTGACAAACATTTGAAAATAAGGTGGTAAGTATAAAATTTAAATGGTTGAAGTAGGTTCCTGTAATTAATCTAATGTCTAGATGAAGTTAGTATAATTTACCCTAAAAAAATACAACATTACATAAATAAATAACTATTTTTATATAGGATGGGAGCAAGCAAAACCTCAATTAGTGACATAGAAATCAAGATGGGTTTGACGCCACAATAGCCCTTCCTCCTAGGCTTTCATGGCCTCAAACATACATTATATATACATGTTGTACATAGATGAAATAACTATTCTATGCGTGATCACTACGTCTACGGGATTTCAGCTATCTCCCTCAATCACAGAAAATGAGCAAGGAGTAGGTCGAAAAGGGTTCTCGACTAAAAGGTTTCTGAAACTCTAGTCACTTCAAAATTTTAAGAGTATTTAAAAAGAGAAAATTTTGTGAATAATAGTAAGTTTTCTTGCTCAGTGACATTCTTAAATTACGCATGGACTAAAAAAGGTAAAAAAAATTAATATGATAAATATTTGACGATAAAATTATATTAATCTTATTAAGTTATCTATTTTTCAATTAATTACAGGGTTTACTTTTTATTTAATGGTCATGATTATTTTTGAGTTGTTAGATAAGATATGACATATTTGAAAAAATAATTATCATATCAAATTCTTCACTAACAAAATAACAAACTAAGCAAATTATAATATTACCTTATAGTTAAAATTAAACTAAAACTTAAATCTTTCATTCTAGAATCAAAATTTTGAGATCGGAAACAATCTCGGGACTGATTGTTGAGGTCGGAGAAAATATCACGAGTCCAATATATAGATTTTTTACCAACATATATGTGTATATATATGTATATATATATATATCTGTGTGTGTGTGTGTGTGTGATATTTTGAATTTCAAATATATAGAAGAGGTTCGCTGCTCTTTGTCTTAGGAAGAAGTGGATGAATTTTAATGTAATGAGGAATCTTATCTTATGGGTTACATCTGCATGCAACTGTGGAGTGCTTGCCAGTTACTGCACTGCTGATGAGTGGAGTCGACAAACAAACAAACAAACACAAAGTAAAAGCGACTGGCATGGTATTTACTTGCTATAATAAGTGAGAGGACGGCATTTGCTACATTTGCCATGCTCAAAAGTGGGCGGCGTTGACGAAACAAACCCGTCAAAATTACTAAAATGGACCCCAATTTTATATTTTTTTTAAAAAAGTAATTTTATTGTAAAAGAGGGATGAAAATAAAAAATAAAATGCATTTAGCATTAATATTTTATGTTTAAAAGTTGCAAGGATGAGTCTCAGCATTAATTAAATAGTCAATGCGCAAAAATTTTACATTTCTTTATTTTTTTTAACGAATTATAGATACTGATTTTAAAATTTGAATTCAAGTTGTTATTATTAAGGGCCTGTTTGGCATGATATAAAACACCGAAAAATTTTAAAAATCTCTGAAAACCTTAAAAAATTATTCACTTTTTATTTCACTGTACGAATTATGAACTTACAAATTATCTCACTTTATTTTACCTTTTGTTACTCCAAACGTCTCCCAAGTGTGACAGATAAAATTATTATCTAAATAAAAGTCTAGGAGGCCTTTTAAGTGACAAAAAGTTATAAAAATTGATAAAAGTTGTAAATTCGTAATTCTCAAAGTGAGATAAAAGTGAGTAACTTTTACACTTCGTTTGAAAACATTCCCCTTCTAGAATTGATTTGATTTTAAAATAAATAATTGATTTGATTAAATTTGATAAATTAAATTTTGTATTTGAAACACATTTTAAATTTCAGAATTGAAATGATTTGGTTTAAGAGAAATACCAAATTTAATCATATTTATAGGAAGTAGAAAATATAATATAAAAGTGTAAATTTGTCAATTTGGCCCCGTTTGGTGTAGTAAAAAATAAGATAAATTAAGATAAAATGTGGTTTGGTGTTAATTTTGGCGCCTTTTTTTTAAAGAAGCAAACTGTGGGAATAATTTTTCAAATCTGTTCCCATGAATTCAAAACAAATTCACATAAAATAGCAACAATGGTACTCGTTTAAAAACTTTCGACACGAAAAATATGATTGTAAAAAAAATTTACGCATTCGGTTAACCTATTTCTAGATTTTTTATTTTTTTAACGAAATATTAAAATTTTTTGAAATTAGTAATGACAGAAAAATTAGAGGTGTAGAGATTGTTGGAGATTTGTAATGATTTATAAAGTTTTTTAGGAATGTTAAACGGGGCATTACTTAGATTCCTTAAGAAAATATTGAATTTTCATTAAATTTTATTGTTTTGGATTAAATTTAAAATTATATAAAAATTTTAAAATTTAAATTATGAAATAAAATTAAATTCAACTCATAAAATTTTATTTTAATTTTAAATATAAGAATTGTTGGGAATTATTATCAAATAGAATAAAATATTATCAAACCCACGTGGAGAGTTAAAGATTTTTGACGCTTCTTGGTAAGTTTCAGAGCTCCAAACGGAGTGGATATGGCCTGAGCAATTTATTTTTTGATATATATATTATATATATTTATTTTCTTCCCAACAGGCATTAAATGTACCATGATAATAAAAAAGAAATTGTAAAAATATATGTATATACACGGTGACATGGCTCCGTTTTGAGCGTGGCCTTTAACTCAGTGGTTAAGAGCCTTTCCTGCTCGCTCATGACTCGAGTTCGAGTCTACCCCCTCCCCTTAAAAAAAAAAAAAAAAAGAAGAAGAAAAAGACATGGCTCCGTTTAGAGTTCTATAAAGTAAAATAAAATTTTACAAATTTTTATAAATATAAATTACAAAATAACAAAATTTAAATTTTTTATTTATTACATGAGTTACGAGATATTTATTTTTATAATTTTATTTTATTTTATATATTTTTATACAACTATAAACGTATGGATAGAATTTGGTACTGCCCAGAGTGGGTGTGGGTGGAGGGGGAGAGAAGGGGGCACGTTAGGAAGCCATTACCCTGGGTTCACGCGTGCGGGGTCCACAGGGTAACGTAGGGACCACCACTCAAGATCTTGTCCGCTCGCGTCAATCACACGCCAGCTACTGTTGATTGGACGCGTGCGAGTCTCTACTTACCTTTTAGAGAAAGGAACAAAAATTTATATAAAAATGCATTTGATTTTTATTTTGCGTTTAGTAAAATAAAAATATTAAAAAAAAGTTTTTTTTTAAATATTTTAAATTTATTTACTTTTTATATCATTATACAAAATATAAATTCACAAATTATCTCAAATTATATCATTTTATCTCACTTTTTATTATTTTAAAAATATCTTAAATATAAAAATAATATAAAGACTTTGTTTGATTTATTATAAAATTCTGAAAATTTTAAAAATTATTTATTTTTTATTTTATTATATAAATTATGAATTCCTAATTTATTTTATTTTATTTTATTTTTATTTTTATTTTTTATCACAGAAAACACACCCGAAAGAGAAGGAAGCAACTAATGCGGGACCATAATTACCCAAAAAAAAAAAAAAAAAAAGCGCGCATTTGACAGACTCTGGCGCCCCTTTCAACGCCACAATGCGGGAGTGCCGGGGTTTGTCCGCTTTTCTTTTTTCCACTGAAATTTGGAGGGTTGAACTTGTTTTTCTTTCCCCCCCCCCCTCTTTAAGTTTATTATTTAGGGTTTGTTAGTTTATTATTTAGGGTTTGTTTGGTTGATCAAAAAATAAAGTAAAAAATATAATAAAAATATAAAGATGTGATAAAAATATGATATATGAAAATTTTAATTAGACAAAAGTATAAAAAATAATTAAAATTGGTGACTTTTGTTGATTGTTAGTGCCACCAAACAAGTCCTTATATTCATAAAAAAATAAAAAAATATATACAATACTTAGAAATAATAGAACCTATGTACGAATAAGAAGTTAATTTTTTTTATTTGTAAGTCAATCTATCTATTTTGAGCAATTTTCAGTTGTTACTAACATATCTAAAAGTTACCCAAAAAAAAAAAAAAATCAAATTTTAGTGAAAAAAAAAATTATATAAAATGAAAAAGTATTTAAAAAAATGTTTCTATTTGGTTTACTTACCAAATTAAGTGTCTGAGTGAATATAGAACTCATACAAACCCAGATCAACTTAAGTTTGGATATAAGAATTTAAACTTATGCCTAATTACCTACCAGACAACATTCATTGTTGTGTTTGTTTAAGTTGACCCAAAATTTATATAAAAAAACCAAAAATTTCACAGTTCATGAAAAAAATTATTTTGATAATTAGATAACTCTTAAAAAAAAATAAAAAAATAACTTTGAGGAATGTATATTTGAAGTAAAATAAACTCCATCATTAATTCTAGCATTTTTTTTTTCCTCCTCCCTTTCTTGGAATTTCCAAAGTAGTGCCCGGCCTTGTGAGATGCGTTTGAAGGCTTCCCCAAGGGCTTCTAGATATAATCGTAATCATGCCATTCCGTATACTAATCGTGGGTGTTTCTCCTCTGAGATTCAAGGAATTTGGACAATTCCAGCAGCAGCAGCGGTTGGATTTGGATTTGTGATGTTTGTCCTGTAATAGTAATTTCGTGAGTTATCCGATTAAAATTGAATAGCTCATAATAAAAATAAATTTAAAAATATTAAGTAGTCGTTCGATTTTGATCTAACAAATCATAAAATCGATATCACCGAACTAACACCACAGTTACAATTGGTATTAGTCCCCTCTCTTTGGCATAAGTTCCCTTATGCATGACATTTGCTATCAACTCATGCCAAACTTTTAACACGGTTGTGAAATGGTTCATGTTCAGAGCTCCAGCCTTTTTTTGGTACTTCGCAATTGGCTCAAAAGAAGCCTTCTGGTTGCAGAAGCTTTTAATACAAAATATGTACACATCATTGAATTCCTATGTATCAATCCTAGATAAGATTGAAAACGAATGGAGTTATTCGAACTCAGTTCAAACTTAGTTTGTGATTAAAATAAGCTCGTTTTGAATTTAATTTGTGACCAAAACAAGTTCGAATCAAATTTGAAATTTGAGTTCAAGCTTAAAAAAGTTCAACTCAAAAATTCGCGAGTCAGTTTAATAAAATAATATATTATATATATATTAATAATATTTTTCTTATATTTTTATAATATTTTATTTATGATATTTTATACTAAAATAACATCGTTTCTGTTTAATCGAGTTATTTGTGAGTCAAGTTTAAGTCTAATTTTTTTTTATCGAGCCAAACTTGAGCATATATAAAAATTCGAATAAAACTCGAGCTCGATATAAATAGGTTAAAACCGAGTTCAAATAAGTTAAAACTCAATTTGATTCGACTTATTTTTACTGATGATGCTAAATATGTATGTTGCTTTTTCTATTGCCTTTATCTGCAGTGGATAAGTTAAATTCTAAGAATTACCCCAACCAAAGAACACAAATCACCGTTGCTTTTTACATTGTCCCAAAAAAAAAAAAAAAAAAAAAAAGAAGAGGGGGGGGGGGTGAACGCGGTTTTTGGGTCTTTATTTGAAAAATCCACTCAAATTGGTCTGCCACTACTTAACCAGTCAAATTTTGCCACAAAGTTCATTTTCGAACCAACTAAGGTATATCCAATTTAGGGGAGACTGATGTGTGCATTGGAAAATGTCGAAGACGATCGACCTTCCTTGACTAGGTCTTATCTCGGCAATATAGGAAAAAAAAATTATTATTTTTAGTTTTATATTATTTTTTTATCAAAAGATTTATTTTTTATAACTTTTAGACAATTAAAAGAATTACCAAAAAAAAAAAAAAAAACTTTCAAATGGAGGAACCAATAAAAAACTTCATTTTTTTCACTATAAGAATACTTTTTTCTTTTTTTACTTACCTCAAAAAAAAAGGATACATTTTTTAATTTGTCACTATAAGGATATATTTTTGTCACAGTGAGGATACATTTTTTAACTTGTAAAAAATAAAAAAATTCTATAGTGATAATTTTATAGGATTTTGTGATAATTTTTTTGTTACTAAATATGTTAATTAGTGACGGAGTTTAGTCGTCATAAATCACAAAAAATAATTCTTTTATGATGTTTTATGACGACGAATGCTTGTCACTAAAAGTTAAGTTTAGTGACAATAACAAATTGTCGTCATTTTAAGTTTCAGTAACGAGACTATAAGTGATAATATTTAGTTATCATTACTATTGTCATTGAAAATTTTCTGTAACAACGGTTATACTTTTTGTCACGAAATTTTTTTTTTTTTTGGTCACTAAAAATACATTTGCTTGTAGTGAGGTTATGATATTTTAAAGTTTTTTTTTTTTTTTTGTATTTTTTATTGATGTCAACAATATGACCATCCAAAGTAAAAGAAAAATTATATTTTAATGAAAAAATCATATAAAATGAAAAAAAAATTTTATAACTAACAAATGCTTAAAGTTTTGTGACCAAATTAAGCCTGCTAGTCTTGTGCTATTTTGATTTCTCTCTGTATTAATAAAATTAAGCTAACTTAGGCGTTTTCAATTGTTGATTATATACCCCATAAAAGGCATCATTTAGAGAAGGATGGTAAAAATGTAATTAGTCATTTTCTATAATTGCTATGTAATGTGTTTGGAGTAACAAAAATTAATAAAAATTACTGTTTCATAACTCGTATAGTGAGTGAAAAATTAAAATTTTTAAAGAAGTTTTAATATTTTTTAATAAAATTTAAAATTCCAGAACCTAAGTTGTTGATATTTGAAAGTTAGTGACAATTGAAGTCAATTTTCAAAGTCTTTATACTATGCGTAGCGCACTCGTGCTTCCCTTTCAACTAATGACGCCGTGGTGTGCTTAACTATTGACCGTTGCTATTATTTTTATTATTATTAATTTTGTTTTCTTGATTTTCAAATTGAAGAGGTCAACAATTAGATATTATTATAATTTTTTTCTATGTACCTTGCAAGAGAAAGAAAGGCAAAGATATTTTACACTCTTATTTAAGGTAAGGTGTGTTTGGAGTGACAAAAATTGAGATAAAATGAGATAATGTGAAATAAGTTGTGAATTCGTAATACGTGCAGTGAAATAATAAGTGAATAATTTTTAAATTTTTTAATATTTTTCACAATTTCTTAAAATTTTTTGTTACTCCAAACGAAACATTAGTTAGGATTCTTAGGAATATGGAAAGTAAATTTTTACAACTAAATTTTGTTTCCCATTGATCAAGAAACAAAAACGTCCTGTTTTCTTTCTCTTTATTATCTTATTTTTGGGCTAATTACGTAAAATACCCATATCTAATTAGTAATATTTTTCTTTTGTCAACTTAATTTTGTTACAATAAAGCAATATTTATAGTTTATAAAGGACTTAACACAAAGTTCATAATTTGTTTACAATGTTTTGTAATTTTTAGAGATTGTTGAAACTCCAAACACCCTCTATTATTAAGGAAGCATCGATAGAGTTGATATTCTTTCTTTTTTAAACTGTGTCGATTTGTTTTTTTTTTAATTATTCAACGATATTAATATTTTTACAATAATTTTGTATTTAAATAATTTTATACTTTCTTAACTACAGGGACATGAATGTAATTTTAACTCCTATAATGTCTTTACACTTCTTCACATGCTATTTATTTGTAGCACTAACTTACATATTGATATACCTTGTGTGCTCGCATGTAATTTTCTTTAGCCTTTGTTTGAGAAGAAGTGGATGAGCAAAAAGACAGATAAAAGAAGTTTAAAAAAATAAATAAATAAAAATCTTGTTTGAGAGGAAGTGAAGAGAGAAAGGAGAGTGAAGGCGAACAATTTATCACCATTAATCAACTTTTCTTTCACCCTAATTTTGAGTATAGTAACCAAAAAAATACTTTTAAATTGTGTTTTTTATAACTCGTCCTAAGTTTTTTCATTATTTTTATAAATATTCATCACAAATAAATATATTCTAGAGAGTATAGTAATATTTTAACTATATTCTTTATCTTATTCTTAATTTCCATCCTTATATCTTTTTAATAAGAGAAAATAATTAACTTTTCTTACTTTTCCATCTCACAGTCCCAAACAAAGAATTAGAATAAAATAAATCAGAATAAATTATAAGAAACCATAATTAGCATGATGTTAAAAGTGTTGTAAAATTTATATATTTGAATATGATTATTTGTAAATTTTAAGCATAAATTAAAATGAAGTCAACACATCATTTAACACAAGTTCTTAGTGTAATGAATAAAATTTCATTTATGTTATGCATTCGCTTATTTAAATCTTCGTATTTAATGCAAGAGTCTAATGAAATTTCACACGAATGTTAAATATTTCACATTCACTTATTCAAATTCACAAAAAGTAAATGACAATTGGTTTGGAATTGACTACTTCAATAATAAATTTCACATAAACGTCAATGAGATGCATTCACTTATTCAAATTCACAATGAGTAAATAGAAATTGGCTTTAAATTAACTACTTGATAATGAATAAATTAAGCGCAATCCCATATTAGTTTGTTAAGAGTTTTTCAAGGAGCTTGTTAGTGGTGGGTGTAATTGGATTAGAGAGGGTTACAATACATTTATACTTCAGTAGCTAAAGTGTGAAATATCAACCGTTAAATATTTTCTTCAAATAATCTAATGATTCTGTTTAATTTGATTAAAATAAAATTCTACCATTAATTATTTGAAAAAAAATTAACAGTTGATATTTAAATGCATTATACCTCCTTCTAACTTAGGATAATTATATTTATATCCAGTTTACTTTGTTCCAAAATCATTTATACCCAGGCAAAACTATTACAATTTTTGTTAATTCAACCAGATGTGCTTTACTAGATTAAATTATAGTCGCACCTTTATTATACTTGGGGTATTTCATTACAATCACAAGAGCCAATCATATAAGATTATATCTCTAATCCCACCCCCTATTCATAATCAAATGCTTTATAAAATTGGAGAGAATAAGAACAAAATGAAGGGGGAAAATAAAGGAATTTTTTTTATTTTTTTCATTTTATTTCCTCATTTAAAAAATAATAGTAATTACTTTATTATTTTTCCTCTTTAAATAATAGGAAAATTTTCATTTATTTTTTTCAAAACTAAATAGTGAAAAATAAATTATTCCTCCACAATTTTTGTGTCTTCTACTTTCACCATAACAAATTTCAACCAATTCTACAAAGTTTAAAAGTCACAAAAGTACGAAGAGAGAGAAAAAAAAATCATATTTTTAGAATCATGGTAGCGATTAAGTGGTTCTACTAAATTACGCACTAAGTTTATAATATCATTCAACTCTTCTTCTTCTTCTTTTTATTTTTATTTTTTTATATTTTTTACTTTCCTTTATTCTTACTCTTGCCCATCTTTTGACTGTCTATGCCTTCTTACGAATGAGTTCACTTTTTTCCCTTGTAATGCATTCAATGTGTTCCAAAAAGAAAAAAGAAAAGAAAGAAAAAAAAAATGAAGATGCAAAATAAAAGCAACGAGAGAATAAAAACAGAGAAATTTCGAAGCTACTTTTATAATGAAATATTGGCTGTTCTATATTAAAGAGCAAATAAAAATTAAAATAATAAAAAGTTAAAAAATTTTCCAAAAATACCTTGAGAAAATCACCACAAGTTAAATATAGTTAGTATAAAAAAAAAAAATACATGGCTAAGTTTAGACCACTAGAAAATGATGAGCTTAAACTTATATATTCATAAATTTAATTAGAACCCATTTTTACATATATAGCCTCATTTGACTCCATGGCATTCCAATGCTCTCATTAATAAAATTTGGCGTACTTATACTAAGGTGGTATTTGGTTGATAAAAAAATAAAAATTAATTTTTATCAAAATTTTTAATGTTGTCTATCAAATACAAAATTAATTTTTATCATATTTTTAATTTTTATCAAAATTTTCTAACTTTTTATTAATTTTCTTCAACTTTTATAAATATTTACAAAACATTCAGTACCTAATTTTGTGTAACACGTGTCAATTTTGTGTGCAAAATTGACAAAATTGTACATGCCAAACAATTTCTAAAACGTTAAGGTCCTGTTTGGCTTACAAAAATTTATTAAAATTTACTAATTTCTAATTACTTTTTGTAGTTTCTTCCAATTAAATTTTAATATCTATCACCTTTATGTCATATTTTTTTCATTTTTATTATACTTTTTAACTAAAATTTGACCAACCAAACAGGCCATAAATCTTTTAATTGCTATCGTTGCCCTTGCTTTTATTGAGACGATAAATCTGATTTTATTGAGTTCTTGGGGGCATTTGTATTCCAACAAAAACACGATATCTTCAAAATTCCATCATAATTGATATTTTAAATTTATTTTTATTATTGTTTAATTGTATATATATTTAAAATGGATACAAAGTTTAGTCAACCAGAAATCACTAATAGGAGATAGGAGACTGTAGGGTAAATTTCCTCCTTAAACTAACTTCTAGTTCTTCTTAAATTTAGTTTGGAAAGCAAAAAATTGACTTAATTTAATTTATTTTTTTATTTTATATAAATTTTAATATAAATTTTGATTTGATTTAATTTTTTCATTTGATAACTTTTAAACATGTTATCCATTTTCATAAAAAAAGATTTAAAAAAAAAGTTCTAACTAAGAAAATTCACATAACTATGAAGTGTGTTTACATCTACAAAAAATAAAAACTCTAAAAATTTTTAAAAATTCTATCACATCAACTTTTTTATTTCATTACACGCATTACAAACTCATAATTTTTCTCATTTTATCTCATTTTTTTCTACTTTTTATCACTCCAAACACTACTGAAAATAACATCAACTACCAAATAAAAAAAATTTAAAATTTAGGAAAAACAATCGTATAAAAATTGAAATTTGTCATAAATTGGAGGGCATTTCCGTACAGCACGCGCTGCTCAAGAGGGAGTGGAATTCGCTTTCCTGGTTTGTGGATCTCTGATGGGGGGGGGGGGGGGGTGGATCTCTGATGGGGGGGGGGGGGGGGGGGAGATTAGCTGTTGTGTCCTAAAATATGTGAAAATGCCAAACAACGAGCTTTCACAGGGAGAGAAAAGCAAAGCAGCGGCAACAGGTGGAGGGGCAGTGGCAGCATCGCACAGCAAAAAAGAAACAGCAAAAGTAAAAATGATGCCCCTAAATGGTCTCCTTCTGTCTCCTCTCTGGGGTTTCTCTCTCACTTTCTCTCTCTCCTCTCCTTTAAGCGCGCACACCCATATATATATGTGTGTGTGTATGTATTTACATACAAGGATGACTGTATATATATGCACGTAAACTAGTTCTAGAATTTCCTCTTGAGTTCTCTTCCTATAATTTGATGCGTAGATTCGTATATGTTGCGCCAATTACAGAATTCGTGAAGCAAGGATAGGAATTGAAGATCTATATAGCTCTTGTGACGATCAAGTTATGGAAGATCTGAATGTCCAATTTACGTGGTAGGGGCGAGAAGTAAAGAAAGAAGTCGGCAACCTTTCGGCTCACAAACACGGTAATGGCGGTTCTTCTCTTCTTTATCCCTGCTTTACGTTTCTTGGTTTCCTTAGTCGTTTGGAAAATTTCAAAGCTGCTTCAGGCTGAAGCCTCGCAAAACATCTGGATTTTTCTATGGCTACATGGATTCATGTGTTTGTACGCAGAAAAGTTTGTCATATGACGGAGATTGTAGAGGTTTTGGTGGAATTTTTTCAGAATTTGCTCTCTCGAGTTTTGAACGCTGTCAACTTTGTGTATTTGAGGACTGGATTTTAGAAACCACAAATTAAATTTTCCTCTGTGCTTGTTTGATTTGGACATTCTAGAATTGCAGATTTAGGATTTTGATAGTCTGCTGATAAAGGATTAGAATGTTCTTTTAAATTAACAAACAGTGAGGGGTTTTTCTTTGGTTTGCGCAAATTGAGGGTTTTTTTTTGACTGGTTGTTGTTGTGTGTGTGTGTGTGAAGTGATGATGGCGGTGACTTCAGCCTGTAAAGACAGTAAAATGGGGATGGACAATGGAAAATACGTGAGATATACACCGGAGCAAGTCGAAGCTCTTGAAAGGCTCTACCATGAATGCCCGAAGCCGAGTTCGCTTCGCCGGCAACAGTTGATTCGTGAATGCCCAATTCTCTCCAACATTGAGCCAAAGCAGATCAAAGTCTGGTTTCAGAACCGAAGGTATGCGGAATTCCGATCAAAATTTTTATGACAATTTTTCCTTTTTGGTATAGATCTTTAATTGAGTGTTATGCATATTTGGAGTACACAGATGTAGAGAGAAGCAGCGGAAGGAGTCATCACGCCTCCAAGCTGTCAATAGGAAGTTAACGGCAATGAATAAGTTGTTGATGGAGGAAAATGATAGGTTGCAGAAACAGGTCACGCAGTTGGTGTATGAGAACAGCCATTTCCGCCAACAAACTCCAAAGGTAAAGAGCTATTCTTTCTCGTTTTTTCCCCTCTTCTTCCTTTGTACGTGTAGTTTAATTTTCACAGCAATTCAATGTTTGGTTGCTGAGTAAATATCAGAAAAGTAAAAAAACGAGATCATATGTTTGAACTTCTCAACCCATTGAAGACAAGAAAATAAAAATATATATGCAGTTTGCACTACTGTAATTAGTTCATTTTTCTGACGTGTTTACGTTTGGACAAATTCTGAAATTAGAAAACCAGAAAACACAAAATTAATTTGTGTGACTTTCTAGTCCTCTGATCAACCAAAGAAAGACTTAATTTGCGAACTATGATTAAAAGCTTATTGCAATACTGGTTTCTTTGTTTTCTTGCTTTTATAAACAGGGATTTTAAGCTTTGGTCTTTTTCTTGCGTTGCAGGCAAACTTTGCCACCACAGATACTAGTTGTGAATCGGTGGTGACAAGTGGTCAACAGCACTTGACTCCTCAGCATCCGCCAAGGGATGCCAGTCCTGCAGGGTTAGTGGACACTGCTTCTTGTTCTTGTTGGTTCCATTGTTTGCTGATCTTGTTCTTCACAATTACATTCATATGGCTTAAGGGATTGTGCTTGTATGGTTTCTAGACTTTTGTCTATTGCAGAGGAGACTTTAGCAGAGTTTCTTTCAAAGGCCACTGGAACTGCTGTGGAGTGGGTCCAAATGCCTGGGATGAAGGTTAGTGCGTCCCCTAATGCCAATTTTTTAATGTGTTAGGCGTTACTCCATTCCTTTTTTATATTAATATTTAAACTAGTAGAAAAAATACAGAATCTTGCTAATCTTCTAAGCAACATCCACACCGCATAATCCCAGTCAGTATCCCACATTCTCACTTTCAATATAACAATTTCCTCTGCTTTGTCCCATACTTCTTTTTTATTAACTTTAATTCGTTTTTTTACTTATCCCAAGATAAAAAAAAGAAATCAAACTTTAATTTGTTTTTTTTGTTTTCCTTTAGGAGACTATGCACAGACATGATTGATGTGACTGTGCAATCACAACCATTAATCTTGTGTGGGTTCCAATGTGGGCCCTGATGAGATGGGACGACCATGATCTTATGGTCACAGCTGTGTGTCTGTCCTTTGCAAGGCCCTTTACTTCATTGAGGAGAATCTTTTTTGTCCCTTATTTTTGAAGAAAAGGTTGGCTTTATTGTAAAATATGTGCTCACCACTGGATCACAATCTTCCTCTTGTTCCCATAAAACTTGGTCTGTTTACACAATTTTATTTTTCATAAAAGACAAAACAATAGGCATTACAAAACAATAGGCATTTTTCTCTCTTTCTGAAAATCATCACAACTGAATCATCGTGAGAACAGTAATTTTTTTTTCCTTATTTGTATTTTTTAAAAGTATATTCCTTTTGTTTTAAATTATTGTACTTTTACTTCGAATATTCCAATTCAGTTATTATTTTTTTCAGCCTCCTTGTTCTTACTATCTCCTTTCAATTTTCACAGCCTGGTCCGGATTCCATTGGAATCGTTGCTATTTCTCATGGTTGCACTGGAGTAGCAGCACGTGCATGTGGCCTTGTGGGTCTAGAAGCTACAAGAGTAAGTTTTCTCCCCACACCCAAGCCTTGATAATGGGAGAATTCCATGTCTTAACATTTTTAATAATTTCAATTCGTGATGCTCCACTCCAGGTTGCTGAAATCCTCAAGGATCGGCCCTCATGGTATCGTGATTGTCGAACTGTGGATGTTCTTAACGTGTTGTCTACTGGAAATGGTGGAACCATTGAACTACTTTACATGCAGGTTAGCGCCCAGAACTTGGTGTCTATCATATCAGGTCTTGCATCAAATCATGACTTGCCTAACAAACTTTTTTATTTTGTGTACTTGGTTTAGCTGTATGCACCAACAACATTGGCTCCAGCTCGTGATTTCTGGTTGCTGCGGTATACATCGGTTATGGAGGATGGAAGCCTTGTGGTAATGTGTCTCTTGAGTCTAAATCCTGCAAGTGGGGAAATTATACAGCTCTTTCTGTTTTCTGAATGTTTTCAGTGGAGTTGTCCTGACAATGCTCCACATATTAGGTCTGCGAAAGATCACTGAACAACACTCAGAATGGTCCTAGTATGCCACCAATGCAGCAATTTGTGAGAGCAGGGATGCTGCCAAGTGGGTATCTGATAAGACCCTGTGAAGGGAGTGGGTCCATCATCCACATTGTAGATCATTTGGATTTAGAGGTATGTAATCTATCTTGCTGATATATCTAAGCTCAACCTCTTTTTTTTTTTTTTTCTTTCTTTTTGCTAGATGACAACTCTGTATTAATGATCACATAAACCAGGCTTGGAGTGTACCTGAAGTTTTGCGTCCTTTGTATGAGTCATCAACCTTGCTTGCTCAAAGGACAACAATGGCAGTAAGAATATTTTTCCTTGTTCTATCCTCATAAGAGTATGAAGATTCAGCATTGTAAGGAATTGTACTTGTAATTGACTGATTTTTATAACGTGAATTGTCTTTTGCTGTGAAGGACATATTTTATTAAAAAGACTTTTTTTTTTTTTTTTTTTAACTAGGAAAAATGAATTTTAAGAAATTTTATAGAGAGATTTCTCATCTCCTGTGTGACATTTTTTTTTCAGGCTTTACGCCAGTTGAGGCAGATTTCACTAGAGGTTTCTCAGCCAAATGTTACTGGTTGGGGGAGAAGACCTGCAGCTTTACGTGCACTTGGCCAGAGATTGAGCAAGTAAATTTAATTCTTAAACTTTTTCCATGCGGCGTTGGATGTGCCTTGTTACATGGAAATCTAACATATTTGTTGTGCAGGGGTTTTAATGAAGCTGTTAATGGGTTCACAGATGATGGATGGTCTATGATTGAAAGTGATGGAATTGATGATGTCACCCTTCTTGTGAACTCATCTCCTGCCAAAATGATGGGTGCAAATCCTTCATATGTTAATGGATTTCCATCTGCGAGCAATGCAGTGTTATGTGCCAAAGCATCCATGCTTCTACAAGTAAGGTTTAGATATTAAATATTTTCTCATTTGCTTTATGGTTGCTTCAAACTTGTGAGAATCACACAAGTAGAAGCATATGGATGTCTGTGTGTGTGTGTAAGTGCAATATAAGGTCATGAATTGGGGCAAGACACACTGAACATGCTTCCAGTTTAAAATTTTGCTGATATGCATAATGGCAGACAAGCAATGTTTGGTTGAATATTTGAGCCTATAGAAATCTTGTAACATGAAAATTATTCTTTCATGCCCATGGCTCCAAAACCTCTCAAACCTTCAACAGGAACCTTCCCAACATGACAATGAGGCTGAAATAATGAATGAAAGGTGGCTTGTCAAAGTGATGAATCCAGATTGTTTTGGGGGGATTATAGAATAATGTAGAAACTATTTCTTAAGCCTAAATTCTTGTTTGAGCTACAAGCAAATTTGGCTGATTCTTGAGAGACAATACGATGACTTACTAATTTGGAAGGTGACAAAGCTCTAGATCACTCGTAGTGGCGAGAAAGATGTGTCTGACCTCATTAGTTGAGACAAAGCTTCGTTGAGCATATCTTGCAGTGAGGTGCAAACCACAATCATTTTGGGCATGCTTTATGGTGTTAGGCAGTTACTCATGTTTAAGGATTTCTTCTTGTGCAATCATGGCTGACCAAATCATTTTATACAAATCATTTTACACTTTGATAAAACATATTCATGGTTCTGTCTGGATCTTTTTCACTCGGTTGGACTTGGACACTGTTGAGCATCATAAAAAGGGCAGCATATATAGCCTTTATGGTGCATGTTTATTTTTCTAAGAATATAGTGGCTCGAGTAGTCTAATTTTTAGCACCATTAGTGTCATCATTGTTGCAATTATGAGAACCGCTCGTTGTACTGCTAGAATGATAAAATTTCTGTATTTAAATGGCAAAATAGATGTCTGAAACCTAGTTACCAAGCTCGGACAAATTGGTTCAATTTGTTTCCCTTCACTACCATGGCCAATATTCAGATCAGTTACCAAATCTTTTTTCTCCATTCTACAATGGACCCCTTTAATATTAGAATTCTTTTGGAACTGAAATGTTAGTACACCACTTGTAGGTTTTCTCTTTTCCTTTTTCAACAGTTCATCTTCTTTCCGTTGTGTAATGTTTCTTATAATTCTGTCTTATGCTTTCTTCATTTTGGCAGAATGTGCCTCCTGCAATACTTCTCAGATTCTTGCGGGAACACCGATCAGAATGGGCAGACAGTGGTATTGATGCTTATTCAGCTGCTGCTGTTAAAGCTGGTCCTTGCAGTTTGCCAGGCTCTCAAGCTGGATGTTTTGGTGGGCAGGTTATTCTTCCATTGGCTCACATAATTGAGCATGAAGAGGTAAATATTTGGTTTTAATTTATGGCTTCTAAATATTTTACCATGTTTTTTTGCACCAACATTGGGAAGAATTATCTTCCTGGTGAGCTGTTCTATAGTATTGTTATATGCTTATTTAAATTCTTGAAAACAGTTCATGGAGGTCATCAAGCTTGAAAATTTTGGCCACTATCGAGATGACATGATTATGCCTGGAGACATTTTTCTCTTGCAAGTAAGTAGTTTTCCTCTATTTTGATTTCTAATGCAAAATTACCAAGATCACCTTTCCAGAACTCTACATTGGCAGGATCAACACTGTGCTATGACTTTTCTTTTTGTCGGGGTACTTTTTGTTTCACATCTTTTTGTAAGCCACTAGTCCCCAAGAAATAAATTCCCAATTGTGGGCATCAAAATGATTTATTGCACAAAACTAATGTATTTTTAATTTAAGTTGAGCTGATTCACTATAACAATAGTTCTAAAACAAACTGCTGCTGAGGTTTTTGCTCTTGGTCTTTTACCCTTTTTAATACGTTGCTCAGGCCTAGGAGCCACATGTTAGTGAATGTTCAATGTTCATCTGACTATAGGCATTTTATTTAATGTTATTGTACATGTCACCTAATATTGATGATAACATCCTTAAGATCATTATGTTAGACATGATGAAGTCTCTCTCGAAAAACAAAAAAAAAAATGTTGTAAGTTTAGACAGTAAAGTTATGTTCATGCATTGGTCTAGTACTTTTGAAGTAACGGTGATCTTTCGTTGATTATTGACTATATGAAAGTCATATTTGGAATTTATTTTCACTTTTCCTGATTAGTTTGATCTCCTAGCTTTGTAGCGGAGTAGACGAGAATGCAATTGGTACCTGTGCAGAGCTCATCTCTGCTCCAATTGATGCCTCTTTCTCTGATGATGCACCTCTTTTACCATCTGGTTTCCGCATCATTCCTCTTGAGTCTGGAGCAGTAAGTATTTATTTTGTCTGGTCTAGCCTAAAAATGTGCCCCTTTTGTGCTCTTGCCTCTGTTGAGTTTGTTCCTTTACTCATCTTCAAGATGATGCAGGATGCCTCTAGTCCAAACCGCACACTTGATCTTGCATCTGCTCTTGAGGTTGGACCAACTGGAAATAAAGGCTACGGTGATTATTCTGGTCATGGCGGAAGTGGGAAATCTGTTATGACAATAGCATTTCAATTTGCATTTGAGATCCATCTTCAAGAAAACATAGCAGCTATGGCCCGTCAGTACGTGCGTGGTATCATAGCATCTGTTCAGAGGGTGGCGTTGGCACTCTCCCCTTCTCATCTGGGTTCTCACGCTGGTTTTCTGCCACCACCAGGAACTCCAGAAGCAAACACGCTTGCTCGTTGGATCTGTAATAGCTACAGGTGTGTTTTTTTTTTTTTCAAATAATTTATTATGAAACTTAGAAGTTCCTTGCATGCATCATATTGTTGTCCACCTGATAATTTAGAAATCACATTTGAACAAATTTCACGGCAAGTGTGAATGTGAGAATCATTAGCTTAAAATTGATGGTCTGTTTGCTGGCAAATAATGGTCCACCAAAACTGATATTCTGTCCTTTGTAAAGTCATGCATCAAGGCCATTTTGCAGTGATGAGAAGTCAAGACATGCCGGACTGAATGTGGAAATATCAGAATAATCTTACTATTTCGTTCTGAGGTTCTCCTTTTTTGGAACAACCACTTAATTAATAACAACTTTATTGTATTTGAATTTCTTAAAAATCAACAGCATTACATTGCAAGAGGTCATTTTATTCTAGTATGTAATCTGGAAAAATGTTCACTTCTAGCTGACTTCTTGTCTCATATGTTATATTCCTTTTGTCACATTGCCTAGTTGGATCCACTATGGCAGTATTAACGCTGCAAGTGGATGCAAAGATCAGGCAGTGACATGTAAGTTACTGCATCGGTACCCAAACAGTTGTCAAGGCTTGTTGTTTGGCTACTTGTATTCTAGATCATTCCAGTTGAAATTAAATTGTGACGCCAACCCTGAATTGTAAATCGCTTTATGATCCCAATTGTCTAAGCTCCCCATGTTTCTGCCACAGAGATAGGTCTTTTCTGGATAAATCACAAATTTGCAATGAGCATCTTCCCCTTCACTGATTTTTCAACAGTTATAGAATGGTTAAGCCTGTTATGCATAGTAACCAACAAAGGTCTACAGTACATTTTATTGGCACCAATACTTTGGGGGGTATGCAAAATATGTTATTGATAGATGTTAGGGTAATATGAAGATAATCTTTCCTGTTTAGGGCATGCTTGTCAATACCATAGTGTACCTTGCGAGCTTTGACAACTCTACCCAGCTTTATTTGAGCTGGTCTGGCTACCTACATGTGATTATTAGTTATGGACATCCTTTGGATGTTTGATGGTGAGGCAAAAGAACTAGCATACATGACAATTTCTGTCATCTGTTGTCATACTTTCTTACAGTCTAGTTGTATTGGTTGTCTTCTTTTGACAGGTACTTTCTAGGTGTGGAGCTACTTAAACCTGATAGCGAAGGAAGTGAATCAATCCTCAAGACACTTTGGCACCACTCAGATGCAATCATGTGTTGCTCTTTGAAGGTATTATTTCGAATGTTTAATTTTCTCATTTTCTGAACAAATTCCAGTTCTGTCTTTATAAAAGACGTAAATTCTGGATCATTTATGATTTCACCATGTTCCTTTTTGATATGATTCTTGCATTTGTAATGTTTAATTGTCTGTCCAATCAATTAAAGAATGTTCTTTTTTTAAGCTATTATAACGCATGAAATGTTTGAAATGATGAAGTTTCATTTTCGAATTAGGTCACACTCAAGGATTGTTGAACATATTTTTGGGAGTGTATACCGTTCGTGTTTGACGAGTATCCAACATAGACACAACCTTTTCCTAATCTTTCTCTAATATTTAGCATGTGTGCAGAAAACAGATTTACACGTCTCAAACCTGTCCGGTATATATTTGGTGTAACAGTGTTTGATACTTGATGGGCGTGGCCATAGCATCCTATTGTGTGTTTATGGTTTCAAAATTCTTCTTTCTATGCATATATTGTATTTCTAGACATATATATGCATAGTTTTTGGTGTGTCGATGTACTACTGGCCACTATAACTTTATACATCACTTGTGCAGGCATTGCCGGTTTTTACTTTCGGAAATCAGGCAGGACTTGACATGCTTGAGACAACTCTGGTGGCACTTCAAGACATTACTTTGGAGAAGATTCTTGATGACAATGGAAGAAAAGCTCTCTCCTCTGAGCTACCACAGATTATGCAGCAGGTTCATCTTTTTAAATTCTACAACACAGTATTTAAATAAATACCTACGCAAAGCTTAATTTGGTTGTTGGAGAGATTTGAGTGAATAATGTTTGGTAATTTTATGAAAGATGACTGATGTTGATTTTCTTCCCTCAATCTCCCCCGGAAACCAAGAAGATAACTGTTTTCATCATCTTTGTCATTATTTTAACACTGTTCAATGCATTGTTTACAAGTACGTGTTTCTGGTTCATGTGACAGCTAAGGGCTTTTCTTGGACTGATCTGAAACAACAGAATTTTGGATCACTTAGAAATTAATATGCAATAAGGTTTAACTAGCTAATTAGTTGAATGAGCACATAGGAGAAAAATGGAGTAATTGAAAGATGAAATGACTGGAGAAGAAGATGAGAAAACCACTTAGAGATTGCTTAGAGCTAAGAAGCACAAATGTAGATATACGGTACAAATATGACACGACTTGAATACTCAAATACCTTAATTTTAAAAAATATCAAGACACAATAACAACACAACAAGGGCACATCAATAAATTAATATATATTTTTATATACACATGGAAATATAACTATTTATTCTCTTTTATATAAAAAATTATATTTATCCTTTATTTATATACAATTTATAAAATTTTATTTACAAATAAATTATAATTTGTCTTGAATTTTCTAAAATAAAAAAATTAAGGAATAAGAAATTAATAAATATAAATTCATATTTATTTTATCTTATTATTTAATTCCAAATTTTTTCGTCAAACTCACAGTGTTCTATTGCAATTCCGAGTTATGGGGTGTTTCTCAAGTGTCTTAAAAATTTCTAGTTCTAAAATAATTAAAAAATAGTGACATGTTTAGACAAGTTTTTGATGAGCGTTGATAGAATCTTATTAGTGTTAGTGTTGACATGACACTAGTATGTCACCTATTTAGGCAATAAAATATGATATGGAACTCTAGGGAGAACTCAACGAGAAACCATGTCTTAGGTGACGGGTTGAATTGTCAAAGCATGTGCAGTGGTACCTTTAAGCCTTGGCACTTAATGTATTTTTGTTACTATCTTGGAAAATACTAGGATAGTTTCCAAGTGCTTAAGAAACCGAAATGTTGTAGTACCTGAGCTTGCGATGTGATAACACGTGCTCATTGAATAAGTTTTTCCCTTATCACTGGATGGAGGACCACACTGAAAGATTCAGAGTCAGGTTTGACAGGAAACAGGTGGTTTCCTTGGCCGGGGGAATCAGTTTCCCATTACTATTGTTTGGACCTTAACCATTGTCCTTGCTTAACCCAAACTTCTTGATTTAGTTACTCTCAACTCTTTATGCAGCCTTTCGATTTAAAATTTTCAAGTATTGAAGCAGGATATTGAAAATATATCTATATTGCTTTTGTTTTAATATCCCCACATGTTTTCTGGGCAGGGTTTTGCTTGTCTTCAAGGTGGTATCTGCTTGTCAAGCATGGGAAGGCCAATCTCTTACGAGAGAGCAGTGGCTTGGAAGGTGTTGAACGACGAAGAAACTGCTCACTGCATCTGCTTCATGTTCATCAACTGGTCTTTTGTCTGACGACGCTGACCAACAATGTAGGATTTAGTACAAAACTAGATTAGAACATTTTTTTTTTCCCTTTTTCTGGTGTGTAATGCCTCGAGAGTACGTCTTTTAACGGTGTTTAAGCAAGCTGCAATTAAGGAGAGGTTATTCTTGGGTATCATACACACACTGAATCTTGAATCAAACTTAATTCATGAATTGATCAAATGCTTCAGGCTATTGTTTTTTTTTTTTTTTACTTTGTCTGCAAATTTTCCCATTTCAGAGTTTTGATATAATTAAGTACCCCTTGTGTATCTGAACCCTAGTACCATTAACAACTCTCTCCAGTGAAGAATATTTCTCAGTGCAAGAGAGAGAGGTGGACAAAGAAATGCTCTCTTTCACAACTTTGTTCTTTTATTTACTATCTATACATAGATGTAGGGCTTGATAATCATCAATTTCATTCCAATTAGCAAAAAGATGCTTGATCTTTGAAAGAGGGGGTACAAGAAAACATGCAGTATCTCATGAACAACTTCACGAGGGAGATATTAATCATATACGGTTGCTGCCAGTGGGTTTTAGCAATAACATATATGTTGACATGGTTTTACCCAAACTCTATTAATTCAATATTCTTAATGGTATGCTAATTCCTGTGTTCCAATTAGAGATGCGCATAGGACGGGAAGGGGACAAGTTTGTCTATTTTCATACCCGATTTTCAATTTAAAATCAATCTTCATACCCTACCCGATCTCTACTGGAGATTTATTTCTACCTCCCATCTCTGACCCAAACAGGAAATGAGAATTCCCGAGAGGAATTGGATACCTGAAATGAAAAAAATACAAAAATATAAAAATTCTAAAGTATGACTTATGAGAAAATAAAACATAATCTTAATATATATTTAGAAAATCAAAAGGAATCACACACACACACACACACACACACACACACATAACTTATTAGGTTTGTAAAATTATATCTCAATCGGGAATGCATGTCTTAGTTTTGTAAAATTATATGTGTATATATTATATAATTGTTATCATTTCGTGGTATTCATCACATAAATTTGCAATAAATAAATAAACTTGTAAGGCTGCAAAATAAGTTCAATCTAAACTCGTATTTGACTCACTTTGAAACATCAGTATGCAAAGAGTAAAGGAGTTTCAAATTGGAAATCCCTAACGTGTTGAAACTATGAAAGTGTCAATTTGGAAGGTGAAAGAAAAGAGTTTTGATGATCAAAATCAAAACTTTAGTTCTTCTGGAAATGGGTATCCAGGGATTTGATAGGAAAAAGATTGATGAAAAAAAATTCAAAACAAAAACCTCTTCATCTCCATTTGCTCTCTCACCGTGTTGAGATTAAGTTAGAACTAGTTTGTGCCAGCACGCCGTTGTGTTAGGGTAAACTATAAAGTAAAACAAAACCTTAAAAAATTAAAATATATATATACAAGGATATGAGTAGAGGCGGGGATGGGTCGGAGAATGAGTAGGGTAAGGTACGGGATGGGAACAGACTCATACCTGTACTCTACCTGATTCTCGATTTTTTTAAAAAATGCCTCCATGCCTTACTTGATTCTTAAAAAATCCTCAAATCCCCTACTAATTTAGAACGGGGATTAGATAAGATACGAATGAGTTGGCTGCGATGGCCATCCCTAGTTCCAATATTAATTCTCCATATATAATATATATAATTTAATTGCTCAACATATGTGTCCGTTCATTCAAATAGAGAAAGAGAGAGAGAAGATTGTATCTGTCCTCTCAATTTTCATCTTTTAATTGTACCATATTTATGATGCTGTTTGAAAGATAAAGTGGGCAGTGAATTGATAAGATTTAATCTACACTCACCGTTTTTTTTTTTTTTTGCACAACTCACCGCTCAATTAATTTTTACTGATGACTACAGATAGTCACCAGTACATTTCGTTCAAAATTATCATAACCGTAAGATAATATCTTTATATCTTTTTTTATTTAAAATCAATAACAGAAACATAAACGGTGAAAGGTGTAGAGTAATTGTATAGTAGGTGTAATCGTGCTGAGTTGAGAATGGTAAGAAACTGAACTTGATAATTAATTCTAAATTTTTCTCTTTAATTATCTTTTGTGAATAACAACAAACATTACTTCAAATGGCAATTAATTAGTGCATTCTCTAGCTCAAATATTCTCAAACATCAGATAGACATAACGTACACCTTAATTTTAGCCAATCAAATCAGATGATAATTAATGGATATCCACTTCAAAACCCACTAAGTTAAGGGACCCCGTGTAATTAATTTCTTCTTCATCAAATTTTTTCTATTTCTTCTGAAAACTTCTTAATTAATATGATTTTCATGATCATGTGTGTCATGATATTTAAATTGTTTTAATTTAAGGGCACTAAAAGATTTACCTGCTCGTCAACTTTAGAGTTATAGGGATTAATCGAGATGTGCGTAACCTGACTCAAACACTCCCGATTAAAAAAAAAAGATATTTCGGTTGTTAAACTATGAGTAGAAAAAAAAAATGAAAACAACTCCATTGATTTTGAAATCACTAACATTATACATTATTATTATTATGTGAAGTTCTTCCACATCCATAGTCTTTATGAGGCTTTATTGAAGATGATGAATTGAGAGAGATGTTTCCACTACAGCACTCACCTTCGATAAATTCTTTTTGGACCCATCAATTGATAATCATAAAAGTCTCTGTCTGTATAACAGTTGAAAGTATAAATCCAATTTTTTTTTTTTGGGTCTATCGTGTTGACTCGTGACCCTACTCCACAAACACCTTCTCCTAATTTCAATCAGATTCACTTCACCATATCAGATCCCATATCATTTCTAAGGATATATACCGAACAATGGCCATACCATTCAATTTGATTTTCATTTACTCTCTGCCAAGCTATCAAGCACAATATATGTCCCATGGATAAAATCAAACCAAACTAAATCAAATCAAATCAAGCCTTTTCTCACTAGGTGGGATATGTCCTATGGATGTAATTTTTAAATTCTTGAAACTTTTTTTTTTTTGGGACATTATTTTTATCAAGACAGAAAACGAATCAAGTGTTTAGCAAGCCACTGATGGATGAATTTGTTTATATTCATTTGACAAGACAAATAAATAAAATTGAATACATTTTCAAATTTGACCCATAAATAAGTAAGTCAAATTCAAGTAAGAGTGAGTTTAACTCCATAAAACTCACAAATATGCTCATTTATTATTTATGAATATGTTTGTTTTTAACTAGTTTTAAGCATTCGTTAATATACCTATAATTAAAGTGTCTAATTAGGGGGAATCTTTAATGTTGTTTTAAAACCTCAAGACAACGACGGGGATGTGCTCCAGTCAGATTGTAAATATATATATGTATATGTATATATTGGTTATGCCGAAAATGTCATAAGTTACTTAATCATGCATTGATGATGTAAAACTCAAAATTAAAGCAAAGACATGTATATAGAATAATGGAAAGACTTGGTTTGCTCTTTTGGACAAATATTGATTATGTAAACCTCAAAGGTGACCAAGATGCATATATGAATATTCCAGTCCAGTCTCTCTGAGTTCGCGGCTTGATTTGTGCATAAATCAATCAACTCAGCAATACGTTAGTATGTGCGGTATCAAAAATTCGGCTAAATCTTCTGTTGACGTAACCGATCAGATTTGGAGATACTTTCCACGTGGTTAGATTGCCACCGATAGTTGCTGAGACTAGTGCTAGCTCCAATGCCTATATCTTGAGATAAAAAGAAAATTATCGGTCGAGCAATACTCGACCGAACGCCCTTCTGACGATCAAGTTAATATATATATGGGTATAAAGGAAAAGGATTTTCTTTATAACATTTACTTAGGCAAATCTTGTTTATCTCTCTTTTTCATGCTCTCCATATTTATAAGTTTACTCGCACGTATTATCTGTATTCAGTAATCATGAGTAATGATAGAGTGATAGTCGGAATTGCGTTGCATAATCAGCCTGGACATGACCGAAGCCGTAATTGACAGTAGATGTGGACACACCCTATTTTACCTTTCATAAATGTGATGGAAAAAATAGCCATTGTTTCAACTACCAACTTGTTCCCCTCCTAAATGTGTGTCACGTGCCTTTATTATATGTACACCATTTATTTTGATATTACCCTCCAACATGAACGTTCATATCGAAGCTTGGTCATGAGATTAAGGACCACCAGGGCATATTATCAACTCAAAACGACATTTATATGTAAAACAAATTAAGAAATTGCTTCTGGTTGACAAATACAATTGTTTATAATATTCTCAAACTGAAACAGCCTACTGGTTTGATCCACTCAGTTTCTTCTTGGCTAAATTACACTTGACAGTAATCTTGTATTTTATATTAAATTTCACCTTGATTTATATACTTTTAATTATAAAATCGGCTCTTTGCACTTGTAGTCCAGCTTCACTTTGGTAATATTATCAAATTTATTGACGAAAAATAATACATTTTAATTATACTGAGCATGTGATGTTTTTAGTCACATAAACTTTTTTAACATCAGAATGGTCGAACTGAAACTTGAAAGTATGGAGTACTTGTAAAAGTCATTATGTAAAAATCTTGAATTTTATAAAAATTTTTAGAAATTTGAAGTTTTGTAAAATTTTAAACGGGACAATAATAAGTTAATTGTTACGATTAAAAGTATAGCGATCAAAGTGAGATTTAATATAAAAGATAAGAGTGCAAAATATAATTTTTCATTTCTTCTTTTATGCAATCCACTTTTAGTTAATTTAGGTCTAGTTTGGCAAGCAAGAGGAATCAATTTTTTTTTTTAAATTTATTTTTCTTAATTTACATGCTGCTGCTATAGTAGCAATGGGAATTTCTCTTGCAGCTCGGTTTCTTATTTTTTCATAATCATATCTTATATAATGAATTTAATCTCTTTAAAAGGTATAATATATTTTAAATGTTTTTTTAATATAAATTAATAAAGTATCTAAAAACTATTAAAAAAAGAAAAGAAAACCAAAATAACAAAATCATATAAGACCAAAGGAAAAAAAAATTCGGCTGCTGCTTATTGCATGCATGTGAAGGCCATATACGGGTGACAAAGTGCCCTAGCAAGCATATCTCTAGGGTTTCGAGATCAAAGTATTAATTTGGTCAAACTTCACAACTAGCCAGCACACTGACCTCCGTCCCTTTCACTCCACATCAGTCTCCATAGATTTAGTCTTTTAGATTGTGTTAAGTGGGTTGGTGTTACATTGGATTGCGTTAAGTGGGTTGGTGTTACACTTATTCCAATGTACCTCTGTGGAACGTGTATCCAATCCAACCGTTGTTATTTCAAAATAGGGTCTCAAAAATAAAACCAGCTAGCTGTCTTAAGTCAAAGGAACAGTCATGAAAATTGTTTGTTGTGTGATATATATATATATACACACACGCACATACACACACAGAAAAATGATCTATAAAAGTGGGGGAGAAATGGGGAAGCACTTTAACACTTTATTTACCCCTCCTGAAGAACCAAGGAAGTTGTCTTCAAAAATATTGGGTGAGAAAAAGGGGGGGGGGGGGGGAAGGAGGTTTTTGAATGGAAAGAAAAGAAGCCAAAGAGACTTTTGCATGGTCTCCGAGGAGATATAATTGAGATCTTGAGGCTTTTAAGATTAAAAAAAAAGGGCAAAAAAAACACTTAATTGCTTGATATATATCAAATCTCTGCCAGCCAAAGATAGCTGGTTTGCTCCCTCATAATGTCAGCTAGCTAGTTTATATATATTTTCTATATGCTGGCTAGCTTAGAATGATCTCTTTTAGGAATGGAATCTTCTAACTATGTATGCCCCCATTATCAGTTCTGGTTGAGCAAAAGCGAAAAAGGGTTTTTGTCACAACCATCATTGCTTGGATATAGAAGGGAAGGAATTATATACATAAAAGAAAAAAAGAAAGAAATGTGAAAGAAAGAAAAATTAATAACCATCATCATTAGAAAATAGAAGGAAAAGGGAGAGGGTTCACAAGAAAGGTTGTGGCTGACACAGGTTGGAAAGTTACCAGCTCCATCCAAAATTGCTCCTTTTTTCGCCTTAGTGGAGGCCATGCATTCATGCTCAACTTCAGACACATGGTGTAAAAGACTAACAGTTTCACAACCCCTATACATATACATACATACATACATATAGTTTGTTTTTAATAAGAAATAATAATATCCCAAATTATTATTTCATCTCTGTGGATGTCTAGAATTATGGACTTTAAACCATTCGTGGGTGCAGGTCCAACCTCTAGCTAGAAATTTTTTGATAGGATTTAATTAGTGTAAGTATGGGAATTAATAAGAAAAATAGTTGTTAGAAATAAAGTTTGTACTGTCTGTGGGGATTAAAATCCTGCCTGGTTATATAAGAACACATCAATCAATCAGATTCTATGAAAAAATCTTAGGCTTTATCCTAATCATTACTGGTGAAATCTTAAAAAAAAAAGAAAAAAAGAAAAAAAGAAGAAGCTAAAAAGAGTATTTAAAATTGCACCGTTGCAACACCATTGGAGCAGGAAACGTGGTTGCATCATTAGGTTGGCAGCTTGATTGGTTCATACTAATGAATATATCAAAAAGAAGAGATTCCAGAAAAAAAAAAAAAAAAAGAGGACTTATGACCGAAATTAAGGGACCGGCACTGGATAGTTGAGAAAGTACAGTTGCTGCTATTACTTACAAAATCATACTTGTACAACTTTTCCGCGGAGACAATAATCTCTAGTGCCCGAATTGCAAGAAAGCATTTAAATCTTGGGTTTATGAACTTTGTATACAAAACCCTTTGACCATCATATATATGTATATGTATGTATACATGTAAGGTGAAAGCTTGAAAGGAGAGACCTTGAAATGTGAAGATCGAAGCATAAAGTTGTCTTCACTTCACTGTGTATCTAACTAAGCCTTACACGCAGCTTTGTGTACACTGTGTGGTGTGTATTTAAGCTTCACATGCAGCTTTGTGTTTCGTGCGTTTGTGTGTATGTGTGTGTATTTACATATATATATATATATAAGTGTGTGTTGCTAAAGAAGACAACCCAACAGTGGGACAAAGATCATGATCACCCGTATGTACCGTCAGATCAATTAGTACGCAGAGTTGGTCCCCTCCAACATATGGAATTTTTTGGGTGCCTTGCTGCTAGCTATTGATGACCTCACTCCCTCGGTACAGTTGATCATGACCATTCAGTTTCCATGCATATATGGTTTATAAGTTCTCCTGATGCGGTTGAGGCCTTTAAATTTGGAATATCAAGTTTTCATCACCACGACCAAGTGGTTCCGATAGAAGGCTCCGATATTGAAGTATCTTTTTGAGAGTATAAATGCAGTAAGTTTGGTCGAATTCGCAAAGGAAAATGCTGTGCCTATTCTACTTGAAAAAAACTTAGGAGAAATTAAGAAAACCGACAAACAATTTTACGTAATTAAAATGCATTTAGATAAATTTTTATTTTAAATTGATTGAACACTTCGGCTCAGTGTGTTTTAGAATAAAATATCTTTTGAAAATAAGAAATTTTTTGATAAATATGCACAAGTTGGTGCAAACGTCTATATTTATCCCCAACAAAAAAAATTTGCAAGAAATTGTTAAATTTTGGTATTATTTCAAAAATGGATATCCAAATTGTACTGCTTTATATATATTTGACGCAAAATAGTTGTTGAAGAATAATTTTAATCATAACGTATGCGTAAATTAGTCAAGTTATCCAGAGTCATAAAAAAAAAAAATTGCAAGAACTTGTTAAATTTTTGTATTGACTCAAAAATGGATTTCGAAGTTGTACTGCTTTATGTACGTATATATATATATATTTGATACAAAACAGTTGTTGAAGATCAATTTTAATCTCAAATGTAGAAACAAGAGAAGAAAATAAGAAATAGTGAAACAAAAGGGAAAGGGGTAATAAAGTAGGCCATGTCCAAAACCAAATATAAAAATAAAAAATCAAGTGACAAATGCCAATGACACAAGCGGGGAACAAAAGGAAAAGAACATATATATATATATATATAGATGGGAATATATATAGAACTGACAAGCTGCATAGGGTGTCAAAAGTATGCTCTTCTTTCTTTGTAACTTTTTCTTTTTTTCTGTTCACATGAAAATGTAACCTTTCGGCATGATTACAGGTAAGAACAAGAATATTTCTGAGTATTTTTCATCTCCCACGTACCCACTTCCTGAGAGAGAGAGAGAGAGAGGGACCTTCCACTCTGATCTCCATTTCATCAGTCGGAGGGGAGGATTCCAATTTCTGACCTTAGGCAGGAATTATTGAGGTAGGTCAAAAGAGGATGTCCCTTTAACAATACAAATGACACACACACACACACACATTTATATATATGTGTGTGTGTGTGGATGCTGCTAAGTCCTTGATCAGCTAATCCAATGACTAACAATAGATCACAACACGCACATATATATATATATATATATACTAATATAAATGCACATTAGTATATATAAAGAGAATTAATTTTATATTTTTTTCGATTCTGCAAATATTCTTCAACTCCTATTAATTTATTTTCTTAAAGTTCTTTTTCAACTCTTATTAATTTCTCTTTTCAACATCTTTCAACTTTTGTTAATCATTTATTATCTTATAAATAATTTATAAGAACAAACAATAAAATTTTGAGAAGAAAATTGATTATTATACAAGTACGGTGTGCTTATATAAAAAAAATTAAAAAAAAAGTTAGAAAACTGACACGTCACACTAAAAGAGCCCATCCTGCTTTAATATATATACATATATATAAGATATGTTGTAGGACTAGGCCAAAAATTTGAAGACAGGTTTGTCAACCCGTCAAATTTACTCAAATTGTTTGGAATTTGTGGGTGGGTGAGCACGAAGAGATTTGTCAGTTTGCTACAAAAGCACAGCCACTTTTGGAAGTATTCTTCGCATTTTTCACTTTCCACTAAGAGCTTTGCATAAACCTTTAACCCACATTGCCCGCCCCGAGATTGGTCTGAAAGTGAAACCCATTACTAGAAAGTGAACTTTGAGCTGAAAAAGAAGAGTCCGACGTCGGGTCAGTAATTGTGAGAATAGAATCGTTGAGTTAAAATTAGGCCACGTTTGGGATCCAAGGATAAGCCAATTAACTTATTTGTCAATTTGTAAAATGATCAAATTTACCTTCTTACATTTTAATTCTCTTCTAAACTTTCAAGAGCAAAAATATCAAATTAATCAAACTTAAAAATTCACCTAAAAAAGTCATTTTTTTTTTCCAATTTCAAACACAAAAACAGTTGACTTACTTTTAACCTGACCGATTAAAAATAAGTCAGCTACTTTCCTTCCCAAACCAAGCCTTAATGGTTCAAATGTATTCATATTTTATTTACAACTCTGAGTTGACATTGCCTCCAAATCTATATGAGCTGCCACTCTTATTTTCTATTAGAAAGAATTCTCTTTTTATTTATAATAATTAGCCAATCGATAAAAAATAAATACAAAATAAATATATATACTTATATATACAAAACTTCTTTAAGATCCAGAAGCTGTAAAATCCATACAATTAATATATGCATGGCATTTCATTCTATATCTACATTTTAATTACGCTCACTGGTATGTCATTAAAACATTGACCAAAATATTAGAGTAACACTCATCATAAATACCTTATACTAAAAAAAAAAATAAAATAAAAAGAAAATCAACAAAAAATCAACTTATGAGTTAAAATCCAGCAAAGCTATATAGATAGTACAAGAACACTAAAACCCTAAAAAACACAAGACCTTGGTCTGATAACAGACTCTAGGGTTTTCACTACATCCCTTGCGCATGGTCTCGCCGCCGGATCACCGGCGGTGCAGTGAAGTGCTAGGTTCATGATCTCAACGATACCATTCTGGCCGCTGGATGCTTCTCCCCTGATTGTAGGATCGATCCACGCGTCCAGATGGCAATCCGAGTAGCAGTACTGGGCCCATTCCACTACACTTTGGTGCACGCCAAATTCGGTGTCGGCAGGATTCTTTCCCGTTAGTAGTTGGACCAAGATGAGGCCAAATCCATAGATATCACTCTTCGCGGTGATGTCCTTGGTTTCCCTGGTTTCTGCAAAAGAAATAGTGCCCATTCCACTTTACCTACATTTTGTGCATTAAATAATGCCAAAATAATAATAATAATAATAATAATAATAATAATACAGATTTTTAAAATAAGTATAATATGCCATACAAATTATTGATAAAAAATTAAAAAACGACACGACACGAAACATAATGTTAATGCAAATCTAATGTGATTATAAAATAAATTAATTCTTTAAAATATTCATTAAATTTTGAAATATTTTAATATAAACACAAATAGATTAGAATATGAATTTAAACACTCCAAAATTCAAATTAACATTAGTTATGATATTAGTCTTGTGATATCAATTTTATAAACTTTTAAATAAAAATCAGACTGTTTGTATAAATAAAAATTTTTAAATTTATTTTTACTATAAATCATTCGATTTTAATTCAAAAGCTTACAAAACTAATATTATGAAATTAACATCAGAATTAATGTTAACCTCCCCTCTTTTCACTTCCCAAACACTCTATCATCTCTCTCATAGCGTCAATCCAATGCAAGGAGTGAGGATATAAAAATTTGTTGTATCATCTCCTACGAGGAAATTACTATTTTACTAGAACTATTCTTAAATAAACCTATGGGGGTTTAGTCAGTACAACGTTTAGTAATTTTTGATATTTTTTAAAAAATTATTCGTTATAATTTTTGGTATATTGAGTAAAATAAGTAGTAATTTTTAATAACTTTTTACAATTTTTAAATGTTTGGCAAAATTCTTAATAATTTTTAAAAATTTTTGACAATTTTTAATAATTTTTAAGTTGAAAAATTATTGTAACAATATAAAAAAGTGAAAAAAAAAGTAATTTGTCTAACATTTAAGAATTAAAAATTAATAATTTTTTACTAAAATTTGTAACTTTAGACGCCCTAAATATGAATATTGATAATTAGATTAAGCCAAAACTGTACCTGGAGCAACGTAGGTTGAAGAGGCAAAGCACTTTGTGTCCGTACGTAGAGTCCCCGGGAGACTCAATCTCAGGCGAGGCTCGTCTTTGCCGTCTACGATAATTTTCTCCGGGGACAGGTCACCCGCCGGAATACTCCGCGAACAGCAACAGTGCAATTGGCGAAGCGCTTTCGCGATTCCCACAGCGATCTTTTTCCGTCGTTCCCAGCTAAGGACGCCAAGAACTTCGCTCAAACTCTTCCCTTCTATGTACTCATAAACCAAAAGCCCAGCCTTTGCTGACCTAATTGTCGCCACAATCTTAGCAATGTTTGGATGTCGAAGCTTACCCAATTCAGCCACTTCATTCCAAAAACTGGTTGGAACCAAGTTGATCTCATTCATTTCCTTCACGAGGAATTGCAAGTTCTTCTTGTTGGACTTACCACTGTAGCAAACTCCTCTTCTTCCTCTAGAAACGACATTCTCGTCTCTCATCGACGACAAGACATCGTCAATTGTTATCTCTCTCGATGCCTTGGAATCAAAGAATTGCAACTCCCAGGTTCCCTCTTCGTTTTCCACCCTCTTGAGCTCCAAATCTCTCCGTTTTCTCACGAAAGCGGCGACGAAAGCTGCTAGAATGATAACCGCCAAGATGATGAGAAGACAAGTCACGAGTAACCGCCAGACCGGAAGTTTTAGCCCCTTGCACGGCGGTAAACCAGTTGTGGTGTCTCCGCTGCAGAGAACGTTGCCGGAAACTGAACTCGAGTTGATAGCGAGGAATGCTCCGGTGGACGGTAAATGTCCGTGGAAGTGATTGTGAGAGATGTTTACCAGAACAAGTGACTCAACTTTCCCTAAATTCGCCGGAATTTCACCCGATAATTGGTTCACCGACAAGTCGAGCTGGCCGAGGACCGGCAGTTCAGAGAGAGTGGAAGGAATTAGGCCGCTGAGTTGATTGTGACTGAGGTCTACGGTTACAAGCTTCTTACAGGAAAACAACTCTTCAGGAATGTGGCCCGAGAGCTCGTTCTGGCTTAGCTTTAATTGCATTAGCTCCGGTAGATTTCCGAACCCAACTGGAATGCTGCCGGATAACCTGTTTTCCGATAAGTCCAAGTTCTCGAGCTTGTTACTACCAAAAGACTCTGGCAATCCTCCATAAAATTGGTTCCTTGCTAAATTCAGCATCTGGAGCTCTGGCATATTCCATCTCCTTCCCCCAATTGTGCCCGAGAGGTTATTGCTCGATGCGTCGAGGAAGTAAACGAGGGGCAGGTTGGTGAATTCCGGTGACAATTCACCGGAGAGTTGGTTGTTTTGAAGCCGGACTCGCTTTAAGCTTTTGCAGTGACTCAAACTCTTAGGAATTTCTCCTCTGAGGGAGTTGGAGAATAATATGAGCTTATAAAGCTGGCCGGATTCGCAAAGGGTTTGGGGGATTTTTCCGGTGAGGTAATTAGTGGAAAGGTCTAAAACGGTGAGATTGTTTTGTTTTCCAAGATTTTGTGGTATTTCACCGGAGAAGTTATTTGACCATAGCTGAAGAACTTGAAGGCGAGGCAAATAAGACAAAGCATTTGGAATTTTCCCGGTGAAATTGTTGGAGAACAAATGAAGAATTTCCAAGTTTTGCAGTTGAATTATGAGTTCGGGGATTCCGCCGGATAGAAAATTATCGCTTAGATCAAGTGATACCAACTTTTTCATGCCGAAAATGGACTGAGGGATCCGGCCAGTGAGCTTGTTAAAATAGAGGAAGAGGTACCGGAGATCAGTGAGATTTCCAAGGGACGATGGAATTTCGCCGGTAAGATTGTTGCTGACGAGATCAAGATGATTCAGTGAGGTTAACTCTCCAATTTCCACCGGAATTCCGCCGGAGAGATTGTTGTATCCCAGGTAAATCCACTTCAAGCTCTTCAGTTTGCCTAACTCGCGTGGAATTTCGCCGCTTAACTGGTTTGAAGCCAAAGTCAAGACTTGCAAACCAGTTATATTCGATATAGACTTTGGAATTCCTCCAACCAAAGCATTTCCACCGAGGTCGAGAAATTCAAGGCCGGAAAACAAACCAATTTCCTCCGAAATTCCACCGGAAAGCAAGTTGTTCGATAGATCCAACACTAGAAGCCGCGAAATAGATTCCCTGGGAAGTGTAGCAGCGCCAGTGAAATTATTGTTGCTAAGATTGAGAAATCGGAGTGACGGACAAGAGGAAACCGAAACAGGAATTTCACCGGAGAGCAGATTATTGGAAAGATCAATGGTTTCAACGTACGGGAAATTGAAAATTGATTCTGGAACTCTTCCGGACAAGTTCTTCCCGGAGAGCTCGATTTTGGCAACGTGAGATGAGTTGTCGCAGAGAATTCCATTCCACTGGCAAAAGGAGAGAGAAGGGTTCCAGTTGGAAAGGGAATGTAAAGGATCGTGAATCCCACTTTTGATGGACAATAGAATCTCAAATTCGTTGCCGCTGCATGTGCTTGAGTTAAAGAACAAGAACACGATGAACACGAGCAATAATCCGAATGTTTTAGCTCTGTCTTCTGCCATCTTTAACCGATGAAATTATAAGATCTCTATATTATCAGCATATAGAGACATACGTATGTATATGGCAGCCACCCACAAGCCAGGCTTCAAGGTATGTACAAACCCTTTGAAGACTATCTGCAATCACCGCGAAAGATTGCATGTGTAAGTAAAGAAAGAAATGAATGAAAAAGGTTAACAACTATACGAACACCATTTTATATTTAGAATCTTTCATATGACATGAAAATTAATACACATCAAAAACCAACCCAAAAGAGAACTTCTGCATCAGAATAAAATAAACGAGAGCAATTTACATCTTGAAATAATTAACTTAATAAAGTTTTGAGTTTCAACTCACAATTCAGAGAAAGATACATACAACTATATATAAGCATTTGCATTGTTTGTGTGTGCGTATTTGAATTTAACACATAATTAACCATAACAAGAAGAAGGAAATAACAAGATTATATTCATCATAGTTGTGGCTATATATAGCAACTGAGTAGTTTAAGTAAAATGTTTGTAACGTACCTAGATATCATGATGAGGGTTTTGATATTTGGATATATAATGGTAAATGGTTTGTGGCAAAGAGAGCAGAACCTTGGATTGAAAGAGAAGCAGGAAGAAAGTAATAAGAGGTTGGGAAGCGATGAGGAGATTGAGAAGGGGTAGGGTTAAGAGTGAGCGAGTGAGAGAGGATTTGAGTGTATAAATAGGGGGAGGGTTGGTTTCAAAAACAAAAAAGGAGGAGGGTTTATCTGCAGGGAAGTGGACTAGGAATTGAGGTATAATTACTAAAGTGCACCTTTGACTACGTTTGAAACACCAACGGTTTAAAGCAGGGGAAGGGGACAGATGTTGGGAAAAAGAGTCTGATTTTGTCGGATATTTACCAAAATGCTCTTTTGACTGACTTTGGATGGTGACAAGGATTTTCTGCAACCGTTGAAAAGTTTGGGGAAAAAAAAAATGTAGTTTATGAAGCTAGTGGGATTGCCTTGGTTATTGTACTTATTTACAAAATGATGCCAATCCCAAAACGGACTTGGCTTGTCTGCTTTGTTTGACAAAGGAAATTGTTTTTGTTAAAAAGAAAAATATGAAAACTTCTATTGAAACGATATTTGTATAATTAATAATATATTAAAAAGTTAATATTTTAAACCGATATAATAAGCATTATTTGAAAATTTTTTGACTTCTAGTTTGATTGACAAGTCGAAGTAATCGCAATAACCTTAGTCAATCATATTTATATTTAAATTAAGATAAAGAAATCAATCTTATAATCAAAGAAATTCTTATAACTAATATTCTTATTATTTTTCAGGGATTATCATCGCTCGAAGTTTTAGTTATAAGTAGTTGTAGGATTTTTTGTATAATTAAATTGCAAAGGCTTGTTATATTTGTGCAATTGTTTATGTTTTTTGCATGTTAGTCTTGATTGGTATTTTGTAGTTGGTTTCTCTACAGCACTTCAAAAAGAATTGTCCCGAGACAACCTAGGTTTTTTTCAAGCAAGATGATGTTTATTGTATTCATGTTTTTAACTAGTCGTTTACCATGAAAAAACTCAATCAGCTGAAGGAAAAATTAAACGGCGGTCTGGCGATGGTAATGGTATATAGCTAGGGGTGGACTTGATCATAAATTAATGGGTAAAGATAGAGAGAAATACTAAAATGAACATATAAATTCTTAACATGTTTAGTAGAAACATTGGATATTGGACATGTTTTTAGGGTAAAGTAAACATTAACATTTACATATATATATATATATATTGAACTGTAAGTCATATGATATATATATACACACACACATATAATCCATGCAATTAATGGTGCTAACTTTATCAATTAGCTACTTGAACTGAGGTAATAACTAGTCAGCTTGTTTGATGGTGCAAATTGGTGATAAAGTAACTCATGCTTGATTGTTTAACATACAAAACTGAACAAATCGTCGGAACGGAAACTGGCAGGGAGGAACGAATTTAAATCTATATATTATCGTTCAAACGGACGCTGTCCCGCAACAGTCAAAGTTCTTGGCTTATGCTAAGGGTTTGTGTAGTAATTATAAATAAGATCTTTTCAGATTTTTGGAGGGATTTAAATTTTAAATCTATTATCTTCTTCTATTCTTCCTATTGAGATTTTAGTTATAGTCGGAAACTAAGAATCCTAACTTAGGCATTTGTAGTTGTTCGATTGACTTATATGAAAATATTGAGAAATAAAATTACATATTGACAGAAAGGTAGAAACTCGAAACCTAACTATTTTAATTCTTGTAAAATCAAAAACTCCAATTTATTTTATTTTATTTTTTGATAACATTATTTTCTCATTATTTTATTTTAGGAATAATTATTTTTAACATATATTTCTGCATTTGAAAAGATGACATATAGTGTTAGCACTTGTTTTAGTGTGAAAGCAAATAATAATTAACTCCTGTTTGATTGTTTAATTAAAATAAAAAATCTGCCTTTGACTCGATATTTTCGAATTTCAGTGAACCTTATTTGGACTCTTACTTGAAAGATTTTATCTGAACTTGAGTTTTTCATGCAATATTGGGCAGGTTGGCAGCTGGGTACAAGTTAAGATTCTTCTTGGCAACTAAAATAATCCAAAAACAGATAAAATCATTTTCTAAAGTCTTTTAAATATTCTTCCTAATCATATCAAATCCTCAAAACCCAAAGTATTGTACCAATGAGTTGTCAATGGTTGTGGGTAATAGTATTGTTTGTCAGACAAAATTATGACTCCCTCATGCATTCAAACCATACATCCAATGACTTCCTTTTTGTTAAGTCGGTTGGTGCGAAGTGTAATTTTCAGGCAGAACTGAGGGCTACTTGTCAGAGCAGAGGGTGAACTTCATGCATGTAGAAAAGCAAAATTCTTCAACAACTTTTGTTTGGACTCTTTCTAAATTATCTTGGATTCTCCCTCTGATCATCAGCACAGAGATAGAGAAAGGGCGGACCCCGGTTATTTTTTCTGGTCCATGCAAACCATAGTTTACTGGCAATTGATTGATTGAGAAAAAGAGATAATATCTTTTTTTTTTTGGTAATAAAATTCATTTTTTAAAAGTAATTATAAGAATGTAATAAAATTTATAGAAATATTTTTAGAAAAAATTAAAATATTTTTAACTACCCTTATTGTGTGTGTCATACTAGAATACAAAGAAGTTGAAGATGTACAGTGAGAGAAACTTTCGTCCAAGTTGAACACAATAAGGGTGTAAAAAGTCTGCCCATGAAGAACTTTTATCTCGTTGCGTGAACACACAGATATATATATATATATACACACACACACATCATAAATGTAGAAGAGGGGAGTTAAAGGTGAGGCAAACAGGAATGAGAAGAACAGTGGGATTTAATAAAGTGTAAAGAGAGGAGAGGGAGAAAGAGAGATAGAAGGAAAAGTGGGATGTCTTTAGCTTACACTAATGGTTGCTGCTCGTGCGCCCCTCCTTCGTCCATGTTTGGGACCCACAATCTCTTTCTCGAAGGAAAATACAGTGTGTGGTCTTTGTCACTCACCGGCATGCTTTCCACATCTCCATTTTCTAGGGTTTTTCGCTCTCTCCCCCTTTCTCTTTTTTTCCCCCCCACGCCCGTCCCATCCCCACTTCTTTACAAAGTTCCCAACCCATTTCTCTTTCTCAACACGTAACACAATATATAACACGAATTCGTGATCAACCAAAGAGAGAATACAAATGTCTTTGTTTAATGTAGATATATATATATTAATTGATGTGTTGATTCATGTTGGGGTGTGTGATATTCCACTACATTCATTTTTTTCATTCAAAGGAGGCCATTAGGAATCTAAGACTGACCCTAGAGGCTAGTCGTATTTTGCTTTTGCTGGGAATGAAAGGACAAATGGGCCTCGGATGGGTTCGCATTAACAATTTTCTAAGTGGTCCGCATTCAGTTTGATAAGATCAAAAGGACAACACCCAAATTAGCCATTGACAGTGACGACCCTCAAATCTCAATTATTGGAGTAGAAAAGTTCAGAAATTCAGTATGAACCAATGCATCAATAAATTCGCACTTAACAGAAAGAGACTATTCTTAAGTACAAGTAAGACATAAGCAACTTGTCGTTGCGCCATAACTCACACTTCCAACTGAATAATGCTATAAATGCACTCAAAAAATTACGGCGAAAATTGATAAATCAAACAGTTGAGCAGATAAACTGTGATTTATCTATTTATTTTAAGAATACTCAGAAAAATAACATAAATTTTTGTTGAAAAATTTCTCCAATAAAAATTTTATTAATATTAAAAAGTCTAATGGGCCATACCTTAGGACATATTAAATATAAAAACTTAAACTAAAATTAGAAAATAAAACAATGTAAATTTGGAAAACAGGATTACTGCCAAATTAAAAAATTCCTAACTTCAATACTAAATTAAACACAATATTCTAAAAACATATTTAGAAATATAATAAATAATTTAAAACTAATTCTAATAAAGAATATTTGTCAAATAATATTTTTTTGACAAATACCCAAAATTAAAATAAAAATATTAATTATAAAATTATTTATACATTGCGCTGCATCATGCACCTACAATAGTAAGTACATATTCGAATGGAGAAACATAAGCAGAGGTTAAGGACACAAATGGAATTTTGTGGCTGGGTTTAAAATGTGAAAGTCATGGACGGGGAAGAGCAGATTAATATTTCATTATGAAAATGAAGAAAATAGTAGTGCAGTGGCAGTTTTTGTGGTACGACTGATTGGTCTGAGAATCTTCTGAATTCAAGACACCTACCTTCTCACAACAGCTCTGGCTATGGGTTAGTTTGGAACCTCAAAAAAAATTAAAAAATTTTAAAAATTTTCAAATTTTTTCAATCAAATTTTATCACTTATCATTTTTACATCGCATCAATCTCACCTTTTAATTTTTTTTAATTTTTTTGACATTCTAAATGCTCCTATATTAACAGCCTCGTGTTTCACAGTGTGAAATATTAGTTCGAAACCACATTTCTCTCGATCCATGTTAATTAACAACTTATGTTTTAAAAATGGGTTTGATTTTATTTTGTCTGTACTTTTATTTATTGGTTATTTTTTTGGAGTACACGCATAAGCGTTTCTCTTTTATTGTTTCGAGCAACCAGGAGACGGGTGTGTTTGGAATTAGTAATGCTACACTTACACCATTTTATTTGTACTTTACTTACACTCTATTGGTTATGACGGGTCATAACCAGTGTATTCTATTTAAAATTATCACAGTCGTTAAATGTCACATTTTACGTGTGACTGTGATAATTTAAGTAAATTATACTGGTCATGACCCGTGGGGTGTAAGAAATGTGTAAACAAAAGAGTGTAACTGTAGCATTACTTGTTTAGAATTATATAAAATTGTATAAAATTGTAAAAGTTAATGTCTCATATTTTGTGCGGTGAGTGAAAAATTTAAATTTATTATCTCGTAATTTATGTTTGTAGAGATTTGTAGAGTTTTGTAGTGTTTTATTTAATTCCAAATGGGCCCTATTAGGTAATGATATTTTGGGTTCGTCTGACGCACTGAAAAATATTAAAAAAATTTAAAATTTTTTAAAAATTATTTACTTTTTATCTCACAATATAAATTATGAACTCACAAATTATTTCACTTCCTCTCATTTTTAGTCACTTCAAACTCACTCTTTTATCTCCATTTGGTTCTTCCAATGATGTACTTTCTCACTCTTCCGCACTGAAATTGTGCTAAAAAGACATATGGTTGGCAAAATGTAAAATTCGATTCACCTAAATATTCAGGTTTTAATTCTATATATACGTCTGATTTATATGTATATATATATATATATATAGAAGGCATATAAAACTTTCATTTGCATCTGCACATATATATATGCCACAGAATTTCCATGTCAAGGAATTTGTTTATTTGGTTTCAAAGTTACCAACAGCTGTCTTCCAAACATACTCTTTGTCGGTGCCCACTTCGAAAATTAGAGAATGTTTGGAACTCTCTCACTATACTTTGCTCTTACTTTGAATCTCACTAAGATCACAATAAACTACAAAAGCTCGAAATATATTAATTGATACATTAGGATATGCTATGGTCAATTTCCTCTTTGCATTTGATCTTTTTGAACTCAATATTCCAGAGATTATCATGATTATAATCCACTAAAAATAAAATAATTTCTTCGACGGAAAAGAAATAATAATTTGGCCACGTACGTACGTACATTGAACGTGCCTCCACTCTTAGCAGCCCATTGTCCACAATGGAATTTCATATTATAATCTTTAATTAATTAATTAAGCAGTTTTTTCCACCTCATCTTTAGAACTGAGATTTCATACGGAAGCTGATCGGATGCTGAATCAGTCCATTTTCTTAGTAGATAATATTGAAAAGTTCATTCATGCCGTTATGCTGTAAAGAGCATTGATTAACATCCAAAACTAGGTTTAGTGCGTCACTTGTATTAAAATTCTTCTTATTTTTTTGTTTCTAATACTTTTCTTTTTTTTTATTTCATTTCATCTATTTGTTTATCGTTATTATTATTTTTTTTGGAGACGTTTAAATCATTTAAATCAATTTGTACACATCTCGACTTATCCAAAATTCTAGAGTTAATAAATAAATCCTTGGACGATACTTAGGTTTGGTTTGGAAAGAAAGTTAACTAGCTTATTTTTAGCTAACTAGTCCCAAACACAAAGTTAACTAACTTATTTTTACCTAGTAGTGACTTTTTTGAGTAGAGCTAGTAGTAGAGCTAAAATAAGCTAACTAATTTTGTGTTTGGGACTAGCCAGCTAAAATAAGCTAACTAACTTTGTGTTTGGGAAGAAAAAATAACTTTTTTTAGGTGAATTTTTAATTTTTATAATTTGACATTTTTATCCTTGAAAGTTTAAAAAGAAGGTTTAAAATGTAAGAGGGTAAAAATTGATCAAACACTGTTAAAATTAAAAAAAAAAAATAACTACTAGCTGAATTTCTCAAACAGACTCTTAAACTAGTAACCCCTGAACAACAAGCCAAAGTTATTTTACCAGTGATTGAGCAACTACAAGGGTTTATTTTTCTTTCCTCCCAACTATGTGAGAGAAGCATGACGTGGAGCAGACCCATTTCCACCGATTAAGGGTCTATCTTTATGTACTTCTCCCAAACAACAAAAAAAAAAGAAAAGAAAAGAAAAGAAAAAAAATATTATAGGTCAGTAGTGGTCCAATACAATCACTTACCCAGAACTTTAGTTATACCCTTATTAAACAAGCAATATTAACTAGAAGATGCAAAGTGGACTTCTTTTGTGTGTCACAAAGAATCGAAACTCAGTCCACTGTGATATATATATATATATATATACACACACATATCGATGTCGGGCGCGCAAAAGGGTCCAGCAATTAATTTCAATTAATTGATTATTTGGTTTTTATTTTTATGTCCGTCGAGCATAGCACATGCGTTGCATTGTCATGGTCAACATATGTGTAATTTCTGAGAATCTCCTGCGTACTTAAAAGTTCCGTAGGAATAATTAAGTTGCGTTTGGAGTTTTAAAAAAATAAAAAAAATTAATGGATGAGATTGATGTGATATAAAAATAATAAATAATAAAATGTGATTAAAAAAATTTAAAAATTTTTAAAATTTTTAAAATTTTTATGACTCCAAACCAACCCTTAATTCATTGCACGTAGGCAAAAGAGAATTTTAGCATGTATACTTTTAGAGATTGTAATTTTTTTTTTTTTTTTCATAGAACAGTTCAACATCAGAGCCGATGGCGTGCCTCGTACATCAATCACTGAGATTGAACAATTGTGATATTTCCTACTCAGCTTTATTTGTTCTTTTTTTTTTTTTTTTTTTTTTCTCACACTAACAGAAAAATAAGTTTTGAAGGTATCAGAATTCAGGCTATCATTATTAACGATCGCTAAAAGATATAATTTGCAACCGCTTTTATTGGGCACCAATCAAATTATTTTTTTTATCAAAAGAAAGAATTGTGAAGACAATCCCCGAATGTCCACAAAGCCTAACTATTTAGGTGGTAGAGCATTAACTATTTAATATCGTAGCAGTATTCAGGATCATGAATATATACCTCCAAGTTGAACAAGATTTACTTTATTTTGAAAACCACCCACTTAATATAAACCACAATCATCCATATATTGAGCGTATTAACAAGTTTTGGAAAGGTATTGGAAGTCATACTACCAAAGAAGTTAAATAACAAAGTGATTACATCTGATTTTAGTGGTGACGTTTAATGGATTGTAAAAACAACAGAAAGTTAGTATAAAAATGACACACGATGAAATTTAATTAAAAAAATAGTTAAACTTGTGGCCATACAAAAATTATAATTAACACTCCACAAGCTCTAGAAGATGAAACTGTTAAAAGTTAGCATACTAAATTGCAAACCATCTCTTTTGGGAAGAAAAATGTCCCTTCTAACATTCCTCTTGTATTACAAAAAGAACAATGCATATATCCAATAAGAACAATACAATGTCTCTTAACTCAGTTAAATACATATAAATTATGTTCAATACTTTATCATTCTAAAAGCTAATCATCAATCCTATATTCAACGAAACAAACATTATCAAAGATATCAAGTTCAGATATTTATACCAAAACTATGTAATTATTCTTAAGGTTACCCAAATATCATTAATAACTCATCAATTATTCAAACTTAAAGAAATAATTTGGGTGTTTGATTTATCGAAAAAATATCAAAAAAGAAAAAAAAATAACTTTTATCAATTTTTTTTCAACTTAATTACTCGAATTAAATGTTACCATGTGTCACTTTTACAATAACTTTTTAATTTTTTTTTTTTTGACCATCCAAACAACCACCTAAGAGTCCCATTTGTAAAGTCTTGTGGCAAATCCAATCAAAATCTTAGTTAAATTAGGAATGCTATTCAAGTTTCCTAAAGTGATGCAAATTGAAGATTTGAAGAATTTTAAACATTTAAGGAGATAAAAATGAATCAAGTTGACCAAGATTTTGAAGAATTCTAATTGGTGTGAAGGATTACAAAATCCAATGGAATTCGGACGCAGCTTTCTGGAACAAGAATGGAATTCCAGTGTACCTCGCAGGCACGGCGCGGGGAGCGCGCGGGTGCGCCCCAAGCACGCAGGCATACCGCAGGGAGCGCGCGGCTGCGCCAAGCTGTTCCAGAAATTCCAGTGAGGTATGCAGGCAAGAGGATGGGAGAGCGAGGCTGCGCCAGTGTTATTTCCTAAAGCGCAAAAATTCCAGTGCAGGTCGCAGGCTGGAGGATGGGAGCGCGATGGATCGAGCTATGAATATTTTGTTCGGATTCAATTTCCTATTTTGCCAAACTAGGGCAACTTTGTAATCCTATATATATGTGAAACCAACTCTGTAATTGTGAGAGGTGGGAGAACATATTATAGGGACCTAGAGAAAGAGTCTTTGAGTATTGAGAGCTTTCATGTTCTTTCTCTAAATTTATCTTGTATTTTTTTTCACTTTCTGTGTGAAGCAGAAAGCCTACTTGTAGGGTTTATCGAGTGATTCGAGCAAGAGTGACGAAAGGATTCGTGCGAGTGATTCGTAGAGAGTCTGAGTAGAGTCTTGTAACCCGTTGATAGTGGGATTGTAAATAGAGGTTTTTCTCCCTGTGATAGGGTTTCCTCGTTATTCTCTTGTGTGATTACTTTCACTGTGTGTGTGATTGTGTGGGTTTGGAATTTTCAATTGGTATCAGAGCGGGTCACTCTAAGTTCTTGAGTGAAGATCTTCATCCAAACCAATGGATCCACCACGTGAAGGAGGCTCAAGCACCAGACCCCCTTGGTTTGACGGTTCAAATTATTCATACTGGAAGGTACGAATGCAAGCTTTCCTTTAGGAATGAATTACAAAGTCTGGATGTCAATAGTTCAAGGATGGGATGAACCGACTCATGATGTTGATGGAAAAATCGAACAAAAGTCAATTCAGACGTGGACTAAAGCTGAGCAAGAGAGTTCGGAGTGGAACTTCAAAGCCTTGAGTGCCATATTTTCTGCAGTTTGCCCTAATGAATTCTGCCGCATCTCCAGTTGTACGAGTGCCCGAAAGCATGGTTAATTCTGCAAAGTACACACGAAGGGAACGAACAAGTCAAAACCAGCAAGCTTCAAAAACTCACTTCTGAGTTTGAGGGAATAAGGATGAATGAAGACGAAAGGTTTGATGACTTTTACGTCCGGCTCAGTCACATTGTTAATTCATGCCACAACCTTGGAGAACCTATTCCAGAATACAAAGTGGTACGTAAAATTTTACGTTCTCTTCCACGAGTGTTTGATTCTAAAGTTACAGCAATAGAAGAAGTCAGAGATGTGAACTCCATGAGAATAGAAGACCTTGTGGGATCCTTGCAAACGTTTGAAGCAAATATGGTGAAACCTCGCAAAGCGTCAAAAGGTATTGCTCTAAAGACAGTGGAAGAAGAAAGTGATGAAGAGGAGTCGGATAAAGAAATGGCGCTTGTGGCTAAAAGATTCGTAAGATATATGAGGAAGAAGGGTTTATTTAATAAGAATAACAAGAATGAGTCACAATCTCAAGAAAAAGGAAAGAAGATCAAGAAGATTGAATCTGGGGAAGAAAACAAGAAGAACAAGATCAAGTGTTTTGAGTGTCATGGATATGGACACTTTGCTCAAGACTGTGCAAACAAAAAGATGAAAAAGAAACAAGTCAAAGTCATGAATGCTACATTAGATGATGAATCCAGTTCAGATGAATCATCTTCAGCAGTATCCTCAAACGATGAAGGTAATTTTGTTGCTTTTATGGCGTCTCACTCTTCGTCTGCAGGAACTCCATCTGGATCTCAAAGCGACACCGATATATCTAATCATGAAGATGATGACTCTGAGGATGAATTCAATAATGACTTGCAAGTGGCCTATGATGCTCTCATTGTCGAATACAGTAAGGTAAAGAAACAAAGACAAGCCCAACATACCCGCAACAGTAAACTCCGAAGTGAACGAGATTCCTTGAAGACAGAGAATGAAAAACTCACAGGTAAAATATCTATTTTGGAATCTGACAAAATTTCTCAGTCTCATAGTGCAGAAAAGTTCAAAGAAAAACTTGAAGAAAAGAATAAAAAGATTGATGAATTGGAGAAAGCTGTTGAAGAACTTCAGGATGAGGTCAGTAAGCTGAAAGAAAAGATCAAGAGTGATGAGAAGATAATTGAAAGAATGAACTCCAGTTCACAAAAACTTGAAGAAATTTGGAGCCAACAACGAACACATGGAGACAAAGCAGGCTTAGGCTACACTGGAGGGAAAAATACAATTGTTTCATCATCATCAGCGCCTTCAGTAGTAGAAGAGGTTGTTTCAAAACCTGCAGCCAATCCCAAGACCTTCCATAAGTCTACTTGCACCACCAAAGAAGAGTTTGAAAAGAATAAACACTATCAGCATTCTCCTCACATAGTGAAAGGTATGCATTTTGCTAGATCCCAATCCCTTGTACCTGTTTGTCACCATTGTGGAATCAAAGGTCATATACGCCCAAACTGTCACAAACTCTATGGTCTTCCTTTAAACTATGTTAAAAATTTTTCAAAAAACCCTGAGCCTAGAGTCCCTGTGAAGAATAAATTTCAAGTGTTTTCAGAAGATTATTACAAAAACTCACGTTCTTTTCAAAAACAAAACAGTCCAATATTTCGAGGAGGTACAAATTTCAAATTTGTTGAGAGAAAGAATTTTCATAAAAGTCAAAAACGTGAGAAAAAACCTGTCAAGACTACTGATCTTAAAACTAGAGCTATTTGGATTAGAAAGTCAGATTTAAATTGTTTTGTTTCACAAACTGCCCTGAAAGCTTTGAACTCAAACATGTGGTATCTTGACAGTGGATGTTCTAATCACATGAGTGGGAATAAATCCCTATTTTCAAATTTAGAAACTTGTCAGGGTGGTATAGTGACTTTTGGTGATGGTAGCACATCTCAGGTAAAAGGGAAAGGTGAGATTAAGTCCACAATTTTTAAATGTTTGAAAAATGTTTTATATGTGGATGGACTTAAAGCTAACCTTATAAGTATTAGTCAGTTGTGTGATGCTGACCATGTTGTCCAGTTTTCTAAAAATGAATGTAGTATTTTCAACAAAAAGGGACAACAAGTCTTACATGGCATACGCACATCTGATAATTGCTATGGGGTAGCAAATTCAGAAGGTTTTCTTTGCAATTCAGTCACCTTAGATGAAACTGAGTTATGGCATCAAAGATTAGGACACATTAACTACAAAGATTTACACAAATTGTCCAAATCCGAACTCATAAAAGGCTTACCTAATCTTAAAAAGCAGAAAAATAGTGTGTGTGGTCCTTGTCAATTGGGAAAGCAATCTAGGAAGGCTCACAGAAAGATAAAATCTATCAACACTACTGAACCTCTTGAGCTAGTCCACATGGATCTAATGGGACCCACACGCACTAAAAGTCTTGGAGGTAGGCAATATATTTTTGTGGCTGTAGATGATTTACTCGGTTTACATGGGTGAATTTTTTGTGTGAAAAATCAGATACTTTTGATGCGTTTAAGTCCTTGTGTTTCAGGTTACAACAAGAAAAGCAACGTGTGATAGGTTGCATCACTAGAATCAGGACTGACCATGGAAGAGAATTTGAAAATCAGAAGTATGCTGACTTTTGTGATGAAAATGGGATTAAGCACGAGTTTTCAGCTCCAAAGACACCTCAGCAAAATGGAGTAGTGGAGAGAAAAAATAGAGTTCTGCAGGAAATGGCGCGGTCTATGCTACATGGGAAACACTACCTGCAAAATTTGGGCAGAGGCGGTACACACAGCATGTTACATAGCAAATAGGGTGTATCTTCGTCCTAATTCATCTAAAACACCCTATGAGCTATGGAATGGTAAGAAGCCCAATGTTAAGTATTTCAGAGTTTTTGGGAGCAAATGTTTCATCCTCAAGGATAGGGTCAATCTTGGAAAGTTTGACTCCCGAAGCGATGAAGGAATCTTCTTGGGCTACTCTTCTACTAGTCGTGCTTTTCGAGTTATAATTTAAATACATCTTCTATGATGGAATTGCCAATGTAATTGTTGATGACAATACTAATGCTACTGTCCTTGAACAGGGTGAAGAAGATAATGAACATATAAAGGAGATTGAAAAAGCTCAAGATCGTATTGAAGAAGAAAACACGGGATTGAGTAAAGAAGATAAAGTTGAACATGACAAAACCACAAAGCAGTGGAACCATCATCCAGAGTAAAGTTGAATCATCCAGTCAGTCAAGTCATTGGTGAGGTAACTGATAAGATGAAAACACGCATGCAATTAAGGAATGAGGTAACTTATGTATGCTATGTTTCTTGTGTTGAACCCAAAAATATTAAAGAAGCCTTGCTTGATGAAAATTGGGTAAATGCCATGCATGAAGAATTAGATCAATTTGTTCGTAATGATGTGTGGACCTTAGTACCTAGACCTACTAACACTAATGTAATTGGGACTAAATGGATATTTAAAAACCAAGAGTGATGAGTTTGGAAATATCATTAGAAACAAAGCCAGACTTGTTGCACAAGGCTACACACAAGTAGAGGGAATTGACTTTGATGAGACTTTTGCGCCAGTTGCTAGACTTGAATCCATTAGGTTACTTTTGGCTGTTGCATGTTTGTTGAAATTCAAATTATTTCAAATGGATGTCAAGAGTGCCTTTTTTGAATGGTGTTCTTCATGAAGAAGCATATGTAGAACAACCCAGAGGGTTTGAGGATCCTAAATTTCCAAATCATGTTTTTAAATTGAAAAAGGCTCTTTATGGTTTGAAACAAGCTCCACGTGCATGGTATGAAAGACTCGCTACATTTTTAATTGAATCTGGATTTACTCGTGGTAGTGTAGACAAGACATTATTCCTTCACATGATTCTAAGCACCTCTTAATTGCACAAATTTATGTGGATGACATTGTGTTTGGTTCTACTTGTGAATCTTATGCTGTTGAGTTTGGTAAGTTAATGTCTACACAGTTTGAGATGAGCATGATGGGTGAGTTGACTTACTTTCTTGGACTCCAAATTAAACAAGAGAAGAATGGGATTTTCATTTCACAATTCAAGTATGCTAGAGACTTAGTGAAGAGATTTGGCCTCTCAAGTGCAAAACATGCTAGAACTCCCATGAGCACAAGTACAAAATTGCATAAAGATCCAAGTGGAAAAAGTGTTGATCAGACATGTATAGAAGTATGATAGGGAGTTTGTTATATCTTACATCTAGTAGACCTGACATTGCATTAGTGTGGGTGTGTGCGCTAGATATCAAGCTGATCCTAAGGAATCACCTTACATGCAGTCAAAAGGATAATAAATATGTCAGTGGTACACTAGAGTTTGGGATATGTTTACATGTGACACCAATTCTGATCTTGCGGGATACCTCTGATGCCGACTTGGGCAGGAAGTGTAGATTGATCGCAACGAGCACTTCTGGCGGATGTTTCTATGTTGGCAATAATTTAGTCTCTTGGCACAGTAAGAAACAAAAACTCCATTTCATTATCTACTGCAGAGGCTGAATACATTGCTGCTGGTAGTTGCTGTACCCAACTTTTATGGATGAAGCAAATGCTTGCTGATTATGGAATAGAGCAAGGCCCTATTACTTGTTTTGTGATAACATGAGTGCTATTAGTATATCTAAGAACCCTGTCTTGCATTCTCGCACCAAGCATATAGAAATTAGGCATCACTTCATTAGAGAGCTGGTAGAGGAAAACATCATCATATTGGAGCATGTGCAAACTGAAAATCAACTTGCTGATTTTTTCACAAAACCCTTGGATGCCCTTCGCTTCGAGTCTCTAAGAAAATCTGTAGGCATTTGTGCACATCATTGAAATCTAAAAGATAAGCTAGAAGTTTATTAATTAAGTTGAAAATATTTTATGACTTCTATACTGTTACATGTGCATTAAATCTTCCAAGTTTATAGATTTCAATGAGTTCATAATTTTCGCATTCCTTGTAAATTGATACGAAGTGTTTTGGTGAAGTTTGTCATAATTTTGAAGTGCTTCCTATTACACTTGATTGTACATGCATATACCTCTTTCTCTTCTTTTCCGAATCAAGGGTTATTGTTTGATGTGTTTAAAAAATGTTGAGGAGCCTGATTTGTGCATATCAAAGTTATGCATAAAAAAAAAAAATGGAAAGGGCTACCGGTGGGACCAGTGAGAAGCCCCTTAATGACTCGTTGTTTGTTAAGGAATAGCTACCTGCCCATAAGCGTGTGAAAGCCGCCAATTGTTCAATAAAAAAAAAAAAGGGAAGAGTGGCTCTCAATTCATTTGGTACATCAAATTTAACTTTTTGAGTCTATGATTTGTTTGAGGGGGGCCTATATGTATATTATAGTCAAAAACTCACACGTACACAAGCATTTGTTCAATTTTTGACTTATTTCACCTCACGACACAGAATTGAAAATTTTCTTGGAAAATCAAAATGTGAATCTTTGAATTTATGAAGGGTGCGAGATTGATGTACATGCATTGGCATAGTGGAATTAAATTTTTTTAACATTTTTAATAAATTTTTCTACTGTCTCTTTTGGTTTTGATTGTTTGTGTCCAAATCCACTTACAAGATTTTCCCGAGAGCCTCGCAGGCAGGACGCAGGATACGCGCTCTTCGCCAATCCTCGCAGGCAATACGCATGATGCACGCACCTTCGCCGCCCATGGCGCAGGCTACCCGCTGGATGCTCGCGGGAGCGATGTGGGGTATATATGGGGCCTGGACAGTTCACGGGTCATTTTCAAGCACGTGTCACTCCTTCGCACCTGCGACCATCCAGCTTCCTCTCCAGAGTCTGTGTCTGCATGTGAGCATACTAGGTAATCTTTACGTCTTTCTCCTTTAGGTTCTATCTTTTTCTTAAAAACATGTCTAAAAGAACTCGAACTGGGTCCTCCTCCTCATCTGGAAATCGATTTCTTAATCAAAATGAATTTCGCACATTGTTTTCCAAACGCCCTGTTCTCATTGAACGTCAACTAGACTTACATGATTTTCCCATGATTCAACCTTTGTTTGCTCAGTTAGGTTGGGAGTCTGTTACTTCTTTATCTGCATGTGTTCCTGTGAAGTTGGTACAAGAATTTTACTCAAATTTTTGTGAGACTGATTTTGAAAATGCCATCTTTAAGACTTCAGTTAATCGTGTGTCCATTACTGTCACTCCTGATTTTATTGCTTCCATTTTGGGCATTGCTCGACCTACTCTTGAGGAACGGTCTTCACTCTTTTATCCTACTCAAGATGGTGTGTCTCCCACCAAAGAAGAACTGACCAATGTCTTCAGTATTATGACTGCTCACCATCCTGGCGTGGTGAAACATATGTTCATGGGCATCTCAAAACCGATCATCGCATGCTTAATCTCTTTGTGTCTGCATCCATAGATCCTACCTCACATTATTCTGATGTCACACTTAGAAGAGGTCGTGTCATGTATGCCATACTGCTGGGTCTTCGTTTTGATCTTGCATTGTTCATGTTTCGTCTCATGTTCACTGCCCAACAATTGAAACGCACAAAGGATTCTCTTCCGTTTGGTGTTCTTGTCACCAAAATGATACAGTCCCATCACATTGAATTGCCTTCTTCTGGTCTCACACCACAGCCTACACCCATTACCCGCCTTACTGCTAGGAAATCAGTTAGTCAGGCTGTGGATGATACACTTGATGCACCAAACGAGGCTGAATCTAGTCGTAGCACACGTCCATTTACTATGAACTCCATGTCTTTGTCTTTGCTGCGACTTGAGGGAGAGGTTGAAAATATCGTGCTGATCAGACTGCAATTAATGGGCGATTGGATACTATCGATGCCAACATCAAAGCTTTAACAGATTTGTGCACCAATCAATTTCAGTCCTTACATCGCCAGATTGATAATTGGGGAGCATTTCAGGATGAGCTACCCCAAGACGATGATGATGACACTGGCTTTGGTGGTGGTTCTTTTGGAGGAACTGATGGTGCTGGTGGCAGTGGCAGTGGTGGTTTTGATGATGGCAGTGGGTTCTTTTGATCTGTTCTGTTTTCTTTTGTTTTGTTTTATCTTTCCATCATTCCCCCTATGTTTTGTGAGCTTGTCACTTCCATATCAAAAAGGGGGAGTCATTTCAAGGAGTTATTTCAAGTTATGTATGTAATATGTGAACTTGTTTAGGGTATGGCATGATATTTTATGTCTTATGTGCTTTGGTAAGATTTTGGTGCCTTGATGTGTGTGTTCAGTACGTGCAGAATTTGAGCAGAATTTAAAATGCAGAATTTGAGCAGAATTTAAAATTTAACTTAAGTTTTGATATGGAATTGCCAAGGGGAGATTGTAAAGTCTTGTGGCAAATCCAATCAAAATCTTAGTTAAATTAGGAATGCTATTCAAGTTTCCTAAAGTGATGCAAATTGAAGATTTGAAGAATTCTAAACATTTAAGGAGATAAAATGAATCAAGTTGACCAAGATTTTGAAGAATTCTAATTGGTGTGAAGGATTACAAAATCCAATGGAATTCGGACGCAGCTTTCTGGAACAAGAATGGAATTCCAGTGTACCTCGCAGGCACGGCGCGGGGAGCGCGCGGGTGTGCCCCAAGCACGCAGGCATACCGCAGGGAGCGCGCGGCTGCGCCAAGCTGTTCCAGAAATTCCAGTGAGGTACGCAGGCAAGAGGATGGGAGAGCGAGGCTGCGCCAGTGTTATTTCCTAAAGCGCAAAAATTCCAGTGCAGGTCGCAGGCTGGAGGATGGGAGCGCGATGGATCGAGCTATGAATATTTTGTTCGGATTCAATTTCCTATTTTGCCAAACTAGGGCAACTTTGTAATCCTATATATATGTGAAACCAACTCTGTAATTGTGAGAGGTGGGAGAACATATTATAGGGACCTAGAGAAAGAGTCTTTGAGTATTGAGAGCTTTCATGTTCTTTCTCTAAATTTATCTTGTATTTTCTTTTCACTTTCTGTGTGAGGCAGAAAGCCTACTTGTAGGGTTTATCGAGTGATTCGAGCAAGAGTGACGAAAGGATTCGTGCGAGTGATTCGTAGAGAGTCTGAGTAGAGTCTTGTAACCCGTTGATAGTGGGATTGTAAATAGAGGTTTTTCTCCCTGTGATAGGGTTTCCTCGTTATTCTCTTGTGTGATTACTTTCACTGTGTGTGTGATTGTGTGGGTTTGAAATTTTCACCATTTATGTCAAGTTTTATATTTAAAAAAAAATACTTTATTGCCTCATGAACGCTGACTTAGAATAATAGATATTTTGCATCAAATGATCAAATCCACATGCAATTTTAGGAAGAAGAACTGGGTGGGGGATAAAACGCGTGCGTTACGCACAGTACCAACTGAAGTGCTTTTAATCCAATGGTGATGGTGTTAAAATTTCTTCAAAAATTTTTCTAATTTTTTTATCAAACAACCAAAATTCCTAAAAATTTTTAAAAATCTTTTTAAATTTTTATCAGACAATCAAAAGTTACTAAAAAAATTCTTAAAAATTATTAAAATTTTTAAAATTTTACTAAACGCATACAAAATTACATGTAACAACTTTTATTAAAACATTATCCAAAAAAAAAAAATTCTGAGCATTTCCCTTTCAAACAGGCACTTAGGTGTGGAGCAGAACACTCTCAAGACTTATCATCAGCGAAGTTTATCATTAGTAGAGAAGGCGAGAAGGTATCAGAGGACAACCACCACGTACGTGCTGAGATAACTCCAGGTGGTTCAATCTCCCTCGAAATCTCCACAACAAGATCGATCAGACCAAAACTTTGGGGGGGAGGGGAATGGATTTGGAAAGTATGTGATTTTAATTTTATTTTTGTTCCTTATTTGGACTGTTTATAAATCACTTTTATGACTGAATCACCGTGGAATCAAAAACGATTCAACCACTGCGATGCCAAATTCATGTACAGCAGTTAGCTCGCCCGGGTCTCGAATAATTGTCCATCATATCCAAGCTTTATCAAAACCCTAAAGTGGAACTTTGTTTGCACGTGTGGATGTGCATATACTTTTGCAGCAGCTTGCCCTAGCTAGCTTCCTTAATTAACGTGCTAAAAATTTAACGGATTTGGGGATTGGGAACTTGGGTGGGGTCCATCCGCCACTTATTGCACTTCATATATGTATGAATTAATTACTTGAATAGGTTCATTGAGCGGCACCAACATGCTTTGGCTACTACAAGTAGCTCGCCTTCAAGTATATGCATACATATATATCTAATAGATATGCTTAATTTGAAAACCCATTTATTTATTTTTTTATGGCAATTTTTTTATTTTTAATTCATATGAATGATTACTAGAATTTCAATAAATCCTGAAAGGAAAAGTGGGTGGGTCAACTCTAGAAATTAATTGGGAATTCAAATCCCTACTTTATAGTCTCTACAATTAATTATACAGCGGAATGTGAACGTTGGATGTCCTTCAGCCCACAGAGATGGGCTGGATTTCTTTTGAGTTCCCATGGATATTGGGAAGCCCCAACTCCAAGCTATATCCACAACTTGGGGTTGCCCACAATATTATACAACCCTTCTCAACAGGGATGATCGAGTGCATGCGTTGCTCTGGTCGCAAGCAATCAACTTGTGAACAAGTTGCATATGTCTCCAAGTTTCGAAGTGTTAGACGAAGTAATTAAATGGAAAGTTGAGATATAGATTGAATTAAGGGGGGGGGGGAATTTGGAATCTTTGAACTTTGTTAAGTGTGTAGGGTTAATTAGTGAATAAGATTAAATATATAGGACCACACCATGAATGCGACTTACAATACATGCACGTAAAGTTAAATTTGTTTTGACCATTATATGCCAAATTGCAGTATAATTACAGCAAACCAATAAACAAAACATCAAGCACTAACTAGAGAGGGGCTGAAATCAAGTGCGGTCCAGAATTGGACATTCGCTTGACTTGAATAAAGTCTTTAAAAATAGAGTAAAGTAAATTATAAAATTTTAAAGTAAATAAATATTAAAAAAAAAAAAAGAACTGCGTTACAAAAATTTAAAGTAAATTGAATTTAACAAAAAAAAATTGAGATAAGCTTTCCAGGATATAGTCCGAGAGGCGCAAAGTTGAGTCTGTCCATGTCTGAAACCTAGATTCATCTCATCAACAAGTCCCCTCCCCTCCACAATCAGCCACCACAGCTCCACTCTTGGACACCTCAGCTTTGACCATTTTCCGATCATTGGCCATGCCGGTGATAGCCGGAATACAACTCGAGCTCCTCCCAATACTGTCCTTACTTTGACTAGTACTAGCAGACTTACAAGCCCTAGTCCCCTCATCTAGCCTTGAACTCTTCCTAAAGAGCTCTCTCATTGCCTCAACTTGGTAAAGCACCGGATAAGCCTTACCAAATCTGTTAAACCTTAAACAAACTCATATGCTCGTTCAAGGCCTCTTCTCTTTTCCCCCCATTTCTCTCCATCTCTTCCTTCACAGCTTCCCCGCACAACCCGCAGACCAACTTGCCCAAGAACTTGCTGCGCACTCGGCTAATGTACGCGGGGGTGCACTCCTCCGACATGCCACAGCACTCGCACTTTGCCTCTTCGACCTCCGAAATGGGTGACAGCTTCGCGTCATCCACTTCGCCTTCTTTGCTGATGAGTTCGAACGAGGCGTCGGAGATTGTTCGTTGGAGAGCTTCCGTTGAAATTGTACTGGGTTTTTGAACTATGTCGTTTTCGGTGTAATCAGAATTACCAATTAGGGCCTCTCTGTTTGGTGCCATGAATTACAACCCCCCCCCCCCAAAAAAAAAAATAGTGCAAGATTGAAAATTGAAACCCAGTTGCGGGGAGAGGTTAGAATTGTATTTTTGAGAGGAACAATTGATGTGTATGCGGCACAATGATTCATATTTATACTGTGATTCTGTCTTCTAGAAATCTCACGAGGTCAAATGTATGTGGACTAATTTTTCTTTTAAGCATATGTATGTAGAGACTCTCGTTCATGTCAGCATTCAATGGCACAGAAAGAGAGGGGGGAGAGAGAGAGAGAGAGAGAGTCACCTGGATTTTTCATGACTCGAACAGACTCAGAGAGATAGAGAGAGAGTCGCGTGGATTTTTCATGAAGATGTGAACAGACTCTTGGCTTTAATTGCTATTTTATTTTCTAGTACATGAAGATATTGATTCGAAGCGTTACCATTTTCACCCCTCTTGCATATGAATATAAAAGAACTCATTTTAGGGTTATTTCTTGAATTAACCGACCATTTTAAAAATTGAATGTCAGCATGATGGGCTACCTTGCGAAAATTTTGCTCCTCAGTTGTTCTCAGTTGTTCCTGCTGAATAAATTTCGTGGCTACTCACGAGAAGGTCCTATCCAACCACAAATTAGCGGCAGACTTCTGGTTAAGGTATAAATATATTATATATTATATATATCCACTTTTCCTACCATGCATATGGATAATGGCTTTTTGATTCATCAAATCGATGAGTTTGTCCATGAACGACTGATAGAAATTAAATGAACTCTTGCTTCACAAGTAATCCAACCAGAGAGAGAGAGAGAGAGAGAGAGCTACTCCTAACAAACAATTAAGAGCTACTAGCCTAGTCACAGGTATCTTGCAGGAGCAAAGAGAAAAGTGGAATTTTCTTGCTTTCTCTAGTTTTGGTTGAGAGAGCTATAACAGTTAATGAGGCAAAAAAAAAAGAATAAAAAAATGAGGCAAATTAGGCAAGTTGGTCTGTGTTTGATGGAAACTAGGCCAATAAAAAAATATAGGTTCTATTTTTTAATACTGTGGGAGAGGAAATTAGTAAACTTGTCTGCAATGCTTCTAATGAAGGTTGGTTAAAAGGTATATAAACCGGTCAGAAACAATGGCTTAGAAATTTCATTGCTTCAATTTGCTGATGATCACATGCTGTTACTCTGCCCAGCAAAACCCATATAGATGCTTTGAATCAATTTTGCTCAGCCACAAGCCCGGATTCGACACGAAGTCAAATTCCTCTTTTATTTATGTTTTACGATACGAGAACTTGATTAAAAAATATTTAAATGTCAGATATAAAATGAGGATACGATACGTAATTAATGTTGTAAGTATAATTATAATAATATACATAAATAAAGACGAGATAGATGTATTTTTTTAGTGTTGTAATAATACTGTATCATAAATTAATGAATTATTAAAATAAAAATGAACTTAAAAATTCACTCATAAAACAAATTATAAAAACTGATTTGATACTTTTTTGATTATAAATTATTAAAAGTTACATATCATTTGAAAAAAAATTTTAAACCTAAAAATGCACGGTCTGTGCAAATACCCAATATGATTTTTATTAGGCCTTATGAAATGAGGCCATCTCATCCAAGAGGGAATTATCTAGTGTTATTTGGTTATTAAATTCACGTAACCATGGTTGTTCTTTTGCCGACAAATGAGGGTTATAGCTTCATGTCATAAAAATTCTAGAGGTGTCGATTTCTTTGCTTAAAAAAAAAAAAAAAGAAGTAATTAATTAAGTAAATCTTAATTGGCAGTATAATTAAACAAGTATTTGAATAATATTTGATAAATTTAACAAGTTTAAAAATTTAATTTAAAATAAGTTTGTTATCTTTCGAGTCTAAATCATACTCAAACAAACCTATAATTAAATCAATCTCGGGTTAAAAGTAAATGGTTTGATATTTTTCATTATATTATTGAATATTAATTTATCTAATTAGATTCTAATTAAATTCAATAATATAACAAATTTAAAATTGTGACTGATATTCCATTCATTCATAGTTGGAATCGAATTCAAGCAAATCTAGCTATTACTAAATCAAACTCAAATGAATCTGAATAAAATAGCTTATTTTAGAGTCTTAATCTTAATTCATTAATTGAAAGTGTGAATTTTATTACATGTACATAGTATTATTAAAGAAATTAAAAAAATTTCGAATAATACACGAAAAAATATTCATTCATTATGTTAAAAATTCTCATATTAGTATTAGATGCGACACAAGATCAGGTTTCGAATCTAACACAGATATTGTTGACTCGAATATGAAGTTACTGAGATAAAATACAAATTTAACATGGCACAATATATGAATTTCAAATTGACACGATTTTATTTATTTTAAATTAGATTAATTACTAAATGTGTTATTACAATTTAAAATATTTTAAACGCAAATATAAATTAACACGAATTATAAGCCTAAACTTTGCACAACCCAAGATGATTGTCGCGATAACTGTTTCCTTTTTCTGAGCCTTCAGCTGGGGCATCCTCCATTTCCTTACTCATTTTCTGCAGAACACCTTCATACCACTTCACCAACTTTTCCGAGCTCCACCCTTCTACGGGGTCGACGCCAAAGGACCATTCGATGACACACCCACCATCCTGACCGTCCGCGGCTTCCACCGGAACGATCTTGATCGTCGCAGCGTACGACTTGAAACCGAAATTGCAGTCAACACCCTCGTAGCTCATGATCCGGTCAACTGGATCAATGGCCATCAATCTCTCCTTGATCCAGCTGCTGCAAGAAGAGGAGGAGTTGTCAGAAGGAGCGCCGCCGCCGCCGCCGTGGGATGGGAAATGGAAGTCGGCGCAGAGGCGGATGCAGCCGACCTGGCCGTTGGTTCCATGGACGCCGTAAGAGGTTCCGAGCCCTGGAATCCACTTGTGAACGTTGAAGAAGTCCTGGAAAAGTCCCCATATTTCGTCTGCACTAGCTTGTGTTAGCCTTGCTGAAATCTTCCCTTCCCACCGTGATGGTTGTGACTCTTGTCCCATTATAGAGGGGGGGAGAGAGGGGGAGAGAGAGAGAGAGAGAGATCAGAGAGGTTAATGGCAATTGTGGTCAGAGTGATTAGTTCTTATTGTATAAACCATATATAGCTGAGTACAAACCATATCATTATTATTTCATTGTTTTAATAAAAAAATTTACTAACGTTAATAGTTTTTTCCATCAAAATAATAATGTACATTTTTTTTTTTTTTTAAAGATGATATTAGCAGATAAGACCATCACAATTATGTAATGGTGACATAATTATAACAGAAGTTTGTTTTAATAGGTTATAGCAAGTCTATTATAATGGTTTATAATTCTACATCATTTTTTTTTTTAAGAATTTTTTAGCCGTATAATTGTCCCCAAAATTTATACCTTAGTTAATGAAAGATTCCTAGTAAATTTCTCTATGTCATACCTCCATGTGTGTGTGTGTGTGTATATATATATATATATATATATGTTTATAATTTTGCATTATAATCAAATGCCAACAAGGTTACGTTTGGGAAAACTGCTGAAAGTTAGTTTTTAACAACTCAACTTTTTAATTTTTTTAAAATAATCAAAATTATCTTTTTACATTTTAAATTTTTGTTAAACTATGAAGGATAAAAATATCAAATTGACAAAAAATTAAAAAACTAATTATTAAAAAAGTTAAGAGGCATTTGGTTTGTTTTTCTATTTTCTGTTTTTATTTTATGTTTTAAAAATCTTAAAATAAATAAACAGAAAATGCTCTATTTTTATTATTTTGAAATTTTTCTTATTTTAGATTAAAAACACTCAAAATGACTTTTTGTTATTTTTCATTTTATGTATAAGTCTATTTTCTATTTTCAAAAATAAATTTTAAAAACACAAATAACCAAATACGATTTGAACTTTTTTCTTATTTTCAAAAGCGTACAATAGAAAATGAGTTCAAAACAGAAAATAGAAAACAAAAACAGAAAACAGAAAATAGAAAAACAAACCAAATAAGCTCTTAATTTTTTTCTCCTTTTCAAACACCAAAAAAAAAAATTAACTTTTATTCGTTAGTTAATAGCCAATTAAAAAATGAAAAATAACTTTTTTTACTTTCAAAACAGTACCTAAGACCGTGTAAGTTGTAACTTGTAGGCCAGTTGGATTTATGTAATATCCTTATATCTCCCCGGTGGGGTGCAAATTCTAGTGATTAAAAGCAGACAAATAGGAGTTGGGGGGTCGGAATTTAGTTAAAAAAACACATGGGTTTTGATGAATGCGCTAGCCACGTGTTAAAAATTACTACTATATTAACTTGCAATAATCCGTACTTATATATTCTAAATAAAATTAGTATTAAATTTTTTATACAGTTAAAACTTTAAACAAAAAATTTGAATCAAAAAAATTATAATAATTCATGAGTTTAATTCTTTTTTTTTTTTGTAACTTTAAGCCCTAATAGTTACTCCATATGTTTTAGTCTCTCTCTTTCTCGTTCCAATTAATTTTTAATAAATACCATAAAAAAATACAAATTATTGTTCTTTAATTTAAAATGTTCAATTTCTTAAAAATCGTAATTAGACGAAATTTAAGTTGACAGTTCTGATGTATACGATCTCCACCTTTGAAATTTGAAATGATAAAGCCTTTTTGTGAAATAGTTTCACCCCACTAAAATAAAAATTGAGTAAAAAATTAAAAATATAAAAATAATTCTAATCGTTGAATAAAAAAATTAATTCTTAATCATTAAATCTTAGTTTGTAAAAAAAATATTTTTAAAAATTATTATATTTTATTATATAGATGTTTATTACATTGAGATTGCATATATATATATATATATATATATATATCTTATTTCTATTCTACCACCAATTATTTTATTTTGGCATAGAAAGTCAAATCACCAAATTGCAAAGTTTCTCTTTGGTACAAACAAAAGCATGCCAGCTGAGAACACCAGACTAATCTATTCGGAAATAGACAACTCCCACGTGGGAGGCTGCCCTTAATCGCTCTCGTTAAGTTGACACTTGATCGATCGACATACACCCAAGCCCTTGATTTATAGGTTAAAAAAAAAAATAGTAGGGGCCCTTCTCCTCTAGTTATTCCATCCATCAAAGAACAACCCACAAAAATCAATAAAGAAATATTTATCAATTTCGAATTTATTACCAAAGGGTTAATTCCTGAATGGCTGTAAATAATGGAATAATGTGAGGGAATGAGCACATTGAATCTGATAATCTCAACCATCATAGGTAAATAACCTTTAAGGTCTCGTTTGATAACCACTTCGTTTTCAATTTTTATTTTTATTTTCATTTTTTTTAAAAATTGAATATGAAAACGTGCATGGTAAATTTGTTTTTAGTTTTTAGTTTTCAAAAAAATGAAGTATTTTCAAAATTTTTAAAAATTATGAAAACTTAGAAAATGTGTTTCATTTTCAGTTTTCAATTTCTTATACAACTATCAATTACTATCGTCAACTAATTGTTACCAATATTCGACCACCACCACCACTACCTTCCACTCATCTCCGGTTGCAATCAAATATATTATTAGTTAATATAAAAATATTAAATTAATATATAAAATATATTAATACATTAAATTATATTAATATATAAAATTTATATATTATATATATAATTAATATATATAATTATTAATATATTATTTTATTTATGTAAAAATAGATTAAATATAATTTAATTAATAATTAATTTTATCAATAATTAATTTAATATATGAAATTATATATTAAATATATTAATTACGTAAATTATATTTAATATATTTTATTTTTATTAAATTGAATTATTTTTAATAAAGATATAATTAAAATAAATATGTTTAATTAATTTAATTAATTAAATTAATATAAAAAATTTTAATATAAATTATTTTTAATAGATAATATAATTATATTATATTGAATATATTTTATTTTATTTTTATTGAATCAAATTATTTTGAAAAAAATAATATAAAAAATAATTAAATTTAATTAATTAATTAAATCAAGTTAATTTAAGTAATTAAATTAAATTAAGTTAATTAAATTAATTGCTTTAATTAACAGGGAATATATTCTATTAAATTGTTTTTAAAAGTAATTATAATAAATTATGTTTAATATATTTTATTTTTATAGAATTAAATTATTTTTAATGATTAATATAGTTAAAATAATTAAATTTATTGAATTTAATTAATTAACAATTGTAACTATTAAAACTAACAATTATCGTTACCAAACATGTTTTCAAGTTTTTATTTTTCTTTTCCTACTATAGAAATGAAAACAAAAAATTAAAAACTGAACACAAAAAATTAAAAAACTGAACACAAAAATTAAACACAAAAGCTGAAAACTGACAGTTTTACCAAACAGGCCCTAAGTAATAAATAATTTCTTACATAAATTATACTTTACACTAAGAATGTTTTTAGAGCGATAAAAAGTGAGATAAAATGAGATGAGTTATTAATTCGTAATTCGTGCACTGAGATAAAAAGTAAATAATTTTTAAAATTTTTCTATATTTTTCACCATTTTTCAGAGTCTTTTTATCACCATAAACAGAACCTAAATCTTACACTTTCAATTATAATAATTAATCCCTCAAACTTACTTTTAATTTGTCACAATGTAGCAACAAAAAAAAATGTTATTTATTTCCATACCCTTTATGACAATTTTAGAGAGTGGTTATTTAATTCGTACTTCGATACCCAAGCCAAGAGGGGAGTCAATTGGGCCGGGCGGCAGTGCCCCTTTATCAGGCGGGTAATAGTGCAAATGTTGAGTCGGTTCGTTTAGGTTTGTTTAATTCATTTGTCAAATTCGAACAGCTCTTAGTACCTATTATACTTTACTTATTAGAACATTTTAAAATTAATTTAGAAAAAATCAATTAAAAAAATATATTGGAAGTCTTTGCAGCTCTATTAACAAAATAATTTTCCAAATTAATTAAATTACTTTTTATAAAGTATAATAAACCTGATGAACCCGCCCTTTTAATCGGCGGCCTGTGTTTTGCCAAGCCGACCATTAACACCGCTACAAGCTAATATGGTTTTCTTTGATTTGAGAGAGAGAGAGAGAGAGAGAGAGGAGAGAATTACAATTTAGAGATCAATCCCTAGCAAGTTGAGATCCATGTGGAAGAAAAATGTCTCTGTCAACACATGCAAAATGTTGAATGTCTTTATACTAATTTCAAAAAAAAAAAAACAAAAAAAAGGCATTATACAAACAAGCGACAATTAACCTAGGATCTCACATGATTCATGTAACAAATGATGGCGATGGTAAAACAAGGGCTGCTATCATTTTTAATGACCACTCTACTTTGGACCCTTGGTTTGGTCCAGTAGAGAAAATCTGAACAATAGACCTATACAACACCATGTCAAGAAACAAAATGAAACAAAATAAATTTTTAACAAACATTTATAAATTACTAAAATTCTCTATTACACATTCCCACTTTTATTAGTTTCAAAAAATTTTAATATTTCACTTGAAAAAAAATCTAAAAAGATGTTAATCAAGTGCATAGATTTTTTTTTTCTTGACAATCATATTCTTCTAATCGAAAATTTTCGAACAAGTACCATTGTCACTGTTTTATACGAATTTTTTTGAATCTGTTAAAACAAATTTAGAAAAATTCATTCTAACAGTTTTAACACTATATATCTCCAAATAACCTTTTTGAATCCGTTAAAACGAATTTAAAAAATCGTTACAACAGTTTACCACTATCAAGTGAGAAAGTTACAACGGTTTACCACTATCGAGTGAGAAAGTAAAACTATTGTGTAGAATACTGAGTGTTGATTTTTTGAATCCGTTAGAACGTATTTGAAAATACGTTCTAACAATTTGCTACTATCCATCTCTAAAAAATACGACTTAGAAAGAAAACTCCAAATACTAAAATTAACCCAAAAATTACGTTTTATCTCCATTTATCTTGTTTTTTCTTATTTTTCACCACTCCAAACGCTACCAAATGTTTGGCCCAGTCACCCACTTGTAGAAAAAGAATGATAACTGAAGACTGTATTGTCAATCAAGAAAGCTCCTCCAAAGGCAGAAAACCAATCAATACCAAAGGAATTCCATTCCTAGTGTGTGTATATATATATAGGTTTCTCAGTTCATATATACTCAGTCCTGCATGTGGGGAAGACAGCAACTACGGGGTGAAAAGGTTGAAGAAAATTTGAGAACCACTTTAAAAGATTTAATACGATGATGGCCTGCAACACAATCGCCTCAAATGAACTCTCTCCTGAAAATTTGCAGATGGAAGAGTATTAGTTATAGGGAAATACTAAATGCACTCCACTTCCCCCCCCCCCCCAAAAAAAAAACACTACTCATTGTGAGAGGAGATTTGAGTGTATTTATCATTTTCCTTAATTTTAATCAATGTCAACTAAGGATATGAAGTCAAAATTGTGGAATCATAAAATCAAACGCAAATAACACTTTGCCTCGGTGTTGTCATGGTCGTATCGGATCAAGAAAAGACACCTGCAGCCCCTGATATCATGCATTCTCCTTTGAATCTCTATAATATGACAATCATAGTATCTTGCTTGGTCTCTCCTCTCCTAATAATATATATATATACACACCGAAATAGCCAAAATTGAAGGATTTGCCGCCGGGGCCAAGGAGCTATTTTTGTAATATTTTCACAAAAATAAATAAAAAATACAGAAAAAATAATACCACCTGAAAGCAGAGTAGCTGATCACCCACTTTCACTTTTACACATTCTGAATGCTCCAACGGCAGAGACCGTTCGCGGATAGATTTCTTCACATTTACCCACTCATCCTCCTCTTCTCCAAACCCAACAAATCTTACACGAACTTCCTGTAATAAATGACAGTAATGTCAAACTTTGAGTTTGCATTGCAGACAGCAATATGAGGTCTCCTCAATAAAGAGCTTTAGAGCATTTTGATGAGAAAATTTTTAGTCAACACATACAGAGAATGGAAAGGTAAAAAGGAACAGAAAATTTTTAACTCATGCTTATTGACGAAGCAAATTGTAATAAATTACAACTTAACGTAAAACTGGCTAAAACAAAACAGACAATTCAAAGGATAATGTTTATTCGTATTGATTCTTTAAATTACTGCTGCTTGCTGACAATTACTTTCCCCACCCTAAAGAAAAGTCATCCCGCTAAATGCATCCTTTTCTTTCCTTAAGAGAACAGCGGCCATGGATGTCCCATATTTTCAACATATTGGGCATATAGTGGACTTTTCAAGATACAGGCACTATTATATTAAGTGTATAATCACATACTATTATTAATACATGGGACATGACAATATATATCCTTCAACATAAATCAAATCAACGTTGCCGTATTAACTGGAAATTCAACTTTCATCACTCGATTTTGAAATACATCCAACATTTTCAAGATATATTATTTTATTTAGGGCATGCTGGTCTTCCATATTTGCAGTGTTATATGGCATTGATCCATTCTTTCTACTTCATTAATCATTTTCATCGCCTTTTTCATTTTTTATGAACATTTTTCTCCTTTGCTGAAACAGTTTTTCTACTAAAAACAGTAGGTTTTAATGCCAGTGATTGAAAATCGACAATCAGCATTAGACCAATAAAACGCAGGAATGTATGATTTTATATTTTAACTACTTACAGCTTCACCTGAACTAAGAAACCTGTGGGTGAGAAATGTATCCACATCATACCTGTAAGGCCGAAGACATATGGGTTAAAGAGATAAAACAATTAAAATACATCAAATAACTTCTGGATTGGAAATGACAACATTATTCCGAATATGCTACAATTATTTTGACAACCATTATATCATTTTAGTTGGAACAAAATTGAGCAAGTAAATGGTACACCATTGGATACCTTTGTGCTAAGCAAAAAAGCTAAAGTGCAGTTTATATTTTTATGCTAGCCACCATCTCACCTACAAGCATAAATTGCCAAGGAGAGGAGTAACTTTGTTATTTATATTTGAATTATTTTCTATCAACACAACCCCGTCATGTGTGCCCAAACTGATTTTTTTTAAGGGGCCAAACATGTAAGACTATTTACTTTTCTTTGGATGAGAGTGAAGTTTGAACGTAGGACCTAACCTTGTTCTAATACCACATTAGAATGTTAGCTACCATCTCACCTGAAAGCTTAAGCTGATAGGAAGGAGTTATCTATGGACTTATTTTCTCTTGATAAATATTTCCCTTATAACTCTCTTTGGGTGTGTGTGTGTGGGGGGGGGGGGGGGTGTTTTGGGGGGGGGGGGTGATTGTCAAAAGCTGGACAGATACACTCAAGGCCCCTGGTTCTTATCTTCCCAAAGGTACTCAAGGCTTAACATGGATATCAAAATATCTGTTGATGATCATAAGTTGGCAGAATTGTCATAAATACCAATCAGCAATTAGTTATCCAGCTGTCTGATCCAAAAATACACACTTGGGAGTTGGGACACCAAAGAAAGCATTGTGAGCAACAATTATCATTAGAAAGGAGCTCATAGTTAAACTTCAATTCTGTCAAGAGAACAACTGAACTTTCCCTTTAAGCCAAATGTGATCAATGAAATGATAAGCTCATAATTATAACAATCAAAAGGCAATACATACCAGCACAAAATCTATAACTTATTAAGTGCCATTATACAATGGTGTTTACATTGACATGTTGATAAGATCCATATATCAAATAGTGTTAACATTGGACTAGGTGTGCTACATGTGGTACAAAAATAAAAGCAACATAGGTTGAAAAATCTAAGGCAATCATAGACAAAAGCAAAGAATGAGCTAGCTTGATTGCCATGTGCAGGCTTACCATGCCCCATCTTTCGATGATCTAGCCTCAAATTCCAGGTCTGATAGTTCAGGAACCTTTTCTCCTGCTTGTGAAAAAAGATTTGTCAAAAAAAATGCCAGCAACAAGTCCATTATGCAGAAATTAAAGCAAATTAACTGATGGTACCAAAGATAGAAATAGAAGCAAGCATGAAGTGTACAAAAACCTTGAGAAATACAGATATTGGTCGTGGATCTCAAAGTTGCAAAAGCAAAGATACACTAGCAGGAGCTATGGGGGCAATATCAAAATAAGCACTACTCTAATTTAGTGGAGAGATGGAAACCACTTCAATGCAGCACAATCAACTCCAACTCCAACTATCTGAATATTGACCTACATTAGAATTTTTCCTCAAACAAACTTACAATAAACACCAAGTCACAACCACACCAACCCCCACTCAGATTACATTTGTCACACTACACATTTTCTAATGAAAAGCGCTCAGACCCCACTTCAGTCTTCACATTCAAGATACCCCTTATACACACCATACAACATTGAAATTACTGAGTTGATACAAAACCTATAAAATTGACAAAGAGTTCCATAAGCATCTTTCACAGGTTCTCGTTGTCCTGTCGCATTCTACAATGTTCAACATGATTTTACCCTTTTTTTTAAACAAAAAAATGAGGCATGCCACAACATATATCTTGTTTCAAAATTTCCTGCTCATGCAGTGTGACTTTTAACTTCTTTTGCACCCCCCCCCCCCAAAAAAAAAAAAGAATGCACCACTATATAGAGCTCATCACATTGTTTCTTCCTCATGCAGTCTCATGTCTCATCCTACGAGTTTAAAAATTGCATGCAGGTCCCATAAGTAGTTGAACCAAAAAAGAAAACAGGGCAAGTCATTCATCTTGCTTGTCCAGCACAATGTTACCTGGAACATGGATTGTTTTGATACATGGAATAAAAATGGCAACACAATATGCTTGTACTTTATAATGCGGTACGACAAGGGATATCTTCTCATAGGGTCATCATATTATTTTGATGTCTAACCAAACTCATTCTAAAGCGCAAGCTGAACATCCATAGGCCAAGTATTAAAAATCATATCCCATGATACTCAACAGAACACCAGCAACCAAAGTACCTTTAGATGCTTGGGGACTTCCGTGTACTTTGTTTGGACAAGCTTCTAGACCAACAGCCAATTTCTCTGGAGTATTAGGTGAGGAAGTATCCTTCAACGGATAAGATGGCCGCCTATCATGGAACCAACTCTGGACCTAAAATGCAATTGCAACAATGGGAGTTCTATAAACAATTTTAAGTATAAGCAAGTTCTGTGTAGTAGGAACAAAGAAAATAAGGGAGTTAAGTACCTCAGTCCACTTTAGACCAGCTTTCCGAGCTCGACCTTTGGAGCTGCTGCAACAAACGCATCATGCAAAATAAAAGGATCAACCCCCAAACTGACACTTTGAATAGAACATCACATTCTCTACAAAGTGTGAAGTGTTCATTTGGGTGGTTATATTTGGATGAAATGTAACTCACTTGAAACTTTTAGCAAGCCTTTTACAGAACTCCTGATCCAGGCACTGTTCTCCTGATTCTTTGAGTAATTTCTCCATTTTCTCAATCTGTTTGGGTTTAGGAGAGGGGGAAAATGTTTGTATCATGCCTCATAACATCTTGAGGTGGGGAAGAAAAAAGGGGAAACAACAAAAAGCAGGTTGAAATTTGAGCTCAGGATCCACACAAAATTTTTCCAATGGCTGAAACAATGGCCAATAGATACCCAATGAAGAGAACTGAATAAATTGTATAACAAGCTTTGAAATCATTAAGAATTAAAATAGAAGTCCTTGTTTTAAAAGCAAAGTAGAAAGAACCACATCTGGGCCCAGTCCAAACTGAACAAACCATCGACTATGAAACAACCCATTATAGAATAAAATAGTACATAGTAAATGTAACAAGAATATATATATATATATATACGGGTAAATTACACTATGCATCCTTGGTGCACATCTACAAGTAGAGGTAAAATTCCATACGTCTAACCCTCTCCTTAGACCCCACAATGCAGGAGCTTGTGCTTTGAGTTGCCCTTAAATTTAATAGCAGTCAAACAATGTCCATTCAAAATCAAAAGCTATCATTAAGGGTGTTGCAATTACAACCAAAAGTTTTAGAACAACACATTAACTATGCACACGACAAACAACACGAATCTAATAAATTGCATTTTTTTAACCAAGATAAACAAAGGTTAAGCAAAAATTTAAGGCTAATTCATTTGAAAAAAAAAAAAAAAGGTTCTTGGCTAATTATTTCAAACTTTCACCAGGTAGGTTAGTTATTCAAAACTTTTTTGGGAAAAGATAATAATATATAAAGAGCGTTAGACCATTAGCCATCATCTCACCATAGTTGTAAATTCCATATCAAGCAAAGTAGCAATTTTGTTTTTGGTATTGTACGTACCAGTTATATATTCATTAAAAATGTACATATATACACAAAAAGTTATGTACCACTCAGATAACTATATGTACAATTTAATTATAAAATACAAGTTATAAATAATATGTTAATATTGATGGAGAAAACTATTTTACCACCATAACTAATATTTTACAGAAGTAAACAACAAAATAAAAAAAAAAATTGTTATTTATGAGAATTTCATTTTTCATTCTTTCTTTTTAAGGTTTAGTAAACAAAAATAAAAAAAAAATCCAAGAAAAAACACTAAATAATTGAAAAGTAAAAAAAAAAACCAAAAAACTTAAAATTTTCAGTACCATCACAGAAATTCCAGTAAAATACGAAAAATTTTCAGTACCAATGCAGGCAGCAATCAGCAAAAACAATAGCAAACACACAACCAGAGCATCCATCTGCAACAAAAGCTTCGAAGCCACACATATCCAGAAACATCAAACAACAGCAGTCCCATTGAAAACTTCAGCAGATCCATATGCACCTAGCATTGGCAGCTACAGAACACAAGTGATAGCTACAGCTCAGCTACTAGTCAACAGGCACTCTCCACCGCATCATCTCTCTCCTAGTATATTAACAGAAGTGGGAAATGAAACTAACATGCACCACCACCAAATATAGAATCTGGTAAATGCCATTCTCTTCGCAGCCATTGGTTCTGTTGGTCATCCATGATCTACTGCAAAACTCACATTCCAATGCTTAGAACCAATAACGGATACTTGATCCCACCTTGCCACGTGACCCTTCCATGTTGGCTCCATGGCATATCCCTTCTGAGATGACACATGGATTACTTGTACACAAAAAAGTGCCCAGTTAGTCTCCAATAGGTTAAGCTGTGTGTATTCTAAGTTAGGTTAATGCACACAAACCTTAGGAAGGTTCTCCAAAAATAATTTCCCACAACTCAAGACCAATTTCTTAATCAAGCATGACCTGCACTGAGCACAACCTTCAGTTCCTTGAAGCCCCAACCCTCTCCATGGTTTCAAAATAGTCTCATAATCGCCTAGGTTGAGAGTATAGCTTAACCCACTAACAGCATTCTAGAACCACGTGACTCATTGGTTAAACTCAAAGGTTTGTCAAGGCTATTTTGGCCAACATGTGTGTGTGTGTTGGGGAAGGGGGGGCGCATTTCCAAACATTCTTATCATACCGGACATAAATCTAAAATCCCCACAGATTTTCTCATACCCTTGGTTTCTAAGCTAAGAATTAGGAGTAAATATTTCTACAAAATTCTAGAATCACCCTCCAACAACTTAATGCGAGACTAAAGCATAAATGAAAGGATACATTCATATAAACATTAATACATCAATCAAAAATGTCTACTTCCCAATAAAATAAGTCCAAATTGTCAGGAAATCTTTTCATGTACACATGAATATTAAGCTGAGATAAGTAGTTTTCAAATTTCACATGATGTGACCAATCAATTAAAGCTCCCACACCATGCTAACTAGAGGTAACCATTGAAGGCTTTAAAATTGCAATTGCAACACAATTAGGCACATTAACTTATAACTTAAATAATGCATCAGTACAAGACCTATGAAATTAACAATTCTAAAACATTCTTGCAAGAACTATGAATACTGAGCTTTTTAAAGTTACAGAAGATTAGAATGATTAAATGGGCACTGGCATTTACTCCAATCCAGTAAAAAATCAAGTTATACTCAATTCAACAAACTTAGACTCAAAACAACATAAACTCAAGGATGCACAATCACTCTAATCCAGTAGTTTCACTTGTATATATACAAATATTCACAAAGCCACTAAGGGTGTTGTCACACCCGCCATGTTCGCGCCTACTTGGCGCCCTGTAGATGCCTACACGGCCATAGCAAGATGTCATTACTCTAGAATTTTTTAGAAGACTCTAGGTCATGCTAGGCTAACCTTACATTCTAGAGCTCTCTTTTACATTCTAGAGTTCATGACTTCTAAAGGATTTTTAAAGTACGGGTTTTTAAGTGTTTTAGAATTTTATTGTTGAATTTTTTTTTTTTATTTCAATATATATCACAATATTATTTTATATGTACGCATCCAACCGTCAATAGTTATGACAATGCTTAACACGTAACAAATAAAAAGGTATATGTGTTATTATGTACGCTAATAAATATCTCATAACCCATTAAAAAATAAACTCTCAAGTGGGTTCATTATTTTTAAACCCATGCTGAACTACATGGTACCCCTACCATCTAAACACCTCAACCCAAACTTCCACAGGACCTGTACTAAAACTCCCAAGCACATCCTAAAAATAGGTTTTAGTCAACAGCCAATATGACAAACTTATGCAGTGCTATCAATGTTCAGTAAAACCGGCATTGCCTGCTGCTAATCACAGCCAACAATTAGGGCTTCACAACCACGACAATTTTACTCTGCATGCGTATGCATGTGTAGCACCAAACGATTAATGCAGTATAGTCTGCACAACTCTCCAACTCATTCCTCGCAGACCCAAGACAAATAATGCTGAAATAAACAATCAATCCTTCGAATTTCTCTACACAAAGATGACAATAAATGAATAGCCAGATAAAAAAACAGAGAGAAAACGGGTCTGAGACATACCTCGGCTGTTGTAAAGCCAGAGAAAACCTTTCTCTGCCTTGGCCGAAGACGATCCATGAAGACCCGAAACCACTCCTTTGTACTAATCAAAACCCTTTTAGCTTAGGGGGGCTAAAAAGAAATTCAAGCCTTTTTCAAACCATTTTCTGGGGCAAGGGTTTGAATAACTTAGGGCTCTGGTTTGGGCGCCTACTCAAACTTCGTTTACTTGTTTAGTCTTTTTCAATTCTCACCATCAAAAAAAGGAAGGCAGCTTTTTGGGTATTGATATACATAGAATATATATATATATATATAATATGTATCACAGTTTTTGTGCGGGCATAGTGCTTTTTCGTCTGGCTGGTGGTTAGTGGGATTCTCGCGTCCCGAGGACGGAGAACACCGTTACACAGGGGACTCTCCCGGAGAGGAGGGTTTTCCTGTGCGCTTTGGTTGAAAAGAACAGTTGTATGCGTGGGAGGGGTTTCAAGAGAGAACAAATAATTTAAACCCTATTTGATAAGGTTGTCAATTGTTAATTTTTGTATTTAATTTTTTATTTTTATGTTCAATTTTTATTTTTTAATTTTATCGTAAAAAATAAAAATTTAAAAATACATTTGAATAATAATAGTTATTAATTAATAATTATAGTATTGGAAGAATAATTAGTGATGGTAAGTAATGACAAGAGATTGGTGGCGGCGGGCGATGGTTAGAAGTAGATGATAATTTGTTGGCAGTGGTTAAAAGTAAGCGACAATTGATAGCAGTTGGCAATAGTGGGCATAGGTGGGTGTCAATCGACAATAAAATTTATGGCTAGCTAGTGATGATAGTTAGAAACAGGCAGCGAATAACTGTGGTAGTGGCAACAAATAGTGGTTGGTGATGGATGGAGCGGCGACAGCAATGTAGGTGGCAGGTATCTGCGACGGTTGGTAATGGTCAAAGGTGGCACTAGGTGGCGATTGACAATCGCCAAAAATGGGTGGGAGGCGACGAATGATAATAATCGATGGTAAGTAATAATTGTGACTAGTAGTAGTTGTACAAGAAAATAAAAACTTAAAAAATATTTTTTTTATGTTTCTATAAATTTTAAAAACTTTGAAAATAATTTTCATTTTTTTGAAAATTAAAAACAAAAAACAAATTTATCAAATAAATCTTTATATTCATTTTTCAAAAAAAATAAAAAAAAAAACAGAAATTTCATCAAACGGGATTTGATTTTTTTTTCTTTCTTTTTTACTCTCAAATTTTAAATTTAAAAAAAAAAAGATTATTTTTTCTTCTTACCTACTTTGTGATGTCAACGAGAGGCCTGTGGAAAGAATGGGAAAATCAATTGCTCAATATTTGTATATTTAACTTAAATTGTGCAATCCTTCGTTTTAGAGTAATACCCGTGCTCCAATACTTAAATTCATGAATTTAGAACAAACTCTGATCAAATTCTCAAATTTGTTTGATCAAACTCTCAAATAAGAAATAAATTTACTTTTTATCATTTATTTAACAATTACCTCATATTTCATATTTTGAAATGAGTGAAACTAACATGTTTGAAGTACGTTAACATTGAAAGAACAGGAAAAATAGTTATCTAATAGTTATATTCTTGACTTAAATCACACAATCATCCATCCAAGGATGACAAATCATGCTCCAATATTTTAAATTCGTGAATTTGGAACAAATTCTGATCAATTACTCAAAATTTTTTTGGTTAAATTCTCAAATCACAAAGTAATTTACCTTTTATCAATTATTTGAAAGGCACATGTAATATTATGATAATTAAAACATATTAATCATTACGAATAATTTGAGACGACTTTTTAATAAATATAATGATTATATTTAAAATTATTTTACAAATATTATATACAAAATAATATAGTCATATCACATTCAAAATAGAAAAACTTAAAGATAAATTTTATTTTTAGTATAATATATATAATAGGCACTCTAAGTGTCGAACCCTTATTTTAGGATACATATTTGATTTCTTTAATATACGAGACACCTTTATATCATATGTCCATAATATATTAATAATCACAAATTATATAAAAATTCATATTAAAGTAAAACACAACTTATCAGTTTATATTATTTCCTTAGTAAAATAAACAAAAATCTCACAAGCACTTAAATGTGTACAATTTTATACCTTCTAAAACATTAAATTAAACCTCAGTCTGATACTATTGAAACTCTATATTTATTTACACAAACTCCAAATACTAACACATGATTAAAATAGGGAAATAAACAACTCAAAATCTTCTTTAAGTACTTGCACCCACTTCTAAAACTTAACTTGAAATCTGTAACTTTAGGTATGAGTGTCACACACTTAGTGGAGGTATTATACTTAAAATAAAAGATAATAAATATACATCAAATATAATATACAATAATTGTATAGATACTTATCCCACAATCAATTAATAATTAATTTAAATGTATCATAACTGACAATAATAAAAAAATATCTCAGCACACAATATATCGTCACTTTCATTTATCAACCATCATCATCATCATTAGGCTCTAACTAACTATCTCATGGTATATTTGCATGATAAATTATTTAAATAATAATGCAATACACGTTTGGCCTCATCTGGCCTATGAGTTAAGCGCTCAACCGTAGACAGTGATTTTAAGTTAGCATATCCCATTAATCCCATCTGACTTGGCCCTATCTGGTCTCATCATTGGTTCTATCTGACTTGATCCGGTGTAGCTTCATTTTTTTTCTTTTTCTGGCTCTATCTGGCCTCATAATTTTTTTCTTTTTTCTGGCCTCATCTAGCCTAGTTCCATCTGACCATAATGCAAGTATAATGCATACAAATCATGCTGATATGCAATAATTTTTTTAAGTAAAATATTACTCCCTAAATTTATAATTTTACAAATAATCCCAATTCATATCTATCACAATAAATTCATAAATAATCAACATTTCTTATCAAAACAAATAATTAATACAACAATAAATAAATAAAATTTATCAATTATATTTAATACATTTTACTTTTAAGTTTAATACACTATCTGAACAGCATATACTATGAGAAAATCAAACTACTAGAGTGGTTGCTGTTGATTATCTTTAGGTCCTAATTTTAATCTAAATAAATTACACAAATTCGATATTAAACGGTTAAAATATAAACTAAATCAATTAATAACATAAATCTAATTAATAGAATAAAACAACTCTATGTTCAACATACTTAATTTATTTAAACTTTCCTATAATTAATTTTAAACTAATAAAATAAAATAACTTATTTCAACAATTGGGCCAAAATCTCTAAATTTTCCTCTTTCCACAGTTTTTTCCTCGCTCTCTATTCTCTTTTTCTCACTATTTTTTTCTTCGTTCTTTCTTACTGTTTTCTCTCCCTTTTAACTTTAACTATTCCCCACGTATATGTAAATCATATGCTTGCCATTAGGGAGCTAACTTTCTACCACCTCTGCTCATTTTTTCTTTTTCTTCCTAAGCTTTCCACGTAACATTAACAACATTTACACGCAAATACACTCAAGACATATACTAGGCTACTACCACCTTAAGGTGGCCAATTTTCAATTCCAAAACTAATGCCACATCATCTCAGGGTAATTAGCATTACTCCAATAACTTAATCTAATCTAATTAATTAATAATCTAACTAACCCACTAACTAATTTAAATTAAGATTACAAAATTTTAGAATAATATCAAATTAGTACAATTACATTTCTAAGCATAAAATAAAATTAGATTAATAATGCAGTTAAAAATAATAAAAATTCAGGATGTCACACTAAGAATATTCTTAACTTTATCTTTATTAAAAATAGATGTTGTCGCTCTTTCGTACCTTATCTTTCTTTGTTTAGGAGTTATGTGATGTTAGAATTCATGATTTTAAACTATGATTTTTTTTTTGGGTTAACTTTAAGTTAATGTTTATGTGGAGTCTGCAAATTATTAAATTTGAATTTGAAATGAAATTAAAAATATTCTATGAGTACTTTATAGTAACTTATTCAATTATTCAAAATCATGAATAAATTGAATAAAAATTAGTTTCCAAGTAAGCATTTTGGTAATAAGAAAAGCAGATTTGTCCCGCGTTAAAAATTTATGAATTAATTCATAACTTTATATATATGCCAAATTTGGAGGAGCCATTCTTATAACTTTATTTATATGTCAAATTTGGAGGAAGGGATGGCTCCAAAGGGGCACCTATACTTTGTAGAGGAGGGAACACCTATATAGGTCAACCTTTATTACACGCACGTAGTCTAGCCCAACTTAAACTCAAGTTGGGTCAAGTTTGCGTGATCCCCCAATTTTTTAATTATTTTATTTTCCAACTCTTAGAATTTCAAATTCAAAATTCTATTTCCTCTAACAATCAGTTCTGTTAACTTTTGGCTTTTTCCATTAATAGTTGAGGTTCCTTCCAAGAGTCACCAGTGAGTAGACTTTCATGACTATTTTTAACTTTATTTATAAAAAAAAAGTTATTGATTTGAAAGAACACACAAATTATTACTATTTTTGTATGTGATCATTTTATCTCAAGAGATTGACGTCCATTAAATCAAAACGTTCATCAATGAATAGACTAGCTAGCACAACGATTTTTAACTTTATGTACAAATAGGGTTTTTTTTTTTTAAGAGAACATACAAATGCTGCTTTTATTTTTGTCTGTGATCATTATTTTGAAAAATTTATATCTGAAATATTTGTGTGAATTAATTCAGTTTTAAGGATATAGTATCCAACATTAGACTTAATTAAGTGCATTCAATTTCGGCATTCTAAAATAGTGAGTTCTTTTTTTTTTTTTTTCCCTAAAACAGTGATTGTTCGAACATTAATTCCAACATGTGACCTATCACTCAAGCTCATTAGTCTAGAAATCCCTCCAATTGGTGAGTTCCTCTCTCATATTTATAATATAAAAAATGTGCTTGTCTCTATATTTAAATATATAAATAATATTATTCAAGTATTTCTTAATTCAGTTATACAAAGGGGATTTTTTTTCCCAAGTCGGAGAGTTCCAAATTTTGGCTATGGGTCAAAAATGAGTCAATGACCAGGTCTAAATGTGGTTTATAATAGTTTATTGGAGCACCCCATTGGCCGTTCTTTTTTTTTTTTTTTAACTCACTAACGAATTCCGAACTTGGAAAGTATAATTCAGAATTTTGAAGGACACGAGAGAATTACACGTATCTGTTTGTGTGTGCGCGCGCGTGTAACACCCTTGGCCTAGTTGTAGTCATTATTATAGTATTAAAATCGTTGGTAACGTTGTGGACTCGGGGGTTAAAATAAAAAAAAAATCAATACTTTTCGACGTTGAGCCTCATTACCTTTCATAAGCTGCTCTTCAATCTGGACCTGACTCAGGAGATATCTTATGAGCTCTTTGGGGGGCTTGCTCTCACATCAATCAGTAACCATATATTTTTATCAATTATCATATTCTCTCTAGCTTTTCTTTTATTTTATTTTTGGGTTATATGATAAATATTTAATAAATATGTATATACACGCAAAACAAAGCAAAGAACACATTTTTTGAATTATTAAATATTTGTATTTTTATTTTACAGCCTATATATTTATATAACAATATAATTCAGGATTTGACATATTTATATATTTTTAATTGTTAGATTTATTCAGTGGTAAAGGTTACTTCTTTTTCTCTCCGTTTTAGTTATTTTTTCTGTCACTTCACATGAAAACATACTCTTTCAGTCTTTTCATATATTTTTTGAATACTTTTTATAATAAAATTTTTAAATTAATATTTTTAAAAATTTGATAAAATTGTACACATTTATTAAACACTATATGGATAATTTAGTCTATTTTAATTAGTGATTTTTATTTTTAAAATTTTTCATGTAATTTTACTTTATAAATTTAAATTTAAATTATTTATATGTCAAATTATATTTCTATATCTTTAAACAAGAACAATCACAAGTTAATGTATATATATATATATATATATATATATATATATATATATATATGATTGCATTTTAATTCATCATATTTTGATTCTAGGAGTTTGAATCAAGAACTTGGAGTGCACGCCATGGAATTCACACTCCCAAGAGCATGCATAGCGCAAGAAGGAAGGAAGCCCAACCGCTGTAGGTGGAAGCCAAGTATAATAGTTATACATGCACCAAACAAAACGTAATCACAATGCATTGGAATAAGAAGCCCAAACAAAATTGTTATCTTATCATAAATTTTTTAATTAAAATGTGTTGTTAAAATAATATAACAAAAATATTTATGTAATATAAAGAGAGGTTTATATGTTTTATTTTTTTTAATATTATAAATTCAAAAAATTACTAGATTACTCTTTGTCTGAAGAATTTTTCTAATTAAGTATTTAGATTATATAACATTAAGAGCTATTAATAAATAATAAAGGTTTTGTGCATAGAGAAATACTTTTTAAATATCAAAATATTTTATTTTTACTTTTTGAATCATATATTAAGTGTTTGTTTGGCTACCATGAATTTTTATCGATTTTTTTCTAGTGAACTTTCTCAAATTTTTTTTCAAAATTTTTCATTAAACTTTTACCAAATATATTTTGAACTTCTATTAATTTTTATCAAATTTTGCTAAATTTCTTCAACTTTTCTCTAATTTACTTAAATTTTCTTCAAATTTTATAAATCTTTACCAAAAAATATAACCTTTTTCAAAAATGATAACTAAGATGATCATCATGTCAAAAAAAAGTTACAAGAAATTTTATGTATTTATTTTTTTTACACCAAATGGCACCCTAATCAAGCACATGGACATACAACCCAGTGGAACATCCGACCTCTTATAATATAGAGTTTTCTTGAAATATGAAATTCATTTATCAAATGAGAAAATAATTTAATATTTTAAGATATCAATAATTTTAGATATTAAAAGATAAAGTTTTACTTAATTTTTTTTTCTCTATCATTTTAATGTTCTACCTTATTAAATACTACTAGAAAGCGTTAAATTCTTTGAGCATTATTAAAGTTTGATATAAGAGTTGTTTGGTTAAAAAAAGGTTTAGTCAAAAAATACGGTAAAGTATAAATATTTGATATAAAAGTGATATATAATAAAATTTAATTAAAAAAATATAAAAGAATTAATAAAAATTTGTGAATAAAAAAAATTAGTGAAAAGTTATAAATTTTAATTACTTTTGACTAACCAAACACCCCGTAATAATAACGAGTTTCGTTTCATCGCTTTTCCTTTGGTTGATATTACACCAACATTTTGTTTATGCTAAAATTTAAATAGGATTGGGTATTTTTTTTAAACAGAAATTTCGAAAATAAAAATAAAAGCAAATTACTCGGCATGCCGTATAGAGATCAAATAAATGATAGCCGTTGATTAAAGACCTCAACCTCTCAAACTAAAAATGTTCAAATCCAGAAACCCCCTTCCCCCTTTGTACTCAAAAGTAAATTAGATAAATAAACTACTTAAAATTTAGCTGCTAATCTGTTTTAAAACAAGCAAACATAAAAATAATAATAAGAATAATAATAATAATAAATAAATAAATATTTCTCTCACCATAGGTCGCGTTTGGATGAAGTAATTGAACATAATGACCTTCAACGTCTGCATTCGGTCCCTCCAACCTCCATTGCAGGACGAACTTCCACATCGGTTTCTCTCTCAAGAAAAACGCGGAGCCACTTTCTCTCTCTTCATACGCGGAGGAAATATATATATTGCATTATATTTCAACTTCAGAACACTGATCAATCCTTTTAGACTACGATGTTGTCCAACAGATGCAATTTCATGGTAATTATAATTTAATACCAAACATTTACAAATCTATATATATATATATATGTATATACACAACACTGTCACGCATAACACAAAGAAGATGCACTTTGGATTCTGTATTTACGTGGTTGGTCATCGCTCTTCCGTCTCACCTCGAAAACAGAGCAATTTTGTCAGAATGTAAGTAGAAGAAAAAATAAAAAAAAAGAAACTTCGAATGTCTATTTATTTATTTATTTTCTGCTGCTTGTGTGTCTGTGATCGCAAAACACGAGCCCTGTGTGTTCTGCGTGCTTTATGAGCATTTTATTTTTCTGGGTTTTAATTTTTTTAGCTTCTTCTTCTCTATTTGGCAGAGACGTGCTCTGCGTGTGTGCTTGGGTCGAGGAAGAGGAAGGGGAAGAGAGGTTGGGATTGCGATGGAGAGTACATTGGTGAACGGTGAATTGATGCCCGATATGGATGACAACTCTGTTGATGTTGGTGGTGGTGGTGGCATTGAGGACATTCATGGTGAGGATAGTGCCACGGAGGATCAGCTTGTCACTCCTTGGACTGTCTCTGTTGCTAGGTGATGGTACTATTGAAAATCAATGTTAACTTTGTGCTAATTTCTGCCTTTATTTTTCATTGTTTTGATCTGGGTTGTGTTTGTTTCTACTCAATTTGAGTCCATTGTTGATGGCAAGGACGGAGTTTTTTTTTTTTTGGGGGGGGGGGGGGGGGATGCCCCTTAAGTTTTGGGAAATGACAGAAATGTTATTTGTATTTATGAATTTTTGACTAACTTAAAATTTTTAAAAATAATTGATTTTATTCAGGTAAGTAATACATATAAATTTTTACGTTAAAAAAATTTACTAAAAAATTTAAATTATGAACTAATATTTTTAAAATTTAATATTTTTTATAATTTAAAAATTAAAAGATTAGATTGTACCATCTATACATATATATTAATTTATTTTTTATTTACTTTATATAATTTATAATATCAGATAAAATTTTTTTGGCCTTCCAGACTCAAAATCGTGGCTTCGTCCTTGGTTGATGGGTCATACTTTCAGTTTGTGTCTTTGTTGTTTTGTAAACAGATCTGAAATTTCTTTTTTCTTCTCCCTTCTTTGTCTATAAATTTCATTATTATGAAGTGGACTCTATTGATTTGTTTATCCTTGCTTCAGTTCTATTGTTGGATGGGTTTGTTAGTTCCTTTTTTGTCACTTTCTTATTTTTATTTTACTAGTTTTTAAAATGCCTTCAAGAAAATGAATTGAACTTCATATAATATTTTTGGAGGCTTATGGTAATTGTGAACTTCGGCATAAGTTCTAACAATAAAAGTGTAATGTTGGAAAGTTTTTAACATCACAAGTTGCTCCATGTTAATTTTGATTTTTCTCTTCCTTTACCTTGTCTTATAACAGTTATTCCAAGTTTGTGTTGTGTTTTCCCTCTGTGTCAATATGATGTTTAATCAATTCAGGAATTTAAGATTTCTCCAAATTTTCCAAGACCAGCTTCTGGAGGTTTAGAATTTTATTGTATTCTTGAAATTTTGATTCAGATCTTTTATTTTAAATGACATAAAACACAGTTATTCAATTTTTTTTTCTTGGTCTGTTAATCTTGGTGTGTAATCATAGAAACTTTAGCCGATTAGTATTGGGGAAATGTCAGTCTGGTCAATGCTTCTTGTACAGATAAAATTTTTCAGCAGATTCGATTGATACCCTGGATACACTGGCCAATCTATTATACTTTGCAAATTTCTATTGTTCATGGTACTGACACATTGATTGTGTTTGTTAAATTTGTCTATTGGCTATTCTCTAATTTTTTTTTTTAATTTTAATTTTCATAATCTGGTCCCTCTAGTCTAGGCGTAATGTCATCAGATTTTCAAACATTATGATTGCAGCATTTCAGGGTTTTTATTTTTTATTTAGAATACTGGGTTCTTTTAAAAAAATTCATGATTTATTCCCAAAAAAAAATCTAGAAGTTGACAATTTTGCATTAACGGAGTATTGAAATGGTGTTGAGTTGTTTGTTTTCTCTGAAAATGTTGGTTTCTTGCTTGCTTGAACCATGTTCCAAGGAATGTAGTATCTCCTAGAGCTATAAATTTTCCATTTTTTAACATCTAATTGGTAATCTTGTTTCTACTTATGCTGCAGCGGGTATACTTTGTTGCGTGATCCACGCCACAACAAAGGGCTTGCATTCACCGAGAAAGAGAGGGATTCACATTACTTATGTGGCCTTCTACCTCCAGCAGTATCAACTCAAGAGCTTCAGGTTTCCGAATAAACACTGCCCTTGTTTGAAGTTTCTAGTGCACTTCTGACTAAATCAGTCCATTTTTGTTGCTCCTTTTTCTGGGTTCTCATAATTAGGAGAAGAAATTGATGCACAATATCCGCCAATATGATGTTCCGTTGCATAGATATGTAGCTATGATGGATCTTCAGGAGAGAAATGAAAGGCTGTTTTACAAGCTGCTCATCGATAATGTTGAAGAACTGCTCCCAATTGTGTACACTCCAACTGTTGGCGAGGCTTGCCAGAAATATGGGAGCATTTTCAGGCGTCCTCAGGGGCTTTTCATCAGCTTGAAAGAGAAGTATGGCCACCAGATTGCATTTGCTTTAACCCTCTATTAGATCAAATGCGCTACTCTTTTCCTCTACATCCTTTTTTCCTCTCCTTGTACATGCACTTTTTTTTTTTGGCTTTGTGTTTGAAGTTGTATAAATTAATATAAATTGGTAAGAGTTATAGCCTCGTAATTCGTGCTATTAGTAGAAAATTTAAGTTTTGTAGAGATGTTGCAGAGGTTCGGAGTGCTCAATGTTTAACTTGAATACCACTCATAAAGGTACTAACTACTAACTATTGGACTTTTCAGGGGTAAGATTCTTGAAGTGCTGAAAAACTGGCCTGAGAAGAGTATTCAAGTTATTGTCGTAACTGATGGCGAGCGAATTTTGGGACTTGGGGATCTTGGGTGCCAGGTGTATATTGCTCGTCCCATTTGCTTAAATGTTTGTGATTAATATTTGAATTGTGAGTTTAACAAAGTCTTTTTCCTCCCTCTTTCTCTCACTCCCTGTGGACGTATTTGTTCAGTCAACTGCTTGTAGTATTTCGTGAAACATTTGAATTGTTGCAGGGAATGGGGATTCCAGTTGGAAAACTCTCTCTCTATACAGCACTTGGTGGAGTCCGCCCTTCAGCAGTATGTGTGCTACCATAAATATTAAACTTTGGTCTGATTATTCTTCTTATTTTTCTATGTTTTGTTCAATTTTTTATCCCTTGCTTTTCTTTTGATTGAAATGATAAGATTCTCAAAGTCAATTTGTTTGAGTAAACTACGGGTTTCTGTGATATTATTCTGATAGAAGTCTCGAACTATAGTCTATAGCTAAAAACTGTTTGGTATATCATTTTTGGAAACTGTTCTTATATTCTGAAAAATGGGAAAAAAGAGATGCAAAGTACAAATTTGGAGCAAGTATTTCCCAAAACTGTTGTTCCAACAAAATTCCTTGGCAGAAACCCATTTTCATGAAACAAATTGCAACTGTTTTTTCAAATTTCAAAAGAATTAGCATTTGAAAAAATAATGAAAATTTATGCCAAAAGTTGTGTTTTTTCAAGCAATAAAGACAACACCATGCGGACTTGATAACAGTGAGAGTCTGAAGTTTCCTTCATGGTTTTATGGATTAGCGAGTTGTTTGAGACTTGGCTGATTTACTGCAAACAAGTCCCAGTGAAAGTTTCTATTTCTTATATCAAATGGTCGGGATTGACAAAATTGATTCATTTTGATCACTGACAAGGTTCATTGCTATACTCGTGAATTAGTTGCTTTATATTTTGTAGAATCAAATTACTTGTTGCCTCAAGAGTACCCCATCAGAACAGCTTTCAAAGCTTTAATTTCTCTTCATTATCTGAAGTTGACTCATGTACAAGTATCCTATGAGAACAACATTGAACTTTTGTATGCCATGCCTGGACCTCTTGAATAGACTGTGCGCATTATTTCAGGCGATAAAATCTTCAAACCAGTTGTAGATATTAAACTATCTGAATTCAATGCGTGCAGTGCTTGCCTATAACAATTGATGTTGGCACAAACAATGAGGAGTTGCTCGAAGATGAGTTCTACATTGGGCTCAGGCAAAGGAGGGCAACTGGGCAGGTCTGGCAAATTTGTTTTCTTTCTTATTGTTTCTTTTCTTCTATACCCCTTTCCTTTTAAAGCAACGGTATGTTTTATGTTTTGTAAATATTTAAAATTTTGGTTACGTTGAGGTAGTTTCCATCATTGGAATATAGGAATATGCTGAGCTTCTACATGAGTTCATGTGTGCGGTTAAGCAGAACTATGGGGAGAAAATCCTCATACAGGTCAGTTTTCATTATCAACTTACTGTCAACCACCAGTTCCCTAATTTTTTTTTTTTTAAATTTGCCTATGTTTTTGTCATAAGTTTGCTAATAACTCAACTGTAATAATCAGTTTGAAGATTTTGCAAACCACAATGCATTCGAGTTGCTTGAAAAATATCGCAGAACTCATCTTGTGTTTAATGATGATATACAGGTGAGTCTCTTTAAAAGGCACAAATCTTTTGTTCATATTAGAGAAACTTTTTATATCACTTATCTTTGTTGCAGGGCACAGCATCTGTGGTTCTCGCAGGGCTCATTGCATCTCTGAGATTACTTGGGGGAACCTTAGCTGACCACAAATTCTTATTTCTAGGTGCTGGAGAGGTATGCCCGTTGAATATTTCACTTTAGGAAACCATTCTCTCTCTCTCTCTCTCTCTCTTTTCCAGAGTAAAGAAGACAATTATCACACACACAGTTTATGCACTGCTTTTGATATGTATTTATGTGTGTATTAACATGACTCTTCTCTGTTTATGTATCCATTATTTGTCTCACTTGTGTCCTTTGGCAACTGAAGGCTGGAACCGGAATTGCAGAGCTGATAGCACTTGAGATATCAAAAAGGGTATTTAAGCACATAAACTCTTACCTATTTTCTCAGCATCGATTTTCAATCAATTCTCGTGACAATTATTTTGGCAGACAAATGCTCCATTAGAAGAGACACGCAAGAAGATTTGGCTTGTGGACTCGAAGGTAATAAATAAGAACTTGATCGAAATTTCCCTGCTAGGCAAACTATATTTCATTTAATTTTCCAGTCTTCTCTTAATTTCTACATCTGTTCCCCTTATTGCAATAGTTGTGCAAATTTTCTTACAGGGACTGATAGTTAGTTCCCGCAAGGAGTCTCTTCAACACTTCAAGAAGCCTTGGGCTCATGAGCATGAACCTGTCAAGGCACTTGTGGATGCTGTGAAGGTGTGAAAACCTTGTCCTTCTGATTCTTCTCCAATGTATCAATGAATTTTTCCAGTCATCTCCGTATATATATATACGTGTGTGTGTATATCTGGGTATGTATCTCAGGCAGTCAAACCAACAGTGTTGATCGGAACATCTGGCGTTGGGAAAACATTTACGAAGGAGGTCATCGAGGCCATGACATCCTTGAATGAGGTTCTCTCTCCCCCTTTCAGAGGCGCACGCTGTCTAATATAACTGTATATAAAATATTTTTGAACGAATTGGAAGATTTTGACATTGATGTTGATGTATTGCATATAGAAACCTCTTATTCTTGCTCTTTCCAACCCAACATCACAATCGGAGTGTACAGCTGAAGAAGCTTATACATGGAGTGAGGTAAGATGAATAGATGATAAACAGCTTCATTGTATTGGATATAAACTAGAGTGATGCTACACAATCAGAAAAAGATGCGGGAAAAGATAACCAGAATGAGGTGGATCACTTATGGCCCTATCACATGAAAACAAAAAAAATAAAAAAATAAAGAAAATCATAGAAGTATATTTTAATTGTAACTCTACCACCGCCACATCATTCAGGTTCAACTTTACGTATATGTTTCTTATTCAGTAACATTTTTCTATAAACTAAACTAAGAATTTTCCCCCCCTCGATTTGTAGGGTCGTGCAATCTTTGCTAGTGGAAGTCCATTCGACCCTGTTGAATATGATGGAAAGGTTTTCGTCCCTGGCCAGGTTTTTAATCTATACCTTTAAATAAAGATTTTTTTTACAACTTTGACGGATAACTCAATTAGAACTTTGGTTTGCTTCTCGTGGTCACTAGTTGGAGTCTTCTTAGGGCCACTAGGGCCTAAGATTAGTCGAAGTGCGCCAGTTGACTCAAACACCCCGAGTCATTCAAAAAAAAAAAAGTCTATTTTTTACTTTTAACTCAAACGACACTCTCGGTATTCAGTCTTACACTTATTTCTGTACTTTTCTTTCGTGTCGCGCAGGCAAACAACGCTTATATTTTCCCAGGACTCGGTTTGGGATTGATCATGTCCGGCACAATTCGGGTGCACGATGATATGCTTTTAGCAGCCTGTTAAGTAGAGAAATCATATTCAGTTTGCGCATAGAAATTTCAAACTTTTCCTTTCTCCATCCTCTCTCTTCTGATGATGATGCAAATAGACTGAAAAACTTTCATGGTTGGAACAGCGGAAGCATTGGCAGGTCAAGTGAGTGAGGAAGACTACGAGAAGGGATTAATCTACCCGCCATTCACCCATATCAGAGAGATATCTGCTCGAATTGCTGCTAATGTAGCAGCCAAATCCTATGAACTTGGTCAGTTCCTCTCTGAAAAGATTTATGGGTTTGGTTTAGTATTATTTCATAATTATGTTGTTTGAATACATACACGTACACATACACATATATCCATACATATGATATGATTTTATTATCTTGATTATTTTGTAGGTTTGGCTTCTCGGCTCCCTCGACCTAAGAATCTTGTCAAGTTTGCAGAAAGCAGCATGTACACCCCACTTTATCGCAACTACCTCTAAAATCTGCTGGAAACATATTATATATGTTGTAACATTTCTAATCTGCACTTATTTGCCACCAAATCTTTAAAAAAAAAAAAAATGAATAAAATTAATCAACCCATATGGATAAACAGCGATTCATACGGGACTAGTTTTAGTTAGGGTTATTTAAGCATGGGAAATTCAGATTTATAATTATATCTATTTGTATTTATACTTAAATATCTTAAGAATTTGAGGCTCAAAGAGTGGCTTTAATTTACAAGGTGTAGTTCCATTCTTTTTCTTCCCCTTTGGTCTTTCACCCTGTTGCAATTCAAAAAATAAGGCATGGTGATTGTAATTAATAAAAAATAACTAATCAGATAGGTAACTTCAAATCAACCACGGTTAACGCTTTGACCCAACCTCAATTTTTACTGACTTTCATTTGTTTAAGGCTTTGAGCTGATTGTTTTGCCACCAAAGATAAAAAATAAAAAATAAAAGGTTTAAGCCATTGATCAGAATTGTTTAACCAGCTGAGCGAGTCCATCCTGTCTTCAACACGTTCCTTTTACAAAAGGTAAAATTCAAACTTGTTTGCCTGCTATTGATGGGGAAAAATATATCCCGAATGAAAGGCGGCTTATTAGAGCAAGTCTTTCCTATACCCCAATTTTGAGCAAACGTAAGAGGGGAAAATAGAATACTACTCGTCTACCATGCACTTTTTGAACAAATATCGCAGCTCCTTTATCCTTCAAAGTAACTCGGCAGCTGATCACTTGTAATATGTTTGTATCATAAATATATCATGTGGGGGAAAAAAATAGTGAAAGTGGAAGGAAATATATATATATATATCTGAAATACCTAATTTTGTTTGAGTATATTAAAGAAGGCATTTATAAACAAATTAATTTTCCGATTTAACTATTTTTTATTTTTCACATTTCATGCTTTTCCCCTCCATTTTCCCATTACAAACCAAGCTAAATCCCTATCCACTTTCTTACCAATAATCCAAACACAGCCTCAATGTCAGATAACATGCTATCATTGATTAAAATAATAATAATAATAATAATAATAACAAGCAAATGCACCATATGCAAATTTCTGGATAAACAAGAAGTCCACGCATCCACCCAACAAAGTATATACAGCCAGCCACGGGATCAAACGGAGCGAAAACGCATGGACAAAGCTACAAGTCCAACTGAGTTTCTTGCTTCCATACAAGCTAAGGAAAGGTTTATGCGACATTTCATGAACAAATCCAAGTTACTTTCTTCTGTGTGCATGTATCATATATATACATATATATTGTTCCACACCTCTCGACAGACGCAACTAACAAACCACAGAATAAGTAGGGTTGCTTTTACTCTGAAATGAATTATTTCAGAAGGGTACGGTAAGCTATCAGATTAACCTCATCAAGCCAACTGAAGGGGGATTTGAAGAGCTGTCGAAAACCAAAGTCTCTCACTTCGTGTTGTCGGCAACTAGAGAACACCGAATGCCCCAAAATGATCTGGGTTTCAATTTCTTATTTATGGCTGTAAAAAGCCACCCCATTTGGCCCTCGCAAGTGGTACACTCCGCAATTGTCCATGCATACCTGCAAAACATGGTTTATTACTTATATTAATAACTAGTCATTTCACAACCAGCTGATTAATTCATATTTTTTTTTTCCTTTTTCAAAAATTAATCAGGCAAGTAATTTAATCCATTACTTCTTTTAATTAATTAGCTTAATAAAAATGACTAATTTAGTAGTAGGCAGAGATCTTCAATAATTGAAGCATATGGGTCTTCTACTCTCTATCACATACATCTGTGATTTTACATTCCTGCCCTACTTATTTCCAGGTACGCTGGTTCAAATTTCATATTAACCCAAGAAACTATAGTTTTTACCTCCAGGGGTAAATATAATTTCTGAAATCCCAGTCCTCAAGGTATATATGATCAAGTATAGAAGTTCTCAAGTAATATGAAATCAGGAACAATGGAGCATCTCCATGATTTATACCTACAAGTAACTTACTGGCATGCAAAATAACACAAAACCTAAAGATCAATATTATAATTATCTGTTCAAGACTAATCTAACCGATCCAAAGGTGGTCTAAAAAAGTCCCATGGTCACTGAATCAGTCCTGCCATAATATCTGAAATAGAAATATGGCAGCTTTACAGGTCCTGCTAACAGTAACAGGAAATGCCTTGTTTAAAATGCAGCTCTGGAGAAAAAGAAGGGGGGGGGGGATTAATTTTATATACAGAAAAACTACAATCTATAATTTCCACTTGTCTTGCAACTCATAGTTTCAGTTTCCAAACGCAAATGGTAAAATGCCCAATTAAGACTGATGATTTAGCAAAAATATTAAGTCCAACCATGGGAATTGATCCCATCACTTTTAACTGAAAGACGAGTAACTACAAGGCACAGGATTAAAATATTTCCCTTCCAGCCTAGTGGCTTTAGGCAAACTTAAATCATTTTTCAACTCTCTGAGATGCTAAATAAATCTTCCTGCAAAAAGTAGCATGCAGCATTCTCAAAAGTATAACCAGTCTGGAGCAAAGTAAAGGTTAAATACATACCCAGGAAACCAGCTGTATTCTTTAACGGGACGTCCCAAGAGCGCTAAGCCATTTGCTTTGTAGAGAGTCATTATTTCATGCACGCAACCATGTGGATTCACATAAGCACCTAGAGGACCTTCACTAGACATCACCAGCATATCACTCCGCTTTCCGATCAGTTTCTGCATGGAAAGCAGGGTAAATAAATTAAAGAAAAGAAACACATAGCTGGGAAAAGGACATATAAAGGAAGCCTAATTGTGACAAAACCTTGTACTACCTGGCAATTTTTACATCGAACACAATCGAAATTCTCAAGTAACTCAATTTCCCGGCGCAGTCTATAAGAAATCCCATCAATTTCCAGAAGCTCCTGCCTTGTGGATTCAGATACCGGAATTTTACTGGCAATATAAAATGATAGAAGCTCTGGTTTCTTCACAATTCCATCCACACTTGGTGACCCTACAATCTGTTTCCACTTATCTGCAATATTGAAAGCATGTCATAGGTTCCCAAGATAAATTTTATGATGGATGTTAGAAAAGAAAGGAGTAGCCATGAAAGATATTAAAGTTACAACAGAGAAGTTCCTAACGTAAGAACTGTTACAGTGAAACAAATGATTTTCTAGCTACAATTATTTTATACCACGTATACGCTTTCAACCCTTACCTTTTCACTTTTATTATAGACGAACGTACCAAGCATATTTAACACAATATTCCTTAGTAAATGTTGTTCGCAGACGATATTGGTATATGAAACTAGATTAGGGGCTAATCATAAGCTAGAACTTTGAAGACACACTTAAGAGTTAAGAAGTAAAACAGAATATATCCATTGCAATATTAGTAAAACTAAAACAATGAATGAGAGCATAGTAAAATTTGATGATCAACAAAATGCCAAAAATTGATCATTTTCTGTATCTCAGATTAAATATCATGCAAATGGAAGGATTGAAGGATGCCATCCATAGTATTTGAGCATAGTGCTTAAACTTAAAAAAATAACTTGGGTGTTTTATTTCACTGCAGAATACCTAACATTAAATTTCACATTTTTTTATAAGTCATTTTTTAAACAAATTATTTTTATGTTTTGAGGATAAAATGGTTTTTATAAAATTTTTTTTTTTTTGATAGTTAAGTGGGAAAGGGGGAAGACCCCGGGTTTTGAACCCAGGTGGTGAGTGGGCCAATGAGAGCCTCTGCCACTATGCCAAGAGCCGCGCTCGGTTTTTATAAAGTAAAAAAGAAAAAAATTACTTTGTGCATAAAGAACTCAACTACTTAAGCGTAATATGTGCATGTCCAACCAAACATGCCAGGCACATATCTCATATCTTTATGGGTACTTTAAAAATTTAGAGAAGACCATGTAAGAGAGGTAAAAATTAGACTCACATATATGTCCTGGTACGAATATGCACCAAATAACTGAATAGGGTGCTATAAATAGGTTAAAGTTTGTGATGGCCTGAATTTTAAATTATCAATCCATAATTTTTAATTTATAATGTAAGAAAAATAGTTAAATTTTGGCGGTCAATGTCTTATTTCGAGTGATTTTAGTGGCATGATCTTGACTTGAGTAAGTAAATTTGGTGCCTTTAAAATTATTTTAGTATTAATCCTAAGCGTTGGATATTAAGTAATAATTTGATATGTGATTGGAATTATATAAAAGGTTATTAGGTAAGTAAATTTAGTGCCTTTAAAATTATTTTAGTATTAATTTTAAGCGTTGGATATTAATTAATAATTTGATGTGATTGGGATTATATAAAAAGTTCTTAGGTGATGATTGGATGGGTTGTTATTCAACATATTAAAATTTATTATTTCTGTTATAATTGTTACTTTTGGAGAGTTTTATTATTAATGGATCTATTAAAGTAATAGATTCCTAAGTATAATTTTTAACATTAGGACATAATCAATATTTTATTTTCAAGAGGAGACACAGGATATTCATAGAACATTAGGTTATTTATTGACGTTATTATAAAATGACCTAGATCTATTGTTTTCTGGAATATCAAGTTTATTTGAGGCTTACATTTTCCCATAGTTCACAGCCGATCTTATCGTAAGGGTTTGACAAAATTTGTTTCCTAAATCCCAATAAAAGCGGGCAAAATGAGATCAAGAAACATGAGAAGGTATCGCATATGCTAATGCATACCGTAATATTTATTTTTACCTTGTGAATTTAAAAATAAAAAAAAAATACCACCGCACTTAACTCAGTCATCAGTGGAAATCCATAATAAATTGAGAAGAAAAAATATAGATAAAAGGAACATCATTATTTTTGGAAATAAAAACCAAACTATTCTAAACACTGATGCATTATATAACTTAAGATCAAGTGAATTCCATATATATCACAACTAAATTTGCTTTACAACCTACAACTCAAAAAAACATCATGCATAGAAGAACTGATTTCAGGATATCAAAAATAATATTTGAGTACTATATTTATGCATCTCCTTTAGTAACTAATTTTTCAGCATTGGAGAGGGGATTCAGCGCAACATACTAGTAGCTAGCAGCAGCATTTGACTCAGCATGCGAACAATTAGAAAGCACAATCAGTTCTACGAAATCAATATATTCAAACCCCAATTATCACAAAACTTCTGGGCAAAAGATGCATACACGCACTGGTAGAAGATTCTTTGTGCGTAATAAAAGGAGAAAAGTCAAATTACCTGCAGCTTTCTGAGCAAGACAAAATGAATCATACATGCGATAAACCCAGTACGGCCAAAATGCCCCCGGCACTTCATGCATCCTGCTAACAGAATATCGTTTCCAACCAATCCCTCTACAAGATTTCCCTGCTGAAATCAACTTTTTCCTCACTCCAACGCCATTGTTTTCACTGCTTTTGTCACCTTGTAGATGCAATGAACCCATAGTGCCCTTCAATGGAGATTTATCTAACTTGAATTCTAACTCGCACACAAATTTTTCATCATCACTACTTGTAGGTGTGTCAATTGTGTCATTACCATAACCAGAAACAACTGCAAATTGGTGTAATCTCCTCTCTGCCGGTGAGAGCTCACTTTCAAAACTATCCTCTGACATTGCATCTGAATTATAATCTTCATCTCCACATCTAAGTCGCTTCGACAGGGGATAGTTCAAAGGTCGTGAATGTAAATTCCTCAAAGGTGCTAATCGTCCAACGACATCTCGTGGAGTTCTTAATGGCAAATCTTCTTGGATAATTTGTACCTCTCCATACGTCTAATGGGAAGACATTTATACACAAAACCAGCATTTGACCACATGCATAAAAGATGACATAATTGGATAAATAACATATATAAACATCTTATTCAGCATTATAAATTAAACTTACTGCGCCTTCCACGTCAATCCACCGGCGCTTTAGATGAAAACGCTGTTGCCCACGAGTAACCAAATTCACAGAGCCATCCTCTAACCGTCTGTGTTGCCGAATCTAAAATGGAAAAAAGTGAAAAGACAGTAATCCCAGTACTGACGCAAACTTCAAATTTAACATTGCCCAAAGTCGAATACAACCACCCCCCCAAGGGCTGGACGCTGCACAGTTAGGTCACAGGCAGCATGGTAGGGCTATTCAATTGAATTTGTATAATAGATGGAAGGAACTTAGAAATGGTCAAGTGGGATTCCCACCCTTCATGCAGCAGAATTTACACAGAAGATTTGAAAAAAAAAAGTGTCTACAAATGTTGGAAGTAAAACAAAAACAAGCAACTCCACAGGACAACCTGATAAAGTATAAGGCAGCAATACAAGGTAATTGATTCTGCATTTTTACGCTATGTACATTTTGTTTAGATTGCTGATTGCTAAAAACAATCTTCCAGAGCACCAGACGACCTCCCTTAGACAGATCTTTTTGGATATGCTAGGTATTATAACACTTTCTGGACCTCGCATTAAGCTATCATATATATGGTTATAGCCATTTTTGATGAATCTATATAATAATTGTTACAAGCTCTTCAATTTCTTTTGAGCAACAAACATCAGAACCGAACAGCGAGAGACCACAGAAACTCTCCTAGCCATTTGAGGGAAGGAGTTACCCCTCAGCATCAAACTAACCCAATCTACTATATGCACCAATAGAACTTCCAAATTGATCTCATAAAAGATGAAAATGAGAAACTTACTCGATCATTCTAGCGAGGTAAGAAAACATAAATCAATGGGCCAAGATTGGGCATTGTTGTTTACAAAATGCAGCCTTGATTCAAGAAACCAGCCCAGCATCTTTTTGGGGACACAAAGCCAGCCCCATAGAAATGAATACCTTGATTTGAAGTATAAGAAATTCCAACTAAAGCAGCAAGATGATAATATGACCACTTTTGGCTTTCATTTTCACAAAAATAAAAGGGGGAGTTCACCCGTAGAAAGACTATATTGAAATAAGAGAATGCTACTAACCCACTTGAAAAACAGTGTCATGAAATCACACACTAGAATGATAATCTCAGCACCAAACATTAAATTGTAAACCAGCATGATATTTTGACTAACAAAGAAGATTCAAGTTTCCGCAAGAGTTTTTAATTCCTCTACAAAAATAATAATTCAGCAACTAGCAGTTAGCACATAGAATTTAGTTTGATACTTGAATAATCATGGTCCATTTAACTGTTTTTACGTATTAAAAGAAATGCATATAAATTAAATCCATCTTGCATCTTGAATGAAGTCTAAATTTCAGAAGAATTTAACAAGGCTGAGTTGTTCTGAATTAAATAAACATGCATAAAAGTTATAAGCCCATTAACAAATTCCCACATAAATAAATAAACTACACTAACAAAGAATAAATAAACAGTTAAAAGATTACAGTGGCAGCTTATATGAATTCATACCTCTGCTGTTGTCCCAATGGTTGAAAATCTTATCCTCCCATTACCAGGATCTCTATAAACCCGGACCTGAACAAAATTTCAATCATCACGCTACTTTGACGTAAAAGACTAAGAATCATGAGCCCAAGGTAAGCAATTAATTGCTATCAAGGAGTTTACATACCACCCCTATGGTATAAGGAGCATCAACTGGGGTCAACGCTCTTTCAACAGCAGCAACAAAATTAGGTTGTATAACTCTTAGGGGGAGGGTGGCCTCTGGGAACAAAACAACCCCTGAACAAAGATGAGGATGAAAATATAAGAATGGGTATACACCCTCACTGAAGATAAGATAGAAACAGAAGATGAACTGCTTATAAAGTATTCCCCTAAGAAAATGGTCCAGCTAGGTCAATAGGCTATCCATCATCTTTATGAATAGAATGTCAAGTCATACCAGACTCGGCATTTAATGCTAACTAATCAAGCTAAATCTTGCAGTTGAATTACAAAAAGGCAACTCACAAACCCATACATTAGCCAATTGAACAATTAAAATCCATCATCATGTGTAGGTTATAAGGAAAAATTGTTCAAAAAATCTCTTTTGGGCAAGTAACTTTGAAGTGATTTTTAATAATTAGAAAGTGCATTTGAAGGAACCTAAAATTGATAATATCAGTAACATGGCCCATTAATTTCTTTGATATTCAGCAGCCACAGCCATGGATTGTCACCTCATACACATAATGAAACCATTCAAATTCCATTGAGCATCCAAATGCACCTATATATATATATATATATATATTATATACCTTCAAGATAGAAGAGTGGAAGGTTTAATGAGGCACCAGCATCCAAGAAGGCCAACCTATGACGGGTCTCTTCGACCTCTGATACATGAAAACTATATCATTAGGCCACTAACTCAAACAGGTAGAGACATTTAAAACAAACCCGAGCGAGCACGACATTCTTACCACCGAGATATGTATGCAAGGAAGCCAAACCAGTGTCATACGTAACATAGCCAGATGTTGAAGCCCCACGGTGGCCACGGTTACTTTGATCCATAATATGATATGCAGATAGCATAATTAGTCACAACCAATATCCATGAAAAGAATTACAACTTTAAATATTCTGTGATGCAACATTTTTTTATAAGTAAATATTATTTATTAGGGGAAGGGGTTTGGGTCCTTTGGGATGACTCAAATCCATGACCTTTGGTCTGGGTAGGGTTCCTTTTCCACTTGAACTAGCCCCTCTATCTGCTGTGAAGCAGAATTTCGCAAGCAACATCGAACAATGATAATTACAATGATGAAAATACTCTGTGCTATGTTTAGGAAAATTTACAAAAAGCTAAAATCTTAGGTGCCATTTGGTATACCTGTTTTAAACTCTTTGTATTTTTGAAAACAAAAAAAACAACTCAAAATGCATTTGGTCACTTGTATTTTCAAAATCTATTTTACAAAACAAAAAATAAGTTTACACATGAAATGCAAAATGACCAAAAGTCGTTTTGAGTACTTTCAACCCAAAATAAAGAAAATCCCAAACCACGAAAAATACGAAATGTCAAACCAAATGCGTTTTTAGTATTCTTAAAACATGAAACTCAAAAAAAAAAAAAAACTAGAAAACAGAAACAGAAAATAAAAAATAAAAATCCAAACCAAATGCCTCCTTAATGACACTTCCCCATTCAAAACCTTATAAAATTAAGACCTCTACTTCAACCAGGGATATTAAGTTTCGTGAGTTAAATTTTTATATTCTTAGAAATTACAAAACAACATATGAGAGAATATTTGAAATTTCATTTACTCTTCTTTCTCTCAGTCAACTATGCAGCTAAACTATGAGCTTTTTGTTTCTTCTGTCTATCCCTTCCCTCCCTCCCTCTTTTTTCTTTTGGTTCGCCCCCCCCCCCCCTTTTTGGGGGAGGGGGGGCGCGGCCAAAGATGGGATTTTTTTGCCAAGGAGCCAAAATTAGGCTTTTTTCTAGCGCCAAATTTATATCTAGAAAAAGTTATAATATAATCAATACTATCAATTATATTTAGTAAATAAAAATAAACTAATGTATAATTACTAAATATAAACTAATATATAAAACCTAACCAGTATATAACAGCAATGCATCAGCCAACTTAAATTTTATATGTAAATATCCACAAACAAAATTCACCTTTATATATGTAACCTATGAATTTTATCAATTAAAATAACACTCATTGACTTTTTATGTCACAAAATTTATCAACAAATAAATCAACAATGAATTTCTCCGCGATTTCTCTTCCATCTAGTTCAGATCTTTGTTTTACAAACATTTATAGCTAAAAATGCACATTCCCTTGTTGCAATAGAAATTAACATTTTTTTCTATTTGCATGAACTACGCTTGTGTATTTTGATTTTCCTTATTTATTTTATTTTTCCTAGTTTTGTAAGTATTAGTTAATATTGGGATATCCTTAATGACTTTAAAAGATTTAAACTAGGAATATTTTTATATGCTTTAAAATCTGGGGCCATTTAAATGTTAGACTATTTCTTTATCTTTTAGTTTTTTGAGTCAATAACAATTAGTGATGGATTGAGTTATGTCTAAACGATAAATTAGTTGAGCTACCAAATTTTGGACAACATTTTACAATTAAGAGAAAAATATTCAAATTTAGCGAGGTTGGTCCATAAAATTTTTTTACCCAAAAATTTATACGTACTAGTAGTGTTTTATATGTACTAGTAGTGTTTTAGTGTTTTATTGAACCAAAGTGTTTTATATGTCCCTCTGCAAGTTGTACCTACCTATTTTCGGTTAGTTGTGGGTCAACACATAGTTACCAAGTTCGCGGGTCGATCTGGTACGTGGTACGGGTACGGATTCGTAGTACGGCACCTTAGCCGATACGCAGTACGGTGGGGGCTATACTTAGCTGGAAAGCTATTTCAAATCGCAATTTGCTTTGAATTTTTATTTGGTTTGATATGTAGTAATATATGCAATATGCATTATGCGTATTATAAAATATGTATAGAGTGTTTAACAGTAGAATTATTTTTTGGTTTGAAAAAGTAAAGGAAATTCATAAAGTCCTTTTTGGTTGGAACAAAAAAACACAAATTAATTATCCTGACTTGAAAAAATGGAAGGAAAGAAGTTGTAGAGTCCTTTTTTGGACCAAATCTTAACCTAAATATCAAAGGAAGCTGTAGATATATACTAGGAAGTTACAATGTCCCTTGTTTTGAAAAAATAAAGAAAATTCGTAGTCTTTTGTGGTTGGAACAAAAAAACGCAAATTAATTATCTTGACTTGAAAAAATGAAAGAAAAGAAGTTGTACAGTTGGATCAAATCTTGACTTAAATATCAAAAGAAGTTGTAGAGTCCTTTGTTGGACCAACTCCGATGAAGGGCGATTACGACGGCAACGACAACAATTTCAAGTCAAAACTCATTTTTTTTCTCATCTCGGGTACTCGTTCTCCTATCATGAAAGTGGATCGTCAATATTTGTGATTTGGATCGCGAATGCACCCAAATTGGGATCGCACGATTTGGTTCGAGGGTCGAGGGGGTTAACGAATTAGGTAACTATGGGTCAACATGGCATAGTTGTGGATTCCATGGAGTCCAACAACGGAGTGATTACCTGAAACCTAAAACTAAGAAGGAATGTTAAAGACTAGGAGTTGGAGGATCTCACAAGCCTTCTGGCTAGCCTCTACCATGTAAAAATGGAAGAAGCCAAAGATAAGCTAAGACAGAACAATACAAAATCAGATTGTTTTGAGGTGGGATCTTACTAAGTTTTGACAGGGGATGCGCTAGGAATTTTGAGTGGACAAATTTTTGGGCCTCCGAGGCTCCGCCAGATGTGCATTTCTTTGTGTGGTGTATGTTTTACAAGAAAACTCCCACCATTGACAACCTCATTAAGAGAATATTAACTTTGGTGAACTAGTGTTGCTTATGCAAGAACGGAGGCGAGGCCATTGACCATCTCTTCATACACTGTTATTGGGCAAGAAAGCTTTGAAATTTGGCTTTAATATGCTTCAGGATTGATTGGGTCTTTCCCCAAGGGGTCAAACAAGCTTTCCAGAAGTAATGGGTACAAGGATTCACAAGAATAGAAGGAAAGCTTGGTGCCTAATTCCTCTTTGTTTATCTTGGCTTTTTTGTGAAGAGAGGAATAGAAGATATATTTGCAAGAGACGTCTTCACCATACAAACTAAAGAGCACTTTTGGGGGGTTGGTTAGGAAGGTAAGGAGTGGACAATGTGTTCTTTTTTTTTTCACTTCATTAAGCATATGGATATCACTTGGCACATTCTTTTTAAGTTTGAACATGTAGCCTTTTTGCACTGTGGTGGCATCGCCTTGATGCTTTTTTAATAAATTCTCTCTCATTCAATAAAAAAAAAACACTTAGGTTTTTTATTTTAAAGGTTAGAATGTTACCGGACATACTTAATAGAAAAGGACCAGAGGCTTTTTCCATGGATAATCTCATAAGTCAATAGTGGCGGATGTAGGAATTTTGTTAAGAGGAACCAAGATAAAAAACTAGAATCTTGAGGAGCCCAATATGTTCTGTTATTTGGTCATTATATGCAATTCTTTTAGGCCCTAGAATAATGTAATAGTCAAATAGTCAAGAATAAGCTGGCAGGCAAAGTTTGTTAATTTTTGAGTCATTAAGTTTGAACATGTAGCCTTTTTGCACTGTGGTGGCATCGCCTTGATGCTTTTTTAATAAATTCTCTCTCATTCAATAAAAAAAAAACACTTAGGTTTTTTATTTTAAAGGTTAGAATGTTACCGGACATAATTAATAGAAAAGGACCAGAGGCTTTTTCCATGGATAATCTCATAAGTCAATAGTGGCGGATGTAGGAATTTTGTTAATAGGAACCAAGATAAAATACTAGAATCTTGAGGAGCCCAATATGTTCTGTTATTTGGTCATTACATGCAATTCTTTTGGGCCCTAGAATAATGTAATAGTCAAATAGTCAAGAATAAGCTGGCAGGCAAAGTTTGTTAATTTTTGAGTCAGCATCCTAACAGAATTAGAAGAATAGGAAACCTACAAATATCTATGAAATATTTCTATTATAAAGAGTTAGATTTCCAGAATATATGTGAAACTTTTTCGATGTTGTGTCATATTTTATGCAACATCACCTGACAGAGTAATTCCTAAGGAAGTCTAAGCAGGACTCTTTAGTTTTACTGTCGACTTCTTGTCGTATTCATCCCTCTCAAATGGCACCAATATCAAATACTCCCTAGCCCACAGATGCACTTTTAGTCCCGTATGCTTCCCAATCAAGCTATAACCAAGCACAAACAACTCTCCTACTTATTGGCCATCAATTGAATTTTAACCATTAAACCCTCCCCCCCCCCCCCCCAAAAAAAAAAAAGTAGCTACCATCCAAGCCCTATAAGGCTATAACTGAATTGTTTTTGACAATCCTGCCACCTTCAACTTTTGAAGTCAAATTTCAATGGACAAGTTATATAAATTCTAAATTCTCACAAGTTTTCAAAGTTTCCTTGCACCCATTTAATGCAATAGTTTGAATGAGTTGTCTAAGAGTCAATATCCTAAAAATGAGATGTATCAGACTGAAAGTAAAAGTTTAACTTAAGAAATAAATTTAAAAATAAAAGGCTTAAATTCCAAATCCAACTGCAAGAGTTTGTCTCAACCCAGCTAGAATATTTCAATATTTCATTCTCCATTCCAATTGAAACTAGAAAGGCTAATTACATATCCGCACATACAAATATGCATATAAATATAATGGTATTATATTGTAGAGATTTATACATAATATATACGCATACTGGCGTATGTAAATGAACATAAGTATTGAGCTCGGAGCCTTTTGATTATTAACTAGGACCTGGAAACGCAATTATCTAAGAATTCAAAAGCACGAATTCAAGAGTCGAATACGAATAGGTGATGACTCAAAACCCTAATTTGAGAGATATAAATAAATATATGTGCACATAAGTGCGGATGCAGCAGCAGATTAAAAAAACATGTTTTTCCACGCAATGAACAATTAATCACCGGAAAGAAACGATCATAAGCTGATTAAACAGTGACGAAGAGCGATTTTACTTGGTTTCATCGCCGTCGGATGAGTCACCAAGGTCTTCCACTTCTTCGATCTGCAACTCCTCCGATTCGAGCGCTCGTATTTGCTCGATCTGGTACCTTTCTCTCTCTAAAATCCTCTCATCTTCCATTTCCTTCTTGCGATTTCCTTCCCGTATCCTCCTGCCGTTGTCTACTTTATTATCATTGCGGCTACTGTCGGTACGCGAGGCGTGAAATTTTATCTTGGGTGCGTTTGGCTCGCTAGAACCACCGAGGAAAATTACGAGCATCTTCGAAATTTTTAAAAATTTATTTATTTTTTATTTTATTACATAAATTATAAATTATTTTATTTCACCTCATTTTATCTTTTTTATTATTTTAAAAATAAAATAAATTTTTAGATAAAATCATAAATTTAATAAATAATAAATATGAAATTTTACTTTACAAACCTGAGAAAACAGATGGAGTGGTGCACAAGTTCTCATTTTTTTTTTTTTTACCGTCAAGTTTTCATTTTTTATTTTTTATGAATTAAACTTACATGTGTTAAAAGGCTAAAAAAGTTAAATTAATTCAAATTTAAAGTCATTTTTTATTTTATCTTTCGTCTCTCGTCTTTTTATCAGTTTTCTTTATAAAAAAATTTTTATCATAAAAAGTTACCATTTATAACAAACTCTTTTTTGCACTTATATTTCCCTCCATAACTTTACCCTCCAAACATGTAAGGAAATTTTATTAATGCCTGTGGCACCCATGATGATGACACGGACCTCATTTTTTTTTGGTTTTTTACTTTTAATTACTTTTTAAGTCTACATGTAACTGTACATTTAATTTTAGTATCGTTTAGAAATTTAAATTTTAAAAATAACTGACATTCTGAATCAAAAGTTATTAGTTAGTTGCAACTTTTGTGCATTTGGTTTTCTTTGTTAACTTTAAGTGTTTGATAAAATTTTTAATAATTTTTAACAATTTTTCATGACTTTTGAATTAAACAAGTCACTGTAACTGAATAGAAAAGTGACAAAAATTATATTTTGCCAAAAATCTAGGAGTAACTTTTGATAGTTTTTTCAACAAAAAAAATTAGATTGCCAAGCGGTGCCTTTATTTTTTATTTTTTTTCATATAATGCATTATTATTTTATTTTCAATAAGTTTAAATTAATATATTTAATTTAAATTATACCTTAACTAGGGAGAAAGACAATTAATTCTTTTAAGTTGAGATTACATATATTAAAATACATATATATATAATTAGTACAATAAGTGTGAATTACACGTTTAAATATGACAGAGACACTTAAGTGACAATTGGAGTTTTGGAAAAGTTCCAAGAAAAAAAATAAAAAGTTAATATAAGAAATGACACATGACAAAATTTGATTGAAATAAAGTTTGACATTTTTGGATTTTTTTTTTTTTCAATTTAGAGCTCCAAATGAAGCTCTAGTATATTATAAAAGACAGTGAATGGTTGAAATTGTAGCGATTCACATTTATACAGTACAACATTGTCCGTTTTAAACTTAGTTATCTATTTATCAATGGAGTTACCTATCCTGATACTGGTGTTTACTCGAGAATATTTAACTTCATTCATTTACCTAGGTGATAAAGGACAACAATAATTATTTTTCTATTTCACCTCCTGTGAGCAGAGTCTCTCACAATTTCTAAAAATCTTTCCCTCTAACAAGGCACAAACAAAGTCCCTTGTAAGCAAGTCCCTCACAATTCCTGATAGTCTTCCCCTTAACAGGGCATAGTAAAGTCTCTCACAATCCCTGACAATCTTCTCCCTAATAAGGTATGACAGAATCCCTCACAGACAGGTCTTTTATAGTCCTTAACAATCCCTCCTACTAGGGCACAAGAGTTTTTCACATGCAAGTCCTAATCTCTCGTAGTCCCTGACAATCATCTCTTTAAAAAGGTACGCATCTCCTGCGAGGCCTCACACTTCCTACTCTCTAACAAGGCATGTATCCCTGCATGATTCCACACTTTTGGCTGAGTATTAGTTTTAATACCATTTATAACTACTCGCATCTCTATAATACAATATTATAAGTTTGGTTAGCTGCTTTCTAGGCGTCACCTATATTGGTACTATTCCCACTTGAATATGCTTAACCATTAAATTCTCACTAATTCCAATGTTCTTACAGTATTAAAATGTATCGTACTTGTTGATATATATAAAATATAGAAATTTAGCAATTAGGAAATCTGCAATCCTTTTTCTTTTCATTATATGTTTTTTTATTTACTTTCCAATTCTATTTTCTACCTTTGCCTATATATAGGCTTATTTGTATTCTTGTATAATATAAGACATTAATATAATTCTTTTATTTTCTTAAGTTAAATTCTTTGTCTTCTCTTTATTTTATCATGATATCAGAACCATTGGATTTTGGTTCCAAAATTTTTTTTAGCCAGTTTTCTGAAATTTTGTTCGAAATTTTGTCTCTTTCTCATTGGCGTTTTCCAAGATTTTCTACTAGTTTGTGTCCAAAGCTTGGGTCTTTTATTTGTCTCTTTCCTGCCTACCAAGTTTGAATCCGTTAAATACCACTTTTGGTCCAATGGCCTGTGTTCCTTTTCTCAGAAGTTTTTGTTCAAGCTTAGTTTCCAATCCGTGCAGCCTATTGTTTTGTGGTTCGCCACTGTTATTTTTTTAGCCGTGTCGACTTCGTGGCTCAGCAACTTTAATCCGGTTTGTAAATCGGTTGTGGGATTGTACCCAAGCTCTCTCTGGGCCAAGCTTATTTTCGCGGGCATGAACGGAACGTTGCCGTTTCCGGGTATATCCACTATGTACTGTTTCGCCTTCACCTTCAAGTGCCTCTCTAGAATGCTCACCAACATCGGGACCGTCACCGGCGATGTGTTACCCAGTTTGTAGATCCGCTTCAAGTGCCTCTTCCCTCCCAATCCGGAGTATTCTTTTTTTGCTATGCCCTCTCAAAATGATGTTATTCACCCAATCGCCACTATTCTTGACGGCTCTAACTATAATATTTGGGCTCAACAGATGTCTATGTTTCTTATTGGGCGTAAACTTTGGAGATATGTTACTGGTGAACGTATCAAGCCTCAGAGATCTGACAAGGAGACACAAGAAGAATTTGACAACCACATTGAGGATTGGGATAGCGCTCATTGTAAGATTATTTCTTGGTTTATTAATACTTCTAGTCCTGCAATCCAGAGTCTTTTGCTCAAGTTTCAGAATGCTCACGCTGCTTGGGAGTTTCTAGCCAATCGGTATAATTGCACTAGTGATGCTGCTCTACAATTCCAGTTGGAATCGAAACTCTATCAAATGCGACAAGAACTTGGTCAATCTATTACCGACTATCATGCCCATGTCCACAGTCTCTGGGATCAACTCTCTCAAGCCGATCCTTCTTTTAAAGATCCTGAGTCTATCACATTGTTTGCGGCATATAGAGATCGACGTCAATTTATTCACTTTATGATGGGGATTCGAGACGAATTTGAGAATACTAGAGCTTCTCTTTTGCATCGCTCTCCTCTGCCATCCCTTGAAGTTGCTCTCACTGAGCTTCTTTCTGAGGAGACTCGTCAAAAGACTCGTCAACTCCGATCCTCAGACTTTGTCATGGCTAGCACCCTTACTCAAGCTGTCTCTGCAGTATCTTCCTCTTCCGCTGCATCTTCAAAACACAACCAAGTCTGGTGCAAATATTGTAATAAGAAAGGTCATCTTATCAGTGACTGCTCCCAGCTCAAGGCTAAGCGCTCCAAATCTCAGCCCAATCAACAGCCTATTACTGCATCCTCTTCTGCACACCCAGGTTCTACCACTCCTTCATCCCTTACTGCTGCTGATGTTGAGGCAATAGTCCACCAGGTTATCAACCGTTCTTCTTTTGCCTTGTCTGTCGCCACCGGTATGTCTATGTCCCCTTGGTATATTGATTCTGCTTATTGTAACCACATGACTTCTGACTCTTCTTTACTCTCTCATAAGCAGTCTCTTTCACAAGCCCCAGTAATTTATACTGCTAACGGTTCCTATATGCCAGTTAGTCATATTGGTTCACCACCTATACTTTTTCCATACATAATACTTATCTTGTTCCCAAGTTATCCTTAAATATTCTCTCTGTGGGTTAACTTGTTGAACTTGGTTATATGGTAAAATTTTCTAATGATGGGTGTGTTGTGCAGGATCCTCGGACGAACCAGTTGCTTGGGACAGGGCGTAAAATTGGTCGCCTCTTTGAGCTTACTTCCTTGCATCTTCCGAGTCCTTCTTCATCAGTTTCTCCACCAGTTGCAACTGTCACCACTACTTCAAAATTATGGCATTCTCGTCTTGGTCATAGTTCGTTATCTAGTGTTTGTTTGTTAGCGTCAAAAGGACTTTTAGGTCCCGTTGATTTTTCTTCTTTTGATTGTTTACCATGTCAATTAGGGAAACAAACTGCTTTACCATTTAATAAAAGTGATTCTCTTTCTGCTGCACCTTTTGATCTTGTTCATTCTGATATTTGGGGACCTGCCCTTATTGCCACTAAGAGGGGGAGTCGTTATTTTGTGATTTTTGTTGACGATTTTTCAAGATATACTTGGATTTATTTACTTCATAATCGATCTGAGTTACCCAAAATTTTTGATAATTTTCACAAAATGATCCAGACTCAATTTTCTCGCAAGATTAAAATTTTTCGTTCTAATAATGCTATGGAATATAAAGACAATTCTATTTTGATAAACCTTGAAAATAATAGATCTCTTCCTCATTTATCTTGGCCTTATACATCTCAGCAAAATGGTCGTGCAGAACGAAAACATAGTCATATTTTAAATATCATTCGTTCCCTTCTTATCTCTGCTTCTTTACCTGAAACTTTTTGGGGAGAAGCTGCTCTCACAGCTGTTTACACAATTAATAGGGTTCCTTCTTCCATAATTTTTAATTGCTCTTCTTATGAGCGTTTGTATGGGAAGGTACCAGATTATTCGTCTCTCAAAACTTTTGGTTGTGTTTGTTTTGTCCTTCTTCCCCAACATGAGCGTACTAAATTAGAGCCTCGCTCACGCTTATGCTGTTTTCTTAGCTATGGTATTGAACAAAAGGGCTGTCGGTATTATGATCCCGTTTCTAAGCGCCTCCGTCTTTCCCGTCATGTGCAGTTCTGGGAACATCGTTTATTCATTGACTTGATTAAACTTTCCTCTAGCCATTCTCATCACTCACCCATTTTTACTGATTCTTCTATACTCTCTTTCCTGCTATTAATCCTTGTGATGCAGGTTCTTCAAACACTCAAGGTGACCACTTGACGTCCTTACCCAGCTCATCTGGCACGCCTGTGGATTCTTCACCTCCACTTTATACTCTTGAGCATGCTCCTGCTGTTTCTACTCCACCATCACCTCAGTTTCACCATTCCACCCGAGTAAGAGCTCCTCCTCCCTATCTTAAAGATTATCATTGCTGTTATGCTATTGTTTCTCTTTATGAGCCTCGTTCTTATCGCGAGGCCATTTCTGACCCACTTTGGCAGCAAGCAATGGATGATGAACTCAATGCTCTTATTTTTACCCATACTTGGGACCTGGTTGACTTGCTACCTCACAAAACTGCCGTGGGATGTAAATAGGTGTATAAAATAAAAACTCGCGCAGATGGATCAGTGGAACGATATAAAGCTTGACTAGTTGCAAAGGGTTTTACTCAGGAGTATGGCATTGATTATGAGGAGACTTTTGCTCCTGTGGCTCGCCTGACTACTTTTCAGTCCTTACTTGCCGTTGCTGCTATTCAGCGATGGAAATTATTTCAGATGGATGTCAAAAATGCCTTCCTTAATGGTGATCTTACTGAGGAGGTCTACATGAAACCTCCTCCTGGATATGCTCATCCTCCTCCGAAAGTTTGCCGACTTCGTAAGGCACTCTATGGGCTTAAATAGTCTCATCGGGCTCGGTTTTCTAAGTTTAATTCTGTTATAGCCCAGCAAGGTTTTGCACCTAGCGCCTATGACTCTGCGTTATTTATTCATCGCTCCTCTACTGGTATCATTCTTCTACTACTTTATGTTGATGATATGGTCATAACTGACGATAATTTATCTGGGATTAATGCACTTTAGCAGTTTCTTAGTCAACACTTTGAAATGAAAGATCTAGGCAAACTTAGCTATTTCTTGGGTCTTGTGGTCACTTCAAGTTCTCAAGGATATTATCTCTCCCAAGCTAAATATGCTTCTGACCTTTTATCTCGAGCTGGTCTCACTGATAATAAGACTGTTGATAGTCCTTTGGAGACTAATGTGAAGTTACTTGCAACTGAGGGTGAACTCTTATCTGATCTTACTCTTTATCGACAGCTTGTTGGGAGTCTCATTTATTTTACTGTCACTCGTCCGGACATCTCTTATGCTGTTACTTTGGTTAGTTAGTCTATGCATGCACCCCGATCTACTTATTATGCAGCTGTTCTTCGGATTCTAAGGTATATCAAGAGTACTTTATTTCATAGGCTTCTCTTTTCCTCATCCTCATCATTACAGTTACATGCCTTTTCGGATGCTGATTGGGCTGGTGACCCTACTGATCGTCGCTCTACTACTTGGTATTGTTTCTTTCTTGGCACTTCACTCATGTCTTGGCGAAGTAAGAAATAGTCAGTCATTGCTCGCTCTAGTACTAAGGCTGAATATCGTGCACTTGCTGACTCTACTTCTGAGCTCCTCTGGCTTCGTTGGCTTCTTGCAGATATGGGTCTCTCTTTCACCAGTAGCACTCATTTGTATTGTGATAATACTAGTGCCATTCAAATTGCCTATAATGATGTCTTTCATGAGCGTACGAAACACATAGAGATTGACTGTCATTTTATTCGTCACCATGTCAAGCAAGGCACTTTTCAGTTGTTCCATATTTCTTCTGCCAACTAGCTTGCAGATATTTTCACTAAATCTCATCCTCCCGGTCGTCATCATGAGCTTGTGTCCAAACTCAAGTGAGTTTCTTCATTACCATCTTGAGTTTGAGGGAGGGTGTTGATATATATAAAATATAGAAATTTAGCAATTAGAAAATCTGCAATTCATTTCCTTTTTATTATAGGTTTCTTATTTACTTTCCAATTCTATTTTCTACCTTTGCCTATATATAGGCTTATTTGTATTCTTGTATAATATAAGACATTAATATAATTCTTTTATCTTCTTAAGTTAAATTCTTTGTCTTCTCTTTATTTTATCAATACTTTTTAGATATTAAATATTATATATATGCCATTTTTTTTTTTACCAAGATGTTGTAGAACAAAATGCATTGCTTCTCTGTTTCATTATCCCATAGGCAGAGTTCCTCGTAAGTACAGATCCATCGCAGTCCCTCACAATCGTGCATTGTTTGGATGTAGACTAAGAATGTGCTATATATGAGAATTCAATAACCTACCTAGTACATGGCTTTTTTTGGGGTGCTTGTATCGACATTAGAAAAACAAAACCCTGAAAGTTGTAATGTTTAAAGCGAACAATATTGTACCATTTGTGAATCGTTACAAATATAGATTTTCACAAACAAATATACTAAAAAATTATCAAAGACACCCTTAGATTTGCATAAATTTATAAAAGTTGTTATCTCATTATTTATGCTATTAATATAAAATTTGAATTTTGTAGAGATTTATAGATATAGATTTTCACAAACAAATATAATAAAAAATTATCAAACACATTTTCGGAGTTATATAAATTTATAAAAGTCGTAATTTCATAATTTGTACTATGAATAGAAAATTTAAATTTAATAGAAATTTATTTGTAGAAGTTTGTAGAGATTAAAATCCACGTCAACCCACGGGGACGTGACTACTACATAAAAGTTGTCCGTTGACAGTTTTATCAACAGTTTTATCAACTTAAAACCAAACCCAAACGGAACCAATTCCGCTCAGCTATAAACCCAATATCAACGATTTCGGTTGGGTTCGGTTTCGTGGCCTTACACCATGACTCATTCACAACTTCACTACCCTCCGTCTCCAACTTTCGGCAAGAGAGTGCTCTCTCACTTCCTCCCTCTCTCCGGCGCTTACCGTCAATTCTCCTATTCAATGTACTCTCTCTCTCTTTCTCTCTCCCCGCTTCTCCATCTATATAATGCGTATAGATACTCGATGCAGCCAAGCTGTTACTATCTTGAACTCACAGGCTTATCATAATTTTGACAATTTAGCTGTTAAGATGCAAGTCGATTCCTGAAAAGACGTGGCGCGGTCTTCCAATTGGGCACGCAAGCGTTGGAGGTTCTCGATGCTATTGCAGCCTCTCGGCCTCGGAGCCCGCTAGTCCTGAGGCTTCTTCGAGCGCTGGAAAGTTTTTTCCCACTTATGATTAATCAATATTTGGACACTTTTGTTATTGAATTTTGTTCTACATTGCATTTCAGTGGGTTGTTAAATTCAAGGTTTCAAATTTATGATTTTTTTTATCTTAATTATTAAAACGAGAGTTTGGCTTGTGGATTCTTGACTTATTTGTTCGTTGTTATGTCTTTATATTTGATATTTAACACATCATAGGGCATAATCCTGATATTACTTGAAATTCATAACGAGTTTGCATTCATTTAGGATAAAAATTCGGTTTATTTGAAGATAGTTTTTATTTACCAAAACAAAGTTGTAGTTGTTATTAATTACCAAAAAAAACAAAGTTGTTGATGTTATTTTATGTATAGATATATACATATTTCCTTTTGTTTCATATTCCCATTGTTCGAAAATTTTGATACGGTATTAACTATTAACCCTTGTTGGATGAAATTCATGGGCATACAAGGACTTGTGGACATGCACAGATTGGAGTATTGGACCCCAACTTGTTTTACATTTCTGCCGAGTCATCTTCCCAAGGAATTGATTGATATGATAAAGGAACAATCTATTTGGACTTTAAAAATGAGTAATTCAGGGGCGGGACCCATATTTTTATGGTTACTTTTTCCACATATATTAATGGAATGTGTGCCCATAAATTTGTTGAAGAAACACATGGTATATTTTATGGAAAAATATTCTATATCGATACTAGTCCACCATGGTTTGCCTCCGTGTGTTCTTACCTTGTTATCCATTATGTCTCATTCTTCTATATTTTCAGATTTTATTAGCTGTTAGCATGGAAACCAATTATTAGAAAAGCAATTATGGTGGTTTGCCAGTGAATGTGGTAAATGGTGGTGGCGTTGAACTATGGGTGCGGGAGCAGGGATTGGACCTCAGGGAGGTGTCTATCTCTTATGCGATTGACGTCTTTTTGGAACGGTGGAATGACTTTTATGCAATGCTAGTCTGGTTGTTGGGCGAGGGAAGCATGTGTGTGAAATTTTTTGTTATTAGGAGGCGAAGTTGGAATAAGATTTTCCTACCACTTCTCATGCTGCGTTGGGTATCCATGCAATGTTGATCGATTATATTGTTCATGTCATCTATTACTCTGGAATATATTATTTTATAGTGAGTTGCAGCATATATATATATATATATATATTTAGATAAGTAGGAAGTTGCAGGATTTGAAGATTGATGAGTTGCTTTTATATATATATATATATATATATAGGGTGCCACTGAAATATTGGGGGAGGGAAGATACTGCAAGGTGGAGGTGAACTCTATCTATGAGGCATTAATTTTTTCCACTTTCATTAGAATAAATTGGAAACCTAAGGGAGTGTATGGAGTGAGGATATGATGAGGGAAAAGAAAAGAGAAGGAAAAAGAAAAAGAAAAGGAGGAAGAAAATATAAAATCTCAAATACATGTCCTTATTTAAATGGATTAAAGAGTATGATAAAATAAAATACATTCATCAATAAATTAATTTTCTAGCTTAATTATTTTTAATTTCTCAAATCTCATGTACATTCACTTCAATTTTTCATCACAAATCAAGCAAGAGAAGGAACTTTGAAACCCTATCCCCCCCCCCCTTTTCTTCCCTTGACAAATGCTTAATCTAAATGATAAATTCTTAATCCAAACACACCCTAAGGTTCTTTCTGAGATGGATTTCTTTGTGTGATGTGCTATTTATGTCAAGTTACTTGTTATTGATAATTTGATTTAGAGAAAACACGTCATTGTGAATTGGTGTTGTACGCATATAAAAAAGATAATGAATAAATTAATCATCGTTGATCTATTGTGAAGTGGCAAGAGAGCCACGAGCATTGGCTCTATTTTTGTTTACATTCAATTTGTTTGACATTCATTGTTTAACTTATTTCCTGATAATTTAAACTTTTAGAATATTCAGTGAGTTAATATGGTTTTAGAGCTTTGATTTTAAGAGATTTTAGGTTTAAGTTTAGTTATCAACGTTTGTTCCCTATTTTTTTATGTGTTCTTTGTTAGGTTTTGTTATAAAATATATCATTTCTAGCTATGGACATCATAGTCTGGATATCACACTCATGTGCACCTTATGTAGTTCAATTTGTTTCTCTTTAGTTCACTTTTAAGTCAGGATTACACGTGAGGGGGAGTGTTAAGTCAACTTGGTCATATTGTTAGACCCATTTTTTTGAATGGTTCAAGTTTTTGTGATAATCAATGACTTAACAGTTTGTGGTGGATTGGTTGTTCCCTTATGTTGTAGATGATCTTCACTGTTGTCGGTTAGTGAGTGTGTAAATAAGAAAAAAATTGTGGCTTTTAATTATTTTTGGATTTTGAATAGATGAACATAGAGGTGTATAATTGATATTTTGTACCTTTCCTTTTCAATTTTTCCTCTTTGTTTATGGTTGGCATCCCTTCGGTGCCTTCTTTCCCTTATATAAATTATTTAAAGAAAGCATGGAAACCAATTATGTAGTGATCAAACAAAATTTATATTTTCTAGGAGCTGGCTGTTGTTTTTACATTGGATAGTTATTTCACTGATTAGAAATTGTAGTAGTCAATGTTATAGTGCTATTCCTGGCCCCGCACCTAGGGCATGTTAGTTGCCTATAGATGAAGACCATTTTTATTACGTATTTTGTTGGTGTAGTGTGTGTGTCACAGTCGGAAAGAAAGCTGCCATTATCCAGTGATGATGTAAACATTTGAAAGCAAGTTTAAATTGCCAAATAACCTCAGAATGTTTTCTAACATTGTAACATTATTTGTTGTAATGATCTTTCTTTATTTCTCGAAAAGATTAAAAATTTTGGAGCGATAAGCCATTCATTACCACTTTTATTTTTGATACTGTCAAGTATTAGTCCAACCCTCGGTGCAGCCGAATCACGTAAATCCTGTGTGCATTGTTCTTCTAATCAATTTATTTGTTCATTATATTTTTTAACACTTACTTTTTTGGATGGAGTATTAGGGATTAACTTGCCAGAGGTGGGGGTGAGCCTACCAGCTCGCTAGGGGGCATGCCTGTAAGGCCATCTTGAGTGGAGGAACCTTTGGGGTCCAGTGAGAGGTTGGCTTAAGCAGTCCTCTGGGCCAGACACGCTTCACCCATTAGGTACATTCAAGGGGGCTTAGTCAGAGTGCCGCCTCACAAGGCCGACATATGAATAGTTAAGACTCTGCCACATGGATTGCACTAGTATTACCTACAAAAGGCTACATTCATGTACTTGTCAATGACCTAGCTTTGGGTTTTACTTCAAAAATTTTCAATCAAACTTGGTGGTGGTTACATTTAATTTGGTTTTAGTCCGCAAGTCTGAGCTGGAAAGTAAGGATTTGGTGGACCTGATTCAGCACAGGCTTTACTTTGTCCATCTTCACCATTTTGCTTATGTTACATTGCACCCCAAGTGGTTCGCATTAGACGTCGAAAGTTAGGAGACAAACCGCATCATCATTGTATTTGTTGAAATTTTCAAGTGCAAATGTTTTCGCATCTCCGTATATTGTATTTATTGTGCTTGTATATGCCCAACTAATATTTTTGCATGTGGTACCAGTTTACTTCATGATCATCTTTATCTTCGTGAAGTATAACTGTCAATCTTCTTATCATAGTTGTCGAAAACTACGATACGTGTCGCTAGAGAGGTATTTCTTACCTATCTTATGAGTGTATCTATTTTTCTTAAAAATGTTCAAATACATGCATTATGTCTTACGATACGATTCACAGAGTATGAGTTATATATACTTTGCAATTTTAGATTGTAAGAATTTGTCAATTTAGTGGCAGAAACAGAGCAAACTATGAGATAAGATTATATGTTGGATTTCTATGTATATATATCTATCTTTGTGGGTAGTTATATTACTTATCACATTTTTTACTATACGAAAAAAACTTACGATATTATGTGATACATAATATAAGGTTATCGATACGTCCGCAGTACACAATTTGACGACTGTGCTTTTTGTTTCATGTACTTCTGTAGCTCTTTAAAGTGGGCGTAACATTTCTGGCCATCTCTTTGCTTGATGCCAGTTTGCTACTTTCGGATGTTCAGTTTTCATATAACTTGACCTTGCATAAGTTTAAGCTCACCTGGTCATCCTTCTTTGCAATGGATACCGTTTATTTATTTATTTATTTTAAATAATTATTCACTTGGATACCATACTGGTGTTCCCATCAACAATTATGGTTTCCTACTTTTTTCCAGGTTCGCTACGAGGATATTACATCTGACACGGGGTATTTGGATAAAGTTTTGGCAGAGGGTGCCAGTAAAGCTGCAGATATAGCAGGTGTTACTCTCAATAGTGAATGTCTTCCGGGCAGTGGGATTCTTGAGGAGGTGAATAGAATTGATTCTCTGTTGGAAGAACTTATATCAGATTTCAATGAGAAAGCAGCCTGAAAGTTTACTTTTGGATGATATATACTTCATTCCCCCCAATTTTTCCGACTACACAGATGAGCACATTCCTGATGAGGGTAGAAAGGGCAAATTATTGGAGAGGCTCACGTCCCTGTAGTGCATTAGTGCTGGCCTTTCCCTTTCCAGACGGGTCCATTCTTATATTCCTTTTTGTTTACTGGAATTGGTGGATTGAAAAATCATCGTATTTAATATCTTCTAATTAATTTAGTTGCCAGATATAGAGTAATTTTATTTGTTCGTTTCTTGTTAGACTGAATACTTTAAACCTTTGAAATCTAAATCTTCAAGACTTTGGTGCTTCATTAATATCCTCCAAAGTTTTCCTTTATCTGGACAAAGGATTTCTTTTACGGACTAATCAAACATTTAGAGAGTCCTAACAGCCCTCTATTTTTTAGATGTTAAATGCATACCCTATTTGCAAACATGTTTTGTACCACTTGGTCATGAGAACTGTTGGGGATTTTGTCAGGAGATTCGCTATCACGTGTAGCTTAGGGGGCCCCACATGATGTTAGACTTGAGCGCCCATCCTGCCGATATGCTTGTAGGCATATTGCAAAGCCCCTCTTATCCACTTGTTGCACGCTCAGTAGCGGGCCTCGACGTTGTCGTTAATAGTTGGACAATCTTGAGATGCCTTGCAGTGGTCAACCAAGGTTTAAGGAAATAAAGTTGCACCTTTGCTAATAGATATAGCTTTTGGCACGGTAATAAGCGCTTGATCCTATAAGAATAATAAGGGTTCATGTATCCTATGAGAATTTTGTGAAGGCATTCAGTATGGTCGATGTACACTGAGCTGATAGACTGTAGATTGGATGGTACAACCTCCTCTGCTCTATTTCTGAACCTTGATTCTTCTGAATTACTGTCATGGGATGAAACCTTAATAAACATGAATGAAACCTTAATAAACATGAAAGACGAGATGAAGAGCAATTGTTTTTAGCTATTTATGTACGCGGAGAAACTCTTGAAATTGGACTTAGGATTCTTCCTTGCTGGTCCACTTCTATTTAGAACCCAAAACTTGATGGTATTACTAGGATTTATCATGTCCATGTTGGGTGTCTTGTCAATATAGGAAGGGGATTAGGATAGAAAAGGCAGCATATTCATTTGATCAGTGAGTGGAAAAAAAGTACAACGATATTCTGATCACAATTCTAGGTTCCCACCCACGCCCAGCTTTTGTTTCTTTTAGAAAGGAGCTAGGTTGTGTGCCCACACGTTTACGGTAACCATAGCAGACAGACAAGGAGGAGGTCAGGTCAATGACATTGCAAAACCTCTCCTCTTATCCCTCTCCCTCTCTCTTTGTTGGGTGGCAAAGGAATAAAGGGAGAATGTTGCCTCTTAACTCTTTCTCTATTTTAACATTTTGCTGAAAATTTTGAGAGATGGACAGGACCACCGTCTGCTGAGTAATGCACTCGCTTCAATCATTGTTGAGATTTTTCTCTCTTTTTCCTCCGTTTGGTTAGTTCTTGATTCTTCTTGTCAGCTTGTTATTGGCTCTCCACTCACCAAAAACCCTACTTGAAAGGGGGTGATCTCAGAGTCGTTAATTTTGAAATTAGCACAATCTTAAGGGAGGAAATTTTACGTCCCGCGGTCCTGACGCACTGATTGGTGGATTTGTTTTCTACGCAGATGGTTACTGATTCGAATCTACTTTGAGTATGATATAAAATATGGATATGATTACTTAGAGTCTTGTCATACTTTTTAATTTGAAAAAAAAAAAAAAATAGAAGGGGGAATTTTACACATTTGCATTGGACCATGAAACTTGTATAATTTTTAATTTGGATATCTGTTATTTTGCTTGCTTGACGAGTTATTTGTCTGCCATTGCTTTAACAACTATAAGCAGAAGCAAAGGAGGCTCTAACTTGGGTTAGTGGTTGATGTCCTTTGGACAAAACTTGAACTTTGAACGGAATATAACCCTTATGCTTGGACATGTAATTGCTTTGTTAAAAATGCTTGCCTATTGACGTCTTCTGAACATTGAGTTTGCCATCCGACTCTTAAGGCCTAAACATAATTGCTTTGTTAAATATTTGCCTATTGATGTATTCTGAACTCTTGAGTTAGAGAATAAACATATAAAATTCTCAACTTTTGAATATTGAGTTTTTTTATTTTTTTTAAATTATTAATTTACTCTCTTATATTTTAAACTTTTTTTAAAATTATGAAGGGTAAAAATATAATTTTAACCAAAAATTAAAAGTTAGCTACTAAAAAATTAGTAGCCACTTATAAAAAAATTAATTTTTTTCCAAATTAACCCGACATCCTACTTACCCTTAAAGTTGAATTTTTGTTAATTTCAGATGTTTTATAAATTGTTCTTTTATAAATATATACATTTATAATAGTTTTATCTTGATCAATATAATTTGACTTATTATACAAATCATCAAGTGATGTTGAATTCCCATAAATAAATGGGATTTAGGACAACCCAAAGCCTTAGATTGATCGATCTTAGAATGAGGTTGCGAATATTGGGAGTAGTTTTATAATTTTGCATACAATTTCCTCTCGTTGTAATTTCGGTATAAGGTAAAACTTAATACTAAACTAAGAGTATGCTCGGATTTTGGTTTCTCGTGAAGGAAAAATAAAAAAATATGGGGTGAAATTATTTATATATTTATTTTTATTAAATAAATATCAAATTTTTTCATAATTAATTTTATTAAAAAATATCTAAATTTTTATTAAATAAGATAAATTTTTTCGTCCTTCACTTCGATCTTTTTTCTTCTATTTTTTCTCTTAATAAATTTAGAATTCAAATGTAGCGAGTCAAAAAATATTAAATGCACTTAACTTTTAATTTTTATATTTAATTTCTTTTTGTGATGGATAATAATTTTTTAGAATATGAAAAAATAACAATATAAAATGTGATATTAGGTTAATTTTGGCACCCTTTTTTTTCTGAAAAGTAACAAACCGTGGGAACGGTTTTTGTAAATCCGTTCACACGGATTCAAAAAAATTCACAAAAAATAGAGATAATGGTACTCGTTTGAAAGCTTTCGACACGAAGAATATGATTATATAAAAAATTTATACATTTGGTTAACTTACTTTTAAATTTTTTTTTATTTTTTTAACAAAATATTAAAATTTTTTGAAATTAGTGATGACAGAAAAATTAGAATTAGAGGAGTTATTGAAAATTTATAGAATTTTTTTTTTTTTTATAGTTTTTAGTATGCCAAACGGGTCCATAGTAGATTTAGCAGCTTTCAAAGAGTTAATCCCCGAGCTAAACTAGGTTGTGGCGTTCAATTTCATTGTCGGGAGTGATACAAGGTCGGGTCGGGCATCTCATAAGAGTTCATGTTAAGCGGCATCAGTCAGTCACGTGACAAAAGGGTTGACCTATGTGAAAAGGACCTCGCACGCACAAGCAAAATCAAGCGTTCAGCTTAAGCATTCCCCAGCCGCGTTTCCGCCCCAGTTTCTATCCTTTTATCAGTAAAAAAAAACACCACCTAGTAATATTTCTATCTTTATACCATTTTTTATTTTACTTTCAGTAACATATTTGATTCTCCGTATCCAAGAAATAAGAAAACAGCCCCTATATATACAAAATTAATTTTTAGGTGGCCACCACTGCCACGTCAACAAGCAAGAGAGATCAAATTGAGTTTTAAAATTTGAATTTCAAAAAAAATAATTATTATATATTGAATTTTGAAAAAAAAATAACTGTTACATTTATTAATAATAATTATATTATTTTAAAACGTTAAAAATTTATTACAATAACTAGTAATAGAGAATAAGTGTTGGAAATCTACCGAGTGTAGAAAGTTAAATAGTGACTCCTTATACTGCTGTTTGATATTGTAGCATTGTAGAATATGGATTGAAATGGAGAAGTTACTGACAATACTCTTAGGGTGTCTATTTATTTTCACCTAATGTTAGGATTAAATCTCAAAATTTTGACCTAGATTAGTGATAATGATTAAGGGCTTGTTTGGTAACACTTAAAAAAAAATCAACTTTTAACTTTTTTGTTCACCAAAATTTACCCAAAAAAAATTACCATACATAAAACCACCAACTCTAATTTTTATTTAACTTTTACAAATTTTTACTAAATACGTAATTTTTGTTGACATGTATTAATATCAAAATTGTAAAAATTTAGAAAATTTTAAGAAATAATTACTTTTTTACCCCTTATATTTAAGGTGAAGATTACTTACCCCCCTAAATTTTAAAAATCAACATTTGCATCTCTTGTACGTTGTACTAAAGTGAAGTTATAAATAGCGTTAAATTTTTAAGTAAAAAGATAAAAATACCCATTAAAAATTAAATAGAATTAGGAGTGTAAGTGTAAGTAATCAAAACTATTATGTTTAACAGATTTTTTAATATTTTTATTTTAATTCAAAGTATAATAAATATAAAAATAAATTTTTAAAATTTAAAAAATATAAATAATTTTTATTTTAAGTACAGGAAATAAAAAAAAAACAACTACCCCAATTTTTAATTTACTAAACGCAGCCAAGTGTTCAACCCAGATTAATGGCAAAACACTTGGACCTGTCAATAGTTGTTTTGGAGACGTGTCAGTCGCGCGACTTCGGGTGTCTGCATCAAATGTGGGGTGTGTTTGGAGTTATATAAAAGTGTATAAAATAAAATAAAATTATAAAAATAAATATCTCGTAATTCGTACAGTGAGTGAAGAATTTAAATTTTATTATCTCATAATTTATGTTTGTAGAGATTTATAAAATTTTATTTTATTTTGTTTAACTCCAAACGGAACAAGTTATATATATTTACCGATCTTTAAAGGGAACATAAAAAATAAAAAATTAAGATGCATAAGATATTTTTTAAATACAGTACCATTCTATTTTTTTTTTTTAACCTCGTTATTCCCCTTTCCTCTCACTTTACTTCTCTCTCTCAATAATTATTAATTTTTATTTTTTAGAGAAAAAAATTAAAGAAATAATTATTTATTGTTTTAAAATTTTTAGCTGGAAATGTTAACGTATAATAGTGCTATATTGAATAAAGTCTGTAAAATAGAGAATTAGTATTTTGAAAAGTCTGTTGAAAGAGACCAGTGTGAATGCTTTAGTTATAACTGTTGACGCACAAATTTTGGCCAAATCACAAATTGTCACGTGTCTGATAAAAATTTAATTAAATTAACAAATTAAATTCTACTATGTGTCATGTAAGGGGATTTCAAAAAAACTGTAAATGTGGACAAATGACAAGTCGTCACGTGTAAAATGATGCAGAAGATGACAAGGTTCACCAATCCAATTGAGCCATTTGTCAGCAAGTCTACTACTAAAAATAATTAATACTTATTAATATTTATCTCTTATAAAATAAATAAATAAGAGATAATTATTTAAGAAATATGATATTATCTTAACTATTTGATATTATCTCTCATTTAATAAATAAAATAATGAGATAATTACCTTGAAAAAGTTAAATTATAGTGTAACTCTCTTCTCCAAACTTATAAATAAGGGTTACTATCAAGCATAAAAACGAATTATTTTGTATCCAAGAAGATTCTGCTAAATCAAGTCATCGAAACTCCATAGACCCAACTCTCAAGTATCAAGAACACGCGCGTATTGGCTCGAGATTAAACTTCAAGCCCTCGAATTGACATCAAGAAGGGAAGAATTAGAGGATTAATTCTTTGATTAAAAGTTTCAAATACTGTAATTTTTTGTTCTTGGAAATCAATAAAATCAATTTGTTGTTGTAATTTTTTGTGTTAATTTCCAAACACGAATTTTGCACGTATAATAACGTTTTTCGAGTGATTTTAAACTTCAATGGCTTGCTCTGGCGTATGGACCGAGTATTTACTGGTGTTCGAAGAATTCATTAATGAACATTCCCATACAATCAAAAACATATATATATATATATATATGTATAAGAGCATTAAAAATTTTACCAAAATAAAATATTCATAAAAATAAAACTTAATTACAAAATTGCCACATTTATGCGTTATTTCAGTAGAATAACATTTTCCTGTATCATATAAGGGTGGTCCAATATATGAGCTACAGGATAGGTTCAATGAAAAGAAAAAAATAACCTTTACCCTCTGTTGTCTGGGGAAACGCATGCATTCCCTTGATATTTTTATTTTACCTTTTTATTTTTGTTCCTCTGCCGTCTATTTCTCTCTCTCTCTCTCTCTCTTCCTAGATCCTATAAATACCAGGCAAACATATAGGGCTATATATATATATATATAGTATATGTTGTAGCATACTTTATATTGATCCTCTTGTAGTTTTAGCCCACAGAAAGAAGAGAATTGCGTTGGAGCATTTTCTTACTTGTTTCTTTCACATTTTGTCACTTCACAAACATGGACAGAAATCACTTGCAACGCCAGGCTGCTTACATGAGGAAGTCCCTCTTTGATCAGGTTTGTTAATTAATTAACTAGTCTTCTTAATGCCTCTGTGTGTGTGTGTGTCTCTATATATGTATATATATTATAGGTAGTCAAATTGGACTGCAAACAAAATCCTCCATTTGAGCTTTATTTCAAGTGCCTGGGGTTCATATGGATTGAGTTTATGTGCAACAGCACAAGATTAAAAAGGTACAAGATAGTAGCATGTGTGTGTGTATTGGCTCTGTTTGGTTTGCTGTTAATCTTTAAAAATTATTCACTTTTTATCTCACTACATAAATTATAAACTCATAACTTATCTCAGGTTATCGCATTTCTTATCACCTCAAACACACCCATTATAACGAAAACATGTTTGGAATTTCAAGATTAAAAAAAGTACAATATAGTAGTGTGTGTTTGTGTTCGCTCTGTTTGGTTTATTGCAAACTTTTAAAAATTCTTAAAAGTTTTTAAAAGTTATTTACTTTTTATCTCATTACACGAATTATGAACTCACAACTTATCTCACGTTATCTCACTTTTTATCAGTGTAAACACACTCGTTATAACGAAAATATGTATGTAATCTCAAGATTAAAAAAGTTAGACAAAATAATAAATTAACTGGAAAAAAAAAAGACAATTTAGTACACGAAATTCTCACCTTACGGGGTCTAAGAAGACACAAAATGTGAGGAGTTTCATCTAAGGGTGATACGACTAGTCATTTTCAGAATAAAGAAGAAGAAAATAGATGACTTTCAACATGTCCTGGTATTGCAACCATGCCCGGCCAAAAGCAGAGTTTCTCTTTTTTCTTCAGTTATTTATTTATTATTATGATTATTCCTTTTTTCTTTGCTTGAAATAATATTGCCTAAAGTTAAAAGAGTTAGAAAATGGCTGCGTTTGTGTTATAGGGATATCTTGATGAGCAATTCGTCCAGCTGGAGGATTTGCAGGATGATGCTAACCCAAATTTCGTAGAGGAAATTGTGGCATTGTTTTATAGCGATTCAGCCAGATTGATCCGAAACATCGAACAAGGACTGTAAGTATAGCTATCTATATATCTTTTCTGTGTTTTTGTGTGTGTATATATATATATATATTCAATCACAACTTATTTGCTCATTGCAGGGAGAGCAATCCTCCCGATTTCGATCGGCTGGATGATTACATGCACCAGTTCAAGGGTAGTAGCTCAAGGTACGGACATGTATATTAGTATGTATATATATATATATATATATATGTAAATACCCATATAGAGAGAGAGAGAGAGAGAGAGAGAGAGAAAATACTAAGTAACTCTGTAACTGAATTCATGTTCAGATACATGCATAATTAATCTATTTTCAATATTTGCTTTTCATTTCCACAAGGTAGTTACTTGTCCTAATTACCATATTTGATATAAATAAATAACTTTTTTTTTTTTAACCTCTCATCATCTGTCGGCAAATTTGTCACAACTGCCATTTGCAAGTTTGGCCTCCATCCACAATGCATATATATACACACACACATATATACCTATATAATGGCTGAATGCAATTAAACTTAACGTGGAAGTCCTTGCAGCATTGGGGCTAAGAAGGTGAAGAATGAATGCACACAGTTCAGGGAATACTGCAGGGCAGGAAATGCCCAAGGGTACTATACTAATACACACACACACGCACACATATATTGTAATTATATATACATATATATATATATATATAGTAATTATTGTTCTCAAAAATCCTGAGGCTTCATATAGTTTTTGTAATCTCTAGTTTGGCATGGAAATTAATTATTTTAGAAAGATAAAACGTCTCATAAATTTTCCTTGTCATGAAAGGAAAAATATTGATATTCAAAAAACTACGTACAATATATATATATATATATATATATATGTTGATTTTGATCAGAGATTGTCCAAAAGTATAATGTATACGCACAACATCTTGTGCTCTTCTTTTACCCTTCAGATGCATCAGGACATTCCAACAAGTAAAGCAAGAGCACGTGACTCTTAAAAGGAAGCTTGAAACTTATTTTCAGGTCTCTCTCTCTCTCTCTCTCTGTATGTATATATGTATGTACTTATGTATATGTGTGCGGTGCCTTACTCTATCGTTTGTGTTTCCAATTACTTCTCAGCTGGCAAGGCAAGCACAACCCGTTTGACGAGGTCCGGTTTAATAAATCTGCTCGTACCATAGTAATTGAGTATTGCAGATCGAGGCAGCGTAAGGACAAGAGGGGTTAGCCAAATTGCACTACATAGTTTAGTGCAAAAGTTGGCGCTTAATTATTAAATAACGCCAAACGGGTAATGGAAGATTTCACATCTTACATATATATATATATATATATATACATATGTATGTATGTAAATTTTGGTTGCATAAAAATCTCAATCCTCGTAATGCATGCAACTTTAAGCTTTTTATGGGGTCTAAGTTAAAACTGATACAACTTTAAATTAACCTTTCCAGATTGTGAAACACTCCATTTAAGCTAATGCATTCTTTCTATATATTGAAGGTAAATTAGCATACGATTATAAGGAAATGACACTAGAATAATGTGAAAACTAGGCTTACGATTTTAAGGAAATGACACTAGAATAATGTGAAAACTAAAACTTTCTTTTAAATTAATAAACGGACAACCTGTATTAATGGATTTCTCAGAAAGAGAGAGAAATAGGTATGATCAACTACCATCAGCAACCCTCTTAAATTAACCTTTACTTAATTTGTTCACGGTGCACCAAATTTGGACAACAACATGAACTATATATATATATATATATATATATAATTCTATAATCATGGAAAAACTAATAAGGATGAGTATCTTATCGTGAGGACCATGCCCACTTTCCTTGACCGCAACCTGATCAATGAATGTTGTTCCAAAAAAAAAAAAAAAAAAAAACCTGATCAATGAATGAAGCACAGATGCAAGTAACTCAAGCTGCCATGTGTCATCAAAGAACATGCATGATAGAAAAATAATATAGAAAAAAAATTAAAGACTGGATATTCGATTCCTAAGAATTTTTCCAGAGTTTTTTTTTATTTTTAATAAAGTCAAGAATATATGTGTGATGTTGATGAAATGTGTGTTTGGAGTGATAAAAAGTGAAATAAAATGAGATAAAATATGATTTAGAAAAATTTTTTATGTTTAGTGCATACATCTCAAACTGCATTTTTTCGAGATAAACAATAGGCTTCCCGTTCCAACAGATTATATTTTCATTTAGACAGATTTAAAATTTTGTATTAATCTTGACCTCTTTACAGACCAAATCGGACCTGAAACGATTACTTCGATTCATTTGAACGGAAGTTGGTTGTGTGAATCCATCGGAACAATTTTTGCAATCTATCGGAACGGTTTCTGTAACCCTAGAAAAAATCATCACAGTGGGTATCATACGGTAGGTTCAGAATCCGTAATGAGAATGGTAAAAAAACTTTTACTATTTAATTAACCGAATTCTAATTATCGCCTTTTTTTTAAAAGGCATTTAACTTTTTTTCGAATTTTGAAAAGATAAAAATATATAAAAATGTAATAGAGATTTTTAAAAATTTTTATTAAAATTTGGTGCACCAAACATAACATAAGCTTTCATATATTCCCTATATATACTTCATGCGTTCCATACACATGCTTTTTCAATAACCACCCTCCCCCCCCCCCCCACACACACACACACCGACTTCCTCAGTTTCAAGGTGGATAAATCTATGTCGCATGTTTGCTTAATTTTGAATTTTCATTAGTATTCCCACCATATCGAAGATCATTAATTCATACATATATATTATGAGCAAGATTTACAAGAGGATGATGATTTGATATATACATATACAAACAAATGTTCACTGAACAATTTGCCCTAATAAATATTAGGAACAAGCGCATAAATCCTACCCATCCATCAAACTCAGGGTCACATATATGCATGCGCACTCTCGGAGCAAATGGATTAATGCTGAGAGTCAGAATGTTACCAAAACAGAATATCATCAAGTTTATAATCACCATGTACAAGGCAATACACCATTTTATGCAAGCACAATAGGTCATTAATTAACATGAGTACACGTTTGTACTCACAAGATAACAAAGCTAGCTGTTGCCCCATCTTCTGCCTTCAAAAACACGTGGTCATCAAGTCAAGGACACTAAGAGGTACACTGGTAAATCACTTCTAGCTTTTTTTTTTTGTTTTTGTTTTGGTTTTTTTTTTTTTTGGTGGGGGGGGGGGTTCTGATAAAAAGTTTTCAGTTTCCAACATTGAAGCTAGTATATTTTCAGGTTTTTGTTAGCGTTGCATTTTGAAGAAATTAAAGAATCACTTTTATACACTCCATTTGAATAATCTTGGATTTAAAATAAACAAATTGTATACTAAATTAGATTAAAATATAGAATAAATAACTAATTTATGAAAAACCATATAAAGAAAATTCATAATATTTACTACTAAATAGGGAAGTTAAATACTCGGTAAGATTTTTCAATATTCAGCAAGATTTTCAAATTATATATATATATATTTTTCGTAATATTAAAACCATCACAACATATTAAGTTAAACCATACAAAACCAATATGAAATTCACGTCTAAACTAATAAAATCATAATTACGCAGTTATTCGCAAATAAATAACATCAAATTTAAAACACGAATTTGCATTATAGGTACTCATGATTCTCACATATAAGAAATGCAGGAAGTATAGTCTCCAAATTCATGTCTATGAATTTGAAAACCAAAATCAGAAACCCACGGATCCGTTGGATGTTACGAGTAAATAGCAATAACGTCGGGAAGGGACCGAGTGATCCTGCAACAAAAGCATCATTACAAGTAGAATCCAGAATAAAGAAATCCTGCTCCAAGTGTAGCCTGGCTCAGGATTCACATTTTAATAATGCTAATAGCTCTCTTCTAGGCTAATTGCATTTAAACCTGCGCTCAGAAACAAGCCCAGTGCTTGAATAGCTGTTGTTCAGAGAAATATGTGAACCAGAGGTTAACATTTCTAGACAAGTTCAATTAAAAACTGGCAAACCAAATTTTTCCATTCAAGGGGGATAGAATTCATCATCTTTCACACTGACGTTACAATGACATTCAAAAGCTTGCATCTGATACCTATCTTCAAGACATGAAACCCGGATGAAATAATGAGAACATATACTAGCACAAATCCACAAATGAAAACCGCTTTTTAATGTAATTTGAATTAAAAGAAGGGAAAAAATATGCAGTGAAAAATCACACACACTACTCACAAAAAGCTATATATCGATATACACTTCCACAGCGAAGAAGATTTATAGGTGAAATGGAATCAAGCTACAAATTCAATGTCCTTGAAGTATTCATGCTCCAGAGCACTTCTAGCTGTAATTCTTCTGCTTGGATCCAAACACAGCATTTTCTGGAAGGAAGCATACACAGTTGCATTAGCAATGGAAAAATAAAGATTACCACAAATGTTAATCACTGTGTATTGTTTTATAGGTATGGACTGTAAAAATGGTGACTAGGTTCATGGCCACAAGAATTTTCTACAAAATGATATTATGAATTTGGAATTCCTTACGGGGTGTTTGGATTAAGAATTTGCCAAGGAAAAGGGAAAGAAAAAGGGATTCAAACTTATTTCTCAAGTTTGATTTGTGTTGGATAATGGTAACGAAAGCACATGAGATTTGAGAAATTAAATTAGAAAACTAGTTCATTGATGAATGCCTTCTATTTTCATGTATTTTCTAATCCACACAAATAATAATACACATTTGGAATGTTCAGTTTCCTCCACTTTTCCCACCCCTTTTAGCCTTTTTCCTTTGCCAAATCATCAACCCAAACACGCCCTTGGAAAAGGTGTAAAAAAAATTAAATTCATCCCAGCAACATTCCTATTATACCAAACCACCAATTGACATGTCTGGAGGCATGCAAGCACAGGCTCATCTCATTGTCACTCAAGTCGAATAGAGTACCAAATTTAGTGCAGAAAGGCAAATAGCAGGCAGAGGCAAGGCCTATCATAGTAAGGGAACTTGCACTCTGATAGAGATCCAACAAGGATTTTTCTGAAAGAGTTGACAAAATCACTTCATTGTAGGTCACTTTCACTTTGTATGGATGTTTTATCATTGTCTAGTTGATCCAGAATGAGATTCATTTTAAACAAGATAAAATTTTAACTTACAACGAGAAGATCAACACCAGCTCTGTCAAGATTTGGGACCATAGTTGCCAGGTCCTGCAAAGTGGATGTTACACTGCTTCATGTCCGATATCTAATAACAAGAAGAACAAAGGGAATGTAGCAACATGCCCTCAATAAAATTACCTTAGCAGGCCACTTTGGGAAGGCAGATTTAAAATCAGGCAAAGAAGTCACTCCAGGCCATGTATCCTCAGTTGGAGTCCCCAAGACTCTTCATGGGGATAAAAAAACACACACAAAACAGACATGTATCAACAGAAAGAAATATCATGTCCAGAATGTAAATTATTTTATTTATTGTAAGTCATAAGAAAGAAAATTGCCTGTGGCTTTGTCAATAAAGCAAGATTACTGATACCTTCCATTCTCATTTTGATTTAAGATTGTCCAAATAACAATATCATTTTGACTAAAGAGCATACAAAAAATGTAATGTTAAGGTCAACAAAATTCAAGAATTAAGTGATATTTATCAATCAGAAACTTCTAAAAAGTATGGCCTTCCCAAAAATTTTGAATAGAAGATAGAAACCTGAAAATTTTGAATAGTTCATCAATCTCAGAGTCCCCAGGAAACAATGGTCGCTGATTCACCATCTCAGCAAATATACAACCCACCGACCACACATCCACAGGAGTTGAATAGTGGCGTGATCCGAGGAGTATTTCTGGTGCCCTGTACCATAAAGTCACCACCTAGAAAGAGAAAGCGATGAGCATGCATATGCAAATTATAGATTAACCAAAAACTTGAAAGGTATGCCAATGAAAGTTTCATTTCTTCACATGAACTTTAGTGCTTTACAAACTATCAGCTTCGCATGGTAGCAGATCTAGTAACTGCATACGTATGCTATGTTACAGCCACAGAAAACACGCTACTAATTACCAGCATTTTTGGGTTGTTCGAAGTCAGGTTTTATCTTTGAGTTGATAAATCAATGAGAAATAACCTCAGACCTGTCCAATTGCAAAACAGTTCCATAAAACTTGTTTTTGACCTAAAGATCCTGATTTCTCACTCTTACAATTTCTACATTCTTATGTTGAAAGGACTGGAAATTATTCATGGATGTAGCCATCAATAATTCATAGAAGTCAAGATTTAGTTTTGTGCTAATGTGTGTGCGCCACAAATTACTGGAAAAAAATCTCAAGAAAAAACCTAAGTATTAAGTTGTCATAATATAAATAGAGATGAGCATACGCGAAGAATTGAAATGCATTTAAGAAACATTAATTTGCTGCCCATTATTACCTCATGTGTAAATGTCCTGACAGGAATACCAAATGCTCTGGCCAGCCCAAAATCTGCAAGTTTTAGCTCATTTCTATGGCGATCTATCAGCAGGTTCTGAGGTTTCAGATCTCGATGAAGAACTCTATGAGAGTGACAATAAGCGATACCACGAAGAATTTGATATAGAAACATCTGCAAATGTAAGAATGCAACCAAATAATATTCATTTTAATCAGCCTGATAAGACCAGAGGCTAAATTTTTAATGCAGTCAGAAGCAAAATATGAAAGAACTGTTGAAGGAAAATGCATTGAAATTAATTACTCAATATGGTTATAAATATAAGATTTTTTTTACCCCAAAAAAAAAAGGAAGAAGAAGAAGAAGAATTTAGAAGTCAGAGAAACGTACGTAGGGCTTTATATGCTTCTGAACTTCTTGATACAATACCAGAATTAATTTTTTAATAAAACAAATATTGTTATGAATTAAACTTACAATGATATCAATACCAAGACAAATGTCTGCAAGCTCAGATAGTAAGCCTTTAGAGGGTTAGAACTTAAACGCCAAAGTTATTCATAATAAAGGAAGTGATACAATCTTTATGTGTTTATTTTAGAAAGACAAGCGATGAAAAATGAGAAATTACGCCTACATATTTGCCTGCTATATTCTTAAAGCAACATTATGCACCCCATTTCAAAGAGCAGGAAGATATCACTCACTTTTATCAGACGTGGATCCTTCGAGAACTCTGGACATGAATCCATGTGTTTCTTCAAATCCAAGTCCAGATACTCAAAAACCAGATACAAGCGCTTCTCACTGTGCACCACATCCTCTAACCTGTCACCAAGAAATTTATCAACAATCTTATATACGAAAATATCCATGACATCTAAGGAAGAAAAGGCCAGCTGCATAATCCAAATTAAAATTCCATATTTGGTTAACATGAGACATTCTCAATTCTACAAGAGGAACAATACAAAGCAACAAATTCCCACAAATTCTATGCATTCAACCATCCCTCCCAAACGCACTAGCAAGTATGCTTCTGTGATGCTGTAGGGTGGGCATTGTAATCATGAGAAGATCAGAAGAAATGTATTAGGTTTTCAAATTATAATCGAAAAAAAAGAAAAATGCATGACATAGATAGAGAGTATCAATTCACCAACACAGAATTGCAAATGATAAAACAATAAGTAAACCTAACAGTAGCAACTGATAATGTTGCAAATGCATCCACCACAACCACTGAAACACACCTGACAATGTTTTCATGCTGCATCTCTTTCAAGAGAGAAATTTCTCTAATTGCCGTGCTTGGTACACCCTCATCTTCCTGTTCCAAGCGAATCTTCTTTAAAGCAATGGTTTTATTAGTGACACGGTCACGAGCCTTATAGACCACACCATAGGTTCCTTCACCAATCTTCTCCACTTTTTCGTACTGCAATATTCAAAAACATCAAGCACTTATACAAGATGAAAACAATTGAGAGAAAAGTAAATAACAGTAATGCAAACTAAATTACCTGTTCCATCAAATCCACATCAAGGAGACCCAGCGAAGAAAACAGATCTGAAGCCAAGTAGAGAGGCAATAAAGAAATAACGATTTCAAAAAGTCATACAACTAACAAATCACATCAGGCATAAAATCAAGCAATAAGGCACTAAAAAGCAAACGAAGAAGGTGTACAAATAAGTAATAAATAATTGTACACAGGCAGCCAAAAATGCAGCATGCAAATAATTATTTTGCAGGAATCCAGTAAGATGTGGTTATCAATCAGTTCACAATAGTCGCATTTCATTCTTTTCAATTCTGAAACTGAAACTCTAGCAGAAGCCAACTGGAAAATACCTTAATCAAAAGTCTTCCCTCATCTCTTCACAAATTCTTCTCTATGGTATACAATTCCCACCATTTTTTTTTTTTTTTTGGATAACTCAGTGCATCCAAACCTGCTTGACGGCACCTTAACTAATCCATCGGATCCTTAAGTCATCAACCAAGTAAACATCCAGCAGCCCTGAGAAGACTTACAATTTCCACACTAAACCATCTTTCTCTAGTTCCATTCTCTATCCATCTACTTTATCCCAATTTATACAGAGTATTGCCTTACAGCTTTAACTAACATCTGCCACAGTTAACCTCCTCTCCTTCTCTCTACACATAGGGGCCTCCAAAAAAACTATTAGTTAATTTCTCTATCTCCAGCATGCTTTTGTTTTATCCACATGCAAAGGAGAGCTATGAGTAAAAAAAAATGTCTCATTCTATCAGATCTTCCCAGTGCTAGAGATATATAATTTTGTTTATCATATTTGCCACAGTTGGCATTGTGATCATTTTGAGTTTTTAATCAAAAGCCAACCGAGATCATTACAAATTGCATGATTAGATTAACAAAATTTTCTTTAAGCAAAACACTATATATTCTACTTCAGGCTATGCAGTTATTGCACTGAAAATACAAAATGGAGAATGTATCATTAATCGTTCAAATTCTCAATACATCATGGACAATTCTAAAAGCTACACCATATTGACAAATTCATTTCCATCTATATCCGACTGAAAAGCCCCTGCCACTGCTTTTTGCGGTTATTCATATTATATTGTTCGAATATAGAATATATAGCACCAGTAATATGTGTGAAGTGTGCACATTAACATGTATAAGAACAACAATAAATCAAACTCTATCGACTTCATTTCTGATCTCTGTTAAACACCGCCATGGCAAATAATCAGATCTCATTAATCAGAATCTAAATCTGAAAATGAAGGGCATAATTGGAAAACAATGCCAGCGAACAGCATATCCATACAAAGCAGATCCCTAGCAATCGGAATAGTAGCAATTCAACTGGACCAATGCAAGTACATAAGCACACACAAGTACAGAGGGAGACGAGATGTCAAACTAAGCAAAGTAACTTGAAACTTACACGGATATGGAGAGAGAAGCGACCGCGAAGAGACTTACATATAGGCTATAGAAACGATCAGAAAGTGAACGGATTGAAGGCTCTTTGAGTGTAAGGACGATGAATAAGAGACTGCTCGTGAACCGATCGCTTGGGAAACCCTAACCCTAACAACAAGAACCACTCAACCCCACACACATTACTTCCTCGATGTCAGTCAACCATTGTTTACTCCCACCACTACTTCTATTGCGAACTTTACTGTGGTACCGCGCCTTTTATAAGTCCAATTTGGCGCTTTCTTCTCTCTCTCTCTCTCATTGTTATTATTATTATTGTTATTATTATATTATAATAATTAAAAATGTGACATTAAGAGTTCGTTTGTAACCCAAAATTAGCACTAGCTAATAGCTAATTTATAGCAAGTTACTAACAAATATAAAAATTATCAAATTATCTTTATTAATTTTTTCAAACTATTAGCAAATTATTAGCATATGAGGGTATAAATGTCAATATTTTATAAATTTTACTTTTCCAATAAATTAGCACATGCTAACTAGCACATACTAATTTTTCCAAACTAAGCCTAGGGCTCCATTTGGTTGGATAAAAAATAATAAAGAAGAAAATAAGAAAAAGAGATAATAATTCATTTTCATTGTTTGATTGGAGAAAAAAGTGAAAAAAAAAAAAAGGAAATATGAAAGAAAAATGAAGGTAGAGTCTACCAATTTTTATATAGGAAATAAGAAAATATGGAAAAAAGATAATACCTCGATTTTATTGTTTGATTGGAGAAAGAAGTGAAGAGAAAAGGAAAAATGGGAGGGGAAAATAAGGAGGAAAAATGAAGGTAGGATCTACCCATTTTTATCCTCCCAAATTTGGAAGAAAAAGAGAATGGAAGAGGAGAGATAAAGAGAGGATGTATGTAATAAACAAATTTTAAAAGTTGGACCCACTCTTTTAAAAATAAATTTTAATTAAAAATAAATTATAATATATAAATACACATATATATCGTTTTACTTTATTTCACCTTTTTACTCAACCAAACACACTTTCTTCTTCACATTTTAAACACATTGTAAATAAGTGTACGACAATTGTTATGTTTCGTATTCATTTATATTATATTTATATTTTAAAATTTCATACAAAATATTTAACAAAAAAAAAATGAGTACCATAATTGAGTTCATACATGCATAGAAGGATGCCATAAATTTGACACCCCCACCAATTCTTTTAAAATGGAATATACTAAACTCCAACCAGAGATCTTACATATTTTGAAAGAATTTTAATGTAAGTAGATAAAGGAATATTATAGGAACGAGACATAAATTTCAATAAAAAACAAAGCATGATATAACCAAAAGCCTATATCGATGCAAACGTTATTATTGAGCATATGATCTTATAATATTTCTTATTGATCTTTATAATCTTATTAGGCAATGGAGTAACAATGTAAGGCACAATATCGATCAAATTATCACCTAAATTATCAAATTCATAAAGTTTTGTTCACGAACCAGTACTTCTAGATGCTCCAGCTTCAAGTTTAAGGGTAAAACTTGGATTGAAGAACGGTGACTATCTCTGCTCGGTTCAATAGAAGTCCATTGGTCCAATAAATTGGCTTGTATGATACGGGTAAATATTATACCTTAAAGTAGCATTTTATATTGTCCAAGTTCCTAAGGTGTGGGCATAAGACTATTTCCAATAAATTTTTTTACAAGCTCTTAATAAACTTGAGTATCTCTAGTTAATTTCATATTGTTATAATTCATTTTCCCATCCTCATTTTCCGAATTAGTAATGGTACCGTTATTTTTATTCACTCTATTGGCTAAAATTCTAATATACAAGGACTTTAACTAAATGTTCTAAAAGAGTCACTCATTCTGACAAGTGGATAAATTAGTTACATGACTGTTGTAATATGCTCCTTATCGTGATTTCTATACCCTTGTAATGCCTAGTACACTCCACACCATCTCCTTCATCAGAGTGGTTCAAGTTATAAGAACTAAATGAGGCCACTTATCCACTAAATGCTTCATTTTGATAAGGCCTATGATTTTGAAATTAGGAATAACTCTTTATTGGAATGGGATATTCCAATTGCTGCAATTGAATGACCTGATTAAGAATATGATATCCATATTCTAAACTAAGAATTATTTGAAAATATATTGTTTTAAAAAAGGATATTCCTGCATTGGAATAGGATATCTCAATTTTGGAAATTGAAATCAATTTTGGCTCATTGTTAAAGATTGATGATACTTTTAAATATAGAGTTAACTTAATGAAATTCAGTACCTCTATGATTTTAAAATATGTTTATAATTAAAAAATATTAAATATTACATATATGACACTTCATTTTGGCATACATATTCGATATCAAACATAAATGTTTTAATTGTCTCGGTGATAATTCATTAAGTCTCTCATCAATTCATCACATTATTTCTTTTATATATACACTAGTAATTGCTCGTCCTTGACGGCATAAAAATATAATTTGGCGTGTAAACTTACATAAAAAAGTGTAAAAATAATCTATAAAAATAAAAATCATTATGCAAAAGAGATTAAGATATAAAATTTTATTATTTATTACAAATATTATCGTAATTTTTAAAATATTAATTTAAAATCTTTTATATAAAAAGTATTCAAAAAATGTAGGAAAGACGAGAGAAAAAGAAAAATAATCATGACTATTTAGTAAATTCAATATTTGAAAATATCTCAAATTTAAAATTTTAAACTTCCTTATTATATAAATGACACATAGTATAAAAGTGTATGTTATATTTTTTAAAATAATAATTTAAAATGTTTTATATAAAAAGTATTCAAAAAATATAAGAAAAGTGAGAGAAAACAAAAAATAATCTTGACCATTTAACAAATTCAATAATTAAAAATATTTCAAATTCAAAATTTTAAACTTTCTTATTATATAAATGACATATAGTGTAAAAGTGTATGTATTTAAAATTTAAGTCTTTAAAATTTAAATTTTAAACACATTAAAATTAAAAATTTAATTTAAATGTTCATTTTTAATAAAATTATTAAAATTGTAAAACTTAAATATATATTTTTAAATAAAAAATGTAGTTGGCTTTTGTTTAATTCGTATCCATACATTATTTAATAATAATAAATAATAGGTGTGTTTGATTTGTTAAAAATCATTGAAAAATTTTAAAAATATTTGAAAATCTCTAAAAATTATTTACTTTTTATTTTACTACATGAATTACAAACTTACAAATGATCTCACTTTTTGATCACTTCAAATGCATATAAATAAGTAAAATATAATTTGTATAATTTTATAAAATATAATATATATACTTATTTGAATTTCAAAATTTAAATTAAAAAGGTTGTCTTTTATTATATAAATGTATAATAAGTGATGAAGTGACGAAATTTAGTGATAATTAGGACAAATATCCAATAAAAGGATGTGTTTTATTATCAATGTATAATAAGTAATGACGTAGCAAAGTGATGATTATGACAAATGTCAAAATGTGTTTTATTATATAGATTTGAATTTCAAATTTCAAATTCAAATGTTGTGTTTTATTATAAATATATATAATAAGTGATAATGTGATGAAGTGATAACTGGAACAAATGTCAAATCAAATGATGTGTTTTATTATATAGATATATATATATATTTACTTAAGTCGTGTTTGTTTGCCAAATTATTTACGGAGATTAAACTATTTTTAACCAAATTAAATTTAGTCCTATATTTAGTTTACAGTATTGAAACACCGGACTATACTATTTATTCCCTAAAATAGAGGATAAGTAATATCATAAAGTTTGTGGTATTACATATTCTTACCCCCAAAATTTTCTTCCCACTAAAATAAAAAAGTTCAAAGTTATTTTTTTACATCTCATTTCAAATCTTATATTTTATCTCATTATATATCTTATCAACCAAACACTAAAAAATAATTCCAAATAAAAAATTAATCATACGTCGTATCCCATAACCCATCATCCAGTCGCTTAAATCAAACTCAGCCTTACTGAAACGACGTGGTTTCAAGCCAAATCGAACCCCAAAGGTCCCATGCCTCTTTATGCTTCCCCCCAGTCAGCCTCCTCGATAAGCCTCTCCAAAATCCATCTCCCTCGGTCGAGCCCTAGAAACTCATCCTGGGTTCTCCTGCCGTCAACAACCATCTGCATCGACGACCATCTGCCGACTCCGCAGCGGCTGGAGAGGAACTGAGTCAATATCGGCAACACCTACTCGTGCGTTGGGGGGGGGGGAGAGGGAAAATGGGCAGAGGTCTGTCGTGGCGCCGTTTCTGACGAAGATGTACCAGTAGGTGGACGATCGAAGCACTGACGAGAAATCACTACTGGTTTCTCTAAGGATTTGCTGCGAAATTACCTCAAGCACAACAACTTTTCTAGCTTCGTTCGGCAGTTCAACACCTACGTTCGTCCCTCTCTCTCGATTTTTCCCTGTGTTATTCATTAATTTTTCACTGACTGATTTTTATCGATTTATACATGACCGATTTGTTTATTTTTTATTTTTTTAAGATATGTACATTTAAACGCATATATGTGTAATGTGTATGCGCTCATAAAATTCGACTGAAGTGTTATTCATCACAAAAGATTTGGCTGAATTTTTTCATGAATCTATATATGCCTCTGTGAATCTGATACAAGATTTGAAAATTTGGTTTTCTTTATATGTGTTGCTCTTTAAGATTTTTTAGCCGAAATAATATTGCTCTTTATTTATTAAAAAAAATACTATTCTTGAAAATTAACATACATAGATGGATAGTTTTTCATTTTTCACATTAAATATCAAATTTCTCCCTTATATTTAGATTTAGAATTTTTTTTCACTGGTAGTTTATTGTTTTGATTTTTTTTTTCCCAATCACAAGCACGAACTCGAGCCCGCTAGCAACTTAATGGAGCTACTTACAAGCCAAGCTTGAATATTCATTCCTTTTGGTGAAGCTGCAGCCCATCAAAAAACTTGAGCTCAAGTAAGTAAAGCTTGGCCCGGCTTGTTTCCACCTCCTGGTGGTAGGTATGAGGCAGACCACCTTTGAACAAAATTCCAGTGATGATTGGATTTGAACTGCACAAAAATGAAAGATAAGAAATTTCAATGAGTTTTCAGGGATTTAGTGTTGATACCAAATTTGATACAGAACACAAGATTAAATCAAAGAAGAGAAGAAAGAGAAAAAGCTAGAGAGAGAAGGTTTTGAGTTCTCACTGGGGTGAACTCACATGCAGATTTTCAGTAAATTTATCTGGTCCATGTGGTTTGTCAGCTATTGCACGGGTACAGTGGGTTTATGTGGTGCACATCCAAAGATTAGTTGCTGCATGCCCATCATCATTGTTATTAAAAAAAAAAAAAAAGGAAAAGAAAAAAGAAAGAAAAAAAATCAATGGGGCATTTTAACTGCATTGTGAGTGATGATGTTTGAAAAACATCAATGAGGCATTTTAACTGCATTGTGAGTGATGATGTTTGAACTTATTGTGAGGTGTAGACTTCGCTAGTGGTTGCAAAGAAAAACATATTATTTTAACTGCAGAATTCAATGAGGCATTTTAATTGCATTGTTGAGTGATAGTAGTTTGAACTGGTGATATTGTGAGGTGTAAGGTTCATAAGTGGTTGCAAATAGAAGTGTATATTGATGAACTTGTTTCTTGAGGTGTTAGCCTGTTGAAACTTCACTTAGGCGTCGCTTCTTATGTGGAGATGTAACATTTGAAGTTTTAAGGTTGTACTCTGTTATTGTGCTTGTTACTTTTTGAATACCTTATTGCCCTTATTTTTTTATTTTTTTATGCTTGCCCCAATTAGTTTGGGATTAATACTCTGTTGAGTTGAGTTGCCTTTTTTCTGAGCGAGTCTTTAAAGAAAACTTACGAAATGATTTTAAATTATGTGAGTGCTTAATCTGATATTATCCATGCTACTAGCAAATTCTTTATGTTTTTATATACCAAGTGATGCTCCTGTAGTTCAAGTTTCTCTTTGATCTTGAGTAGTTCCAACTAATAACAGCATCTACCTTGTGTTATAAATTTTTGAAAATATGTTGCATTTATGTGGGATACCAGGAAGTTCAAATTAAGAGACTTGCATCTAAAATATATATATATATATACACTAGTGGGAATTATTCAATTCATATGGACCAGACTATTTATACACCCCCCCCCCCCAACAAAAAAGGGACCAGAGTCTGAAATTTTATATCATTTTTGACCATCAAGATAACTTTCAGGTTAAACTCGAAAGTCTGACAGCTGTAGTTGGTGACATCAACGTGACTTGTCATGTGACAGGGTCTAGTGCTAAATGATGAGGTGGAGAGAGTGGATAAATTGATTGAACTTTTAGTGGCAAATAGTTCATGCTCCTTTTGCTGGATTTATTTATTTTTGTTGTTGAGAAAGTTTCTAATGTGTGAAGAGAAACTGTGTTCGTAGGAAAGTTAGAGCTTAGAAATCTATGCTAGATCACAAATAATTTTGCGACGTCTAATGCGTGGATTGTTATTTCAAATGGGTTAGCGTAGTTGCCATTCTGGACATCTCATATCAAACATGGATAAGAAAGGAGATGTTAATTGAATAACCAATGAAACTTGCTTTTTTTTTTTTTTGGGTTTTAGTGAATATCTATATTGAATTCTCTGCAAGTTTCAACTCTTATATGACTCTTCATCAAACTGTTGCTGCCTTTCCTCAAAGATGATGCTATAGGAAGTCACAAAGTAGTAGAGTCTAAAACACAAGGCATATATAATTATTTATTTTAGTCTCTTCTTTGGTCTACCTCCCATTTTGCTGCAGGGAATTTGGCTCAGTTCCCAAGAGTTGAACTCATGTTCCCTAGGAGCGTGGAATAGGGGATCAGGAGGTGCAAATCCTCTCCAGGACCCTAAGGTGTTTCCTTGAGCTCAATATACATGAGCGTTATTCTGTGAAATAACTTTAATTTCCACTGTGATGTAGGGCCCACATTTGATCCAGCACCTCATGAGAGCACCTTAGGGTCCTGTGTTGGATTTCCACCCCAGGACCCCTGGATCCTAGGAGCAGAGACATTAGCCGCTTCAGGCATAGAATTATAAAATACTGAAGTCCCTTTCTGTATCTGTCAAAATATGTCTCCCAGTTCCTGATAATTTTTCAACTTCTTTAACTTGCTAGTTTCTCTGTCTTGATCATATTACAGAAAAAAACTCAAGTTATTGTGTTTTTTTTCCCCTGATCCATGTTCCTGAATTCCTGATACTTTTTCAACTTCTTTAACTTGCTAGTTTCTGTGCCTTGATCATATTACAGAAAGAAGGCCTTCCTTTTCTGATCGATGGGAACTCCAGAGACCTCTCGGGAACCTTGCCCAGATCGTATCCTTGATGATGTTGGTGGTGCATTCGGCATGGGTGCTGTTGGAGGTGCGGCTTTCCACTTCTTGAAAGGCATCTATAATTCGCCAAAAGGTGAGCGCGTAATTGGAGGCTGTCAAGCTGTGCGCATGAATGCACCTCGTGTTGGTGGTAGTTTTGCCGTCTGGGGTGGTCTTTTCTCCACATTTGACTGCACGATGGTCTATGTCCGCCAGAAAGAGGATCCATGGAATTCAATTATTGCAGGTGCTGCCACTGGAGGTTTCCTTCAGATGCGCCAGGGCTTGGGTGCTGCTTCAAGATCCGCATTGTTTGGTGGGGTGTTACTTGCTTTGATTGAAGGAGCTGGGATCATGTTGAACAAAATGATGAGCGTGCCACAGAATTTTCCACCAATGGAAGAGCAAATACCCAGTATGCCTGGTGCGGCTGGAATTCCAATGGGACAATTGCCTTCGCAGGCTCCGGTAACCATTGGGAGCTTGGGAAATGAATCATCATCTTCTTCTTCATCATCATCGTCATCATGGTTTGGAGGGTTTTTTGGTGGCGGAAAGAAGCAGGAAACAGCTACAAGCGGTAATGAAAGTAAGACACAGGTCTTGGAGAGCTTTGATTCCCCAAGCCCACCAACATTTGAGTACAAGTGAGATTGGAGGCAGATGACTCTGCTGTTGTTGGCGGAAAATCCTCTCTTTTAACTAATCGATAAGGCTTTATTTTATGTTGGTGGTTTTAAACCTTTGAACATGATGATTTTAGAGCTCACTGTTGTTATTAGTATAGTCCCTTATTATTTCCCCATGCATGTAAGCAAAATTGGATCCATGTTCTGTGTTTTCTGTCCGGTTGCTGGAAAATACCAGCATTTTGAGCGTTCTGCTCAGGATTTGTGATCCTGATAGTTTTCTTTGTGCATGCTAGTTTATTTATTATTATTATTATTATTATTATTATTTTCATGCTGAATTGATGGTGGTTGTCTTTGGCATTTTGCTTTATGGGCACATTATCTCTGCACATCTGCAATAGTATGTTTGCAAGGAAAATTTACTGGATATCAACCTTGGTTTGGCGCTCAAAATAGTTTGAAACTTGTTTAATTGGTGTGATTGTGATTTAACACGAGTTAATAGGGGGTAAGTTTGAACCTTTGGGTTTGGATGGAAATTAATCTGGACGTCTGGGATGTATAATATTATGTAGTGGTATTGTATGTGCTCTATTTTGAGAGATGTTCCATCTCAGACTCGAAAATTATTAAAAAAAGAAAAATTATGATGTTCAGTCCTTCCCCTCACATCCCTCAAAACAGAAGTGGCCATCAAAGTTGGGTAGACGTGATGGCTACAAGTAGTCGAAACATAAAAATAGTCTTCCTAGATTTGTCTGTGTACCTTTCTAGGCATATAGGTATGGAAGGGAAGTCTCATTTTGTCGCTGTCAAAAGGAACGAAGGTGAAAATACCATGTAGTGTCTGACGACGTTTGATGAAAGGCCATTAATAATAAACTCTTTTTCCAAAACCAACAAATAAGAGTCTGCACGGCGTAGAATAAACCTTTGAGACATTCAATTCAAGAAAATGAAAGGTTCGATTCCTAGGGGTTGTTTGGTTGAAAAAAAGTTGAAGAAAAAGTACAGAGATGTGGCATAAAGTTGATAGGTGTTAAAATTTTATTGAAGGAAAGTACAAAAAGTAGTTAAAGTTTGGTGAATTTTAATATTTTTTGGTTGGCCAAACAGCCTCCTAATACATGTGACAATTATATACTTCTAATTACTTGAATATCCTCATTAGACTATTAATAAATATGAAGATCCACTAAACTTCATTTTGTTGCGAATTGGCTATATTTGCTTTGCACCATCATTAATGATAACAAAAAGCACAAGCGTGTCTGGTTTTGTTTCTTTTTTGCTTTTGCTATTGAATGCAAATGGGCTCTCCAGTCAATAAACTTGATTAATAAATACAGAGAGAGAGAGAGAGAGAGAGAGAGAGAAAGAGGCTTTAGGGGTTTGAAAAGAGTCCAGGGATTCTGGTAATTTTGATCAAACTAGTGCAATCCCACCATACGTATTTGGTTTGGTTGGGGGGTGGCTGAAAAGATGTTCTGGTTAAATTTTGTTTATTTATGCAATTGGCATCAGACATTATGGTTTCAATATGCAAGTTAAATTGTCCAGAATAGCAGAGCAGAACAGAGCAATTAGAAATTATTAGTGGTAGAATTATATATCATGTTTAAAAAAAAAATAAAAATTTGTTGCCAACACTCAACTTGGAGAAGATTGAGTATATATACACTTGACTAAAGTTAGAGGACAATGCAACCCTTCAAACACTCAACTAACTTTATTTATTTATTTTTATTTAAAGTTCAAAAGAAAATGAAATTAATTAATATATATACATATATATATATAGGTGGTTGTTCTTGCACGACTCTAAAGTCTTAGAAATTTCAGCATTATTCTAGATTAACACAGCACATTTCAAATTAGTATTGAGTCTGCATACACTTGATCCGGAATAAAGTTTTAACTTTAATAAAGATTAGAGTAGAAAACGAACAAATTTGGAGACAATCTCATCTCAAAGTCACCCACCTGAAAATGATGGATTATGACCCAAACCCATGAGCTTACGACTCTTGAGCTCGTTTGACGTTGGTCGTTTCCTTGGTTTTGAAATACGAATTTTATGAGCAGAAAAATGCAATTCATAAAGAATCAACGGTTGGTTCACCCACATGCACGTTAGTTATTATTTATGTGCCTATGAAGACGGGCTCGCGGTAAAGTTCTTTTATTAGCAGTCACGGTAAATTGCGAGTATACTTCCTGTACTTGAGTTTTGACGTTATTTTGATTTCTGGACTTTAAACCATGAACCCTTAAATCGTTCCATTTTGTTCTTCTTTTAGCCATTGTTAAACAATTTAATAGAAAATGATCTAAAGTACGTAACTGAAGTAAGATTATAAGTAAACTAGCAGAGTAATAAATAAATGAAATTTCTCTTAATAGTTATTTGGGGCCTAGTGTAAGATAACGTCGGGGAGTTCGGGTCATCTTACAAGCATTTCGACTAATCCTTGAAAGTTTTGAAATTAACGATCGGGTGAACTTATAATGGTCCTGAAAAGACTCAAACTAGTGATCACAGGGAGAAGAAATCCAAGATCTTTCTAGTTGAACTAACCCTCAGGATTGGAGAAAAAAAACTGCTACTAACTTTTTGATATTTTTTTTTTAGTAATCAAATTTACCAACTTAGAAGCGTAAAAATATCAAATTAGCAAAAAAAATTAAAAACCTAATTATTAAATAGTTAACTTTTTTTCCTCTGTTTGCGAAGGGAAAAAAAATTAACAAAAAAAAAAAAAATCAATTCAGCCTTAGGAAGAAGTTTCCGAGATATTTCATGGACTTACATTCATTCATTCCTCTCTTTCTTTCTGATCTATAAACGTGGGACTGATAAAGGCAAATTGTCCACTCTCTCATTTCTATTATTTATTCATAATTTATTATTAATTTGTTTTCATCAGCAAAGTCTTAACAACTGAGTTCTCTCGAATTCTTTGTAGAACTTTATACTTGTTGTAGCAAAAAAAAAATAAGGAAAGAAAATAGAATAACGAAAATTCTATACACATGAATCATCATTCAAATTTCAAATTTTGTCATGATTTAATTTTTGAAAAACAAAATATCATTTATAACATAAAAGTGCATAGTATAATGAATTATTTTATTATTATTTAAATATTTTTAAAAAAATAAAAAACCTGGGAGAGTTGCCACTAATTATATATAATAACTTATGGTTACAACTAAGAGGGCGTTTAGTATATAAAAAAGTACTCAAAATTTTCAATTGTCTTTAAAATAAAAATTAAATTTTTTTTTTAATATTTACCAACTTTTTGAAAAACAAAGTAAATGTTTCATAATAAAAAAATTAATAGCTTTATATTTTTTTGGGGTGATTTTTGGCATAACAAACGGCCCCTAAAATTTCATCCAAAGCAATCGTGCATTTAATTTGATTGTTTCATTTTATTTATTAATCTAAAAAAATATGTCATGGGAATATTAAAAGGCGTTCAAATTTTCAAACAAAGTTATCTCTTGCAAGGCAGACCAATTATATTAATGTAACAACAAGACTCTGACTGGTCAAGTCGACTACAAACCCTAGAAAAGTTTGAATAGTGAATTAATATACTATTATTATTATTATAAAAGGAAAAGAAAAGGGCCAAAAAAAGGGGGAAAGACACGATGAGGTCGGCCTCATAGCATTCACGAACCCTAGGCTTAGGTAGATTTTGATAACAATAAAAAAAACTAGCTTTTTTTTTTTTTTTGTGCCTAGGAAGAAAAAAAAATTAGATTTTTAATAGTTAACTTTTTAATTAAGATTTTTAATAGTTAACTTTTTAATTATTTATTAATTTAAAAATTTTTCCCTTCATAATTTAGAAGAAGTATAAAATATAAGGTAACATTTGGTTTACATTTTTATTTTTTATTTTTGTTTTTAATTTTTAATTTTATGTATTTTATGTTTTTAAATCCAAAAAAAAAGAAAAGAAAATGCATTTGATTTAACATTTTTTGTTTTTCGTGATTTGATTTGGGTTAAAAATGTTCAAAATGACTTTTTGTCATTTTGTATTTTATGTGTAAACTTATTTTCTGTTTTCTAAACCAGAGTTTGAAAACAGTGATTAAATACGTTTTGAATTATTTTTCTTATTTTTTAAAATATAAAATAAAAAATGAACTCAAAATAAATATATCAAATGACACCTAAAAGATTAAATTTGATCATTTTTAACTAATAACTAGTGGTTGTCAAATACAATCTTAGTCTCCCCACTTAAAGTGAGAGACTCGTGTCATGTTTTGCTATAAAATAGATTATTATTTTAATTTAAACTAATAATAATAATAATGATGTTGAAGAGGAGTCAGACGAAACGTTTGTTAACAAGTGTTTTACAATACCCATTAAGAATTAACGAAGATATGATATACAATAATATTTTTTTTATGTATAACCCTATTCAAGTACGAGATATTATTAAATAATGCATATATATATATATATATATATAACTATAATAATAATAAAAATTGATACGAATGATAATGATAATAATACTAATAATAATAAGTTATCCACATTTCTGTGTTCTAAATTTTATAAAGGATAAAAATAAATAAATAAAAAGGTTCTAGAACAAGATAAAATAATTAAAGCCACTTTTTTTTTTTTTTTTTTTATGAAGCCACTTGCCCTCACGGTGTGACGAAGGGCGCCGGAGCTAAAAAGTCTGGAACTCAAAGCCACTCGTTCCCCGGCTTCTTTACCGATAGCAGCTTGCATTCTGTCGCGAGATAAGCTTCTAGAACAGTGGACCCACCACCTCAATACAGCTTACACACTCTCAAAAACAAATTGTTCTCATCTCCAACGAATCCTACGCAACTAGAACAAAACTGTGGGACTCGTGTATCAAAAGTTTCTGTCATTTTTGCTTCTAGAATTTAGGCTTGGTTTGGGAAGTGAAATGGGTGATTTCTTTTAGTTAACTACTTTTTTTATTGAGAAAAGGAAAAAAAGAAAAAATAGTTTTTTAGTTAATTTTTTAGTTTTTATTAATTTGATATTTTTTTTAACTCTGAAGGTTAGCTCAGCTGGTAAGATATTAATTTGCTCTCCAGTGGTTATTAGTTCGAGTCTCTTTAGGACCACTGGAGGTTTACTTGATCCTTAATGTGCGTAAATTGACCCAAACACCCTAAGATGTTAAAAAAAAATTAATATTTTTACCTTTTAAAAGTTTAAAAGAAAATTAAAATGTAAGAAGGTAAATTTAGTTATTTTATAAATAAATAAATAAGTTAATTAGTCAATAAGTTATTTAGTTCTTATTTTTCAAATGAAACCTTAAAATAAAATAAAAAATTTCAAAAATTAAATAATTAAATTCTCAAATTTAATTTAATGACCCTCCCAAGTTTTCCACGCACGTGAGAGTTTTTGTCGCACCATTTGCTTACAAATAGTAAGTCGGGGCTGCGCCAAGTCAGTTTCTTCTGGAAAGTCAAATCTCTCGTCCACGTAAAACCAAACCAAAAGAAGACCATCTTTCTCCGTCACTTTCGGGGGCCTGACAGTAATAACTCACATTTCCAGTCCCATTTCTCACGAGTACATTCATAAATCCGATATAAGAGAGAGAGAGAGAGACCCAAGCACTCCACGGCTCGCTAGCCCTTGGTTTTCCCCGGAGGAAGACAAGAACAAACAAGCGAACTGCCCATCAAAAAAAAAAAAACTAAGTAACTGGATCGAAATGTCCAATTTACCATCGGGGTTCCCGAAATCCCAACTCTCTTTCCTTTGCTTCTTCCTCGCCCTCCTACCCTTCGAGGTAATTTCACAATCTCCGGCCTATACCGACGACCGAGCAACCTTGCTCAACCTAAAGCAGCAGTGGGGGAACCCATCCTTCATCGACCATTGGAACTCGTCCTCGTCGCCTTGCGATTGGCCGGAGATCCAGTGTACCAACGGCGTAGTCACCGGAATAACTCTTAGCGACAAAAACATAGCAAAGGTGATCCCGCCGGCGATATGCGACCTCAAGAATCTCACTTGGCTCAACCTCTCCTACAATTACATCCCCGGAAGTTTCCCTACGGTTCTGTACAATTGCTCCGGTCTCCAGCATCTAGACCTCTCTCAGAACTACTTCGTCGGCGCAATTCCGGCCGACATATACCGGATGTCATCTCTCCAGTACATTGATCTCGGTGCGAACAACTTCACCGGCGACATCCCGCCTACGGTCGGAAAGTTGCCGCAGCTGCGGTCCCTGCGCCTCCACCAAAACTTGTTCAACGGCACATTTCCGGCTGAAATTGGAGACCTGTCGAATTTAGAGGACCTCCAAATGCCTTTCAACGGGTTTTTACCGGCGGAGATTCCGCCAGAGTTTGGGAAGTTGAAGAAGTTGAAGTTTCTGTGGATGACTAACACCAACTTGATTGGCCAAATTCCAGAGAGTTTCGCGAATTTGCCGAGTCTTGAACACTTGGATCTGTCTGGGAACAATTTAAACGGTCCAATTCCTCGAGGACTGTTCCAGTTGAAGAATTTGAAGTTTGTTTACTTGTACAAAAATCAATTCTCCGGCGAAATTCCAACTCCGATTGAGTCCTCGAATTTGACCGAATTCGACTTGTCGATGAACAATTTGACGGGATCAATCCCGGAGGATATTGGGAAGCTCCAGCAGTTGGAGGTCTTGAATTTGTTCACTAACAAATTGGCCGGCCAAGTACCTCCGACCATCGGCCTCATTCCGACGCTGAAGAATTTTAGCATATTCCGCAACAGTTTGAATGGTACTCTTCCGCCAGAATTAGGCCTCCATTCCAAGCTGCTAGCTTTGGAGGTTTCCGAGAACCAGTTCACCGGAAATTTGCCGGAAAATTTATGCTCAGGCGGGGCTTTGCTCGGCGTGGTTGTTTTCTCCAACAATTTCTCCGGAGAAGTCCCTAAATCGCTGGGAAGCTGTGATAGTTTACGCACAGTTCAGCTCTACAGCAACAACTTTTCCGGGGAGATTCCCTTAGGCTTGTGGACACTATCCAACTTGTCAACGTTGATGCTAAGTGGGAACTCGTTTTCCGGCCAGCTTCCAAGTATATTAGCCCCCAATTTGACGCGGTTGGAGCTCAGCAACAACAAATTTTCTGGTCCGATTCCTGCGGGAATCTCTTCCTGGACGAGTCTGGTGGTGATCAAGGCTAGCAACAACCTGTTTTCGGGTGAAATTCCATTGGAGGTGACCAATCTTCCACAGCTCATCACTCTGATGCTTGAAGGTAATTCACTTTCCGGAGAATTGCCATCGAAAATACTGTCATGGCGGTCTCTAAACACCCTGAATCTTGCTAGGAACGAGCTCCAGGGACAAATTCCGGCAGTGATCGGCTCTTTGCCTGATCTTCTCGACCTAGACTTGTCCGCAAACAAACTCTCCGGTCAAATCCCACCTGAATTAGGCAATTTGAGGCTAACAACCTTGAATTTGTCCTCCAATAAACTCACCGGAAAAATCCCGGCCCAATTTGATAACTTGGCCTACGAAACTAGTTTTCTAAACAATCCCAATCTGTGTTCCACCACAAAAATTCCAAACCTTCCCAATTGTTTTTCCAGAACCCGCGAACCAAACAGATTGTCCCCCGCGGTTCTGGCTGTCATTCTAGTTCTCGCAGTGATTCTCTTCCTGGTTACTGTTTTACTGACCTTCCTCATGATCAAAGACTACAAGAGGAAGAAGCTCAAACGCGAGCTCGCAGGGTGGAGACTGACCTCGTTTCAGAGGTTGGATTTCACCAAGGCAATCATTTTATCAAGCTTGACTGAAGATAATTTGATCGGAAGTGGAGGATCAGGGCAGATATATCGAATCACTATCAGCCGTATGGGCGATTCTGTTGCGGTCAAGAGGATTTGGAGCAGCAGAAAACTAGACAGAAAGCTAGAGAAAGAGTTCTTGGCGGAAGTTGAGATTCTCGGCACCATCAGGCACTCCAACATAGTGAAGCTGCTCTGTTGCATTTCAAGTGAAGATTCGAAGCTGCTGGTGTACGAGTTCATGGAGAATCAGAGTCTTGATAGGTGGGTACACCGGAAGAAGAGGTGGGACTCGTCCCTGAGTCAACAACCCATGTTGGATTGGCCTAAAAGGCTGCAAATCGCCATCGGAGCTGCGCAGGGACTGTGTTACATGCACCATGACTGCTCTCCTCCTATAATTCACAGAGACGTGAAGTCCAGCAACGTCTTGCTGGACACCGAATTCATGGCCAAAATAGCTGATTTTGGACTGGCGAAAATCTTAACCAAGAAAGACGAGCCAAACACCATGTCTTCTGTTGCTGGTTCATTCGGTTACATGGCTCCAGGTAAGAAAACCCTTCTGATCTTCATCTTCAATTCCCTCACAGTTGATCCGAAAGTCAACACTCTCCATCATTACCATAAAACTTGCTTAACAAAAATGTTGCTTTGTTTACAGAGTGTGCTTACACGACAAAAGTGAACGAGAAGATTGACGTCTACAGTTTTGGAGTTGTACTCCTAGAACTGGTGACCGGCAGAGAGGCCAGTGAAGGAGATCAACACACAAGCCTAGCAGAATGGGCGTGGCGGCACCATGGAGAAGGAAACTCCATTGCCGATTGCTTAGATGAGGAGGTCAAGAAACCGTGTTACCTGGAAGAAATGAGCTGTGTCTTCAAACTGGGGCTGGTATGCACGAGTACGTTGCCTTCTACTAGGCCCACAATGAAGGAGGTTGTGCAGATTCTTCGCCGCTATGCTTCTGTTGAGGAGGGTTGCGAGGGAAAGAAGGCAGGGAGTGAGTACGATGTTGCTCCCCTGCTTGGCAGTGGCAAGTACCTTTCCAGCTACAAAAAGAGTAAAAAAGCATCGGACGGAGATGGCGATGAAAGTTTAGCTACGAGTGTGTGAGCAGGTTCCAAATTTCCAATGATCACCCAAGGAGAAAAAGGAGAGACCACCATAACTCTCAATATTCTCAATCACGATCACAAAGTTTTGGATTTCAAAATTTTTAGCCTCATCACTGGCTTCTACGCCGGTTCAGAACTTTCTTCATTCCGGGATTCTCAGGCACTGCAACGGTCGGCAAAATACTTTTTTTTGGGGGGGGGGGGGGGAATAAATATATAATGATGCTGAGTATCATGTTTTGACGGTTGTGAGAATGAGACAAGAGTGATGAATGTATGAAAATAATTATGTTTAAGATTTATGGAGAATGGGTTTTGAGGGGTGGGAGATTTATATCTCTGGTCAAGTATAATAAATGGTAAAATGGAATAATACGAGTAAACTTGGGCCAGCCTTCTGGACCCAAAATACAATAAAAGTTAGTAGGACGGGTCTCCTTAACTAGATGAACTGTATCTAATTCTTGAGTGTGAGTTCGACTCCTCGCCGCTACGTAAATCCGCGATTTACTACTGTACATGTTGAGGGATCGGTACGTATGGCACAAACCAAAAGAGATTCACTCTCTAGAGGTTTGGCCTAGTGAGTGAATCTCTCGAGGTTAAATTTTTTTTTAATATTACTTTATATAGAAAATGAAGTGTTCTAGCAAGCATATAAAAATTTAGTAATGCGGTATACAATCAAAATTGTTAACCAAAAAAATTTAACAAAATAATATGGCGGATTTTTGAATCTATCATATTGAAAAATTAAACCTATTAATTAAAATGTTCTTGTACTGCATAAATGTTATTTTCACATCATTTTAATAATATATTATGATTAAAAACTTCTTGTAGAATATAATTTTTATAAAACTTATGATAATTTTGTAAATGTTTCATTAGTGCTCATTCTTCTTTATATATATATAAAGTATTTCCTATCAAATCAAATCATGAGAATTGCTTAAAAATAAATGATATAAAGAGTATAGAATTCTATTTTTTACTCTCCAAAAGTTTAATTAAACAAAAGAATAAACTATTAATGCTTGTTCTACCCATACTCAATCCAATCAAAACTAACGTGATAGTGAACATGGCTGTATGATTTTAAGCATAATAGCGGAGATGTAGCACGATATTTACAAAAGATTTTAGATTTACTTTGGTGAGAAGACCCACATTACTCTTAATTTATTATTTTTCATCTTACATGAAAATTTCACCAAAGTTTAATTTAATTTTATTTTTAATTTTTAGCCATGTTATTCACATTCATCAAAACAATTTTTAGAGGAAAAAAAAAAAAACTTCCAAATAAGAAAACTCACAACAGATAAAAAAAATTATTTTTTTCACTTATATGTGAATTTTTATATTTTTAAGTATTTTTTTTTTCAAATGTGACTAAACCACCTAATAGTAATATATATAGTAAATACACATGTATATATAATAATAATAATAATAATAATAATAATAAATTCAATATATAAATCATTAGAATTCTTAAGTATTTATGATTTTTATAGAGATATTTTTGGTAAAAGAATATTTATTAAATATGGGATTTTTTTTAGATGTTTATGATTTTTATAAAAATATTTTTGTCCAAAACATATTTTTCAAGTATTCATACTTTTATATAGGAGTAATAGTGATATATATAGTGTGTATATATATGTACACATACAATATAATATATAATAGTAAAAAAAATTCAATGTATTAAATCATTAGAATTTTTTAAGCATTTATGATTTTTATAAAGATATTTTTGGCAAAAATATATGCATTAAATTATGGAATTTTTTAGGTATTTTATGATTTTTATAGAAAGATTTTTATCCAAAAAATAATTCTCAAGTGTATACACTTTCATGTAGTAAGATAAGATAAAATAAGGTAGTAAGATATGTATATGGATATATATGTATATATATAACATAATATAATATATAAGTTTTGGTAGAAAAAATATATATTAAATCATGAAATTTTTTAGGTATTATAATTTTTAAGTTACGAGGATATTTTTGATTAAAAAAAAATATGCATCAGATTATGGAGTTTTTAGGTATTTATAATTTTTATGAGAATATTGTCCAAAAAATACTTTTTATGTATTTATTTTTTTATATAGTAGTAGTAATAGTAGTATATATGTGTGTATAATATTTAAGAGATAAGAGTTCAAGTTAAGAGAAGCGCACTTTAGGACAGTTCTCTTAAGAGTGATAAATACATAATACCTTCAATTGTATCGAGTAGAAAGAAAGATTGCCAGTCGAACTATTGCTCTCCAGGGTCGCAAAAACTCTCAAATTAAGTTGCAAATCATCTCATAAGACTCGTAAAAAGAGTAAATATATATAAGTAAACTTATGTTAGTGACCTAAGTATAAACTTTTGCAGAAACTTGAACTTACAATTTTTTTTTTTTATTTTTATAATTGAGGAGTACGTGTGCTTCAACGCCGTTAAACTACTAATCAAGCTTTTTTAATTCTTAATTTATGAAAATAAATGTTAAATGAAATATTAAAGTACAAATATTGACATTGACAGAGAATGTTTTAAATTTTAATTTCTATACTAGATAAAAGAAAAATTTTATGATTTTTTTGGTAAAATGGACGATGTTATTTGAGTCTCATCTAACTCTTAATGCTTAAACTTAATTTGCTCACAAAATTATTTAAATTTGACTTGAAATATAAAAGAATTTAATTTTAATTTTAGTTATTAAATTAAATTAAGATTTAATTAAAGTTTTTTATTACTCGAAAAATAAACCAACATGAACTACTTTTCGTTCTAAACTTGTTAAGATTTTATAACAAGCTCCATTTACGCTCCATCTAGGCCGGTTGGGAAGTTAAACTTTTTTAGTAATTTTTTTTTTTAAATTAGTATATAAAATTTTTTATGTTTGGTAAAATAAGAAAAATTTTTTAATAGTTTTTTTATAATTTTTAGGTATTTGATAAAATAAATAGAAATTTTTAATACTTTTTAGATATTTGATAACAATTTTGATAAATTTTGAATTGAGTTAAATGATTATATTTCTCACTAACGTATTAAAAATTAGGGGCTCATTTGGTTTAATTTTTTTATTTTTTGTTTTATGTTTTTGTTTTCTATTTTCTGTTTTGAATTCATTTTTCATTTTACGCTTTTAAAAATAAGAAAAAAATTCAAAACGTATTTGGTCATTGCATTTTCAAAATTTGTTTTAAAAAACAGAAAATGAATTTACACATAAAATAAAAAATGGTAAAAAGTCGTTTTGAGTATTTTTAATTCAAAATAAGAAAAATTTCAAAATAATAAAAATAGAGTATTTTCTGTTCCTTTATTTTGATATTTTTAAAACATGAAACGAAAACAGAAAATAGAAAAGTAAATCAAATGTCACCTAATATTTTGATAAACTGTCAACTTACCAAAATTAGGGTGTGTTTAGAGTTGTATAAAATTGTATAAAATACTATAAAATTGTAAAAATAAATATTTCGTAATTCGTGTAATGAGTGAAAAATTTAAATTTTACTATCTCGTAATTTATGTTTATAGGGATTTGTAAGATTTTATTTTATTTTGTTGGAGATCAGCCAACGGAGCCTTATTAATTATTTTTGATATTCTACCGAACACCGAAAATATCAGTGAGGCGGTGGGCAGCTGCCCCCTTTCTTTAGCCCCTGTTTCGGGCAAAATTGGTGTAAAAAAAATTGATTTTTTTGATATTTTTATCTTTGTGTGGTGCTTTTGGGAAAAATTATATATTTAGTAAAAATTAAAATAATTGAAGGAAATTAGAGAATATTTAGAAAAAAAAATAATCCAATTAACATGTTTGGTAAAATTTAATGAAAAAATTAAAAAATTTTAATAAAAATTAATGGCAGTCAAACTGGCGCTTCGTTCTGCAAAGAAGCAAAAGGCCATTAAACACATGTCTCTCTGTATACTCGTTGTTGCTCCCGTCTTCTCACTTCTCATTCCTTTCTCTCTAATATTTTCTCAGATTTTGGCTGTTTGTCTTTTTGTTCTTTCTTTGCTGGGCTTTCATCGAAACCAGAGATAGACCAAAATGGGAATTCCAATGGCGATGAGGGACGCGTGGGTAAATCGAAGGAGTTCACCGGTGATTGCCTCACCCGCTGAGGATCAGAAGATTTTGAACGCTCAGCGTTGCACTGAAGGTTTGGTTCTGCCTTGACTCATTTCTGCAATCTAATTTAAGTTAATTAGGAGTTGTTTGGAGTAAGAAAAAGTGAGATAAATTATAATTTAGAGAAAGTTCGTAATACGTGCAGTGCGAAGAAAAATTGATGTGATATAAAATTAACAGAGATTTATAGAGTTTTTTTTTAAGAAATTCAGCAAACCAAACGATTCCTTATAAAAATCGATTTAAAGCCAAAACCAAAAACTAAAATTAAAAAAAAAAAAGAAAAAATCTGCGTTTATGTTTTCAATTAGGACGCAAGTATGCTATAATTTGTACTGATTTGATATGGCATGGGTATTTCTGCTATTCGCAGAGGGCGTTCGCGCAGGATTCAAGGCAGCTTCGATTGCCTGCGTTGCCAGCGCAGTGCCTACCGTATGTGATCTTTGTTACTACCGTCTTCATTCATTACATATACAATTCTCTCTCTCTCTCTCTCTATATATATATATATATATATTTGTTTATTGGAGGTAATTGCTTTTATTCCCCTGCACTGAACTTGAAAAACCTAAATCCAAGTCAAAAACTTTTGTAAACAAAGATAATGGTTTTTGGCTCTTATTAATTAAAAAACAAAATGCATTTATACCTCTGATTCAATTGGACTTTGAATGAATTTTTTTGTGCTTCCACTTGAAAATTTAACATAGATCATGACTTCACTTTAGTCTTTTAATCTCGAGTGCAGGGGTATCAATGTAGGCTTTTGAACTTTGAAGTTATACGGATGTTTGTGATTTTGGCATTTAGTAAAGGGTATAAAAGTAATTAACTTTTAGTTTTTTTAATGTTATAATAGAATTATGTTAAATGTTGTTATCAATGAACCAAAGAATAAGTATTAAATACATGTTGAATCATTCTTATATATAATTGTAATTGGTCCAAAACTAGCTCTTTCTCTGCTCATCTAGAGAAAAGGTTTTTCATAAATTCTTTTGGCCGTAGTATGGTTCTAGATTAGGTTGCTTAAAACTTAAAACGTCCTCAATGCCGGATATTGAGATTGCATCGCCTAATATCAAAGCTAGTTGCTTTTACTAACTCTGTGAGTCAGTTTGGATAGCAGTGACTTTAATGGTCAACTGAAATAGGAGAAAACCTTGATTGGCACCTGCTTCAGGATTAGAAGATGGCCAATAATAGTTGGTTTTTTTGTTGCTCTAGGTTGTCCTAGGACCATTTTATCCCTTGCGATTCATTGCCGGAGATGGCTGGAATTGTTTAACAACGTATGACAGGAAAGACTTGAAGTGTTACATTTTTCAAGTGTGGAAGCCACAAGGATTGGTGCATTCAGTTGATGACAGCTTAGTTTCACCGTGCTTTTTCTTTTTATTTTCTTCCCTCATAAAAGAATATTTTCTCCGTTTGGATGTGTTTGCACATGTCAGCTTCATAATAATTCAAAAGGGTGATATAAAATATCAAAATTTTAAATTTTTAGCATAATTGGGAATGTTGGTTCCTTATTAATTGTACTTGATTCTTGTAAAGCACAGAAGCTACCTGCCTTGTCTCCAACAGATTTTGAACCATGGAGCATGGGCCATGGACTGCCTGCCTTGAATTGAATAAGTTGTTTTTCCACTCATGAAAATGAAGCTGTCAACCATGTAAACCTGGCCTTCACCCTAAATTTCACGGCACCGTGCCTTGTAATGTTCTTTTGCTCAACCTCTTTTTATTGACTTGTCCATTGACATTAAAATTAGCATGATGTGTATGTTAAATTGTGACCTTAATGCATATTTTGGAAAACTGACTTGGGAAATTGGAAAGTGAAGATAGAACATTTTAGAAGATGTGTTAATTTTTGAGGAAAATGCTGCTGGTTGACAGAAGGTAATCCTAGTTTTGCTGCTGATTTGAAGGAACAATTATGGAAGTAGACCTTCCAATTGTGGTTTAATCGTTTATGGCAGAAATTAATTTTATTTTCTGAAGTTTCAGTTGCATATCTTTAACAATTAGAAGCTCCTACAAAAACCTAGACCCCTGGTAAATGTAAGTTGTTTGATATTTGATGTTAGTATATTTCAAAGGGCATAAAGAATAGTAAATTCTTCTATGTTTTTTGGTCCCACTGGTAGAAAAATTTATGAATGGCATTGGTAAGTGTGTAAGGATAGGTGCCACAACTGACTGCTGTATATGGCATGTGTTTTGTGGATGGCCTAGATAACACACATTGTCTTCCTTTTGGTACATGAGTGGGAGTACTCTATATTTCTTCTAATATTCTTTGTCCAACTTGCATATGGGCAGTTGACTGCTGTTCGGGTGATTCCTTGGGCAAAGGCAAACCTCAACCATACTGCTCAGGCACTCATCATATCTGCTGGTATGATTTCTTCTTCTTATTATTATATCAGCATCATTACTCTAGATTTCAATGTAGAATCGTTTGTTCACTCTTTCCTCATCTGATTGCAATTAGAGTAAGGCAACATGAACCCGTTTCATCATTTTGGCTCAGTTAAGTCAGTTTTTTTGTGTGCTATGATTTTATCGGAGGTAAGGAGATCGAGATCTAATCTTATTAGTTATTGATTCCAAATTGATTGCTAAAGTTCTAGCCCTCTCGAGCCTTAGGCTAGTTAGAGTTTGTTCCCATCCTGGTAATTCAATGCATGGTATTGAAATATTTGATTGTAATTCAAATTAGACATTCAAAGAGACCAGAGGCAAAGCCCATCCCTGGGCCTCGGCTATATTGGTTCAACTTACAGTCGGGAGTTCTCAATTAGCTGTTTGCTTAATTGTTTTTTTCTAGTCCTGATTCAGCAATTCTTCATGTAGTTAGAATGGCCATATGTTCTGAGATTCTATCTATCTTTATCGATCGACATCTATAGCTGCATGGATCAATCTATAATTGTTCATGCTGTGACACGACACAAATCTTACATATCCTGCCCTTACACTTTGTTTGGAATTATAGATTCGATGGAATTTGATTTCATTTGATAAGAATTTTAATCAATTCTTATGTTTGGAACTAATATAAAACTTTTTGAGTTGGATTTGATTTTTTTTTATAACTTAAATTTTGGGATTTTTATAGAATTTGAAATTCAATTCAAAACAATAAGATTTGATGAAAATTTATTATTTTCTTAAACAATCTAAATAAGTAGACAAATTTATCCTTTTGTATGATATTTATTACATTTTTTACTTCCTATTTAGACGGTCAAACTTGGTATTTCACTTAAAGCAAATCAATTCCATTCTTAAATTTAAAATGTGTTCCAAACACATTTACCAAATCAAATCAAATTAATTTTTTATTTTAAAATGAAGTCAATTCTAATAATAGAATGCTTTCAAACGGAGTGTTACAAAGTGGTAGACTTTTGCAGAAACTATATATATAATCTAGTGGGCTCACTGTAAAACTACTACTCCCCTACCCGAAAAAGGAAGCGGTCAAATTATAACTGCTGATGAGCTTTCTTTTTTTTTTTTTTTTTCATGTGGTTCAAAACTCGTAATTATATGCTATTATGAGTAAACAAAAAGGAATGCTTTATTTGTTCTTTGTTTGGTGTTCGAATTTGCATTAATCTATTTGCCCAGAGTTTGGAAAACCTACTAACGCAAAGCTTTGCTTTGTTTTGTTGACGAACAGTTTCCGTTGCTGCATTCTTCATCACCGTTGACAAGACTGTCTTGGAATGTGCAAGGAGGAATGCAAAGTACGATATATCAGCATGAGACACTCTGGATATGATACAACCAAGTCCTTGTCCAATCACCCTGTTTGGAATAGTAAATTCCATGGGATTTGATATCGTTTGATGAAAATTTTTATTAATTTTTATGTTTAGAATTAAAATAAAATTTTATGATTTATTTTTAGTTTCATTTCATAACTTAAATTACTATTTTTATATAATTTGAAATTCAATCCAAAATAATAAAATTTGATGAGAATTTATGTTTTCAAGTCGTTTAAGTAAGTGGATAAACTTATTCTCATATCTGCGTTTGGTTTGTTAGAAAACTCTTAAAAATTTTAAAAATTTCTGAAACTCTTTAAAAATTATTCATTTTTCATCTCACTGTAAAAATTATAAACTTACAATTTATCTCTCTTTCACTTTAAACACACTTAATATTTATTTTTTTTTTGTTTTTTATTAACGCGGTCAAATTTAGTATATTTAAAAATCAAATTAATTCAATTCTTTAACTTAAAATGTGTTCTATATATAAAATTTTATTTATTAAATTAAATTAAATTAAATCAAATCAAAGTTTTTTATTTTAAAGTCAAATTAAATTAAAGATAGGATGTTTTCGAATAGAGTGTACCTGTTTTCATGCTTTTATTTTTATATTATATTTTTTTTTTTTGGTGATCCGAAATTTAGAGTAGGCAAATTTTACTGGAACCATCTTACCTTGCCAAACCGGGGCGAGTGGCCAGTCTCATGGCATCGCCTGATACATTGCGAATTTGATCTTAACGCGATTTGAATTCACAACATCTGAGTTTACGGTTGATTTGTTACGTGCCCTTCTTGTCCAGTAGCGTATTCCGCAGCGGCACCATGTTCTTATTTTACTCCTTTTGTGCTACTCTGCCTGTAGTGTGTTGTAATGCACTCAGAGCACTGAGACAGATTGTTCTCATCTTTGGCACAACGATTTTTACAAGTTGTGGTCATTTTTTTCCCCCAACGGCTAGAGTTAAAGACTATGATTTTGCGTTGGCATACATGTTTGAATAGGTGGATGCTGAAAATTCCTTGCCACAAAATTTTAAAGAAGAAAAGAAAGACAAGAATTTTCTTGCATATTTTTTTTATCCGAATAACGTAGGAATGATATTTGTATAATAAAACGACATTTTAGCCTTTTTCTCTCAATCGAAATAAAAATTGTTGTAATTTTGTGCGCCATATTTGGTACAAAATATCACTAATTGCACACCTAGGTTCCGTTTAAGTAATTAAAAAAATTTAAATATATTAATTTGAAATTAAATTGTATTACAATATATATACAAGAGTTAAATTATATAATAATACATGAAAAATTTTAACGATTATTATTAAATTTTTAATATCACTACTTTCTCAAATGATAGACTTACTATTATAAAAAATTTCAAATAACTAACTTGTTATAATAAATTTAAATTCACAATAATACATTGAGATTAAATTACTCAAATTTATAATAAAATTTCTATTAAAGTTAACAAAATTGTACAATTCTCGTTAACTAATTAGCATCAAAATCCTTAGTATAAATTGCCTTGGAGGAAACACTTCAGGCATTTGAGGGGGTCGCGCAACTTAAGGCTGTGTTTGGTCTAACAATTTTTCACTTGTTTTTCTACGTGAAAAATATTTTTAATTTAAAAATGATTGTTCAAAAAATATAATTAACCAAAAAATAACAAAATGTAAGGGTAACAAAAATAGTATTCTTAACATAAAATGTTCTCCAAACCAAACCAAGCGCCCATAGATAATTGACATTTTCAACCAATTCTGAGAAGAAAATACTTACCATCTACTTGGGTCAACATCAAATGCTAGCAGTAAACAACACAATTAACTCAAATATCAATATATTGACAGCAGCACTTAAAAGGTCCCCCCCCCCCCCCCCCCCCCCAAAAAAAAAAGTCCACAATTCATTACATTCCAATCAAAATCAACATACACTCTTCCACAGGGTTATAATAAACTAGCTCCATATAAGGGTCCATAATTCATTTTCCAAGCAGCAACCAGCACAAGTTTCCACTACTTCCAAATATGTAAATATGATTCCAACTTCCAGTAGACAAAAAAAGATGCAAGCTAGCAGTAAAGACGGGAAAGTGTTGAAAGTTTAATTTAAACCCCCAAAAAAAAAAAAAAGAGAAGAGAAAAAGGAATATTAGAAAGAACTAGAGACCCTGCTCAATCAGATAATCACCCAGCCTTTCCACGATCATGTTGCACTGAGTAGGACTCATAGGTTCGTCATATATTCCAATTATTAAAGCTTGGCTGGTCTTTTTGACAGTAACTCCGCCAGGGCCCTGAGCGAAGAAGAAGAAGAAGAAGAAGAAGAAGAAAGAGTCAAATGAATAAAAAATGCAAATAATACCATCAATTTAATAAACTACACACCGATATTTAAAGGAAAGATTGTCCCAACGATACCAGTAGTCTTTTCCAAGAGCCAGCTTCGAACCTTGGCTAACATTTTAAATTAACAAATTTCTACATTGAAACACTATTTACAAGGTAAATCAAGCCATTTAAAGGCTTGCCCTGATTTGATTCCCATATATAACAGCTCCTAGATAGTAAGAAGTATAATTGCAAATAAATAACTTTTAAATTGAACAATTCCCCCCCCCCCCTTTTTTTTTGACAAGTAAATTGAACAACTCAAAATGATGAAACGATGAGTAATGCATTACCTTCTTTCCTCTGATAACAGCCCCTGCATCTCCTTGGATCACCATATATTTTGTCCCACCAAGGTATAAGCCAGTAGGTGCAAGCGTTCCAGGTTCGGCAAAATCATTCATGATAGCAGTTATTTCTTCAGGCTTGAACTGCAAATGCAACCAAACAACTAATGTAAATTCTGCCCAACGTAATTGAACAGCCAAGTCCATGGTCTATTGAATATATAGTCATATTCATGCATCCTGTATGCAGTGAGTGGATGGACGAATTAATTATCCACCCTTGCACCAATTTGATCATTGAAACAAGCCTGACATGCAAAATCAACGTGACATTCATTTAATCAGAACAATTATGTGTTACAAAACAAGTACACACGCAGAAGCAGAATAGGAACAGAACGTTAAAAAGATCATGCACTCATTGTAACTTGCCATAAAATCAAGAACACCATTTCATTTTCCAAAACAAATTTTACGAGATTGTCAAATGTTTGGTAGGAAAACGCAATTGCATAGGTAATCTACAATTTTCTGATTCTAGATCCCAAACTAATAAAAACTTTACTCGCCTAAATCAGCTTGAAAAGATTGAAAGCACTGATACACTGCCATAGCTTATAATCTGACACTTACAAAACAATCGGGAACACAATGAACCTCCATGATATCTCTTGCTATCATGACCTAAGTCTATCATGACCTAAGTAACCTAATTTGGCGGACATGGGGATCAAATCAAGCACTGGTTCTCGGATTCGCGGATCAAAGGCAAAAAACCAGCTCAAATCCTTCAACCACTCCTCGTTTTAAATTTAATATGAAATAACTTCCAAAAAAAACTACTCCTAATTAAATAATTTCATATTCACTTTTTTAACCATCATATCATTTTATTTTTATAACTTAGATTTTACAAATAAAATTATAATCACATTCATCGCGTGTGCACCCCCTCTAGTTATACATAAAGGCAACCCAAGTACCAAAATCAAATGCGTATATCATAAGAAATCTGTAGAGCTCACAAATCTATTGTTTGGTTTGCCAAAAAGTGGTCCAAACCATTCATATATCCCATGTTACTTTATATATATATAACCATCATACGATGATCCAAACTCTTTATATATCACATGTCTGTGATATCCACGGTGGGATAATAATTTATTGCCCCTGATCCAATATCAACAATATATATATATATATATATATATATATATAAATCGAGATATAAGTAGTCCACCACTGAAATTTCCGGCATACCACTGATTCCACACATCCAATCCAATTTCCATATCGCCAAACAAACACAAAATAAATTGAATAATTTCCAATACAAAACCAGATCGAAATTAGCAACATCAATTCAACAATCACTAGGGCTGCATAACAATTGAAAATCTCATCATTTCCGCTGAAACAAGCGAAACAAATACATCCCAGTCAGATCAAGCAAAATACCAACTGATTACAGTATTAAATCCCATGAAAGAATCTAAAAATTAGTTTACCTGAGGGAAGGAGGCGCTTTGGGCCCAGACGCTGCCGTCCTGGCCGATGATGGCGGCGGCGGAGAGGTTGTTGCCTTCGATTTCGCACATCAAGTGCTCATCGACATAGGTTTGCCACGACATCTTCGCTGTATTTACGATTCCGACACAATTCTTCTTCTTCTATTTGATAATGGGTTTGGGAATTTGAAATTATGTGACTTGAAAGAGTGGAGTGAGAGCTCAACCGTGAAAATAAGAGAAAAGGTTGGGAATTTCAGTGTGGCGTGCCGTGTGGGTCCCACTAGACGCGCCTTTTTTTTTTTCCTGGGTCTCACTTATTGGACTTAGGGGCTGCAGTTGACCAAAATAACGTCGTTTTGACCTTTTTCTCTTTAAAACGACGTTGTTTCGCTTAAATTTTCATATTTGCATATATTAATTCATATTCAAATATAACATATTCTAATACATCAGTTCATTTTCGAATATGGAGACTTAAGTGGAACGGCATTATTTTGAAGAGAAACACGCCGAAACGACGTCGTTTTGGATTGACTGCTGCGGCTGCCCCCCTCTCGTTCACTGATTGGCGATTTCATTTTATTTTATCTTTTAAGGATATCTCCCATATCTGAATTTGTAAGAGCTAATTTTTTTTTTTTTTTAATAGAAAAATTTACACCTTCTATACTTAAGCTCCAAATCACTTATATCCCATATACTTAAAAAATGTGCACTAATACTCTTATACTATTCAGAAAAGTGACAAACCCAATGCCATAGCGTTAAGTGATAAAAAATTGAAAATGCTCTTTCTATATTTGAAACCCTTATCAGTGGTACTCCCCCAAACTTGAAAAGCTTTTAATTCTCCATTCGAACTCCCCAAAATAAAAAATCTAAGGTTTTTTTGTTTTCACAAAATCGAGCGATCAGTTGGTGTGCAAAAACCAGTCAATAGCTATTGTTGGAGAAAAGTGCAAAATCAATCAGTAGCCGAAGATCACAGTGCAAAAACCTTAAAGATCGTTGCCACCATTGTTCCTTGGCATTGGAGAAGACTTTGTAGGTATGTGAGGTGTTTGATTATGAAAATTATATTCTTTGTCTGTAAATAGAATATTTATCCTTTTGCTTTAAAGTAACTAAACGTTGGTGGGGGATAGATTACCCAGACATGAGGCCATATGGGTGTCTCCTGCTTTGAAGAAATTTTGTGGTTGTTTTCTATAAAATGGATGGTTTATTTGACTTTTAAATTGACTTCCGAAATAAATTTATGAGTTTGTGTAAGGATGGTTGAGATAAAAACTATGGAGTTACATCACGAGGGAGATTCAAGGTGATTACTGGGGGGACCATTGTATGTACTGGGGGCACTATTGAGAATACTGACAGGTTTTAACCCTGACTTTATTAATTTTTATAGACTTGCAAGACATTTTGTTAGAAAGAGGGTACCCCTGCACGAGCACCATGTATTATAGACTACCTAGCTTGGGGTTAACCGATGAATTGAGATAGAGTAGTAGTAACAAGGATGTTTTGGAAATGGTGAGGGGTTATGAGGGAATATCCGTCATTCTTATTTAAGTTGTGAGAAGGGATGGACTATTGTAGATTGTAGATAAAGATGGCAATGTGGTGAAGGGTACCATACTGGCAATTGAAGGCCCTCCAGTAGTTGAGTCTTTTGTAGTTGAGACTCCTGCAATTGAGACTCTTGTGGTTTATACTCCTACAGTTGAGAATGTAACAGTTGAGACTCTAGCTTAGGAGACTTTGCAGTTGAGAATGCAGTAGTTAAGACTCCTGCACATATAGAGATTGACCCTATTGCTATAGCTAAGGATGATGAATTCAATCTAGCTGAGAGAGGTGGAAAGGGTGGCAGTGGGGATGACAATCCCAGCTGAATGTTTGAATATTTTGAGGGGGTAGATGATGATAAGACTTTTAAACCCTAGTAAAACACTAAACACTGCACCTGCTTAGTTTGAGGCAGGTAGATAACAAGATGCTGAGGATGGACTAGAAACTAAATGGTGGTCTGACCATAAGTTGGACAATGAATTGAACTCTACTAGAGGGTCAGACGAGGATGATGGTGGAGTTCATTATCCAAATTTTAATGATAAAGTTGACATGGCAAACTCGAAGTTGAAAGTTGGTACGAAATTCAAGAACATTTATGTTTTCAAACAAACGCTAAGGGAATGGCAAGTCAAAAAAGGTTATGACCTCAAATTTGTGAAGAACGAAGTTGCACAAGTGATTGTTGTGTGTAAGGTTGAGTGTGGATTTAGGATCCATGCTTTGCTTATGCAAGGTGAATGGACTTTCCAAGTTAATCTCTCCAACCAAAACATAATTGTGGAAAATCGTACAATTAACATTTAGTTAATTCTAGGTATCTCTCAAATAAATATCTTGACAAGCTAAAAGATAGTCCTAGAATTAGTATTTCTGCTTTCTGGAACAAGGTTAAACGAGATTTAGTTATGGATGTAAGTAGTAACTAGATGTATAGAGCTAAGAGAAAAGCAAAAAAAAACAATGGAAGGGGACATTAAGGTGCATTTTGCTCAGCTTGGGGATTATGCAGTCACCATTAGGTTGCATAATCCACGAACTTAGATAAAAATCATGATTGAATGACCCAATCAGCAACTGCCTCTCACATTTGCTCGTATATATGTTCGATACCAGGCACAATTAGATGTATTTTTGAATGGTTGTAGGCCCATTATTGGGCTAGATGGGTGTTTTCTCGAAAGGAGTTTACGATGGATAACTTTGAGTGCAGTGGCAAGGGATGGCAACGATAATATATTTCCACTTGCCATTACTATTATTGAAGCTAAGAGTAAGGACTCATGGAGTTGGTTCATAGAACTTTTGATTGACGATATTAGAACTATTGAGGAGATGGGCTGGTGTTTCATTTTTGATAGACAAAAAGGCTTGGAAGCCACCTTTACCCAGCTCTTACCCAATGATGAGTATAGATTCTGCCTCAAGCATCGCTATGCAAATTTCTCCAAAAAAAAAAAAATTAGGGGTAAAGAATTGAAGGACTATCTTTGGAAAGCAGCATTTGCTAGTACTGTTAGAAAGCATGAGGTTCATATGAAAGCACTTGAAAGAATAGATAAAAATGCATGGGAGTGGCTGAAAAAAATTGACCCCAAGTTGTGCACGAGATCTCATTTCAACACCAAAAGCAAATGCGATATTTTTGTAAATAATCGAAGTAAGTCATTCAACAGTTACAATCTTGAAGCAAGGGATAAGCCAATAATTACCATGTTAGAGTGGGTATGCAGGAAATTAATGACTCGGTTCCAAGTGAAAATGCTAAGGATGGAAAAGCATGACGAGAATATATGTCCTAAGATATAAAATAAATTAGAAAGGAATAAGATTGATAGGAGATACTATTTTCCATTCTTCACTTGTGAGCTAAAGTACGAGGTTGACTGTTTCAACATGACATAAACTGTGAATTTTGGGAGTGGGAGGCAGATACATGGGTGTAAGATATGAGAGTTGACAAGAATACCTTGCAAGCATACAGTCAATGCTATTTACATGCACGGGCGAACTCCTGAGGAGTATGTTCATCGCTTCTATCGCAAGAAGACATACCTGAGAGCATACAAGTCTATGATCCATCTTGTCTCAGGAGAGCACAATTGGCTTCGAACTCGAATGGAACCAATATTACCTTAATATGTCAGAAAACAGACTGGCAAACTGAAGAAGGTGAGAAGGAGAGATGCTGATGAGGTAGTCAATCCAAATAAAGTCTCAAGAAAAAATAGAGTTATGGTTTGTAAGAGGTGTTTGAAGGTAGGATACAATATAAAATCTTGCAAGAATAACATCCACCCAAAGTTGAGGATAGTAAATTAGACAGCAGATACAATGACTCAAGTAACTAACACCTGTTTCTGTGCATTTAATTGATTGTTACTTATTATTTATACCTACTTTATTTACTGTTTGCTAAATGTATCAGATTGTCAATTCTCCTTGTACCGGACTTGTTGAGACAAGGACTCCAGCTCAGATATCTGAAACTGCCACTGCTTTATCCACAAAATGAGCAAAATAGACTGCCACTAGGTCTTGCACACAACTAACTAACCAATCTTCAACATGAAGTCATAGAGATGACACTGGCAAGATATCCTATTCCCAGGTAAATGCTGGTTTGAGGGGATGATTCAACTACTATACAGAAATTTTTTTGTAGATGTTTTCATCTTAAACTAATTTGGTTTTTTTTTTTTTTTTTTTTTTATAGCCAACTAAATTGACAGTACATACTGGTAAAAAATATGCATTGAGGACAAGATTACTAAGGTCAGTTGGAGGTAAGCCAGCTCAAGATGAAAGTGTTGAAGCGGTCGACGTAAGTTGAACAAAGCCAGAAAAGGAAGAAGTTTTTGAGCATTGTGGTTTAAAGAATTTGATACTTGTAAAGCATTGATTATTTGTACATGGACATGTTTCGACTGGGCAGACATTTGTAAATGGAAATGTAATTAGTGCAGCAATCTTTGTTACTGCTTAAGATGGAATTGACTAAATAATTTTGTTATTGTTTTCATTTCATATAAAGGGTAGAGCCTTTGATTGCTGAATAGTGGTTTTAATTAGAAAGTTGAATGGGTAGTTTTGTTCAATGTGGTGTAAATTGTGTGTTGTAGAATTCCCATTAGTTTAGTAAATGTATGGTTTTATTTTGTGTGTTGCAAGATCTGACTGTAGTTTCCCATTATTATCACTTGCAGGAACATTGCTTGTGCTGTTTTGGAACAAGTAGGAACATCTTTTGTTGTGAATTATGCCTACACATTGGTATTGTTGTGAATTATGCATTGAGAGTATTGAATATTTGGTGTTATGGCATAGTGTTTTAGTAATTTAATGAGCATGTTTAAGTGTTGCTAATTGATTTTGTCACAAGCTATATTGTTGCCATTGCTGCTATGTGTGTGTTAACTTAGTCGAGCAATGTTGTTACATGGAGCTAGCACTGTGTTGTTGCCATTGCTGCTGTGTTTTAGTTTGACTACAGTTCCCTAACAAGCTGCATGCATGTTGCTCAGGATGGATGGGCAATCCTTTTACAATTTTTTAATGCATAACTACATGCTAAGGTTTAATACTTGCTATTTTAATAATCAAAGAAGGATATTTAACAAATGTCCAAATTAAAAATCAGTATTGTGCAAATAAGAAAAATATTCTTTACTACATGACAAAACACATCAATGTCCAAGCTCAAGTTTTTCACTGATTTCCACTTGCTTATTCATTACAATTGTCACTACAGGAGTACCCATCCAATACAATAAAACTAAGAAACAAAAAGTACACATTTCGTAACACATTAGGCATCCAACGAAGCCAAATATATTGCTAGGCAAACTATCCCTATCCAAGTTTCAATTGAAGCCTGCTTGTATATGCTTTTCCTTGCATTACAATTTTGAACTTCCATCTCCAATTTATCAATTTTTTTCAACAGTTTTGGAACAACCTCTTTTCCACATTCACAAATTGGTGGGTCAATTCTATCTAAAAAAATCACAAGTTGATGCACCCTGCAAAAGAAATTAGTTATGAAAAATAATTGATTTTCTGATTTAAAATTTTAGGTTTTAAATTTAAAAATTAACTAATTTCTTTATTTAAAATCAGCAGGTCTGTAGGTTTGAAATTTTAAAATTTCCTATTTTCTCATTCCATCTAGCTTTGAAATTTTGTTAAAAAAATCAATTAAAAAACAAACATCTGTGGGTTCAAAATCTCCTTTTTTTGATTACAGAGATGAAGGGTTTAAAGTTTACCATAAATTAAAATTTAGGGTTTCGAAATAAGCAAAAACACTTACCTCGGACCTTCCAAATCTTCCACAATCCAGAAACTGCCTATCCACATTAGTTTCAATCCACGATATTCGTACAGGAGCCACTTCGCTATAGTAACACCTTCGCACATAAAAGTGTGAACCTCCAGCTCTAGTCTGAGAAACGTTTAAGGAAAATGACATCCCAAGCTTCCTACCCATCTCCCATAGCTTCGGCAACAAAGTTTCAAGGATGAAAAACGCTGAAGCAGACGAAGAACGACGGAGCAGAAGCCTTTATATGATTATATCATTTGCAAATGTATTTTGGTTAGTTCATATACTTGTTTTTGGGTTAATATACTACAGTTACAGTTATCTCAGAGTGAAACACATGCCTTGTTAAATTTAACGACTATGTTGAGTATGTCACTTTTTCAAACAGCACAATGGATATTAATGCACATTTCTTAAGTATAAGAGGTGTAAGTGACTAAGGGCTTAAGTACAGGGAGTGTAAAGGTAATTTCTCTTTTTTTGTCCTTCACCCCCTTATAGTTTGTAACCATAAATTACTTAAAACTTTTTTCTTTGGTTTGATATTAGTTAAAAAAATTAATCCAAATGTGCAAATCTATATATGTATATATACTTTTTTATTTGTTTATTGAGATTAGTTTACAAAATTCAAATTTTTTACTCACAGTATGAATTACTAAATTAAAACTTTTATAAATTTATATTAATTTATATAACTCCAAATACAACCAATATCACAGATAATTTTACATTTAATTACTAGGGAAGCAATAAAGTGTTTTTAGAACTGATAATGTTGTGTTAAGAATAGAGCGACCATAAGGACATGTTTGTTTTGAGGGTAATTAAGGGTAAATTTTACGTATATTTTACCCTCTATTACATTAGTTTAGAAGAAGGGGTAACAATTACCGAGAGCAGGGGGCTAAATCGTAAATGATGTTAGCCCGCTGACATCACCTCCTGGCCACGCGTTTCTCTTTTTTATTTATTTATTTTTTTCTATTTGATTCAAACAAGATGCGCGTGATTTTTTTCTCCTTCAATTTGGTTAAAATTGATGAATGAGACTGGGTTTGGGAATTAAAAAAAACTAATTTTTTTGGTAGTTGGCTGCCAGCTAATTATTAAAAAATTAGTTTTTTCGTGTTTGGGAAGGAAAAAAAAAAACCTAATTTTTTAGTAACTATCTTTTACTTTTTATTAATTTGACATTTTGTCCTTCAATGTTTAAAATGAGTGTAAAATACAAGATGGTAAATTTGGTCATTTTAAAAAAAGTCAAAAAATTAATAGCTGATGGCTGAATTACCAGCTTTTTTTTCCCTAAACACATCTCCGGACGTCAATTGACCCAATAATTTTATTTTTCTTCTATAAGATTATGCTTCAACTAATAAAAATATTTTTGAGTTATTGGATGATATATTAATTATATTGAATATTAAATATTTTAAAATAAAATTTTTTAATACAAATAAAAATACTACAATAAAAATTTAGTTATCAATATGATTTTAAAATATTTTTAAATTAATACTTTTAAAATATTTAAAAAATTATAAATATAATTTAAAATATTATAATAAAAATTTAATTATTGTGCAAATCAGAGTATCTATATATGTTTCGTTCAATCTATATAAAAAAAATTCTGTTATAAAAAATAAATTATACTAATAAATTAATTTTTAAAATTTGTTAGCAATTGTTACTTGAATTGTTATAAGAAAATTTGAATAATTAATATGATAAAAATATTTTTTAGTTAGTAGGCGATATATTAATTATATTGAATATTAAAATATATAAAAATAAAATGTATTAAAATAATTTACAATATTATAATAAAAACTAAGTTATCAATATATTTTATAAATATTTTTAAATAAATATTTAAAAATATAATTTATCAAAATAATTTAAATATTATAATAAAAATTAATTCAGGAAACAATGTTCGTTTATTTGTTAAAATATTTAAAAAATAAAATAATTTGTCATTATAATATAATTTTTTATAATAAAAAATATTTTTTTTCAAACATTTCAAAGAGAATAACTTAATTTTAAGTTTTATGATATGAAAATAACTCATCTGATATAAGTAGAATTTTTTTAGAAAACTTATTTTGTAATTGTTTTCATTTTACATAAAAATTTAGTTCAATCAAATTATTAAAATATTTTTATTTTTACTATAAGAAAGTAGTCTCTATAATATTTATTTTTTTAATTTAGGTATTAATTCAAGTATTAATACAGGCCAGCAATTAATTTTTATAATAATTATCTAATTTTTTTTATAATAATTAAAGTAACAATTGTTAAAAAATTTAGAAAAATAATTCATTAGTATAATTTATTTTTTATAATAGAAAATATTTTTTTATAGCATATGCAGATACTCTGATTTTTACAATAGCTGAATTTTTATTATAATATTTTAAATTATATTGATAAATTTTATTTTTAAATATCTTAAAAGTATTAATTTAAAAATATTTTAAAATCATATTGGTAACTAAATTTTTATTATAGTATTTTTATTTGTATTAAAGAAATTTATTTTAAAATATTTTATATTCAATATAATTAATATATCATCTGATAACTCAAAAATATTTTTATTAGTTGAACTACGACCTTACAAAAGAAAAAAATAAGACTATTGGGTTGATTGACGTCACGAGATGTGTTTAGGAAAAAATTTAGTAATTCGGCTATTAGTTACTAATTTTTTCACTTTTTTAAAATGGCTAAATTTACCATCTTACATTTTACACTCATTTTAAATATTGAAGGACAAAGATGTCAAATTAATAAAAAGCAAAAAAGATAGTTACCAAAAAAATTGGGTTTTTTCCCTTCTCAAACACCCAAAAAAGAAAAGAAATTAATTTTTTAATAATTAGTTGGCAGTCAACTATCAAAAAAAAAATTAATTTTTTTTCTTTTCAAACCCAACCTTATTCGCCGATTTCAACCAAACTAAAGGGGAAAAAAAATCATGTGCGCCCCGTTTGAAGTAAATAGAAAAAAGAAAAAAGAGAGAGAGAGAAAAACGTGTGGACGATAGATGATGTCAGCGGGTTAACATCATTCGCAATGTTAACTCCCCTGCTCCCACAGTTACGCTTATATGAGAGTAAATTATTACCCGGAGAGAGGGATGAGTAACGGAAAATAATATAAAAATTTACTTTTCTCTCATTATTCCGTAAAACATACCTTTGTACCTATGTAAAATCCTAAACAACATTTTGCTACAAATAATTATAATAAATATTATAAAATAAATTATTGAATCAAAATAAAATTAATTAATTATTCAATTATTTTTATCAAAATAATATTTAATAAATAATAATTCATTATTAAAATTATTTGTTTTATTTCACCAAATTAATAGTATATTAATTTATAGCTAAATTATTTATTTTCTCAAATTAAAATAATATTTAATAAAGAGTAATTACTTATTAAAATAATTTATTTGTTAAAATAGTTTATTAAAAAAATTTATCTCATAAATAATAATTTACTAGATTATGTATTGTATTAATATATGTTATTAAAATCAACAATTTATTTAAATAAACTAAATTTAATTAATTGTTTTATTAAATTATATTTTCAATATAAAAATAATTTCTAACCAGTAATAGTTTAGTATTGATATTAATTACTATTGAATTTTTTTTTTTTGTAACCCGAAATTTTCATCGGTTTAGTACAACTCTCAACGAATTATATAACTAATGGGTAAACTGGAGAGATATACGCTACCCCTCATGCACACCCCGCTTGAATTAGGAATCAAATCCATGTAATTTTTATAGGGAGTATATCCACAAGCCACTCGGGCTAACCTTGGAGGCTATTGAAATTTTATCATAGATTAATATTTTTATTTAAAATTATATATTTTAATAATATATATTTATTAGGATTAATTATTAATAAAAACAAAATTATTATGATGATGTATTTTATTATAATCGTTTATAAAAATTAAATATTAACTTTTACCCCTTGATAAATTTACTCTTATTTAAAATACAATTAACTTTTATCTCTTTATAAGATGTATCCAAACATAATATAATTATTATCAGGTAATATTTACTCTTTTATTCTAAACATAAGTATTATGAACTTGTTGTCTCAGTAATTACAGTAATCATTAAAAAAAAATAACAATTATCTCTCTAATTTTTTACCTCCAAAATTTTCACCTCTTATTAACACATGTTCTAAAAAGAGAGGAAGAGGGAAGCGCAACTTGATTATTTTTGTAAGTAGTGGCTCGACTATTTTTATTTTAGTTACCTTTTTGTCTTATATATATATTTTTTAATAAAATTGTTTTTTTATCCAGAAAATTTTAGGTGGTTTAGTCACATTTACAAAACAAGTACTTAAAGATATAAAAATTCACGTATAGGCCAAAAAAAACTTGATTTTTTTTTGTCCGCACGTGATTTTTTTTATTTGGAAGGTTTTTTTTTTTTTTTTTCCTGGGCAAATTATTTTGATGAATATGAATAACATACTTAAGAATTAAAAATAAAATAAATTGTGTTTATACCACTGCATAAAAAAATAAAATAAAAACAATAAAATAAATTAATGCTTAAAATTTTATTATTTTAAAAATGCAGTTATACTTTATAATGGTATATGTATAGCTATAAATGAACCGAAGCATCCAGAAACCTAGTTTTCATCTAATTTGAGTTCTTCATGAATTATTGTCCTACAAGTTAATTAAATATTTTTTAATCTTTATTATTTTACATTAATTATAATTCTGTAATCATATAAAAAATAAATAAGATGAGAATAGCAAACTTGTAATTAAATGATAATTATAACTTACTTAACACATTACATATAATTAATAAAAATAAATTAATCACATGTTTTATTAATCTATTAATTGAAATTATTTATCAAACAAGATTAATCACCTTTTTCTTTATTTCAATATATTTTGATAAAAAAACATTTTCTAGTAATTATCAATATAAATCTAGTTTAAAATTAAAATAAAATACATAATATGACAAATCTGTATAGTGCACTAGCCTAATCATTCGTTGTTGTTATTGTCTTTTTTTTTTTTTTTTTTTTATTTGAGACCAAACCTAAATCTACCAATTTTTGACAAAAAATACCAAAACTTACTAAAAATTGGATTTCAAAACGGCCCCTAAAAGAACTTAGGTGCAAAGAAAGAATAATCAATAAGAAGCACAACACCCACAATGGTCATTCAACTCTAGCAGGTTAAAAAAAAAACTGACCATCAATTGTAAAAATCTTCGTGCCAAAGATGAGAACCGATCTGTCTCAGTTCATTACAACACATTACAGGCAAGAGTAGCACGAGGAGGAGTAAGATAAGAACATGGGAGCATGAAAACATGTAGGGTAGGGGACTTGTTATATCAGATCCGGGAGTGTCTCACGCTGATTTATCGTAGTGTGCGTTCCTCCTCGCACATTCCAAGATAGTCTTGTCGGCGGTAATGAAGTATGCAGCAATGGAAGCTGTCCGAATCAACAAAGCAAGCAAGCTGTTCATTAGTAGGTTTTCCAAACTCCGGGCAAATAGATCAGTGCAAATTCAAACACCAAACAAAGAACAAAAGAACCCCTTTTTGTCTATTCATAGTAGTATGCAAAACTTGTGTTGTATCACAGCATGAACAAATATAGATTGATTTGATGCAGCTATAGATGTCAATCCATAAAGATAGAATCTCAAAACACATGGCTATTCTAACTAAATGAAGAATTACTAAATCAGGATTAGAAAAAACAACCAGAGGAAACAGCTAAATTGTTGGACAATAGCCTTTTTTCTAGACTGCCAAAGTTCGTATGACTATTTGCAGTTCTGACTGCCGTGCAACAGATTGAAAGCTATCTTCTCTTGTGGGTAAACAAATAATAGATCCAGTTAAGTACCCAGATTTATACTCTTCACTTCCACAAAAATAAGCATGCACTTTTATAGGCAAAAATATGTAAAACTAAGCGATACAAGGAAAACCAGCATGCTCCAAACTACCAATAAGTAAGCATGTGTTCTCCTGAACTTGTCAATCAAAGATGTTACTGGCTCTAACCTTTCCTTCAGCTATAGATGCCAGTTGCTGCCAACGGTACAGAAATATTAAATTTATTGTACTTCTGAAAATGTTTCCAAAATCCTTGTCAAAAACAAGTTCTATAAATATTTATGATCAAACAACTTATATTGGGAAAAAATAAAAAGGCACTCACAGTACATAGCATAATGTATCTTGCCAGAGATTCGACACCCCCCCCCCCCCCAAAAAAAAACATAAAAATAAAAAAAAATAAAAACAAAACGAAACAAAACAAACATGAAATTGAACATTTTAAGCGGGATTCAAACCCAAAAAACTGAGAACTCCCAACTGTAAGTTGAACCACCAGAGCCAAGGCCCAGGGCTGGGCTTTTCCTGTGATCTCTTGGAATGTCTAAATTTGAATTTCAATCAAAATATTTCAATGCCATGTATTGAATTACAAGGATAAAACAAACTCTAATAAGCCTAGGCTTTGGAGGCTAGAACTTTAGCAATCAATTTGGAACCAATAACAAATAAGATTAAATCTCCTTACCTTTGATAAAATCATAACACTCAAAAAAACTCAGCCAAAATGATGAAACGGGTTCATGATGCCAAACTCTACTTGTCAATCAGATGAGGAAAGAGTGAATAAACAATTCTACATTGAAATGTAGAATAATGATGCTGATAAAATAATAATAATAACAAATCATACCAGCAGATATGATGAGTGCCTGAGCAGTATAGTTGAGGTTTGCCTTTGCCCAAGGAATCACCCGAACAGCAATCAACTGCCCATATGCAAGTCGGACAGAGAATATTAGAAGAAATATAGAGTACTCCCACTCATGTACCAAAAGGAAGACAATGTGTCTTATCTAGGCCAGCCACAAAATACATGCCATATGACTCCAGCAATCAGTTGTGGCACCTATCCTTCCACACTTACCAATACCATTCATAAATCTTTATACCATACTGGGACCAAAAAAACATAAAAGAATTTGCAAATACTATTCTTTATGCCCTTTGAAATATACTAACATCAAATATCAAACAACTTACATTTACAAGGGGTCTAGGTTTTTGTAGGAGCTTCTAATTGTTAAACATATGCAACCGAAGCTTCAGAAAATAAAATTAATATCTGCCTTAAACAGTCAAACCCTAATTGGAAGGTCTACTTCCATAAATGTTCCTCCAAACCGGCAGCAAAACTAGGATTACCTTCTGTCAACCAGCAGCATTATCCTCAATATTAACACAACATCTAAAATGTTCTATTTTTACTTTCCAATTTCCCAAACCGGGCTTACTAATTATCAAATAATTAATAAAATTGATAAAAAAGATCAGGTCACAATTTAACATACACATCATGCTAATTTTGAGTGTCAATGGACAAGTCAATAAAAAAAGGTTGAGCAAAAGCACATTATGATGTACGGTACCATGAAATTTAGGGTGAAGGCCAGGTTTACATGGTTGACAGCTTCATTTTCATGAGTGGAAAACAACTTATTCGGTTCAAGCCAGGTAGTCCATGGCCCATGCTCCATGGCTCAAAATCTGTTGGAGACAAGGCTGGTAGGTTTGGTGCTTTACAAGAATCAAGTACAATTAATATGGAACCAACATTCCCAATTATGCTAACCAAAAAAAAAACTTAAAATTTTGATATTTTAAATCACCCTTTTTTGAATTACTATGAAGCTGGCATGCATAAACTCATCTAAACAGAGAAAATGTTCTCTTATGAGAAAAGAAAATAAAAAGAAAAGGCACAGTGAAACTGAGCTGTCATCGAATGCACCAATCCTTGTGGCTTCCACACTTGAAAAATATAACATTTCAAGTCTTTCCTGTCATACATTGTTAAACAATTCCAGGCATTTCCTGGCAATAAATCACAAGAGATAAATGGTCCTAGGACAACCTAGAGCAACAAAAAACCAACTATTATTGTCCATCTTCTAAGCCTGAAGTATGTGCCAATCAAGGTTTCCTCCTATGTCATTTGACGATTAAAGTCACTGCTATCCAAACTGACTTACAGAGGTAGTAAAAGCAACTAGCTTTGATATTAGGCTATGCAATCTCAATATCCAGGATTGAGGACTTTTTAAGTTTTAAGCAACCTAATCTAGAAGCATACCGCAGACAAAAGAATTTATGAAAAACTCTTCTCTAGATGAGCAGAGAAAAGAGCTAGTTTTGGACCAATTACAATTATATATAAGAATGGTTCAACATGTATTTAATACTTATTCTTTGGTTCATTGATAACAATTTTTAACATAATTCTATTATAACATTAAAAAACTAAAGATTAATTACTTTTATACCCTTTACTAAATGCCAAAATCACAAACACCCATATAGCTTCAAAAGCCTACATCGATACCCCTGCGCTCAAGATTAAAAGATCAAAGTAAAGTCATGATCTATGTTAAATTTTCAAGTGAAAGCACAAAAAAAATTCATTCAAAGTCCAACTGAATCAGAGGTATAAATGCACATTTTTTTTTTTTTAATTCAATAAGAGCCAAAAACCATTATCTTTTTTTACAAAAGTTTTTGACTTAGATTTAGGTTTTTCAAGTTCAGTGCAGGGGAATAAAAGCAATTACCTCCAATAAACAAATATATATGGGGAGAGAGAGAGAAAATTGTAGATGTAATGAATGAAGACGGTAGTAACAAAGATCACATACGGTGGGTACTGCGCTGGCAACGCAAGCAATCGAAGCTGCCTTCAACCCTGCACGAACGCCCTCTGCGAATAGCAGAAATACCCATGCTATATCAAATCAGTACAAATTATAACATACTCGCGTAATAATTGAAAACATAGACGCAGATTGTTTTTTTAATTTTAATTTTTGGTTTTGGCTTTGAATCGATTTTTAAAAGTAACGTATGTTAAATTGCAGAAATGAGTCAAAATAGAACCAAACCTTCGGTGCAACGCCGAGCGTTCAAAATCTTCTGATCCTCAGCGGGTGAGGCAATCAACGGTGAACTCCTTCGATTTACCCACGCGTCCCTCATCGCCATTGGAATTCCCATTTTGGTCTATCTCTGGTTTCGATGAAAGCCCAGCAAAGAAAGAACAAAAAGACAAACAGCCAAAATCTGAGAAAAAATTAGAGAGAAAGGAAAGAGAAGTGAGAAGATGGGAGCAACAACTAGTATAGAGAGAGAGAGAGAGAGAGAGGGACGCCTGTTAGTGTTAATAGAAAAGGGTAGGCTGACGTAGCACGGGGGTGTTTGCAAAAATGCAACCTTTGCAACATTATTTTTCAACAGTATTTTACAACATCCCAAACGACAGCGTTTTGGACCTTTTTTGACCAATCTGTACAGCCGCCCACGACAGCGGTTCTGGAACCTTTTTGGACCAGCCGCCCGCAGAAAATTTCAATCAGTTTCGAAAGGTCACAACCAACCCACCCTCGTCCGCTGCTCACACATCCGATGGTTTGTCAACCAATTCTTTACCAGCAGTTGAGTTTTCATCCCCGGAAAGCTTGTCAGAATCCAACTCATTTGGTTCTCATTTGATTATTGGAAAGTTTATCTTTTTTTTTTTTGTTGGTAATTAGTTTATCTACTTCTCTATTGTACGTATAATACTTTGTATCGACTTTTTACAGTCAGTGGCAAACCTACGTTGAGCTAAGGCTCAGCGAAAGCCGACGTTAAATTTTAATTAGTCAAAATAATTTAAGTTATTTTCAATAAATGTGGGGTGGCGTTGGTGCTTAACTCTCATGAATTTTGAATATCTAGGGGGCTCGAGCCTCTCTCACCTATCAATTCTTTTATTTTCTTCTTCTATATTCATTCGGAAGTATTTTTTGTTCATTTTTTTATGTTTTTTTTATCTTTAATTTTTTTCTTTATATTTTTTGACAAAGAGTAAAAGTAACTTACTCTTGTATTTTATGTAAGAAACATTTGATACCAATGCATAATATTTTGTATTTTATAATATTTTATGCATTTATTTGTAATTTAAAATTTTACTTGTGATTCGAGCCTACACTGACCCAAATCCCTAAGTTTGTCGCTGTTTACAGTTCATAATGTATTATTGGTTTACAATAATTTTTTTAACATTTTTTACAATATTTCAAAACAACGTCGTTTGGGACCCAAAACATAAAGAACAAAAAAATTACAAATCTGATATACTTTTAACACTCAAATCCCACCCTTTCTCTCTCTCTCTTACTAGTCCGTCTTTTACTCCTATCAGTTATTCGTCGAATCTCAGAAATAGAAATAACAGCTTTTCGTCGAAGCCTCCTCTCCTGATAGATGGTGTCGCTAGAGTCTGTTACTTCGGCAATGCCTCCAAACAATGAGTATAGAAAATTAGGAGAAGAAGAAGAAGTATGGGGTGAAGATAGTGAACGCAAGCAAAAGATATGGAGTGGTCCTTTAAACAAAATGTGCAAGAAGATAAATGCTACTCAAGATGGGAAAAATGTGATGGAAAATTGTGAAGATAGAATTGAAGAACCAAAGGAGATGATGGCATTCAACCCATTGGAGGACGCTTATCTATATTACTATAGATATGCCAAAGAAAAAGGGTTTGGTGTGTCTAAAAGAACAAGTAGAAAGGGAAGAGATGGAAAGTTGATGGATATAACTTTTTCATGTAGTCGTGCTGGAAAGGTGACGGTGAAAACGAACAATCCAGTCAAACCACAGCCACAATTAATAATTAATTGTCCAATTCACATTAGGGTTGTTATAAATTGAAATGGAAAGTGTAAGTTAAATCGGGTTGCTTTGGAGCACAATTATGAACAAAACCATAGAAAGGCAAGATATTTTAAGAGTAATAGAGTATTTGATGAACACGTAAAATGAATGCTTGAATTAAATGATAAAGCTAGGATCAAAATACACAAGACTAATGACTTACTTTAGTTTGAGGCTGGGAGACGTGATAAGTTTCCATATCTTAAGAAAGATTGTTGGAATTATCTAGACAAACAACAACGATTACAACTTGTAGAAAGAGATGCTGAAGCATTACATCGGTATTTCATGAAAATGAAAGCCGACAATTCTAACTTCTTTTTTCCTATGGATTTGGATGACAAGGGTCAATTAAGGAATGTATTTTGAGCTGATGCAAGGAATAGGGCAGCTTGTAAGGAGTTCGGTGATGTTGTGACCTTTGACAAAACATACTTGGTAAACAAGTATGACATGCCATTTGCTCCATTTGTAGGCGTCAATCATCATGGTCAATCTACTTTAATGAGATGTGGATTGATTTATAAAGAAGACACAGAGTCATTTTCGTGATTATTTCAAACTTGGATGACATGCATGTAGGGTTGTGCTCTGAAAGCAGTTATTATTAACCAATGCATGGCCATGAAGAATGCTATAGAAAATGTATTCCCCAACACCCGATATCGGTGGTGCATATAGTATATTATGAAAAAGTTGCCTGAAAAATTTAATGACTACAACGTCTATCAAAAAATTAAATGGTCTATGCGTGCGGCTGTTTATGATTCATTGACAATAGAATAATTTGAGAATGTTTAAGTGGGGTTCATCAAAAAGTACTATCTTCAAAGAAACATATGGTTAGAGGGGTTGTATCTGGAGAGGAAACGACGGGTGCCTGCTTATCTGAAAGATGTATTTTGGGCAGGGATGTCATCTACACAAAAAAGTGAGTGTATGAATGCATATTTTGACGATTATGAATGCATATTTTGATAGTTACATTCATTCAAAGAAGACCCTGAAACAATTTGTACAACAATATGAAATTGCATTGGCGAATAAGGTGGAAAGTGAAAACCAATAAGATGTGAAAAGTTAGAATACTTACATCCTGTGCATATGAAAAGATGAGTTGGATAAATAATTTCACAGTATTTACAGGCATGTAAAGGTTAAGGAGTTTTAGAAAGAAATTGTCAAAAAGCTTGACTGTTTATGTTTGAAGACGAAATAATGTAATATTGTGTCCGAATATGTAGTAAAACAATCGATTACATTTAGAGAAGGAGAAGAGAAATATACAAAAGAAGTGTCATTTGTTGTCGATTTTAATGCTAAAACCAATGAAGCACATTGTAATTGTCAATTATTTGACTTGAGAGGAATGGTATGTTCACATCAATTGATGGTGTGGCATCAAATGGGAATTCAAAGAGTACCTGATAGGTACGTGTTGAGAAAATGGAGCAAGAATGTGAAAAGAGTCCACACTAAAATTCGAATATGTTACAATAAGTTGTCAACATCAGTTGAAGCGCATCGGCATGACAATATATGCAATCTCTTTAATGAGGTTGCTGATTTAGCTAAAGAATCTCAAGAGAAGTATGATAGTGTGATGACATGGCTTGAAAAGCTAGAACGAGAGTTGATGGAAGTTTCAGTTGTGGTTCAAAGTAATGCCGTTTCACTTGGTCATGGCACGGGTACTCAAGGAAAACGTTCTTTTTTACTTGGAGATGGGATTATACCTTCCAAACAGAACACGAACATACTTGATCTGGAAGGTAGAGAACAAAAAGACAAACCGTCGAAGAAAAAGAGGATTAGTATTGTGGCAAAAGCTATTAAGAAAAAAAGACTAACAAAAAAGAAGCCATTGACGAACCAAAAATCCAAGGTATAAGTTCTTAGGTTATGTTTGGTACGTAAAAATGGAATAGAATGGAATAGGATAAAAGGTAGGAATGGAATCAGGGGAGAATGTAATAAAATTCTATTCCTTTATTTGGTTGCCAAATGAAAATAATAGGAATGGAATAGACATTCAAATTTTCGTAATTTGAATATATATTTTAGATGTGATAAAATAAAATATAATACAATAAAAATTACTAACATTAACTTATTTAAAAACTATAAAAAAATTTATTTTTGGAATACAAATTTGAGCAAACAAAGGGACCTAGGAATATAATGGTCATTTTACAATTTAAGTTTGAATTGGGCAAAAATTTTTCTAACTATTAAGAAACATGTCAATAAATATTTTTTAGTCTTTTGAGATGCCCAAAATATAAATTTGGCCTAAATATGGGCCCAGGGGCAAAATAATCATTTTATAGTCTGAATTCAAATTAGACTAAAAATTTGTTTAATTATTCAAAAATATGTTAATCACATTTTTTTAACATTTTGGGCAACTAAGAACGCAAATTTAGACAAAAAAATAACCCAAGGATAAAATTGTTATTTTACAATTTAAGTTCAGATTGAGATGAAATTTTATTAATTATTAAGAAACATATCGATAAGTATTTTTTTAACCTTTTCGGGAAGCCCAAAATCCAAATTTTGGCAAAAACTAAATCGAGAGGTAAAATGGTCATTTTATCATCTGAGTTTTGATCGAATCAAAATTTGCTTAATTATTAAATAATATGAAAGAATATTATTATTAGTCTCTCGAAAGCCCAAAATATAAATTTGAAAAAAAAAGACCTAGGGGTAAAATAGTCATTTTACTACCCGAATTTACTTTGAAAATAAGGTCAATAGGTAAAATAATCATTTTATAACCTAAGGGAGTAATTGAGAAAAATTTTTTATTACAAAGTAGCTGTTTGTTTTTATTTTTATTTTTTTCAATTTTTGTTGCTTACTAACTAACATGGATACGTAGATTTGTTAGATGATTGTCGTAATAGTTATATTATTTGCTAATTTCAGGAAGGTAAGAATATTACAGTTGGCCATCATACAGAGACACAATAAAATGTTGTAAATTTAAATGTAAGAAACTTTGGACTATTTTATTTTATTTTTTTGATATGCCAAGTTCTGTGATCTTTCAATAACTTGAGCTGCTGCTGGTTTCTATTGAAATTTATTTTAACTTGAACTAATTGTTGCATATATAAGAAACTATTTTTTTTTATTTTTTAATATAGGAGTCATTTAGGTTAATCTCTTTTGATGCCAAATGGGTCTTTTGATGTGGATAGGTGTTTTCTTTTTTTTTTTTTTTCTTTTTTCATTAGGTACACAGACAGTCGACCCTTTAAATCATTTTTTTTTTTTAGAAAAACACAAATTCATACTTTATTTTTAATTTAAGGAGGTTGAGGAGATTGCAGTTGGCCACTATATTAGGACACAAGAGAGTGTTCCAAATTTAAATGTAAGAAACTTTATTTTAAATTGCATAGTTTCTTATTTTATTTAATTGTTATTGAAAGTCATTTTTATTGTTCGGCAGAGTCACCCATGTTGCACGAGGTATTCAATGTGGCCAAACATGATGCCCTATAATATGCCACCAAATATGGCACAAGGTAGAAGCATCTTTCCATTTTCTCCACCTCTATGTCGAACTTGAGGAAGTTTGAACCAATTTATGCTTTATTTTCCAAATTCGCAAAACTTTTTAAATGCTTAAGTTCGGATGGGACAATCAAATATTGCAGGTAGTTAAGTTTGGGGAGGAGAGCAATCAAATATTTTGGTAAATCAAGGTCAATATTGGGGAGGACCACAACCAAGTCAAGTTTGGAGAAGAGAAAAATCAAGTTTTATAGAAATGATGAATAAGACAGAAAATGGTGAAAAGTAGTTGAGAGATTATTAGATGAGACATGATTAAATGAAATATGCTTTTGCTAATGTATTTTTTTTTTTTTTTTTGTTGGCACTTTATGTATCTAATGATATTAGTACTTTTTGTTTTATCGGTAATTTCTATAAATTTCTATTTTATTTGCACTTTATTCTTGTTTATTAGGATACTTGCTGAAAATAATTTTTGTATTTTATTATGATCGAGGATATACTTTGTAGAAGATAATCTTATAAAAATTTTGGCAGAGTCTCCCCTATTTTTAGTCCTAGCTCGACATCTCATGTCTCATTTAGTACAACAAAAACAATAATAATAATCACATCAAGTTGCACATAGGCCCATGCCGAGCATTTCTCATTTTAAACAACCATTCACAAACCACATTCATAACCAAAAAAATTAACGTAATAATAGTCATCGAAACTTGAATTTTTATTGAAGATTTAATGCAATTACATTGTTTGAGTACAAGCTGCAAATACAAGTTACAAGAGTGATAAGAGGTTAACTAAAAAAAAAAAGAAAAAAATTAGAACTAGTTTTTACTGTTGATGAATTTTGTTCTTACTACAATTGGTGGTGTTGTTAATACTGAAGCTGTCGATATTTTTTCAAATTTGTTCAACTCAATCAATATAATTCTGACCACCCAACAGCTGATAGCATGCCACTACTAGTAGATGGCTTGTTTTTCACATTTATTCGGATAGTTTCGCCTTTCTGTGGATCAAATAATTGAAAAGTTAGTTCAATCTAGTAGTAAAGAAAAGCAACAAATCTATCCCAACTTAACATAATCCAAAAAAGCAATATAGCAAGGAAATCCTAGAAAGTTAAAATGAGCCTAAACAGAATAAAACAATAAAGAAAAAGAGTTGAAATGCATAATTCGAAACAAAAGGGAAGTTAATTAAACTAATGTTTTCATTAACCTGTGGCCTAGCCTGAATTGTACATCGACAACCTTTCTCAGCAAGCATCCCTAACAGGTGACTATGCTGGGTTTTAAGTTTTGTGACAATCCATTTCCCAAACTTCTCTTTCTTCGCCATTATCATTGTCTTGCATCATTCCTTGGTTAGCTACCTAGGCTTCGTCACTTCAAGCCTCTTTATTATTATTTACACGAAAACCTTGTTTGTTACAGAGAAGCTTACGATTAATAATTGACCCATCATGACTTGAACAAAGGCAATTGCCAACGCAGATAATAAAGCCAACACGCTTTGCATATGCGTCATGGTACATTATGGAAGTATTTCATTCCCCTGTCAAAATTCAATATTCAATATAAGAGCAACATCAAAATTATATGCAATTCGTATCTATGAAAGAAACTATAAAAATAAAGAAGCTGAAGCATTCAAGCATTCAAACTTTATTTTTCCCTCAAGGTAGAGCACAAGTACTGCATTGTGAAAATCTCATCAGACAACTTCATAAGTAATGTGCACATTCCAGAGAATCTCAAAATGGGATTATGCTTAGTTGAATCTGTAACCATATGTTAGCAACCATTGTGATAATTCATCAAGAACATCTTCATTTGCTACTAACAACAAGAAAATATTATTATAACAAACATCAAGACAATTTGAATTCATTATACTTTAGTTTAGAATATAATAAAAAATGAAATGAAAGTCCCCCTTAATAAACTAAACTAGATTCTAAATTTGAAATAAATTCATTGTCCAAATTTGACAATTCACATTAAATTCCATTATCTAATACATGGAATCATTTACACATAAATTTGCATTCAACCAAATTACGTACTTCTGGAAAACTTTAATCTGCAAATGAATTGATTGCACCTTTTACTAATTACTTCTTCTAACAAAACCCATCACAATTATTTGGATATTAAATCTAAACAAAGCACTCCCAAACAAATTCAAACACAGAATACGTACACACCAATTCATAGATAAAATTCAAATTATTACCCAATTCATAGGCTCTTGATCGAAACCACATTAATATGCAAGATTATCACTTTACCGTCTACCAATTAAAGATTTGAGCAAAGCAAATGGCTAGAATTCTAGGGTTCTAAGTTTCTCCTCTATCCCTTAGAAGCGATCATGTGGTTTCAAGATAGCTTAATAGAGAGAGAGTTACTCAAAGACTTTGAAGCTTCGACTTTGCCCGCACCATCCTTAATCTTGAGCATGAAGTAGCCGAAAGTATCAAGGATAGGCTTGAAGAAGGTCTCTCTGGTGTGAAGGTGGATGAAGCAAACAGCAAAGAGGTTGCTCGAATTGGAGCCTCTTACTGTACTTGTGAGATTTAGGGTTTTTTTTTCACTTATTTGTTGAGTCCAAAACAACATCGTTTGGAACGTTGTAAATAATGTTGTAAACATTTGTTGTAAATATAGCAAAACTTGGGGTATTTGGTTGGCAAAAGTTTGATTAAAAAGTATAGTAAAAGTATAAAAAATTTGATATAAAAGTGATATGTGGTAAAATTTAATTAGAATAAATTATAAAAAGTTGGTAAAAGTTAGTGAGTTTTAGTTAGTTTTAGCCAATTAAACACCTATAGCCCTAACATTAATTTAGAGATGGTGCGATAGTTAGGCTTTATTTGGTAAGGAGGGCTACCAGCTACTACTTTTTTGGCATTTTCCTAAAATAACCAAATTTACTTTTTTATGTTTTAATCTTCTTTTAAAACTTCAAAGGAAAAAATGTCAAAATTAAAAAAGTTAAAAAACTAGATATTAAAAATTTAGTTTTTTTTCCTTTCCCTAAACACAAAAAAAAAAATAATAATAATAACTTTTTAATACTTAGTTACAAAAAAATTAGGTTTTTTTTTTACTTCCCAAACCAAGCTTTAGATTCAAATTCATTCACAGTATTTTTATTTTAAAAAAATTCATATATCTGAATAATTAAATTTTAATCTAAAAATTCAGATAAAAGTTCATTTGACTATCATAAATTTTTATTAATTATTAATTTTTATTTAATTTTTTATTAAGATTTATCAAACACATTAATTTTAGTAACATCTTATCAATTTTTTTATCAATTTTTGTTTTTATCAATTTATTGAATATATTATTTTTATTAAATTTTCTAATTTTTTAATTCTTATAAATCATTATCAAATATATAACTTTTTTTAAATAAAATCTAAAAAAAAAATATTTCTTTTACACCAAACGTGCCTCAAGCCGGGGCTAAAGGAAGGGGCAACTGTCCACCGGCTCACTGGGCCCCGTTTGTAGGAGCAATACCAGAAAAAAAAAAAAAAAAAAAAAAAAAAAAAAAACCTTTTTGATGTTTTAGTATTTGGTGACAAATAAAAAGTTATCAATTTTACTGAGTTGGTACGTTGTTAAAACATTAATTTTTACTGAGTTTGTGAGGAATATAATGGTAATTTCACTTTAATCTAATTCAAATGTTGTCAAAATCTTTACCAAATACTTAAAATTTGATAAAAATCAATAAAAAGTTTTATTTTTTTATCAAATACCTAAAAGTTATAAAAAATTACTAAAACATTCTATTCATTTTATCAAACACACAAAGAAGTTAAGACGCCAGTTGCCCTGTATTGTTTTTATTTTGTTGTTAGAATGGAAAAAATTAAGAAAATATTGTTTAAAAAAAGTATTTAAAGATGTATTTTTAATGAAACTTAGCCTAAAATCGTATTTTTAAAATGCATTTTCAGCATTTTTCTAATTGTCTAAAAATATATTATGAAATTATGTTTTTTATCCTCTCTAAAAACGCATTTTCAAATTGCGTTTTCTGCTAGCTTAAATAAGTCCCATGCATATAAGAATTAACTAAAAACCAAGAATATTGACAATCAAGGCTGAAAAAGCATTTTTAAAATATAATTTTAGGTTAAATAAAAATGCATTTTAGAATTGTATAACTTTTAATAACTTTTTGTCAAATCACACACAAATACTTGAAATTTTTCAAAAGTTATTTGACCTTCTAAACAAAAAAAAAAAAAAAAATTGCCAAAATTGAGCTCCAATGTATAAAAATAAAGGAGATAAATATAAATTTTAAATGTTAAAGGATTATACTCAAACACTGAAAGAAAATAAGTGTCATTTACAACGTAAAATAGGTATAACACTATAACTTTCACTGTTTTTTTTTTTGTTAACATAATACCTAATAGAAAAGTCAGAAGTAGAGGGCTAAAATCGATTAATGATGTTAGCCTTTTGCCAGCGCAAGCTGGCCACAAGTTTTCACACATACATATGTATATATATTTTTATTTTTCTGTTTGAATGTGTTTCAAATTGGTGAACTTAGTTTGGACTCATAAAGGATAGAATACTTTTTTTGGTAGTTTTTTTTTTTTTTTTTGTCTTATATAATTTTTTTAACTAAAATTTAATTTTTTTTAAATGATATAACTTTTAGGCGTGTTAATCATATTCGTTAAAAAAAAGATCAAAAAATTCTTATCTATTTGAATAAAAACTATCCGTTCGATTATAAAGTAACAAAAAAGTTAGTTTTATTTTTTTTAATTTACGAATGCGATTAAACAAGTCTATGGGGGTGTTTGGTAGATCAAAAGTGAAGAGAAAAATACAATAAAAGTGGAAAGATGTGACATAAAGGTGATAGGTGAAAATTTTTTATTGGAGGAAAGTACAAAAATTAGTTAAAGTTGGTGAGTTTTTGTGAAAGTTGGAGTGGCCCAACAGGCCCTATATCTTCTGAAAATAAAATTAAATTTTGCTAAATAATCATGTAAGATGAAAAAAAAAAAGCTACCAAAAAAGCCAATTTTTTTTTTTTGTAGTTGACTACTAATTAACTATTAAAAAGTTAACTTTTTTTTTGTTTGAGAAAGAAAAAAGTTAACATTTTTTTTGTATTTAATAGTTAGATTTTTTAACTTTTTATTAGTTTGACATTTTTACCATTCAATATTTAAAAGAAATTTAAAATGTAAGATAGTAAATTTGGTCATTTTAGAAAAATTCAAAAAATTAGTAACTGGTAGTCGAACTACTAACTTTTTTTCCCGAAGTACAGCTCCCAAAGTCAATTAGGCTAAACATTTTTTTTTTGGTAAAAACCTAGTCCAAATAATAAAAATATTTTCGAGTTATTAGATAATATATTAATTATATTGAACATTAAATATTTAAAAAAATTATTAATATAAATTAAAATGTTATAATAAAAATTCAGTTATCAATATAATTTCAAAATATTTTTAAATGAATATTTTTAAATATCTAAAAATAAAATTTATCAATTTAATTTAAAACATTACACTAAAAATTTAAATATTATAAAAATCAGAGTATCTACATATATCTCATAAAACCTATATAAAAAATAAATTATACTGATAAATTACCTTTCCAAATTTTTTAATAACTGTTACTTGAATTTTTATAAAGCATTTAGATAATTCATATAAAAATAATCATTAGTATACAGGAATAATATTCAGCACAATTAATGTATTATCTAATAATTTAAAAGTATTTTTATTGCTTGAACTAGGTCCTTACCAAAAAAAAAAAAAAGTTTGGATTGATTGATGTTAGTTGCTGTGCTTGGGAAAAAATGTTAATAGCTTGGTAAACACTTATTAATTTTTTAATTTTTTTTTAAAATTATCAAATTTAGTTTGTTAAATTTTAAACTTTTTATAAATGTTAAAAAAAAAAATATCAAATTAATAAAAAGTTAAAAGTTAATTTTTTAATATTAAAAAATTATTTTTTTAATAATTAATTAATAACTAATTAAAAAAATTAACTTTTTTTCTCTTCTAAACTCAGCCCCAGTCCGCTGAAGCACGTTTAAACCGAAAGTGAGAAAATATATATATATAAAAACTTGTGGCCAGCGTGCGTTGGCAGCAGGCTAACATCGTTAAGCCCCCCGCTTCCCGGAAGAGTTACGGGCGACAAATCTTTTTACTTGACTTTTTTGCTTTCCGCTAATCAAATAAACGAGGGAGGTAGAGAGAGAAAGAGAGAGAGAGAGAGCCGTGGCAAAACAGCACAGTGGCGCCACCTGTTTTGGCATTGGGAAGTTTCTGCAAAACATCGGATCTCATCTCGATGTTTTCCTGGATTGGTCCGAGAGCATCCAGCCAACTGTGATCGATCATCGCGGACCTCCGTATTCACACACACACACACACACACATACATCCGTCTATTAAGCTGAACCCTCCGACTTTGACTCTATCCTTTTCCCCGAATCTACACCCTTTCTCTGTATTTCTTGTCCAGAAATTGAAATTGACCTTTAATTTCCGAGAAAAGAGGACCGATGGGAAGCACCGGCGATTTTCAGATGAAAGTGGTCACCGGCGACTATGGCTATATCCTTGAAGACGTTCCTCACTTGACTGATTACATTCCCGATCTCCCCGTATGTTCTTCGCCAGCAACACCCACTTTCTGCATGCGTCTCTATAATATATTATGCGTGTTGTATGAACGCGTTATTTGTAAATCTCTCTTGAACTTCATTCATGTAATCTTTATCATCGACGCCTTTTTCTTTTACCGGATCTGTGAATTAATTCAATTTGATTTTGTTTGATGAATTGATCAGTGGAGCAACTTCATGCTGTGTACAATACTCATATTCTTTTTGGTTAATTTTGATCAATATGTTTATAACTGATTTATGAGTGAATGTTGAAAACTCTGAGATGATGCATAAATAGGAAATTAGGCTTGAGTTAACTGTGCTTTAGATTTATTAGATTTTTTTTTGAATTGATTACTTTTTGGTGCATTGCATGCCAATAATACAGCCCGTTGAAAAACGTCATCATATGATTCAGTATACACGAGTATACTAATTGTCATCAAAATTAGGTAATTTTATGATACAAGTTGAGTCATATGTTCCATTTGTTTTTTTTGATGTTTTGTTCTCTGACAGACCTATCCCAATCCTTTGCGGTCCAATCCTGCATATTCAGTCGTGAAGTAAGTCAAACTTTTGTTGAACTTCAAGCATTAATGCCAACTGTTCGTGCAACAGAATTGCTTGCTATCGTGAATGATCTCTGTTTAAACCTAATGATTTTTAATGTCCAACTTTGGTTTCAGGCAGTATTTTGTAGATATGGATGACACTGTGCCCCAGAAGGTGTGTTATGCTCCACTGTTTGGTTGTTCTGCCATTATTTATTAAAAAATTGGATTTTTGAATTTTAGTTCCCTGCACTCACTTCCTTCTCCCTCAGTAACATACGTATGCACAAGAGAGAGGTGTCCAAGAAATTTCAAGCCCCTTCATAAATGGCTGTTGTTGATGGAACACGTGTCCTGAAAGAAATTAGTGCCAGCTTGTGTGTGAACAGCATGTGTATACACATGTAGAGTCAGAGAACGTAATAGAGAGGCATTTAGTGGGTTGCAAATTGTGTTAGCTGCTTGAGTGCCTTTGCTTTTTGGGCCCCTTTTTTTGGTTCTTTTCATTTTCTTGGAAGAGGAGTGTTTTTTTTTATTTTTTCTGCCCCAGGGGGTTGGGGATGAGGGTGGGGGTGTGGTGGTGGTGGAGATGTTGGAATAAGTTGGGGCCACCGTTTTCAAAGCCAGACTTTGTTGTTCCATTCAGGCTTGGAAATAATTAGAGCCATCAAAGGGGTTTTTTAGTATGTGCCATTGAGATGCAATAAAATAACCAGCTACAGCTGGGTTTTGTCTTTGCTTTTCAACAGATTGTTGTTCACAAGGATAGTCCAAGAGGAGTACATTTTCGTCGTGCTGGACCTCGACAAAAGGTATGCTTTGTTGTTTCATGCGACTGCAACAGAATGTCAAATTCACCATATATTCTTTACTTAGAAAAACTTTTCAATGCTTCTCAGGTGTACTTTGACTCAGATGAGGTGCATGCTTGTATTGTAACATGTGGTGGTTTATGCCCTGGGCTGAACACCGTGATCAGGGAAATTGTATGCGGCCTCTCTTACATGTATGGTGTCAACAAAGTCCTTGGGATAGAGGTGAGTGAATGGATATTTTATAATCTCTCTGCTAAGTTACTTTGAACCCCAAGTGGAACACTGAGTTCTTTCAATTTTATGTTTATTTATCCAACTGTTCTAATTTTCCCTGATGAAGTTTGCTTGTGAATCTATCTCATGGTGATCTGATAGCTTTAATTAGTTGGTAATCTATGTAACGCAGTTAACCAAGCATTACATATAATGGCTTTGGTGAGAGATGCATGTTCAAAATATATAAGTATATATTATTATATATAAAATTCCTGTTTGTAGCATAATGCTGTAGCTGTTGCCATTAAATATAGAAATTTTTGGGTGCTGTATCTATGTCCAGTAGTTTTACATTTGAGAATTTACAACAATGCTTTAGTCTATATCACACCACATAAAGCTAAACATGGCTTTATGGCTTGTTTTTTGATAATCTCAAAATAGAGAAAGGGAGTATGTAACATACATACATTATTATCTAACACATTATTATTTAATTATTGGGTTAATTGCCTTTACACCCCCTCTACTTAGGCCTATTTTTTACTTTTACCCCCTCGACTTCATAAATGTGCACTAATATCTCTTGTATTGTACACAAAAGTGCAAAGATGGATAGATTTATCTAATTTAATAGTGTGTGCAACACACACGTGTATAAAATGCAAGTGTTCAAAATCAAAAAAATAAAATAAAAAGACTAAAATGCCCTTAAAAGAAAAGGACCGTCTTTGTTCTTCTCTTTCATCCTTGTGTACTCCGATGAAGCACTGGTTCAGTCCTTATTGGCATTGGCCAAGACTTAGACGTTCTCTGGAGAATTGGCAAATGCCTCGGAAAATTTGATCACTCCCTCGGCCTGAAATTCCGATTCCAACCTCTTCTCCTCCTCAGCAATGAAGACCCCACCGCTGCCACCGTGACAGTGCTCCTCCTCCCGAACGAGACCCTAGCTGGCATCAAATTAAAAATATACCCAAAATTATTTCAAGAAAACAAAACATCTTTTACTAGGAGCTGCCTGTGATTTATGCCTATGTATTTATATTTATATTCTCTCTCTCTCTCTCTCTCTCTCTCTCTCTCTCTCGCGATCTCTCTCTCCCCCTTCAATTTAGTTCAAACTTACCATGGCTAACTCTACGAAGCTTTAACTGTATTGGTCTTTGCAATCGCAATTTGTATAGCCATCTCAGTATCTCAACCCCAACCCCCCAGTATTACACGTAATGGTATATTCATATCGTACCTCTACAATTCCGAGTTTAGTCTCCCCCCACACTTCTTCCCTCTGACTTGGCTAACCAACCCTACAGATTCCAATCCACCCTCACAGTGCTCAATAATGGCCTAAAAGAGTTCAAGTCTTGGTGGGTCTTTGTCGAGTATGTCAATAAAGGAGCGGTGCTTGCTGAATCTTCAATGTCGGACCTTAAGTTAGCAGCTCAAATTGCCAGAGATGTCAATCAGATGAGGGGGAGTGGGACAAATTGGGTGCTTGTCCTAAAACCGAGCTGTACAGAGAAGAAGGGAAGAAGAAGGCGTAGGCGCAGCCGAGGAGGACAATGATCGCAATTACGACGGTGATTCGAGATCCGAGAAGCGATTGGCTGCTCTTCTCTCTCATCATCAGATGATCGATAATGGAGATTCACAGAGATTTCTCCCATCATTTCTTCTTTTGCAACTTCTGCACCGTTAATGGCTTCTTGGCCATCGGTCATGCGCGGTCCCTAATTGGGTTAGCGGTTCAGCTAATCTCCTCGGACCTTCCCTTCTAGAACTGGAGCCGCAGATCCGACCACATCTTCATTGTTTCTCACGGCTTAGGAGGGTTATGATTTATTTATAGATGGCCAAAAATGTCTTTTTATCACTTAACATAATGGCGTCTGTTGTTGCACTTTTGTGTACAGTATAGGAGGTATCAGTGCACATTTATGAAATTGAGGTGGTAAAAGTGAAAATGGGCTTAAGTATAGGGGTATAAAGGCAATTAACCCCTAATTATATATACATAAATATTAAACAAGTCCAAGCCCTTGACAATTTGAGCTAGACAATGTTTAGACAGCTTATTTATTAGATGAGCCCAGTTTTTCTGTTGAGGCTTGATTCGTTTATTAAATGAATGGCCGGTCCCCATGCTATATAGGTCCCTAGAGAAGGACATGAGAAAAATAAGTGATCAATGCTTTGATCTATTGCGCCCCGTGCAGCCAGCTTATCCTCAAGATTAAAGCTTCCTACATATGGCTAGCCAAAGAATAAAGCTTTGTTTGGGGAGATGTTTAGGGAATCATGATATCTTGTACCAGGAAACTTCAGAATGAGGCTTTCTTATTGCAGTCCTAGTGGCTGCAGCAAAGTAAGAATTAGAAGTTGAAGTCTTCCATAAAAATATATCATGTTGTGAGGAAGAAATCTGATAATCACGAAGATGAATCAATACTTCTTGTAGTTCCCTAGTGGATGATCTAGAGGATAATAATATGGAGGAATGAGGCCAAGCCCAACATCACCTCTTATAATGGTTGAAACACTTGCAGAGACAGGAATTCCAGAATCATAAGCAATGCGAGCTCCAAACTTGGGAATAAGAGGGCCCAAGGGAAAATTGCTGGAGCATAAAGAAGTGTGCTGGTCATTGCCTGTCACTAATGCTTCAAATATGATTGCTGTTGTCCAGGGTATCAAGAATTACTTGTTAGATTTTTCAGTTGCAATTATTGTGGAGTCAATTTCATTATTATGTGCTTGTTAACTTTTAAATGTAAGTGTTCCTTGTGAAATACCCATCTAACAATTCCTTTGTGGATCCTTGTTGATACAAGATCAATAGTTTCTTTTAATGTTAAGTGTATTTTTGCATTTTCAAGTTACAAAAATGTGCCGAGTGCTCATGGCTATGTATCGCCTCAGTGGTGTGGCTCAAGTCAGGTTAAATCTACAAAGCAAAGGGATTGATAATATTAATTTCATTTTGCGATGAAGATGACAGTTGGGCTGGCACTTAATAGTAATCACTTTATTTAATTGTAATGAAGAATGCGATGCCGAGACTAGAACTTGATATAAGTTTAGCCTGGGCAGGGTTATGTTATAGGATAACATAATGTCTACAAGGTATCATTGAGTGTTTCATGCATAATATGAGAATTAGATGAACCTAACACTGACATATGCTTGCATCTAACTTCTATACCAAAGTCTGTGGATAGAAGTATTGGTATTTGTTTTGATTGGTTTCAAATATATTTTTTTGGGTTATGATTTGGTTATTGTAAGTTAACAGTTTGTACTTAAATCATTTTGTGGTCTTGCAATCTAACAACCCTTTTTTTTTGGGTCACTTGTAGGGAGGATATAGGGGTTTTTATTCGCGAAATACTATTAATTTAACACCAAAGGTTGTAAATGACATTCATAAACGTGGTGGTACAATTATTGGGACGTCACGAGGAGGGCACGATACCTCAAAGATAGTTGATAGCATTCAAGACCGTGGTATTAACCAGGTACTAGAAGTTCTACATACAAGATTATTCTTTTAAGAATAATTTTATCAGTATTTTACTGATTCAACATTCAATGCTCTTATACTGGAAGTGACAATTCACTTTTAATGGTTCAGGTTTTTATAATTGGAGGGGATGGAACTCAAAAAGGGGCAGCTGCAATCTATGAGGTTTTTCTTTTCTTTTTTTTTTTTTTTCATTTTTTTTTATATACCACAAATAATGGGAGCAACATGCAATTTTATTAACCAGTTCCACTAAAATAGAGGGCTGAAATTATAATTGGCTTCTTAAAGTGGCATATTTAGTTAGACAAGTGGTTGGAATTCATATAACTGATTCCCAAGGATAGAGCTCTTATAGATAATGTGATAAAAGCATTTATCCATCTATTTAGGCAGCCGACAATAAAATAAGTCTGTGCCAAGCTTTTAGCTTTGCTCTATATATCTTTTCTTAGGTTGTGAATATGGTGTCGACCCACTTTTTTGCAATCATTTCAAACAGTACATTCTCATTAATGTTGTTCTTATCAGCATGGGGATGCTGAGTGAATGGATCTATGGACTATGTACAGAAGTGACCTCTCTTTTATATGCAAATAGCGGATTTCTCAAATTTGAAGCCTTATTCTCATGTTTGGCATCCTGAGCCTTTTCCGTTGTCCTTTACAAAGGCCATAAAAGCAGATAATCCTCTGCAGATTCCTTGATTCCCTAAATATTAGCACAAACTTTCTTAGAGCTTCATCTAAAAAGTTATATATTTTCATGACTTCATCTGACTTCTGTCATTCTTGTTGATTGCATTAACTGAATAAAACAGTAAAAACTGACTTCTGTTCCTTTCCATTCTCTTCATGCAGGAAACTAGACGTCGTGGTCTCAAAGTTTCAGTTTCTGGAATCCCCAAAACAATTGATAATGACATTCCGGTATTTGTCATTTTCTATTTGCAAACTGTAGCTGAATCAAATTTATCCCCGTCATTTATGAAAACGAATGTATTAGCACCCAAATGCTTTCTTGTTGGGGTTCTTTCACTCTATCAAGTTATAGGAAAACCCTCTTCCTTTTATCTTGATGTTGTAGCTGAATAAATTTTCTTTTCATTTTTTTCGAAAGCCTTTGTATCTTTGTAGATTACAGTTTTGTATCTGGTTTTGTTTTCATTCAGGTCATTGATAGGTCATTTGGTTTTGATACTGCTGTTGAGGAAGCTCAGCGAGCCATCAACGCTGCGCATGTTGAAGCCGAAAGTACTGAGAACGGTGTTGGTGTAGTGAAGCTAATGGGTCGCTATAGTGGTAAGTCAACTTCCACATGCTTCAATGATATTGCTGTATGGCAAAGTTACGAAGATTTTATCGAGTAGTTTTTTAATGTCTATATTTCCTTCAAAGCATCATTTGTTTAATGTTTGGGCATCTTGCTATTGCTGAACAAGCATTTAGACTAGCTAAGGAAAGTTGGATATAGCTCTTGGTCTAAGAAGCACACCAATTTACCGTGTATGTGTCGCTTCATCTGTCTGAAATTGATGTGCTTGTCAGCCGTGTACAGACACATGTTGGTCACTTTTCTAAACATATCGAATTATTTTTAATTTTTACTTTTAGAATTAGACTCTTTTGGGACACTTGGGGAATACACGTGTCCATCACTTGGACAAACCTAAAATACATTGTAATTTTGAAGAAAATTTTGGAATTAAGAAAACAATATAAAATTATATTTATGACCCATTCCCCTATTTTTTTTTTTAATTTAATGAATTTTAAAACCGAAAAATTCTATTCTTATGTAACTTATTTATCTAATAATTCCATCAATGCTTTTCACATTATCTTCTTCACTACCACCATCCAGATTTTCCTGAGTCTTCTCAGATTTACTGGTGCAGGCTTCATTGCAATGTATGCTACACTTGCCAGCCGAGATGTGGACTGCTGTTTGATCCCAGAATCACCCTTCTATCTTGAAGGAAAGGGTGGACTTTTTGAATTCATGGAAAAACGGCTCAAAGAAAATGGGCACATGGTTATTGTGATTGCTGAAGGAGCCGGGCAGGAGCTGCTTTCAGAAAGCTTGCAGTCTGGGGGCCAGAAAGATGCTTCTGGGAACAAATTACTCCAAGATGTTGGGTTGTGGATTTCTCAGAGGATCAAGGTACTGGATTTAATCCTAGTTAATTTTCATAAGCTTCTCATTGTATTATCATATATATCTCACAAGTTTCATTATCATTTTGTATCTACTAATATTTGTAAATTTTGTCCATAAGCATACATCTATTTGCTTGTCAGCAATTTTTATTTATTTATTTTTTTTTTGAAAAGTTATTTATTTATTTTTTTGATAGGTGCATTTTCATTTAATAATCAGGGATTTTGAATTTAGGGTGGGTTTGGAGCAATGGTAAGGTTGTTTCATTGCGACTTGAGGGTTACAGTTTTGAACCCTAGAAACACCCTCTCTACATGCAGAGGAGTAAGGTTGCATATGCCTGGCCTCCCCAAACCCCACAATGCAGGAGCCTCATGCATTTTGTTTTCCATTATTTATTTTGAATTAAATTTGTGCCTATATTGTAGAAATAGTTAATTCATTGATGATGCCAGTTTTGTGATATTTGTGGTCTCTCTCTCTTCCCCCCCCCCCCAAAAAAAAAAAGATGAATATTGAGGTATGTTGAATAAAAATTTTCCAGATATGTAGTCCCGTTTCACATTAGATGCAAACCAAGTTGCAAATCGGCACTATGATGCTGGCTTCATGCATTTTCTGTTGTGTGAGGAAAACAATGCCCCATATATTTTATAAAGTTCACAGTCCACAACTATGAGCATTGCTGAGCGATGCTATAATAGGGTAACTCTGTCAGGCTGCTTACTGGTTGTTTTCCTATTTTGTAGGATCATTTTGCAAAGCAACGGAAGATGGCTATTACTCTTAAATACATAGGTCAGACCTCTTAATTCCATTTCTTGCTTGTTTATGTCTTTTCTTGAATTGAACTTGGAGTAGTTATCAAACAGAAGACTGCAGCTACCATCTCGGGAAAAATAATAACTACTAGGGGAAAAAAGAAGGGGGAAGTCTTGGAACTAACAAAAATTGTCTGCAGATCCTACATACATGATTCGGGCTATTCCAAGCAATGCATCTGACAATGTGTACTGCACACTACTTGCTCAAAGTGCCGTTCATGGAGCGATGGCAGGGTACACAGGCTTCACGACTGGGCTTGTTAATGGCAGGCAAACTTATATTCCTTTTAATGTAAGTTCCTTCAGATCCTATAGCAAGTTCTGTGATTGCAGACTTGCAGTGTCTTAATAGTCAGGGTCATAATGGTCGTTGTTTGTGACACTGTTATGTTCTTATATTTATTCACAAAAAAAAAAAAAAAAAGAAGAATAAAAAAAGAATAAGATAATAAAAAAGTAAAGGGTATGGTAGAAGTTACATCCTTACATGGCTGTAACTATAGAATCCAACTAAAAATGTAGTTGTGAATCTTGTGATTCAGATTAATGGTGTTTGTTGGTAAGCAGTGCCTGATTAGAAATGGTAAGCTAAAAATTTACCTGCTTTCTCTGAAGTAAGGCTCTTTCAGTCGAACACAATTGTTGATTGAGGTCCATATGCATTCTTGCGGTTATTAAAAGGGAAAGACAAGCTGCATGAGATTTAAGTAACTGCTAAGCATTTGATCCTTTCAAGTGGAATCAAATTTTCATGAATTTATTTCATTTAAACTACTTTGTGTTGTGTTAATGGGGAAGAACTGTGTTGATGGAGTACTAGCAGAATTGGTTCTCTGTGACAAATTCTGTGTTTGTACGTGTTTCTGAACTTGGGATTAGTTACACATTCGCTATCTCCTACTATATTATGAAAGCTATATACTCAATCAAGCATTAAGCATGTATCATTTCTTATCGCCTCATTGTATATCCTTTTTTACCGTACTCTGTTCTTTTGGTACCATCAAACTCGACTAAACCATTACTTTGCTTAGGAGTTAACTTGCTCTGTGCTGCACATCCTTGCACCATCTTAAATGGTTCTCTCAGTTTGACTCCAATACTGTCACCTCTAACTTTCTAGAATCCATTCATTTCTTATTTTTGGGGATGGAAATTGAGTCAGAAATCCAGGTACCCTTCTCACCTTGATCCCGATAGGATGGGTTTGAGATTTAAATACATGAGTTAGGATTTGGCTATGGGTAAAGAATAAATCTGATCAAGAAATGGGGTGCAATTATATTATACGAAGATGTAAATACTGAGGTTTCAAAGGTTTGAATCACTCCTCACCCACAATCAGCCCAAAAGAGAAGGACCTTTCCCTTCGGTTATAAAAAAAAAATTAATATACAAATACCATTAGTTTATTGCTATTTATGGTTTCTTTTTCAATTTTTTATTATATTATACATGTGTAGTTTGCTAATTTTTTATTTCTTGAGAAAATTATTTTGTTTTTAAAGTTAAACTGTGTTGAACTTGCCAAACTTGTTCAATCCAATAAACTTAGGTAGGGGTGGGTATGGGATTGCAGAGTTTTTTTCCATTTGGATTGGGTTAGGGTTGAGCCAAACCCAACCATTACCATCCCGCACTTGTATCTTTTTCAGTTATGCCACTTACCTACCATAACATTATTGTTTCAGCTGCAGGTCTTTACAAATATATCTTTTCTTAAAGATCCTTAATACCACAAATACCCAATACTTTTTAGGCTACATTTGTTACTAGGATTAAGGGGAAGGGATCATATGGTGTCTGGTGGGTCCCATTCATCCAAAAATGGAATTTGGATTGCTAAGTTCTTGTTTTGGGGATATACCATCACTAAGGGAGGTGAGATGAATTCAAGTATCATTCAGTATGGTGAGACATCGTGTGTGTTATTCTTATATAGGAGGGTGGAATTAGTACTCGTAGTTTTTTACCTTTTAATCCAGCCCTTTTAGAGAAATGTTTGTGGAGATTAGCATTTGAGCGAAATTGTCTTCAAAGAAGGGTGGTGATGGCAAAATTGACTGGCGCCTGGGGAGATTGGTCCACTGCAAATCCAGTGGGGTTTATCAAAGGGTATTTAAAGTTTTATGGTAATGAGTTCATAATACTACGATTAGATTGAGGTGGGTATAGGAGATCGTACTAAGTTATTGAGATTAGACAATTGGTGAATTTCCAGATATTTATGAGTTGGTGACAAATAAAGATGCTTTGGAGAATATCTCCACAGAAGAAATGGTACATGGATTTTTGAGCCTCGAAGACATCTCCAAAATTGCTAGATAAAAAATTAATTTTACTTTAATCCAGCAGTTATATTGTTGAAATGTAGGTATGGGCAAGGATTGTATTAGATGGAAAGTTTCTAAGGAACCTAAGGGTTGTGACATGAAGTCTTACAAGGTATTAGTGGGCAGCAAAGAGAGATTTTTCCCTTGGATGAATATTTGTTTTTTTGGGACGCCATCGAAGGTGACATTGTTCATATGGTGCTTGATCCATTGAAAAAACTATCATTATCTTTAATATTATTACTAGAAGGATGATCACCATTAATTGGTGATGCCTTTGTAAGAAAGATGGTAAAAGCACTGACAATTGTTCTGTTCACTGCGAATGGACAAGGGGTTATGGGAATTAATTTTATCTTGTTTTGGTATGCAATGGGTGTTTCCCAAGGAAGCGAAACAGGTTTTTGAAACTTGAGTTTTCATGGCTTCGATTCCCTTCCCAAGCTAACTCAAACTAATTCTAACTTCTAACCAAAAAAAAAAAAAAAATAAGTTCCAAAAAAGGAGAAAGAAGGGTGGATTCTTGCCTTTTGTTTTGACTTTTGGCTTATTTGGGAAAATGAATGGAATTTGTTTTAAGGCCTAGAATTTCTTATGTATAGGATTAAAAGTATTTTTGTATCTGTTTTATATTGGTGGTTGTCAGGGGAAGTGACTGGATTTGTATTTCTAAGCCTGAGATATTTTGTAATTCAGTGGTAGCCATTCGGTGCCTTTTTAATATATTACTTCTCAAAAATTAAAAATAACTTTTGACATTGTTCCTTATCTTCAGCTTTCTTAACAAGCTCATCCTCATTCCTACTAAGGGTGGAGGTACACACCATGCATGTTTGACTTTTCTCCCTTTTCTATTCCTTTTTTCTCTTATCTTCACCTTTATTCCCTTCCTCTCTGTGCTTCCTTCTTTGTTTTTAATTTTTTTCCCCTCCACTACCCTTTTTTTTCCATATTGATAAAGCAGCTGTTAACAGTTTCTCAAGAAAAATAGAAGGCAGTTGAGGGATATTTGATTCATTCAAAAATTTTGAGTAGTCAGCAAAAATAGGGAGACGCCACAACTTCGTTTCTACCTTTATATGTTAGTACGATAGTTTAAATATTTACCTTCTCTTTCTCTGGCCCTAGAAAGTCTTTATGTATCTTTCTCAATCCTTTGTACTTCTCTAAAGGCTTGGGTGATTAGCGTCTCCCTTCCTATCAAGGGTCTAGGTTCACTTTCTTGATGACAAAATTTAACAATCTGAAATAGTACGAAAACAGAAGCAAAGAGAATGTGTTTTGTTTTATTGTTATGCATTATTATATCCTACGTTTTTTGCTGTAGACTTGTACTTATGTTTTATATGTAGCCTTGAAATTATTGCTGAATGGTGCAAGTAATTCTTCTGTTTAATTCACATTCAGAAAGATGGGATTTAGAGTCTTGATTGAGTCTCAATTTGAAAACTACACTTCATACCAGTAATGGTTTACAATGCTACATAAACATGAAGAAAAAACTTCAATATCAATAGTGAATCTGATAATTTTTCTTACTTGAAGCTGCTTATACGGCAAATAAGAACTTAAGCATTTCTGCAATGATATTTTATTTTATTTTTTAATTTTATGTTATTCCTGTGATATTCCTCGATCTGCACAATCCCCTTTGGCCTCACTCCCTTCTTTCCTTCTCTGCCCCTTTGGAGTCCTGTAGAAGTCACAAACAATGCGAAACATGAGAACATTCTTTCTCATTACAAAATATAGAATGAAATTTAACTGATTCGGGTTTGCTTTTGTGTTTGTTTGTTTGATTGTGCAGCGTATTACCGAGAAGCAAAATATGGTTGTGATAACTGATAGGATGTGGGCAAGGCTCCTTTCATCAACCAATCAGCCAAGCTTCTTGGATAAAGATTCCAGTGCAGCCAAAAAACAAGAAGCGCCTCCCACTGGCTTATTGGAACAGAATTGTACGGTTGGCCGATCAGGTGAGGAAATTTGCTTATTGGAGCAGAATGGTGATGATGGTGGCGAATCAGGTAATTAAAAGACGTAATTAAGCATGATATCATCAGCTAGAGTATTCGAGCACTAGACTACTACAAATTTTCATCACTAGCCTTTGCGATTGATCATCCTGCTACTTTTTGAATCTTGTGAGTGAATATGTCGCAGCAGCAGCTTAATTATAATCAAACTGATCGGGTCGTGTAGGTACAATGTTAGCCACTACTCTGTTAAGATGCCTCAACTGCATGCAGTGACTGTAATTGGAAGGCTACATGCATTTAGTTTTATCGTAATTATTGTACCTCTTTATTAAAACTGGTTTGCCAAGATGCTTTTATGGTGGCAGTAGATTTATTATGATATGTTGATGGAGATTTCATTTTTGGTGTTTGAGCAATTTATTTGCATGGTATACCTGCTTATGGTTGAGAACCAAATGCTTTGTTTGCAACCTGTAACCCAACAGAGACAGAGAGAGAGAGAGAGAGAGAGAGATGAAAATAGTGGATGTTGAGAAAAGAACCCCCCCGGGCGGCCCCCGGGGGGGGGCGAAGGCTAGAGGAAAAAAATATAATTAGTAACTTTATAGGGGAAAGAGGAAAGAACATGTGGATACCTGGGCCCCGGTTAAAGGTTCCAAGTTCACCTCTCCATTTCCTTCCCCCATTGGCATAACTATATAGTACTACTTGGTCGTGGGAAGGCTACATTAGCATATGACCACGTTGTCGCAGGAAATTCCTTTTTCGTGAAATGGTTTATTTTTTAGATTTGGAGTAAGATCCGAGAATTCCTCCAATCACTTAACAAATTAACGGGATCATCAAGGATTTAGCAGAGTGAACGTTAGAATCAGAGAAACGTTGAGATTTACCTAACCAATCTAGAAAGAGAATCAAGTGGAGAATTCTTTAATTTCCTTTTGAGGCACACTAGGCTAGGGTTAAACTTCCTCCTCATAGATTCAAAGTTCAGGCTTCCGTCTAAAAAGGTTCCTTTCTTATCTATATAAATCTTCCTTTTCTGGATGGTCTGACATTAAGTATCCACCATATTCTCTTATTCTCTCCCTATCTCTCTTGTTCCAAATTGTCCCGACTCTTAATTTTTTGTTGAACTCTAGTGATTTTGCCATTATCAATCATCGGTATAATTCCGGAAGGTTTGACCTCTTTAGGTTGACCTATACCCTACAGAACATTAAAGACATTAAGAAGAAAAATAAAATTTTCTCTCTCTAGTCATTTAACTTTTGTTCACTTACAATGCTCTTTTAGAATAGCAATTTTTTTTTGCTACTATAATTTTTTGTTCTTGTCTCTGTAAGTGAGTCAGAATGATGCGTCATTGTTTTTCGTGTAAAAAAAAGTGTATTTTTTGTGAGTTTTGTTAATTAAGTTATTGGTCCACAAGGAAGTCACGTCATTTGATTATTTTTTTAATACTTTTGATTACAAAATACTATTTTTTTTTTAAAGAAAATTCCATAACCTGGTTATTCTCTCTAACAAGCAAAATATTGAAGTCATTTTAAGTTTAGATTTACTAGATTCTGGTACTATTTGAAAGTCTAAATTTTGGCAATTTTTAGTATTTTTTGGTGAAAAGTTATTAATTGCAATTTTGGTGCATTTGATAAAGCAAATAACGATTTTTAGCAAATTTTAGCAATTTTTTATAACTTTTGAGTATTTGATAAAATTATTGTCAACTTTTGATAATTTTTACCAATTTTTGGTAATTTTTTGACGATTTTTAGTAACTTTTGATAGTTTTTGAGTTAAGCAAGTTATTGTAATTAAATAGAAAAGTGGTAAAAATTGATATTTTGCCAAGTATTCAAGAAGTAATTTTTGATAGTTTTTTTGCTGAAAATTGGGTTGCCAAACATTGCCACTGTCAAAGAAGCTATCTGTAATGTTGTCGAGTTTCAAAATAGATCTGTTTCCAGTTAAGCATCTTTTGGTCGATCCTGCTCTCAATTTTTCATCTTATGTAACGTATATTTTTTTATCAAAAGTTAATTTCCTTTCTGTTTTTAGTAACCTTTAGGCATGATACTCGCTTAAAAAAGAAGAAAAGAAAAGTCCACATACGATAGTGCATTAACGATGTGACAGTGTGAGCAACGAAGTACTTAATAACTACTTAATAAGTACTTAATAAGCCCAAAGTTGAATGAAAATAAATGTAAATTTAGTAGTAACGTAATAAATACTTTCTATTAAGAGTTGGTGGATCAACAGTGAGAAAATACATTGTGAAGCTTAATGTGTGTATTTTTTTTCCCGTTAAACTAGTTTAGTTAAAACTAATGGCTTCACTTTCACACAAAATAATTATTTTTCAAATGTAACCCTGTGCAGCTTGTTGGAAGGCCACAGGAAACATTTTTTTTTTTTTTGATAACCTAGAATCCTTATCAATTTATTGTCGTTCTTAACGAATCGAGTAACCGATGAATACACCGGAGAAATTACCAAAAAAAAAAAAATGAGTAAACCGCAAAAATATATGCTGTCCCTCACGTGTACGTTAAGCTAATCTCAAGGGCAGTCACAAGAAACTTGAGAATTGAACTTGTCAGGTTTTGCTTAGACCTAAGTTTGTTAACTTATTTAGGTCTATTTATTCTATAAATATGATTCAGGCTTGGTTTGGAAAGTTAAAAAAATAAAAATTAGTTTTTTTTTAATTAGCAGTTAAGTAACTACTAGCTATTTATTAAAAAAATAACTTTATTTGTGTTTGGAAAAGAAAAAAAAAAAGTTAATTTTTTAGTAGTTAACTTTTTTACTTTTTATTAATTCAATATTTTTACCTTTTAATATTTAAAAAAAGTATGAAATATATAAAAATAACTTTAGTCGTTTAAAAAAAAAAGATAAAAAAATCAGTAGCTAGTACCTCTAGCTATCATTTTGCCAAAAGAAGCCTCAGTACGGAATGATAAAACACACAATGTACACGACAGAGAAGTGTTGAGTTTCCTTTGCCAAAAGAAGCCTCAGTACGAAATGATAAAACACACACAATGTACACGACAGAGAAGTATTGAGTTTCCTAAAGAAACCGTGATGAATTCAACAAAAATAAGGAATAACATGAGGGGGAGAGGAAAAAAAAAAACGTGATAAAAGAAATTAAGATTTTATTGCTACAGAACAACGAGGCACACACACCAATGAACTTCCAAAGAATGTACACAACAGAGTATAGGGTCGGTTATGTCTTGCACAAATTTTGCTCCTGCTTTGTCTCATATTCATCCAATAAGAACAACCTAACACTAGTTATACCCTCAAACCCCCTTTTCCTTGCATGCTCGGGAAGGGCTTCAATCTAGCTTTTAACTTTGTGTAACACTAAACAACACTAATTATAAGCCCCTGTACATGCCAGAAGGATCTGCATTCTGAACAATCCATGGATGCTCAAGAACCTTGTGCAGTGGCAATCTTTCTGAAGAATCCCTGACAAGCATCTGCCATTAAAAAAAAAAAATAAATAATAATAATCACAAACGGAATTGTCAAACTTGCGATGACCATTGAAAAGCCAACAATATATGTCTGGATAAGAAAAAAAAAAAAAGAAAAGAAAAACCAAAGATTAGCGTAAAAGTAATATGTTTTTTTTTTTGCTTACCAAAAAAAAAAAGTTGAAAAAAGTTGATAAAACTTAGATATTTTTGGTATTTTTTGATAAACCAAACACCTAGCGGTTACCCAAAAAAAAAAAAAAAATAAGAGGAAAAAGGCATAGCATGGCAACTACAAAATCCCTGATTTAAAATGTCGAGGTTAGCGCTGGGACCTGACTGATGAGATCCTTTGCAGCTGAAGAGACTAAAGGCTTTGGAGGGAACTTCAAATCCACTTGCACAATCCTGCACAAGCCAGGCACCTAAGTCAAATAGAGGTGAACATAACACTTCCACCATGATAAGAAAAAATTAATTTACACTGGATTGCCTATATTTCAGTAGTAATTTATTCCCCAAAAGTTAGCTTCTGAGGTAACATTTTCTTCCTCTTAATAAATGATATATATATACACACACACACATGGAGAGAGAGCTTCTAAAATCAAATATTTATCATCTCTACACTGTTGCAGTGGTTCAAATTCACCTTCTGTATGTGTCTGAGTGTTCCTTTGCTTCAAAAGGAGGAACCCCGTACAGAAACTCGTAACATAGGACACCAAGGCTCCATATGTCTACACTGGAATCATGCTCAACACTCTCCACTGCAAAGAAAGCACCACTTGACAGTCAAGTAGAACATATCACCCACCACAAAATGTTTCGTAAAATGCAACTCCTAAATCAGAGAGACAGAAAGAGAAAGAGAGGGAGGGAGACAGAGAAGGGGGGGGGGGAGGAAAAGTAACCTAGCTTAAACATTTTCATTATTTGTCAGATGAACATACCCATCTCAGGGGGGAGGTAATCCAGTGTACCACACATGGTCCGTCTACGGTTGAATGTGTGAACTGACCACCCAAAATCTGCAATTTTGAGCTCACCCTGAGAAAGATAATTCAAATTGATTAGTATATCACAACAAGGCATATCTCTTTGATCAATTAAAAGACTAAATTCAAGTTATTACCTGCGCAGAGACCAAAAGATTTTCTGGTTTAATATCCCTGTGTATTACGTGCTTTCCATGACAATAGATAAGGGCCCGAGCTAATGATGCCACATACTGTGTACGACACCCAAAACAACGATATTCTTTTAGTAAGTTTTCTATAGATAAAACTGAAACTATTAAAAATGTTGCGCATGACACTGGAGTGTATCTCCAAATTCAAGGTGCAATACGTGTCTACAATTTCAAATTTACTTGACTCTGACAGAAAAGATTCAATGGGAACACCTAAAATTGGCACTGTTTGGAGTTAAAAAAAAAACAAAAAAACAAAACACAAAATTTTACAAACCTCTACAAACACAAATTACAAGACTATAAAATTTAAATTTTTTACTTACTGCACAAAATACAAGATACTAACTTTTACAAATTTATATAACTCCAAACACACGTGTTCCAAATAGTAGAAGTAAACCATGGAAATTGGCATGGAAACTCACGGTTGCAGCACGTCTTTCACTGAAGTATTTACACTTCTGTAGCTCCTTGTACAGTTCACCCTTGGCTGCATGTTCTAATATCAAATAAACTCGTTTCTGCAACGATTTTGTTCCAAAGGCCAACAAGTCAGGCGTATTTAAAAGTTGCCAAAATTAGATATATGGAAAACTGTGATATATGATGGATTACTAGACCAACTATACCTGATCATAAAAATATCCATATAGGCGTAGGATATTGGGGTGTCGAAGATGACTCTGGATTTCAACTTCACGACGAAGCTGATGCTCAACCTGAGACTGTTTCAGCTGGCTCTTGAAAAGCACCTTTAGTGCCACAATTTGGTTGCTCTGTTCCCAATAACATGTAAAAATTGCTAATCAGATGAGCATTATTATTGTCTTTAAAAGAAATATCATTAATTCTCTGTTCAGCTGCCGATAGGTAGTAAAACAAATCAAACTACTTGAGCTTGTTGTGTTCAACTTATCAAAAACTGGTTTAGAATAGGCTTGTTATGAAACAAAAGCAAGAATGAACGCATTTTAAAGCTCAGAACTTTTTTGTACCTCAGCTCAACAAACTTAACTTTTTTTTTTTTTTTTAAAGAAAGTCGAGCTACTTGAGCTTCCTTGATTCACACTCGAGATTAACTCGAAATATTAACAAGCCAAACTTGGTTCAAGTTCAATTAACTGTTCAAATGAAGCATTGAACAACCTAATACTTGACTTGACTTGACTCATTTACAACCCTAGCTGTTGGTAAAGAAAATCAAGATTTCCCACCAAAAATACCAATAAGAAAATATTTGTCCTTCCATTTTCTCACAAGCTTAACGGTGTGTTTGGATGGGCAATTTGGGGAGAGAGAGAGAGAGAGAAAAAAAAGGTAAGGAAAATGGAAGGGAAAAAAGGAAGAAAATACAAAATACCAAATGTATGATTTTATACTTTAATAGATTAAAAATATAAAAATAAAAATCATTTATCAATAAATTAATTTTTTAATTTAATTATTTTTAATTTCTCAAATCCACACTTTTCCCTTCAATTTTTCATCACAAACCAAACATGAGGAGTAATTTTGAATCCTTCTCCCTTCCTTTTTTTTCCTTAACAAATCCTTGATCCAAACACAGTCTTTAAAAAATAAATAAATAAATAAAATAATTGAAGAAAGATAGGAGGACAGCTTAGAGAAGCTAACAATAAAAGCCCAAACCCAATGGCAATATGCACAATCCATATGAATCAACAATTATTCAACCGGCAAAAAAGCACTCCAACTATAAAGTTAACAAATGAGGATTCAGCAAAGCTAACATTCCTCAACACATAAAAATAGAAGTTAAGATCACTGACCCTTTTTTCTCTAGCCATATAGACATGGCCGAACTTTCCCCTTCCAAGAGGCTTTCCGATGTCAAAGTCATTGAGAGTCCATCTTCTTTTCTCTGCTGCTGTCACTTCTGAAGAAGCCTGACAGAAGTGAAGCCAATATAATTAATAATTGCTCATCTGATTAGGGCAATAACCAATTTGTAATACGGCAACATATTGGAATAGCAACATCCAAGGAAAAGGGGAAAAAAAATTGGGAACACCCAACAAAAATAAAATTAAAGACTCTGTGTACACCACCCTCCGCTTGGCTGCTTGGGAGGCTCCAGGACAAGACCACCATAATATTTATGTTGCTGATGGGCACATTTGAGAACAAAATTTGTTTCTTTCTCAGTTCTCAACTAAAGTCTAAATTCAAAAATTCTTAACTTCTTTTCATTTCTTTCCCTATATTTTCCCAGAAATGAGGGGCAAATTAATGTCCTCCGCCATGGGGCAAAAGAAATTCAATTCGCTCAAACCCTCCTAATGATTTTACGGACCAGGTCTTCTTGAGTAAGAAAACAAGGTAATTAGAATAACATTAAAAAAAAAAAAAAAGAACAAAGAAAAAAAGAAACAACACAAAACTCCAAATCAAGGAGAAGAAACGCTAGAATTCGTAATCTCAAGTTAATGAACGAACCCTAAGAAACTGAAAAGAAGAGAAATGTCAGAATTTTCTTTGGTTTTACCTTCTCTTCTGTCTGTGTCTCCGCTGCGATCGCCATGAGAGATTGAGAGAGAGAGAGAGAGAGAGGAGAGGGATTCGATGGTGTAGAGAGGGGACAGAAAATGGGGACAACGGATCGCTGTATGTTTGAATAATTGGAGGAAGGATCGCTGAAAAGGTTGATGGTAATTGGAGGAAGGATCTCACAACGGTCGGATTTGTGCGGATGGACAAGTGGACCAACTGCGTTCAGGTTTCTTTTTCAAAATTTTCTATTTCTCGGGGGAGCGCTGTTTCGAAATGTAAGGCTTGGTTTGGTAACAAAAAAGAACCCCCCCTTTTTTTTTGTGTTTAGGAAGTTAAGATAATTAATTTTTTTTATCCTATTTTTTCTAATAATTTTATATATTGACATTTATACTCTTGATATTTCACGTTATTTTTTAAAATTACTCTTGAATATACAAATACCCAATATTCTCACATGCCTACTACTAAAAGGGATCGATCTCATTTGTTAGTTTAAAGATTTACATGCTTATTATCTTTTTTTAGTAGAGTCGACCCCATTTGTTGGTTTAAGGATTCACATAATTCTAGTGGGATCGACTCCATTTATTGGTTTATAAATTCACATACTTATTGTCAACAGGGGTCAATCCCATCTGTTAGTTTAAAAATTCATATGCCTACCGTAAAAAAGAGTTGACCCTTTTTTTTTTATAGAGTTAACCTCTTTCGTATTTTAAAAATTCAGCTGTCTACAATATTTGAAAAAAAGTAATTTTATAATTTAAAAATAACTCAACGATTAGTTGTTATAGTATTTAAAAAGTAACTGCTGGCTGGCAACTGATAGTTAGAGAGCATTCCCAAATGAAACCTAATTATTGAGCCAACAGACTAATTGGACCTACTTGGCAGATCATCAGATGGGATAATTCTACGGACTCCAAGGAATGTCACTTGCGAATATCAGGTTAAGATCATTAAATTTTAATTAATGATTTAAATTTATTCATATATTTTTAATTTAAAAATACTTTAATAAATTTGAATCGTTGAATTTTAATCTAATAGTTCTTAAATCTGCTGTCATATAGCTAACAAAAAGCTTGTTTAGTAGGGTAATTTTTAGTAATTTTTTTTAATTATGTATTTTTTTTATATATTTGATAAAATCTCAATTCTTACTTAAACTTTTTTCTAAAAATTAATATTTTATTTAATGTATAAAAGATTGTCACGCACACTTAAGAGGTGTTTGATTTTCTAAAAAATCAAAAATAAAAAATTGGTGTAAAAATGATATGTGACAATTTTGATTTAAGAAAGTTAAAAGAAATTAATAAAAGTTGGAGTTGTTTGGTTTTTTTTTTTTTTTGATAAACTAGACACCTAAGTAACAAAAATATGAAAATTTCTCTGAAAATTACAAAAAATTTATAAAATTTTATCGAATACATAAAAAATTAAATTTTGTAACTCTTGATGCAAAAATTACAAAAATTTTATTGCCAGATGAGACTATATTAATTAAAGAAAGGAAGAAGCCATTAAATTAAACATATATTTTTTTAACTTTTCATATTCTATTCTCTCTTTCAATAAAAAAAAAATATATATTTGAATTTCATTTGTCTAGAGAAATAAGATAAAGTAACTTATACATTTAGTGTCGCAATTTTTTTTAATTTTTAATTTTTTAAATCAAATTTCATTACATATCACTTTTATATTATTTTAATACTAATTTTTAATTGTTTTAACTTTTCTAGGATTCCAGATGCCAATATTTTTTTTTTTGGAACAACAGATGCCAATATAGTATCTTGAGAGATGCTGTTTATAGATATAATATGATACAAAGTATTGATATCACAAGTTTGTTTGTAATGTAATTAAAAATGTAAGACAACAACATTGAATGTTATATTAAATAATTAAATTAAATAATTTAAAATTTAAATAAATATTTATAAGATTTAAAATTTTTGGTTAACTAATTAAATCTCATTTAATTTCTTAATAAATATAATTCATTAATTTTTAATATCTAAAGATTTACTTAGAATGAATTTACGAATCTAAACTTTTATATACCAAGAAGAATGAAATTACTTGCACAAATTTAATTATTTTATTTTAAATTTATTAATTTGTAATAAGTTAATTCAAAATTTGTATAGGTGCCTAATAAATAGTTTGTTGATATTCTTATTTAACTTAAATAAAAATTATTCGATTAAAATTTAACCATTAAATTTTAATCTGTCATTCTAATTGTAAGTTAATGCTATGTTAGTCACCAAATTTAACTTTTTTTATTTTTTTTTTCAACTTGAATCTTACTTGAGGCACGTGAAAATTAAATAAATAAATAAATTTTTTTATCGTTTTTCTTTTGTAATTTCGTTTTTTGTTTAAAAAAATAAAAAAAAATTGCTTTCTTTTTCTGCCGCAAGTGGGGTCCTCATCAACCACGCCCATGCAAAAACAGAGCCGTCCCTACCCTGACCTCACCTCAGCACCACCCACCATGCCCTTCTAGAAATCCGGACCGTCCATCACTCATCACGAGGAGATGATGCCCTGCTTTCTCCACGTGTCCACCTCTACCCACACACGTATACCCCCAATCCATGTTTCTTAATTTCCTCCATCAAGCAAGCATCCTCAGCCAAATCCAACACTATCAGCATCATACCCGTATTCAATCACAGACGTTCATCATCATCATCATCATAATCATGATGTCTGATCAATCAAGACCCGAGACCCAGATAGCTCCAAGGTTGGGCCGGGCGGTTCGGCTTTCAACGGCGGTGGCAATTGGTGCTTCGTTCTTGTTCTTGTCCGGATTAACCTTAACTGGGACCGTGATAGCCCTGATTGCTGCTAGCCCGCTTTTGGTCCTTTTCAGTCCAATTTTAGTCCCCGCCGGAATAGGGGTATGCTTGGCCACGGCCGGGTTTGTTTTTTTCCGGCGGCTGCGTCTTAGCGGCATTGGCAGCGGTGTCCTGGGTGTACAATTACGTAGCCGGAAAACGCCCACCGGCGGCGGACTATGCGAGGATGAGGATTGCTGACACGAAGGAGAGGGCTAAAGGATATGGCCAGCCCAAGGCTCAGGAGGCCACTGAAGGGTCTTAAGACTCATTTTGTGGCAGCGGCGGCGGCGGATGTGTGCTACCACCGCGTCGTAGTGGTGGTTGTTCAATGTTTGTGTTCGTCTTTAATTCGCTGTTTTGCATGCATAAGCGGGTGGTTTTCTAGTTGTTTTATTATTATTATTATTATTATTATTGCTTTGTTGAATAGATTGTTGTTTCTTAGCTACGCACTTTTGTAGTTGATTTGGTTGTGTTGCAAATAAAAGAGTGAAAGGTTGAGAAATTTCACATTCCAAGTCTATATATATATATAGTTAATTTCTTGGGCAGAAGTATGAGATCTGAGGAGAGAGAAATGGCTGGGAAATTTTAAAATAGGCTATTAATTTGCCAAGCTTTCCACGTGTACATTCAATTTAGGCTCGGTTTGGAACTTCAAGTTTTATTAAAAATATTGACAAATTTTTATAAAATCTTAATTCTTTACCCACTGTATGAAATCGTAATTTTTATTAATTTATATTAATTTTTTTAACTTTTTTTAAGTAATTGAAGAGTTTGCTTCTTCGCATCTCAATTAATTTTTGAAATTAATTTTTTTATGACTTTTTTTAAGTAATTAAAAAGTCAACCTGCGCGCATCTCAATTAATTTTTAATATTTACAATTAGGTAAACGCGTATCCAACTAATTCCTGAGATTTATGATTGAGTAAACACGCACTTCAACTCAACCTAGTGATTATAGACAATAACTTAAATTCTTACTAATTAAGTTAACTCTCACTTTTTTTTTTAAAGTGTGTTTAGAGTGATAAAAAGTGAAATAAGACGATATAAAGTAAGATAAGTTCTAATTTTTTAGAGGCTTACAAAGATTTTTAAAAATTTTTAATAAAAATTAGTACGTCAAACGTACCCTTACGCGAGAAAATCTTGGCATCAAGCGGGTGAAATAAAAATAGAATTTCTAATTAGAAAAAAATAAGGAGGTATAGAGGGGTGAAAGAGAATATTTTTGTAATAAAACTAACTCTTTAAATTAATTATGACAATATAATAAAATTTTGAGAAATTATTTTAATTGGGCAGTGGGTTGTAGCTGTGAAAGGTAGGACTACGATCAGTATCAAGGATTTAGTTTTTAAATTTTTTTCCGTCTAGAAAATAATTGAAAAGGGGTGATTAATATTAATTATAATGTCAGTGCCTTGACATTTTTTAGATTAAAATTTAATAATTTAAATATATTTTTAAATTTTTAATTTAAAAAATATGTAAATGAGTTTAGACCATTAAAAAAATACTATACACCCACATTAAAAAAAAATAAATAATATACAGCTTTTTCATCATGGAACTGTGATTTTTTTTTGTTTAATAAATTTTAAACATATTATTCATATTTAGATTAATGCACAACTTTATGCATTATTATGTTTATCTTTAATATTAGTGTGCAGTTTTTTTTTTTTTTAGTTTAAATGTAAATAATATGTTTAAAATTTATTAAATAAAATAAAATTTTAATTTTTTAAATCATTTTAAAGTTTTTTTATAAAGCTAAATTGATGAAACCATCTAAACTAACCAAAATAAAAAAAAAAATAATAGGAGGAAGTTTTGCCGTCAAAAATTTAAAATTCTATAAGTGCCGAAATACCAAATTAAAAAGAAAAAAATAAGAGGTATAATTACCAAAATTTCAAATCCACGAGTTGTAACGTGCATTTAGGGTGTCAAATTTGGTTACAAATTTTTAAATTTTTTTTTTATTTTTTTTAAATTTTTTTACACCAATTTTTTTTTGTAATTTTTATTTTTTTAATAAATACACCAAAAATCCAACAATTTAAAATTTATGTATTTTTTAGTTACCCGTTTGGAGCTCACTGAAAAAAATAAAATCCTATAAATCTCTACAAATACGAATTATGAAATAGAAAAATTTAAATTCTTCAATCACTGCACAAATTATAAAATATTTACTTTTATAATATTACACTATTTTATATAATTTTATACAACTCCAAACACACTCATTTTGTCAAAATTCGATACTCCAATCGGTCACTTTTAATTAATTTTGCCATCCACTCCTATATATACATTGCTTGGGGGGGAGATGGGCGCGGATTATCGGTTCTACTTCTCCCAACAACCATTAGAATGGGAAGCAGAGCTTTGCTTCTGCTGAGACCACCGGTGGCGGCGGCGGCGGCAACGGCAAAGTCGCTCAATTTCAAAAGCGACTTTTTCTCAAGAGCGCTTATTGTACGGGAGAAGAGGGTCCGTAGCTACTCGGTTCGGTCTGGCCTTGAGCCCCCTGATTTGCCCCGTTTGGCAGAAACCGCTCGCATCTCTCTCACCCCAGATGAGGTACGGATATACCCATTTCGATATTGCAGAGAATTCATTGCTATATTTATGTGTCTATATAATTCTTCAGGTGTTGTTCTCATCTCATACTGTTCTATTTCATGTATTTGATTTGTAGGTTGAAGAATTTGCTCCAAAAATTCGACAAGTGGTAGATTGGTATTCCTCTTCTCCCTCTCTTTCTCTCTCTCTCTCTCTTTTCCGGTGCTGTTGATTGGGTGTTTTTTTGGTTTTATTGGTTTGTTTAGTGCCTTTAAATTTCATATGAACAATTTCGAACAAATTGAGTCCACTCTAGCAGATTTAGTGAAATCATATACTCTTTCTTTGTCATTTATGTATTGTGAAATTGAAACCATATAAATACATAAGGGGCATTCTGACAAGAGGGGCCAGCCCAGCCCAGTTGGTAAAGAGGATGTATACGGAACTCTCTTTTCCCATTCCCTGATACAACATATGTATGATGATCTTCTTGCCATGCCCAAAAAATAAAAAAATAAAAAAACGAATTTTTGTATAATACTTTTGCAACATGATTTAAAAAAATTGAACTTTTACTTTTTAATGAACTCATAGTTTCACCTAATGGCAAGCAAGAGGAAATATTTTTGAGTGTCAAATTATCAACAAGGGAAAGTTTGCTTAAACATATGCTTTTCATTGTTGGGTTGGATACTTGCACTTGGGTATTGGACAGATTCATTTTAACCGCAACTTTTTTTTTTTTTTTTCTGGTCTTGAAACCATTGTGATGATTCATGACTTGATCATCATTACCTGTTTGTGTTTTGTGTGGAGCCTCTTTTGGCTTAAAAAATGGTGCACTGGTTCCTTATTCATGTCATTATGTAGAATACGCATATGTATTTTTGCTAAAAAATTTCATCCCTGAGCTGCATTTGGAGTTATAAAGTCAAACTTCATTTCTTTACAGCATTTTGTCCTTAATTTCTTTAAATTTCTGTTTCCTTTAGGAAGCAATACTTCAACAGCTTTTTCGATGCCATGGCCTGCTAAATTTGGTTTATGAATTTGATTTTGTTTCCTCTTTTACCCTTTTTTTTCTTTTTTTTTTTTCGATAATATCAAATTTCTTTGTTTTGATGATTTCATGTTGCATTTTTCTTTATGACAGGTTTGGACAACTTCAAGCAGTTGATCTGCAGAGTATTCAGCCCGCCATTAGGGCAGGTGCTTGGACAATTAAATGAGAACTCACTGTTGTTGGATGATTAGTTATTTGGCTGCGTAAATAGATTCTGCTTGTCATATATGACTCTACACGTGCACAGTTAAACCAAAGACTCAAAAGCACTAAAATTTGAGAAAATTAGGCTGGTCCATAAGACAAGGATCTGAGTTGTTTTTTTCCCCTTCGCAACATTGAAAGATTAGATTGCTTGGCTACAAGTGTAGAATCCCAAAACATTTAGTTATTAACTTGTAGGCAGGAAATGTAGTGCATGCTTTTGTTTTCAATGTCAAGTAGTTCAATAAATCCCTACTGAGAAATTTGTAATTTTTTCAGACAATCTTATAAACCTAAGTAATTACTGATTCTTGCTTTTTTTTTTTTGCTGTTTGGCTACTCCTTTCAAGGGAAAAGAATGACTAGGTGCAAAATAGAAAATTAACTGCCCATAACATAATGCATTTTCTGTCAGTAATTCACTCATTAATTTTGGTGAAATACCTTTCTAATTTCTTTTCTGGCTCACATGGGCAAGCAATCATTTATTTTACGCATCTTGAAATTTTTGGGCTTAAGTGAGCATTGAGAGTTTCCTTTGAGGTGGTGTAGCGTGGCTAGATAGATATTTGTTTTGATTCAGTGGTGCTAAAATTTGTGGCTGGATCTGTAGATACTGAGGGTGAAAAGTTGCGTGATGATTCACCTGAAACATTTGAGAATAGGTAAATGGATTTTAAATTATCTACAATTTTTTATCAATTAAGTTATCTACCTTTTTTTTATTTTGTGGCTTTCCATTAGATGTCTTATGAACAACCTGTTATCGATGAAACTAAGTTCGACTTTTGTTCCCTGATAGGGAGGCCATGATTGCTGCCGTTCCAAGCTACGAGGAGCCATTCATCAAAGTTCCTAAAGTCCTGAACAAAGAGTAACACCGTTCAGGTAACTTGTTTTCCCCTTAGTGCTGTCTATCCAACAATTCTGTACGTAGAAACTACATTGAATGATACCTTCTATGTTCTGTTTCCTTCAACAGATAGCTACACTTTTCATTTGTCCCCTTTATTTTTAGAAACAATCTGAAAAGAGAATGTTTTTAGGGATGATATGAATATGTGCCCTACGCTCTATACATTTCTCAGAATTGAATATCTTCTACTAACTTGCATGGTATTCTTGTCAGCTGTGGTGCCCGGCTCAAGAAATGGACATCTGAGGTTTTTTGCATTTCTAGGTATCAGCCTTGATTCAAAAATGGGTCAGGACACTATGGCGTGACGAAGGACTCCGTTGCAATTTTCAGACTCTTAGTCTGAATCTGCCATTCGACGTGTATTGTTCAATCCTAGGAATTCATGGTCGAGAATGTTTCGATTGTCTCTTTGGTTGATGGGTCCAATTTTTATAATCCCAAGATATAATAAATAAAAACAAGGAAAATGCTTCTCTTCCAAAATTCTTTAACTGGAAAAGTGTACATAGTACAAGAATGATGTGCCAATGTCATTTTTTGCATTTAAACTTTACATCAATAGGCAATTATTTATAAGCGACTGGCTTACAATGCGTTCGCATCTTGCTGGATTGCAGTTAATAATTTCATTTTTATGTCGGTTCTGTTTTAACTTTTTCCCACAATGTTCTGCAGAAAGGGAGAAGCAATAGCGCAAGGGCACTCGCAGTCGCAGGAGGACGATCGTATGATGCCAAGAAAGAAACTTGTTGTGTTTTTATTTCAAGGTGACTCAATATTTTTTGGGGATAAAACTGAACCATGTATTGCCTGTAATATTTGAAAATATGCTGTAAATTTCGGCTATTAGATTAAAAGCATTTGGACAGTGATGCTGTTTTGAATCCTCTGGCTTGAGAGACTTTCTGAGGATTCGGCTTCGTTTTCGTCACACACCCACCCACACACACGCACACATATATATACACACACACTTGCATAATAGCTGTGTAAGGTACGGTTACTTTTTCCTTCCCCAACCTTTTCCTCCAACCCGAATCTGAGCCTCCTCCTCTCTCTTTCATATAGGACAACTGTTCAACAGTTAGTCCTTTATTATATAAGATATATATATATTTTACTGAAATTTATTATTATTTTTTTTATTTGATAAATTTTTAGGCATGTTAGTCATTTTTAGAAAGAAAAATCTGAAAAAACTTTGTAAGTAAAAAAAAAAAACACATAAAAATTGTCTTAAAAATCATTTTCTACACGTGGATTTTTTAATTTTTAAGTATTATATATATATTTTTTATAAACGTAAATAAAATACCTGAAAGCTACTGAAAAAACAAAAAAGAATCAAATTTCAATAAAAATAAGTCATAAGGCGAAAAAGAAACAAGCAAAAAAAAAAAAAAAAAAAATGCTGCTGCTGACCAAACTAGGTCGTAGACCACAGTAAGAAAGAAGTCAAATCCCAATTTCCGTAACTGCACTCAAGCAAGCAGACCTAGAGATTAATCTTAGGTACCAGTGGAAAACAGGAGGGATTGGAGAAGGATTACCATCCCTTTTTTTGGTTAAGTTAGAGAGATAAATGGAAGGGAAAGAAGAAAGGAAAAAAGAGAATGGAGACCACCATCTTTTTTTTTTTTTTTGGTAATTGAGTCCAGCATTTTTTTCCTCACTTTTGAGTGAAAATGGATGGAAAGGGGGGAGAGAGAGAGGGGTAGAGAGAGAGCAAGAAAAATATAACAAGAATTACAAAAAATAAAATTCATTTTTTTAAAATAATTTTTTATTCAATAAATAAATTATAATATATACACACACACGTATATATCTTCTTTCCTCCTATTTTTTCACTCAATCATACACACTTTCTCTTCTTCTCCTTTCCTTCCTTTATTCTTTCCTTCCAATTTTCCAACCTCCCACTTTTCTTCTATACCAAACATACTGTTAAATTCTAAGCCAAGGTTACGGCCAGAATGTTAGCCATTCAATTGCAGACCTTAAACACACAGATGAGACAAGTCGCAGCGCCTAAAACAGCTTAGAATCCAACTAGAAAATACACAAACTTGAGATATATATATATATATATATATATATGAAAAAAATATCAGAACCAACAAAGCAATCTCGTGCTTTAGCTACAGCTGGCTATCCAAAAAAAATTATATATATATATATGTACACATATATAGGAAATCCCAACTGACCGATCCATGGGAAACCAAAACAACCAAAACCATTTTGCCGTGCAAAATCAAGGAGCAGAGAACAGGGAAAAGGAAAAAGAAAAAAAGCCATTCCACCATGCAAATCATGATGCAGAGAAGAAAAGTGAAAAGGGTTAAAAAAAAATTGATTGCTAACTTTAGGAGAATATCATAATTGGGATTTCTCATTGTAAGTACAAATATATTAACAGATAACTTTGTGTAGCATTCAATATGTTATTATTGAATATTACAATGCTGAAGATAGGGGCAAGAAGATCATATGACCAAATCCAATCCATGCTGCAAAGAGTGAAATAAATTCAACTCCCACCACTCCTCTCCTGCTCCACGAATAACATACAAAACAAAGCAAAAGGAGAGTGGGAAAATGAAAAGAAAAAAGAAAAAAATTCCAAAAGAAAAATGGATTGAAAACTCCAATTTGACGAACTGAAAACATTAAATTCTAAATACATGAACTTTTTACTCCAAGTGCAATTGAATTTTGCACTAGGTGTAATTAATTCTGCACAGAAATGCAATCATGTTCATATATTTCAAATTTCAAGTTTTTAATTCATTAAAATGAAATTTTCAATTCAAAAGTTCATTTGTTTTTTGGAATTTTTCAAAACAAAATATATATTTATATATATATATCTCTCTCTATAATAAAGTCACACAATGCAGCCGAGGAGTTTCAGTTTGAAGCCTGCCACAAAAAATTCAGATAATCGGATATTACCAAAATTGGAATACTTCTCCTGCCCTGATTCATTCGGCCTTCTCCAAATTCAGAAGTTGACAAGAATGAAGCTCCCAAGTGACCCCCCGTAAAAGCTCATGACATAAGCCTGGAAGACTAATCTACAAGTGCAAGTAATGTCTCATATCTCTGCAAGATTCTTCATCCCTTAGTTTTGTCAGAGCTTTCTGCTCTACCCTCCTTATCCACTCTTTGCTCACACGGAAACGCTTCCCAATCTCGTCAAGTGACTTGCGCTGATGGTCACTGAGCCCAAACCTTAGGACCAACACTTGCCTCTCTCTCCAATCCAGGGTTCCAAGAATGCCATAGATGTCTTTTACCATTTGTTGTCTCATGACAGTTTCTTCAGTGCTCTTTATTGATCTGTCTGGTGTAAACTCCTGCATCATGACAGCAGATATCAATTTTTTTTAAATATATAGATCGGGTTCCTAGGGAGATCCTATGGAGAGTATTGGAAAAGAAAGGAGCGTGTGTCGCATATATTGAGGCGATAAAGGACATGTATGATAGAGCCATGACATCTATACGGACGACTGGTGGAGAGACTAATGAGTTCCCTATCACGATTGGTTTACATCAAGGCTCAGCGTTAAGCCCATACTTGTTTGCTTTAGTTATGGATGAGATTACAAGACATATTCAAGATGAGGTGCCGTGGTGTATGCTATTTGCAGATGATATTGTTTTAGTAGATGAGACGAGAGAAGGAGTGAATGCTAAGTTAGAATTGTGGCGGGATACGTTAGAGACAAAAGGGTTTAGGCTAAGCCGATGCAAGACGGAATATATGGAATGTAAGTTTAGTCAAAGTAGGATAACGAGTAGAATAGAAGTAAGTTTAGGCACACAAAAGATTGTAGAGAAAGATAAATTTAGGTACCTTGGATCTATGGTGGAACAAGATGGAGGGATTGATACTGATGTAAGTCACAGGATTCAAGCTGGATGGACCAAATGGAGGAATGCTTCGGGGGTTTTGTGTGACCGAAAAATCCCCCTCAAGGTGAAAGGAAAGTATTATAAGGTAGCGGTTAGACCAGCGCTGCTATATGGATCAGAGTGTTGGACAGTAAAGCATAATCATGGTCAGAAGATGGCAGTTGCGGAGATGAGGATGCTAAGGTGGATGTGCGGGATTACAAGGAAAGATAGGGTTAGGAACGAGGAGATTAGGGGCAAAGTAGAAATAGCACCGATTGAAGATAAAATGAGAGAAAACCAATTAAGATGGTTTGACCATATTAGAAGGCGTCCAGTAGAGGCACCTGTTAGAAGGTGTGAAAGTATGGAGATTGTCAGGAGTAGGAGAGGTAGAGGAAGACCCAAGAGAAGTTGGAAAGAAACCATTAAACATGACCTAACCTACCTAGATTTATCGGAGGACATGCCCCTAAACAGATCTAATTGGCGTCGACAAATCCATATAGCCGACCCCACCTAGTGGGAAAAGGCTTGGTTTGGTTTGGTTTATATATATATATATATCTTCAAGGATTTTCAGCAAATTTTTATGTCTAAAAAACAGAAGAATTTCCTCAGACAGTTCTGCAAATTAAGACTGCTAGAATAAGTATAACCACCATCCCAAAAGAGCTGCTTATTCAACAACTATTTGTATCATATTCATAGTAGTGTATAATTCTCCTTGCTAAGTGATCCATGTAATTTTTATTATTTTCATTTTATTAATTTAATTACTTTTTTTTTAGAGTGGTACAAATGTAACCAAAATGTACTCAAACCTAAAGTTAAAATCGGTAGATGGTAGGTATGCAAATTTCTAATTAAGCCAGAGCATAAGGCTAAATGAATGGCTTTTGCTTCCAATTTTATTCAGTTCTTCATTTTATTTTAAAACTCAAATATATATATATATATATATATATATATAGAGAGAGAGAGAGAGAGAGAGAGAGAGAGAGGAGGAAACTGATAAGATAAAGGAAGAATATCCCAAGAGTGCTTCATGGAATGTCATTCCCGAGTGTCACAAATACTGACTAATCAGGTAGTGGAAGTGATCCCAGTACAGTGCACATTCCTCTAAAAGAAGGCACATTGAGGTTTTGTTGGGTATTGGTTGTGTTGACTAAGCATGACAGAATTGTACATGTGTTTATGCTTTACGTTGCAGAGTCGTCAGCTACAAAATTTAAAAGAATAAAAATAAATTAATTAATTAAATACCCATAGATGTATTATGGGTGTGAAAAAAATTCAAATTGACGTATCGTGTTCATATTTATAATTATGTCTATTTGTGTATGTACTTAAATATGTCAAAATTTAATAAACATATTAAATAATTAATTTATTTCATAATCAGGTCAATTTCGAGTTATCATGTTTGTGTCGTGTGTCATTTAGATTTTCTCTCATCAATTCATATTGCAGGTCGGGTTATCTGGTTGGAACAGTACAGCCAGCCCTTACTATTACCTATAAACCAAGAAAAAAAAAAATTAAAGGGTGAATCAAATTAAGAACATCACTAACATAGAGTGTGAGCTCCATGGCCAGGTTTTAAAGCTATCAATGAATCTAATGTGCTGGTAAGAATGAAAGTAAGGCACATTTGAACTGAGATATAATGGTGCAGAATATGAAATACATGTCGTACCAAATATTTAGCATTGGCAGAACCCCCAATCTTCTGGTCAATTGAACCAACAACTCTCAAGCATTTGCTTGCTGAAGTTATTTTAGCTAAAGATAGTCCTGTGAACTTTGCAATTTCATCATCATCTGGATGTTTCCCGTGGCTGTTGCATAGCACCTTTCGAGCTTTCTGTATCTGATTTATTGCCTTGCTTAAATTGAACTACATAAAAAATTCAAATAGGAAAGCAATCGAGAGGGTAAGCTCTAGCTTCCACTAACATGAAACTTGACTGAAGAAACAACCTATTAAAGAATACCACGTACAGGAATTCGAATCCCCCTAGAATGCCGTGCCACCAACATCGACATCGACTTCCTTATCCAGTACTGAACATACGTCGAGAATTTGTGTCCTCTGGTGTGGTCAAACCTCACTGCACCTTGCAGGACACCAAAATTCCCTGCCTGTGAAATGTGGGGTAAGAAAACTTTTTATATATCAGTCGCATGTGGTCAACAATAAATAAGGTGCATAAGTCAAAGACAAATGGAAGAGCCCCACGAACAATCAAGCGGTCTGACATTAGGAACTTTAAACAAGAAAACAATTTTGTTTATTAAGCAAATTACAATCAAAGCCACTGGCTAATTTGGCATAAACAAATTCCTATGGGATGATGACAACTTTTTCTTAGCTCCTCCATATAAACCCCACACTTTCTCTACTTTCCAGCTCATTATTGAAATATGCACATCAATCCACCGCTTAGAAAGTTTGATTCCCGCGTGGAAAATTGGAGCAAACATGCCCAACAAAGAGTTGATGTTCATGCTTTACCAACCCCTCTTTGGAATATGCACACCTAATCTGATGCTTAAGAAATTTGATTCTTTAAACACATTGAGGTGTGTGTTAGTTTCAATTTCAAGCACAAAGAAGTTAGAACCTTGAGTAATGCTTCCAAGAGGTGACATGCATCAGCGCATGTGCAGTCCGAAGGCACAGTTAGTATTCATTTACTTAGTTCTAGTTTTCATTTACTTAGTTACTCAAATTTAGTTATAACTAGTTTAGGCATAATTAGCTTTCATTTGGTAGTTACACATAGTTATACTTAAACAATGCTATTTAAATTATTTCCATTTTTTATCATGTTTACCTATTACTTAATTTGTTCTCTAATACAAAGCAGCTTACTGTGGTCAATGTGGAGCAAATATGGACATGTATGTAATACTTTTAAGGTATGAAAAAATTAAAATAAAAAAAAAGACAATTATATAGAATCAAGTTTGACCAACCTGAATTAAATCTTCAAGGGCCACTCCAAGCCCCCTGTAGTTTCTTGCAAGGTATAAAACTAAGGAGCGTGCACTTTTCAAAAGCTCATCCCTACAATACCAACCAAAATACAAATGCTGTTGCAATAACTTCTCATCAACTCCAGCAGCTTCTGCCCAACTACTCAAGCTAACTACTCGTCCAGTTTCTTCTTCCATTACCGTTCTGATTCTTTCCAAGTTCTCAACCAACTGTAACATTATAAAATTACAACAGTTAGAATTACTCCCAAAGCATGATAGAAGAAGATGATTCCTGCCTAACAGAATCAGGACATAACCTTGACCCCTCTTGACATTTCTGCCTCATTCTTTGCAATAATTATTCTTCTACTTCTAGAGTTCGATGATTTTTTTATAGAAGAGAAATTAGAACGTTGAAAACCCTGTTGAAGGGATTTTGAAGGCAATGACACATAAGCTTTTTCTGAAGCTCTCTCTCTCCTTGATTTTCTTTCTTCCTTCTTTCCTGAGCGAACAATAACCTTACCCATGTGAACATCCACTGTGCCATTAATCTGAGGCTCTCTAATAAATTCAGTTGGTGTGTCATACAAGTCAAAAATGGTTGAGGATTTAAGGGTCCTGGACAGATAGATATGGAATAATCTTAGAGCCCCAAGTCTTTCTAGTTGTACCAAGATTTCCCTTTCCAACCTTCCCAAGTCTGAATCATTGAATGTTGCCTCCAACATATCAAGATTTTCCATTAATAAACCAAAATGCAATGCCTTGCCTGCTTGCAAGTTTGTAAGAAATGTTAATTTATTCTCTCCCTTCTGCATCTGGATGTTATCATCAAGCATGTGTACGCTACCATGAGATGTCCTGCAAATATTTGTCTGCATGATAGACATAAAAGTAAGTAACCAGGTAATAAATGAATACTTCCTGAATATTATGTAGTTTGTCAGAAAAAAATTTTAAGTCGGGAAGAACCTTTATTTCTTCCTTTCCTGAGTAATCATTTTCTAATGTTTGGAAAGCAGATGAACTTCTATGAGCTTTCAAAGGATCATTATATAGATTCTCAGTCTGCCAGGAAATGGCAAAAGCAGAAGACAGCCTGGTTGAGTCACATGAAGTCTCCTCGCCTCTAGCTATATAATTGAAGACAAAATCAACATTGAATAACAGAGCATGAGGACAACGTGAAAAGATTAACAGAGGAACCAATGAATGGTATGTCATACAGGGTAAAAGAAAGCACACGGACAGGCACACATGTTAGTGAAGTGGATTATAAAAGAAGGCCATCGTGCAGGCATGTCTAAATTAAAAATGTGAAGACCACCGGATCTCAAAATATCAAGCAATTAGAATACAAATGGAAGATTTATCAATGAACTTGATCTCACTTGATAACAACATCAGATAGCACTCTAGAATTCCAAACAACACATGAGATACTGAACGAAATATTAAATGAATATAATCAGCTCAATTGTCACGCTCAGATAACGTCACGGAGCTGACTTAAAATTCAGGTTTTATCTGTGCAGCATCGTTTATAACCGAACCTGCTCCATGACCAAGTCTATCCGATGAAACTCAACAGCATCTCTGACTTTTCGGTACATTAGATTTCAGAAAAGGAACAAGGAAATATTTGACCAAAGGAGAGGATTAAGCAAAGTTAACTTTCTAGGCAATTAAATCATCATGATGAAATAATGACTCTGAATGATCAAACAAGCAAAGCCATGGAAGTACTATGGAAAGGACTAAATTCTGACTAAAAGAAATTCTAATTTGAAATGCCTAGTATTATTTATAGAGTCTGGACTAAGCATGCCAATATACACATAGAAAGTGTTCAACAGAGGAATGACTAACAAAAAGATCCTACTTGTAGCTCTTCCAGGATCCAATAGAGTGATCGTCATGGTGGAAAATCCGTATGTAACTGCGTTTCTCCATTAATACAATCCTAATTTGCCGAGTATTCTGTGCTTCATTCTGCCTGTATTATTATTGTGCAGAAACATTATGCACATCTGGATAGGATACAGAAATGTGTTGAATACTGTTTGGACTACAAAAAAAAAAAAAAAAAAAGAAAACCAAAACTTATCAACTTTTTCCAACTTCTTTCAATCTAATTTTGCCACATATCACTTTTACATCAACTTTTTGTACTTTCTCATACTTTTTTGCCATCCAAACACCCACCTTCATCACACTGGACACATAAAGGTAAGAGGCTACAAAATTTCCAATCTTCATCGACCACTTATGATGGTGCAGAGCCTATGCAACTCAATAAGAATGCAAATGCCACCCAGTATGATCATAATAACGCAACTGAAATATTTTAGATAGCCCAACTCCACTATTAGCCTGACAATAAATCAGAGGGAAAATTTGCAAACGAACCATGCAAAGCTCTAGTTAGAAACAATTTAACCATTTGACCTTCACATCACAATAACAACCTATTGTTTGAATTAAAGAAACAATCTTCAAGCGAGAAAGTTTAATGCAATATTATATAGACCTGCATACATTATACAATAGAAGTGCATATCTTTGCATTGTCTTTGCACTATGGGTCTTCAGCAAAAATATTTCTAGGGTTTTTATTAATATGGAAAGGTGCAATTCTAAGAGTTGAAGCAACAAATAAACATCAATGACAGATTATTCAAGCAATATCATCGCATTCAACTTACATCTTGCAATATAATCATGTAGAACAAAACCCAGGATTCTGTAATCAATTTCTTAAAATGATCAATTATCCTTTGCAATCACTGACAGGTACATATCAGTTGCTAGAACTGAAAAAAAAAATAGTAAAAAATTAAAATAAAAGAAGAAGAAGAAGACAGTGCCTATTGTAGACACATTGACGGACTTACATGAGCATGAAGAAGGCCAAGATGGTGAATTATTGGTGAAGAAAGGGGACTGGAGTGGAGCACCCCATTTGAGATTTAGCTTGAAACCGATACCCATTGTGCTGATTGGTGCTCAGGAAGCAGTTGGATATGATGAGGCTCTCAGCTCTCAGCCACTGAATCCCCGTCTCAAAAGAAAGGGCCAAGAGTCCAGAGAACTTTTCACCTTTGCGTTCCCAAATAATCCGACTCCAAGCTCTCCAGCCTCCTTTGTTCCACGTACAACATATCCTTTCGACCCTGATCGAAAGGGGTCGCTTAGATATTATTTATTTATTTTTTCAAATTTCAGTTGACCGCAACGGATCGGATCTAACTTATTCGGAATAGTTTTTTGGTTGTGCAAACCAAAAAGAATAATGACCTTGGGTTTGATTCTTTGTCGTTGTAGTGAATAGTAATAAAATTTCTTTCTTCACCTTTGCAAGACAAAAGAAAAATTAAAAAATAGAAGGAAAAAAAGAATAAGATGTAACATTAGTTTTAATTTAGTTATAAGACAACGATGATAAAGTGTGGTTGGAACAATGATTTAAGGAGAGAAAATAAAATTAGAGAGAAATGAAATTAATTATGAATATGTTTAGAGTAATAAAAGTGAGATAAAATAGAATAAAGTGAGATAAATTACGGGTTCATAATTCGTGCAGTGAGATAAAATGGGATAAAATGACATAAATTGCAGGTTCATAATTCATGCAGTGAGATAAAAAATGATTAACTTTTAGAGTTTTTCAGTATTTTTTACTATTTTTAGAGTTTTTTATCACTCTAAACGAAATATATATATATATATATATATATATATATATATTACAACTAATTAAATAAAAATTAATTTTACTAATAAATATATATATATTTTAATTAATCATACTCAAAAAATAAAATGAATTTGTTATTTTTTATTTTATTTTGGTTTCCTATCTATTTTTCTTTCTGCTTTTTATTTATTTTTCTTCCACAAATTTTTATTCCAAACATTGCCTTAATTAGGAGAAAATGTATTTTAGTTGCATTTAGTTAAAGATATGAAAAAAAGGTCTCAGAAGATAGTGTCTTGAAATACGGTGTGATACAAAAAAATGATATCTCACATTTACTTACGATAGGATGGATGAAGGATGTAGAATATGAAATTATATAATATATTAAATGACTAAATCATATTTTGTTCAATATTAAATCACTTAATTATTTAATTCAAAATTTTGTATAGTGTCTAAGATATTTTCATTTAGTGATTGGTTAATTAACTTTCATACAATTGCTCAATAAATAGTTTATCAATTTTAAATGTGTAAATGATTTATAACATTTTATTTAATCTAAAATAAATACTTTTCCAAAGCTATGTTTTTATATAATTTGGGAATAGATCTACTTGCATTATTAATTTAAACAAACTATAATTTTAATTCATTTTAAATTAATTAGACTAAAATGATATTTTATTTGAAAAATAAATGATTCAAAATTTATTAAACCGGAGTTAGATAATTCCAATTTTATTTGTAAAATTAAAGTATTTTATTTTTTCTCCATATATTTAATTATTTCATTTTATATTCTATAATTAATTTAAATTTATTAATTTATGATTAAATAATATAAAATTGTAATAAATCAATATATATATATATATATATTTTTTATTAGGGTTGCTTGGAGGGCTTATGCGGTTGTTTATTCTTAAATCCTATTTAAGTCATCTCATGGGATTTGATAACCCAGTGAAATTCGATATCCCGTTCTCACTTAACCAAAACTTTGAATACAATTTCTCATATCATAAGTGTATTGCCCATTAAACAAACCTGGCCTTTTAGTTAAATCAGTCCAGCAGAGGAAAACTAGTGCTCACAAGCCCATCAATCAGACCAGGCCCAATTTTAACGACCCATATAAGTAGGTGGCCCACATAAAGAAATGGACTCGACGTTGGGTATTTACAAAGACAAAAAGTGATAAAATTTGATAAAAATTGTAAATTCATAATTTGTACAATGGGATAAAAAGTAAATAATTTTTAAAAATTATTAATATTTGTCAACATTTATCAACGTTTTTTATCATTCCAAAAGTTCTGTTTGGTTTATCATAAATATTTAAAAATTATTTAAAATTTTTAAAATTTTCTAAAATTTATTCTTTTTTATTTGTATTATACTGTTCGAATTACGAAATACAACTTATATCTTTTTATCTCATTTTTTATCATTCTAAACAATTGATTAATTAGTCACGTCAGTCACTTAATATGCTTGATATGGAAAATCATTATTCTTCCACAATGTTTCCTAAGTGGGCAGCATGAGTGCACATCCTTTCGCACCGTATGAATTAGGCGACAAGGACGTGCGCTTTAATAATGAGTAATATCACTCAAATAAAAAAAATGATACATGTAAAAATTTCCGTACAAAATCTACGAATACCAAATGCATTTTGGATAAATTATAATATAAAACACCCTTGTAGTCTATGCTGTATTATATTTTACTACTTGTAATTTTAATTTAAATAGTCAAAATTCTTGAAATTTTAATCAAACTTTAATTCGATTTTTTCATTTAATATTATAAAATCAGGCGTCCAATCGTTGTAATTTTTGTAAAATAATCCCGACCTCTATATTTAAAGGTATTTCACATGTATTAATTTGGTAGTAAAAAAAAAAATTATTCCATTATCTATTCCGTTTGACATACTAACAAACACAATAAATCACTATAAATCTCCAACAACCTCTACATCACTAATTTTTTCACCATTACTAACTTTCAAAAATTTTAATATTTCGCTAAAAAAATAAAAAATCTGAAAGTAGGTTAATCGAATGCATAAATTTTTTTTATAATCATACTTTTCATGTTGAAAGTTTTCAAACGAGTACCATTGTCGCTATTTTATGTGAATTTTTTTAAATTTGTGGAAACGGATTTGAAAAATCATTCCTATGGATTACTACTATTTAAAAAAAAGCCAAAATTAATCCAAAAAATTACATTTTATCTCAATTTATTTTATTTTTTACTACACCAAACGGGCCTTAGTTACTACTGATCAATTCCCACCAAGAATTGATGAAGATGGATTAATTTATCCCAAATTAACTAGCATCTGAAATTAAAGTTTTGTTTCTTACGTTGATATCCAGCTAAGATAAAAGCGAGTCGAAAAATGGGTCACAAAGATGATGTACGAAGAGCAAGGTTAGAAATCGAGAAATCAAATATTCTCCTTGAGTTTATAGTAAATGGAGTTTTAATTTTATTGGGTTTTTCACGATTACAAAGTCGTACTCCATTTTGACTTGCCTAAAATTGATATAGGTTTTGTTTGGAGTTCAACAAAATAAAATAAAATCTTACAAATCTTTATAAATACGAATTACGAGACAATAAAATTTAAATTTTTTACTCACTGTACAAATTACGAAATATTTATTTTTATAATTTCATTTTATTTTATACATTTTTATACAACTCTAAAAATACCCATAATAAGAAGATGGAGACTTATTTTAAATTTTACGTGGTTAAAAAATTTTGCAAAAACTTTTATTTCAAACATTGATGTAAACCAAATTGATTATAAAAACAATTTTTAAGAAATAAATAGATCTATACCGGAGGTAAATATTATTTGTATAACTCTTGTTGAGTATAATAATCAATATTTCTATGGAAGAATCGATGAATTTAAAATTTTTACGATTGCAAAGCAATTGTAATTAATTTGCATCGCTTGATTTTTTTTTTTTTTTTTTTTATCATTTCAATTCATGCAACTTTAATGCGTTTGTGCAAAATTTATTTTAAAATCGTAAAACAAAGCACCTTATTTGCAATAATTTTTTTTTTTTTTGGGGCACAATCACAGACATTAGAGTCATGCAAGTAATTTCTTTATATTAGTATTTTATTTAATTTTTTTGGGGAAAGTATCCTTGTATTAGTAATTACGTTTGCACTTATGTTGCCATGATATAAAGCATTACCCGTTAAGAGCTTAAATTCCGCCAAGAGAACCGTTCAGTTGTACACTTAGAATTAGGCCGGACATATATGGGTCTCATTTGGAGTAAGAAAAAATAAGATAAATTGAGATAAAATGTGATTTGGAGTTAATTTTGACGTATTTTTTTTTTTGAAAAGTAGCAAATCGTGGGAATAATTTTTCAAATCTGTTTCCACAGATTCAAAAAAATTCACAAAAAATAGCGATAATGGTACTCGTTTGAAAGGTTTCAACACGAAGAACATGATTGTACAAAAAATTTACATATTCGATTAACCTACTTTCAAATTTTTTTAATTTTTTAACGAAATATTAGAATTTTTTGAAATTCGCAATAGCGAAAAAATTAAAGGTAGAAGGATTGTTGGAGATTTATAGAGATTTATAGAGTTTGTTTATGATGCCAAACGGGGCCATGGTAAAGTAGGATAGTTTTTAAAAATGTTTCTCTCACAAACTAAGAGTAACAGTTAAGAATTTTTATTTTCTTTTCATTCAACGAATGAGATTATTTTTATATTTTTTAAGTTACTCCTTAATTCTTATTTTAATAGAATCCACTACTATCTATCTCACAAAATAATTTTGACATTTCGAATTTCATTATATTTCAAAGGCAGAAATCATATGCAAATAAAAATTGTTACTTAAATTATGTCATCTTATGATTTTTAGAAAGTTAAACCTTCCAAATTAAAACTTTATAATTTATATTTTTTATGATATTTATCAAAAATTAATTGGAGAGAAAAATCAGAACACATATGGTAACTGGTAAGACCAAAAGTTTTTGAAAAAATTTAAAATTTATGGATTATAATAAATTTTTCTATTTAAATTTTTTATTCAAAGTTTTAATTATATAAGAAATTTAATATTAATTTTATTTAAAATGCGATAGCCAAGAATTATTGCTAGTGTATATATATATAATTCCTTTAACAAATAAATTAAACGTTGGATAATGTTGGACTTGTGAGTTGGGTTTAGGAAACAAAAATCAACTTTTTGCCTTTTCAGCTTTTTTATTTTCGTCGAAACATTTTTAATCAAAATTTAATTTTTTTATTTAATAAATTTTAAACATGCCAATTGCATCTACCAACAAAGTTGAAAAGAAAAAAAAAAAAGAAGCTAATTTCTTGTTTAAAAAAATTATTTTTTTAAACACATGACTTTTTTTTGGGAAGTATTTTTTTTTCTAATTTATCTGGTGAATATTAATAATATGGTTAAAAATTATTAAACAAAAAAACATAATTTTTGACAAAAATTCATATAAAATAAAATATAAAAATAAAAATTTAGTTCATGTTCCAAACCAAGTCGATTCATTCATAACAGCTATTTTTTTTTTTTTATGTTTGGTTAGTAGTATGTAAAATGAAATAAAAATATGATTTGATATAAAATGTGATAAAAAATAATATGACAAAAAATAAATTCGGAGTAAAGAATAAAATCTTACAAATCTCTACAAACACGAATTACGAGACAATAAAATTTAAATTTTTTACTCATTATACGAATTACGAGATATTTATTTTTACAAATTTATTTTATTTTATACACTTTTATACAATTCCAAACATACCCAAAACCATCACCCCAAAAAATCACCCATCTATTATTTTATCGGATTACTCGTACAGCCGGTTTAATCATGTGCCATTTCAAATGACACAACGAACCCTGGATTAATAGGCCCCATGAGTCGCACACCTTTATCCCCCTTTCTATTCCAGCAAACAAACGCAGCCTTGTAACTAGCCCATGTACACACCCTTCTCCCTCTTTCTACGCCAGCAAACTAACGCAGCCTTGGAGCTCCCCGCGTACCGGATAAATAGAAGTCATGTAGGCCCTGTTTGGTGAATAAAGAATATCGAAAATTATTAAATTTTAATTATTTTTTATTTTTTTAATAAAATTTTAATATATATTATATTTACGTTACATTCTTATATTTTTACTGTACTTATTTTTCAACCAAATAACCCCGTAAACCAATAGTGGATCTACTGACACTTCTGAGTTCTGACCATCCTACCTGCGTCGGCAAACGGATTTGGGCGAATCTCATTTTGGCTCCCTTTGTACTTTTTTATTTTCGCTCTTTCCTCGAATCTCTACAAACTCTTTTAAAATTCAAATTTCCTATTTATGGTATAACGTACGGAATTATAATTTTCATAAATTTAAATAAAATTAAACAACGCTAAACCTCCCCGTATAAGTCTAATTACTTACTATAAGAATCTTTGAATTATAATTTAATAATTTAAATATATTTAAATCATTAAATTTTAACATAATGATTCGTACCTCAATATTGCAAAACTCACATTATTACGTCAATCTCTTTTTTTTTTTTTTTCAATCGAACTATCTAGTTGTTTCGTTGAGAATTAATTGTCTCATAATTAAAGAGAAATAACATTATTTTTTAATGCTAATCATGAGATATTATGTTGTAAGTTGTTCAATTAAAATCGAACCAATTTGCTATAAGGATAAATTAAAAAAATTTAAATTACAAGTCTCAATATTACACGACAAATGTAAAAAAAAAAAAAAAGTAATGTTAAATCTCCTCTTGGAGAATTATCCTCCCGATGCCATTTTTTTTTTAAATTAAAATAATAGAATATTATTAATCATAATAAGATGAAACGGCAACCTCACAGGAGAGTAGAGTTACCTGGAAGGCATTTGGTTAGCAAAAATTTAACTAAAAAATATAATATAAAAATATAAAATTTTGATATAAAAGTAATATATAATAAAATTTTATTAAAAAAATTATTAAAAATAAATAAATTTTTATTAATTTTAACCGACCAAACACCAATCTAAACGGAACAGAACAGAAGCAGGAGAAGGCTTCCGCACCCGCAGCGTTGGCATCATCAGCCACCATCATGTGTCAAACGAACCGTTTGGGGATACAGATTTCAGTGCAAGCGGTCACACAGAATTGGTTTCTCCGTTGTGGATAAGCTTGAAGATGTGTAGAGGATGAAAGTAAAAGCAAAGAAATCAGAAAAAGTGGAGTCAAAAATCATGGGGACCTCGAGACCAGGGAGGGACAAAAATCGGGGAACTATTTCATTAACCTGCCACGTGCACACATCACCCATCGTGTGGGCCGTGCTTTACGCTAGCCTGTCACCCGCAGACAAAAGCGCCAGCAGGCACGTGTAACTGCCACGACTCCGATGAATGCCATCACGTGACTGGGGTGCCACGTGGGAGTCCGTACAGGTTCGCTCCCATACGCTGTCGTCCACAAGTCTACAACTGCACATGCACCAGCAACTGCTGCAAAACAATTATTATTATTTTTTAATGATATTACTATTTCAGTAACTTTTTATATTATGTCGGCGTTTGAGTCCCAATTTAAAACCAAAAAATAATCAAAGGTAGAGATGATAAAATGTAAAAATAATAGATGATAAAATTTAATTAAAGAAATTTGTAAATTTTTGAAATTTTTAAAAAATTTTTGGGTTTATTTTTTAGATTCCAAACAAATCCTATATGAAAATAATATTTATTGCAAGAAAATAAAGAGTGAAAAATCTACGAAACTGTTGGAGCGCAAAAAATAATAAAATAGAAATAAAAAAAGAGTTGGAAAAAGTTTACTGTTTAATATGTTAGTTAAAAATTGAAGAAAATAGGATAAAAAGGGATAAAAATTTTAGAGTAAAAAAATAGAAAAAATGGGAAATTTTTAAAAATTTTTGTGATTTTTGGTGCTTCATATACAAACACATTCGAATTGTTAATATCATTTTTTCATCTTAGTAATATAAATGAGTAAAATATCTACTTAATTATTAATTATTATTAGTAAATTCATTTATTTTTCATGCTCGTTAGTGTTCTAAATTCATTATTTTTTTAATTGTAATCACAAATCTTCATCCAATAGTAAATTCGTCCTGTCCTATCTTATCTCGTTCCATTCTAACTATTAAATAATTGTTCAAAAATTAAATTTATTAAAATTATAAATATATTTTTGGTAATACATAGCAAATATATATATAAACTTTCTTTTATCAACACCTTTATTATTTTTCCTTTCAAAAAAAATTAGAAATAAAAAAATCTTATTCCAAAAAAGTACAAAGCATAAAATAGATATAAATTCAATTAATAATGAATTCAAATGGCTTGACAAAAACTAATCGGTCGGCAATTGTTTCAAAATATGAATTGCCCAACAACAACCTACTATCAAGATAATCTGCAACGAGTACAAAATCTAATAGATTCAATTGGTCATAAAAAATCATACACCAAATAGTATTTATAGTCCTAAATCCAAAACTTCAAATACTCGACAAATTTGTCATTGTATATATAATTATATTATAATATATTAAACATGTATTTAGCAGATGTCCTATAAACATAAGCGATATTAAGTACTTTACAGGTAAATTTTAAACTTGTACGAATTCTATTATATTACTTTGTGATGATGGGCTTTTAACGAGTTCAATAGCGCAAATACTCTCAAATATCATTCCATTGACGTCGCTAATTAATTCAAATAAATATACACAATTGTCAACAATTATTAAAATTTGCAAGGTTTCATAATTTTTTTATTGCACACGTGTAAAAAGAAAAAAAATATAAGAAAACTCTTATAAAAATTCCCAAAAAAATGAGTTTTTGAAAAAAAAAAATCATTTTCCTAAGTACAAAATCTTAAAATGTTAATTTTAAAGATTAAACTTCTAAATTCATGAATTTTTAAGAAAATTTGCTCAAAAAAAAAAAAAAAAAAGAGCTCTGGATCAAAGATTCTATTTTACTAAATTAAAAAGTTAAATTATATATATTATTATTATTATTATTATTATTACACTTACCTAATGCAGAACAAATTGCACTTCATGTGAAAAACAAATACACTTGATGTAGAACAATTGCATTTGGTGGGAAAAATAATTAAATAATTGCACATAAATTAACAGTTTACGTTTGTAACTTTAAAATTTTTATTTTATTAAAATGTAATTTTTATTGCAAAACTTCATTTTTTTTAAATTTTCATTAAAATTCATTAAATCTACACATAAAATTAAAAATTAAATATTATCTGTTTTGGATTTAAATCTTAAATTTATTGAGAAAAATAAAGATTATAAAGACAATGACTTTTTAAAAGAAACTAATGTTGTCAACAAGCGGATGAACGTAAAAGGGGGTAAACCCTGATGGTTAATTCAATTGGTAAGATATTAGATTTACTACTTAGTAGTTATTAGTTCGAGCATTATTCAGACCATTGAAGATTCACCTGATCTTTAATTTTAGGGTATCAGAAATTAATCAAACTACGCACAAACTGACCCAGAACTGAGATATATATTAAAAAAAAAAAAGTAAATAAAAAGGGGAGACGGATGTGAGTTTAATGACATTAAAATGGGGAATTTAATGTATTCGTATTTTTTTAATTAAAAGAAATCAACAAACCAAAACAAAACAAAAAAGGAGTCTAAACTCTAGTAGAAGAATGTAGAAGAGTAGTACGTGCAACTCTTCGAATTTTCAATATTCGAATTCAGTTTTGCGGTAAAATAAAATTTATTTTTTTAACTATACTATTTTGATTTATGTATTCTAAAGCTAACAACGATATTAGTCAAGATTATATTTACACATTAATTTAATTTTTGTAAAAATTTATTGTACATATAAATATTTAATTTAATTTTAACTCTTTGGGCTCTCAAATACAAGAACAAAAAATGAATGGAAACATAATTTGAATTAAAAAAAAAAAAACTAATTGAAAGTAAATTAATTTAATTGAAGAATCAAACACACCACTAACCAAGGCCATTACGAGAATGGGAGTCGACGTTGTGCACCGTGGATGAAGGAATCCTCAAGTTAAAATTTAATTTTAAGAGTTAAATTTATTATTTTTTAACTTTCAAATTCTTACAAAAGGTTATTTAATAAATGAAATTTTTTTTATTTTAATAATTAGATAAACTTTTATAAAAATCTAACAGCTAAAAACTTACTATAAATAAGTATATAATTTTTATTTGTTTTGTAGAGAATTATTATTGTTATTATTATATATATTTATATTTAATTTATAATTCAATTTTTAGTTATATAAGTGAGTTATGTACTCGAATATGACCTAAATCAAAATTTAGTTTGGGTCCCAAAAAAACCTAAAATGGAACTAAATTCCAAATTGAATTAACTGAAAGTAAAAATTTCCAATTCAATTTTCGATTATAAGTTAGTTTTGCATAACCCAATGTGGTTTAAATTAAGCTTATTAAATTTAAGTAGTAATTACACATTGCCACTGATTAGGTCAAAATAACATAAATATTCTCTTGATTTAAAAGTCAACACAATACTTCTGTAATTTTGACTAAAGTACAAAGTTAATATAATTTATTAAAAATTTAATTAAAAGTTCATATATAGAGGGCGTTTGGCAGTTAAAAAAACGAAAAAAAACTTAATTTTTGGTAATTTTTTGTGTTTTTTTTTTGTATTTTTTTGTATGTTTAGTTGAACAAAATATATTTTTTAGCATTTTTTTTGTAACTTTTGAGTGTTTGTTAATTTTTTACTGTAACAAATAAAAAAAGTGGTAACATTTTGTGTGTTTGATATGTTTTTTACTATAGCAAATAAAAAAAGTAGCAACTTTTTGTTTACTTTTTATTGTAGCAAATCAAAAAAGTAAAAAAATTTATGGTTTACCAAACACACCAAAAGTTACATTTCTCACTTTTAGTTTTTTTTTGCTAGTTTTTGAGTTGCCAAAAGGGCTCATAATTGTACAAAAGATGAGTGTGTTTGGAATTGTATAAATTTGTAAAAGTTAATGTCTCGTACTTTGTGTAGTAAGTGAAAAATTTAAATGTTACATCTCGTAATTCGTATTTGTAAAGATTTGTAATTTTTTTTGATTAATTCCAAACAATGTCATTGTTACAAAAGATATAAACAAATTTATTTATAAATTGTGTATTTAGTTTCTTAGGAAATGAGAAAATATTTCACCTTAATATAAAAATTGGTAAGATTATACTCTTATTTATCCTTTTAAAAAACTTTTTTTTCTAACAAATTCTATTTTTACAATTTTAGTTAAATTTAATAAATTTTATATTTTCTAATAATAAAAAAAACGAGAAGATTTAAATATTTAAACTAGAAGGATCATGTATTTTTGAGTCTAATTTTAAAAAATTAAATATAATTACCTGTAAATTTAATAAGTTCAATAAATTGATTAAAGTTAGATTTGTTTATATTTTAATTCAAATTCTAACTATTCTCTAATCAAATCGATTTAAAGAAGGTTTTTATCTTAATATTTTATATTATATTTACCAAATTTAATTGAAAATATAATAATATAAAAAATTCAAAATTATAATTTAAATTCAGGGTATTTATATTTTGACTTGAAGCAGCCCTCCTACGAAATCCGACCCGAGAACGTTACGAGTAGTTGATTTGTTTCGCCGGGTAGCATGAGGCTGTGAGCGTAATTTGTCACAGTCACGTTAGCTTAGCTTCTACTTATTTTAACCTCTAGCGAAGGAAGGCGGAGGGCTGGAGGCCGCTGATTTTCATACACCTGACCCACTGGTTAAGTTAACTTAACCGTGGTTAAAGAAGCAATTTATATTGCAGATCGTGGTAGGAGATTTTGTGTCACAATTGCAGAGTGGGGGAGACATTGAGAGTCGTGACAAAGCATCAGCCACAATGATGATGATGATCGGCGAAACTCCTCGTTCAAATCCGACCATCCAGGTCCCACCGTGGGACCTTGGGGACGATCGAACGGCCGATATGGCATCACCTTTCGCAATATTCAGTGGCACTTCCGTTAACTATAGAGGCAATGCCACCAGCCCCGACGGAGATAACCTCAACGGCAACGGCTCGTCGCCGTTCGACGCCGTGAAGGCACTCCGCCACTATCTTCCGTCAAACACCATCGTCATTAGCTCTACTGCTGATTCTGATTTCCAAAGCGATGACTCTGACATTCCGGCGGACGCGTTCTCATGCGATCAATTCCGGATGTTCGAGTTCAAAGTGAGGAAGTGCACTCGCGGGAGGTCGCACGATTGGACGGAGTGTCCCTTTGCCCACCCCGGCGAGAAGGCCCGCCGGCGGGACCCCCGAAAATTCCATTACTCCGGCACGCCTTGCCCGGAGTTTCGAAAGGGTCAGTGCAAGAAGGGTGACCATTGCGAGTTCGCTCACGGCGTATTCGAGTGCTGGCTCCACCCGGCTCGCTACCGTACGCAGCCGTGCAAGGACGGTACGCACTGTCGCCGCCGAGTGTGCTTCTTTGCTCACACCCCTGACCAGCTTCGGGTCTTGCCCCCGAGTAGCCCGCAAATGATTGATTCGTACGAAGGCTCTCCGAGTCAACTCGGATTTGACTCGTTTTTGTCGAAGGGGTCCATGGGATCTTCTCCCGCTTCAACTTTGTACTCGCCGCCTGTTTCTCCGCCGTCTGAATCTCCACCTACGTCGCCGAATGGGTCGCTGGGCGTGAAGTCGGTGAGTGAGCTCACTTCTTCTATCCGAAATCTGCAGATTGGGAAGGTGAGAATGAGCATGAGCCCGTCAACACGGGGTCCTCGAATGGTTTCTGCGCATTGCTCACCTCGAAGCCCGTCCAATTTTCGACCCAGCTTTCAAAGCCTACCATCCACTCCAACTACACTGACTCGCTCTGGACTCGGCCTGTTTGACCTCTGGGACTATGCCTTCGGAGAGGAACCTCTAATGGAGAGAGTTGATTCTGGGAGAGACTTGCGTGCGAAGATATACGAGAAACTGAGCAGAGAAAACTCACTTGGCCGAGTTGACTCGGTGTCTCCGGGTCCGGATGTCGGGTGGGTTTCGGAACTGGTGAAGTGACCCGTCTCCCTGACTTTGTGAATATTATTATAGAAGCGTTTTTAAGCAAGATTGATTTGACATTAATATATGTATATACCTCGAGAGATGCGGGTTTCATTTGCGAGAAAAATAATTGAATCTTTTGTTGTGTATAAACGAAGGGATTTCTTGAGAGGCCGCAGAAGTAATTGGAAGTGGCGTTTTGTTGGGTCATTTGGATTCTCAGTTGTATTATTCTTCTTTCTTTGAATTTTCTTTCTAATTTTCTCGAGAAAATGATGATCTTGTAAGCGGCCAATTATTGTAATATATTTCAAGTAATAATTATCTTTTGTTATCCAAGAAATCTTTAATGCTTTTGAATATTATTTTTGGCCTTTTTTTAAATTTAGATATTATTTTTAGATGGGCTCCTAGAATGTTGTTTATAATAGTTTAATTGTTTCAATTTAATTCAGAAGCTATGTAAAAAATAATGATACAGGGAGATCTTATACTTGACCTAGGGGTGTTTAGCAAGTTCTCTGCTCGACCGGTGCCTGATTGAGAGCATTCGAGCAAGGATACTACCGATCAAGCTTATCAACTGATGGGGATACTCGGATACTACTGATCGGGCTTATCAATTGATGGGGGCCTGATTGAGAGCATCCGAGTAAAAATACTACCGATCGGGCTTATCAATTGATGGGGATACTCGAATACTACCGATCGGGCTTATCAACTGATGGGGGTATTCGAGTAAGACACTCCTGATTTGGCTTAGTTGTTCGGCTAATTTCCGATTAAACATTTTGGTAGAATTGTTCCTGAACAAAGCAGTCTATGTCACAAGTTATGTGTGCAATTCTCTCTTGACAGTTTTGATATATACGTTTATAAAAGTGTTATCACAATACGTTGGTTACGAACTAAGAAATCAATATTGAGATTTACAATAAAAATTGTAACATTTCATTGAAGAAGGAGAAAGTATGTTATATGCAGTTATATATAATTGTATACAGTTAGTTTCTATAAGATCTCTTATATATATATATATATCATCACTTCACAAAGATAGAGGTACAGCTCATTTACCTTATTGAAACTCTACCGAAATATTTTTACAGCTCTGTAACTAACGTAAGTATCAGAGACTCTTTGATAGGCACTACACCAGTGTTCTAAACAGTTTTCAAATCTTGGATCAGAGTTTTTGGAGCTTTTGGATGATATGAAGTTACTGAATCATCAAATAATGTTTATAATTTAAATCTAACACAAAGTTAATTTTAAATGTAGTTATTTTGATATATATAAATAAGAAATATAACTTTAAAAAATTGAAGTTGCATTTTAATCTTTGTATTTTTTGCGGGTTGTTTGAATTTGACTCCTAAAAAAAAAAACGAGTTTGAGCTAAAATATAGAAAAGTTCTAATCAAAAATTTACTAGTTGTGTAAAATAATAGCTTGCCAATGGGACTGGGTGTGGCTGATTGTCCCTGACGATCAAATTAATCTCTTGAAGGCGTGGCTGATTGTCCTTGACGATCAAACGTCTCTTGAAAATGAGGGTAAACAAAATGATAGAAGCTTGAGTATAAAAATTGTATCTAACATTTTCTCATGTGCATCCTATGTTGACAGTCTACCTTTTAATCACTGCTTCGAGTGGTTGGACCACATCTCGTAGTGGATAACTGGATTGAATTGTGGGCAGAAGGATAGGAACAATACAGTTACTTCGTCGCCCATGTCGTTATTGCCTGTGTGGGGAAGTAGTGGTATTTCAGATGGTTGCCACATGTGCGGTTGAGATGAGGCCCTCCACAAACACATTGATATCGAAGTAGAAGAGTATGTAAACTCGGTACCCAAATTATCTCGATGTGAGATAATTTATCCATTGCAACTCCTCGAGCCAAGACGTAGACTGTCTGAAGTAACTCATAAGAAGAATGGAATATTGGATGACGCACGCACGCACACGTGAACAGATTTTATTTTTTTTGAACAAAGGAAACCTATAACTCGACTTTCCAACTCAAAGTTGGAAAGCTAAGTGAGAAATATATGGTAATACACGCACCCTAACTATCCCGATGTGTGATAGTATATATCTTCCACCTGACTTTCTAACTTTAAGTTGGAAAGTTAGATTGTGAGTTTGTTTTGTTCAAAAAAAAAAAAAAAAGAAGAGCATATAAACTCATTAAACCTATTAATTCATTATAATATAGTTTAAAATTATGTCTTACAATCGCGCCGTATGTCTAATTTTTGTTAAAAAGACTTTGATTCTAATATAGTGTTAATGTAATAATTTTTTTTTATATAAGCGGTGGACGGCTGCGTACTATGGTTATGTTTGATACACTTAAAAAACATATAAGTGTCAAAATTTTTTTTTTAATTATGAAAATTTATAAAACTCTCTAATACATTTTATCTATCTCGTATTTAGTAAAATTTCTATAAATTTATAAATATATATATATCTACACATCCTAATAAATTTTTATAAAATTTAATAAATTTTTTACAAACCCCAACAATAATTTCATAAATCTTAATATATTTTTCTACAAATTTCAAAAAATTTTCAACGATTTTAAAAAAATTGACATAAATCCATTAGAATGGATTCAAAAATCTATTCGAACGGTTTCTCTCTCCAACATTATGATGCAAAAGTCAAAAATTTTAGCAATTTTCAAAATGTTCTGACATAAATTCGTAAGAACAAACCTAAAAATCAGTTTAAATGATTTCTCTCTTCAATATTCCAATACAAAAGTTAAAAAATTACACTATTTATTTTTGAAAAAAGTGATTTAGTGATTAAGCGTCAAACGTTAAAAAATTATTCAAATCACGTTTTTCTTTATTTTTCATTATTTTTCGACGCTCCAAACGTTCTTATATTTTCATTTGCAATTTAAAAAAAATATATGAAAAGACATGTACTATATTTTAAAACTCATTTGTGTAAATAAATTTTCCAAATTACAGCAAACTAAAATTAAACTCTAATAAAAATGTGAGATAGCACTTTAAACCAAAATAATATATATTGTCTTATGGGTTCTCTTTATTTTAGCGTATACTAACCTTAAATATTATTTGGATAATTTAATATGAAAGGAGGAAGGGATGGAATCAGACAGGCCACATGCGGGACGTGGGGTCCGACTTCGTTTAGCTAGTCAAAAAATCGAAAAGCCTCCGGCGAAGAGTGAAATAGAAAATCCAAAAACTTTAATCAATCTTATTTTATTAACAAGTTATGATGGGATTAGATGGTGGGTTTATCCGGCGGACGATAGATTAGATGCGTGACGCGGACATTGATCTGATAAACCAGGTCCTTATCTCTCATACCTAACTTTGTTTAAGAGAGTGTTTAATTGATTAAAATTTGGTCAAAAAATATAATAAAAATATAAAAATTTGATATGAAAATAATATATAACAAAATTTAATAAAAATATTACAAAAAATTAATAAAAATTAACAAATTTTAATTGATTTTAGCCATTGAAAGACCCTCTAAATCAAAAGAACCTTAGCTTTTAGGTATGAAAGTTTTGAACCTAATTAATTATTTTATCAAATCCGTGGATGTGATTGCGACAGCACACGGTCACTGTCGTTTTACGATGGATTCTACCTATAAAAATATATGTGAACTAGTGACAGATTAATTATGCATATCTCTTTATTAGATCTTAGGTGCAAGTTGCAATCCCTGCGGGTAAAATTTACATGCATATATAATTAATTGTTATGTAATGAACTTGAATCTTAAAATCAACAATTAAGTAGGCGGGTTTTACAAATTTACCCAACAAGTCAAATAATATATACATACATGCACATCTAATAAAATATTACATATTGTAGCTACATTTCAAAAAATCTTAATTTACATGTTATAGTCTTAGGAGTTGTTTGGTTGAAAAAAAGTTAAGAAAAAAGTACAGTAAAAGTATAAAAATGTGATATAAAGATGATATGTGTTAAAATTTTATTGAATAAAAATACAAAAATTAGTTAAAATTTAGTTATTTTTTGTGTTTTTTGGTCAGCCAATCAGGCTCTTAATTTACTTATTATAGAGTTACAGAAGGATTTACTTGAGACGTGTGTAAATTAGGACAAATACCCTACGTATTAAAATAATATATATATATATATATACGATATTAGTATATTTTTTTAAAACGGCACATTGTGGGTATTCAATTTGCCTATAAACAATTATATGAAATAATACTATTAAATAATTAATACGATCATCATCTAATTAAATTGCCTAAATAAGTCAACAACATATTCCATCATATAAATTTTTTCTATTTTGGTTGCTGTTCTGGCACGATTACGCAAATTTATTTCAAAATCATGAAAAAAAAAAAAGTAGGATATTTGTTGGTTAAGGAACCGTTCAAGAAAATAAGCATGTGCTAATGGTAACAAAAAAAAGTTAAGCTAGTAATTAGTTAAAAAATTTAGCTAATTTTGTATTTTGGAAGGAAAAAGTTAATTTTTTTTTAAGTTGCTAACTTGTAAGGATAAATTGATATTTTTACCCTCGAAAGTTTAAAAGAAAATTAAAATATAAGAGGGTAAAAAAGTCCGACCACTGTTGAAATAGCCATTACCATATGCTAATAATGGCTACTCGTCCCAAACGGTGCCTAAATTTTGACACAAATAATTTTACATTTTAATTCAAATGATACATATGGTCATTTTTCTCAAATAATTTGGATTTTAATATATAAACATGGCATTATGCTTTTGATAAAATTAAAGGTGAACTAACAACTCTACATCGGTGGATTGTCGATACTTGATGTATTTATGTGGTGATCAATATTCAATTATTTTATCTTAAAATTTACACCGAATATGTTATATTACTAATAATACAACTAAACAACACTATGACAAAATTTTTAAATTTTAAATTTAATCAAATATGTTAGCAAATTTAAAATTTAAGATAATATAATCAATGTTTCGTTCAGAGTGGCAAAAAAACTTTAAAAAATAGTAAAAAAATACTAAAAATTTCTAAAAGTCATTCATTTTTATCTTACTGTATAAATTACAAATTCACAATTTATCTCATTTTATTTTATTTTTTTATCACTCTAAATACACGCTAAATGTTATTCATCACATAAATTGACGATGTTATATGCGAAACCTGTTAAATATTCTCTCTTTTGCAGACCTTTACCCCCTTAAAATGAGTTAGGGCTCGTTTGGAGACTCAAAAATTAATAAAAAAATATCAAAAGTTACATTTTGTAATTTTTGATGCGTTTGGTAGAATCATAATTTTTTTCACTTTTTTGATTTGCCACAATAAAAAATAAAACAAAAAGTTATCATTTTTTGATTTGTTACAGTAAAAAATATATCAAACACACAAAAAGTTACCACTTTTTTATTTGCTACAGTAAAAAGTTTACCAAACACCTAAAAATTGTAAAAAAAAAAGCTAAAAAATACACTTTATTTCACTAAACACATAAAAAAATGTAACTAAATAAATATATAAAAAATTACCAAAAATATCACTTTTTTTCTTATTTTTGAACCTCCAAACGGCGTCTTAAGAGATTCAGTTTCTCATAAAATTTGCTTACGTCGTTGAAAAAAAATAATTATTATTTAATAATGAATTTTACGTATATACTTTTGTCGTTTTTTTGAACATCATTATCATTTAAAAAAAAAAAAAAAGAACATCATTAGAAAATAAGCCTTGGCTCTAAACTTTATCAAAGAGAATTGGCAGATTTCAACAAAAAAAAAAAAAAAGAACATCATTGGAAAATAAGCCATGGCTCTAAACATTATAAAAAAAAAAATTAGCTGACGGCTCAGTCTGCCAATTCTCTGGTAAACATAGCATAGCACCCAGTTAATTATGTACTGAGGTGAAAATTAAACTTTACTGTTGAAACGTTTAACCAACTGTTTTACCGCAGTTGATTAGAACTTTTTCCAAGGTAAGATTAAGAATTCGGCTCTAAGATTTAATAAATTTAAGAATCTCTCGTACAAGGAGGAGTAAATTTTGAATTTAATAAGTTTACATAATTTGTGAGATGTTGCACTGATTCTCAATTTATTCATTAAATTATGCAGTTTGTTGAGAACTTTAATAACTCAGAAAAAAATTATTGAAACCTTTCGTCCCGGTTTATCTATTAACTGTACAGTTTCTTGAGAGCTCAAATAACTCAAAAAAATAAAAAAATAAAAGTTGAAACTCTTGTCGTGTGCTTGGCTTGTTGGAGAAATGACCGAAAGGTAACAGCAGGAAGAAGAAAAAAGAAAGACAATTGATTTTCTTTTATTTGATTGGGTGAAAAATTGGGAGGGAATAAAAATTTAATGAAATAAGAGGGAAGGAAAATTTAGAGAAATATGAGGAGGAAAAATGGGTGAGCTCCACATTTTTTTTTCTTCCAGAGGAAAAAAAAACAGAAAAGAAAAGAAATAAAAAAAGAGAAAAAATTATTAAAAGGTGGGATTCACATTTTTTAATTTTTGTAGAGAAATAGTGTTAGCACACATTAAATAGTATTTTTAAAGTGTGAATAATTAAAAAAAATTGAGTCATAATATATGCGTGTGTGTATACATGTATATTTATATTTCTCTCTCAAATCAAATACGCCAAAAAAAAAAAAAAAGAAAGCTTTTCATCTGAAAAATAAATAAAAATTTAAGCAGATCCCGTTTTCTTTCCTCCCTTCCGGCCTACCAAACGGAGAATTAATTCTAAAGTTGCATTTGGTGCATTAACAAATGTTAAAAATTTTATAAAAAATTTTAAAAATTATTCACTTTTTATTACTACATAAATTACAAATTCAGAAATTATTTCACTTTTTTTTTTCACTCTCATGCCCTCTAAGTGACTAAGAGGCGCATGGAGCTCTAAATTTTTATTAAAAAAAAATGTTCCAATTGTTTTAAAAAATTTTAATCTTTAACCTGAATTAATTTAAAAATATATATATTTGTACCATTAAAAAAATTTAACAAAAGTAGCTACCATGTTGTCTTCAATATATATATATATATATTTATATATATTGAATAATAATGTACTTATCAAATTTCAAAATAATATGTACTGTGGTCTGCTACAATTTGTTCGGACATACCATTTATCACGTTCAATGGATTTAAAATTTTTTTTAGTATTGTGATCTGACACACCTATTTGGAGATCTAAAATTTTTTTAAAAAAATAAAATGACATTTAGTTTACTTTTTTATTTTTTATTTTTTATTTTCGTTTTATGTTTAAAAAATCTCAAAATAAAAAAATAAAAATATTCTATTTTCATTATTTTGAAATTTTTCTTATTTTGGATTAAAATTACTCAAAATGACTTTTTGTCATTTTTTATTTTATGTGTAAATCTATTTTTTATTTTTTAAAACAAATTTTGAAAATATAATTACTAAATACATTTTGAGTTTTTTTTTTTTATTTTTAAAAATATAAAATGGAAAACGAATTCAAAACAGAAAGTTAAAAATAAAAACATAAAATAAAAAAGTAAAAAAATAAACCAAACGAGCATTAAGAATTTTAAAATTTTTTTAATCAAATTTTATTAGTATTACTTTTACACTAATTTTTAAATATTTAAAAAAATTCTAAAAATTTTTAACGATCCGGCGCCAAAAAAAAAATTGTCAGCTTTTGAAGGGTATTTTTCCAACTGGCTTCGAGCAGTTACCATAGCATGTCATGATAGGGAACAAATGGCCGACAAAAGAGACCAAAGGTAGATAGTTCAATTTGGAGTTTATAAATAATCCAAACCGAACAAAACCTTAAAAGTCACACCCCGCCAAGTGAACTTATTCCTATTGCCATGTTCTTGAAATCCGTGTATCTTTATCGGGTTTCACGCCCCCTTGTTTGGATTGTTTCCCCCCACAATCAATTTCAATAAACCAATCACGACTTTCTTCCATGAATAGCTGGCCCTCCCCCAGGCCGAGATTGGGCGTGTTATTACCTGTTTGGCTGGCAGCAAATTCTTCTCTCATGGTCGTCCCCCACTTCCAACATTTGCTGCTTGCGAATTTCTTCGGAAGAACCCCATTCCCTCCGCTTCACTGCATTCTCATCCATCCTTGGTCTGAAATAAGGTTGGAAACAAACAGTGTCTTAATTCTTATTTATTTTAGACCACCACGCTTCAAAGGTAGAACTCCCATGCAGCATGCTGATCATGATTTGTTATACCGTTGGGTCAGGTCAGGGCTCCGAACCTCGACCCGACTGCATACATGCCACACGTGTAGGTTAGATTACACATTGTTGTATTCTTTGACAGTAACAAATATATATACATACACACACGTGTGTAAATAATTATATGCCTCTGACATTAGTTTAAAAAAAATAATTAGCTATTAACTATTAAAAAGTTATTTTCTTTATTTAAAAAGAAAAAAAATTAATTTTTTAGTAATTAATTTTTTTAATTTTTTGTTAATTTAATATTTTTATCCTTTAAAATATAAAAAGATAAATTTAATCATTTTAAAAGAAATTAAGAAAAAAAAAAAACTAGTAACTGGGTCACCAATTCATTCTCCCAAACGCAACCTAGAGAGTGGTCCTTTTCTATTTCTTCTTTTGTTTTTGTTTTTTTTGTTTAAATAAATAAATCCAACTTGTGATTCTACTTGATAAAGAGTAGTGATATTTTTCATGCAAATCGTTCCATCCAGTGCGTGCTTATCCAATTTTGAAGTTACAACCTACCCGGGATGCAATTAATGACGAATGATGATAATATTTCTACCAAAATAATTTTAAAAATTCAACGGGAATTAATAATGTTATTCGATGGTGAAGATATCAACTTTAAAAAAAAAAAAAATTGTGGGGCCTTTTAATTATAAAATTACTATTTTTATTTAAAATTTTCCTGAAAATCTTTTTTATTTTTTAATCTATATATATATATATATATATCAAAACCTTAACAGTGAACTAGGCCTCTAGCTTATATATTTTTCCCTATTAAGGCGTTCTTCATTCTTACTTCATCTTCTTCTTATTTAAAATTTGATATATATATATATATATATATAAACTGCTTGTTAAAATAAGTATAAAGAGCTAAGGTTATGTTTGGTTGAAGAGATTAAATGATGAGAAATGAATAATACTATGAAATACGATATGGAATTGGATATAACTCAAGATTAAATTTTTATATGAGATTAATTGTTATGTTGGTGAAATACAATTTAGAGGAAATAATTTTAAACATTTAAACTTTTTAGCGGGAAACAATTTAGATGAGATGAATATAGAATATCACCTATCTCTAGGTACTGTATATCTCACATTTTAGGATATTAATAGTCCAAACTAAATCATTTCTTAAGAATTAATTAGTTTTGCCAACCGAACATAGAATTAGGTGGAATCTACGTTTAACAATGCAATTTATTTTTTATTTTTGACATTTGACAAAATAGAAATAAAAAAGCTAGAAATAAGATATATTTAATATTTTTTATTCCTAATATTATATAAAATATTAAATATATTTTACTTTTTACTTTTCACATTTGAGCTCTGTTTGGGGCTTTAAAATTTATCAAAAAAATATCAAAAATTTCTAATTCACTTTTTTCTATTTTTATGATTTTTTTTGTCACTCAAAACGCTACCATAAAATTTTAAAAACTAGAAATAGAGTATGGGGGCGTTTGGCAGTACAATTTTTAGTATTTTTTAGTAATTTTAGTTAAAAGTTGCTAGTTGTAATTTTTGGTGTATTTGGTTAAACAAATTACAATTTTTAGTAATTTTTTTGTAACTTTTAGGTATTTGATAAAATTTTTGGTAATATGTACTAATTTTTAGTAACTTTTGAATATTCGGTAAAATTTTTAATAACTTTTATGTATTTAGTAAAATTTTTAGTAACTTTTGAATAGAACAAATTATTGTAACAGAGTAAAAAAGTACTAAAAGTTAAAGTTTCATCAAACGTTCACTTTATAACTTTTAATAAATTTTTACACATTTTGATATTGTCAAATATGGCCTATATTTAATATTTTTATTATATTTTATAATAATTCAGGACAAGGGCCAAAAAGTCTTATCAAATAAATGACGGAAAAAGACCACCACGCATGCAGAGGATCAAGTCCGTTGCATTGGGTTTATGTTGTCATTGTCGTCGTGTCATTATCATGGATGCCCCCGTTACTATTTTTTTTTTTATTCAAATTATTCATTCACCTCTACCTATAGTTAGGGCGTTTGATTAATTAAGATTAACTAAAATTTATTAATTTTTATTAAATTTTATACTTTTTTAATTAAATTTTATCACTTATCACTTTTATCTTAAATTTTTATACTTTTATTGTATTTTTTATCAAATTTTTACAACCAAACGCCTCGTTATTATCCATCAAGGTTGACATACGCGGTGATCTTTGGATAAGAAAGTGATTTTTTTTTCCCGGTTTGGACGTACTTAGATATATTTTTATTTGATTTAATTAATTTATCTTTTAAACTTATCAATATCATCACCTAAAAATGAATAAATATTCAAATATGCCCACTACTTATCATCATCACGCAACTAATTAGGTGTACCTAATATTCATAAGTTTCAAAAATAAATAAATAGATTCCTTTGTTGATAAATTTTTTCTTGATAAATAACCTTTAATTAACCATATAAAATAACTAGCATATTCTTAAAACAAACCCAAATAAATTATTTATGCACAAAAAATATAGCGTGTAAATTATTTTTATTTTATATAATTTCAAAAGAAATTATATGATTTTTTTAGTATGTAGAACAATTAAGAAAAAATATTTAAAATTTGCAAATTAGTCCATAATCTAAATTTTTTGATCTAAAAAATATTTATGTACTAGTCATTGGCGGTGCCACATGGTGTCCAGTGTAGGCGAAGGCCTACACTGGAATTTTGTTTTTTAAAAAATTATTTGATATACAAAAATTATAAATATTTATAAAAAATTTTTGGATGCATTTGGAGGCATATCTTTTAGTAACTTTTGGTATTTTTTACCAAAAAAATTTTAGCATTTTTTTTTATAATTTTTAGGTGTTTGGTAAAATTTTTGATAACTTTTAGTAATTTTAGTAATTTTTTGGCAACTTTTAGCAAATTTTGGTAATTTTTAGCAACTTTTGTGTGTTTGGTAAAATTTTTGGTAACTTTTGAATAAAGCAAATTATTGTAACAGAATAGAAAAGTGGCAATGTATTTGATATCAATGTATAGTATTTTATATTTTATCGTATTTTATGTATTTATTTAGAATTTAAAATTTTGGACGTGATTTGGCCTACACTGACCCAAATTCCTACGTATGCCATTGGTACTAGTGATATCTTTCTGAATTGAGATTATTATTTTTAAAAATTTTAAGGGGGCCAAATCATAAGATAAAAAAATTAAGTTAAAAACTTGTTATAGTGGTATTTTAGTTAAAAAAAAAAACTCTTAAGTTATGAACCACCCTTCCCAAAATTTAAATATTTTCAATTGTTATATTTATTAAAAATATAAAAAAACATTATTCTGCATATTTTTATTTCATATCCATATATATTATAATTTGTTTGAGTTTGTTTCAAGAATATTCATATAATTTCATATAATGAATTTGATCAATAGTGACTTACTATTAGAGAAAAAAAAAAATGCAATAGTAGGGCAAGTTGATGTTCAAAACTCGGATATGAGGGCCCGGTCTTCTTGCCTTTTTTTTGAAACATACGGAAATAGGTGCATGAAGCTAGATGTACATGAAGTTAGGTTAAAGTTATCATAATTTTAATTATATTATTCATGGCACTAGTCAACAAGTGTCTCCAAAACACTTATTAAGTACCAATAAAAATATATTATGTAATAATATTTTACACTTTTTCCTGGGTTACAGTGAAAAAATGAAGGATTTAAATTTATTTGTACTTTGATAACATGTGACTTTTTACATTAATAAGATTTTTTTAACTTTTATTTTTATTTTAAAAATAATTTTAATTAAATTAAATTAGAATTATTGAATTAAATCTAATCAAATCTAGACCTTTAATTTTTTATGGTAACCCCAACAGTGAATTTTTTTATTGCAACCCTTGGAACCCCTTTTTGATATATTGTTACATCAAAGTTGCATGTTTTTATTAGCACTTAATGAGTGCCCCGAACACTTGAATTATAAATTTTAAGTTGGAATTGTGGTCTTGAGTTGACGACACAATTTTATTTCTTGGGCTCACATTAAAAATGTGTTTGGTTTGCTGAAAATTGTTAAAAAAATACTGAAAATTTTTAAAAATTATTTATTTTTTTATTTTACTATACAAATTATAAACTCATAACTTTTATCAAATTTTATCATTTTTTGTCACTCTAAACGTCCCTTAGATTTTGTTGGGCCGAAGCGAAGCCCAAACCCATTTCATTTTCCCTTCTTCCCGGCATCCCCCCCCCTTTTTTTTCGTTGAGCAAGAGAATGGGAAGAAAGAAAAATATAATAAAGAGGACAGAGGAGGAAAGATGGGGGAAGAAGACAGCGCCGGCTATTGATAGTTTTCCTACGGAAATTGTAATTCCACTATAGATCAAAAAAGATTTAGACCGTGGGAACGTATTTTAATCTTTAAAATTTGCATATTAATTTTTGCATTGCTATTATTTGAGGCAATGTTTATTTATTTATTCACATGTAAATGATGTGTTATAACTGTAAAGACTTTTATTTCTCAGCTCAGATGAAAATCTTTTCATCGCTATCGTTATTCTATTTATATGGGAGGCATGGTGTATTTACAACAGTCTTATGTTATTATTATTATTATGGGATTGTTTGGTTAAAAAAAAGTTGAGGAAAAAATATAGTAAAAGTACAAAGATGTAACATAAAAGTGACATGTGTTAAAATTTTATTTAAAAAAATACAAAAAATAATTAAAATTTGATAATTTTTAATATTTTTTGATCGACCAAATAGGACCTCTGTATGTAGTACGTGTTTGACTTGTATTATGATGAGATCATAGTTTATTGATTTGGATTTAACTTTGGAATAGGTTGCGCTTGGAATTGTTTGTTATTTATTTAGAATTATCATATTGTTCTTTCAGAAAATTTAGGCTTTGAGTTTATAAAGAAAAAAATTAGTTTTTTTTTTTTACTAACTACTAAAAAGTTAATTTTCTTGTGTTTGGGATAGAGAAAAAATTAACTTTTTAATTTTTTTAATGATTTAACATTTTTGCCTTTTATAGTTTAAAAAAATTAAAATGTAAAAAGATAATTTTGGTCATTTTAGAAAAATCAAAAAATTAAGGTGGCGTTTGGCTTGCTTTTCTATTTTTTATTTTTTGCTTTCTATTTTATGTGTTTTATGCTTTAAAAATTTCAAAATAAAGAAACAAAAAATACTCTGTTTTGCTTACTTGGAGATTTTCTTTGTTTTACATTAAAAAAAGCTCAAAATGACTTTTTATCATTTTTTTATTTTATGTGTAAACCCATTTCCTATTTTATAAAATAAAATTTGAAAATACAAGTGATCAAATGTATTTGAACTCTTTTCCTTAGTTTTAAAAGTGTAAAATAAAAAATAAATTCAAAACAAGAAATAGAAAATAAAAAGTAGAAAAAAAAAATAAATTAAATGACACCTAACTAATTAAAAATTGACCTTTTCCGTCAATTGCCAAATCCACGCTTAGTATTGAGACAAGTCAAATTGAATGATTAGAGTAATAATAAAAAAAGGCCCAAAACAAGATCCCTGATAGCATGAAAAGAACTCAAAACCCAGCCAAGGTACCTTAGAATAGACCCAAAAGGATCCGTTTCCGAGCCACATCGATGGTTTGAACCAGCCGCTCTTCGTTCGCCCATACCTGATGTGCGGGTAGTCCGGAAGAGAAAATTGTATGTGGCCCATTCAAACACTAGCCCAAAACAATTCAAGTTCGGGCACTAAAATTAATTATTATTATTTTTGGTAACTCATAACCTACACTACTTTATTGCAACTCTCAACGAATCACGTAACCGATGGATAGATCGGAGAGATGTACACGGTCCCTCGCGCACATTCCGCTTGAGTCAAGAATCGAACCCTTGCGTGATCTTTGTGAAGAATAAACCCACGAGCCACTCGAACTAATCTCGGGGGGCAAAAATTAACTATTGTGTTTCATTAATTTTCATTTGAGGATTTTTTATTAATTAGTAACATGATTATTTTTAAATAGTTAAAAAAATAAAAAATAAAAACGGAAACATACTTTCTTTTATATTTTCATAAAAAATAATGAATAAAACTTACTTTTATTCAAAGGATTTATTATATGATAGTTGATATGATTGGATTATGATAGATTCGTTTAGTAAAATATCTATTTTTAATTTTTCCTATAAAGTGTATATAGATATATTGTTGAATAATTACATATAAAGTACTTATGATGAACACAATTAAGTGATTTGCTTCTTTTTTTTTTTATTTGATCTAAAATATAATAAATAAATAATTATACATTTTCACACCTTAAAAAATGATAGTGTGCCAATTAATGAAAAATCTTAAAATGAAAATATACAAAAGATTCACATCATAATAAATTAAAATTCTAGGAACTTAAATTATTTTAATTCAAACTGCATATATTTTATGTGATTCAATGCTAATTATAAGGCCGTGTAATATATATATATATATATATATATATTTTAAAGCAATTGATCATGCCACGGGAGTCGTAGAACGCGGCATTATTAATCTAAAGTTCTAAACCTTAATTATATCAAATCACAGTGTCGACCTATTTGCCCAAATTAAGGACAATATGTAAATAAACTAATGTGAATGATGTAAGCTCTTACGAAACACTCTCCATCGGGTTTCGATTTTCTTACAGTTATTATTTTTAAAAGTTGAATAATTTATACTAATTTACAAAGTGAAAAATCAATTTTGTGTCTCCTTCGTTTGAATGCCCTCTCACAATTTTGTAAGACTAAAATATCCTTTAATCATGGGCGGATGCAAAAAAGACCATTTAAAAAATTACACTGAAATTTTATGGATTTTGTTTTTTTTTTCTTATAAATTATATTTTTTCTCTTTGTCTTGCCTTACTGTATTTAAAATTTTATTCTTATTTATTTTAAGAATGTAATTTTATCCTCACTAATTATAAATCATAAGTTTGTCTCTATTTTTAAATGCTCATTTAAAGAAAAAAAAAAAAAAAGCTATAAACAAAGAGAAAAAGTTAATAGGGAAAAAAGATAGGTGAATATAGGCATCGTTTGACAACCCAATTTTCAACAAAATTACTAAAAATTGTTTCTTGAGCATTTGGCAAAACACCATTTTTTTACTCAGTTACAGTAATTTGCTTAATTCAAAAGTTACCAAAAGTTCCTATACTACTAGAAATAATGGTTTAGCGGTCTCTAAAAGTTTGAAAGTGGTCACTAAACCTTATTAGCAACTACTTAGCGACCGCCGAACTAGAGTCACAAATACATCCTCTCTAACAATTATTAGTGACCGCCACGGTGCTTGCCATTGTATTAGCGACCGAAGCGGAGATCGTCAGCAAATTTATTCTTGGAACATTAGTGATCGATTTAGTTATTATTAGTAACTGTTTTAGTTATTATTTGCGACTTCATACTCAGCAACTGTTAAAAGTAGTCGCTAATGTAACTATAATGATCTTCAAAAATGGTCGCCTGAGTTTTACCCACGCCAATACTATCTCTAGTAGTGTTAAAAATTATCAAAAGTTTCTTAAAGTTATCAAAAATTGTCAAAAATTACTAAAAAATTTATCAAATACTTAAAAATTATAAAAAGTTGTTAAAAATTATTTCTTGCTTTACCAAACTTACCAAAAATTATAACTAATAACTTCTAATAAAAAAATACTAAAAGTAATTAAAATTTAAAGTTATCAAAAATTATCAAAAATTGCTAAAAAAAATTTACCAAATACTTAAAAATTATAATAAGTTGTTAAAATTATTTCTTGCTTTACTAAACTTATCAAAAATTATAATTAACAACTTTTAATAAAAAAAATTAAAAATAATTAAAATTTGAATTTCTAAACGATATCATAGAAAAGTAGAAGAAGAGAAAAGGATAAAGAGAGAGCAAATATGGGAAGAGAACAAACCACACCAACAATTTATTTTTGCGAATGTGTAAAGAAGTTCTTATATTTAATAGATCTCAAGGTGAATTTCAAGGAAGTAAATAAATAAATGGATATTGTGAACAATTTGATATAAGAGCCAAACCAAGTAACCATGCCTGCATCATGCATGGTTCACCATGTGACATTTGACTTGGTCCTCTCATCCTTCTTAAACAACAAGAAATTGCATAAGGGTAAAACCGTAAAATAAAAACTATAAAGCTCAAAAACAACAGGTAGTCCACGCAGAGTCAAGCCCAAGGGTGGCATCATTATTGTATACATATATACATGGCCTATGAACCTTCGCCAGAAGAACACATGGTTCATTTGTAAATGTTAGCTATAGCTAGGAATATAATTGGTGCTCTTGCGTGTCTGAATTTTTCTCTGTCTCTCTCTCTGGAGCAGGCATGGGAAGGGCCCCTTGCTGTGATAAGACTAAGGTGAAGAAAGGACCATGGTCTCCAGAAGAAGATGCCACTCTCAAGGATTACCTCCGCAAATATGGCACCGGTGGAAATTGGATTACCTTGCCTTCCAAAGCTGGTTCTCTCTCTCTCTCTCTCTCTAATATTCTTTATTTTCAAACTCAGTGCAAATTGTGTGTTAATTTGAGGGCAAATCTGATTCAACACCCACTTAATTGCTCTAATTTTCGCTTTCTAGCTCTTATTGTTCTAAATACTGTAAATCAACTGCTCACTTGAATCACCCTGTAATTATCTTAAAAATATAATTTTCTTATTATCTTAAAAATATAATTTCTTTCACTAATTATAAATTCTGAGTATGTATTTATATATATATATTTATATATATTACAGGGTTGAAGCGGTGTGGCAAGAGTTGTCGTCTGAGGTGGCTGAATTATCTTAGGCCAGACATCAAGCACGGAGGTTTTACCCAAGAGGAAGACAGCGTTATCTGTACCCTCTATACTACATTAGGCAGCAGGCAAGTGTATAGTACTGGATCAACATATAATTTTTAATTTAAATCTTACAATTATTTAATTATTTAATTTCCATATATGCATGTTATATATATATATATATATATATATTCATGTGAAGTTAATTTCGGGTTAATTATATGATTAGATGGTCGGTCATAGCTTCTCAGCTACCAGGAAGAACAGACAATGACGTGAAGAATCACTGGAACACCAAACTCAAGAAGAAGCTAATCCCAGGAAAAGGCGGCAACGCCACCGGCACCGCCACCACCGCCACTCTGAACAACAACAATATTTATAATACTCTTCAGAGTAACTCATCAACACCTTCAATGACTTTGATTCCAGAAACAACAACCTTTTCGACTTTGTTGAATCAAGGTTCATCACCAATTTTAATGCCAACCAATGATGCCGACGATAACGCCGTTAATTATGAAGAACTGGACGGCAATTACTACGTGTCATGGCCTGGAAATATTAGCAATGACGTTACTGGTGATGGGTTTGAGAGTGGAGGACCTCTTCTTCCTAATTATAGCAATTATGAGGATTTCAGTGGAGCAGCTGAAGGAACCTCCTTTGCAAATTTGGCTAAGGATCACTACTCTTGCTATGCTGACACTAATAAGCCACAAGGATTGTATAACAATTCACTAGTGTGACTAACTAGCTAGTAGCAAGTATACATGTATGTATTGAAATGGATGGTTGATTAGGCTAATTGGTTTCTTTTAGGATATATGCCTTACTTATGGTTGTGCTAATTGCTTGGAACATATATATATATATATATAGATATACATATATTATATAGATTATTAAAAGTGGGTTGTGGACCTTTATTGGGTTTTATGGGCATGTTTGGAGTATGAAAAAATAAGATAAATTGAGATAAAATGTAATTTGAAATTAATTTTAGTACTTTTTTTTTTATGAAAAGTAGAAAATTGTGGGAATGATTTTTTAAATTTGTTCTCACAGATTCAAAAAAATTCACAAGAAATAACGACAATGGTACTCGTTTAAAATGTTTCGACACAGAGAATATGATTGTATAAAAAATTTACACATTCGGTTAACTTATTTTCAGAATTTTTTTTAGTGAAATATTAAAATTTTTTAAAATTAGTGATGGCGATAAAATTATTGAAAAAATAGTTGTTGGAGATTTATAGTGTTTTAAAAAAAATTTTTTATGGGCCCGTTTGATTGGTCAAAAAGTATAATAAAAATAAAAAAATATGATATAAAAGTGATATGTGTTAAAATTTAATTAAAAAATATAAAAAATAATTAAAAATTAATAAATTTTGATAAATTTTGATAGATAAAACAGGGCGTATGTCAAACCGACCCATAATCATGAGAATTAATTAGGGGCTCGTTTAGTGTGCAATATTTTGCTGAGAATCTCTAAAAATCTCTATAAATCTCTGTTAACTTTATATCACATCAATTTTTTTCTCTCACTGTACGCATTACGAACTATCCCCAAACTATAATTTATCTCAATTTATCTCATTTTTTCTTACTCCAAACAAACCTAGATATATTTTGTGTGAATAAGGACAATTGAAAAGAACATTTTAGACTAGCTCTCTCTCTATCACCATGGAAAATGGAAGTTGTCTTGTCACAGTGACCCCTGACACACGGTTTTATTTACTGTTTTTACTGGGTAAAGATGAGTGTGAAAGGGGGGTTAGGGTAGCTCTGGTACACAAGACGATCCAGTATACCTACGGATCGTTAGATGAAGATGTTAATTGGATCCGTGAAAGTGGGGGATTCCATCCATGCATCAGCAAGCTTTTGTTTGTTTCTTGCTGGTCAATGTCATGGAAGTTGCATGGGGTTGTGGCCAATTCAAAGCTACTTCACATTTATATATTATTTATATGTATCCCTGAGACTTCAGCCATTAAAAGGTCTCTCTCTCTCTCTCTCTCTCTGTTTGAATATGTCACGGGCTGAGTTTCCTAGAAACTGCCTTGCAATCACCTTTAAAGTATCGCGAAAAGCTATGTAGGAAAACCTTGTACTTACACCCTAATTCCATTTTTAAGAAAAAATGAGGAAAGGAAAAACAGACCTTGGTCCGTTTCGCACGGCAGGTATTGAAATGTTGTCTGGGTAGACTATTTGGTTAAGGGTGCGCTGGGAGTGAAAAAAATAACATAAAGGCCCACGTTTGGTGAAAAAAAAATGATGAAAATTTTAAAAAATTTTTATAAAATTTTATACATTCTTACATTCTTAAAATTTAAAAAACATTCAATATCTTAAAAAAAAAAAAAAGTTAATAACTAGAATTCGGTTAATTAAATAACAAAAATTTTTTCATCATTTTCACTATGGACTTCCAAGCTACCAAATGACACCCACTTTGATTATTTTTTGTGGTGTTTTAAAACCGTTTCAACGGATTTTAGAAACCGTTCCGATGGAATCGCGCAAGTAACTTTTGTCCAAACAGTTTCTACAATCCGTTAGTATAAAGAAGTCATGACTGCCTAAAATTTTGAATCATTCCAAACGGAAATCCAATCCGTCGGAATGAAATTTTACTATTTATCTCCAAAAAATACGGTTTGAGCAGTGTACACCAAACATAAAAAGTTTCCCAAAACCACATTTTAACGCATTTTTTCTCACTTTTTGGTGCGCCAAACGTAGCCAAAGTGAAATAAAGTAAAATAATTTAAAAATTCATAATTCGTGCAGTATTTTAACAAACCAAACTTACCCTAAAATTTTACATTATTTGAATAAGTGAGAGTTTTTAATAATATGTTTTGTTGAAATAAAAGAAATCAAACTTCATTTGAATAATATTATAATAATTAAGGATCTTTAATTTATAATTATTAACGTTGAACTCTAGACAAAAATAATTCATTGATATTAAAAAGAATAATTATATAATCAAATTATTTACATAGGGCCGTTTATTAAACTAATTTTTAATAACTTTTAGATTACATAAAAAGTTACTACGCTGCAACGCATAACCTTAATTATATGCACATGACAGTTTCTTTTGTTGGAGTGCAGAGAAAACCCATCTCTTTTACTAAGAAAGTTTGAACGAACCAAGGAGTTTTTCTTGCAATGTGATGTAACCATCCAATATTTAATTAGCCATATTTCCTCAGAAAATTTCTGAATGCAGTGCAGGGGTTTTGATTTTGCATATACAAAACTTGCAGTCTCATTCTCAGCAGTACATACTGAATTTGTAATGAAATCGACTTTGGAGTTTAATGCAATTTTTGTTTTCTGTGAGCATTAATTTCGATATGCAACATACGTGTTCTGATTGAACACTTTTACTAAACTTTGGCTTCAAACCATTTTGAGGACTAGAAATTAGTAGAGCCCTAAAATTAAAACAAAAACTCAAGTTGAGCTCACCCAAAATTCATATTGTTGATTTGTTATAGATCCAATTCAAAGTTGTATACATATATATTTTGAGATTTCTTATATAATTTCTTACATATATACGTTTTAAGATTATATACATAGCTAAAATATTTATACTTGTATCGATAAAAACTTACTTGAAATCAACTTAGAAAGATAAAATACATCAAATTTGAATAATTAAACTATTTACCATTCCTATTGCAACCTATGTAAAAAGATTTGATTTAGAGACATATGTATGCATACATATACATATATAGAAGCTTGTATGTATATATACCAAGTAGCTAATAAACTTTTAACTATGTCTACAAATGAATAGAGTTGAGTCAAGTAACAAATTGTTTAAAATTGATTTGAAAATTTTGAGTTTGAAATTTGTTCAAGTTAGAAGCTTCTATGTATGTATACTAAATAGTTAATAAACTTCTAACTAGGTCTACAAATGAATAGAGTCAAGTCAAGTAACAAATTGTTTAAAATTAATTTGAAATTTTTATCGAATTTAAAAATTTGTTCAAGTTTGATTTGTCATGTTTTCAATCTGAGTTTTAATGGAGTTCGGAATTAAATGAGTTACAATATATATTTATTTATGTTTTTTTTATTGGTGCAATATGTATTTATGTTTGATTTAATTTTATAGAATTTTTAAAATTTTCAAAAATCTTTATAAATTTATATAAAATTAAAATTTTTTATTTACTACACAATTGTGAAGACTGTAACTTTTATTATAATTTCAAACACCCCCATAATATATCAACTTTCAATAGGTTTTAAGTGAATCGAATATAAATCAAATTCAACATGTTTAAGTGGTTTAACAATTTTACTTCTAGCAAACATTCTACTAAGATACTATTTAGAAGTCTAAATTTTAGTACTTTTTAGTATTTTTTATACGAACTTGGTCTAACTATATCTTAAAAGCTAACTCATAAGGGGATGTTGCCAAACCCATATATATAACATCAAAGATTGCCCTCGCTAACCGATGTAAGATCACATCAGACTTAACCCTTTTAGACTGCATGTTCTCGTGCAGGGAACTGAACCTGTGCAGCACACCGATCAGATGAGATTTTGGCTCTAATACCAAATGATATGAATTTGGTCTAACTCCACCTTAAAAGTTAACTCGTAAGATGAGGGTTGCCAAACTCATATATAGAACACCTAAAGACTGCTCTCGCTAATCGATGTGGGATCGCATCACAATATTCGGTGCATTTGGTAGAGTAAGTAACAATTTTTAGTAATTTTTTATAACTTTTGAGTGTTTGGTAAAATTTTGACAACTTTTGATAATTATTAGTAACTTTTGGTAACTTTTGATAATTTTTAGTAACTTTTGAATTGAAAAATTACTGTAGTTAAGTAGAAAAGTGGCGAAAATTAATGATTTACCAAACTCTCAATAAATAAAAATTGTTAAATTTTTGCTAAAAGCTGTGCATCCACGGGGGACCTAAATTAAGTTTATTGGCACCAATCAATCAATAAAACTTGTGGGAAACGTCATGTACGTTGACTGACTTTAGGATTGATGTATTGTAGGGCACACAGTTGGCCAAACTAAGCCTTGCTCATCTTTCTGGGCTAATGTCATCGACCTTAATTTGTTTCAAAGCTAATATATATATATATATATATATATATATATATTTAAACTATAGCTAGGTTTAGACTTTTAAACTATAAAACACACACACACACACATCTATATCATTTGAATTAAACAGTTCAGAGTGGCATTGCATGTGCATGATGAATATTCCTCTTAAGTTTTATCTAGGAATGCAACAACATAAAAGCCAGTTTTGTTGACAAATTAACCTAATTTTCTCTAGACCCTATGCACCTACTGACACTGAAAGTCTATCGCATTAATAATAAGACAAAATATCTATATATATGCGGCATATAGAGTACGTTTAGAGTGATAAAAAATGAGATAAAATAAAATAATTTATAAATTCGTAATTCGTGTAATAAAATAAAATATAAATAATTTTTAAAAATTTTTAAAATTTTTTAACGATTTTTAACAAACTAAATGTACTCATAATATATGAATACACAAACCCTAGCTAGGGACCATCCAATCCTTTCCCCCTCAAACCCCTAAGGAAAAATCAATTCCAGACACTCCTTTTTAGTGGTGGAATAATAATAATAATAATTCAACATTTACATGTTAGTGAAATATATATATATATATATATATATACACGAATCGATTTTAATTAATAGGATATGCTCAGTCAAATAATAACAAATAATTATATTATACACATTACAACAAACCTTAAAGGTTAAGGGTTCATCAAATGAGCAAAAACTGCAAATTGTTATTTAAAAATCCAATTAATAGATACTATTAATTTTTTTCTTTAATTTTAAGCATGCATTTAATTGGTTAAATTCCTCTTATTTTAAATTAATCAACGCGGAAGAATCTTTCTTACAATAATACTGATCAAAGCAAATGTTCTCCGATCGGTGAATAAAAATAAAACATCCCTTTCAATCGTTCCAATAAAATAGCAAAGTCAAGGAATCAATTATCTTTAGAAATACACCGTCACAGTCACTCAACCGACCATCATTTTGGTTTTTTCCGTTTTTTTTTTTTTTTCTTTCCTTTTTTTTTTAACGAAAAAGATTAACTTGTTAAGAATTACATATGAATATAATTTTATTTTTCTTTTATAATTTTATGACTCAAGTTAGCTTCCGTGCTAATTTCTAAAGTTTTGAAGTTAATTAGCAAATAAATTTTTTGTAACCATTAAAAGGTTTAAATTAGTAACCATTGGATAACAAATTCAAGAGTTAACCAACTAAATTAATTTAAATAATAATAATAATAATAATAAATAAATAAAGAAAATATAATATATTTATATATCCTAAAAGATAATCGTGTACACCCCCGCGATAGTAGTAACCCGTTAATTAAGTTATCACAATGGCCCTTGGCTCCTTTGGATATTCTTAATTTCATTGTTAGTTAGACAGCATTGTTGATTTGATCATTATATATTTAAACATAGGTCTCTTAATTTATTGCCTTCAACAAATTAGTGACAATGAATGATTACCTTTCAAAAAAAAAAAAAAAAAGACGATGAATGAGAACTTCAATAATTGGTGTTTGATAACCATATATTGAGCTGATGCATGCCGTTCAAGTCAATGGCCTCATTTGATTCTCTCTCTCTCTCTCTCTCTCTCTCTCTCTCTCTTTTCTTCACGTATGCCCACATATGATGTGAAACAAATGTTAGGCATAAATGATCAGACTGGATTTTTTCAGAAGAGTTTTGTGGAGAAGAACATTTTCAATTCTGGTTCTATAAATCTGCACGCCGTATCCACCAAAAAAAGCAGGGTTGGAAACTTTTAGGCTATGTTTTTTTGGGGATTAGATAACGGGGGATAAATAATATCATGGATAATATATGAGATTGGATAAAAGATGGGATTAATTTTTTTATGTGGGATTATCATTTTAGTGTTTGGTTGGTGAGATATAAAGTGAGATAAAATATGTAATTTGATATATGATGTGATAGGAAATAATTTTAGACCTTTGGATCTTGGAGGGAAACAAATCCGGAGACGAGAGATTATTAATCCCACACCCCCCGTTAGATTACTCATCCGGCAAAAGTCCGGACACCAAATCTAATCCCATGGGGCCCATGACTAATCCTAAAATCAAAGCAAATAACACATTTGTGAGGCGCACGGTATTAGCCTTCTAATCCCACGTTCTCATCTCACAAACAAACGCGACCTTAAAGTTGAAAACACCACTCCATCACCCTCATAAATACTATTCAAATTAGGGCTCCTCTCTCTCTCTCTCTCTCTCTCTCTCTCTCTATATATATAGTGTAAGAGGATCACCCACCTATCAAGATAATTTTTGAAAATATCTATCTCACAAATTAACATCAACAGTTCATAATTTTTTTTATTTCATTTAATGATTGAAATCGTTTTTATATTTTTAACTTTCTGCTCATTTCTTGTTTTAGTAAATCCCATTATCATCAATTTTACAAAATTTACGTATTTTAAATTTCACCATATTTCAAAGGTAGAGATTATATACAAATCAAAATTGTCAACTTAAATTTCATCGAAGTATAATTTTAAAATGTTAAATCTTTCAAATTAAAGTATCATAATTTGTATTTTTTATTATAGTACTTATCAAAAATTAATTAGAGAGAAACTAAAATACATTTAGAAACTGTTAGAATCTTAAATTTTGAAAAAAAAATTAAAACATATAAATTATCATAATTTTTTTTTATTTAAACTTCTTGTCCAAAATTTTATCTTTATAAGAAACTTAATACTAATTTTATTTAGAATGCCATAATACTAATTTTATTTAGAATGCCATAGGTACCGATTATTGCTAGTCTAGCATGTAGTGCATTAGAAAATTAACCAACACTTAAACCCACTAAGGCATTAAAATTGTTCCGGTTCACAGTCGGTTATTTTGGTTAGCAGTTATTTCTATGCTTATGATTTTAATGGATGTGTTATCAGCTACAATTTAGGGGTGTTTAGAATTGTAAAAATTAATGTAAATTTACAAATATTATAGTTTCATAATTCGTACAACGAGTAAAAAAATTTTGAATTTTATAAAAATTTGTAGAAATTTTTATAATTTTGTAAAGCTCCAAAGGCAACCTTAAAATTCTAAATTTGCACTCCACCTCCAAGGCCACTTTTGCTCGCTTTTAAATAGACATTTACAACTTCCAACTCCAAGGCCTCTTACGATCAAACCTCAATTGCTATGCACTTGGTGGGGGGAAAAAATGATGGCATTTCGATTTGAGTCCAAAAAAATGAATTGGTATGCTTTGAGTACGGAAAGAACTCTGCATTGGAGTGACCATAGGCATGACGATCCGAATTCTTAAGTGCGGCCTGCTCAATTTTTCCGAGCTTGTGCAAGACATTAAGCCCATTTAGCTAAGGCTCCATTTGGAGCATCGAAGTTACCCAAAAAATTATAAAAACTTCTAAAAATACTTTTAACCTTTTTTTTTTACCGTACGAATTATGTGGACTGTAACTTTTACTGTTTTTTACTTTTTACTACTATAAATGCGCTTCTGATAATATCTGATAATATGTCCATTAATCTTTTAACGATATCTTACTAGTTGACCGCACCTTTTAACTAAAATATAATAACATAAACAATAAAAGAGAATAGTACTAAGGTTAAATGGACAAGTTTCAAATCCCTAACTTGCAAGGCTCAGGAAAAGTATCAACTTGGTTTGGCTGAATCAACTATTTCAATTTTGTGATGCTATTCTTTTTCAATTTCGAGAAAGGTTGGGGACTAGACGAAAAACAACTAACCAATGTAATTTTTTCTTTTTCATTTATTTTTATTCATCCCCGAGCCAGGTGGGAATAAAGGACAATCTCGCAACGCCAGTGAATTCAACAGCAAAACTTCATCTCAAGAATTAATTTTTTTTTTTTATTTTCTTTCTAACCAGCATGCATAAATCTGGAAAATGTTCCAGGGTTGGAATAATTTTATTGTCAATCTTGCGAGCCTAAAAAGATTAACCCTAGGCTTAATTCTCAGACTCCCTTGTATAAACCTATTTATTAAAAAAAAAAAAAAGGGACGACAAACTATATTTTTAAATGCAATTTTAGGAAACGAAACTATTTCTAAGACCAATGACCAAACATGCCCTTATGCAGGAATTCTAAAGTTGTGAGAATTTCATTGTGTTCAGATAATGTGAAAACAATGGAAACTGAGAATCAATTTATAAACCAAAGGCAGAACCCGTGTAGCACGGGCCACGCTTAAGATAAAATGTATGGAATTAATTTACTACATCTATACAAATGTTTTTCCTTGTCATGCATTCACACAAACAGAATGAAATTTAAACTTGGGCAAGGAAAATAGAAGCAGCAAATACCTAGCATCATAAAGTACATCCAATCATTACACAAACTCTTCTGCCTTGATAACTGCAAGGAATAAGAGCATTAGATAATTTTAGTGCTTTTATAACTAAATCTTCACTCATGTGACATAAGATTCCAAATATTCATTAACCGCAAAATACTGCCCTTAGAATTGGTATCACCCATTAAAATGTACAAATCCATAAAGGCAACTGCATATTGCAAGTTTGCAACCAAATCACTCTAGTTGGCATTGGGCAGAGAATGAAGGAAATATGGGAAACAGCCATTGTTTTCCTAATACAACGAAAGCACCAGTGTGAGAACATAGATAACTCTTCGATTTTGGGGTTGATAAACATACAAACGGATAGCATGATAAAAGAAAATGATGATCAAATTGTAATCGTATTTGTTAAAATCCCGAGCTGGATCTCACAATCCTATCTATTTTACAATCCATTTTAGCGAATTCGATAGCAATCCTATAAAAAAATCCTTTGGAGGTAGGATTGTATGATTTTTGTGCAGGATCTTATAGGTTCGGACTCTGATCCAAACTTCATATTTTCACTTGCTTAATATTTTATATTCATAGAATATACACCTATTTTACACTATACCTAAATAAATTAAAAATAAGTCATATTAAAACTAAATAAATTAAAAATAAGTCATATTAAACCAAAAATGCTGAAAAAATAAATAAAAACAATTTATATTTATGCATTGTAAGTCTTAGCACAACAATAAATCTGAAGGTTGTGGTTCAATACTCAAAAACAATCTATTAGGGGTTCCCTTTCCCAAATCCTATATAGGTGGAGTCTCATGCATTGGGGTTCCCTTTCCAATATTTATGCATTGTAACATTCCACAAAAATTAAACAGTTAAAATCCACTATACTTTCTAAAATAAACATTGGCACACACCCTTTTTCTCTCTTTCATTACATGGTAGATCATTTCATTTTTCTCATTTATTTTTTTCTAATTAATCAAATAGCTTAATTCTCTTTTTTATGCTTTTGTTTCTTCTATTTCCTTTCTTATTTTTTCTTATCATTTGTTAATCAATCATAAAAATTAAAAAAAAATCATTTAACATCTTTTTCCCATTATTATTTTAAGCCCCATTTTACTACTACCATACTACTGCTTTAAAAAGCGCTCTCTCTCTCTCTCTCTCTGTTGGGGGGGGGGGGGAATAACTGTGTCTGTGCGCGCGCGCGCGTTGGGGGGGGGGTATATGACTCCTCAAGTGAACTACATTGTAGGTTGACTCCTCAAGTGAATTACATTGTGGGTTGCAACAGCCTTTCCATAAGGTATTCAATGCATCTATGCAACAACAGCTGAATCATATCACAGAAAGTCGAATTAGCCCAGAAGAACGACGTTCCAAATTTCCATAAAGTTTGATGCACGGGAATCAAATTGATGATCAGAAATGGGTGCTAACCTCTTAAAGTGCCATTTCTGCCTGTAATGCAGCAAGCTCGTCTTCCTCGGCTTTGTTCTTTTGGGGAGCTGCCTGAGCAGGCACCCTTCCTGCTGAAACATGCACTGGCGCGGCAGGAGCAGTTGTTGCAGGCTGAAGAAGCTGTTCCTCCAACTCAGCTCCTTCCAGTTCTTCAAGTTCTGCTTCTAATTCATCCTGCAACAACAATGATGGGGAAAAAAAAAAAAAAAAAAAAAATTAGCCTTTGACATAAGGAAGTGAATTCAACAGAAAGAAAATTGTAAAGACATACCTCATCAAAATCAGCTGCGGCACCAATTGGTGCTGCAAGTGCCTCCTGGATCTGTTTCATGTTCTCGGTCTGCTCATTAATCTCATCCATTGTTTTATCCACATCATCAATATTCCTGCATTATTATAAGATGCAGTCAAGAGCCTTTAGATGAAGGAAATTTCTTATACATGTAGGAACATATCTCTACAAAACCATCACCACCATCCAAAATCAGACGTAGAAGCAGTTGGATATATTGAAACTATGAATGTCGAAATAAAAATCATTATATGAAATTGGCATTAAAGTGACAGATGCTTTTTCTTTTCAACAATAAGTGACTTGCCATATGATCATTTAAAGAAATGTCCAGAGGCACTGTTGGGGAAAAAAAAAAAAAAAAACAATGAACTATCCATGTAACATATTTCTCTTGGTCAATAATTTTGATTTCTGACTCTTAGTATTACAGAATAACATATCTAGGATTTAATGAGAAGATATTTTTAGTTTAATCATTGCTAGCTATGTATCCGAGAACAATATGATCCATATGTATATATATATACACTCTCAAAAGATGAATTGATCCCTAAAGTGCTACCATTAACAAAATTAAACCAAACCAAACCAAGCCTTTTCCCACTAGGTGGGGTCGGCTATATGGATTTGTCGACGCCAATTAGATCTGTTTAGGATCATGTCCTCCGATAGATCTCGGTAGGCAAGGTCATTTTAATAGTTTCTTTCTAACTTCTCTTGGGTCTTCCTCTACCTCTCTTACTCCTGGCAATCTCCATATTTTCACACCTTCTAACATGTGCCTCCGCTGGATACCTTCTAACATGGCCAAACTATCTTAATCGATTTTCTCTGATTTTATCTTCAATCGGTGCTATTCCTACTTTACTCCTAATCTCCCCGTTCCTAATTCTATCTTTCCTTATAATCCCACACATCCACCTTAGCATCCTTATCTCCGCAACTGCCATCTTCTGACCATGATTATGCTTTACCGCCCAACACTCTGATCCATATAGCAGCGCTGGTCTAACCGCCACCTTATAATACTTTCCCTTCACCTTGAGGGGGACTTTTCAGTCACACAAGACCCCGAAGCACTCCTCCATTTGGTCCACCCGGCTTGAATCCTGTGACTTACATCAGTATCAATCCCTCCATCTTGTAGCACCATAGATCCAAGATACCTAAATTTATCTTTCTCTACAATCTTTTGTGTGCCTAAACTTACTTCTATATTACCCGTTATTTTACTTTGATTAAACATACATTCCATATATTCCGTCTTGTATCAGCTTAGCCTAAGCTCTTTTGTCTCTAACGTTTCCCGCCACAATTCTAACTTAGTATTCACTCCTTCTCTCGTCTCATCTGCTAAAACAATATCATCTGCAAATAGCATACACCACGGTACCTCATCCTGGATATGTTTTGTAATCTCATCTATAACTAAAGCAAAGAAGTACGGGCTTAACGCTAAGCCTTGACTCATTAGCCTCTCCACCAGTCGTCCGTATAAATGTCATAGCTCTATCATTCATGTCCTTTATCGCCTCAATATATGCGACACACGCTCCTTTCTTTTCCCATATTCTCCATAAAATCCCCCTAGGAACCCGGTCATATGCGTTCTCTAAATCAATGAACATCATATGTAAATTTTTTTGACATTCTCTATACTGTTCCATTAACCTCCTCAAGATAAAGATAGCCTCCATGGTTGATCTTTCAGGCATAAAACCAAATTGATTCTCTGAAACGTTTGTTGTCCTTTTTAATCTTTTCTCAATAACTCTCTCCTATAATTTCATCGTATTAACAAAATTAAAACGTTAAAAATAAAAACACTTAAGTTTGTATGCACAGACCAACAATGACCCAATTATGATAGCAGCTTTTGCCAAAAAGTGCCTGGGTAAACCAATAACAATTTCACACAGCATGCTATGCCTCTACATAAATTAAAAAATTATCAAAAAGTAAGGCAACAACAGTTCAATAATTAAATCTATGGCAAACAACAGCATTGAAGCTTTAAAAAACTGAGATGCAACTTACGTTGCCTTATGCATGGCTTTCATCGCAGCTGCGCCGGTTCTCAATGCATCAACAGTTTCTGTTGTAGCTTTTGCACCTTCCAGCATTATCATCTGAAAAACAAAATATGATATACCCAAAAGGAGTTCTCCATGACATAAAATAAACATATTATTAAATAAGTTGTTCGAATGCAAATGGAATGGCACCTGATCATGGATGCGCAATTGAAAGTTTCCAAGCTGTTCGACTTGCTGCTCATAAAGTCTCTTCCTCTTCAAACATTGTATTGCCGCTGAACGATAGCAATAAGGGGCAAAGTTCCAGGGGGAAGAATCAAACTACAAAGAAAAGTTCTCTAGCACAACTTCTAATATTTAATATTCAAAAAACAGAGTGTCATGCTCGCACTCATTTATGCTTTCAACGTTACTGATCTGTCAAGAAATTTCCAAACCAAAAATGCAGATGAGAAAGCATGATAATAAAGAAATTTCCTCTTATTATTATTATTATTATTATAACTCAGGAATTACTACCCAACCGGACCTTGGCTTTTTTAGGTGTAAACCTTAAGGTCCGCAGTACCCCATCCAGCTTAGCGAGCGAACCAGGGGTGCTTCACCCCTGAGTAGCCCTCAAAGAATAATAGCACCTGAGATTAAACCTGAGACCTCATACCATTTGCATTTAACCTCACTCACCTACCTTTGGAGTCCATATCTTCATGACAAGGACTATTATAAAGTTTGATAAAAATAAATCCAATACAAAAAATTTTTGTAATAAATCATCTACAATAAAAAATAAATAGATCGGTTACAATTAAGTTGAATAAAGGAAGTAAACACTATAGAACTCTTCTGCCCCCCCTCCATCCTAGCTAGCCGAAAACCCCTTTTCCTCTCAAAGCCTTCTCACACAACTCACACAACCAGGCTCGCTCTTCTTCAAAGATCTGAATGTGCCTTTGAAACCCCTTGTGCCTCTCATATATATTCATAGACCATCATCACTTCAATCAACTTGAACAACATTGACCATCATCACACAGCAGACAGTTGTTTGTCGGTGCGCCATCTTTTTACACAATCTTGATGTGAGGACAATAAAGTTTCCTATCCCAACACTACCCCAAACCCAAAGGAAGGCTTGCATGCATGTGTGACAATATGAAGAAAAGAAATAGGGTAGTAAAATTTTGGGTTTGGGGTATGACCAAGGTAAACATGAGAGCCAAAATGGAATGCATAGAAATTTTGAGAGGGTTTAAATACACATGATATAATTTCTAAAAATCGAAGAGTGACACTAAATCATAAACATGATTAACCGTCAGACGAATATGGCTAAATAAAGACAATTTCATCACAAATTTTTAAAAAAATAGCAAACTTATTTTGTGAAAATAAAAAATGTCTAAATGCAAGATAATAGGCTCATTTTAAATGCCATAAGAAGTTAAGTACAACATCAAAAAGCAATGATTCTCGAAAAGTCACTCAAGGGGTGTTAAGTTGGAATCCCATTCGAACTATTTGTTGGTTTCAACCTTGCAACACTGAAGGAAGAGTAAAAGGCTATACAGAAAATTTTTAAATTTAAAAGTCGATCAGTCCACCTAGACTTAAAATCTACTATGACTATAAGTGAATGTAGGATCAATTATAACAAGTCATGCACTCATTTTGGCAATGCAATAATGAAATTATGCGGTCCGACTTCGACGCGTGGAACAAGGACCACCTTGCATGGTTAATTTACTCGTAGGTGACCTGTAGAAAAGTAGTACTATGAGGGACGGGCCTTAAAAAAAATAAAAATAAAATAAAAAAATAAAAAAACCATCGTGGAGTGACCTATGAATGAACATGCATGTACACATTGCCACGATGCATACAAATGCCTTCACCAAACGAAAAGATAACAGAACTACAGCAAACATCCTATAGATCAAAACCAAGGAAATAACAAGTAACAATTTCACAACCTTGCAAAAAATAACAGTCAAATATAATTTTGATTCCTACAAGAGAAAATATTTATACATTTCCAGTCATACAATTCATACCTCTTTTGTTCTTTGCTCGGGTAAATTCCTTAGCCTTTTCAACTTCTGCAGCAGCCTTGTTGACAAGAACTCTCTCTTTTTTCTCCAGCATTTCAAGTGTCTACACATAGTGCGAAAGCAGTTAATTATTTATTCAAATGAACACCCTGCAACAAAAGTGACCAAAAGCATTCCACTGGTAAGAAAAGAATAATCAACTCTTTCACGGCCAAAGAAACACCATACTTGCAGCTGACATGGCAAAGAAAATAACTAAAGACCCTAAGCTCCTATTCAAGATAAATCTTCTACAATGAATGAAACGTCAAGACTATTAATACAAGTAAAAAGGCCAGGTAAATAATCAGATAAAGCAGATGAAACATAAAGTATGAAAGCCAGCACATAAGACAATGAATACTGACATGGGATGCAAATAAAATGCGACACAAATACGCAGACATGTTAAATTGTTAATTTAAAAAAAAATGTGAGGACACGACAAGACTAGAACATGTTAATGAATAAATACATTTTTTTTTTGTATGTACACAAAAAAACAACCATTGATTCATTCTCATAGTAAAATGCATTCATCTTTTATTCTGTCTATTTTAAAATATATTGTTTGAAAATAAATTAGACATTTTAGGTCTTTAAACTCCTTAATTGAAAAAAAATCAAAGAATAACATATTAATAAATACAAATTTATATTATTTTTTATTATGTAATCCAGGTTTCTTCTTCAAATTACAGTTTCTTCATGTATACCTAAATTATGGATGTATGTGTCTCCCAAGTGTCAGACAAGTGTTGGCGTCCCACACAAAACATGACACAGGTATGTCACCTTCCCAAAAATGTTTGTGTGTCTTAAGCCAGCATAGTCTGCCATTCTCCCAATAAAATATTCTTTTGGGTACATCTGATAAAACATTTATCAGCATCAATGGAAAATACTAGGACCCAACATACAACAAATCCCTTTCAACACAAGGAGTGTCAAAACATCAAATCATTTGATTAATTGAATTTCAGTTCAACGAGAGTTAACGTGTTAAAATAAATAAATACATAAATAATCATTCACGAAAAATGAGATTAACATCGAGGACTATTCTGAACTCAAGTGACCGTACACATAGGCAAATAGATGATTTACAAGACACAAACTTAAGCGACTAAAGCTAATTTGCAAAAAGAAAGGTGCGCCCAGATGAATTTTTGACTGGAAGATTGTTAACATTCCATATATACATATATAAATCATGGATAAGCCGAGGAAACCAGAGGACAAATTATGACTTTTAACTGCGGGAAAACTGTACCTATCAATAAATTATAGCTTTATTCAGGAAATCAGAGAGTGACAGTCATGGGTTCTTTTAACTGCCAGAGAACTGTACCTATCAACAAATTATGGCTTTGCCCCACAAGGAAATAACCAAACTACTTATTTCGTTGTGGATGTGATTTGACAATTCATGCTTCACACCAAATGAAGCACCGAGTTCCCTGGGTTAACAACTAAAAATAAAAGAACTATGCAAAAAATTCTGTGGGGCAAAATAAACAATTGTAAAAGAAATGATAAGCAAATGCACCTTTGGAAAAAAAAAGAAAACAAAAGAAAGGATGTCATCATAGATAGGAATTACATTTACCGTTCGAGTAAGGCATGTTCATTATCTCATAAAACACTTTGACATCAACCAAAGTCTATGCCTATTATTATGGTTTTACAGATGTTTGGTGGTAACTCAAATCACAAGAGGAAACTTTGCACCCTAGCAATTAACAATTTACAATCAAATCAAATGAAGAAATCAAATCAGTTCAAAATAAATTTTATTCACAACAAAATAAAATATCTCCACAATCAATAATTCCACATGAAATTGAAAGTTCTTGCAATAAAAACTTATAAATACAAGCGGAAATCAAATTACGAAGCACGGATGAATACATGAATTCAATGCACGGTACAAAATCTGATTATATAACTACTATACCTCGTTTAACTTATCTAATGTTGCCAAGGCATTTGTTTCTTGCTTAGGCTTGCCGAAAATTTTCGTAAACATGGTTGATTGAACTCTGCGATCTGCTCGAACCAAATCAAGAAGATCAAAGTTCAAACTAGAAAACCCCTGCAAAAACATCAAATAAGTTAATCGTTCCATTTCTTGGACCGATCCGTTAAAACCTGCATAAATCCTGAAAATTCACATTCACATAAACACACAGATCCTCGAATGCAATATATATGTAACAGGAATTGAGAGAACTGACCTGCGAATTGAAAAACGAACGTCAAGTGAGAAGAGAAACGATCGATGAGAGAGCCAATTGGTGGCTCACGAGTTTCTGATTGGAAATAGTCATCAAATTTGAGTAGAAGAGGAGATCGCCGCCCGATCTCTCGAGACTCCTGCTCGATATATAAGAGTGACTGTCAGTGAGCTAATCTTATGAAACTGCCAAGTCATCTTTGAAACTAAAATCAGCCATCAAAGGGTCGGGTAGCCAGGTGATCTGTGCCCGATGGCAAGTTAGGCCCCGCTTGGGACCCAGCTTTTGCTAACTCTACCTTCTCAACCTCTCTCTCTCTCTCTCTCTTTCAAATTGATCAAAATTATCATCCCCTCTTTAAATTTTTTTTAAATCATAAAAGATCAGTATATCAAATAAAAACTAATCTCTAGCCATCAGCTTTTTTTAAAAAAAAAAAAAAACCAAGAAAAAAACAAAACTTGACTTTTTCTTCGCAAACTGTGCTCGGACTCCATTGTCACCATTGACTTCCTCTTTTTTCAAATAGAATTCATTCTTTTTTCATGCTCTGTATTTTAGTAAACAAAATATAAAGAAAAATATATTGACTTGTAAGGAAAAAATGTAAAATAAAGAAACAAATTGATTATATACTAATAGAATTCTTTTTGTCATTTGAATAATTAAAATTAATTTTAAGTTTCTACAATTTAATTCTTTTAGATACTTTAGCTATAAAATCATTTATTAAGGTTGTGTTTGGAACAATGATTAACTAAATAAAAATAAAATGAATACAGAATCCAAATCGTTTATTATATTGGTTTATGACAAAAAAAAAATAAAAGATAAAAAATATGTAATTAAAAATAAGTTAATTAAAATTTTAATTTATGAACAATTTTTATTTTTTAATCTATTCAAATAAAATCATGCATTGAAAATTTTATATTTTCTTTTTTTCTCTCTCATTTTTCTTACTATTTTCCTTCTCTCTTTTATTTTGCATCATAACCCAAAAAAGAAATAATTTTTATTTTTATTTCTTTTTTTTAATAAATCATCAATCCAAACACCAGTAAAGGTGATGAAATTAAAAATTATATCTTTGAGGTCAACATTTTTTTTATTTTTTGTTAAATATAAACTTTAATTTATAACATGAATTGAACATGCATATAAAAAACCTATTTTTCTTTTTATTTGTAAATTTTGTATCTTTATTATAATTTGCATTCTATAGTTCTTTTAAAGAATTGATCTTTCTTCAATCATTTTTATATTAAAAATTAAAGAGATATATTATATATATTAAAAATTGTCAAGAAACTGAAGGTAATCAATACACAAAAGAAGAGGATAATAAGAAATAATAACATAAAAATAATAATAGATATATATACATATACACGTTATTGATGGTGTGTTTGGAATGATAAAAAGTGAGATAAATTGTGAGTTCGTAATTCGTGTGGTGAGATAAAAAGTAAATAACTTTTAGAGATTTTTAGAATTTTTAAATTTTTTTTGGTTTCTAGCACACCAAACGGTGCTACGTAGAAGAGGAAAAAAGAAAAGGATAAAATAGAAATAATAATAAATATATGTATATATGTATGTGCTGTAGTGTAAAAGATTTTTTTTTTTTTTAGGTAATTGTGTAAAAGGTGATAAGAAAGATATAAGAAAATGATAGAAATAAAAAAAAAAAGAAAATAAGAATAAAATCAATATCCGTTTTTCAGATAAGGAGAAATATAAAGAAAAGATTTGTATTAAAGTACATTTTTACTAATAGTATTTTAATAATTATTTTATTTTGGACGTATTTTTTACAATCTTAACAGTATAACCAAAAAAAATATCCAAAAATAACGGGGCAGGCTGGGCGGTGAAGGGGGAGGCGAGGAGGGAGCGCCGAATCTACTCAAAGATCACGAGCCCCTCTTCTCTCTCTCTTCCTCGGATGTTTCAAGCTTAACGAACCATCCGTTTACATCTTCACCGGAAATATATATATATATATATAGTTAACCTTTCGATTCGTTCCGTCTGGCGTCTACTCAAAGGCGTTTCAATTCTAATAGATCTATCAACAGTTGTACCAAAATCGAACTGCATGCTATTGATTTATAATTTCTGGTTCTATTCCAGATCCCACCATGGATTTCATGAAGGTCATTGATCAAACCGTTCGCGAAATGTGAGATTCGTTCCATCTGCCTTTCACCAATTCTTGCTTTTGATTTTGTTATCTCTCTAATGTGTATGTGCTGGGGCTGCAGAAAGAGAGAGGTGAATTTGAAAGTCTTGAAGGTTCCCGAGATGGAGCAGAAGGTAAGAACTCCCTCTATCAGTTTAATTTTCAATCTGAAAATGCTTCCGTTTCCGGAATATTTAGGAATTTATCCATGCCAAAATGAATATAGATGGATATGGTCGGACAATGTTCGTTGCGTGTTTGAATGGTGTGATACTTGTTTGTGAACAACTTGTAAGTTGATGATCTTCTGTTGTGGATGGATGGGATCCAGTTTGCCTTTACTTGTTAGTTGTTACCTAGTCAGAGTCCATTAGTTTGATACTTTATTTGATTCTGAAGTTATTAGTTGATAATTCGAAGAATTTCCCTTCGTAAACAGATGGATTTTATCAATAACTAGTAACAGGAATATCTATTTTCCGTTAGAAAGTTATTTCCTCAATACTACTGAATAAATGTTCAAAATAGATGCAATAAGGAAACCTTTGAAAATGCAGAGTTTTTTGTATTTGAATTTGAATGGAATTCACTGCGAGCTGTATCTCGCCATATTTGCCTTGTAAACAGGATTTATGGATTTCAATTATTTTAATCATTCATGGCTGTCTATCGCATCAAACTGATGGAAGTGGTGTCAGAGGAGAATAGTGGAAATGTTTAACTACCTGATTTTATGGCAATGTAGCATTGATCCTCGTAGTTTACTTTTGTATCAGTGAACTATGGAACCAGCTGAGTAAGTTGTATGTCAGGAGTGAACTCCCTTATCTGTATCCTTTCTGCATGAAATGTTCATATATGATGACACCTGGGATTGTAATTTTAAAACCTGCTTTTTCTACGGTATCTGTGTTCTATCCATCAAAATGTCATTTTTTTTTAAGTGTAGTCCACTTTCCTGAAACAATGACTTTGGGAATGGTTTATTTTTGCCTGGTGGTTTAAAGTAAGGAAATGATTGTAGTTGTGGACATTAGTCTGAAAGTGCCCATTGGCTATTTGCAGTATCGTAATTTGATTGTTTTTTAATGGATATCTTCTCAGAGAGAGAGAGAGAGAGAGAGTATGAACTTGGTATTTTAAACAATGACAAGCGGCAATACGTACGAAGAACACATATTACTGTAACCTCCAAAAGTTAGGAGGTTTCTGCAAATAACTGTGGTCTTGTGCAGGTCTGCTGTGAGGTTTTCCACATTGAAGGTCTAAAGGTTTTTGTTTTTTTCATTTTTTGTTTTTTGTTTTTTTTGTTTTTTTTTTGGGAATGGCATCGAACTTCCATAAGGTTCTTCATAGGGTTCAAAAGAAAGATATTGTATTAATGAGCATCAAAGGGATGCCACCGAAGTACAAACTGTCTCTGGCTACAGAAAACTTTGTGATTTTGGTGAAGGTTATATAACAAAGCCGTACATATTCTATGAATAGTAGCTTTGCTGAGCATTAAAATTGTAAATACCTGATTAAATCTCCACAGATTATTACACCTCTAGGGTAATTGAAGCATAACTAAATGACAAACTTTTAATCCTTGCATTGTCGCATTATCTAACTTGACAATATGCTTTTGTTGCCTTTAAGATAATTTCTACTGCCAAACTGGCTAAAGTATTGCTGGAAATTGATATTTGGACCCACTTTTGCTACTCTTATCATTTTGAATGCTTACAAGCTTAGTCAATACTAGACATATAGCACCTGAAGTATCCAAATAGAATTAGGTAATATTTATTTCAGAAAAATCAGATTGTTTTTGTAGTGCATGGTATTCTACGAGCTTTATTTGCTTTGCCATCCTCTGCATATCTGTGCCAAGTGCAAAGCTCTATTCATGGGCCTTAGTCTTTGGTATTTCGCTTCTAAAATATATGTGGATATGCTAGCTCAGGTAATACAGCGTATTTCTTCATCTTTGCTGCCTAGTTGGAACATTACAAGTCTATTACTTGCACATTAATGTGCAGGCTAAAACTAATAGAAGTGCAGGACATGATGAATTCTTCTTGGTTTCTGGTAGACTACGATTGAATCTAAGATAAGGATAGCTGGTTTACGTTATGGAAGGAAGACATGTATATGTGACATTAGATATTGAAAATGCAATTATCTCCAAGAAAAAAAAAATGTCGGTTATGTTTAACATCTTTATGCTTTTCTATGACCTTTTAACATTAATGCAGGTATTAGATGCAACTGATGATGAGCCCTGGGGTCCTCATGGTTCAGCATTGGCAGAAATAGCACAGGCCACAAAAAAATTGTACTTTCTAACTCTTGTATTTATTTCATTATTTGGATATTGTTGCTCATCTGAACAGCATTATTTTGTTGAAGAAAAATAATTTTTGTTTCCTTTACATGGCTGATCATTTGAGAGATTTTCCAGTTCTGAATGTCAGATGGTGATGAATGTTCTCTGGACAAGAATAAGTGAAACTGGCCGGAATTGGCGCTATGTCTACAAGGTGTTATTTCTGCTATTTTCATATTCTTAATCCTTTATGGTTTGATAATTCAAAAATAAGCTTGCATTGGTTCCAAACATTATTGTACTCTGTACATTCTTCTGTTCTTATTCCTTAAATTTCTGAAAGCATTTATATAACAGGCATTGGCTGTTATAGAGTATTTGGTGGCCAATGGGTCTGAGCGTGCAGTTGATGACATAATTGAACACACTTATCAAATTTCAGTATGTACTTTTTTATGCTGTTCTAAATCTTCCAATCAAAATTTACCATACTGATTCAATAATGTTAGATTTTTCTCTTATGTCTTGATTACCAATCTTTTTTTCGCCCCCTCCCAACGATGAAGTCTCTAGCAAGTTTTGAGTATGTTGAGCCAAGTGGGAAGGATATGGGAATCAATGTGAGGAAGAAGGCTGAAAAGATTGTGGCTCTTTTGAATAATACAGATAAACTACAGGAAGTTAGAAACAAAGCCGCTGTAAACCGTGATAAGTAAGCATATGCATAAGGAATCACACTTCATGGATTTAATTAAGCACTCTTAATTTTGTTTTGGGTTAATTCACATGCCACTGTTGCTAGGTACTTTGGACTTTCATCTTCTGGAATAACATATAAATCAGGTTCAGCCTCATTTAGCAGCACCAGCAACTTTCAGAGTAGTGAGCGGTATGACAGTGGTACATTCAAGGATGACAGAGATCAATTTGGTGAAGAAAAGGTTGACCAAAGTACTTCTACCAAGTCACGTCGAGGAGTTACGGGTGAGAATCAAGGAAATAGCTCGAAGAAGGGGTCTACGCGCTATGGCAGGTTTGTACATTCAATTTAGTTACTTGTGTTATTTTGCAAAGACATCCTTTTTTATGTATAAAGCACACTGCATGCTTGCAGCATGAATGGTAGCAGGTTTAATGTTCAGTTTCCAACCCGGTGAATAGTCATGGATGCAACTCTAAAATTCCCTTCCCTAGTAAGAGGATGATATCCTGAGTTCCTTAAAAATATTAGGAAAAAAAAAAAAAGTTCTAGTATTATTTTATTTATAAAATGAACCTTATTATCTTAGGTTGGATGCAAGATATCTAATTTATCTAGTTGCTGCAAGCTTTCCATATGTTATGTTGCAATATCTACTGTATCCTTCACTGTTTTCTATACACGTCATTTATGGAAGAAACATGTTATTAATTCTTTCTTTAAAAAATTTTTGATCCTCAGTCATTTCTTCTGATCTTATAATGACTACTGAAAAACAAGGAATGCTATATTTGGCGTGTTATTTTTCTTTTATAAGTGGGTTGATGTTATTGATTAGGGAGAACAACAAAACCTATGGAAATCACTTTTATAATTGTTCCATGCGTCCATTGTTTCTGCTGTGGGTTTATGAAAGTCCGTATGGCATTCGTGCAATATAAATCTTTGATTGACCAACACAGAGATGGTCTTCTACTTTGATCTTTTACAATCCAACTGGACAAACCCATGATTGATAAAATTTGGAAGGTCTAGTAATCAATGCAGAGGCAGATATGCCTTCTTCAACAGCTTCAATGATTGCTAATGTTGAGAAATATCTATTCTCCAGCAAGGGTCAAGATACTTCATTTTGTGCATCACGGCCAGCAATAGCAGTTAATGACTCTGATAAGTATGCTTCAGTTCCCACACAAAGGTCTAGTGCACAGTCAAATAATCATGAGGACGATTCTGATGATTTTGATCCCCGGGGAACTTCTACTACCAGTAAGTATTCTCAGAAAGTGTCTTTAGATATAGTTCTCTTTGTGTGACATAACTGAGGAAAAGAGGACAAAGAAAAGCCTCATTTTGCACACATTTCTAATGAGAATGTTTCATATAATATGATATAGTTTACTTGCAATGTTTGATCCGTGTAGTTGAAATTAATTCCAAAATTAAATGTGATGTTGTTCTTTCCATTTTGGCTGCTCAGCTTTAATTCTATGGCAGGCCTTTTTGTATGTGGGCTCAGATTGATCACACAACATTAACTAGTGTTTGACAAAATTGCTTCCAGTAGATTTGATCACTTTTCAACTAAAAATTCAGCTATTCAGGTGTTGTTCCACCCCTATACCTGGGAGCTAATGTACATCTATCCGTTACTAATTTTATGGAATATGGAAAATGAGCAAGAACTAAATTTACTCACAATATCATTTTGAAAATTAACTGGCATAGTCGAACTCCATGAATATGCATTTTGTTCTTGTAGTATTATAATCTGTTAGCTATTTTAAAAAAAACCAGTCATGTAGCCTAGCCACGAGGGACGTGTTAGCCCTGTGAGGTGATACTTCTCTCCCAAGATAATTGCGGGGTAACTTCCTAAGGCAAGACAAAAGAGTGCGTTGCAACCTTGTAGAGAAAGATCCTCCATGAAAGATGCACTTGCTTGACCTATAGGCGAACCACCTATTCTAACTCCTGGGAGAAGGATCTCCACCATCTGGATGCTCCGAGCAACACCCTCACACAAACTCTCTCAACAAAGAAGACTTTCATTCAGGACCATCAACAAGGGTTAGTGACTTTGGACGCTACAATAAGGGATAGCTGAGGCACAGGTCCCCACTCCAAGGTACTGTGTCATGGCCAACTAAGAGAGAGATCGCTGCTGAAGTCACCAATTACAAGGGGACACGTTGCACTTTGTGATTTGTGGACGGTTTATTACCGTCACGTGTGACATTTGGTGTGGCACAACACTGCCACAACATTGCCAGATTGGCTCTTTTGTCTCGAATGGTTACCATTAGTATTTCTTAATTCTTTTTTTGAAAAAATAAATAATGCCTACGGTATGCGTCCACTGCCTCTCTATTGTCTGCAGCCATCATGACTGAGCAGCCTGGTAGACCTAGCTCCATAAATTGCCAACGAGACCATTTGTTTCTCTCTTTATTGCTTTCATTATTCCTCACCCTTTCAGAATCTCTCTCTACATAATGTGGAAGAGAGATAATGCTTGTAAAATGGAATTTACTGTTCCTTCTCGCATCTCAACTCTAAAAGAAGACTAGTTAATCAAAAGAAATCCGTATAAAACTCCTCCATTTTGAGATACTCGGCTTACAGCTGAGTGAGTTCCCAAATCCATTGACTCCGTTTGCGGTACTTTCAATTTTGATGAACAATCTTTATGAAACGGATGCACTAACTTTTCTGGTTGACAGAATCTGCTGCCGGGAACTCTAACCAAGTGGATCTGTTTGGACAAAGTTTGGTTGGTGACCTCATGGATGCACCACCATCTGTTCCCAAAGAAGGGTCTGCTGAGAATAGCAATTTATCGGAGGTCGATCTGTTTGCTGATGCGACTTTTGTATCAGCACCACCCAATGTAGAAGCGGGGGGGAGTGCTGAGACTCAGGTTAGATATTATTTCTTCTATTTTTTTTTTCAAATTGCAGTTAAATACATTGACACACCTCCTGTATTAAATAATCTGGATTTTGCTCTTCCCTCTACCTGTGTCACTATAAGTAACATCCTTGTAGAAGTCTTTTCTATAAAATTATTTTGAGGAAGTCATTCATTTTTTCTGAGATCTTTTAATTGTTTAAAAGTGTTAAAGCATCCAATTCAAAATTAATTGGCAAGAAGTGAAGAGGCCCATTTGGATCTTATAATAGTTTGGGAGGCACCATTTTATTGATATGGGATAAATCCCTACACACCACCCACATGCGACCCTTGCTCACATGTGGAGAGCCAAACCGCTGCACCAGGCACACGAGGTGCATAAACGAGAGGTTGACTGAGTGCCACGAGAGACTGAGAATTGAAAGGGGCGAGGGGGATAAGTCCTTCGAACCTAGCTCTAATATCATGTTGAAGCATTCGACTCAAAACCAATTGACAAGGAGTGGAGAGACCCATTAGGATCTTATACTAGTTCAAGAGGCATTATTTTACTGATGTGATTTATCCCAACAGAGGTAAATTTAATTTATTTTTTGAAGAATACAATTTTTATACCTGTTGTATTGTTTGGATGAAGTAAGTAGCAAGATGCATGTCCTTTGCATTCCTGGTATTACTTGATCTGAAGTAAGCATTACATAGTCGAGATTCGGAAAAGCAATTCAAACATTGTAACCTGGTAAAGGACTTTCTCATAAATTAATCTGTGATGATAGTGTACATGATTTAGTAGAGCAAGTTACAGTGTGTAAATAAAATCCAGAATGGATTCAGATATCTGAAAATGGATGTACTTGATGATGATGGCATATGCAAAGTTACCAAGTAGAGAAATAGAAATTTAATTTCTACGAATATAAAATGTAAACACTGGATCAAACATATAAAAATATGAACCCAAAAATTTTGAATGGAAATCAACAATAGAGAAACGAATAAAAAACATATGTTAAGTAAATATATGAAAGAGAAAGATAGAGAGGCCAAAATGCCTATAATGCAGGTGTTATTGTTTTTTGGAGTCAAATCAGATTTTATATAACAGCGGAGAACAGATACAACGAACTGCTATCTGGGATTTTATTTTCTGTTATTTTCCTACTTCCAAAATCTATTTTTAGAACGGTAGGATTTAAGCCAACAGGCAACTGGAATTTAATATTTCCCATAAATGCCTCCCCAAGCTTTTTGGTAGAACAAACAGGGTCTAAATCCAGACAGGCTTTATGCCCTTCTTTGGGTCTGATAGGGCAATTGAGAAGCATGGCTACAAACATTGGAACAATTTTTTTTTATTTTTATTTTTTAATAGGTAACAAACATACATAGGAGCAGAAGCAAGTTGAATTGTGTCCTTATTCTTCTTCTCCATCTTCTTTCAGCTTTGATAAATGAGCTGTGTTCTTCTTGCCTTCTACTTTACAATTCTTTTCTTGAAATTTCTTCTTTAATTAATCTCTCTCTTTGAATGGATCATGTCTGAGATGTATGGCCATGTGTTGTTGAGGGCCTTACCCTCGTAATTCTCTCTGCTGTACGTCATGTTTGAGGTGTGTGGCCATATACCCTAAGAGGGCCATTCACTCCCAAAACTCCTTAGAGAAAAGAACTGATACATATTTTCCTTTTCATTTTACTCCTTGATTATGTCACAATCTTCCAATTAATGAATGGCCTGGTTTCAATTGGATTAATTGTGGTGGAGACACTTCTCAAGTAAATATGAAGTAGAATTTTTTTTTTTTGGGGGGGGGGGGGGGATGAGGGGTTGGAGTTTGGGAGAATGTCGGGGGGGAGCACAGAGTTGGTTTGTGGAAGGAATTAGACAGGATTGGAACAGAGTTAAGGGACATTTCATTTAGAAGTTGCGTGATGGGGATCGAATAAATTTTTGGGGTTTCAATTAGACCTTTCCTGACTGATTTGATCTAGTAGTTTACAAGGAGGCATTGGTTCCTAATTGTGTTGAACTTCAAGGAGGAAAGAGAATTTGGAACATTAGTTTGAGGAGGGATCATATATGATTGGAAATTTGAGAGATATGTTACATTATTATAGTTATTGCAGCACGTGAGGGTGGGGGCACGTGGTGATGGCATATGGTGCTCACTTACCAAGTCAGGAAAGGAAAGTTTGAAGTGAAATCTTTATATAATTCTTTGGGGGCATTAGGAGGGTGGATTTTCCGTGGGTAGGCTTTGGAAGGCAGGGGTTCCACCTAGAGTGGCCTTCTTTATGTGGTGTCTAGTGAAGGGAAAGATCCTAACGTTTGATAATCTTCAAATGAGAGGGCAAACATTGGTTACTAGGTGTTGTTTGTGCAAAGGTGGGGAATCAATTGACCACATATTTATTCTTTGCTTGTGGACAGAACATCCATGGGATATCCTACAAAGTGTTTTTGTTAGGATGGTGGGTAATAGAGCAAAGACTTGAACAAGAGAGGCTTGGCGAGCGGCTCCATGTTGTTTATTCTGGCTTATTTGGAAGGAATGTAAAAGAAGAACATTTCAGGCATTATGTTGCCTTTACACAGATTGAACAGTTCTTTTTTAATTACACCACATGGTTGGTTAAAGGGAGGGATATTTTTTGACTTTTGTTGAGAGTCTCTATAAGGATTCTTAGGAGTTTGTTGATGGCATTTTCTTAATGCCTTTTTAATAAAATGTAAATTTACTAATCAAAAAAAAGTTCATGCTGATGGATTTTTTGCTGGTGCATTGGTAAAAATTGACATTGCTTTTTGTCCTGTCGGGTTTGTTTTCTAGCGATGTAGCATGTAGATGTAAGTTATTTTATTTTGTTCTTTTATAATAATATTTTTGTGGGAATGTGTGGAGGAATGATTTCTTTGAAGGACATATTGGTATTTAAATGACTGATATTGGATTCCGTTACTGGCCATTTCAAGGCATCCACTTGAGAAACTTGAATGTTATGGTTTGTGCTATTGAAATCAAGTGGCAATTAGTCATTCTTTTAAGGAATTCAGGGTTCAGTTAATTCTGCATCTGGTGCAAAAGTCGATTTCTTATTACTAACCAATTATATTGTGGCCATGTGTGCAGACCAAAGTTGATCTATTGGCTTCTCAACCTGTCTCATCTCCTGCAGTTTCTTCATCGATAGACTTTTTTGCTCCTGCTGATCCAATTGCACAACCAGGCATAAATGCTTCAAAATCTGACCCAATGAGTACTAATGCAGTTGATCCCTTCGCATCAGTTCCGCTGAACAATTTTGATGGATCTGATCCTTTTACTGCATCCACTTCCAATGCCGATCCAGTATCCACAAAGGCCACAAATAGTTCTGATGGCAGTGAAAATAACTTGAATGGCAAGTCTTCAGTTGAGTCTAAGCCTCCACCCAAGAAGGATGCTTTCCAAGTGAAATCTGGAATATGGGCAGATTCTCTGAGCCGCGGGCTGATTGATCTTAATATATCTGCTCGTAAGTTGGTTTTTCCCAAACTAACTATTTTCCATCTCTGTCGGCTGTTTGATTGTTATTTAAATTTAGTAATTAAATTGGTTTTCTTTTTCATCAGTCTTAAGATCAGACTGAAGTTTTTTGCAACATTCTTCCATTCAAAATATTACTCTAAGAGTAGTAACTTGTGAATTAGACACATTTGAATTGTTCAAATCCCTTGATTTGAGGTAATGTATTTTTATCATAATCTGATTGCCTTGTAATTTGAATCTTGCTTGCAGCCAATAAGGTATCTCTAGCAGACATTGGCATTGTGGGTGACCTAACCGATGGATCAGATGAAAGGGAGAAGGGACCCGCAACTTCATTTTACATGGGGAGCGCCATGGGCGCTGGGTCTGGCCTCCGCAAACCTGGGTTTTCTTCAACCTCTACCGGAGATGGCACGTTCTCTCAGTTTGGTAGCTTTAAAAAATAAAGCTCACTAGTAAAAATCCTCTATTCCTTCCTCAATTTTCACTTTCCAGTGTTCAGCACAAAATTTGAAGTTACCAGGTATATTGTTATATCTATATAAGCATGAAAATCAATACGACGATCTGAATGATGTGTTGAGAGCGAGTGGCATAATTTGGAAAGAATTAGGTTTTTGTATCCGGAAGACAGTTGTTTTCATACCATGTATTGATGGTGATTTCTTTAGTTTGTTTTATATTGGATGATGATATTAGAGAAGCTGAACGAGACGCCATGTTTCCCGCTTTGAAATTTTCAGAAAGAGAAAAAAAAAAAAAAAATAGATGGGGTCATCACATATTTTATATGGAAACTGCTCAAGAGTTTTTTTTTTCTATTTTAATTTTTATTTTATTAATTATATTGTGATATATCTGCACTACTAAAATGGGACCAATTAACACGAAGAAGGTTTTAATAGATCATCATCAGAAGCGGAAAAACAGAATTCAATTTGTGTTGCTTTCGAAGCAACGCAGAAATGTTGGAGAGAAAGGAAGAGAGAGGTGGTGCTGAATCAAACCAACTGATAATAATATACGTGGCATACAGATAGATATGTTGCTAATGTAACAGTAAACCTGATTTAGAACTTATTGCTAAAGAAATCAGGTTGATGGGAGACGATACAAAATACAGCTCTCAATACATTTCGAGCATCCTCCCTCTCAGCATTGCTTCTGCTTTCCTGACCTGCTTCACCGGTCCTATGATGAATACCTGCGCCGACAACAAAATGGATCAATTTTCAGACACTGGCACATTTTTAGGAGTAATTATTCGATGTTCCTAGAACATGCGTGCTCCTTCGGTAAAAATTAAGTAAGATAAATTATGCTTAACACCCACAACATTTAAAAATTACACTTACCTCCTCATTTTGAAATGTTGTTAACATTAATTCCATTCTATTATGATAAAATTAGTCATTAAACAACATAAAAAGTCAAAATAACTAAAACTCTTGATATTTTTCTTATTTTATCCTTCCATTTCTCACATCTCATCAGTTTTCTTTACAAAAAATTTTCAAATTTTTTTTATTTTTACTTATTTTTGGGAATTATTGTAAAAAAAAAAAAAAACCAAGAAAAATATAAGGGGGCAATAAATAATATAGGAAAAATACCTAAAATTTCAGGTACCATTTGATTTGTTTTTCTGTTTTCTATTTTATATGTTTAAAAAAATCTCAAAACAAAAAAACAAAAAATGCTCTATTTTCCTTATTTTGAGTTTTTCCTATTTTGGGTTGAAAACGCTAAAAACGACTTTTTGCCATATTTCATTTCATGTGTCTAACCAATTTTCTGTTTTCTAAAACGAAATTTGAAAACATAAGTGAACAAATATGTTTTAAGCTGTTTTCCTTATTTTTAAAAACATAAAATGACAAATGAGTTCAAAACAGAAAATGAAATATAGAAACAGAAAATAAAAAATAGAAAAACAAACCAAATGTGACGCTAGTAATTTTAACATTTTCTGAAAAGTTATAACAGTTGATTTTATTAAAAAAATATCAATGTTAACAACATTTCAAAATAAAAAAAAAAAGTAATTGTAACTTTTAAATATTGAGGGTGGTAAGTGTAATTACTCAAATGTTAGACAAAAATAGATGTAATTCACCGAATTAAATATTGTGATCGAGTGTAGATCATGTATCTACGTGCTAAATATGTATTAGGAGAAACTTGCACGGGCAACGATGGACCAATTATACGGATACAGCACATTCTTGCAAACTTGCTCGGAAAAGAAGGATCCGTTTTCAAATATAGAAGAATTATTCATAATGCTTGCCATAGTATCAAACATTTACTAACAAATTCCATATCCCTCAATAGAAAAGCTGAAGCCGAGATTATCTATACCACAAACGAAAATCTAGAGGAATCTATTGTCATACGAGGCAGAGAAATTCAGTGCTTAATGAAGCATAACACTTAAGTCAAAGATTGGTCATGGAAAATTCTCTATTGTCATCTGAGGCAGAGAAATTCAGTGCTTAATGAAGCATAACATTTAAGTCAAAAGATTGGTCATGGAAAATTTTATGCCTCAAGAGTAAATATATCAGTCGAGTTTGGTTCCAATAACTAGGTAAAAAACACATCACATAAATATTGCTACGATAAGCTCCGAGGCATTTGGAAAACTAACCTTGTCAGGGGGACCCTTGGCGCCCCCGATCAATATCTCAGCACTGCAAACACACACATTACAAATAACGATTAACAGCTTTGAACTTGGCACTTTCTGGCAGGAAAAAATAAAATAAATAAATAAACAGTCATTTACACAAACATCAGTGTGTATATATTCATATACATATATATATATATATATATGTATTTATATATATGCTTATGTCAGAAAAGAGAGAATACTTGCAAGACTCCTTTATTGACAAGATAGAAGCTCCTCTTCTTCCAATAACACGTCCCATTTTTCCTGGGGGAACATCCAAAACTGAGAGGATTTCTTCCTCAGGAGCAATACCATCCACAATAAGGTCATCTGCAGTAATAAATCTAACTGAATCAGAATTCAAAGTGTTAAAAGCACTCTACTCGTGCCCCAACCTCAAATTGCACCATATTTCTGCAGTGAAACGTAATATATACTGTTTCTTCTGGCTACTTGAATCCAAACCTTAGGCACTCATCACTACTGGATGTGAAGAACACCTCTCTATAGGGATAAAAGGAAAACAAATTAAATATGCACAACGTATTCAGCTACAGAGCACTTGCACAATTAAGAATGTGCCGTGTTCGGTTGTATACGTTGGACACAGACACTCCTGGGACATTCCTAAGATGTATATTGGACACTTATCCAAGCATGTCCCACTATTTTAATTTTCTTAAAACTGAAACCTCTTCAAACACTTGGGAGGATACATGTCAATCACTTATACGTGTGTTTATATATATATATATACACATATAAATATATCAAATAAATTGCAAGCTTGAAGAAAAATTTGAAATCAACAAATAAAATAAAAATAATCCGAATTTATATTTGTTAATCCTTTTTAGTCTTCGTCTTCTAATTTTAGAAATTTCAACTCAGAACTTTCATTTTGTTTACATACATAGCTTTTTAGGATAGATATTAGGACTTTTTATTAATATTTCTTCACAAATATGGATGATGATTACTTACCAGTATGATATAAATAACAATACAAATGTATTTATAATATAAAAACATAAATATATAATCATTTGTATGTATACTTATAAACATAACTAATTATTTGTTAGCATGTTCTTGTCGTATTGTATCCTGCCTTTTCCAAAAATTGTCGTGCATGACCGTATGGTGTCGTGTCCATGTCCTAATGTGGGTGGGGCATAAGTTCTGTATTGGTAAAAGGACCTTATTGCTCTTTACTTGCATTTAACTAGAAGCCAACAAATATGTAGTCCAAGCACAACACCTAATATTATACCTGGAATAGGAGGGAGAGATGGCCAATCAGCAAAAGCATCATCACTGATGCAGAAGCATCGACAATACAGTGCACCACGAACTGCAAGATACCATAATGATCGTTGATTCAATTTCTCCACCATCTTGTGGTATATAAACAGAAGAAAGCGGACGTCATCTGCAGCTGCACGGACCATCAGATCGGATAATGGTCTATATGTCCAAAACTTGGGGTCCTGGAAATGTCAATGAAGCAATCATTGAGGCATTAGAAACAAACCAATTAAATATATCAGTCACAAATAGAAAAGGCTGAATTTTCTTGCTACACATTTCTGATTTCCAAAACTAAGGTGGAACATTTCAGAAAATTTTTATTCTTTTTGAGATGTAGCATATAATTTGGAAATGTTCATTTTGCAAGGATGTCTAGAAATCCTAACATGTATGAATTAAAACACAAAATCTTTCTGAGGGAGGTTTCTCGAAACATGCATCTAATCTACATAATAGTACATATGACACCAACCTTCGCTACTAATTCTGATCCCTAGGCTGTCAGTGAGTAACCATATGCAATGGGAAGGTGTTGAAGAAATGATGCATGCTGGACATTTTGAATACACATCATAAGCCTTCTAAATTTCAATACAATTGAAAGAAGTTCTGCAAGTTTTCACAGAAAAAAAATTGACATGACTTCCATTACACGGAACAAACCTGCCTCAGAAGGATACGGACTTCTTGCTTTTCGACATAAGATATACCTGCATTTAAATCCTCAAGGTGAAATCCAACAGCAACATGGTGAATTAAATTTCTTGTTAAAGTCAGAACACAGTTAACTCAAGAACCATGTCTAAAAGAAGCACAGCATGCTTGAACAAACAGAGTCAGTGTGTCACACACATATAACAGTTCATCACAGCAATGATCACGGATAGAAATACAAAAGAAGGTTACTTCAGTTAGAGAAAAGATAAATTGTAAAAATGTTCAGGTGCAGATGGCTATACTGAGCAACCAAGAATGCTCTACTACGCTAATGTAGTAATGCAGTCAACCAAATCTACACAGAAACAAGTGGGGCACTCCTTGAATTCAACACAGTAATAAACCCACCTAGCTTATTAAAAAGGGAAGGAGAGGAGAAATTCATGCAGGTCTTTTCTTTTCCATAATATAGTTCAATAGTTCATTCAAAGAAGAAAGAGAAAGAAAGTTGAGTGCCCAGACAAAGGGGGAAAAATACACAATCGCTCATCAGGCCATCAACACTATCACCTCAGAAATGAAAAGATTTTGAGGAAAGCACAAAATTAAAGGCATTTAAAGGGGTGTTTGTTAGGCCTTTCCTTTCTCCTACCCTTCTTTCTCTACTTCCTCTTTGTAAACTTGTAAACAATTTATTGACGAGTTTTGATACACCCAAATGGGTTGTTACTACTTGGTATTTATACTCATACAATATACACATACAATACATACATTACAAGGAATCTAGATTAGGTACAAATCCCCTAAATATATGAATACTAAATACACTAGGTACATGCACATACATTAACACTCCCTCTCAAGCTGAAGGATATATGTCACATGTTCCAAGCTTGTTACAAATAAATCATACCCTAGATCTCCCAAGAGCTTTAGTAAACAAATCATCAAGTTGATCTTTAGACTTTACATGACTATTTTTTATCATATTCAATAGAATCTTTTCTCTAACAAAATGGCAGTCGACCTCAATATACTTATTCTTCTCATGGAATACAAGATTAGAAGCAATATGAATCGCAACCTAATTATCACATAGCAATTCCGTGGGCTGTGTGTGACAAGCTCCCAACTCTTTTAACATGTTTTGTATCCAAATTAACTCATAAAATGTGTGTGCCATGACACTATACTTTGACTCAACACTTGACTGTGCTACTATGGTTTGCTTTTTACTCTTTTAGGATACTAGATTTCCTCCAATAAAAATACAATATCAATCGTAGATCGTCTATCTGAAGGTAACCCAGCCTAATCTGCATTAGTGTACCCATGAACTGAAGTGCGTCCATTATCTTTGTACAATAAGCCTTTACCTGGTGCACCTTTCAGTTATCTCAAAATCCGAACAATAACATTCCAATGACTATTACAAGATGATTCTAGGAATTGACTGATCACACTCGTGGCAAAGGATATATCAGAGCTGGTGACTATTAAGTAGTTTAACTTCCCAACCAACCTCCGATACTGACTAGGATCATGCAACAACTCTTCCTAATCAACAACCAACTTGGTATTTTGGTCCATTGGAGTATCCACATGTTTAAAACCTAATCTACATGTCTCAGTCAACAAATCAAAAACATACTTTCTTTGAGAGAGAGAAATACCCATACATGACCAGGCAATCTCAATTCCCAAGAAATATTTCAATGGTCCCAAATTATTGGCACTAAACTTACTTTGAAGGAACATCTTCAAATCAGCAATGCCCTGTGAATCATTACTTGTGATAACACTATCATATTACATACACAAGAAGGTAAATCCGCCCTCTAAAAGAATGACGATAAAAGACTAAATAATCAACTCCATACCGAACTAGGCTAAATTCAGTGACAACAGTGCTGAATCAGTCAAACCATGCTTGAGAAGACTATTTCAAGCCGTGTAATGCTTTCTACAGTTTGCAAACTAACCCAAACTCCCACTGAGCAACAAACCCAAGAGGTTGCTCCGTATATACTTCCTTAACAAAATCACGATGCAAAAATGCATTTTGTTACATCAAGTTGGTGGGAAGACCAATGATAGACTGTAACTAGAGAGATAATTAGACGAACAGAGGTAAACTTAGCAATAGGAGAAAATGTCTTAGAGAAATCCAAATCATAAACTTGAGTATACCCCTTTAGGAACAAGCACGCCTTTAACCTGTTCATGTTACCATTAGGATGAACCTTGATAGTATATACCCAAAAACAATCAACCACAGACTTATCAAGAGGAAGAGAAACAAGCTTCCAAGGATCTTAACTCGAAGAGTAGACATCTCATCTTCCATAGCAGAATGCCACCCAGAGTGAGAAAGTACTTCAGAAACAATTTTAGGAATAGAAACAAAGTTTAAAAATGTAACAAATGAAACGAAAGGAGGGTGATAATACATCATAAGACACAAAATGAGAACTAGGATGAGAAGTGCAAGAATGTGTACCCTTTCGAAGAGCAATAGGAAGATCTAAATCACTTATAGGAGCTAGTGGCATAGGAGAAGCAGATAGTGGAGCACTAGAAGCAAGAGGTAGAGCAATTACTTCTCAACTCCGAGTGTAGACCTACAAGTCAGAACGAGACAAACAACTAAATAGACGCAAAGGAGTATGGAGACTAATTGAACTAAACTCAACTGGAATAATAGCAAAAGGAAGACTCTCATTAAGGATAGACTGAGGTTGAGATTGAAAGTAAAATAGGATAAACTCAAAGAAAGTGACATCTACACAAACAAAAAATCGGTTAAGAGAAGGGCTATAACAACGGCACCCCTATTGTAACCTAGAATACCCTAAAAAGATGCACTTATGAATACGAGCATCTAATTTATCCATCCCAGGTGTAAGCTAATAGACAAATGAAACACACCCAAAATACAAGGTGGAAGAGAAAATAAAAGTTTGTTAGAGAACAACACAGAATGAGAGGTTAATTCTTTGAGAATAGAAAAGGGTATACGATTGATTAAATAACATGCAGTTAAAACAGCACCACTCCAAAAGATTTTGGGAATATTCATTTGAAAAAGTACTCACCGAGCTTTTCAATAAGGTGCAGATTCTTTCTTTCAACAATCCCATTTTGTTGTAGAGTACGGGAACAAGAAGATAAATGGAGCATACCAGAAGAGGTCATGAAATTGGCGAAAGGTTTGGAAAAATATTCTTTTGCATTATCACTACAAAGAATTCGCACAGATACAATAAATCGAGTTTTAATTTCAGTACAGAAAGCTTGAAAAATAGAAAACGGCTCAGAACGATCTTTCATCAAATAAAAATAGAAAACAGCTCAGAACGATCTTTCATCTAATAAAGCCATGTCATTCTTGAAAAATCATCCACAAAGGTGACAAAATACCGAAACTCCAACTTTGAAATAACTCGACTAGGACTCCAAACATCAGAATGAACTAATGAAAATTGACTCGATGATCTTTTATTGACTCAAGAAGCAAAAGGCACACAATGATGTTTTCTCAATTGACAGGATTCATAATTTAAAGACTGTAAATGATGTAAATTAGGAACCATGCATTTTAGCCTATTCAAATATGGATAACCAAGACCACAATGAATTTCTAAAAGGGAAGCTATTGCATGACAAGCTGTAAGTACCTTGGTATCAAGATAATAGACTCCTCCAACTTCATGCTTTCCGCCAATCTTTTCCCTTGTTGTCATATCCTGAATAACAATAGAATTAGAAAAGAAGGTTACTGAACAATTATGGTGCTTGGTAAGTTGACTAACAAACATAAGATTAAAAGGAAAGAAGGATCATAGAATACTGAAGCTAGAGAAAGAGAAGGGGAAGGAATGACTTTATCAACATCATTGACTAAGGTAATTAACCCATTGGCTAAAGTAACTACTAGAAGAAAGGTAGAAAATTGAATTCCAGAAAATAATGAAGATGTTCCACACATATAATTGGAGGCACTAGAGTCTATAATCCAAGAATGAGGAGAATGAGTGGAGAGACATGCAATAGAATTACCTTGTTGAAGAAAGGAAAAGAGACCTGATGAGCTGTCTAATACTGTAAGAGTCTTGAATACTCTTCTCCAAAAAGAGTCATAATCTGTGAATGCTCATTGGTAATAGATGGTATAGCACCCAACAGGTTTTAGCTCCATTGATGTTTTTCAAGAACAGCGGTCCAAAAAGCTGATTAAGGCTTCAAAGCCAATAACGACTGTTGTGGTCACTGGATGATGAAGACGATGGCGACTAATGAAGATGAGGCCAACAATGAAACACTAGGTAAACTGGAGCGGAAACCAGTGACGGAAGCAGCAGTGAGATGAACTGAGCTTACTTTAGGACAACAGCAAATGCCAGACAATGAAGAATGACAACAATCTTTCAAAAAACAAGCCCAAAACGAGAAATGGATACATAATTAGGATCGCCGGAAGATGAGTGCACCAGAAAAAAAAAAACAGGTCACGACAATGGTCCAAGCGCTTCATGCGCCGGTGAGGGGACTGTGAGTGGGCTTCATGCACTAGCGATAAGCAGCAGGTGTCTTGTTTTTCGGCGACAGGACTTCAGCGGCTGGACTCGTCAGCGGCAGGTGATTCTGCCAATGTATAGAAATTGACATATAAGTGGCAGGGGATGGATGAACTGTTCTTCGCACTATCGATGGTGATGTTTCTACACACCGAGCATTGTGCACTTGTTTAGACAAAGAGCAGGACCTGCACTGAGCACCGACAATCCAACTAGTGTATACGAACGATGACTTGGACAACTGTGTGTGGACCTCAGAAGCTTCCTGCTAAGGTTCCAACTTCAACACTGTACAGAGACTAGACACTAGTATACAACTTTGAACACCACAATACTATGCTTTGTGATACCCACATAGGCACCAGAAATTGATGCTCTGATACCATGTAAACTTGAGAATAATTTATTAAAGAGTTTGGCACACCTAAATGGGTTGTCACTACTTGGTATTTATACTCATACAATATACACATACAATAAATACTGTACAAAGAATCTAAACTAGGTACATATCCCTTACATACATAAACACTAAATACACTAGGTACATGCACAAACATTAACACTCTTCATAAGCAACATAATAAAAATTATCAAACTTCTATAATCTCCTTTCCACATTATGTTAACTCATTCTAACCTCTTTTCTTCTTTCAGATGACAGGTCAAATAGTGGGTTAATAAGAAACAATATAAACTGAAAAGGTACAATGCCATTTTCTCTCGTAGACCATAGTCATTATTTTCAATGTCACATAGAAGTGATACGGGAACAATCAAGAACAAGATTAGAAATCAAGCAAAAAAACAAAAGAGAGGGAGAAGAGAGAAAGTCAGAAAAGAAAGAGAAACCACAGAGAGATGGGAGGAATAAAATTAGCGCACAAGCTTTCATCATTCAATTCATAATCTTTGATTTAAAAAAAATATCATTCAATTCATCATCACTGTCTACTAGAACCAGCATACAAGCCACATTTAAATAAGAAATCACAAGGAAAAGCAAAAGACCATCCTAGGGAATGACAAGGGTCCACCCTAGGGGCAACCAAGAGTTTATTCAAAGGGGTAAGTTCTTCAATTAAAAGTCATCCAAGGGGAAATCTGCTCATCAAGAAGTAACACCCAATCAAAGTTTTCTTCCTTGCTTATGTACAAACTAGGAGGGTGAAACGATGGTATAAACTTAAAGGAAACCCCTCATTAATGTTATGTCCTCTTTAAGATGATGATGTACATATAGAGAATGATTTCAAAAGTTATGTTCTCACCAACAAGTCAAAATGTTGTCGCTAGTGCAATTGAAACCAATAATTATAGCAATGTGGATGAGTAGGTCCACACTGAGGGTATTGCTATACACAAAGTGTTGAGAGAAAATAAATCAAGATTAATAATAAATTTGTCTTCACTCTCAATAGCTTAAATTTTTAGGTAATATGGTGGCTAATAATCTAACATGGAGGAAGAAAATAGGAAAATCAATAGTTGTGCAAGTTTGGCCTAGTAAAAAAATAAAAAATAAAAAAATCAACTTGGCCACACATGAGTAGGCATGTTGAGAGAAAATAAGTCAATATAAATAATAAAATTGCCCTTCCTTCTAACAACTTAAACTTTTAGGCAAGATGATAGCTAACAAACTAACATAGAGGAAGAAAAAAACAAAATTAATGTGGGTTAAGATGGCAAGGAAACTCGTCGAAGCATATATAACCTATACGAAGTTAAATGTTAAAACAAGACTCATGTGGCTTAATCAATCCCACAAAGGTGTCCTCCCACGCTCTACATTTTATATTCATACAATATCTACTTTCTTTCTCATCATTAGTTGCCTGATAATTTTGCCTTCCGTCTCATTATGGAGGTAACGTAATTTTTGTTATTATTTATTTTTTTGGGTGGCTAAATATATGCTAGTACATTTTCTTACATCTAAGTGCCTGTTTGAAGTGCCAAATTTTGGTCAAAAAAAAAAATTAAATAAAGTAGGCAAAAGTTGGATTGTTGAGTGTTTGGTGTGTTTCTAGAGAAGTGTGAAAAAGTAGGAGAAATTTGATAGAAGTTAGAAAAAGTTAGTAAAAGTTGGACAAAGTTGACAAAAGTTGGAGATTTTTTGTGTAAAGAAGATTAGAAAAAATTAGACAAAGTTCAAGATTTTTGCCCAAATTTGGCACACCAAATGCACTAATAAATCATCCAACGAGAGAAATTATAGATGAGTTGTGCTAAGAAGCAAGTGCAAATTTCCCCCCAAAAAAAAAACTTTTATGAAGAAAAAAAGGTTTCCCAATACTTGGAGTAGGAAATATATATGTGTAACTATTAATTCGTTTGGACTTTAAAATCCTTCTCACTAATTCTTGAACTTAACCTTGGGATGAGAAACTCACAAGCAACAATGACACTGAATGCTAATGCGTGTTAATAAACTTCCTCACATTTTTTACTTTTGCCGATTAGTTTTGTCATACTTTATGTTCTCAATAGTATTTTCGTGTCATATAGAACTTCTGTATTCATTGTGTAAAGAAATGTAGAAGCTTTATTGACAAAACACTGTTCAGAAAACCTGTCCCATGCCAATATTAATTGAGGTCATCTAATCATGAACCTTATGTAAGTTTCATATTTCTATACAACATGTGAGTATTTCCAATTTCATATAGATATTTTGGGCATTGCAGAGCATGCGCTTAAAGCAAAGAATATCAGACCAACATCGGTGTACATACATAAAGAAACATATGCACAATTCTAACATTAACAGGATTGTGAAAAGCTAGAACTTTCAACAAATGAATCTCAAAATATTTTTAGTAAGCATTCATGACATGCATTGCAAATAATTAAACCTCAAGCAGCAATTCCAGAACCAGAAACAAAACAGCAATGTGTACAGAAAGCATAAAAGAAATGGATATCATGGAAGATTAAATACCACAGTAACGTGGATCTCCAAGAAGTCCAACGAATGATATATAATCATCTGGCAATCTTGCCCGTCCTTCTTGTTCCTCTATCAAAGAATAAGCAATCTACAAGCAAAAGATAATACAATATTAACCTGCTAGACAATGAGCCCACAGCATTTGTCAGTGCCAATATAACTGCTTTCAAGATGGGAATATCAGTCACTTTAAGACACAAGACCCCAAGCCTATAGTAGTCTGATTATGAAAAGCATGTGTAAATAAAAAATTAAAAAAAAAAAAACATAGAAATGTCAAATAAGAGGAGAAATATTTGAACTTTTTTTTTGAAAGGTAAAAAAAAAAAAAAAAAAAAGTTCAAATATTTCTCCTCTTATTTGACATTTCTATGTTTTTTGAACTTAAAAGAACAGAAATATATATAATTTTTGATAAATTACAAAAAGGAAAGAATAGAATGAGAAAAAAAAAAAAAAGGAAATTACTAACCAACCACCAATGGATGGCCTAAACAACAAAGGGCACAAGCCCATTGAATCACAAATATATTCTAAACAGTTTTATGATTTCTTAATCCAATAGCAGTAGTCAGGCTCCTACTCGTGGCAAACTAGTTTTTTAAATACATCATCATCATATTCCATCTCTAAAAAAGTTTTGCACACAGCATGACTAACTCACCAAGCCAAATGATAAGCATAATTCAATCCAATGAGGTAATTGAAGAGTGAGACCATGAAAATGCCATATTATAATTCTATGAATGCGAAGCAACGTATGCATTTTATAGTTGAACTTGAACCCAAAAGAAGCCCAGGTCAGGTCAATCCAATAGATCCATGTATCAAATAAAGTATACATTTTTATTTGACAATTCAAATTAACTTGACTGCTAATTTTCGCAAGTCTAGTGTCTAAAAAATACAAATCAAAGTCTACAAATGATTCTATCTGCATGAAGACCAAGCCCTAGATTGACTTTCCTTTTCACCAAACTATAATAGGTTACCAATCTCCCTTCCATGACAATAATCACACATTTTAATGATGCATAAAACTATGGTCACCAAAAGGAGCATACAAATACCAGGAAAAGAAAGGATGGTTAAAAAGAAAAAGAAAGACAGAACTCCAATCCATTAATGTTTGGTAAGTAAACGAGGATGGACCTGGGTATCCACAACATTGTTCAGCTTGATTCCAAATTGAAAATACAATGCCTGTCAAATAAGAATAGAATCAAGAATGTCAAATATGATAAAAGAAAAGAAAAGAAACAAAATAAAAAAACAAAAGCAAGCACAAGCACAAGCAGATAAAGTCATTCATAGAGACCTCGCTATCTCGTTTGCAATCGTGAATAACTTTAGTGATGTAACTAGACTCAAGTGCAGGCTTACAGGCTTTCATAAGCGTCTCTCCGCCCTGTATAGCATCAACCAAATATATAGCATCTGGAAAGGCCAGCTGTCAAAAACAAAAGCATATATCAACTGATAATTTCTCAAGACATATTTTGTTAACAACAGAAGCATGTCTAAATGAAATCCATGAAATGCATCATCTAAGGAGCCCAAAGTTCATATTCTTATGTTCATATTAAAGATCCATATTATATCTGAACTTCTAGATTAGCTTCAATCTTTCAACCATGCTACAGACTTAACCATTTCCCATATCCTAGATGTGTATATTTTACAAGCATTTAAACATCAACAGTAGTTATGGAGAACCAATTTGTATACGTGTGCAAAAGACCTGATCTTGACAAAATGCAGGGCGTTTGATGGGGACCATATTCTACATCTGAGGATTTATTTTCTAGGTTATTTATAGTATTGTTGTGATTTTATTCTAATTTTATTTGAAATTGTGAATTTCCCTCATCTCCTCTCTTCTTCCCCTTCTTCGTCTCTATCTTCTCCTTCTCTTCTCCTATCTTTTCTATTCTTATCTCTTCCCATCTTATTTCTTCTCTACATCTCTTTCCCGCTTCCCTGTCGTGTCAGCATTGGTCCATCATTCAGGTCATGTTGCTTTAGGGATACGATAAGATGCTGTTATTAATTATTGGACAAGCAATAAGGGGAAAATAACAATGGGACTTATTATTCCTATTGGGAATATGTATGAAAGTTGAGTCCCACATCAGATAAACAGAAAGGAGATTGGACCTTAATATACAATTAGGTGGCTCACCACTTACAAGGCTTAGCCTTTTAAGTGGATATAGGTCATTCAATATATATTGGATTCATGTGATATGGTGTGAACTTTATGGATACTCCCCAACGATTTGGGCTTATGCGCACGTGAGCAAGCCTCAGGCAGATCAAGACTCTCAACAAGTGGTATCAGAGCCAATGGTTGACGATTTTTGGGCGAACTCAAAACCAATTTGGTGGGCTAGCACAGAGACTCTCGATGGAGCGAGAAAAATCCAAGAAGGCTCTAGATGGAGCAAGGATGCAGGCGGACTCGCTGCATGGAAGCTCTCGATGGAGTAGAAGGGAATGGTTCTCAATCGATAGAGTTGTGCGGTTTGGTAGGCTTGCATGGAGACTCTAGATGGAGTGAGAAAAATCTAAGAAGGCTCTCGATGGAGTGAGGATGCAGGCAGGCTCGCTGCATGGAGGCTTTCGATGGAATAGAAGGGATGGTTCTCAATCAATGGAGTAGTGCAATGAAAAAGTCTGGAGTTAATTAAACCGGTGTTGGAGAGTAAAAAAATCATAGATCAAGGGGGAGTCAAGTGGATCAAATCGAGGGGGAGTAAGGCCCAATGCATGATTCACACATGAGGGGGAGATTATTGGGAAAATCTGTGAAAGTTGAGTCCCACATCAGATAAATATAAAAGAGATTGGACCATAGTATACAATTGAGTGACTCACCACTTACAAGGCTTAGCCTTTTAAGTGGATATGGATCATTCAATGTATATTGGTTCATGTGATGTAGTGTGAAATTTATGGATACTCCCTAATGGGTTGGGCCTATGCGCACGAGGAAAAGCCTCAGGCGGATCAAGACCCCCAGCAATTCCAAATTATGTTGTTTGGCTAATGCAAGATTTTATAGGGCATCCAACTCACTGTCCCAATTGGTTCGGTGACATAAGAGTGCAAAAAGCGATCACACACCATGTGCAGAAAATATCTCTACTATGCCATTTGTATAACTCCAAATGAGTCATGTCTATGTTGGATCTTCAAAATGGCCATAGAGAACGGTGAATTGGTTTCTTTAATCCATATCCCAACATCGTAATAGTCCTAGCACTATTACTCACACCAATCCCCCATGAATTGGACACCTTAAACATGGGATAAATGGAAGTTGGGAACTAGTAGTCCTGTCCCAATTAAATGGTACGAAAATCAAATGTAAAAGAAGTGGAATTTACCTGCATGATGCACAGAGTTCCATTACGACAAAGATCAACACCCTCACAGTCAAAACCAATCACAAACTGTCTCTCAAGAGAAGGTTCCAAGAATTCAGATGGAAGTTGACTGGCCTGGGTGACAATATGGATAGGAACCATAGGAAAGTAGTCTTCATAATCAACGGGGTTCCCACCTGCAAAATAGAGGGAAATACATCATAAGAAATAAAAACTAGGGTCAAAGTATATCACTTCAATTATTTGGAAGCAACTCCACACCCCAACCCTGCACCCCCCCAACCCCAGAAAACAACAAAGATAACAAAAAGGGCCCCCCAAAACAATATTTATCTAAGTAGAAAACAAAAGCTGGAATCCACAAGCACACTATACACCTTTCCATCTAGTGTATTGGGGGACTGCAGCACAGTTTGGTGCATGTAAAAAAAAAAAAAATAGTATTATTAGATTCAAGTAGAATAATATCTAGTTGCTTAATGGGTGAAATGATTTTTGCCCCCTTCCCCCCTCTCCCCAGCAAAAAGAAAAAAAAAAAAAAAAACACACACACACACACACACAATGGAGACGTATGTTTGAAATCAAAACCCAATGCAATTCCTAAATTGCACCGCGATGCTAAAACAAAATAAGTACTAACCTAAGTGCAAGCCTCTGTAAAAAAAGCATAAACCAAAAGAGGGGGGGAGGGGAGAGAGAGAGAGAGAGAGAGAGAGTGTGTGTGTGTTTGTCTCCATTACACTCAGGATGCTCACAAACCAAGTGAATCACGATAAGTTTGGCTGAAGAAGACGGATTTAATTTCACGGAGGAAAAAGTAAGGACTAATACATGTGGAGCAAACAGAACCTAAAACCAAAACCCATCATTAAAATTATTAAAAATAATTCTGAAGTTCTGTCTCTCTATATGAGTAAATATTAACAATCATTCTGGAAAGCCCCCAAAGTAAAACATGAAAACTTTTAAGAGAAAGAGACATAGAGTTTGCTGCACCCATGCCATATATCTACCCCTCCCCCCCCCCCCCAAAAAAAATACCAAAAAGAAAAAAGGAAACTGTAATTGCCAACTAGAAGCAAGAAAGCTGCAGTTGATACGATCGAAGAAATGGCAATCAGCCTTTCACCATAACGAAATCAAACTTTCAAGCAGTATTAAAACACCGTTTCGAAAGGCAATAACATAACCAGAGGGCATGTGATCTACAATTCATCACATGAAATTTCCAGTGACATAAAAAAAAAAACCCAGAAAGCAATTGACATGAACACAAAGAATACATATATAAACCTATATACACACACACACACATAATCTCTGATCAGATTAAAGTTAGATGAACAGAAAACGTACCCGGGTCTGGGCTCAGGGGAGTGCAACCCTGACTAGAGGAATGAGGGTCCGCCATGCGATCGGACCACCCAAACTGATCAAAACACCCTCTCTCCCAAAATTAAGCACAATATATATATGCATCGCGGATTTAGCTTTCATTTTCTTGGTGTGAAAGGAGTTCACGCCCATGCAGGAGACCATTCGCGTTGTGACAAGTGTTTTTTTTTTTTTTTTGGGTAGAAATGAGGCTCCATTTGGATCGGTAGCCAGTAACCTGATCGGTCAAATTTATTCTTTTACGGTAGATTTTAATTTTATTTTAAACTTTTAAGGAAGATTTGATGGTGCTAAAATTTGATAGGGATAAGTTTTAAATAGGATATAAGATAAGAGAATATATTATTTTTAAAGGGTTGGCCTATATTGATGTGATGTTTATGAAGAGGGATAACTCTTAACTTGGTTTGGATGTTTTATAAATAAGAGAAGGTGAATGATGATAAAAAAAGTCAAATGACTCTTTTGCTCTTGTGATGTCTCAAACTTGGTTACCTATTAAATTAAACTTGGTTATCCAAACTTAATTATATAATGTGAAAACTAATTAGCACAAATTAATTTTAGACAAATTAATTATAAATAAATTATGTTATTAATAAATTAAACTTTATAAAATATATAAATTAGTTTCGTAGGCAATAACATCTCAATTTATCCGAAACTTCCTTACTCGCTTATTTTTTTCTCCTTATTTAAAAAATATCAATATATGCGTAATTTTGTATAAATTTGCTAAAAAATAATATTATTATATTTGCTAAAAAATAATATTATTATCTTAAAATCACATCACCTTCTATTTAGAAAAAATTTATTTTTTTAATCATACGACCCCTTATTTGAAAAAAATTATATTTTTTTTGTTTTTATTAATATAATTTTTTAATACATTTTTCCATTAGAAAAAAAAAGAATTTATTTCTAATATAAAATACATTTTGTAGGTGAGAAGGGGGATGAGAAGGGGCATAATGGTTCAATTTAGTCCATATAAGGAGGGATAATTTTTGGAGAGCTCAAACTCTCTCCAAAAATTGTACACCTTCTTCCAAGATTAAGAAGGGAGGATAATTTTTAAAGGGGATAAATTTTACTTCTCAAATCAAGCAAAAAACATCACATCAAAACTTATAAGAATGTATTATTTATGGAGGGCATATTTCGTTGCATCCAATCGACCCCTTAAGGTAAACTTATCAAATTAACAAAACTAAGTAGCTACCTTCAAAACAAGCTAGTTAATAGCTAACTAGAAAAAAAGTTAGTTAAATTTGTTCCCAAACCAATCCTTACCCTTGAGATTTTAGTGTTATTACGATTCACTCCTTAACGTTCCACAGATAACACTGCACCCCTGTCAAATGACAGTTCTTGAACATGGTAACGGCAATAGATAAAATGATGAAATTACACCCCACGTTGGTAGACCCAAAAATAAAAAATAAAAGGGTAAATTATACTTACACCTCTTAAATATTTAGATAAATACACATATACTTCTTAAACTTTTAAAAATTATAAAAATCTCCCTTATTTTGAAATGTTACTAACCCAGACCCCCTTCCGTTATGACGCTGTTAAATTTTGAATTAAAATGACAAAACTACCATTACCAACAGAAGGTGGTCTACACGAATGAGATTCCTCATTTGATTAAAATGACAAAACTACCCTTGCCAACAGCAGAGGTCTGGCACGCGCGCACCACATGCACGGTAATAAATTCAGTGGGTCCCACAATAAAATAAAAATAAAATAAAAACACATAATATAAAAATAAAAACAAAAGTTTTTAGCTCTTTAATTTTTAGATTTTTTTAAATAATTAAATTTACTCTTTTAAGTTTTAAATTTTTAAATCATAAAGAATAAAAATTTTAATTTAATAAATTCGGTGGGACCCATAGTAAAATAAAAACAAAAACAAAAACAAAAATACAAATACAAATAAAATAAAAACAAATTCTTTTAGCTCTTTATTTTTTTAGATTTTTTTAAATAATTAAATTTACTCTTTTAAGTTTTAATTTTTTAAATCATAAAGAATAAAAATGTTAATTTAATAAAAGTTAAAATGTTAGGTATCATTTGGTTTATTTTTTATTCTGTTGTTTTCTATTTTTTATTTTAAACTCATTTTTTATTTTTTACTTTTGAAAATACTTAGCTACTTGGTTTTTCAAATTTGTTATAGAAAATAGAAAATAAGTTTACACATGAAATGAAAAATGACAAAAAGTTATTTTTAACAAATTTATTATTATTATTTTTTTATTATTTTTATTATTATTTTTAATTTTTGTCATTTTTTATTTCATGTGTAAGCTTATTTTTTATTTTTTATAACAAATTTGAAAACCCAAGTAGCAAAGTATTTTCAAAAGTACAAAATAAAAAATGAGTTTAATAATATTTAAAATTTAGTTTTAATATATTTAAATTAAAAATTAAAAATAATTTTCTTTAAAATTTTAATTTTAAAGGACAAATATTTAAATTAAATTTTTAATTTTTTGACAAAAATATTCAATTTTAATGTACTTAAAACTTAAAATTTTAAATATACACATTTTTACACTCTTTGTGTCAGAATTTGAAATAAAAGAGTTACAAAATTTATATTTGAGATATCTTTTTTGGTGTTTGAGAAGTAAAAAAATTAAAATATACACATTTTTACACTCTTTGTGTCATAATTTGAGATAAAAAAGTTACAAAATTTAAATTTGAGATTTTTTTTTGGTGTTTGAGAAGTAAAAAATTTGATTTTTTAATTTACTTTTCTATTTTTTGTTTTTATTTTTTAAACTTTTTTGGTGACACATTTTTTTGTCTTTTTTGGTGTTTGAGAAGTAAAAATAATAATTTTTTGTTTTCTATCATTTAATATTATTAAACTCATTTTTTATTTTGTACTTTTGAAAATACTTAGCTACTTGGGTGTTCAAATTTGTTTTAAAAAATAGAAAATAAGCTTACATATAAAATAAAAAATGACGAAAAGTAAAAATAATAATAATAAAGTAGTAATAAATAAATTTATTAAAAATAACTTTTTGTCATTTTTTATTTCATGTGTAAACTTATTTTATTTTTTCTATAACAAATTTAAAAACCCAAGTAGCTAAGTATTTTCAAAAGTACAACATAAAAATTGAGTTTAAAATAAAAAATAGAAAATAAAAAAATAAACCAAATGATACCTAATATTTTAACTTTTATTAAATTAACATTTTTATTCTTTATGATTTAAAAAATTAAAACTTAAAAGAGTAAATTTAATTATTTAAAAAAATCAAAAAATTAAAGAGTTAAAAACATTTGTTTTTATTTTTATTTTATGTGTTTTTATTTTATTTTTATTTTTATTTTTGTTTTTATTTTACTGTGGGACTCACCAAATGATTTCCGTGCAGGTGACGAGACGTGCCAGACGACTTCTGCTGGCAGGGGTAGTTTCGTCATTTTGGTTCAAAATTTAACAGCGTCGGGCGTAATAGTAACAGAATGGGGTCTAGGTTAGTAACATTTCAAAATAATGGAGGTTTTTGCAATTTTCAAAAGTTGAGGGGGTGTCGATGTAATTATCCAAATGTCTAAGAGGTCTAAGTATAATTTACTAAAAATAAAAAAATTAACACCCCGCGTCGGTAGGCCTAAAATTTGTTTTGTTCATTAAGTGAGCAAAATTAATATTTGACTAAATTTTTTAAGCATCATTGAGTACGAGAAATAATAAATGGCAGCCCAGTGCACGAAATTCCCGCATTACATAGGGTCTGGAGAATGGTCGAATCACAAGAGTCTACTGTACGCAGTCTTACCCTACATTTGCAATAAGCTATTTCCAAGACTTGAATATGTAATCTTAAGTCACACGGCAGCAACTCTTACCGTCGTGCTAAAGCTCCCCTTCTAAGTACGAAAAATAATATCAACAGAAAATAATCATTAGTATAATTTTTTTTTTTTTGGGAGTGTGAATATATGCTCTTCTTGGACGTATACTCCCTCCGCTCTTGCACAATGAAATCAATATTAATAATATTTATAAATAAAAAATAAGTATAATTTTTTAATATTAAAAATTAATAAGTATAATTATTTAAATATTAAGAGAGATGGGTGTAATCACCAAAATGATAAGTATAATTAACCTTCAAATTTTCCCATATGCATCTCTACTAAGATGATAAAGATCGATTCGTGGGATTTTTCAGCTTACCTATTTGTCACTGGTTGACTACCGTGTTTTTCTTTCTTGTGCAAAGGTTTTTTCGTCAAAGGAAATGGTATCCACTGGTTAATAGATGATGTAAGGGCATTTTAACACCCAAAAGTCTAACTTTTGTAAATTTCAATTATTTCGGATTTAAATATAAAAATTATTGGACTTATTTATTTATTTTGAGTTGAAATTAGAGACTTAGATCCCATCCGATATTTGTTACCTAATCTCGTCATCTAAATCAAACTTGTACTTTGGTTGCGTTTGATAACAAAAATTTTAGTAAAAAAGTACCAAAGTTTGTAAAACACCAAAATTCGTCTATTTTCTACTCTATTACAATAATTTCTCAACTCAAAAATTATTAACAATTATCTAAAATTACCAAAAATTATAATAAATCATCAAAAGTTACTCAAAATTTTATTAAATACTTAAAAGTTGTAAAAATTTACTAAAAATAACAATTTATTTCACTAAACACAAAAAATTACAAGTAGTAATTTTAACAAAAAAATATTAAAAAATATTAAAAATTTGTGCTTTTAGGAGCCCCATTTGACTCAATAGAATATCCGATAACCCAAATCAATGGATTCAAATCCACGGACACAATTTGAATTGCTTTATAAAGTAATTAAAATTCTAGCCAGATTCCCAAATTGACTTCCCATTGACTTGAGCAGCTCTGTTCCGTCATTCCATGAATATGAGTTAGCCTTTTATTGAAGGTTGTTTAGTTAATCAAAATTAATTAAAATTTTATCAAATTTTTATATTTTTTATTAAATTTTATTACATATTATTTTTACATCAAATTTTTATACTTTTATTATATTTTTAACTAAACTTTTGTCAACTAAACACCTCCTAATTTTGTCATTGCACGAGCCACTAACTTGATACATACCTCGTTACGGGTGAGTTTAGAGTAAGATAAAGTGAGATAAATTGAGAGTTCGTAATACGTGCAGTGAAAGAAAAAAGTTGATATGATATAAAGTTAACAGAGATTTATAAAGTTTTTTGGAATTTATTTACAAACCAAACGGAGCCTACATGGATTTGTTACCGACACTTGGTCGGAATTATCTTTTATAACTTGTCTAAAAATTATAAAATAAAAAAAAAGAAAAAAAAAATAACAGCTTCTTGTTTACCAAAACCAAAGGCATTCACATCATCGTTCCGTTTAGTTTACAAATAAATAATAAAAAATTTTATAAATTTCTATTAATTTTATATCACATCAATTTTTTTCTTTTACTGCACGTATTACGAACTCTCAATTTATCTCACTTTTTATCACTCCAAACACACCCCAAATAATCTTAACAAATTTTCTAAGATACAGTAAAAAATAAAATTTCTCTATTTTTTAGATTATTTATTCAACATCACTCTTTATAAATTATCTATTTTTTCTATGATATTTAACTATTGATTTTCCCAATATTTTGCTTTTATTTTTTATTCATTTTTCAACATTTGACAATAAATATATTTTATAATAGTTATAATTTCAACGACTGTAATTTTAACAGCTATATTTTTCAGCGATCATAATTTAAAAAATACATATATTTTCCATAGTCATATTTTTGAAAAAAATAAATCGTCATATTAAAAAAGGATTGTATTTAAATATTTGAACATATTAAATACCTTTTATTATTAAAATATATGCAATATATATTTATAATATTATAATAAGAAAAAAAGAAAGGTATTGGGTGAATACTCAAATTTGATAAATTTTTTTCCTTTTTCCTTTAATACCCTTCTTAACTTCTAATATTATTGTAAACAAAATCCCAATAACTAAGTAATTTCACCTTTTTATTATTTTTTGATCTTTCTTGGATGCCCTTAATTACCCGCATGTTTGCAGAGTTTGTTTCTTTTAATGTCACTTATTTACTCACTATCTACTTAAATACCTTTTAATTATTTAATATTTTAAATTTATTTATTAATTTATTATTTATAAAAATTTAAAATAAATAAAAAACACTCACACAAGTACGTGCACCCACATCTAATATTAAAAAATATAATAAAATATGATAAATAATTTTTCATTATTAAAAATGTATGTACAAAATATATATTGAATAATCTATTATTGAAATATATTAAGAGATTGTTATATCGATTTTCTAGATTTAAAAAAGTCTTTACGGAAATTATTCAAAGGAGAGAACAAGAAGAGAATATGACTTGGGACTTTCTTTTAGCTCTTCCATTTTTATTTAAAAAAAAAAAAAGGAGGAATTCGGAGTGTGGATGATCTGTGCCAATAACAATTAATGAAAAGGCCAAAGTTCCAGAAACAATTAATGAAATGTATCGTGGTGGACGAATAAATTTAACTGAGAGTGGGGTCATATATATATATATATATATATTTGAAAAGAAAATTTAATACTTTTTAAATTTTAATTGAAGAAAGAATATATTTGTTTCGTTTGGTGCGATTTAAATTATTAAAAAATTTTAAAAATATTTAAAAATTATTCATTTTTTATTTCAATGCACAAATTACAAACTTATAAATTATATCATTTTATCTCAATTTTTATCATTCTAAATGTTCTTATTTTATATTTTATATTCGTGGAGATGGGAAGAAGGAACGTCTTAATAATAGATTAGTAATAATAATTAAAAGGTTAGCTTTTGCATAGGAGGTGTTTGGAAGACAAAAAAGTAAAAAAAATAATACAATGTGTCAGTCACTTTTTAATATTTAGAAGATTAACTCAAATTTTCTAACACAATTTGTTCTAACAAGGCATTAGAACAGATTTTCTTATATAACGACTCTGTTATAACAATTTTGGTCAAAAAAAATTGACAAAAGTCGGTAAAAGTAATTGATAAAGGTCAGTAAAAGTTGTTGACAAAAATCGGTAAAAGTTGACAAATTTTTGTAAAATTTAAAATTTTAAAATAAATGCATGGAAAACAAAATGACTAAATTTTGTAAAAATTTGTTTTTTTTTTATAACTTTTTGTAAAGTTTAACTATCTAAACCGACCTCTATTTTGTTATTTGTTTTTTTTTTTTTAAGCGGCTAAAACTATTCTATTATCTTTTTAATTTTTTTAAATTACAAAAGACAAAGATATTAATTTAACAAAAAATTAAAATGTTAATTATAAAAAAATAAATTTTTTGAAACACACACACACACACAAAAAAATATTATCTTTTCGTTTCGAGGAGGTACTAGTTAAAACGAATTAAAAATTTTCTTCCCAAAGTAATCCAGAGCCGAGAAGTAGCAGTTCAAATAAAATCAACTTTTCGTAATTTTTTGGGTATTTTTTCTGTACTTTTTTATGTGTTTGATTGAATAAAATGTATTTTTTAATATTTTTTTTATATATTTTGAGTGTTTGATAAACTTTTTACTGTAATAAATCAAAAAAGTTATTACTTTTAGTGTTTAGTATATTTTTTACTGTAATAAATCAGAAAAGTGACAACTTTTTTGTTTGACTTTTTACTGTAATAAATCAAAAAAATTAAAAAAATTTGTGATTTTGTCAAACACACCAAAAATTACTTTTGTAAAATGTAACTTTTGATATTTTTTTACTAAATTTTGAGTTGCCAAACGGGGCTCTCAGTCGCATAAATAAATTTTCTTACAACGGAAGAGAGAGAGAGAGAGATAAAAAGTCTGCCATCCAGAGCCATTAGTCAATAAATTTTCTCAAAGAGATATGTTAATTATGATTCCGTTTAAGGTGAAAAAAAATTTTAAAAATAATAAAAATTATTTAAAAAATATTAAAAATTATTTATTTTTTATTTTATTATATAAATTATAAATTTATAATTTAATTTAATTTAATTTATTTTATTTTACCTCACTTTTACCACCTTAAATACACCCGATGTTTCTTTGTCGCTGTCGTGACACTAACAAAATTGATACCCAATCCATTCAACTCTTTTCTTGTTCCATCACAAAAGTAAAATAACGCAAGTGGAAAAAAAAAATAAATAAATAAAGTTATTATTTTAATCACTAGGAGGTTCTAGCCTTTTGTTCTGGGTTCCAATCGTATCCACTTTGGCCCCACAAACTGGAACTTTTGCCCTTTCTCTTTTTCAGTATCTTGGGATCTTTTCTTCCGAGGCGTCTGGTGTCCTTGCCGAATCTGTTCTCATTTCTCTCTTTCTATCCGACAATCGCCTTAGATTTTTACACCCTCTGCCTCAAATTCACACGTCTTTCTTATTATTTTCTCAGTCGATTTCTCGAGAAAGTGCTAGAAATCGCTTGGATTTTTGGGGATAAGGGCCGATTCTTGTTTCCGAGTTTCTGCAGGTGGGGTTTTTGGTCCCTCGACATCGATTTCGGCCAGAAATCAGTTATTACCGAACTGGGTCGGCTTTGGAACGTTGAGAAAAATCGCTTAATTTTCAAGCGAAAGGATCGATTACGTGCCTGGGTTTGTGAAATCTGTGCTTCTGCTAGAGGGTTCTGGCTTTGGAGGTCTGATTCCTCTGGATTCAGTCTATTTTCGAGTAAAAGACTCAATTTTGAGGGCTGGTTTTGCGCAGTCTTGCAATTGCTCAAGTGTATTTTGGTTTTGGAGGTCTGTTTCATGGGGGTTTCAGGTGAGTTCCATCGAATAATGGGTTCTTGTGGTTGGAGTTTGTGTTGAATGAACAGATAGACATAGGGTAGAGGGAAAAGATGAAGAGAGGGAAAGATGATGCGAAATTTATGGAACCTATGTTCCCGAGGCTTAGTGTTAATGATACAGAGAAAGGAGGGCCAAGAGCACCTCCAAGGAACAAGATGGCTCTTTATGAACAATTTAGTATTCCTTCTCAGAGATTCAATGCTGGGGTGTTGCATCTGAACCCCAACAACTCTGCTGGTGTGGTTCCCGCATCATCCTCAAGCCAGGTGAGTAAGGATTTAGATGGGTGTGCTGTTTTAAATTCATTTTGGAATAATTAACATATATTTGGTGCATAATTTTAGGTTTATAGAATTGGAGATAAGAAGAAAATGATTTTGTGTGCTGTATTTTCTGATTTCTTATATTCTTTATATGCTAACTATTGTTTTCCAAGTAAATAACAGTTCCATTGTTTCAATTGGTTAGGTTGAGATGTGATTGAGGTAATAAAAGAGTTCATAGGTTTGATTTTCATATGGATGATAGTTTGTCTGGACTGGAGAATCGGGAAGCAATAACCAACTAAATGTTAACCTTGGCTTTTGGTATAACTATTTATTTCTAACTCCTGAAATTAGGGTAAAAACACCATAAATGCACAACTCCCTGGGGTGGAAAGGCACACACCGCCAGACGAAAGCAAAAAAAGATGGAAAACAACCCGTTACTTCCTTACCCTAATGTTATTATACTTCATGGAGTTTTGAAAGCTCATCTTCTCTGAACTAAGGTCTTGTGGTGTCAATCTATAACTCATGCCCTTTGTTGGCTGACTGTGTTGAGGGTTCTTTTTGTTTTTTAATTTGAATCATAGTTTCATTAAGGTACATTGCCTGTTCAAGGCCCAGATTAGGAGTGTGCATGTGTCAGTTCGGTTTGGGTTCTCAATAGACTTGGAACCGACCTGATTTTTATTGGGTTCAATAAAATTGGACCTGCAACTGCTCCAATCATGTTATATATTCAAACCAAACCAACCTAGTTTTGATCTGTTTGGGTTGTTTCTATTTGGGTCGACAAAATATTGGTGTCTTTAAGCTTAAAAATTGGGTTGGGTGCAAAAATATACTGACTGGAGAATCGAACCAAAGTGATTGGTTTGACTGTTTTTAGACCCAGAACCAAATTGAACCAACCTGACCCAAAGTGATCGGATTGGTTCGGTTTTCGGTTCTTTTGGGTATTTGTTGCACCCACTCAGATTCCATCACTCTTATGGCATCTTTAATTTTATGATAATTTTCTTTCGATGCTTTATACCTCGGATAACTTCTTTTTGCAGGGGTTTGGCCATGATGGGGGTATGTGTTTTCCAATTCATGCAAGTTCAACACATCCAGCCGAGAAGACTTATGTTAGGAATTCTGATTTTAACACCCCACTGGTACAGTCTGGGCAGAAAAAGAATCTAGATGAAGAGGATTTTATGGTCCCTATCTTTGTTCAGTCAGGAATTGGTCAAGATCATAACAAACATTCTAATGGCATGGATAGGGAAAAAATATCTCCCTCCAGTCCAGCTTATTTGTGTCATTCGATGAATATTCAAAATGACAGTAATAGAGAGCCAAAGCAAAGTAATGTGGCAGGTTCTAATATGAGACAAGAAGCCAGAAGCCAGAATGAGGAGAACCCAAAAGAATTTATGGCAGTCGGGGATCAATCAGTTAAATCTGTCAAAAGTTCATCAGCCAGAGAACAGATTGAAGGTCCATTGGCCCAAATGGATGCATGTTCAGGTCAGGAGCATAGAGATCACCTCGCAAACAGTTTTGGCAGATTGCAGAGCACTGGTGCTAGTTTACATCTTGAATCCAGAGCCAGGTCGCAGCTATACAACAGTACTTGCAGGAATGATATCTCAAATGAGACGATAAGGGCCATAGAGAATGGACGTTCTCCCTTCCATAGAAGAGATTCTTGTCCAGAAGAGCTAGGAAGTCCTAATAATACTACTAATAATATTGGATATCCTAAAGATAAGACACATCGGTCATTACAGACAGGAAATGGGGACAGAGGTGATGATGCCTCCGAGACTTCAATTGTGGATTCCACATCAGGCTTGGATATATCCCCTGATGATGTTGTAGGAATAATAGGTCAGAAACATTTTTGGACGGCAAGGAGAGCAATAGTGAAGTAAGTTCATTTGTTTACCAACAATTTTCAAATATGTTGCATTTTGACTTATCACATTTGAGCTTCTGTCATGCTTGTTTTTTGACACGTTTGGAAGTTTCAGCATAATGACAACTCATTCATTACATGATAAAATATGGTAAAGAAAGACTTGTGGAAATATAATAACTCAACCAGTATTTGGAAAATAGCCAAAACATCTGCAGTTAATAAATTTTTTTTAATTCAAGTTGGCAGGTGCAATGAAGTTGGGGAGCCTTCTAACATTGGGTGTCAAAGTGTTTCTTTGTGTGTGTGATGTGAAGTTTGTGATGGGATTTTCAATGTGATGTTTTTCGAGAAATTAAATAAAATTAGTGACATTGAATGATTTTATGAGGTTTCAACATAACATTGATCTGGCTCTCTCTCTCATGCATACACGTGTGGATTGATATAATGAGTAATATTGTTGTGCTATTATGGATTTGTGGTTTATATATGAAACACACGCCTTACAAGCACGTCATACTGAGAAATGCAACATTTGAGATTGAAGTTTTTTTTTTTAATCTTTTTTGGGTGGGTGGGGGGTGATGCCCCAAGACCCAAGTACTAATGTACTTTTAGTATATATTTGTGTCTATACATTGTGGTATCTATTAGGGACAGGGACTGGGATTGGGGAATGTTGTATGGCCGTTTAATATATTGTGGTTATGTCTTGTGATAGGAATAGTCAGATGTAAATGTGAACTTTGCTCTTATCTAATTGATGTTCCACACTTACACTTACCACCCTACCTTAAAAATCCCTATGTTTATCGTATTTATTAAGTGTAATTTATATGTTGGTTAGCATAGTGCGCCATAAATCATAGTTAGCTCTTTGTTTTCTCATTAGACTGCTCTTTCAACCAATGCAATTTTTGAATCTTGCTTTGGCCATTATTCATTTGTCCATTTGTTTGTCTTTTTTTGTAGATGAATGTTCTTCATAAAATATGATCCATTTTTGATTGGATGGTGGCCTTTCTTGTGCGCCCATTTATTTGAGCACCCTGTGTACAAAGGACTTTCCTACTTCCACTATGTCTTTTGGTTAGATACTTTTATTTATTTTTTGTGTTGCTTCAAAAGGTGAAGCTGCCCATGGGCTTCTACATTTATAAACTACGCATCACCTCAAGCACCCAAGTTTTTTATATATTCAAAACATTAGATGGTCGGGTTGATCCTACCTGACAACTATCCGCACAAAAGTCTCAAAAAGGTGCTTTCAAGCTTACTTCATTGAAGATTGGTGGTTAAACTCTCCCAAAAATACCAAATCGTGGATCTTCTTGATGGGATAGTTTGAAAAGTGGGTATATTGGTCTTTCCATGTCCAAACTCCCTAAAAAATTGAATAAAATAAACTCCTGCCAGCTTTTGGTTTGCCAAAAAAAAAAAGTACTTACGAATTCATGCTAACGAATTAATAAAATGATATTTATAAAAAGAAAATAAATTAATCAAACGAGGATAATGGTTTTAAGAATTATCTTCTCATCTATCAAATTCTGTAACATTGCCTAGCTTTACGAATATTGTCCATTATTTTTCTAACACTAGTTCTTTTATCAGCTCTTTTGCAATTGGTTTTTGAGTTCTTAGAAAGGCGGGATTGCGGTAGATCTGTTTTAAAAGCCTTATCGTAACTTATTCAATCTTATTTGCTATAAGATCCATTTTATAGTAATCCCCATCTTTGCTCTGGGTCAACCAGATAATCGTAAGATTATTGCAAGGATTTTAATTATTTTGTTTTAGAAAGTAATCCTACATTTTCATTTTGAAAAAGTACTCATACATTTCTTGGAAAGGGCATCATGTTGTCATCGAATTTAAAATTTGGAAGCTGCAACTGTTTTATATGTTTCAAACAATTTCTTCTCCGTCTTCAAACAATTCAAAACTTAATTTGATTGTTGAAGGCAATATCGAGTCTTAGTACTTGGGGGTGGGGTTATTTTGTTCAATTTGAGCTGAAAAGTTGGAAATAAAGCCTAAGGAGGGAAGATCTCAGGTGCGGAGTCTTGCTATTCCCTCCAAGTTGGCATATTTATGTTCAGCGGCACTCAAAGGTTTTTGGCATTGGATCATCTTATATCCATTTCGAATTTGTGTGTATTGTGCAAGGTGAGTTGCTAGATGGTGGGTGATTCTTGATTCATTGTCCATCTGTGCCTGTCCTTCAGGATATTTTGAGTTTTCATTCTAGCATTGCTTGGGTTTCAATCATGCAACATTTGAAAATTTGGACTTCCAATTTTTTTCTAACAGTCTTTGGGCTTGGAGTATTAAGGGGAACAAATTATGGAGGAGGATATTTTGGAGCTTCTGAATCTGGATAGAGAGTATCCAGTGAATACCCAGCAGGTGGAACTAGTGAAGGTGGTGGGAAAGGAGATTTTTTTTTTTTTTTTCTTTTAATTCAGTATTGTGGTGTATTCAAAGATTTTCTGGAGTGGGTGCCCACGTTCTTTTTTGTTTATTCTTTAACTATTTTTTTACTAGCACGTGGATCATATTTTGTATCCTGTACATGTTGAGGTAATCAATAAGTAAAAAGAGAAATGTTGCTTTAGCTATGCTGTTTGTCTGTCTTGGATTTGGCTTCTTATGTGATTGTATGATCAATTTGTTCTCTTTTATTCTTTTCGATAAAAAAAAGTATTAAATATGGGTATGATATTTATCTCAAGTTTTCCGTGGAATTATTTTAACCATGATGCTAATCAGTATGAAGCTCTTTAAGAATTTCCATGTAGGGATATAGCATGTGGAATTATTTTAACCATGACACCAATCAGTAAGAAGCACTTTAAGAATTTCTATATTGGGATAGGGTATGTAGAATTAGGAAGACATTCCTGGCTTTGGCAATACACAAAAGTGATGGTTATGTGGTCTTCCACTTTTTGAGTTTTTTTGTTTTTGAGACTGGCTTTTTGAGCTTGATATTGTCCATGGTTTTTCCTTAATAAACTCGTGCTGGTTTCAATTCACACCATTTTTCATACTATAAATGAAATTTATCAAATAGTTGTTAAGAACTTTGAACTATTTCTCAAGTTTGTTATTACTGTGTCTTTTCAGGGGTGTGTATTGGTCTCACTGACGCTGTTTTTTTAACTGTAATATTGATTCTTGGTTGCAAATTAATGGCCATTTGATAGTTTATACCTTGTGTGTGTTTTTTACATGTATAGCAGTTGAGCATCATAAAATTGTACTTTCAATTTTTTTTTTCCTAATCTGATCCCTCTTACCCTTTTCAGTCAACAAAGAGTCTTTGCTGTCCAAGTATTCGAGTTGCATAGGTTGATAAAGGTAAAGAGGTCTTCCATGCTTCTTAACTTCCAACCTTCCAAGTTAACTGAAATATGGCCAGAAGTATTTTATATCCATTTGATTGTTTTTATATGAAACTGGATTGAGTTTAGGTCTTGATATTCAAACAGGTCCAAAGATTGATTGCTGAATCGCCAAATATTTGTCTTGAAGATGGTGCTTATTTGGGAAAACCTTTAAAGGGCTCTTCTGCAAAGAAACGTCCATTGGAGTATGTTGTTAAGCCGTATCCACATATTGTGAAGCATAAAGATGATTCTGAGAATCCGAGTCATAACATGGAGTGCTCTGCTGAAAATGCTGTTGGAAAGACATCTCTTTCTTCTGTGCAAAATGTTGGTCACCCTTCAAGTTACAGACCATGTTCAGGAAACCCACTACCGCCACCTGTAGTTGCTGATCCCAAATTGAGTCCTTGTTTCCACCAACCAACTGGGCACCAGTGGTTGTTTCCCGTAATGTCTCCTTCTGAAGGACTAATATACAAGCCTTATTCTGGACACGGATTGACGGGCCCGGTGTGTGCTGGTTTTGGACCTCCTGGATCAAATCCTATGATGGGTAACTTCATGAATCTTGCATATAGTGTTCCAGCTTCCCACCATCATTATCAGGGAATTGGGGTTTCTCCGACTCCTCCATTTGGTCATGGGTATTTCCCCCCGTATGGAATGCCAGTGATCTGCCCAGCTATCTCAGGCTCAGCTATTGAGCAAGGCAATAACTTCACCTGCAGTCAACCTGCTCAGTTAGTGGGTGGGGGAGCCAACTTCAATGTGCAACGCCAAAGCTCATGTAACATGCCAACCCAGAAGAATGGAGCGATTCCAAATGTTGTGAAACCGCATGCATCTAAAGAGAGTGAGTTGCAAGGCAGTACAGCAAGCAGTCCTGGCGAGACAGCACCGGGAACTGTGGTAGGTGAAACCACCATAGGAGGAAATGCACTTCCTCTGTTCCCTACTTCTCCAGCTGTTCATGCCCCACAGGGAGCCCATGAGCTCCATGACAACACTGACCAGCCGACTAGAGTGATCAGAGTCGTGCCTCACAATGCTAGATCTGCGACTGAATCAGTGGCTCGAATTTTCCAGTCTATACAAGAAGAAAGGAGGCAGCATGATTCGGTTTAGCTCAAGCTTATGTGCAACTATCCCAGCTGATAAGTGATGGTGAGGTCATCCAACTTCGGGTAATTCTTGGTTGTTCCATTGTATTTTTTGGTATTTTGTTCTGTAACTGTCCTTTTTTTTTGTTTTGATCTAATTATAGGTGCTACATGTATGTAGAAATGTGGTGGAGATTGCAGCAGGCCAACAATAAGTTTCTTTCTGTTTTTGTTGTATCAGTTTGTTTTTAGGTGCTGGGCTTTGACGGTCATCTTAAAGCCCCTTTAAGGAGTAGGGCATATGGGTTGGTGTTTAAGCAGTTGTTTATTCACACGCACATATATATACATATATATATATATATATATATGTCTCTCTCACAGAGAAACAATAGAGATCCATCTGTAACCATAAACCATAAATTACGGTGCTCTGTTTCATTTATTCTTTTGCTTCACTTTGTATTGATGCTGCAACTTTCGCTGTTTGAATTGAGCAAGATTTGACAGGTAGAATTCATCAGAACAGAGGGAACAAGATCAGCCATTACAGACAAAGTCCTCAAGGACACTTGTAGCTTCTTCCAGGCCCTCCAAAATAGAATTCTGGATCATAAATGTAATCTCCAAGGTAAAAAACATCGTAACAATCATATTCATCTGAGTAAGTATGAACCCATTCTGGGAACTTCAAGATCATAGAATTATCGCGAATTCTCATTCTCTGCACATACCCAGAATCTTGAAAGACGTAATCAGGGAATTTGCCACTGCCCATTGCTGTTTTGGTGTGTGGATGATCAGTGCCTATCTTTGGGCTGTAGACTTCGCCTCCCCATTGAACAGTTGCAGCATTGTATTTTAGCAAACTGAACAGATCAGGTGGCCAGTAGCCTATGTTGGTTCTCTCCCCATACTGCACCCACCAATTCTTCGTACTTGGATCCTAAAAAAGTGCATGAAAACAAACACTAGAAAAAGTCAAGTCTTGTATTAGTGGTAGGAAGATTTCATTTTGGTTATATTTTCTTAAAAAATTCTATTGTTGTATAGCAGCATCCAATATCAGTATTAGCTAGTGGAAAATATCTAGCAGTAACTTTTTTACAAAATTTACACTGGCATGATGCGGGAGCATTTTATGATTCCTTTTAAGGCATCTACATTGATTATTTTAAATTTAGGGTGCGTTTAGATTGACAAAAAGTGAAATAAAATGAAATAAAAGTGAGACAAGTTATAAGTTCGTAATTCGTACAGTGAGATAAAAAGTGAATAATTTTTAAAATTTTTTAGTATTTTTCACCGTTTTCAGAGTTTTTTGTCATTTTAAACGGAGTTTTATTTTCTTCGCTTCTCGAAAGTAGAGAAAAAATAAGAAAAAAAAGAACCAAATTAGCATATTTACTCTCTTTTTTAGTGAATCTCTCAGTTGTTTGCCAAATGTAGATGCATACTATATGCTCTAATGTGCATTTGTACTAAAATAGAGTAGAAGATGTTACTTTTTGGCGCTGTTGCTAGCTCTTGCATAAAATTCAAATGTGATTATTATATAGTTTTAAGTATTTGATGTGAAACATAATTAAATACACGACCTGTATAATAGAGAAATGATTTTTTAACTCTATTTTAGAGAATATGATAAAAGAAATTAGTGCAGATATTATAATCCCCCTCTCTCTTTCTCTACTTTAGAGAAGAGGAGTGAAAAAGAGACTAACAATAATAGCATTATCTATTTTAGAGAATTATTTAGAATAGATGGTATAGAATATCATAAAAAAAAATTACTTTATTTTAAAAAGGTCCCTGAAGAGAGGTTGATTAGAAATCAGTGGTGTTGTTAAAAGTTGGTTGGTTAACAATTCGGACTTATCATTTTGAATCAAAAACTTTAGTTGTCTAGCATTAATAATTTAATGGGTCAATTGAGGGAGGACTATAAATCTGAATACTTAATCAATTGGAGATGCTTCATTTGTAGTATAACCTGAAAGATGTAAAGGGTTATTACGTAAGGAAGTCCTCGGGGGACCGAGATGGGATAGATAGCAGCGCCGAGGGCAATCTCGCTGCTAGTTTGAACAAAACCGGGGCAAGTTAGATCAAAGCAACCCGCCGTTGTATTTGAAGCATTTGCCTGTAGAATTCAAACAACACATTAACGAATATCGAAACTTAACCTTAATTACAGCATTACATAAGACATTTAATTCAATGAACTTACAGTCCAATACACGAACAATCTTGTCTGTCTGTCTCCGTATACACTCGGATTCACCTGAAAAACGCAGACATCATTATAAATAAGTAGAGAATCATGAATATCATACGGAGGTGGTCAAAATTCTTAAACCCACTACCACTAGTAGATATATTGAATTTTGGTAGAGGGCCCACGAACACCTACTTATATTTTCAATTTTTTAATTGCAAATTATGCCCCCCACTGCCATAAGTAGTTCGATTCCTGATTATAAACATTGATAGTATATATATATATATATATATATATATAGAGAGAGAGAGAGAGAGAGTGTGTGTGATGTTATATAACAGAATTCTTAATTAGAAATATTTATTAGAATTGGACGTTGGTGTGCAGATTAGATTATATATGTGATTTTTTAATTAAATATCTATATAAAAAAACACAACTGTTTAATGTGACGGTAGTGTACGTGACAATAAAAAGAAGAGAGAGGACTGAGAGAGAGAAAGGGGCGGAGGGTTAAGTTTGAAATTTAAATTTGAGTTTACGAAAAATCGTGTTTTACACGGGTGTGAAGCTAGTATATATAAATATTAATTTTGAATAAATTATCAAACAAATTTTGAGGCGAGGACACTTAACTGCCCATCCAGCTTCAACGCTCTCAGAGCTCTTGTAATAGCCATTTGTCAAAGCAACTCGAGATGTGCTGTACTCGTCATCCGATTCAACAAAAGGGTTCCAAACTCCGATGTCTCCTTTAACTCCTGTGTATCTGAATCCATATGATAGTAATATTGCCAACTTCAAGAACGTCAAAAAAAAAAAAAATTAGAAATACCCAAAAAAAAAAAAGGGGGCAATTAAAATAGTCTGAATACTTGTAACTAAAGTCTGAAACCTACCGAATGATTTTGGACTTGAAATAACAAACTTGGGTTGTCATCAAACTGCTTAGACTGTTGGGAAAATCTCTGTTTCTTCCTTCCATATTCCTTCACTGAATTTGCTTCGAGTAGGTCCTCCTTTCGTGTTCTCCGGACAGGGATTGTGCCCTTTGGACAACTTCCACTTCTTTGCCATAGCTGTGAAGTTACAGTCACTGAAGAAGAGTCTGCCCTTCTCCCCTCCTCCTCTGTTGGAATGTAGCTTGGTTTCATCTGTGAATAAATAGCGTTTTTAAGTAATGTTTCTCTTTTTTCTTTTTTTTTTTTTTTTTTGAATTTGCAGTTAATTTGAATATCACAAGATTTGATTATTTCTCCAAAAAAAGAAAAAAAAGACTGCAGAGACCTGGATTGTGTGATTCCTCAGTGCAGGATGGTTGAAAGCTGGCTGCTTGTAAATGTCAATGCAGTCAATGACATCCCCATCTTCACTCTGCAAAAAAATCAGAATTTTTTTATGCATTTTTTCCCTCCTTTTAACCATTTTTTTCTATTGAAATTCAATTTTTATAATTTTATCCTCTCTCTCCCTCTCTATCTCTCTCTCTCTTTTATGGGTTCTTAATCAAAAACTTTAACTTCAAAGCCAATAAAAGAAAAGCCAGAAAATTTGTGTAAGTATAGTGGAGAGGTGACAAAGAAATGGGTGTGTAAAAAGGCATACCTGAATGCTTTTCACTGCAAGTTTTTTGAGAAGGTTAAGTTTCCTTTCGGCTTCAACTAGCTTCTGTTTAGTGATTGACTCAACCCCCACAACCCCTTGGGCAAGGACGCTACAAGTTACTAAATTTAATAATACTAGTAATGGAAGGGTCACCAATTTGACTCCAATACCCATTTCTGGGAGTGCAAAATAGTTTCCGAAACTGGCCTACTTCCTTGACAAGTGAAAAACTTAATGTGCAAGGTTTTTCCACTTATATTAATTCATGTGATAATGAAAGCTAAGGGAACACACAATTTAAGTGTGATTTACCCTCTAGTCATTTGAATGTCATTTTACATATTGAATTAGATTTAAAAATAAAAAACAAAAACATAACTCGTACAATGTTAAATACATTTCATTTCTTATATTTTAGGTGCATTTGGAGTGACAAAAAATAAGATAAGTTATGACTTCGTAATTTGTGCAGTGAGATAAAAAGTGAATAACTTTTAGATTCTGTTTGGAAACGTTGACTTATTTGCTTATTTAGCTTTTTGGATAATGACCTAATTTACTCTCTTATATTTTAATTTTCTTTTAAAATTTTAAGGATAAAAATATTAAATTAATGAAAAACTAAAACTTTTTTCTCTTTCCAAACACAAAAAAAAAAAACTAGCTTTTTTTTTTTTAGTTGCCTACTAATTAGCTAAACAAAAAGTAAGTTTTTTTCACTTCTCAAATCAAGTTTTAGAATTTTTTAATATTTTTTATTATTTTTCAAAATTTTTTATCATTTTAAGTGACGCCTCTGCATTCTAAAAAAAAATAAAAATAACATCCATTGTCTGAAGGGGTGGAAGCGTGAAAAGGTACAAGTGTACATTTTTCTTTTTTAAATGCCGATTTTACTTAGAATCGAGGAGCCTTTGAGAAAGACAATCGTTGTACTAGGCTATTAGTGTGCTATAATACAACAAACTAATAAATTAGGGACTTGCTGTCTTGCTAAATCTATTTATTAGTTTTATTTTAATTAAACTTATAAAATAATAAAGTTATGTTACGAGAAAATTTTATTAAAAAGTTATTTTAACGGTGTGAAAATTTTAAAAACTTATTACTTTGAAGAAAAAAAATGTTGAAAAAATCTTTTATCACACAAGTTCTATTACCACGTCATTTTGAGATCTCTTATAAATAGTAAGTTATTGTGCAACCACTAATTTAGATCAATGCATAAATAGCATTGCGTGTGGATCCAAGGGATGTGAGTGGAGTTCGGGGCTTAGCTGGTGCATTTATCACCGTTGAAGGGTCGGTGTATTTTTTGATCATTAATTTTAATCAAATACATAATTATTCAAGGGTTCAAATGATTTGAACGAATTATACTGAATTTTACCTGTATAACTAATTAAAAAATTACATTTATCATACACCTGCTCTACACCAATTCATAAATGCACCGATTGAACCCCGAACTTATGTGAGTGTGCAACATCCTATTACCTGGAGCCCCTCGCCATCATTCTAGCAATATTTTCTGGCAAAAACTTTTGATGGAGAAGCATTTTTCATTATAAAATTAAAAAAAAATTCCCCTAAATTATTGACATGTGTACTAATTATAATTTTGAGGCATTCAGGTGTTTACGTACCACACCAGATTAGTGATATTGTAAAATTTTTATAACCAATTAAAATTATCATCAATTGAACTAATGTTTAGAGGGTTAGTCTTAACAGACGGCAAAGTTGCCCCTTTTGCATTTGATGATGGTAAATTCAATGTTAAAAATAATCTCTCCAGTTACTAAATATAGAACTTTTATGCATTGTCCGTCCCTAAACTCTAAATAAGTAAGAGCTTGTGCATTAAGTCACAGTAAATTTTCATACTGTAGCATTTTTCATTTTTAAAATTTTTGTCCCCGTCAAAATGAGAAGTCACTCGGCAGCTGTCTATTTTTCATAAATTAAAGATTCACTTTCAGAGTTAGAAATCAACCGTATGTTTGAAATAATAAAAAGTGAGATAAGTTATGAGTTCGTAATTCATGTAATGAGATAAAAAGTGAATAAGTTTTAAAAATTTTTAAATTTTTTTTTTATTTTTTAACACACCAAACGGTGCCTAAACAGATTGACTTCAATATCTTGAATATTTTATTCAAAAAATAAACCAAAACTCTCCTCCTACTAATGGAGATGAGATTGAAGTTTTAGTTTTCCTTTTTGTTTCTTTTATTTAGGGTGTGTTTAGAGTAATAAAAAGTGAGATAAAATAAGATAAGTTGTAAATTCGTAATTCGTACAGTTAGATACAAAGTTAATAAGTTTTAGAGTTTTTCAGAAATTTTTTTTATTTTTTAGCATACCAAACGGTACCTTAGTCAAAAGTTATTAATTAAAATTTTTTATGCATTTAATAAAATTTAATTTTTTTGGTACTTAATTAAATATTAGTAATTTTTATATGATTTTATGTAAAATTTATAAAAAATGAATTTTTTATGCATTTAATAAAATTTAATATTTTGGTACTATTAATAATAAATTTTTATATGATTTTATGAGAAAATTATTAAAAATGAATTTTTTATGCATTTTATAAATTTTAATTTTTTTGGGTATCTAATTAAATATTAATAATTTTTTTATGATTTTATGCGAAAATTTATTACAAATTTAAAAATAACCAAACTGACAAAAATTAAAAATTATTAAAAAATTTTAGCAACCAAAACCGGCTCGTAATTTAAAATTTTCGAAACTGCACTGGCAAATCAAAAACCAATTCAAATCACCAATTTGCCCTTGCTAAAAATGAACTCTGCGACACATGGCCCGGTTTTATTAGTCCATCAGATACCACAGTAGGGTTATTCACCGGACAAGGCTGGGAATATATTCCCATTTCAGCCGGGGGAATGTCGCCCAACGCTTGATCGAAGAGTGGGGTCTGGTTGTTGATAGAGAGAGAGAGAGAGAGAGAGAGAGAGAGACATTGCGAGAGAAAGAGAAACTGTTGGGTTTCCGGAATCAGAAAAATGGTGAACTACCAGTTGATGATCACCGCCGACCTCGAGAATCTGACCAACCTCGAGCCTCAAGATGGCTGCGATGACCCAAATTTCCCCTACTACTTCAAGGTCTATTTCCTTACACATACACACATCTATATATTTATTTGTATGTATATCCATTGGGGTTTTAAATTTTGGCAGATAATGATGTATCTACTTTGTTCTTGAATCTACTCTGTCTCTGTGTTTGAGCTCCCAAGCGCATACTCTTTTAACAGTTCATGTTAAAGTGTCAAATAGGGTTTCAAATTTTGTTAGATAATGTTTGTCGAGTCGAATCCATCTGTTCTTGAATATACTCTGTGTTTGGGCTCGGATACATATGTTATAATCAGTTGATCTTAAAATGTCGTTAGGGTTTCAAAGTTTGTCAGATAATGTTAAAATGCATATATTTATCACCAATTGGCTTTTTCAGTCCCACTAAGGAGCCGTAGCTTTCTTGAATCTACTTCGCGTTTGACCTCTGATGCATATATTACCAGTTCATGTTAAAATGCCATTAGGATTTCCGATCTAATCAAATTTCATTTTACGTTGAATGTACTGTCGCTTCCAATGTGGTTGATTACTGCTGTTTTTTACTTGGATCTGATTTTTCGTGCAGCTGAAATGTGGGAATTGTGGAGAGGTGACCCAGAAAGAGACTTGTGTGATGTTGAGTGAAACAGTTCCTCTCCTTCAGGGCAAGGGCACCACTAATCTTGTTCAGAAGGTGAATATCTGTGTCTGTCTTTTCTTTCTCTGTCTCTGTGCATACTTATGCACTTGCCGTCGTATAGGTGTATATGTATATGTATATATACTCATTTGCATGTTCACATGATTTTCATTGACACATCACAGATATCTGGATTTGCCTTTCTTGTTTTTTCCTCTTTCCTCCTTTTTCTTTTTAATGATTCTTGAATTCGTTTGAGAAATGGCTTGCAATATCACAAGACTTCATGAGTATGTAGATTTTGGTAATATCTTTCAAACCAGTTTGATCCTCTTCAAGTTGGGGTCGCATCTACTGATCTACTGCTTTTTTTTCCCCACGTTGTAGTTGTGAAATTATGGAAGTTATATATTTTTTTCCTTTGTTCTGTTCAGTGTAAGCTTTGTGGGAGGGAGGGAACTGTGACGATGATTACTGGTCGAGGCCGCCCACTAACCCAGGAAATTAGTGAATCAAGGAAATATACCCCCCTCATGTTATTTGACTGTAGAGGTTACGAGCCTGTGGAATTTTCATTCGGCAGTGGTTGGAAAGTTGAATCTGTAAGTCTTCTTGCATCATATCTTGCCACCTTTTGGACATGAAGCATTCAATGGGGAAAAGTAAATTCTTTAGTTCAGGTTCAACTCATAAGTGCCTGTATCAAAGCTTTCAACTGAATCGTTATACTGTTATTATTGACACCCTTTGCATTTAATTCTAGCATAATATGGTCAAAAGTATTATCCTTCCCTTTATTTTTCTTTTACTTGTGTTGAAGAGTGTATTCTGTTTTGTATGCCCTTTTCTGGTCTCATTTCAGCCAAGCCAAGTATTACAATACACAGGCTTGCCGAGTTGGCTTAGAAGCAGGGTCTAAGCTCACCTGGAACCTGTTTAAAACTTCTGGATATTATTTTTGATTGAATTAAAGCTGTTCATAGATTGAAATAACATGTTGATGAGGTTTCTCACTGGTTGACTCATTGAAATAAAATGTCTCTGACAAGGTCTGCAAGGGCAAAATAGCAGCCTTGTTGTCACATTCTATGTGGTTCAAAGATAATAAATGTTGAAGAGTTCTTTACTTCTTTATGTCTTCTTTTTGTCTTTCAATCACACGTCACAATCAATTAATCACCTCTTAGCATTCTTTGAATGGTTTTTTTTTGGGTATCCTAGAACCCACACCGGTTTATTGCAGCTCTCAACGAGCCGCATAGCCAATGGGTAAACCGGGGAAATGTACGTTATCTCTCACGCACATCCCGCTTAAGTTAGGAATCAAACCTGTGTGATTTTTGTAGGGAGCAAACCCACGAGCCACTTGGGCCGACTCCAGGTGGCTTCTTTGAATGGTTTTGATATGCATAAATGAATACAAAATTCAATGGATGACTGAAGGGGGGGGGGAGATTTAGAACTTGAAAAAGTTCTGCAAAGCTTCTTAAGTTACAATATAAAGCAGGCTTGTAATTGATAAGCTTTCTGATGTAGAATAGATTTGATATTTCCTAATTTCTTTTAGATTTATTTTATTTCTACTTTAACTAGGTTTGGATTTCCTATTTTCTTTTAGATTTGTTTTATTCCTATTTTAATTAGGACTAGGTTTAGGTTTAATTAACTTGTTAATTGAGTTGTATCAAAAGCGTTTACAAAGATCCCTATTTATAGAGAAAATTAAACCTAAACCTAGTCCTAATTAAAATAGGAATAACACAAATTTAAAAGAAAATAGGAAATCCAAACCTAGTTAAAGTAGAAATAAAATAAATCTAAAAGAACTTAGGAAATATCAAATCTATTCTACATCATTCTCCCCCTCTTAGCAAATAACTCGTCCTCGAGTTATTTAAGGTAAGATCTAAAAAAAATTTGGAGGACTATCATGAGCAAGCATTTTCAATGCAATTTCTATTGCTGATAAAAGTATGTATAATTCCAGCTTAGGAATAATCTTCATCTTCATACGCAATAGTGCTTGAATTTTGCTTTCTACAAGTAATTCTTCAAGTAATTCTTCAGGGTTGAAAAATTCAATCATATTAACCCATGCTTTCTCAACACAATATTTATCCATCCCAATAAAATCAATAAATTCCAACGAACTTTCATCTTTGACTTTTATTGTTTAGAGATTGATAAAATCACCAACTCCTTCACCATCAAATAATAAATCCAAGTTGTACTACTCATCACCAAAAGGATCTATAACTTCCAATGTTGTAGAATTTTTAACCTCCTCTTGAAGACCAATTATAATTTTACTTTCTTCCAAAAATAATTGATCTAAATTATAATTGTCTTCAAATATAGTGTCCACAAAAATAGAAACCTCTTTTGCCTCAATATTTTCTTTAAATATATCACATTGAGGTGCATGATATATTAGATTGTCATACCTCCTACCTCTCGGTCGAGTTGCTGCAAACCTTAAATCGTTTCCATCGTCAAGATTTGTTAATACTCGTCTTCTAGGGTTTAAAGGAGTGAAACCCTTGACTGTTTTACCGCAGGTAATTCCCTCGGTTAGATTCAGTCTTGTGTTCTCGTTCCTGTCGTCGACAATTCGCCATAGAGCTGCCATCTGTGTATCGATCTCATCCATTCGCTGCTCTAACGCTTGCATTGCCAATTGCTGTTCTTGGACTTGAGCCGAGACAGTATGCAATCTCTGATCTATGTCATGAGATTGGTCGTCTCCACTACCGCCATGGTTAGCCATCGGATTAGGAGACACCCGCTCTGATACCACCTGACGCAGCATGAAGTAAGGATAAATTGACTTATTCAACGACAAAGCCAAATCTTGGAATCCACCAAGAGAACTGAGAGAAAATTCAAGATATAAATCTAAAGAATGAATAATAATTAACTTGTTAATTGAGTTGTATCAAAAGCGTTTACAAAGATCCCTATTTGTAGAGAAAATTAAACCTAAACCTAGTTCTAATTAAAATAGGAATAACACAAATCTAAAAGAAAATAGGAAATCCAAACCTAGTTAAAGTAGAAATAAAATAAATCTAAAAGAAATTAGGAAATATCAAATCTATTCTACATCACTTTCCTCCTTGCATAATAAACCTAGTTTTCAACTTGATCAGGGCTTCGCTCTATTGATGAGTGCACTTGTTAGTTTTCGTGAAAGACAAAAATCAGATGTACCTTCTTACCCAGCGAGAAAGGCCAACTAAGTACAAACTGCAATTTGAGCCTCGTTAATACTTGTCAATATGAGCAAGGGCTGTTGAACACCAAGTTGCATGGTAATGGTTACTTTGTTAAAAATGATTGATAATATCTTTCCAATTATGGGTCAGTGACAGGCAAGTTTAAGGAGTTACAATGATTCTGACCCCAAGCTATGCAAATAGAATGGAAATGGAACCTTCGTAATACTTCTCAATTCGGGCGATGGTTAAGGAGCATCTAGTTGCATGGTTATTACGTTGTAAAAATGATTAATAGAATAATAATTGCTTTCCAATCATTGGTGCAAATTTAAGGAGTAAGAATGATTCTGTTCCTAACCCATGCAAAAGCTCTCAACTAGGTTTTTGAGAAAGTTAAAATATATATATATATATATATATCTTTTAACAAGGTTTTAAGATTGTCAAAAAGCCTTTGCCTTCCCCATCCTCTTATATTTTTGAGATCTCCTGTCCTTTTCTTTAATGGGGAAAAAAGTCAGCAACATATTATTACACATCATGTTGCATGTTGCGATCTTGCTCATTTTATTAGTATTTATTTTCGTCACACTTGTAGATTTACTTTCCAATGTTGAATTTTTTACTTTTTTTTTTTTTTATTAATGTGTGAATAAGGAGGTGATAACTAATTTGAGACCTATGTCCTATTGTGTTTAGTGCGAGCTTTTGCCCGCTTACATTTGCATGGCATATTGCAATCTCTCTTGAAGGTTTGCAGTTTTAGTAGTCATTTATTTATTTATTTTTGGGTTGGGGGGGGGGGAATTGTACATTGCCCTTCTCATACCCCGCATAGGCAAGAGCCTTATGCACTAGGCGCCATCTCTCTCTCTCTCTCTTTGTTTTTTTTTTTTTGGGGGGGGGGGTGGGGGTCGAGTCTACTAGGAATTTCTGAAAGTTGTAACCTGAATTATATTTGTACTTTTTTTATTTGATTCGTTACATGCTAGCTTATATGTTCTCTCATTTGTGCAGATGGAAGGAACTAAGTTTGACGGTGTGGATTTGTCGGGAGGGGAATTCGCTGAATATGATGAGAAAGGACAGTGCCCTGTCATGATATCTAACCTTGCTGCTGTTTTCAACGTGGTGAAGTAGGTTGAGCGATTTGGGTGCATTTTCTGTTGTTTGCAGAAGAAAAAAAATGGGTAGGGGCTAACTGTTTTGCCGTGGACGCTGTATATAAGCATGGAATTAGCATGTTTAAATGCCTAGGTCTGGTGTCTGTTCCAGCTGGATGCAAATCTCGTGGTTTTGTCAATAACATCTTAAAACAGACTAATAAAACGACTTTGTATGCTTTCTGTTTCTGAGGAATTTGTCGGCATGCGGTATTCCCACGAATTATTATTGGACTCACTTGTTTTGGTGCAGAAATTGAGGCAGTGGGTTAGGATTTTTTTTTTTTTTTAATGTTTGCAGAAATTGAGGCAGATTGGTAGTATTCTTATGTTAAACAATGTGCCTTCCAGTTACCTGTTACTCTTTAAGATTTTGGGGTTCTTGCTTGGTTGTGGCTTATCTTTTCGAGGTTTATAAATCAAACATCACAGCTTGAATAATGTTTATTTAACCAGACAGCCAAACCTGTCTTTACCGTCCAGGGCCCTCATTTATTTTTATTTTTATTTTCTATTTTTAGAGAACATCAAAACATAATATTTAAGACCAAAAAACCCCCAAGCAACTATCCGTTGTCCCAACTTAGCCACCACTGAAGTGAAGAAAGCGTTGAATCGGGGCCGATTCTGGTTGTTGATCAACATTTTCCCTGGGGTAGAAGAAATAGGAAGAGAATTGATGCACCGCCAATGATGCCATGCCACGTGGCACTGGCAGGAGAAGGGTGGGTCTAGAGATTTTCTCGGTGGTTCTGGTGTAGCTTTTTACAATTAGCTGGTGTGGTGTGCAAGCGCTGTCTCCATTGCACCGCAGTTACCACGTGGGGTCTTCTTCTTTATTGGGAGCTTGGCGTGGTAAGTTGTAAGCGTCCCAGTTTGAATCAATTGATATAAGCCATTTGCGAACCACGAAAAGATTTTTGAGGTTAAGTCAGAAAGAACATTGAAATGGGCTATTGTTGCTTTACGTATAGACGTGATAATTGCTAGTAGAAGTGCGGTATGAGACAATTGAATATGAAATTATATATATATATATAAATATAATATTTTACATATTAATTTAAAATGGACACAATTTTAATTAAATTTGAAAGAAATTAATTGTTTAACATATTTATTAAATTTAAAAATATATGAAAACAAATAATTCATGAATAGATATAATTATGCACAACTTGAACGCACAATTGGGGGTTAGGATGCAAGAAAGAAATTTAAACTGTGAACTTTCACTTATTCTAAATATATTCAAACTTAAATTTGAACTTATCAAAAAAAAAAAAAAAATTAATCTTAAGATTGCTACAAAATCAATGTATTAAAAATTAACTTCAAAGGGTGGAAAAAAATTTATCAAACAAACTATAAGTATCATAATTATTAAAGTTTAATTTAATTTTTTTATGATAGCAAATGCCAGTTTATCAAAGAGCTTGAAAAGATGAAATTATTTTTAATAAGTTATTTTCTTAATATTTTGTTTAAAAGTATATTTTTATCATAAGATAAGATATTATAATTATGTCTTTAATTGAAATTTTTTATTAAGATATTTATGATATTATAATTATATAAAATGTAGTAAAAAAAGGATTAGTTGTATAATTTTAATTAATAAAAAATAAAATGACGTATAATAAAAAATTAGTATAGGATAAATAGATTTAAATTTTTTTTTTATTCCAGTGCTGTTTGACAAGTTTACAACCGATAAGGGCCAAAGGGAAGAAAAAGAAGATAAGAGAGAGAGAGAGAGAGAGAGAACCAGAGAGGGAGAGGTGTCCGACAGAGCAAAGCCGACCTCGTTCTCTGTTATTTGGATGTCGATTGAGTTGGCATGGTTTTGTTGTGTGTGACGTAAAAGGCATTCTTCGAAGGCCCGCCAAGCAGATTCTGTAGATCTCTATCATCTCCTCCGTTGATCTATCTCCCCCTGGATTTTGGCCACCCTCCCTCTCTCTCTCTCTCTCTCTCCCCACTCTGGCTTTTTTCTACTGTTATTTACTCTTTTTTTTTAACCACAATTTGTCTTTTCTGCACAATCTGGCGCGATTCCAGCAGTGAAAGACTGAAGATTGAGAGTGAAGTTTCCAACCTTCTAAATCGGATTCTTATCAAAGATCAATCTCATGGTATGTTAACAGTGATTTCCTCCTAATTTTACCCCCAATCTCGCGCTTATCTCTTTACTTAGATTATAAAAAAAAAAAAAAAAAAAAATCAGGGGAGATCTTATTTATTTTTCCAATATTTAGTTCTTTGGAGGTCATGCCCATGAGCTATTTGCTAGGTTACATTAGTTAACTAGCTTTTCAATTGCTCTCTGGTTTCAAAAATAGATTACAATTGAGATCCCCCGGTATTTTCTGATGCTAGGAAGGCCTTATCCAACTCAGTAATTTGGCACCCACGTGGTGAACTTGTTTAGAGTGCTTTAAGATGCTATTTGGGAAAGTGGGTTTGTCATTTCCGTGGGGAAAGTTGCAAACTAGGAAAAATTCTCTGATTCCATAGTGTTCTCTATGTGGAAAGGGTGTTATTGCAATTGAAGTAGCAGGAAACAGAATACCCAGAAGGTAAGACTTTGATTTCCTTCTATTGTGAAAGATGCAATTGAGGGTTGTGCCAATGGAGGAAGGCAAGGACCCAACTCTTACAGCTAGAACAAACCAATCTAGAGGCTTTCCACAGAGGCTGCTTCAATTGCTTGTGGCTTTCCTCCTCTTGTGTGCTGCCTTTTCAGTCATTAGTATCTACATGATTCGGTATTTCGGTGCTCATAGTGCGGTGACCACAGCAAGGTCTAGTTTCCAACCTTGCGTTGAGGAACCTACTAGTTTAGAGCACTGGATCAAGCCTCCATCAAATTTGGTTCACGCCATGACAGACAGAGAGCTTCTGTGGAGGGCATCTTTTGTCCCGCGAATAAAGAAGTATCCATTCACCAGAGTTCCAAAGATTGCATTCATGTTCCTGACCAAGGGGCCATTGCCATTGGCACCACTTTGGGAGAGGTTTTTCAAGGGGCACGAGGGACTATATTCGATCTATATTCATTCGCTGCCATCGTTTCAAGTTGATTTTCCTTCCTCATCAGTCTTCTACAAGAGACAAATACCAAGCCAGGTATGTATGTACTGTACTCAATACCCATTGTGAATAATAACTTTGCACAGTTACATTGTAGTTTCAACTTTCATGTTTGAATTTTTCTCAATAGATGCTGTTTCCATTGTGTAAAATAAGTAAGATGCACAAACTATTTCCTCTTTACCCCCATCCTTGGGCCATACTTTCTGGAATTTCTGCTGTAGGATATGACTGTTAATCTTCTCACTAGGGGTAACAGGGTAGGAAGTGCTGCCCTATCTAACTAACATTTTGAAAAACTTCACTTTAACTGGCTGGTATTTATTTTCCTGTTTATTCAGTTATTTATTGCTGCAACTGGATTTTATACCAATTTGGTTGGCATCAGATTGCACTTTGAATGTGATATTACATCGATTTGGCCAAGTGATTGTTCATTTCTGTTACCGCTTCAGCAATTGGTGGCATAAAGACTATAGTAGACTATATTTGCTTGTGCAGGTGAGTGGGAGGATAAGTTATTGACATTTCATTTGATGGTTAGAGGCAAACTAAAAGCTAAGTAATGGTGATTCTACAGAATTCCCCAAGGGGAAATAGAGATGTCTCCTATGTTACTAATAATATGTGAAAGCACTGACTTAATTTCATTAAGTCATTTAGACTTAATAGGAGACCTTGAGAAAAGTGATCTTTGAAACCGAAGGCCTCTCAATAGAAAAGTTACCAATAGATAGACTTTAGAGGTGCTTTCCCAAAAAGGTTGAGTAGCCCCTTTATTTTTACTCTCTGCAAACAGTAGCAGGGGCATTCTGATGTTTAGTGGTTTACTATCCTGCTTATCAACCTCATCAATTCAAAAATAAAATATATATATATATATATAAATGAAGGGGAGAGGGGGAGGAGAGAGAGAGAGAGAGAGAGAGATTATTTGTGTCAATCAAAGTGTCAGATATAGTTGATTAAAATAATTGAGCTAATTCAGAAGACTTATGCATGAGTGATCTCACAATATGAAAGAAAATTTATACTTGTATCAATCAAACCTATGAATTTATATTTGCTATTGATGTGAATGACCAAAGTCGCCTAAAGTCGCCTAACCTAGAAATAAGAAAATCGAGAATAATCAAGTAAGACTGACTCCCCCCCCCCCCCTCCAAAAAAAAAAGTAATACTGTTCTCGTAGTTTTTGCATTAGATATGTTCCTTGAAGGAGTTAGGAGACCTCATGGAATTTGGATGGTAATGTGGTATCATATTTTCTAGTTAGACCAAAATAGATGCCTATGGCATGAATTTTGGAATCTGTTTGAGCAATTTGCTTGATTAGAGATTAGGATGTTAATTGTTAATTTCTTTTTGTTGATCTTAATCTTAGGACTTCGAGAGCATAACTCTATTTTTTTTTTTTTTTAAATTGGCTTAAAGCCCACAGATTAGGGGTCAGTCCCACTTTGTGATTATGATTATAAATTAAGAAGTTCCTAATCTTATGATAACACATGTATATCGCACAAATGTGTGACATAACACATTTACAGGAGTCCATGTAACAAAGTCTGCCTGTGTGTCGGCAACGTCCCAACTCAGTGGTCGCAATCTTCACTATGCCTATTCGCGCAGCAAACAACACCATTCACCTAAGCAAGATATTTGCCTCATCGGTCTCCATATAACCTCCTTTGTCAACCCTATAACACATAACAACACTATTAGTATCCCACCATAGCCATAGCATCTGCTTCTGTTCTCTCTCTTTCTTACTCTAGAATACCTTAGCTATCACCCTGCTAGCCTCCAGCGACTCCTATCATTGACGAAGCTTAGCAGTTAGCATTATTCCAAGATAGTTAAAACCTTGAGCCCAGATCCCACCATTCACATTTGTTAACTTTGTAATCAAGAAAATCTACTAGCAATTTGGCTCGACATTCTACACTTTGTTAATCCTCCAATGAATTTTATTTATCTCCAATATACATGCATCATGCCTTTGAAAATGACTAGCACCTAGGTGGGAAGCATTAATTTGGGTCATCAGTTCTCCAGCATAAGGCTTCGCATACTGCTGTACCCAGTGCTTGATTGAGGGACATTTTTGTTGCAGCCTTTGGCTAGATATCCATCACCGCTATCAAGGAACCTCCACATCTTGATCAAAGTTTGATATATTGAGGATTAGACTGATCGAGGGGCCTAAAGGATCCCTAATTCTTGCCGCCTAATAGTTGGTTCTTGATGATCTTGCAAGGAGGGAAGTGCCTTAAGACGAAGTCAGGATGTATTTTAAATCATCATGATATTTGCAAATTCAAGTTGAATTCTGGTCAAATCCTCAAATTAGTTTGGTCAAATCATCGAATTTGAAACGAATTTACTTCTTCTCCAATATTTGAAAAACATTTATAATATTATGATGATTTAAAATGCACCAAATCACCATGGATAATATTAGATGACTTATTTGTAAAGATAATGATTATGTAGGAATTGTTGTACAAAATTTATATATAGAATAATGTAGCTGTATTACTTCCATACATGAAAAACTTAAAAATTCAATGTATATGTTCAATGTTACTTTATATAAAAAAAAAAAAAAAAATGGTAACCCAGTGCACAAGGTTCCTGTATTGTGGTAGCACAAAACATATCTAAATATGTATGTATTAATGTAAATATATTAATTAAATATTTTTTAATAGTTGCTTTGGTAATGCTTTCGGCCTTATGTTTTTCAAAAATTGAAGCTAATTATGTGTCGTTGCTCATATCCAACAATTTCTTAAATTACAAAACCCTTCTTCCTAAGATTTAATAAAGCTAAACTAGTCCAACAACATTCTAATTTAAAAATACATCATAAATAAGACTGAGTCTAGCCTAAACAAGTTTACTTCTTCTTCTTCTTCTTCTTCTTCTTCTTCTTCTTCTTCTCTCTCTCTCTCTCTCTCTCTCTCTCTCTCTCTCTTAAAAGGCATCCCAAGTGTGCTCCGTGCAACCTATTGAATTTAGCCCCTTTTTTTCTTCCATACTTCCATCAAATATGTAAAGAGAAAAAAATTATTCTGACTAAGCAAAATAAACCAAATAACGAAAAACACTTTTAGGACACTTCATAATGTGCTAACTTTACCTTGCGATGATACTCACTTATGTTAAGGCATATGAAAGCTTCACCTTGCTGTAAAACTCAATCCATTAGGCTTCATATGCTTGACACAATTTAGATACATCGCTCACAACATTTAACTACTTAGACAAGCACTAATCCACTGAGTTGCTTAGAGACCCAAAGGGGTGAGCTCTCCATATATACTGTTGGCGGAAGGTTTATGATTAGTCTAGCCAGAAACACATCCCCACTTCACACTTGAATGGTGGAACTTGTGGTTGGGGAATGAAGAGGATTGAGTTGGTAAATTCATTGGTGAAGCTCTTGCTTGTGGTATAAAATCTATATATATATATATAGAGAGAGAGAGAGAGAGAGAGAGAGAGAGCAGATTCTCTCTTGCTTCACAGCCTAGCTCTTGCTTGTGGTATAAAATCTATATATATATATAGAGAGAGAGAGAGAGAGCAGATTCTCTCTTGCTTCACAGCCTCTATCTCATAGATATTTCTCAGTGTATAATTTATCTTCTCTTCTTCTGGAACTTGTCTTACCAAGTATCCCAAATACCTGAAGTCCTCAGCACAAAATTGTACTCATTTGATCATGCATCATCTGATTCACCAACTACCCTGAAGGTATAAAATGGATAACAACGCCTGATGGGGGCATTGATCAAGTGTCTTGTGAGTTATGAATGTACGCACACGTGAGTTTCCTAGGGTGTCCTTGGTTTCTCTATAATCACGGCTAGTGTGATATAGTTTAGTCTCATTTGGGGATGTCTAGGTCAATATGTGCTGGTGAATCACGCTCTTTGTGTGTCTTCAACTGTTATTTCTAATGTATTTGTGACTTTTATTAATCATAACTGTAATATAGAAACTGTTATAGATAAAGCTTTTGAGTCAACTGGATAGTTATATAATTGTTTTCATCTGAATTTTTAATAAATAAATAAATAAATTATCTGCTTAATTTCCAATGAATGGTTGGTGAATCATGCTCTTTGTACGCAGGTGTCAGAATGGGGGAAGATGAGTATGTGTGATGCTGAGAGAAGACTTCTTGCTAATGCACTGCTCGATATTTCCAACGAATGGTTTGTGCTTCTCTCTGAATCCTGCATACCTCTCTACAGCTTCAGCATCATCTACCATTACATTATGAAATCCAAATATAGTTTCATGGGTGCATTTGATGACCCCGGACCATATGGGCGAGGACGTTATAATGAGAATATGGCACCTGAGGTCAACATCACACAGTGGCGCAAAGGCTCACAGTGGTTTGAAATTAACCGAAAGCTTGCGGTTTACATCGTGGAAGACACAACATTTTACCCAAAATTTTCCGAGTTTTGTAGACCTGCATGCTACGTGGACGAGCATTACTTCCCTACCATGTTGACGATTCAAGCTGCAAATCTCTTGGCCAACAGAAGCATCACTTGGGTGGACTGGTCAAGAGGTGGGGCTCATCCAGCTACCTTTGGAAATGCAGATATCACAGATGGGTTCTTGAACAGAATTCTTGAAGGTCACAGCTGCCTTTACAATAACCAGCCATCTTCTGTGTGCTTCCTCTTTGCACGAAAATTTGCTCCTAGTGCCTTGGAACCACTACTTCTAGTGGCGCCAAAGTATTTTGGTTATTAACATTCAAGTTAAATGGATTTTAAAGACGGGTTTATTGGTGAAGGGGTCAACGAACCCATCATGCTAATGCTAGAACTTGTGGGATGGAACTTGAAGAGTTTAAGAAGTCTATTGGAAAGATTTCAGTGTAAGTGTCTTCGATCTTTGATATTCTTTCGTTGTGCTCTTCACATGCAGAGAGTTTGATCGTGTTCTTCATGATATATATGGTTTCTCGGATCTATAGTTTTGTTCTTAGGTGTACAGAAAACTTGCATTCGAAGTCTACCATCATAGTTGCATTCTTGTATTCGAGTTTAGAATATTCAATTTTTTATCTCAGTTTTGTTGTTCATCTAACGTGTCTTCTTGCAATTACAGAAATTGTGCAAGTCTGTATTTGGTTTCTGTCTGTTTCAAATGCAGTATTTGCTTCAATATCCTTTGCCATTACAGGAAGAAAAATAAATAAATAAATGGACAATTAGTTCTTAAATTGTTGCTCCAATTTCAGCAATCAATAAAAGAAAGAATTAAAACTGTCTGTGCATGCTTGTTTTTGGATGTCTTGTATGCTAGAGTTATATACAAATTAAGATTTTTTTTCTTTTTTTTTTTTGGGGGGGGGGGGGGGTAAGTAAGGATTTCTGAAGTTTTGCTCATAAATCGAAAACTTCTAGAAATTTTAGAGTTGGCTATGGCCCATAGAGTTTTTCCCATGGATGATGGCTTGTTGGGAGCTGGGAGTTGTATTTGCACTCTTTCATAGTGATAATAAAATTATTCTGACTCATGAATCTAGGCAACCAAGGGTTTGTTTGGAGTAAAAAAAAAATAAGATAAATTGAGATAAATTGTGGTTTGGAGAGAGTTCGTAATGCGTGCAGTGAGAGAAAAAAGTTGATGTGATATAAAGTTAACAGAGATTTATAGAGATTTTTAGAAATTTTCAACAAATTTTACCAAACTAAACAGGCCCCAAGTGTCAAACCACATTAAAATTCCCTGCATTGATTTTTCTTTTGTATTGTGTGCATTATGATTTGATTGTGTGTGAGAATTTGATCCTAATAGCTTAATGATTACTTTTACAAAGTCAGTCCCGATAAAGGAAGAAGGTTATTGTGTGCAGACAGTTGGTGTAAAATAGAGGGGACATTTGGTGCTATAAATATATAAATAAATAAAATAAGTGCAACTTTGCATGTATGTGGCACTTTTAAGTGCTTTATAAAAATTTGTGAAAGCTAGAAAAAGTAAAAAATGTGTTTATTGAAGAAAGTCCGAGAAAATTAATAAAAATTAAACTTTGTATTTTTTTTTTTTTTAGTTGTGGTGGTGGCGGGGGCTCATATGCCTCATAATCACTTTATATAAATGTGAATTCAAAATAGAAATGAATGCTGAAAAAATGATTCTTTAGTCTAACTTAATTAATTTTGGACTAAACTTTTGTTGAACCGAGTATAATAAGGATTAAGGTTACATTTGGATAGATGGATTTAAAGTGAATGAATGTATTCGATGGGTTCAAGGGAGTTGCAGTAAAAAAGATTTACTGTAAGGGCTGTAGTGAAAAAATGAATGGTTGAGATTTGTTTTTATTTTAATGACGCGTGATTTTTTACATTCTGTATTAATTGTGTTTTAATCAGATTTTTTTAATTTTTATTTTTATTTTGAAAATAATTTTAATTAAATTAAATTATAACCATTCGATTAAAAATAATTAAATCTCAACCTTTGATTTTCTATTGCAGCTCCTACAGTAAATTTTTCACTGCAACTCCCTTTAACCTATATTCGATGCTATGAGAACGTGCAAAAGGCTGGTTTATTCTTGCACTGAAATAGTTGAAATGAAGGATCGAGTGGAGGGGAGAGACTCCAGGGGGATTCCCATTAGCATCCTTGTTTTAACTGTAAGTTTGTTTCGAGGGGGATTTTTTTTTTTTATTTTTTAGGAGAAAAGTTCTAAATGCAAAATTTTGATTTTTTATATTCCATTTTTTTTTTAAATAAAGGGTAAAATACAAAAAACACTCTACAATTTATATTTAGTGTTATTTTAATTTGTCATGTGTCAATTGTGACATTTAAATTCTTATAGTTTTAATGAAGGACCAATTCGATCTCTCCGAATTTAGAAACTACAATTAGAGAGAGGTAATAAGCTAAAAGTGGCTAATAAGTTATTTAATCTTAATTTTAAAATTTTATCAAATTAAATTGTGCTTATATCTGATTTGTTGATAATTTAAATTGATATTAAACGTGTTTTTATCAAGTCAATTTAAAAAATGTGTTTAAATTCGGTCCGTCTATATAATTAGTGAAGCATAAATGTCTTGTTAACTAGTCTAATTCAATTAGTTAGTTTATTATAACATATGGTCCATCAATTGATGGAGAATATATAACATCTGGACTCATATTAGTTTTAATGTCAGTTAAAAGACTTAAAGTTGAGATCATTGTATTCAAATTTAGTAGTTCAGAGTTGCATTCAACATAAATATATCTGAATTATTAAATTTTAATTCAATAACTCTTAGTTTTAATGTTGCTAAATTAACATTAAAATTAATGCCAATCTTCTCGTATAAATATACTAGTAATTACCTGTGCCTGAAGGCACAAAAATTTAATTTGGTAGGGAGATAACTTAATTTTAAATTTATGAAACAAATTCACTTACATAAAAAAAGTGTAAAAGTAATCTATAAAAATAAAAGTCATTTATCAAAAGAGATTAAGGTATAAAATTTTATTATTTATTACAAATATTATTACTTTTTTTAAATGTTAATTTAAAATTTTTTATATAAAAAGTATTCAAAAAATATGGAAAGAATGAGACAAAAGGAAAAATAATCTCAATCATTTAGCAAATTTAACAGTTAAAAAATCTCAAATTCAAAATTTTAAACTTATTATATAAATAACACAGAGTCTAAAAAATGTATGTTACATTTTTTAAAATATTAATTAAAAATCTTTTATGTAAAAAATATTAAAAAAATATGGGAAGAGTGAGAGAAAAAAAATAATCCTAGTCATTTAGCAAATTCAACATTTAAAAATATTTTAAATTTAAAATTTAAAAATTTTTTATTATATAAATGACACATAGTGTAAAAGTGTATATTTTTAAAATTTAAGTTTTAAGTACATTAAAATTGAAATTTTAATTTAAATATTTATATTTTAATAAAAATTTTAAAAATTTAAAATTTAAATATATTTTTTTAAATATAAAATTTAGTTGACTTTGTCTAATAGACATATATACACATTATTTAATAATAATTGATAATATAAGTAAAATATAATTTGAATAACTTTACAAAATGTGTGTTTTATTATATAGATATATAATAAGTGATGACGTGATAAAATTTTATGATGACTAAGATAAATGTAAAATTAAAAGATGTGTTTTATTATATATAGGCTCCGTTTGGAGTAAGAAAAAATAAGATAAATTGAGATAAAATGTGATTTGGAGTTAATTTTAGTGTTATTTTTTTTTTTGAAAAGTCGCAAATCGTAGAAACGGTTTTCTAAATCCATTCCCACGGATTCAAAAAAATTCACAAAAAATAGCGATAATGGTACTCGTTTCAAAGCTCTCAACTCGAAAAATATGATTGTATAAAAAATTTACACATTCCGTTAACCTATTTCTAAATTTTTTATTTTTTTAACGAAATATTGAAATTTTTTTAAATTAGTGATGGCAAAAAAATTAAATGTAAATAAATTATTAGAGATTTATAGAGATTTTTAGGAGTTATCTTGATGCCAAACGGGCCACAGTTAACTTTTTGAAGGGTAATTTCCTCAATTCTTCGGGTCAATAAGTCCGAAAGACACGTGTACACTAAAGCGAAGCTTCTTGAAACACAAACCAAAACGCCGGTCAAGCTGCCAGCGTACACGTCACGCTCAGCACGACGGGCCGCGTATCATTTCCGTCAGTTTGACGCCTTGCGCAGTTCCACCACCATTCTTTCCAAGTGACGCGGGTCCCGCCAACGTGATACGGCATCGTCGGCAGTTGCAACGGCGTCCTCCTTGTGAAATTCCTCATCGCATACCATTCCCTTCCATTGCCCATTGCTTAGCGCGTACCGCACTCGCGTTCGTTGCCGTAGATTTTGAAGTGGACCCTGTTGATTACCGCATCGGGCGTTGACGATGAATTCACAATTCGTGCGCTCGTCGTGAGAATTCCCACCTATTCAAAAATTTCACCAATTGATGAATAAACAGCGCCCCGTGAAATTTGGGACCACGGTCAAAAAGCTGTCCACGCTCTGTGAACCGCCAGCCTGTAAAATCCGGGCAGCTGCCCGAACTTCTCGCTTTCCCGTCGCTGTATATTTTATCTCTCCACAATTAACGGCCCTTACCTCAAGGCCTTCCCTCCTCTTTTCCCCTCTCACACACACACTGACAGATTTAAGAAATGGCGGTGACACAGAGACAGAGCGGCGCTTCGCTAATTGCTGTAATGGCGGTGGTTGCAACCGTTTTCTCTCTCATCGTAGGATCTCTCGCCGCCGAGGCTCCGGCGCCGAGCCCTGTTTCCTCTTCTGGAATGCTCTCTCCTTCGCTCGCCGTCGGTTGCGGTATTAGTTTCGTGGTTTTTGTCGTCGGATCTGCGCTCAAGATCTGAGGATCTATCAGTTTGTTAATGGCTGGTCGTTGATATAGATTTTGTGACTGTCACTCGATGGTATAGAGTATATATAGTAGTTATATATAGAGAGTGGGGATAGGTTTCTACGATAGCTGTCTACGAATTTTGTCCACTTCATTGATATGTGGTAGTGTTGGACCGTGGTTTATTTATGCTATGATTCTAGATTTTATGATGGATTTGTATTGAATATGCTCTGTTTTAATGCACCGATCTTCTATTAACATGTGCTTTTGATGTTTGTTTCCAAGTTGATAACAGTTCTTTCGTTTCATGCGTTTTTCCAACTTAAAACCCGTTTCTCGACCATGTTAACATGGTAAATTAATCTATAGATCTTAAACTTCATCTACGTTCAAATTCACCCGCTGTTTGGTTGATGAGAAAATCTTAGTAACAAAAGTGTTATTTATTTATTTATTTAGGTTAGTGAGCTATAATTTTCCAGATTGAATCTCTCTCAACAAAGAAGTCATGGGAAATGTTGTACTTTGGTTTTGTCCTCTTTTACTGTGGCAAATAGGAACAAAACTTCTCCTTCGTTTGGAAACAGTTTGTCTGACAGTTTACATGTCAATTATTTTCATATATTGAAAATGACAATGAAATTTGTGTGAATTGCATTTCGTTTCTTAAAATTGTAAGGTTGTCCTTTTGCAAACTTTATTTTTATTAGATATTATTATTTTTTTTAGATTCTTGTTCTTAAAGGCAAAAACTATAATTCAATCATGGAGTCAATTTTTAACTTTTTTCTGTTTTAGCTTAGGTTGAATTATCGCCACCTTTTGAATTAACATCAATATTATAGTCAGTATTTTGTTATGAATTTAATTTTTTAAACATTTTTTAAATGATTTCTCTCTCTCTCTCTCTCTCTTTCTTTTTTTTTTTTTTTAATTTTTACCTTATTATTGTTACGTGTTATTTTTGAAAAAAATTGTCTACTTGGTAAAAAGTTGTAACATTATATTTGAAATAATGAATTTGATGAAATTTAATTTAATTTGATTAAAATTTTTATCAATTCTTATGGTTGGAATGAAAATAAAATTTTACATATTAAATTTCATAACTTAAATTTTAAGATTTTTATATCATTTAAAATTTAACTCAAAATAATAAAATTTAATGAGAATTTATTATTTTTTAATCTATTTAAATGTGTGGACAAATTTACTATCATATATCATATCTATTCTTTTTTGTGTTTTCAGTAACATGTTTAAATCTGGCATTCTTTTTTAATCAATTCAATTATTAAATTTAAACATATGTTCCCAATATAAATTTTCATTTATCAAATCAACTTTAAGAGGAAAATGTTTTCAAACAATTAAAAAAAGGTAAAGAAAATTTGCAAAAGAAATTAAAGAAGATTAGAAAAATTTTGATAAATTTTTGTGAAGAAAGTGAAAGTTAACAATTAACGAAAACGTGACAAAAGTTGGGAATTGCAAAACGCACTCTTACATGAATTTGATGATATCTTTGGATCCTTAAATTATTAAACTCTTTAAATTGACAATTTTATGTATCCACATGGTTGGGGTATCATAGAATTTTGTGTAAGCATAATCTTGGCATTTTCCCCTTTTTTTTTTGTTTTTTTTTTTTAATTATTTTATTAATTCGGTAAATTTCATTAACCTCCTCTGAGGTTTCTGATACTAACAGAAACCTCCCCTAAGGTTTCTAAAATGACATTGCCTTCCCTTCTTTTACCGGATAAATTTCACTAATCTCCCCTGAGATTTTTGAAACCAACAAAAACCTCCCCGGAGGTTTCTGAAATGACACTGCCCTCCCTTCCTATACCGGATAAATTTCACTAACCTCCCCTGAGATTTCTGAATGTGTAAATTTTTTATACAATCATATTCTTTGTATCGAAAGCTTTCAAACGAGTATCATTATTGCTATTTTTTGTGAATTTTTTTGAATCTGTGGGAACGGATTTGAAAAACAGTTCTCACAGTTTGCTACTTTTCAGAAAAAAGATGCCAAAATCAACCCAAAATTACATTTTATCTCAATTATCCCACAGTTTGCTACTTTTCAGAAAAAAATGTGCCAAAATTAACCCTAAACTACATTTTATCTCAATTTATCTTATTTTTTCTTACTCCAAACGGGACATTTACGGGAAAAAATAGATCAGGGGAGGTTAGTAAAATTTACCTGATAAAGGAAGGGAGGGCAGTGTCATTTCAGAAACCTCAAAAGAAGTTTCTGTTGGTGTCAGAAACCTTAGGGGAGGTTAGTGAAATTTACCTTTATTAATTCCTTCTTGCAAAGCTAAAAGCAGTAGTTTTGCTTTTTGATTTTTTGAAGAGCTTAAAAGCATCAAGGGGGTTTGTTTTTCTTTCGGTTACCACAAATGGGTTTTTGGTTGGGCAATCACATGGGCAGGGACCAATCCATCGATGTGGTGGTTGGTGGTGTTGATTGTCTGAGATGGTCACCCCCCCCTCCTTTTTTTTTTTTTTGAAAGGTGCGTGAGATGGTCCCATTTAAAGAGGGTTTGGTTCAATTTGTGGTGGAACAGAGACTAATTCCATGCTTGTTCGGACGATATGGGCTTGGGTGGGTTTGAATGACAAACTGATCACTTTCTACTTTTAAACTCTCCTACACCCATCATAGTTTGACTATGTATATTCAATTCTAATTGGGGGGAAAATCATCCTACAACACAAAACAAAAGGCAAAAATAAATAAACAAAAATTTTAGTGAATGAAAATGCCAAAAAAAAAAAAAAAAACTATTTTAGATGGAGGTAGAAAATAGATAAAATAACATCATCATAATAATAATAATAATAATAATAAATTTTTATTTCTTTCCATTTTATCTTTCTTCTCCTCTTTTCTTCAAAGAAACCATCATATCCTGGCGTTAGCCTTTGTTTGGAAAGGTCGAGTGGTGACTTTCGCATGGGAAGTATTTGTGCAAGGGCTGAAGGAGTTTTGCACTCTTCTATTAGATTTTTTTTATTTTATATTATTTTTTTAGTAAATAAATTAGAGTTACTGGGGATCAGAAACATTAATAAAAAGGGCAAACATCCTCACCTTTATACAAAATAGTATTAGGTTTTGTTAAAGGGTAGAGTTTTTAGCAACTCAACTTTTTAATTTTTTTTAAATGATTAAATTTATCGCCTTATATTTTAAACTTTTTTTAAACTATAAAAGATAAAAATATTAAATTAATAATAATAACTTTTTTTTTTTTTTACACTTAACAAAGAAAAAAAAGTTAATTTTTCAATAACTAGCTACCTATAAAAAAAAAAAAAAAAACTTTTTCTTTCCTCCTTAAACTAAGGGTCTGTTTGGGAAACCCGGTTAGTAGCCGGCTTTTTTTTAAATTTCAACAGTACTTAGCCAATTTTACCTTCTTACATTTTAACCTTCTTTTAAACTTTCAAGAGTAAAAATGTCAAATTAACAAAAATATCAAATTAACAAAAATTACCTTTCTACCTAAAAAAATGTCACTTTTTTTTCTTTTCAAACACAAATTTAACTAACTTATTTTTAGATAGCTAACTTTCTTCTCAAACTAAACCTAAGTCTTATCGCTCGCTCGCATTACTATCAGAGTCCGGACATGCTTTTCATTTATTATTTTTAATATTTTTTCTCTAAGCTTTTTTCACCTTCTTTGATTGTTCCCGTTGCTAATATTCTTGTTTATATATTAAAGTGTACATCAATTCACGCAATGGCCATGCTGTGGGCCCTTTCGCCCTTTGTTGGGAGCTCCCAATAGATCTAGAAGTTGTTGGTTGCTTCGGAACTAGGACCAGAAATTTCATAGCTACGCTCAATTTTTAATTTGTGGGCATTCACATGGTGGGCTTTTCAGCGTTGGATTCACGAGGGCTGCAACGAGGCATCTATATTAATTTGTATAAAGTCTTTTTTTAGAGTGACAAAAAATTTTTAAAAATGTTAAAAAATATTAAAAAATTTTAAAAATTATTTACTTTTTATGTAACGGTATGAATTATAAACTTACAACTTATCTCACTTTATCTTATTTTATTTCATTTTTTATCACTCTAAACGCACCCTAAATCTAAATTACTGCAGCCTCTCAAAATTAGGGGTGATACCGGTCCGGTTTGGTTCGATTTTGGGCTATTTATGGGACCGAACCGGATTTTCGATTTGAAAATTTTTAAAACCGGAACTAGTTTATATAATTCGGTTTCGGTTCAATCGGTTTCGGTTTGGTTCGGTTCGGTTCTGGTTTCAATCCGATTTTTATTGTAGGCTACAATTTTGAGACAAGTTCAATATAAAAAAATTCAATTATGACCCAATATATTAAAAAACTTATAAAAATTACATTAATGTGATTTTCAAACCTATTACGAACTCAAAAAACATTTTCACATTTAGCCTAATTTCCAGCCATGACCAAGTTTCCTCTACTGTGGTATTGTAAGCAATTAGTAAGTGTTATCCAGTGGTAAAGTCATCACTTGAAACCTTTGGGATCTTGAGTTCGAGTCCCAACCACTACATTTTGCTACACACTTGCATTATAACCGGTTCGGTCCAGTCTAATTCGGTTTTAAAGCCCTCAAAATCGAAAACCAAACTAATTTTAAAAAATTAAAATTTTTTAAACCGAAACCAAATCAAATTTTAAAAAATGGGTTTATAAAATTCGATTCGGTTCGATTTTTTAGATCGATCCGATTTTTCAGTTTTTTATAACACCCCTACTCAAAACTACCTACAAAAGGTTACACTTTGACCCTTGAAATTCACTATAATGTCTAGATTAACATTTTGGGAGCGCAATGTTACTTGAATTGCCAGAAAGCGATTAAGTTTGAGTTCCATGATGTAAAATATATCAAAAGCTAAGTTTGATAGAACTTGGATGATATAATGTAAGTAATAATATGAGACATTATATGAAATTGAATATATATATAAGTAATTTTTATGTAAAATTATAAAGTAAGATAGATAAAACATAAAAGGAGCATGGCAAGAGAGAGAGTTGATGAATTTTCTGATAATTTTTTGTTGTGAATAAATTGCATTTAGTTTATACATACACACACATATTTTACCAGAGAATTTTATTTCTATTTTTTATTTTTTGAATGTATAAACCATATATTGAAGTTGTGTTGGATGGCCCCCAAAAAAAAAAATTAACATAAAATTAATATATAAAAAAATTTGATTAAAGAAAATAAAAAAAAATTGATAACATTTTGTAACTTTTTGTAAAGTTTAATAAACCAAACACTCCAGAGATTGAATAACATAAATAATTGGCAATTTTTTTAAAGGTTGTAAGTGTATATTAGTTTAAGTTATCAGTAGTAAGAGAACATCATTTAACGTTATCAATGCACTGGAACTCCACTTAGGCCAATGACCAAAGGCAAAAAAAGAAATAAAGATCAAAATAAATCGACAAAATTAAACTATTTTCAAACTCTTTTTTTCCCTCTGAAGATTAAAGTGACGATATATGCAATTCTTTGCTAAATAACATCACAAGGAAACAAAAATAGCTACACTTTCATCTACTACTCTGAATCTGATTCCATGTTACCCATAGCCCTTAGTCCTCTTGGTCTCTGCAAGGGATTCAAAGATTATCATTAAATTCATGCAAATCTCTATATATAAAAATTATATATATATTGCTTAATAAAACGATCAAAGATTCAAAGATAACACAGCACTGCTGTATCTGTGTCTTAACCAAAGTATGAGAAAAAGAGAAACTTGGTATAGAATTTTGAATTTGGGTGCAATGGCAGGTTAATTACCTTCTTCGAGATTTTCTTCTCCCTGACCTCATATCGATCTAAAGTTAGGTCACATAGCCATGCTCCGGGGCTTACCAACTAAACCCAAAAAAAAAAAGGCACAAACAACAATTTAAAATCAGGTTAGCACAATCCATCTCTAATAATTAACCCTGGAAAAAAATTCAAAAGGGAAATGATTTCTTCTATAGAAATAGTATAAAAAGGAAAATGAAAATGACTTCTCCTTTCAATTATTGTCTCTAAAATCGGCATAACATGTTAGAATAGTGAAAAGGGGAAAATATCATATCAATTATTGAGAGCCAAAACAAAACCAAACCAAACCGAAGATCAAATTAAACTAATGGATGGTCATTGTCTTTCATGATTTGTCAAGATGCCAATGTAGTCCAAGTTGGGTCACAAATATCATAAAATTATATACAAATAATGCAACAGTCAGTGACAAATACACATTAAACGCACATTATTGTCAAATAATTATATATATATCCACATAACAAACAACCACCCACCCACCTTCCTTCACATGAGGTGACAAACACAATTCCCACCTGGTTTTGTCATTTTGCTCCATAAAAGATCTTTCCTCGGAACAAATTTTCGATAGATGCAATGTCTTAATTTAATTTCAGTAAGTATACCACATTGTACAAATAGTCAAGACAGGTTCTAAGAAAAAGCGGGGTAGCAATTATTCGGCGTTCCTAGAGCAATCCTCCAGGTTCATTAATATTCCCCAAAATACAATTTCAATGAACTTGAACACGTGAGCATAGTAACCCTAAAAATTTTCCCTAGAAAACCCATCGGACTTGACACACGATGGTTCCTGTCTCACTAGTTGTATTTTTCTACATATCTCGTTTCTATAAGCCTAATTAAAGAAAAAGGAAAATTAAGCAAGAAAAGAATAGCACATATTCCTAAATGTGGCACCAATCACTGAAATTCAAATCCTGAAATTCCCAAGTACAAGAAACTCAAAACACCCAATTACATATTGAACAAGAGAAGTTAGAAATTTAATTTTTCAGTTTATTAAAATAGAATTGCCAATTTAAAATTTCAATTTTTTTAGAATTTTTCCAAACTTGTAGTCATCATGAATAATAAATAAATAAATTACTAGGGTTTGGCTATTAATTTAGAAAAGAGGGAGATTGCTATGCCAGCATCGTGACATTGATATTTAATCAACGGTTCATATATATTCATACTATTTTAATTTAAAAAATATATAAATATATCTGAACTGCCGAATTTTAATTCAACTGATCACGAGCTGATAACATTACATATTTCATATGTTTGCTTTTCTTGGTTAGCATATTTAAACAACTTCAAGTAAATTCAAAATTTCTAAATTTAATTCACTCCTGAGTGAAATAAAGCACCAACTCAATATTTACTTGCAAATATTCACTTTTCAGTGAGAAAACTGATTGAATTCTGATAAAGTAAGAGGGGGAGAAAAAGAGGGGAACCATACATTGAGGGTGCGTTGAACAAATTTGGCTCGCTTCTTGGGTCTCTGAGGAAGCTTCGAACCCTTGAAGGCGAAGAAATCCTCCTCCTTCTCCTTGTTCGTCAGAGCGATCATGAACTTGGGCGGCCACACCGCCGGGATCGCGTCGCTCCCCGACGACGTACCTCCTTTCTTGCTATCGTGAGCCGTCTCCGACGACCCCGAACCGCCGCCGCCGCCGCCGCCCCCATTAACATCGTTATTAATGCTGTTAATAATATTATTATTGCTGGTGTTATGATGCGCACTGACTCTCTTATCCTGCGCACCCCCTCTGTCCGGAGAGGACAGCCCCCTCACCCCGTTGCTGTGTCCCTTCATGGCAATCAAACTCTCCGAATTCCTAACAGAAAAAACAAAAAACCAAAAAAAAAAAAAATCAGCAAATTGATCTATTTTTCCCCCAAAAAAAATAATAATAAAGTGCATAAATCGAATTTCGTAATGAAATTACTATTATACCCTTAAGGTGATCTGGATCGGTGCTATTTCTGGGTGGAATCCTGGTGGGTTTTGCGTGGAAGATGGGGGTAGTTTTGGGGAAGCCGGTGGCTTTTGTTTCTAGGATCTGGGTTAAAATATGTATATTTTCTGGAGTATAGATAGAGATAATATAGGTATACAAAAGTTGAAGCTATTGGGGACAAGTGTGCGATTCGATCTAACGTGCACAGCTGGGGTATACGAGGAAAAAAGAACGCCTCTGGTTGCTGTCAGGATGGCAGCCGTCCGATTAGGCCCTCGCCATTGGTGTCGCAATCATGGCCCGGATTTCCTAATCTGCTGAATCGAACAGCGGCCCATAGGGGAAAAAAAAAAAAAAACGGTTTTCCTTCGGGGTGCACGTGGCAGTAGGCCAAGAAACCACCAATCACTGCTTCCCTTCTGGAAGTGAGTGAGAGAGCCTGTGATCAGATGCTGTGCAACCATCGACCTCTCATCAACTTTTCACTACTTATCAAATTTTTAGTAATTTTTAAGGAAATCATCCAATCAGATTTTACTTTAATGAAACTACGAATTAAGAAAAAAATTAACTTTTTTTATTTAAAAAATTAACCTTTTATTAATTATCTTTGCTCTCGTCTATTAAAAAATATAATTAGGAATTCCTAAAATAGTTAATAAACCCATTAATTCAATTTAGAATTATTTCAAGTATTTTAAATTAATTAGCTGTCTTTCTTTTTAATCATATTGTGAATCCGTTTAGAATTAAAATTTAACTTAAAATTATAAATAAGAACTTTGTAATCTTTAATTTTTTTCACATTTAAATTATTAACTAAATTGAGATTTTTTTTAAAACTTTATAATTTGATTCTTGTAAATTTAAGACCTTATTTTTTATATATTCATGTACGTTACTTCATCTTACTCAAGTAACGATATCCCATCAAACTTTGGTACAATTAAAATATTTATTTTTATTACTTTATTTATATACGTTATTTCAAATAATAACTAATTTATATATCTTTTATTTATTGTCTTATTTTTAAATAAAATAATAAATATTATTAATTGGCAGAGCCCTAACAGTAACAGGGTAGGCGAGACAGAGACGAAAGAGAATTACTTGATGCGGGATGGTTCCAATTTTCCCAGGGGCTTCTCAAGAAATTACCTGAAATCCAAACAGGTCCTTGCAATCCCCATGCTCACACCAAAAAAAAAAAAAAACTGCGCATTACGCACCCCCTTCCCACATCATTATTCCGTGATCTTCTCAATTCTTCTAACAACCCCACGCGCCACTAATACACGTGGGACAAACGCAAAACCAGCTACTTGCACAGGGTCACACAACAACTATACGCACCTGAGAATACGATGATGAGAAGGTGACGACGAACGTTGCCGGAGATTCGGATAACCGTTACCGTTGGTGGTCGCGGGCGGTTGATTAGAAGTGGCAGTGTCCTTGTTGGTGTCGGATCTAACGACCCGGCGGTCCACGCGAACCGCTGTTCGGTGAACCGGTGCGCCGGAGGCCGAGTCGATTTTGACCTTGTCCTTGACCTGAACCTTCATGCACCTAAGCCGTTTCCGGTTCCCCCACTGCAACACAAAGTCGGACGACGACGTCGCAGCCACAGACGGTTTCGTCTCCGGCGGGTGGGTGGTGATTCTCGGCAATTCATGATGATCGCCGCCGCTGCCTTGCCTTTCTCGACTGTGATTGCCATTGCTCTTGTCCATCTCTCGTCTTTGGGCACCCCTGTTTCAAATTAACTAAGGTTAGTGGGGGATCTAACTAGGGTTAATAACCCGTTAAAGGAAAAGTTATACACCGAACAACAAAATCAAACAGAGGATTTGGATATCTCTTCCTCCATCTTGTCTCTGCAACTTTCTACAAATTCAACCAAAAGACGATAGAAATATGATGAGCGATGATGACAGAACTCTTTTTTTTTTTTTTTTCTTTTTTCTGCTGAAATTGTGAGATTCTAGTTATGTATTTAGTACTGCTTTTGGGTTCTAACTATGAAGCAGAATGAAAGAGATTTCAATGGAAATTTTTGCCATTTGATTCTCCAGAAAACTGAGCAAAAAATGGAAAAGAGGACGAAGTTTTCTAGACATGAAAATTTCCAACTTCAATCTCTTGTCTTAGCTTACATTTTCTCGGTGGCCAAACAAGGAGAAAGTTTGTATAGGAGGATCTCGCACAAGTGAAAAAGAGAAAATTGAGAAACCTCGAACTCGGTGTTCAAGATAGAAACCCTGAAGCAAGAAAATTCACAAAACAGAGAAATTAGAAGAATCGAAGACGAAACTCAATCGAAAAAACCAGAACAAATAGAAATGAATAAAGTTCGGACTCAACAGATAATTACCAAATTACTGACAAAACACGAAGAGAAAGAAGGATCAAACTGTGTGACAGAGTATACAATGCAAAAAAGGAGAAATTTTAGAACAATCAATTCAAAGAGGAAAAGAACACACAGCCAAAATGCAAATGCAACGACCCAGAAAAATGAAGGATCGGCTGGAGAATCGTCCTGGAATTACCTGAAAATTCAATCTTGTTGCTGATAATGTCTCTTTCCTTCCACCCAATTGAAACACGGGAGCTGATTGTTGCAAATCACTATGGGGAACTAAAAAGAAGAACAATCAGGTCGCCAGAAATAAGTTTCTGAAAGCGCACACCAAATTATCATCTAAAAATTGCAAGGATCAAACTTGTTTAACTGATTTTTCCAATTTCTGTTCTAATTTCCCCAGAAGATATTGCTATTTTTATACCTTTCAACACCTTCGATTTGTCGTCAAAAAAACACTGTCGAAGGACTTCGATAATTGTGAATAGATAGCAGATTTGAAGCCACAGCGGTGGGATTCACAGAAAGGTTCGCCCTTTGGAGTCTAGAGATTGTGAATATTCAAATTGATAGTCCAAAATGACGACATTCCAAGCTTGAACGTATTTGGATTCTGATCTTTCAAACCGAGAAACTGATCTCCCACTTCAGATGATGTATAAAACAAGCCTCAAAATCTCTTTAGATATGTTTCTGTCTCCAACAAAGATTCAGTGAAAATACAAGTTAATTAAAGGATTGATCATCAAGAGACGGTCAAAGATAAGACTGTACGTCCTTATTTCAGACCTCAGAACAACTCTTTCTCTCTCGAAATCTTCACAAAAAGCTTGAGAAGCCAAAGGCAAATCCACTTCTAATGTCGTCAATGTACCTGTCAACCAAAATCGAACAGAACACAGGTCATTTCAGATGTATTAACCACACCAAAGAATACAAATCGAACGGCATCCTCAATTACAGACCTCAAAAATTGTCACGCCATCTTATCTTCAAAACTGTGGCTCTCTTTGTTGCAATGTCCAGATGAAATCAGACCAAAATCTTCGAAACCTTTTCCACGAATGTATCTGTAAAACAAGATAAAAGTAAATTCACAGGACCAATCGCGGAAGAGAGAAGTGGAAAAATCGAAGCCTGACTTCAATTACAAACCTCAAGGCTCCAATCTCTCCCTGTCCGTCAATTGGGAGCTCCAGATCTTCTAACAGCAGAGCAAGTTCAACATTTCAGTACGACAAATCTCATCAGATTTTCCTGGAAAAATCTCTGCTTTCTCCAATTTTCAGAGAAACTGAAAAGGAAATTCAGAGATGAAAAGAAGAGCTACCTGATACAACGAAATGCTCTCCGCCCCTCTCAAACCCCTGTTTTTTATACTCTCCCGTTCCATTCTACACTCCGTCACTGCACAACCGTCTATCGCCAACTTCGCTACTTTCGATCGGACGGTTCATGTCTCTTGGCTTTCGAATCGTCACGTCCGTCGTGTATACTCCCTAACTTTGTCCCACTGCAATGCTGTCCATTTCACGACGTTAGTCTACTTGACGGAATCTTCAATTTTTTTTTCAATTGTTTAGTTTGGCAAGAAAAAGATGAGGGGGGGAAAAATTCCCTCACTTATTTGCTTGGGAGGAAAAAAACAAAAGAGAAATTGATACATCAATCTCTCCCGAAATTGTAAATCCTAAATTCTAGTTTTATTTTGGTATGGTATTTTATCTTGTGCATTTTTCACTCCGTTTTGTTTGAAATGATAAAAAATTTTAAAAAAAATAAAAATTATTAAAAAATTCTAAAAATCATTTACTTTTTATCTTACTATGCAAATTATAAAACAACTTATCTCATTTTTTATCACTTCAAACGCACCTTTCGTATACCCTTTTAAATTTATTATTATGATATATATTTATAAATAATATAGATATGAAAAAATTACATATAAGTTTTAATTTATTGTATAGATGACATATAATTTGATAATTTTTTTATAAGGCAGATAAGTTCATATATTGAAATATATTCTTAATTATCGTATATTAATTTTAAGAATGCATAATATTATTTTTATCATCCCATATTTATGAAAGTATTAAAAAGGAAGAAAATTTTAAAAATATAACAAATATTAAACCTCATTATCAATCCCTAATGAAAGTTATTTTTTCCTTTTTTTTTTTTTTTGGTAAATGTAATCGGCATATGTTTTGAAATATTAAATCCTATTTTTATTACCATTTGCTTTTTATGAAAATAGTAATGTTAATCTGGCTTTTAACTTTGTTGAACTATATTGTCCTTAACAAGTATATTGTTCTATTGTGGAAAGTATGTCATTTTTGGTTATTATTATTGATTTTCATGAAAACAAAATTAGATATATGAATTATTATTTTTAAGAAATTTAGGATCTTTTTTTAGAACATATGTATTTATTTGCTTCCAAAAAAAAAAAAAAAAAGCTAGCTAGTAAATGATGTCAATAGCTCTACTTTACTTTAATTTAAGCTAAAAAAATATCATAATGCCAATATATATACTAGTAAAGATACACATTTATGTTTATATAAGTTTGTTTAATATTTTATAACTGAAGGCAATTAATATATTGTCTTATGGTTTTATGAAAAATGATAGAGGTTAGAAATATAGAATAAAAGGCTAGTTTGGCATACTAAAAAATTACAAAAAAAAAAAAATTATAAATCTCCAACAACTCATCTACTTCTAATTTTTTCGCCATCACTAATTTCAAAAAATTTTAATATTTTGCTAAAAAAACAAAAAAATCTGAAAGTAGATTAACCGAATGTGTAAATTTTTTATACAATTATATTTTTCGTGTCGAAAACTTTCAAATGAGTACCATTATCGCTATTTTTTGTGAATTTTTTGAATCTGAGGGAACGGATTTGAAAAATCGCTCTCACAGTTTGCTACTTTTAAGAAAAAAAGGGCACCAAAATTAACCCCAAACTATATTTTGTCTCAATTTATTTTCTTTTTTCTTACTCCAAATGGGGCGATAGTCATTCAATATTATTTGTCATATCTAGATGTATATATGTGTATCTATTTTATATTTATATACAATTTTTTTTTTTTTTTTTGGTAATGTTTCAATTTTCATGTTTACATTTAGTAAATATCTTTATATTTATATATAAAAGATATACGTAAAAATAACATATAAATTTAATTAGAAATATATTTCAAAACATTGCCGTGTTACTCTTGTAAATATATGTGTATACATATATATAATTTATCCATTATTTATAAAGCAAATTAGAATTCATTCGTAATTTTTTTTTCAAATATTTATTCAAAAAGTTTAATGCATAAGTACAATTTATACATATAACTTATTTCACTTTTTTATATTGATATTGATGAAAATGATTAACTTAGTGTACACTTTATTTAAAAAGTTAAAAGTAAAAATTAAGAATCGTCCCAATATCTTTTCTCACAAAATAAAAAAAAAATAAGAATATTTGAAGTTGTATAAATTTATAAAAATTTGTAGAATTTTTATCTTATAATTTTTACAGTGAGAAAAAATTCAAATTTTATAGAAATTTTTAAAGTTTTATTTTATTTATTTATTTATTTATTTTTAGCACCAAATGCACTAGTTATTCGAGTTTTCTATATAAAGTTGAGGAAAAAGGACAAAAATTGTTAATTTGTCGTAATTAGTTCTCTAAAATTTAGAGGGTTAAAAATCGAAAATTTGCGATATGAGTCGAAAGCTACTTTAAAGGACAGTTTATAAGCCACTTTAGAGGAGGGTTTATAAACTACTAGTACGAAAATGCCCATTTGTACCTTGGCCTCATTTGGAAGCCGCAGTTTATTTATTTATTATTTTTTAGTAATTTTTGATAATTTTTTATAAATGAAATTTTTAATATGTTTGACAAAATAAATAAAAATTTTTAGTATTCTTTGACAATTTTTGATAACTTTTAATAACTTTTTATATGTTTAGAGTAAATAATCATTATAATTCTCGTCAAGCAGGCAAAACATTAAATTTTAGTGTTTTATCAAACACCTAAAATACTAAAAATTAGTAATTTTTTGGTCAATCTTGCTCTTCCAAACGGTACCCTTATTTATACAGTATAATATTCTCAATTATGGGATGCATTGGTTATTTTAATTTAAAAAAATACTAAATGTATTTTAATTTTAACTTCTCCCACTTTATCCTCTCTTCCAATGAATAGTGTGTACAAAAAAATAAAAGATAAAAAATAAGACGACCCACTTGATGCAAATTGACCCAACCTCTTAATTGCCTGACACGTGGGGTTAGGGGGTGCTGATTAACGGATCGAGTGATTAGGTTGTGTTGAGGGTACTAATTAATGGGTCGGGTCCACCCTGACCTATTAAGAAAAAGGTTAAAATTTTTGGGTATTTTTTAAACATGTCAAGTGGATATCCATTGAAACTAAAAAAAAAAAAAATCAATATAAAATATATTTTTAAATTAAATTTATAAAAAATTATAAAAAATCATAATTTAAAAAATAACCCGTTGACCCGATCTACTAACTCACTAACTGATTGACCCGTTTAACTTTAATTTATTGGCTTAGCATGTGAATCAAGAGGCCTAAAATAATTAATAAAATAATAAAATAACAGGTCACCAATTGCACACCCTCAATTAAACAGTATTTTTGAGTGTGAGAAATTAAAAACGAATTATATTTGATATTATTGTACTTTTATTACTAAAATTAGTCACAAGTTATATGTCATGTCCCTCGTAGTTCGAGACGGACGGTATATAAATATAAAATTTAATTAAAACAAACAAAAAGATAAACCAAAATTAAATTACATTAATTAATTAATCAGATCATCTGTATAACCGTTTTGATTATTATATTAAATAGTATTAAGCAATACAATATGTAAACAAATGTTACACACCAACAACCAATCCAGAGGCCTATACGACTAAAACAGTAATTATTATAATATTATAAGTCTCGTACCCTAACTTGAGCTAAATTGAGCCGCGAATCGAACTTCGGAGATTTCACTTACTCGGATTCATCAAAAGATGCAGATAGAACATTTGTTATACTTCATGAGTATTTACGGCGCAGCGTGGGTCTTTCTAACGTCGCCTTTGTCTCTTGTATTCAGAACCTCTCTTAGCACCCGAGATTTTTCGTGGGGGACGAAATTGAGGCAGATTTTAATTTAAACCTAGTGATCGTGGAAACAAATGATCAACATGCGATTTTAAGTGAATTTTTTGTCGCACAGTTTCTCAATGAATTTTTTCTAAAAAAAAAAAAAGAAATTATTTATGAAATTGTGATTTTAATGCATCTAAATTGCAGTTTCATTATTTCCATTTGTATTTTTAATTTTTTTTGGGGTAGTAGTTGCTTAATTTTTTAGACATTTAACAGACCAAATCAAACTAAATCAAGTATTTTCCCACTAGGTGGCGTCGGCTATATGGATTTAACGATATCAATCAAATCTGTTTAGGGTCATATTCTTCGTTAGATCTAGGTAGACAATGTCATGTTTAATAGTTTCTTTCCAACTTCTCTTGGGTCTTCCTCTTCCTCTCCTACTCCTATCAATCTCCATACTTTCACACCTTCTAATAGGTGTTTCCGTTGGACGCCTTTTAACATGGTCGAATCATCTTGATCGATTTTCTCTCATTTTTTCTTCAATCAATGATATTCCTATTTTGTCCATAATCTCTTCATTCCTAATTCTATCTCTCCTTGTAATCCCGTACATCTATCTTAGTATTCTCATTTCCGCAACTGCCATCTTCTGAACATTATTATATTTTACTATCCAACACTCTGATTCATATAACAACGCTAGTCTTATCGCCACTTTATAATACTTTTTTTTAGACATTTAACAGAAGAAAGAAAGAAAGAAAGAAAGGAAAAAAAAAAAAAAAAAAACATGAAACTGAAAAACATGGCACGTGGCAAGGGCGTGTTGATTAACTATAGTTTGTTTATTTATTTATTTTGAGAGAGAGAGAGAGAGATAAACGGAGAGCAAACCGTGGTTAGTTCAATTTATATCGCTGGCTAATCAAATGACGACAGCACTGCCTTGTGCACGGTTGTCTTTATTATTATTATTATTATTTTAATATCATGTGTTTTTATTTTTTTTTTCTAAATATCATGTGTTTTTTTTATTATAAGGGGCCATTATAACGTGGCCTTGTCCTTCATATCACAAACTCCGTTGAATTACATAATAGGGCGGAATTTTTTAAATTATCATAATTACTTTTATGCCCTTATAATCTATGCATGACTGTAATTGTTGAATTCGGATCATTCATATGATTGGATTGGAACCACAGCAAAACTCACCAAAAAATATTTATAACCCTGTTTAATTCATTTCCACTCTTAAAACTACCACCAAAAAAAAAAATTATTTCATGTATTTAAAATTAGAATTAAAAACTTTCAATAATATTAAATTTTTAAATAAAAATATACATTAAATCAAGAATGTCAAGTCTTGGAACATAAAAGTAATTTTTTAAAATTATATAAAATTAAATTCCACTTTAAACTTAAACACATAAGTTTAAAAGTAATCATTGATTTCTACTTTATTATAGGATTATAAAACATGAAAAATGATATTTCTCACTCCAAAAAGAACTGCGGTAATTACATTTTATCTATAAAAGTTTAAGAATTAATTTTTATTTTACATCTTTAAATTTTGAAATATAACATTTCAGTTCTTTAAAATTACAATTAAAGTATAATTGTCAAGTTTTCTGTCTAAATTAACAATATTTTATATGCAGGGTTTAAAATAGATTTCTTTATTAACTAAAATGACATAGTTTACTCTCATAAACTTTTACTTTCACTTACATCTTTTATTCTTTTCGAACTCCCAATACTGTTTAAAGATTGTTCTTTAGTCATATTAGAGAATTCTTTGGTAGCGACAATAAATGATTATTTACCTTTTTTTACATTTTTTATTAAAATCGTCACTAATTACACTTTAATCATTATTAAAAGGGAAATTCGTTCGAAAACATCCACTTTTAATTTTAAAAAGTGTGTCAGAAAGCATATTTTTTCATACTCAAAAGGGTAAATCCACTAGAGCCACTATAAGTCCTAATTTTAAAGTGTGTGTCCAAAAGCATATTTATTTTTACTCGAAAGGAGAAGTGCACTAGAATTATTATAGGAATATCATGTCAATCTTCCCAAGAGCTCACATCAATGAGAAGGGTTGACACCCTTCCCCACAAGAGGTGGTTGTGGGTAAAATGATCATATAAGAACCACTTTCTTTGAGACTTTGGTATGTTCGGAGGCATCTCGGAAGCATAACAACATTACTTACAAGCGATACATGTAACTTCGCTACAAAGAGGTTTTACAGCGTTAAATGCTTCCAAGCCGTATTTACAGGGAAGCGATATTACAAGCAGAACGGTGAGGGCGTAAATTTTGTATAGAGAAGGACAGGACCATGCCGTGGTGGAACAGAATTCATGAGGTTGGTCATGAAGATTATACATGGAACCAGCTACGTCAATCAAGCACTGAACCCCCTCCGAAGCGAGCTCCAGTGACCGGAAGGAATTGTGGTGCAAGCTTGTGCTGACGCCTCGGCCATCTGCTCCTCCCCGATTCCGGCGTTGCAGATGTTAGCAACCGACCGCATGTGTTTCATGCCATACTGAGATAGTGATCCACAACGCGCCTCAAATGCCCTCACCTGCACAAATGACAAAATCACTTTCCTGTCGCAGGCAGTATCATCTCTCTCTCTCTCTCTCACCTATTGCTAGCAAGTAGCCATCATTCTTGGGAGGTTTTTGCATAGAAGTCAAGTAGGTTATTGGCAGAGCTAAGTTTTGGCAATTAAGATATTGGAAAAAAGAGAAACGGGGATGAAGAATATGTGCTCAGAACTGAAAATTTTACCAGAGTTTTAAGGCAGTTCCAGTCATCCACAAGAGGTTGCCCAGCTGGCCGAACGGCATTCAGCACCTCAGGACCCTTCTCGATTCCAAATAGAAGCTTTCCAATCATCTTCATGCTATTGTCTATGTGCATTCTATGTGACATAACCTCAAGAAACTGCTTCTGAGCTTCAAGTTTCCTGGGAGTGCCTTCTGGAGCCTTGCGGAACTGTTTAACGATAGGAAAGCCAGAGCTGATCAGTTATAGATAAGATGAAAAAAAAATTTTTTTTCCTAGTTCTACAACTTACAGTTCCTTATTCGCTAAAATCAATTAAAGCACGAATTCTATCCAGCACTGCTGCCCCTAAATAAGTTATTTTGTTGGGACAACCCAATTCTGCCCCCTCTCTCAACTTCAAAGCTACGAAGCATTACCTTGTGCCACTCCTTTAAATCCAACCCTAACCAGTAATATTGTCAAGTCATTAGTGCAGCTTCTATTAGTAGTTCAGGCAGGGTAGTACAGAATGGTTAAAGGGTCTCAATAGCTTGTGGGACTCTGCCACCAGTACTATTGAAGAACTGCAAAACAAGTAACTTATCTAGGATAAATTCTACACTACACTCCGTTGTTTTGGACAAAATCTCTTTTTAAAATGTCCAATTTTAATTGTAACAATTAAATCTTATCTCTTTTAAGATGTCTAATTTTAATTCTAACAATTAAATCTTTACATGTTTGATGCTATGCAATACAAATCTTTTCATGAATTTCCATTAGATTTCAACCGTCAAGTGGACATGTATCCATTTAACGGATCAAACCTAAAAAATCTCACAAAAGGTTGACATTGCAGAAGAATCAAAAAAAAAAAAAAATGTAAAGGCTTAATTGTTACAGTTAAAAAGACGAAATCATGAAGTGGGATTCAGCACAAAATGTAAATTGCCCGATTTATTTAGTTCTATATTTCTAGAAGTGTGAGAACTCTGGGGAATGCTCTGCCGGTCTGCCTGCAGCCTTGAGGTTTTGTCGTATTGCCTATTGCTCCACCTACCCAATCTTGGCCTTCCTCATTTTAGCTCACCAGTCTTTTAAAACAAGTAGCAGTAATAAACATTTATGGTGAAAGTATTGCAGTAGTTCGATTCTGTACAGAAAATGTTGTAAGCAAACCTTGTCCCAGAAATGTAAAAGATCAGCGTCACGCTGGTTAACAGCTCTCTTTGAAGGTGGCCGCAAGATGTTGTCATCCACAAAATTGTTGTTATCATTTGCAGGATTTGAGCCCATATATAGGAAAATTTTGTCCTTGCTAAGGTGTAGATCACCAAATTGCATCACATGAGAACCATAAGCAGAATTGTCATTTGCAGTTCTCATTTTAACCTGAAAAGGTGTATATAGCATGAAACCAATTTGAGACAAACATATAAAAGAAGGAATCTAAGAATTTGGCCAGCACAGCCGCCGTCCAGATACAAATACTATATCTAGTGATTCCTGTGAAGAAATTATAGGTCACTCATGCATATGGTTACAAACATCCACCTGTGCACTTCAAATTTAAAAAAAAAAAAATGTGATTTGCATTTGCAAAATTTTTAAGAATACAGTGTGCTCTTACCAGTTCATACTGCTGCCGCAAAGTTTCTCTCTGCAGATTGCTCCTGTCACTGTTCAAAGTATCAGAATTAACAAACACACACATAAAATTTAAAAGAAAAATATTGATGCATTTGCACAACATAGCTAAACATGAAAGTGGAGATAATCAGATGATTGGGCAAAGCCAATCAAAGCAAAAGTTGCATGAGATGGTATTGACACGGCTCAACTTAGATGCAAATCATCCAGCTACTTGTCAACGCTAATTTTGCTCATAAATATACAATTATCAACTATTATAGGAGGAGGGTGAAGTTGTGAAATCAACTCAAACATGTATAATTTGAATTCAAGCATAAATTTCCAACTCAGCCAAACCATAAACAGGTAACTGCCCTCAATTTTGAAAGCTGCACATCATAGTTGAGATTACTTTAATATTAAAGCATGTTAATATTACTTGGGAGCTTTATTTTTCTTCTTCAATGGCAGAATTTAAAAGATCAGAATAGTTGTGCATACCAATCCTCCATCCAGGCAACACTATACAAGTCACCCAAACAGGTTTCGTATTCTTCCGGAGGACTGGGAATTTCTCCAGGGCAGTAGGTGCCCCAGCTGCTCTCTTCTGCATTAGCTGCTGTGGTTGCATAGATATTTAAGCCTTTTGGAAGCAGACCCTCAAAAATACTTCCAGACTCGCACGCTTCAAGATAAAATACCTGCATTATGGTCCAAAACATTTAATGCACCAAGGCTAATGTTAAATTACCTGTAGCAAAATGACAAAAAAAAAAAGTAGTTTACCAAGCTTTTATACGTCCCAGAAGCATGCTTCTTCTTCAAAACATCTATTAGATCATTTGCATAAAGGAAAGGACCAGCAGGCATCCCTGAGGACATATCACAAGATGCATAATAAGCAGTCATGCAATTACCAAAAGCCTACAGTGTCCTAAATTAAGAGTGACAATGACAAAAATAAAATAAATTAAGCTGACAAATATTGTTGCTCATAAATTAAAACACATATTTCTTCTTTTCCAATATACCAGTATAACATAATAAAGGTGCAATTACAATTTTAGTTTCATGTTTTGTGAAGGTAACAATTTTAAGTTTACCAAAGTTTTTGGAAACAAAACGGGTGTGGGGGATCCAGGGAAGAATGCAAGAGGAGAGTCAAGGGAGAAATAAAAGGATTATTCAAATTTTAATTTTACAAAAATTAGAGCATAGATTGTATGTCCTAAAGGAAAAGAGAGCTTTTAGGACATGTTACCATTTTTGCAAATTGTGATGGCAAGACAGCCAAAACTAGGTCGATAAATTTAAATGTCTCCCTTGCTCATGGAGATGGTGGTGGTGGTGATGATGATGATGATGATGATGATGATAATGCCACTACCATCCAAATAAGGCCTTCCTTAACATTTTCAATTCTGATTTCAGAAAAGAGCTGTGCTAGGTAGGTCAGTCCCATTTAGTGCACTTCCATGAATCTGAAGTGCAGAAACCAACTTTACACGATACCATTTTATTTTTGACCCATATACCAAAAACCTCTTAGTTATCCCAATTCACATACGCCTAGAGCAGAAATATGAACTTTTTTTTTTTTCCCTCTCTTTTCATGATAAGACAGAAAAGTACAGTTTCTACATCGTAAAATTCCAAAACCATCCAGATAGCAATTTTTACATTGATGACAGGCCAGGGTGCTAAGGGATCCTCTTGTCCTGTGTGAAGGAAGTAGGCAATAAAAATTTATGATTCCTTGCTCAAATTATAGATATAGGTGGATAATCAATTGAACCAACCAATGAAAAGCAGATCAGATGCCCATGAGAGAGAGAGAGAGAGAGAGAGAGAGAGAGAGAGAGAGAGAGAGTAGCACTTACCAAGCACCCCAGGACCCCCATGATCGCTGTAAAATATGAAAATATGGTCATCTGGACCACTATCCACAACCTTTCCACTACCGCCAGTAAGAGCAGTTTTATTTCCAAGTATAACAGCAAGGAAGTTATTAACAGTGACATTTTCCCCAGTATAATCCTGCTTGTATTAGAATCCACCACATGAAAAGAAAAGGGGGGAAAAGTAAGAAGAAGATGAACAACAATTTCATGATTTTAAAAGTAGGCTAATGTGCGAAAAGGACATGGACCTTTGGCACTCCACTGTATACATCATTGCCATCTGGTCTGTTAATTATGATTCCACGTCTGGGGTTCTCTTCATTGAGAGCAATATCATCATACATGAAAACAATTATGTTTTCATCTTTAAGCCCACCTTTTTTCAGGAGTTGATAGGCATGACAAACATCAGACTGAAAAAGAAAATTAAAATATTCAAAACAACAACCAAGTGAGAAAAACACAAAATATATGCAACTTACATTTCCGCGAGAGAGAGAGATAGACCCTTGTGTTACATAGAAATTGTCGTGGAAAAATGACAAAGTTAAACTCAATAACATGCCAAAAATCATAATGTGTCTTGCCAAATTCTGGGGGTGCTAAATGAAAATGTTGTGTACCAATATTCAATGGAGATTCAATATGACGAATCATGAGTTTCATACACAATTAAGGCCCTATCCAGTTTAAAATTAATAAAACCATCATATTTCCAACTAGTGGGCCCATATAGAACTCAAATTTATTTAAAATCTGCTAAGCATTATTAGTTTAGGTGGTCCTAACATGCACAGCAAGGAAAACACCAATGACGGGTGACTATTTAAAGAACAAAGCCCTTCCAATGGTACCAGTAAAATTATTAGCATGCTAGGCAAGTAATTTAAGCACAAATTATCTAAATTATTCTGCACGTCCTTCCATCCAGTTGCAGAGGAAAGTGAGGAAGAGGATAGAACAAAAGATATCTAAATTATGTTGTTTTGTAAATAAGTTAATTTCCTTCATCAGTCAAAAATACGCAAGGGTTAAAAATATGCCTCCCAAAAGAGGGGGAAAATGATAAGTTACCAATTTTTAATAATTTTTAAAAATTTTTTACTTTTCCTAAAATTTAAGCTCAAAAGCTTCACCTGGAACAGTTTCCTCAACAACCACAAACAAAGAATCAAGCTTTCATGAATGTTTTTTCCACTCAAATTTCCAAAAACCAAATAATACAGCAATTTTCAGGAGCAAGACAACCAAGACTTTTTATGATATATCTTGGGTGGCGAAAAATTATAAGAAAAGTATAAAAAGTTAACGTAAAAGTGATATATTGTAAAATTTGATTGAAAAAAATTGTAAATAAGTTAATTTCCTTCATCAGTCAAAAATACCCGAGGGTCAAAAATATGCCTCCCAAAAGAGGGGGACAATGATAAGTCACCAATTTTTAATAATTTTGAAATTTTTTTACTTTTCCTAAAATCTAAGCTCAAAAGCTTCACCTGGAACAGTTTCCTCAACACCCACAAACAAAGAATCGAGCTTTCATGAATTTTTCTCCCCATCAAATTTCCGAAAATTAAAGAATACAATAATTTACAGGAGCAAAAAATTATAAGTATAAAAAGTGTAAAAGCGGTTAAATTTGATTGGAAAAAATTAAAAAAAAAAATAGTAAAAGTTGGTGAGTTTTGCAAATTAAACACACCCATAAACACTTCCTACGTTTACCAATTTGAGCTCATTTTTGACAAATTCATTGTACAGCCAGTGTATCTTTGGAATCTTTTGCTGGCGTTCCTTTGTGTTTCCAATAATTGTTTATGGAAAAAAAAAGAAAATGGTACTCAAAGTTCTCTTTTCTCACCTATTTCAGCAAAAACATAACTGGAAACAAAAATCAATATTATGAAGAAAAATAAATCCACCAATTAATATTCCAACACATAAATAACTAAAAATTAATGGAGCCAAACTCTTCCGCAAAATCAAGTGCTCAACGAGTTACAAAAAAAGCTGGTAGTCAAAGATGAAAGTCACAAACCAAAATTAAGATAATTGACCAACCAAAGACAAGCTTTTAGGTGATTAAGCAGGGATTAATTAAATGCATAATCACCTGGTGCCTGTAATTCCAGTAACCATTTGATCCCGCAATCAGAACCGCCCATCTCGTCCCCGCAGCATCGTCGTCATCAGCATCGGTCCCAGCATTGGCACCCCCGCGACCGAAGAATCTCGAAGCCTCCGATGGTAATCTGATCAATTCATCGGATATTTCACGGCCTCCGACAGCGACTGACACTGATAGCAAGAGGACGATCGCAGCGGCGGCGAAACGACTCATGGCGGTTTCTGGCGAGAGATAAGGGCGGGTTTGGTCTGGTAGGGGTGGGATATAAGGAGCGACGAAAGTCGTAGTTCTTCGGCCACGAAAGTCGTAGTTCTGATCACGGGGTCTGGCGTTGAAAACGTTAAGAGCCGTCGATTGGGTAATTGCTTCCTGATTGGTTTATCTGGTGGGTCCCGGCATTTATCATTGGTGAGGAATTATCGTCCTTCGGCCAATCAGGGGAAAAGTGTTTTGGGAATTTTTTTTTTTTTTGGTGGTGGGGGGGTGTGAAGTCGACCACTCGTTTTTCCTTGTTTGTTAAGGCAAGTGACGCCTTTTTGCTGCTGTAAGCCTGTAAGTGCGCTATGTGAAAGAATAGAAAAAAAGTTTATAAATAAAAATAATTAATTTTTTATTTGATTAAGGAACATTTAGAATGTTAAAAAATAAAATAAAATAAAATAATTTATAATAATTTGTGAATTTATAGTTCGTACAATGAAATAAAAAATGAATAACTTTTAGAGATTTTTAAAAATTTTTAACGTTTTACATCTCGCCAAACGGGCCTTAAGTTAGAAAATAAAATAAAATTATAAATATTTTTAATATAAATAAGCAATTCTTGACATTTTTTAGGTGTGTGATAAAATAAATAAAAATAATTTTTTATTATACTTGTTAAAAATACAAATATAAATAAATTCTATTTTAATTTTTAACATATTCTCTTGTACTAAATTAAAATTAAGTGTTTTTGTAAAAATTTGTAAAAATTTATTTATGAAGAATAATATGTCTATTCATATTATGGATATATAATAATATAACAATAGGAATTTGTAGTTTCACTCAGGTCCGTTTGCAGGATAAAAAAATTAAAGAAACACAAATTTTTGATGTCTAGGCATTTGGTAAAACGCCAAAAAAATTACAAAGAAAAATTAATGTGTTGGCAACCTGTCACATGGGATTATTTATCAAAAAATTAATGTGTTGACAATCTATCATATAGGATTATTGACAACTTTTTGTACTTTATCAAACACTAAAAATTTATTTTTTTTTAATTTTTTTATCCTCCAAACGGACCTGAGTAAAATTACAAATTCCTATTGTTATGTTATTATATATCTATAATTTGAATAGACATAATTATCTTTCATAAATAAGCTTTTACAAATTTTGACAAAAACACTTAAATTTAGTTTGGTACAAGAGAATAAGGTAAAAATTAAAATATAATTTATTTATATTTATACTTTTAACAAGTATATTAAAATTTTAATTATTTTGTTAATTTATTACACACCTAAAAACTATCAAAAATTATTTATTCATATTAAAAATATTTATTATTTTATTTTATTTTCTAATTAATCAAATAAAAAATTAATTATTTTTATTTATAAACTTTTTTTTATTCTCACATAATGCACTCATAGCAATGAAAAGGCATAAGTTACCTTAACAAATAAACAAAAAACGACATCGTATGACCGACTACAGGTGCTGAAGTTAAGGGGTCGACTTTAGTTTCCCTTCCCCCGTGTCATGGTGTATTAACAAACTATACTAAAAAAATCGAAGTTTAATTTTTTCTTCGCGTCACAACAATCTTGAAATATACAAGGGGTGTTTGACTTACTAAAAATAAAAAAAAAAAAATTTATCAATTTATTTTAACTTCTTTAATCAAACTTTAGTACATGTCATTTTTATATTAATTTTTTTGTCATGCAAAGACTTTGTACTATTAAAATGTGTGAGTTTCATTAATAAAAATTAGTATATTAATTAATTTTTATTTATGTGATTTGAAGAGAAAAATTAAATTAAAAAATAAAAAATAGGAATAAAATGTGAGTGGCTCTGTTTTTTCTTTTCCCAAAAAATATGGAAAAGGTGGAGAGAGAGAGAGAGAGAGGGGAGAAAGGGTTAGAGAAAAAATTTAAAAAAAAAATTTAAATGTGAGTCACAAGTATTTTTTAACTTTTTATTTACACAAATTTTAAATTATAATACAGCTATATAGATATTAGAGTAATTTTTTTCCTTCAAATCTCCATAAATCTCTTTAAAATTAAAATTTATTATTTATTACATTAATTAGAAGAAAATTTTCTATTCACTTTAAAAATGACGAGATTATAATTTTTATAAATTTAAACAACTTTAAACACTTCCTATCCTTTGTTGCTTTCACTCTAACCAAACAAGTTGAAGGATAAAAGGAAGAAAAATCCAAACCTCTCTAATTTTTTTTTTTTATAGGTAAGTGGGGGGACACTCCGAGATTTTGAACCTGGGTGGATGAACAGATAAGTAAAGCTGGCTGCCACTAAACTAAGGACCTTGCTCAAACATCTCTAATTTTACATCATTATTTCTTCGAAAATAGAGCGGGGGGACATGCCGGGATTTTGAACCCGGGTGACTGAGCAGACAAGTGAAGCTGGCTACCACTCAACTAAGGAACTTGCTTAAACCTCTCTAATTTTGCATCATTCTTTCTTCGTAATAGAGCCGAAAGGTGGATTACGTATTCCATGCAGTAATGTGCAGGGATTAGTGGGTTTGCGTTTTTAGAACTTAATTAAAATTTTTCGGTTCCTACAATTCGGATAAAAAAATTAATGAAATCAAATCAAATCAAACTAAAAATATTGAGGTGGGTAGGTTTAATTTTTTTGCTTTGATTATTTTTTACTCATAAACATCCAAATAAATAATATTAAAGATTGAAATAAATTTAAAACTCAAGTATACTATGGTGTGTGGTTAAAAGAGTGGCTCGGTTTGAAGCAACAAATTTAATCAAAAAAAAGTCTGAAAGTTTTTTGAAAAAATCTAATTTTTCACTCATTACACAAATTACAATATTATAATTTTTATTAATTTTTTACTACTTTAAACGCAATCTAATTATAAATTTATATGAAAGGGACTCCAGCTAAGTGCAGGGATAATGTATGTGAATATAAAATAATAGATAAGAGTGCCGTTTGGAGGCTCGACTTTTCGCATGAAATTATCCATTTTCGGATTTGGTATTTGGTAAAACATCAAAATTCGTTTCTTTTCTATTCAGTAATAATAATTTGTTCGATTCAAAAGATATCAAATTTTTTATCAAATAAACAAAAAATTGTTAAACAATTAAAAGTTACCAAAAGTTGTTAAAAATTGGTAAAAGTTATTAACAATTATTATTTGTTTCGCTAAACACATAAAAAATTTTAATTGCTAACTTTAAAAAAAAATACCAAAAATTATTAAAAATTAAATTTTCAGGCGACGCGGAGGTTGGGTTGTGTTAGATTGTGATGAAGTATGCATGCCATTAAATAAATTCGAGTTAATATTTAAAAGTGAGAATGTACGTGAAGATTGAAAAATAAATCTGTTAGGCTGTAGTGGAGCATGAGTGCCATTAAAATAAATAAATAAATAAATTCAAGTTAATATTTAAAAGGGAGAATATACGTGAAGATTGAAAAATAGATGTGTTTGGTTTGTAATGGAGTGCAAGTGCCATTAAAATAAATAAATAAATAAATTCCATTTAATCTTTAAAAATATTATTGTGTTTTAATTTTTTTTTTTTTTTGTTACAGTATTTGTAATAAATTTTCAATAATAAATTTTTAATTCTTAACCACAAGTTTAAAAAAATATTATAAAAATTGTCACCTAAGAGATTTCCTATTACATCTCTTCTACCTAGTGTTGTTGCACAAATATCGGGAATGAAAAGGCAAAAGAATAGTTTGCTCTGTGCTCATCGCGCGGCTGCGTAAAGTAAGAAATAAAAAAATGTATTTCCTACTTCTCCAAAAATATTATTTTTTTGTTCTTTTTTTTTTTCCATGCCACACCAATATTCTCTAATTAAAAATTATAATATTAAAAATTAATTATAATTTAATAATTATTAATTAATTTAATTATAAATTGTTATTAAATACAAATTTTAATTAAAAAATTAATATAATCGATGAATGAATTATAATATAATAATTGTAATTAATCTTATAATTAATATTAAAATTATAATATATGTAAATTTTTATTTCAATTAACATAAAATTACAAAAAATAGCAAAATTAGCTCAAATAGTAAATAATGAGTAGTTAATATATAGTATTTAAATGACTAATTAAAGAGTAATTAAAAAAATTTGAAAAAATTAAAAAATTTTGAAAAAATTATAAAAGTAGTGGATAGTTGCAAACTATTTAAGGAAGACAAAAATATAATTAGGTGAAATTATTTAATTGTGTAATAATTATAAAATTTTATTTTTCAATATCATCAAAATTGTAGACAGTTTTACAAAGTTTAAGATTATTATAAAAAGAAAAAAATATTCACCAAAATAAATTTTCATAAATTGAAAAGTCTCACCATTATTTTTAGTTTTTTTTTTTTTATACAATAATATAGATATAGATATAGATGCATATGTTATTGATACTCAAAGTTTGAGTCTCAAACTAAGACTTCGTTTGAAGTACTAAATAATTCTAAAAATTTTCAAAAAAAATACTCCAAAAATTTTTAATAAAACTCTAAAAAACCGTTCAAACGTATGTTTGAACATTCGTTCGAATGGATTTTAAAATTTTTTGACGGTATATTCTGACACAGTTACAAAAAGTTTCAAAATATTTTAAAAGTTCATAACTTTCTATATTAAAATTTTGTTACGTGTCACTTTTATATAACTTTTAACAATTTTTTATCAAATTAAATAATTTTTTTTTTTCAAATCAAACACTACACCTAAAAAATTCTAAAATTATTTCACACTTTAAACACCTAAAAATTTAAAAAAGTTACACTTTTTGAGTTTTCTTTTTTTTAGAGTAATTTTGAACTTCAGACCAGCTCTAAAATGTAGCTTAGTTGCCTGCGGATCCCACCAATCTTACAGCGGTCTTTTTCCACTAACAAATTGAGTAAAGCATGAAGCTAAGCTTTGCTTTTACGTAAGTGCTTGAATTTAGATTGAGAGAAGCATGAACTTAAAACTTCCTTCGCGATTAAGATAAAAAGCCTCGGCACAATAATGTATGCTGCATGCCCTTTGCAAAGCCATTTTTCCGCGTTCAACGACTTAATTTTTGTTGAATGCCCAATAGGTAAATATTTCAACAAATAGTGATATATATATATATACATGCATGACAAAAAGGAGAAATGATATAAATGATAAAAATGATTTTTTTAATAAAAAGAATTATATTCCTGATACATGACAAAAAGGAGAAATGATATAAATGATAAAAATGATTTTTTTAATAAAAAGAATTATATTCCTGATAGTGGGGGGATTGGTCGGGGGATCGGTCGGGAGTATCTGGGAAACCTATCGATCGGTCGGATAAGTGGTGATCGGGCTCTCTCTTGATCGATCGGGTCGGGCTAAATTGGTTATGCCACAATCGTGTAACTAACTACCCTCTGATATGTCCCGTGATATCCGCCTATAAATACGCTGCTTGTTCAATAACGGTTTGAATAACTAATTATGAAATATCTGCATGGGAATTCGTGCATACACGTGGCACTATTTGATTCGATGAGAACTTGGATTCGATATAGTTCACACGTATGGGGTCCGTGCAGATTCATCCTCCCTCTATATATGTATACCTCCAGTGCAATAAATAGGTACAGACTCACCCTTACTAAACTTGGTTGTTACTCTGTAAAAATATTCTCTCAATCCACTGGTTTGCTAACTTAATCATCAAGGGGTCATTGGCAGGCACTACACCGATGTTAAGGCAGGATTTCAAGCATAAATTGGATCATCCGCGATACTCCCAGTGAGCAGCATCATCATATTCCTATAAGCCCAAGTTTTGAAATGCTAAAAAAATAAACTTCAAAAATTATAAATTTCAAATCCACGAGCTTTTACGAAAAAGTATCAAAGAAATGAAGCTTTTGACCGGAAAATTCTATTGTAATGAAATGAAAATTTGAAATTCTAAATACATGAACTCACACTTTGTGTGCAATTTGGTGTATTTAGTTTTTGAGCTGCAATTGGAGTATAATAAAAATTCATATAAATTAAAATTTGACTTTTTAATTCATCGAAATAGATTAATCTTAAATCTATTTTTTTTTATTTTAGCTTAAAAGCTAATAGATTTGGAATTTTAATTTTTAAAATTCACTTTTATATGGCATTCAAAAAATTGGGCTCATAAAGATGAAATATTTTTACTAAAATGTTAATTTTTTTAAATTTTCTCTAAAAAAATAAAATTTTTCTTTCATCTCTTTTTTTTTTTTTTTGAGATTAAAGAGGCACGCGAAAGATTTTATGTCGGGTAGATCTCTTAATTCTTATGAATTAACAATTAATTTTATTGCACACAATTTTCTTCTACAAAATTCAATCAAATTTTTTGTTCACAAAATGCGGGAGGTGTAAGAGAGAGAGATTGAGATTTGCAGGGAAAGATAATTTAATTTTTTATAATTAATTTTGACGAAGAATAGAGAAAAATAATATTTCCTCATTTATATAAGCCTGCAATTGTATATTATTTAATAAGAAGACAAAAAATGTATATGGAAGTGTTCTTTGAACTTCTTTCTCCTTTTCACCTACCCAATCAAACAAAAATAATAAAATTTCTTCTTTTATTTTTTCCTTGCAAGACATGCAAGCATTATTGTTTATAAGAATTTTGGGCTTGGCCATGTTCAATGGCTCCGTTTGGAGCTAAACAAAATAAAATAAAATCTTACAAATTTCTACAAATACGAATTACGAGATAGTAAAATTTAAATTCTTCACTCACTGTACGAATTATGAGACATTTACTTTTACAATTTTATTTTATTTTAGATACTTTTATACAACTCTAAACACACCCAATATATGAGTTGTCGACTTGGAATGGCAACTCCCCAACCTCTCGTGCTTAAGGACTTTTTTAGTGTGATAAAAATCACTGAAAATTTTTAAAAATTCATAAAATTTTTTAATACATTTTGTATTTTTCGTATTTCGTGAAATAACTATAAATTTATATATATTTACATATTCCAATAACATTTTATAAACCCCAATAAATTTTCTACAAATCCTAATAATATTTCACAAACCTCAATAACTTTTCTACAAATTCTAAAAAAATTTCATATTTTTCAATAAATTCTGACATAAAACCGTTTTGACGAACTGAAAAAACCACTCTGATGGTTTTTCGTACTAAAAAACTAACTTAAAAATCAAAAAGTTTTACTATTTATTTTTTAAAAACATGATTTGGTAGTTGCACGCCAAATACCAAAAATTACACAAACTACATTTTTTGTTATAATTTGTTATTTCTCATCAAACCAAACGCCCCCTAAATGAGTAATTAAATATTTTAGAATCAGTAAGTTAAATTTATTGTAATAATTTATTTTTTTATACTTCTAAAAAATAAATAAGTATGCTTATGAAAAATAAACAAGTATGCAAAGTCGTATTCCTAGCTAACATCTATATATTTAGTTTTAAATATTTTTTAAACTCCTTTATTTGAAATTAAATTTGAGAAAATAAGATAGAAAATTTTGAAGGTTACCAAATGAACCATGGAGCCCATTTGGAGTAATAAAAAAAATAAAAAATTAAACTTTTTTCAACTTTCTTTAACTCTTTTTTTCTAATTTTTTTCTAAATTTTCCAACTTTTTTTAAGTTTCTACAAATTTTCTGACTTCTTACAAGTTTTTACCAAATGCTTAACTTTTTGCAAAAGTAACACATAATAACATTAAAATAAAAATTATAAAAGATTGTAATATTTTGACACTCTAAACATGCTTGTAATGTGATTCAGTCAAAAAAAATGTACTAATGGAAAGAAAGGGGAAAAAATTAAGCTTATCAATATAAGTCATTACTATAATTGGAGAACCTCTCAAGTGTAGATATTGAAGCATGTTGTAGAAAAAAGAGATTGGAGGTTTTGTAATATAATTGAATTTGTTGGTTAATCATGAGTTTGCCATAGGTACAAATCATACATATTAGACAAAGGCGTATATTAATTAAATTGTAAAAATATAAATATATTAAAAAAATTAGTTTAACGTATTTTAAGATACTTAATGCAAAATATTTTTGCGTAAATTGATTTTTGAAAAATATTTTACACATAGATCTTAAATTCAAGTTAAGATATCACATTTTTCTATAAAATTAAAGTTGAGATTACTTTCAAGGTCATGACCTTAGAAAATTTGCTATATATTCCCGCAACTTGGCTACTCTATCAATAAAAATTAAAGGTGCATTTAAAGTGATAAAAGTGAGATAAAATGAGATAAAGTGAAATAAATTTTGAGTTCATAATTCGTGCTGTGAGATAAAAAATGAATATTTTAAAAAAAATTTTAGTGTTTTTTACGTTTTTCAGAGTTTTTGTCATCCTAAATAGAGCCTAAATATAATGATTAAATGAGAATTACGCATCCTATGTACTAAATATGTATTGGAAGAGTACAAATATTCTAAGAACATGAAATAATTATTCTTTGAATTTTGGTGTTTATTAAAGTGAATAATTTAATTCTCAACATTTATAATCCTTTTAATACAACGTCTTTTATTTCATGGATATAAAGAATCCAATGGTTCAAGTATTCACTAGGCGAGCATAAATGGTTCAATTAACGAAATAAAATTTCTTAAGGGAACAACTAATATATAAGTGAATTTAATAGATTGAAGACTCCCCCCTCTTCTTTTTAGTACATTTCAATAAGGGGAGGGAAGATTTGAACTTATGCCAGATGAAGCTTGGTGAACACCAAGAGCTATTTGGTCTTAGTCCTTAACTTCATATTGAATGCCCTTATATTGAAGAATAGTGAGGGTATATACTGTATAAATTGGTTTACTTACCAATTTTAATTAGTTTTTGTAACAATGATAAAAAAAATATAATCTTATTATCACACTATTTCTTTTGATTTCTAATACTATTGATGTGATTGAATTATTGTATAAGTATCTGGAATACTTTACCAATGAAATAAATTGCTAAAATTATTAAGTGCCTATAAAATAAATACATCATAAGTGGGCGAAATTTGAATTAGGAGAATATTTTTGTCTGGCTTAGTGATACATGTTAGGAATCACATATAATACTATTATAATTTAGATTAACATGTTTGACTTCATGATTGATGTGATTATGGAAAAGGGAACAAATTCATATCAAAAGGTTGAAGTAATGCATCTATTAGAAATGATACAATTATTTGATATTATGATTATTTTATAATGTCACGGGTGTTTTGTGCTCACCAAATGGTCTCACTAAAATTTATTTGCTTGAAGCTCGTGGAACTCTAAGGCTATAAATATCTGGAACATGAATTTGTGTAAAAAAAAAAAATATATAGAAAGTGAAACAAAAAGATAAAAATTTAAAATAAAGCAGAAAAGCTAAATTTATTGTATCATTCTTATTGAGTTAGAAAATAAGAATAAAACGAATAGGTATTTATAAACAAAGTTTAATTTTTATTTGATTAATACAAATTATAATTTTTTTTCCCTCCACAAGCCATAAATAAGTTTCAAATTTTTCCTATAATACCGCACCCACATCTAAGTTGAATGAATCTTAGGCCATAAGAACAACGATATTCGAGCAGTATTTGACAGGCCTATTTTTCAGTTTATAAATTATATTGAATATTTATTCAAATGTTTTTTTAATTATTTTTATCGTTAATTTTTTGTTTAGGTTTTATTTATTTTAATATTAAATAATTTGGAAAAGGGGCTAATATTAATAAGGTCCATTACGGTTTCGTTTAGAGTGATAAAAAAATTTTAAAAAATAATAAAAAATATTAAAAAATTTTAAAAATATTTACTTTTTAATTTATTATACGAATTACAAATTCACAATTTATTTTAATTTATTTCACTTTTTATCACCCTAAATACAAACTTAAATCAAACACTAACATGTTTTTATATTATTTTACATCTGAATAATTAAAATTTAACCCAACAACAACAGTAGTTGTAAATCACATGTCAACCCGTCAAATCCCAAAAATTTTTCGGAAGAGATGGAGCGGCGCACGCCCGTTGCCAGGAACGGGTAGGATCCGAATCCCATATTTAAACCGTTCATGATTGGACCACCCGCCGTTTACAGGGGCTCAGAGCCTCAGACGGCAGAGGAAGTCGGCGCACAGTGGTTCGGTACTCTCTCTCTCTCTCGCTCGCTCGCTCGCTCATGCTAGGGTTTCCATTTTATTGATGGAATATGCGAACGTTGATTCTAGCAATTATGGTTTTTCTTTGATTTCGATAAGCACTGTACGGTTTGCATATCGTCCGTTGTGATTGACGCAGCGATTTCAATCGTCAATCTGAGAACCGAGTGTTGAGGGTTTTGGGCCTTTTGCCACAAGCTTTATTTTGTTTTGTCCATAAAAGTTGTTATTGTGTTCTGAGTTGTAATCTGCATAAAACCTGTTTAGATACTGTTATTTTATCCACAATAAACAGAACTTGTTCTGGAGCCCATTGATCTGGCTGTCAATTCCCATAAGCAATGCAATATGTTTCATAAGTTTGAAAAATAGCTCATGGTTCTGGCCCTTCTGGATATTATTCCCACAATCAATGCAAGTGTTTCATGGTGAAATAATGTTTGAAAAAAAAGGCTGAAGATCATGTTGTGGTATTGGTTTTGTGTGAAATCAAACAGATCCTTAGCTTGGATATACTATTCATAGTTTTTGATTGTTGTTAATATCTTTCAAGTGCCTTTTAAAGGGAATCTTAGTGCATGATGCTTTCTCATTACGGGTTTGGGGAGGGTTCAAATGTACACAACCTTATCCGCTTCTTGTAAAGAGGCCGTTTTCAGGATTCAAACTTGTGAACCCTAGGTCACAATGAAACAACATTACTCCAAGCTGAACCTTCGTTTTAAATAATAATAGTAATAATGTCTTGTACATTTTTCTGTGCTGTGACTGGATGAGAACACCAATGTGTCTGACTATTTTTGAAAAAACCAATCCACAGATTAGTGTGCTGATTTGTGGAACGCTGCACACTGAGAATCTCTGTATAAGAACAAAGTTACCTTTAGTCTTTTGCATATCATTTGTGAAGATTCTGTGCATTTTTTTTAAACGTTATGTAATGGGTTTAAAAAGATTATACATATTTATTCTCTTCTCATTTATGTACTTTTTTCCAACTTTATATGATTAGTAATTATGCCTTTGAAACAATTGCAGTTTATCTGGTTCTATGGAGAAAGGAGAGAGCATATTAGATGCCATATTTGATGATGATAGCTTGGAAGATGCCCAAGATGTTGAGATGATGGATGTAGAAGAAGGGGAGTTGGTTGGGCAGGATTCACGGACTGAACTGGAACAAAATATTGGTGGAGATGTTTGCGCTGTAAATCAAGATTCTGGTAGTAGGAATCGCAGACGTAAGAATAAGAAGAAGAAGAATAAGAGAAGGAAAAGCATTTCAGGGACAAATGTGACAGATATTAACAGGTTCGTCTCTGAAAAGCTTTACCCTTGCCATGTTAACGAAGAAGAAATTGTTTACTTTTTCCTGCTAAATATTTATAATCCTGGTCTTTCGATATGATAGATGTTAGAGCAAGCTGTTTCAGGCCTTTGGGACTTTTTTGTCCTGGATACCTAAAATATTTTGACCTTTTTTCTTGATGAGAGATTTCTGTTTTAGGCCCAACAAACTAAGGAAAATTTCTTCAGCTAGAGTCAATTGTTGAACTTCACATCTACTGAACAAAGTATTAAACGAGTGTGGGGCTGGATCCCGATTTTTTGTGTTCTGCATATTGTTGTGAATCTGGAGCTAAATCATAAGTCATGTTTTTTTGATAAATAACATGTGTATATTAAAAATAGAATCATACTATGAATTTTATAATCCTCTTTTGGCTCTTCCATATATTTTTTGCATATTCCATTTGTCATTGTTAAAGTCGTTGGTCTTTGTTGCACATTCATAAATTGTCTTAGCAAGCATTCTTTTTGCTGTCTACAAGGTGTCATTTACATCAAAAACTACATTCCTTGTGTTAATTCACTTCTTTTTGTTATTGGATTTAATTTGACGCATTCAGTTTATGTTCTTCTCTACAGATTACATTATGTCAAAAGCTAGCTTCAAATTTAGCCTTTTAATTTATCACCTAAATTCCATATCAAACAGAAGAAGAGACCCCCTGCACCAAGTTTGAGCAATGGTGGTCAGAAACTGACTCTATTTGTTTTCCTGTCGTCACAGGTTTGTTTTAGATGTTTGTAAACGCTTGAAAGAGAAAAAGACGTATCTGGTTTACACTGCTGTGGGTTGCTTGGGGGTATCAGCTTTGAGTGATCTCATCAAAGAGGTATTGTTTCCATTTTCATTTAATACGGTGTTGTATAGTAGTGGGTTTTATGTCTGAAGGCACCATGAAATATGTTGAAATAATGGATTGTATGCCGGAAGTAGAATCACCAGTGTGATTTGGACCAGTAAAATTGTAAGATACGACAACTTGTGGATGAAATAATCAGCGAGCAATCAATCTATATAGAATCAAATTTATTATGCATACTAGCACATAATTTAGTGTTGAATGAGAGCAGGCAACAGTCTCACAAAAAGATTCTTCCTTTCTTTCTTTTTTTTTTTTAATTGATAACTGCACACAAGAGCTTTTTTAACTTTGACACGACCAACACTAGATTTTATGTACATTGCAGAAATTGGTAGCATGAGAAACTATTAGGATCCTAGACGTCGTTTTTCTTTTTCTTTTTTTTTTGACCCTTCCCCGGACCCTGCGCAAGGCGGGAGCCTCATGCACCGGGCTGCACTTTTAAAGAGATACATAAGCAACTCACAAATATGTTTGGTATAATAAAGTAATAGTGTGAATAGCAATGCCTTCAGGGCTTCATGTTTGTGAATGTTACACCAATTTCTGCTGACTCGTTAGGTGCTAAGTTGTCTATTTGCTAGGAAAATTGTGGTGTGCTTGTGATTATTACTTTGATTATTAGTGCTTGTATTAATCTTATTTGTTAGATGTTTCTGCTTGCCTTTGTGGGCACAAGATATACAATTATATATAGCCTCTTTTCTGCATTGTTTAAGACACAGACTTCTGTGTTTTACAAACTTTTTTTTTTTTTACCTTCAGTTGTAAATTTTTACTTCTATCTGTTCCTTGCTGAACATCCTCAGGCCAACCTAGTGAATATTTCAAAGGGCTTAAAATTGCTCTATGAGTCCTCTGAATGATGATATCTTCTTGTGATCCCTTCCATCTTCTATCATGCCTTCATTGGAAGTTTTAGAAATTATGTACTTTTCGCGTTAGTCAAAGGCAACAGAGGTTGGTTTGGTTTTTACACAAAAAGGTGAGAGGTTAGGGTTCCAGTTGTTGGTTCTGGATAAGCCTAGAGCTGATGGTGTTATTTCACTCTATGAGGATCTACTTTCTTACTTTCTGATGTTCAGTGTTGTTTCCCTACCCTCGCAGATGTATCCTCCAGAAGCCATTCCATTTCTTCCAGTTCCTGTGGATCTCTGAGCTGGTTGTCTCCTGGATGAATTCATTGTTTACCTTGGTGTAGGTTGATGTCACATGTTTTGTCATCAATTTGCAATTCCTTGACTTGGTATGCACATAGAAATAAGCTTCTATGTAAAGAAACTGTATCTATATTAATTTCAGCATGAAAAATCTTTACTATATATTATGAAAAAGAGTCCAAAGACTGATCCCACTTGGTCTGTTCTTTAAAAGATTAACAAAAGTAACTAATGTTCAAAAATTTATCGAGTTGGACTTTCAATCTTAAGCTTGTATTTATGAATTGATTTGAATTGAATTTTTTTGGGGCCCTGCCCCCCTTGGGGGGGGGGGTTGGGGGCAAATATCTTTTGTACAAATTCGAGTGAAATAGAGTGTGAATATGCATTGCCTAATATTTTTTCATTTTTTAAATCTCATGTTTGATCACTAAATTTTATTTTACTTGCTGAATGATGGCCGTGTGATTTCGTTATCATCAATATAAAATATCTTGAACATAACAGAGTCAGCAAGTTGTCATAAGTAGCACAAATACTAACATGGGAAATGGAAGATGAAATGATATGGAAATGCTGACATGACACTTGCCATAAATGTGGCATATGGGTACACAAGGGAAGCGACAACACAATCTGTCTGGCATGTATACTCTCTTAACTTCTTTGTTGGGAAGTATGTCTGCCTACACATATTGTTCAACATGAATACATCACTTCTGTTAATTTGTCCAAAATTTCCACTGTTAGTCATCACATATCATGCAATATTAAGCTAGACAATTGATCTCATAGCAGTATTACGCATTCAAATCATTTCTTAATATATTTTCCCTTCACAAACGCATTCTTGGATTGTGAGTGCCATATTTTCTGCCCTCCTTCCAGGGGAAAAGTTGGGAACCTAGGGTGTTTGTATATCCAATTTCAGGGGTACATTGAGTACTTACCAAGCATTAAACGAATGGTAGCATAGTTCATGAATTATGCAGCACATTTTTGTTTAGTTATGGACACATTGAAGAATTTTCAAGAGTTAGACATTTAGGAATGTCAACCACCATTGGTTTCTGGGTTTATCAAACTGACACGTCTCCTTGTGTATGGTGTGCAATGATTTTGTCTGTCGCTGGTGTTTTCTAAAGGTTGTAGTTCACTTGTTTGGTAGTTGAACCTAATAAAATTCGATATGTGGATATGGCATGATATGGACACGGGTATGGTAGTTGAAAAGAAGACATGACAGAGTTGGGAACACTATGTATATAATACGTAGATATGAAAATAATAACTGTTTGTTTGTTTTTTAATATTATATCAAAGTAGTTAAAAAAAACATTTTGGGATTCTACATGGTGGAAAAGAAGAGTTAAACAAATATCCATTTTAGAAATCTTCATTCATAAATAAATTAGAAATTTTGTGTTTAAATTTAAAATGTCTTAGGTTGTAGGGATTAATAGGGGTATAAATTTAAATTGGTTGTAATTTATGTTAGATCTGTAAGCTATTTTCTTCTTCAAACATGCAATGTGTTTAATGTGTGTTTAGCATATGGACACGTCTTTTATGCTGGAAGTGTGTAGAAAAAAGGACCAATTTGTACATGTCATGTTCAAGAGTGATTATTTCTTCTTAGAAATATATTTTATTTTTTAGTTATGAACTCACATTAAAGTTTATGTTGTGTGGAGTTTTTGTTGTGGCACTACAAAGTACTTGGTATATTGAGATTTTTGCTTTCAATGTTTCAAGGATTTTGGTCATTGCCAACTCTGTTGAGATTCTTGGGATGTATGCCATTGATATGTCAATGGTTTTGGCTAATCTTACGTTGCGATCTCTTTAAATATATGCTAATTTGGACTCTGTATAATTGGCAGAATGGGGGTATAGGACCAGATTTAAATTCTTTGATGGACTTTATTGAGAGTATGTCATCTTAGTTGTGGGGGTTTTTGTCCTTGTGATTTGGGCATTTTCTTAATGCATCTCCTTTTTTCTTAATAAAATCTATTTATTCATCAAACAATGTACACTTGTATATATATATATATTCTAATTTGGAGGTGTGGTTTAGTTTCTTGAATGTCAAATTGTTTATGAAATTTTTGTGTTAATTTTCCCTTTCTGATTAGTTTCCATTTTATTTTATTTTTATTTTTTTGAGAATACTAATGAAATGTAGAATCGCAGGTTGACGCAATTCAAGCTTGTGGAGGCCAGAAGACTGTTGATGGCAGACGCTTTAGAACTGGTGGTGGTATATTATGGAGCATCTTGAAAACGCGAGACCCAAATGCCTATAAAGAAATAATGACAAAGGGGAAGGAGTTTGAGGTGTGTTACGTTGCTTTACTTTAGTATTATGTAAAGTTCCTTTTCATTCAAGGTTTTCTTCTATATATTATGCATGGTACAAAACATTTGTGTTTTTGGTTGATGGGAAAACGGATTACTAAAAGAAATGCAACCAAATGCTTCCATCTTGCATGAAGAAGAGGATGCATGCAACATGGAAAACTAATTTTTTTTAGGCTATTGTCAGACATTGTCTCATATCAGTCAACGGCAAATGAGGTTCCCTTATATAAGAGGGGGACTTCCCTCGCCTTAACACCTGAATTATAAGGTTGAGGTCTATTTTCTTATGTGTTGGGCCTTTCTTGACATAGTAGCAGAATATGTTTTTAACTGGCTTTCACCACAGTCCACGTTGTGCGTATATCTATGCGGGCCAGCACAAAGGAGGTTGTTAGAAGTTGTCTCACATCGGCCCACAACAAAAGTTGTTTCCGTCATATAAGAGATGGACTTTTCTCACTTTCACACCTGGTTTTTAAGGTTGAGGTTCCTTCTCTTATATGGTGTTGGGTCTTTCTTGACACCTATTTTGGTTATTGGCATGATTAAGAAACTAGAGATGCTCTCCAAGGCCCTTTTGGGGAAAGGGTCTCCATCTTCCTGAATTAAGAGGATGATATATGCAGTTTGGAAAACTAGTTCTTTAAGGCTCTTTTGCTTATTGGGGGGATTAAGAAACTAGAGATGCTTCTTTTAGGCTCTTTTGGGAGGCAAATGTTGCATCTTTTTTTGTAGCCCATACTGCAATGGGGGACTGATGCACAAATATGAATGAGAGCAAATCAATTGGTAACATTATGGGGTGAGCAAATCAATGGGTCATGCGCTCAATTTCTTAAAGCCCTATTATTAGAATATTTTGCCTTTTGCTTTACAGTGTACACAACTGTGAGGGGTCCTATATTAAAGCTGACATCATAAGATGGCTATTGCGGTATATATTGCTGAACAATAGGAACATCTTTAGGATTAAGTGGTTATGTCATGGCAGTGCATATGTTAATTTGCAATGATGATATTGGCTGTGACTAATACTCTTGGCTGACTAACAAACTCACCTCGCTTGTTTGGGATTGGTTGTATAGTAATTTCCCCTCTCCATTTTCGGCTATATTTACAACGAGTTAAAAAAACTGCAGCCAATTTCTGTCATTCCCTTCATCAAGCATTTGGGACATCCTGGTGATCCAATATCACCTTCCATTTGAGCTACACCATCATCTTACCAGCAACAACAGTATCTAAAGCTATGCAATTCGTATATTCACTGAATTGTGCTTTCTTGTATAATTCAAACTGGTTGTGTATATTATGCTCATGTTATAGCCATCGCTGGTCTTCTTGCCAGCTGCATTTTTCTTGCTTTCAGATGCTGTGTTTGGTCTGTGCTTTTACAGTTCTGGCGGTGATTAATGCCTTTTTTTGTTGTGTTGTTTTCGGCATTGCAGAAGCAATTCAGGCAACAAAATGCCAGGCAGGGCCAGATGCAGAATAAGGAAGCTTCTGAAATAGTGGCTCAAGCATCCACAGACCGGATTACAACAAGCGGTTCGGATGGTTCACAGCCAGCACCACCCCATATGCAAAACCAACTTGGGCAGTCCAATGTTGATGATAAACGTGTCTCTGTTCGTGATAGAATGCGGGTCCCAGTTTCATACGACGACCTTCTTGGGGAAGAGGATTCTAAAGACAAATCGACCTGATGTCGGAGGAATTGAATGCTTCTTTCTCGGCGACACTGGTTTTTAGTGTTTGGTTCTTGAATTTGATTTTTTCCCCCAAGTATTCTCCTTATCAGCTACTTGAGGTGACAAATAAAATGTTTTTGCATTCTTAAAGATGGTGATATCTGTTTACCATCCGGCGGGAGTTGAAAGAAAGAAAAGAAAAGAAACCAGAGAGAGAGAGATAGGGGTTTAATTTTTGTTGGAGAATAGCAGGTGAGTATCGGTTTAAATGCTAATGAAGTACCGAGTTTTTTTTTTTGGTTACTCTTGATGCTGTAGGTGTATATTTCGATTTATGAAAGCAAATTGAAAGTTTCAGCGATGAATCAATGCGGTTAAATATAGAGGAATTAACATATTGATATTGTGTAATGCAGCTCAAAGAGAGTCGTTGCAGTGTTGGTGGTCCTTTTTTTTTTTTTTTTTTTAAATTCTTTCTAAAAGACAATCATGTCATTTTGTGAGATGAAAAACGTAATCGAGTGCAAGAAACAGATCCGCAACAGGTTCAAGACACAGATCATTGTAAGTTAGATGAATGGCTGTGATCGTAAATGTAACGGTACGTTTTTGATGGCAGTGAATCAATGACGACAAAATTAATTATATGCAGAAATATGGGGAGGGCTGCTGAGGATGGATGTAATAGAAAAAGAGGAGGAATTTGTCATAAACAAATTGCCAGAGTCAATCTTCCAGTTCCCTACAACAAACCCACAAAAAAAAAAAAAAAAAAATGAAGAAGAAGATTATCATACATAGAAGAAAAAAAGAGTAAAACATGGTTATACACACAAAACAGGTACACTTCGCCTCCATACCACCAAGGAGCTGCATAGAAATGACGCCCAAGCAACAAGAACTTAGTGTTACCTACCCACAAAAAACAGTAACTTCCCAGCTGTTGATTAGTTCACTGGCTGGTTACGGCAACATTTTCTTCGGCTGGCGCTGATTCAGCGGCAGGCGACTTTTTCGCGAGGGACTTGGGAATATCAATGACATCTTGCAAGCAGCGTTGCTGAGGATGTGACAGAAGTACGCACACATGGCGGAAAAGAACACGCGATAGCCCCTGCCCGCTCTCAAATATGTAACCCTCGTACTCGGTAACATGTTCAAGAGCATCCACCAGTGCGTCGTAAACCTTCTGGGGACAATTGTCAGGCCCGGGCTTGTCGTGAAGGTAGACCACATCCAAGGTGAAGAGTTTCTGGTTCAACGGCCATTGATACTGTGGTTGAACGGATGACCTGCAGTAGATTAGGACCTGAATTGCGACAGATCCGTAGTGAGGAGAATAGAGAGAAAAGAAAAGTTCATCAATAATTTTTTTAAAATATAATTTTACCACTCCAGTAAAGAATAAGAAAAAAAATTCTAACAATAGATAGATAGTCTTTTTTCTTTCCATTTCAAGTCAACTCACAAATAAGGAACAAAAAATTATTATCTTCTCGCCCAAACTCCCAAACAATGAAAAAGAACTATTTGTCATCTCTCTCTCTCTCTCTCTCTCACACACACACACACACTTCTTTTTTTGTTTTCCCCCCCTCACTAAAGTGTTTGTTTCATGTCATTCAAAGATGAGAAGAAGGATCCAGTAATCAGTTTTTGCAATTTAAAGAAATTTGACTTGAAGAAACACATGAAATGTTTTTTCAAGACACATTAAAAAAACTAAACAGAAGCATTTCAAAATACATTTGCTAGGAGGGAGACACCACTGTCGGTGGCATAGAAATATAAAATGGGAGGTTTCTTATCATGTTGTTACTGGATATCTCCTGAAGTTTTTTAAGTGGAGGTTGCTAAAAATAACAAGAAAGCAAGAGTACTCCGACGGCAGTACTATTGTCTGTTGACAACGACGACACTGAAAGCATCTAAAATGACACATCAACAAAGGAAGAACAAAACAGCTGGCAGTTCAATTAAACTGAAAAATAAAAAAATAATTAAAAAAAAAAACCTTAATTCCAATAACTAGAAGCTAGCTACCCAAAACATGATCTTTTGCAGCAAGTTCTAGTGGAGTCATATCCTTCTCAAATTCAGCTCTTGCATTTTTGGTTCCTTCAGCAAAATGGTAGGCAAAATACATTATGTGGTCTTCGCAATGCCAATTCCTTTTTTGTTCAAGTTCTTTAATACTAGGGTAAATTATCTCTCTCAACATTTAAAATTAACACTCACAGCCCTTATTTTGAATGTTTGCCACAACAAAATCTTTCGGTTGATCTGGCCGTCAATGTTAGATGAAAAGTAGTGTGGTCATACGGAAAAATCATATAAGATGTCTCTTTCACCCCATTAGACTATATAAAATGTCTAAAATGGCCTGACATTTTTGAAAGTTTAAAAAAAAAAAAAATTGCGAAGGAAATAATTAGCAATATTTTTGCCTTATTTCATTGTTTCTCATTTTGAGAAATTAGATTCAATTTTGGGGATCGAATTAGACTATAATCTGATAAGATAAATGCTTTTTTAAGATTTGAAGATTGCACTGGCATTTTTTGATATTTTATATACAGTCCAAAGCAGTAAAAGAGATAGCTCAAATATATTTCTCACGCTGACTACACTACTTTTCATTCATATTGACATCTGGATAGATTGAATGATTTAGGTGTGACAAAAAATTCAAAATGAGGGATTTAAGTGTAAATTTTAAAGGCTGAGGTTAGTTACAGCCAAATATTTAGGGGAAGTGCAATTTATCCACTATTATTTCAGTTATTATTGTTCGTGTATTATTATTTTGTTTGATAAGTTTATATATATACTGATTTTCCCTAGCCATTTGCCATTTATTTCAGTTATTATGTATGAAGAGCAATGCTCCTCTTGTGGGATAGGAGAACTATAAAACCTCATCAAACACACACATATGGTCTTAATATAACACGTGACATCCAATTGATCTAGAAACCACATGGAAAGACCATGCATGAGTACAACACTAATAATCCTTAGCCTAAACCGACCCACCAAACCTCATCTTCCCCAACTACGCCTACCCCCCCCCCCCAATAAATAAATAAATAAATAAATAAAATAGCAAAGAGAGAGAAATGAACGAAGAAAATTTGTACAGCTAGAAAATTTTTATTTAGTAATGTGATGGAATTCATGGCTAAAGTAATTTGTGAGAGCCCATGATTAACCAATCTAATTTGCCAGAAAAGAAACATAAAATAGAAAAATGGTACTAAGGGTTCGTTTGGCACGGCGAAAAACAATGAAAAATATGGTTTGGAGAAACTTTTGGTGTTTGATGCACACATCTTAAACTGCATTTTTTGAAGATGAATAGTGGGATTCTCATCTCAACAAATTGGATTTCCGTTTAGACAAATTCAAAATTTTGTATCAGCCATGGCTGAGTGAGAGAGAGGGGGGGAGAGAGAGAGAGTTCAATTTTTTTGAAGCATTTTGCATGTGATCAATTGATGGATTGATGTGACGAATAAGTCTTGCAGGCCTCCTCTTTCTTTTTCTTTTTTTTTTTAAATAAAAGTAGCCATTGCATAATGCTTCAGTTGATTGGCAGCCCATGCATATCTGACCATTATGCGTGACGTGGCTATCACTTGCTTTAGTTGATTATTTTATGCTGTGTGACACTCGTTCAAACCAAACCAAACCAAACCAAACCAAACCAAACCTTTTCCCACTAGGTGGGGTCGGCTATGATTTGTCGACGCCAATTAGATCTGTTTAGGGGCATGTCCTCCGATAAATCTAGGTAGGTCAGGTCATGTTTAATGGTTTCTTTTCAGCGTCTCTTGGGTCTTCCTCTATCTCTCCTACTCCTGGCAATCTCCATACTTTCACACCTTCTAACAGGTGCCTCTGCTGGACGCCTTCTAACATGGCCAAACCATCTTAATCGGTTTTCTCTCATTTTATCTTCAATCGGTGCTATTCCTACTTTGCCCCTAATCTCCTCGTTCCTAATCCTATCTTTCCTTGTAATCCCGCACATTTACCGTAGCATTCTCATCTCTGCAACTGCCATCTTCTGACCATGATTATGCTTTACTGCCTAATACTTTGATCCATATAGCAGCGCTGGTCTAACCGCTACCTTATAATACTTTCCTTTCACCTTGAGGGGGATTTTTCGGTCGCACAAAACCCCCGAAACACTCCTCCATTTGGTCCACCCAGCTTGAATCCTGTGACTTACATCAGTATCAATTCCTCCATTTTGTTGCACCATAGATCCAAGGTACCTAAATTTATCTTTCTCTACAATCTTTTGTGTGCCTAAACTTACTTCTATACTACCCGTTATTCTATTTTGACTAAACTTACATTCCATATATTCCGTCTTGCATCGGCTTAGCCTAAACCCTTTTGTTTCTAACGTATCCCGCCACAATTCTAGCTTAACATTCACTCCTTCTCTCGTCTCATCTACTAAAACAATATCATCTGCAAATAGCATACACCACGGCACCTCATCCTGAATATGTCTTGTAATCTCATCCATAACTAAAGCAAACAAGTACGGGCTTAACGCTGAGCCTTGATGTAAACCAATCATGATAGGGAACTCATTAGTCTCTCCACCAGTCGTCCGTATAGATGTCATGGCTCTATCATACAAGTCCTTTATCGTCTCAATATATGCGACACACGCTCCTTTCTTTTCCAATACTCTCTATAGAATCTCCATAGGAACCCGATCATATGCCTTCTCTAAATCGATGAACACCATATGTAAATCTCTTTGACCTTCTCTATACTGTTCCATTAACCTCCTCAAGAGAAAGATAGCCTCCATAGTTGATCTTCCAGGCATGAAACCAAATTGGTTCTCTGAAACGTTTGTTGTCCTTCTTAGTCTTCTTTCAATAACTCTCTCCCATAATTTCATCGTATGGCTCATCAATTTAATCCCGCGGTAGTTCGCACAGTTTTGAATATCTCCTTTGTTCTTGTATATGGGTATAAGGATACTTTTCCTCCATGCATCAGGCATTTTCTTGCTCTTTAGCACTACATTAAAAAGTTTTGTCAACCAACTTATGCCATCCTCTCCTAAGCACCTCCAAACCTCAATAGGGATACCATTTGGCCCAACCGCTTTCCCATTCTTCATCCTTTTTAGTACTTCTTTTACATCTTCCCTACTGATTCTCCTATAGAACATAAAATTTAATTCTTCCCTTAAAGTGGTAAACGATATCGTTCAAACGATATTTAATTTAATGTCAGGACGGTTTTTAGCAGAATCGGGCAAGAAAAAAAATGCAAAGCGTCTAAACCGTTTTTACAATTTGTCAGAACGATCCCAGAAAAATTAAACACAATGGGTGTCATTTGGTAGCTTGAGATCGTGGTGAGAATAGCAAATTTTTTTTTTTTTTTTTGCTATTTTGATTAATTAAATTCCAGTTATCGACTTTTTTCGAATTTCGAAAAGGTAAGAATATGTAAAGATGTAATATAGATTTTCAGAGTTTTTCACCAAATTTTGTTGCGCAAAACAGGAACTAAGTAGAATAAAAATGTTGAGAGAAAATGTTCAAACAAGGCAATCTGTAGCATCCAAGTCAAAACTAGAACCTCAAAAGATTCATAAGAACTTTCGATGTGTTATAAGAAGAGGATTTGCTAACTTTTCCAATAGGGGAGGGGGTTCTTTTCTTTAAATGAGGTTGCTCATTTGCGACCAGAGGTGGTTGTTTCAATTTTCAGAATTAGTCTCCCCAATTACTAGGGTAATACTGTGTACATTACTTCTTCTAAGATCCCGCCTAAGTAGGAGCCTCGTGTACTAGGCCTCTCTTTTAAGAACCTCCCCAACGCAGTGCAACACTAGACCCACCGCTAGAAAGTAAACCTTGAGTCAAGAGAGTTCTTATGATTTTTGTGACAAGTCTTCTATGGTAGTTCCACCACTTCTCCTTCTCAAAGTTACGGATAAGTTGGGAAACTTTATATGTGGAGGCATCAAAGATAAATGCCTCGAGCACATCGCATAAATAATTTTCAAACGTTGTCCCCCCCCCCCTTTCCACAAAAAAAAAAAAGTAATAATAATAATAACTACACCAAACAATTGGTATCTACATCGTCTGAATTAATCCCAACATTACTCACCACTCTGAGAATCCGATTCTGCACACGGGATTTCTTTGCTTCATGAGCTGCAATTCGGAATAGCTGGGTTAGATCTGCATGACCAGAAGGTGAATCAACTGACAGCCCCCGAAGTACTGCCATTGCAGACTCAACATCACTGCTGAACTCTTTCCGAAGCTTCATAATATTGAAAGAAAAAATTATAAATAATCAATGAATATCCTCTAATAGGTTAAAAATATATTGCTGAATTTATCATGAAATCATTAATCCAGACCAATACAAGAAAGATATATCTCAGCTAATTTGATTTTATACAGAGATTAAATAAAAACACACTGCCAAGGTGGCTTTAACCTAGTTTGTTCAACCCATTTTTGTGCATTAAATGAACGACATTATAAAATTGATGAGCCAAAGTAAGAAAAGCATGTCATAAATAAAAGGACAGATCCTGTAAACCCCACAGTCCCTTGAATAGTTTTTATTTTATTTATTATTATTATTATTATTTTGGGGGGGGGGGGTGGGAGACGTAAATCACACACCGTATCAAAGCAAACAAAGTTGTTTCCTTTTATATTATTCCAAAAGAAGATGAATGTACCAAATGTTGTTGTTACTGGTGAAAATCTAGGGAATTCTAATGTAATTCCCTCTTAAACCCAAAGACAATTGATAGGTCACAACTTGTGAGAAATGACGCATGGGCACAATAATTCCAAACTTTCCAAAAACATGCATGATACAACTTATATTAAAGGGATTTTTTTTCCATCATACAATTTCTACAGTTGTTAATTGGATAAAGTTTCTTTTAGCCTTCCACTTAAGATAAGAACAAACACAGCTTCAATAGTATGCCAGAAGATGTATGCAATTATGCAGTTCAATATGCTTCCAAAGGTTACTAAAATTTTGACTTCTGAAAACACAGTATATTAGACATTTTGAAGTCACTTTCTGTCCATAACTTCACATATGTTACAAAGTGAACAGAAATTGAGCACATTTTCAAGGAACTTGACAAAGAAAATGTCATTTAAAGGTAATATTCTGTATAATTAAGACCATTGTACTCTGTGTGCGAAATCTTTACAAAGTTTAAGAGAAACAAATGATTCTTATAAATTTGGAATAGGGCTTTCCAAGTTAAGAATAATAGTTATGTGTGTGTGTGTGTGTGTGTGTGTTTGAATGCAAACACATGAACATTCATATAACAAGTTTAAAGTGGACCCATTTACATCAAAACAAAAATATCAAAAACTTGTAATTTTCTGCTCTTCCCCCCCCCCCCTCATTTTTTTTATGTAGAATTGACAATTGCAAGCATATACAATTACCCTAAACTTTTACCTTCCCATTGTTATGTCAAATTGAAAATTTGCGAAACTAAGACACCATCAACTGTACTGTATAATCCAACCAAAAAAAAAAAAAAAGAGAAATCAGCTAACCACAAGAAGATTACACAATTATTCTAATATCTACTTCAAAAAAACCCTCCAGAACAATAAAAAGACTCCAGCAATTCGACTGATTCAAACAAATTTCAAAGCAGAAATCGCTCAATGAATAAACATAGAAATGCAAATTCCACATTCCACATATGACCCACAAAAATTTTAAGTCCAGACGATCTAACAGAGAGGGAAATGAAGCAAAAATCGAGGGTACCCAAGAAGCAGATTTGCCGAGGGCTGCGAAGGCGAAGCGGTGATCGGGGTTGATGGTCAGCTTGGCATTGATGAAGAGGAGGATTGCCTGCTTGATGGAGTCCAACCTGGTGATGGCTCTGCCGCTGGCGCCGGTGACCTTCATTTCAACAAGCGATTCAGTGTCTACATCGATGCAGAAGAGTATGTCTTCGCTTGGGTATCGAGATGGTGGAAGCGTGTAGCGAATTGCTGGTGTCGAGCTCTGACCCTCCATCGCTTCCATCTCGCTCTCCAGTTCCTCTCCTGTTCGCTTCAGCTGTGGTAACTCTCCTCCGATCCTCTGTTTAGTCAGGGGAGGATAAATTAATGCTCCGTTTGCGAGTTTAGAAAAGAGAAATATTAGGTGTCCTTTAGAAGCAAGAGCTAATTTGCTTGTCAGCTAATTGGCCTTTTATTTATTTAGAAAATGTTAGTTTGGTTTGTTAATAAATTTTAGAAAATTTTGTAAATTTCTGTTAATTTTATATTACATTAACTTTTTTCTTTCATTACACATATTACGAACTCTCAATTTATCTTACTCTAAACTCACCCAAAATGATCAAAGTTATTCTATTACATTTTAATTTTTAAAAAATTTTTAAGGGTAAAAATATTAAATTAATTAAAATTAAAAAATCGCTTTAAAAAAATCATCTTTTTCCCTTTGGAACACAAAAATAACCGGCTATTTTCTTTTCTAAAAAAAGTTACATTTTTTCCCTCTCAAATACAAAAATAATTGACTATTTTCCTTCCCAAACTAAACCTTAATCTCGTTTGGAGTGGTAAAATATTCTGAAAAATGGTAAAAAATACTGAAAAATTTTAAAAGTTATTCATTTTTTTTCTTATTACAAGAATTACAAATACACAAGTTATATCAATATATCTTATTTTATCTTATTTTTTATCATTTTAACACAATCGTGAGATAGAAGAGAAAAAATAATATTTATTTATGAGTTTAAGAAAAAAAGTTAATAATTTTTTTTTGTTGGTTGAGAAGCAAGGAAAAGAAAAAAAAATATAAATTGTTATTTTACAGGGACGTTTGAAATTTAATAAAAAAAATACAAAACTCTATAACACTCGAATTACGAGACTATAAAATTTAAATCCTCTACTCACTGCATAAAATACGAGACATTAACTTTTATAATTTTATACAACTCTAAACACTCTCAAAATCTTGTGAGAAGTTAGAAGGTAATTAATTTATTTAGCTTTAGAATATATTTATAATTTATTTTTTCTTACTCTTTATTTTTATGAACAAATATGTTATTTTAAAGAATTTTATTAGTTTATTTTTCTATTCTTTCCATTTTTTTATCACTTTTGAAAAGATAAAACTTTTAAAATTTTAATATTCAGTTTATTTATTTATTTTTATTTTCTTCTTTCATCCCCTAAAAAAAGCTTACAAATAAGTTATTAATTTAAAAACTTTTTCTTCCCCCCCTCCCCTTTTTCTTTTCTTCCCCATCTCACTTCATCCAAATTGATGGTAAAATAAGGGGAAAGGTAGAAGGTTTCCCTCTGCCCAGTAGGAAACTAAAAGCGAAATGAGAAAAAAAAATTGGGTTATTGATAGTTTCGTCCCTTTTTTTTTATTATACTAATTTATTTTTTCCTCTATTTCTTGGCACAATTAAAAATATATATTTTCTTCTTATTTTTTATTTCTTTACAAAATCAAACAAAGGTAATAATTTTATTTGCAATTATACTTATTATTTTTTTATTTTTTTCAAGCTAAATAGAGCCTTTTTTTTTTAAACGGTAGACAAATGGAACCCTTTTCTCCCTATTTTAAGTATATAATTCGGAAGGTTGCAAATAAATTAAATAAATAAATTTTTAGTACCTTTGTTATTTTATTGATATGAGGTTTAGGAAACAACTTTATAGCCAAAATTTATATCATGAGTCCACTTTAAAGTAAATTTCTATTGAATTTTTTTATTATAAAAATTTTAACTAAATTTTAATTGTCTTTTTTTTAAGGACTTTTGAGTATTTTATTATTATTAAAAAATAGAGATAAAAAATATAAACTTTTTATCAAAAAATGATTTCGATTAAAAAAATTAGTAATTTTTCTATAATTTTGTTTGAGAATATTCTATAAATTTTTAGTAGTTCTACCTTGTAAGAAACTATTTAAGAATTGTTTGGTACTATTAAAAATATTTTAAAAAATACAAGTTTACATCACGGACTGACACATAGTACTTTATTAGTTAGATGTTTGGTAAAAATTTATAAAAATTAAAAAAAGTTAGAAAAAATTGAAAAAAATTATGACAATTGGTAAAAATTAAAGAAAGTTGGAAGATTTTGATAAAAAATTAGTTTTCTGTATTGTGAAAAAAATTTGATAAGATTAAAAAAGAACAACAAAAGTTAGATTTTTTTATTATAATAAATAACTAATAATGAATAATAAAGGTGCGTTTAGTTTGTTAAAAATTATTAAAAAATTTTAAAAATTAATAATTTTTTATCTTTTTCTATGAATTACGAAATTATAAATTATTACATTTTGTTTATTTTTTTACCATTTTAAACACATCCTAAGTAACAAGTATGACGAAAGGGTGGCAGCTAGGGTGGAAACTCGGATATTCATATTCGGCAAGCAGGCAAGGCACCCAACAAAGTCGGATCGGGGGCGGTTGATCGGGTCCGAACCATCAAGGGGGCATTTCCGGCTTTAAAGACGTAGGCTGCTTTTTCCTTTTTTTTTGAAAGGTACGCCTGCTGCTTTATCGCTTCTCTGGTTCCTGTCTGTTTAATTTTTACTTCTGCTGCGGGTAACTCTGAGAGAGAGAGAGAGAGAGATATGGCTTGTGTGCACGATCATAGCTGCGAAGATCACGATTGTTCCTCAGATTTCTCTCTCTACAAACACATAGATCTCTCCAAGGTTTTGCCTCCATATCTATTTGTTTCGACCTCATCAAATACGTTGCTTTGTTTTTGTTTTTGTTTTTGTGTGGATTGCGTGTTTAAAGCTTGTTACTCCAATCATGAAGTCATGCTGTACACGGACCTATCCAAGCTTTAATCTCAAATAGCCATAAAGCCTGAGTTCCAAATTTCACATCAAGCTTACACTTGTATCTGCATTGCAATGTAGAGATTCGGAATTAATTAATTTATTAATTTATTTTTTGGGGGGAAGTAAATGAACTGCGATTGTTGGGATAGTAAATGAAATCGAAACTGTAATGCTTGATCGTCGTTTTCAGCAATACCCGTGTTAGTAAATCGTTGTTGAAATCTTCGTAGGTTTATGATATCTTCTTGAGTTATCGAGAAAATATCGGCTAGGGTTTCGGCTTTCACTTCTTCTATCATTCTTTATGGGAATCTGAAAATTGAACCCACCCCTGAAACATGAAAAAGGTTTACTGTTATCAAAATCTCTCCTGAGTCTTGGAATGTGGTTGTGTGGAGAAGCAAGTCTGTCAAACTGGCCTATCTAGAAATAGTGTTGTTAAAAGTGCTAGGCACCCCTGAAGACGCCAAGTTCCATTATCACCCAATGTGCAAGCACTTTGGCTGCCTACGGCAAGACGCTGTTATAGAAGGGGAAAAAAAAAAAAATTCCTTCGTGTTATTTTTCCAATTAGGTAAACATTGTAACAAACCAAAAGTGATATCATTGAATGAGCAATAGTAACCATTCTTTACAAATAACAAAAGATGTAAGTTAAAAATGAAAGAAGAATCTTATTTACTTGAACTGATTAAAAAAGTTATAAAATGCTTTCATCCACATCCATCACATCGTTGTCATACTCCATCTGATCACATTCATCGCTGGATTTATAGCATCTTTTGGGCTTCGAAAATGTTTCCATTGATTCATTATTAATCATCTTGGTCGAAAATAATGAAGAGCTGGTAGAGTAAAATTTTGAGAGATCCGTAGATATGAGATAGAAGTTTACGAGAGGAGTTTTTGGTTGTCTATGAGTTGGTTATTAGCAGGGAAGGTTATGAACATTGTTGCTAGCTTTTATGGCAGTCTCTACTCTACCGAGGTAGGGGATGGGGAGGATATATTGCGCTGGAAGTGTTCTAAGTCTGGCCAATTTGAAGTCAAGTTTTGGGAGATTTTAGGGGAGTTTCCTTCCAGTGGAGGGGCATTTGGAGAAATAGGGCTCCCCCTAAGGTTGGCTTCTTCATTTGGTGCATGATGCAAGTGGGAAACCTTATCAAAAGAAGGGCAATCCAAGTAAATAGGTTTTACCTTTGCAAAGACGATGGGAGTCCATTGATCACCTCTTTGTGCATTGTCCGTAGACTGGAGAGATTTGGATGATGATCTTGGCTAGTTTTGGGATGCGATGGGTCTTTTAGAGGAAGGTCAACTAGGATTTTGAAGAAGTGACAGGGAGCCAAAGTCTCAAGGAATAGAAGGGAGCCAAAGGAACAGAAGATGTTTCCAAGATCTTAAAAAATCTTTGTATAGATTAAAGAGCTTTCGGAATTTTGTGTAGTTGGGTGAATGGGGATATAGAACCAAACTTAATTGACTTCTTACACTTCATGGACACGGTGGGAGAGACATGTTTTGATTTGATTTTTCGGATTTGGCTTTAGATGGTAGTATGTTTTGTAACATGGCTAGCACTCTCTTGATGCTTTTTAATACAATTGCTTATTTGCCTATTAAAAAAAAAAAAAAAAAAGGAATGGACCCTGGCATTTCAGCTAAAAAAAATTAAAATATTACATAACATGAAAGAGGCAACGCCTCAGGCGCCTTTTGCTTTCGTGTTGCCTTACTAACAATGCCTCACTTGGAAGCATGTGAGACGCTTAGGCCTTGCGTTGCCTAAGCACCTGGTGCACTTTTATTAACAATATCTAGAAATCCGTTTGATAAAGTTACTAAATTATACTGCTTAGGTGTATTGGAATTATTCAGTGTCAGTTATTTTGTTTTATTTTATTTTTTTCTCTCTTTGTAAGTCCTTGATTTGGATTATCAGTATTGACAATATATGTTTTTATATAAATAAGAGTATGTATACAGAACATATCACGCATCCAGTAACCTGTTGGATAAAGTATACTTCCCAGTCATTGATAGACTCTGTGGCACTTCTATCAAAGTAGTTGCTTTTATTATACCCTCACGAAAACTATCCATCTAATAATATAGCCTTTGAGTATATATAGAATATAACTTGTGTGTTTTGGTGCCAAAGGTATCTGCGTTAAACGAGGCTGTTCCAGGTAGTGTTAAGTCAGTTTTCAAAGCTTGGGAACAGAGGCTGAATTCTTCTGAGGTAGGTTGTGTATGATGATCAGACTCATGTTATTTGCTGCTCTCTTAATTAGGGGATGCTTATTGTATACAGTAATCATTGGACGTGTATTGTTTTTTATTTTGTCTTTTCATTATGCATTTGAATATACCAAATGTTCTTTTAGTATCACTTATTAAAAAAAAAAAAAGATTTTTTAGCCTTCTGATGCAGTTTTGGGAAAGTTTATCAAAATTTTGCAAGCGGTTAATTTTTTTTTAAGAAAATTTTAACTTGGTCACATCATGGCCTTAAACGCATGTCTTGAAATAATTGTAAAATTTGTCTCTATCTGTTTATTTATATATTTATTTTTTTTGGGGGGGGGGGGTTTGCATATATTTGGTTCCGAAGGACATACTGCAACATGTTGAGGGACAACCCTCCATAATCACCTTCTCTCAACTTAAAATTGCTCCTTTTCCTTTTACAGGGTCACTTGGAGAGTAATGAGGGGGATCCTGAGTTACTGGTTTTTATCCCGTAAGTGGCACTGCTGTTTCAGAACTTTGAATTCATGCAGATTCAAACCTCACTTGGCTAGTTCATTTATTCCCATCATTGATTTTTGTTTTTTACCATTTTCTGATACAAAGTTTCTTTTTCATTTTTTGGGACTTTTACTCTGGTGGTATATTTATTTGGATTAAAGACCTAAGAGACTTGTTCACTTGGATGTACGCTGGCAGTCACTTTAATGATCACGTCTTCAAAATTGTTGCATACTGCTGCTTTTGTGTTCTTCTATCCTGTAATCATGACTATCTTTTCTGAACTCCTTATCTGACCTTCAAAGGATTTCCATTTTCCTGTTTTGGGTGCAGATGATTTTATTGTCAGTTAATACCTTAGAAAATTTGTTTTACTTTTAGAATTTGGGATGCTTGGTGGAGGCTGTGACGCAAAGTGAAGTAATGATGTTCTAACCTCAGGCAATTTATCAGAATTCTGAGCATATAAATTCCCATTCTCTGCCACTTGTGCCAAATGTTGTGTCCTTCATCTACATGCTAGAACATGAGTAATGAATATAAGGGATTGATTGCAGAAATTGAGGTTAAGTTGTGTTTCCCTGGAGAGAAAATATTGTAAGAAATTAATTGCAGGTGTGGTTAATGTGTTCCCTGGAGAGAGAATATTGTATCACATGATGATTAATGTTGACGGATGTTTTCATGGCTTCATCCTTATTCTTAGCACAATAATATCTGGCTTCACTTGTGTAATATTTCACAGTCAATTATTATTTTCTGCAATTATTGATGCCTTTGTTTTCTATTTTTCTTGTTGGTTTGCCTGCCTGACGTTATTGGAACCAATTGTGATAGATTTACATCAGATGTTAAAATCAAGAGCATTTCAGTTGTTGGTGGCGCTGATGGAACTAGTCCTTCCAAGATGAGAGCGTAAGTTGAACTTGATTGGCCCTTATTATACTTCAATGTTTGGATGTTACAACTTGCAATCTATAAAATATCAGTTAACCACAAGCCCATAAGGAGGCAGTTCAATAGTAAGTTTCTACCAATTGAAGCAGAGGTCACTAGTTTGAACTCCCTTGGCATTACTTGGCTTGTAGTTCCACTAAAGTGTGTTAGGATCTCTAGGGGATTAGCCCTGCTGAAAGTGGAGATACCTCTAATATCAAAATACACAGACATCAATTAACCACAGCTTGACTTTAACTGAAGATAAGGATCTTGTGATCCTAAGACTCCAACAATAGGAATTACGGAGACAGTTTCTGTATTTTGATGTGACATTGGCCTCTTTTAACTTTGAAGGTATCCTGAAAATACCTTTTCATGTAGGGCTTGAAGTAAGGTTTTTTTTTTTTTTTTTTTTTTTTTTTTAATTCTTTAAATGTAGGTTCATCAATCGTGAAGGCATTGACTTTTCTGATGCTCAAAATATGCAACCCATTCAGGTATTGCCCTCTTCTAAGCTTACTGAAGATTCTAAGCTTAGCACAATCAATTTCTGCCTGAATATTATTCTGTGTCTTCAGGAGTGGGATTTGGTGGAGAATTTGCAAGGAGTGCTGGAGTACCAGACAAAGTAATTGTTCCTGCTTCTGTTTTAGTTGTGTACCTCGTAACATTTTCTTATTAATACTTCATTTTGATCTAGTTTGCTGTATATCTTAAATTTTCAAGTATTGGAAGTAATTCAACAGTAAATAGTCGTTTCTAGTGGAAGCATGTTGCTTCATACAGAAAACTAAATACAGCAAGCATAAAATCTAATTATCTTTATCATATACCACCGGGCATGGCTTGCTTTTAACTGCTACTTCTAGATTGTTTTTCAGAAGAGGTGAATGGATTTTACAAGCCTGCGTGTGCAAGAACCATGGATATGCTTTCTCGCTCTCTCTCACTCTCACACACACACGCGCACACACACACATGGACGCGAGCGCGCACACACATGCCCCCCCCCCAACACCCACACCCACCCCCACACGCACGCTATTTCTTGAAAATTCCATTTTGTTGCCTTTCAGAAAGTTTTTTATTTTTTTGTTGGTTGGGGTGGTGTCATCTGTTTCCTGTCAACTCATGCATCATTCAAAATCAGGAATAATGGTTCTTTGCTGCATTTGACTTCTGTTGCATTATATGTGATGTTTGCTTCAACCTTTTTGGGGCTATATCCATAGGTACTCTAGATTCCAAGGTGTGGGAAATCTCACTTTGCATTTTCCTGAAAATTTTGGTGGTGATGCAACTCAGATACATTACATTGGCTTAAAAGGTGAAGCTACACAGGTAATTTCACTAAATTTTTGCTATTCCAAATGATTTATGGATGACTTAAATGATATATTGTCTTCCCATTGAATTTTACAGTTGAAGAGGGATGTTGTTGCAACAATTGTGTATGAAATTACACCAAATCCTTCTGACCATAAGTAAGTATTTTTTGCTCGGAGGAAGTTTTAAATATTGGGTTTTCCATTTAATGCACATAACAAGAGTGGAAGTGATACCATTGTCTGACACTAACCGAGGTTCTCTCTCAAATGATTATATTTATAAATGTTGTGAGTTTATTCGTCACAAGCTTTCTACATAATCATAACACTTATACAATCTCAATGCTGAAGCTCGGTTGTTGACATCATTTTTGCATTTTGTTGCGCTTGAGAATATGTTAATACACCTCTGCATCTGATGATGTAACCTTTTCTTTCTATCCACCCCAGAAAGAGAACTTTTTTTTTCCATTCTGCTTCTTGGCAGATTGGTTTCTACTTAACAAGCCCAGTAGGGCTATACATATAGATGGTTAACCAAATGCATGTTCACGTAGGCCTTGGAGTAGTAGACTTAAATGTCTGCAGCGTTGTCCATGTTATTGCAAGTTCTGAAATTTAATTTCTGTGTATATGAGATGATGTTACGATTCATATTAGGGATGGAAAATAGGTTGAGCTGGCTTGGGGGCAATGCTAATTGGTCCTGGTCCTGCCTGAACCAGTTTTTGATCCGAAGCTGACCCCATAGGATTCACCTGCCCTGCCCTATTTTTGCTCACTTCTTTTAATTTGATATTTTGCAATTACAAATCTAATGTAATTGTTTCTTCATTAATAAATTGTATTCATGTGTTTTTATTTTTAAAGTTCATTTTTTTTTAATTTTTAGTTCTATTTATTTTGTAATTTACATTAAGTGAGAAGTCATTTAAAAATTGGGATGGTCAACTAGGGCTGGCCTCGACCAGGGATCTACTGCAGAGTTCTGCCCTCCATTGCCCATATCTAATTTGTATGCATTGTGATCGTATTGGCATTATTCTGTCCAGTAAATCCTTCTCGGGGTTGTGTGCAGGACAAAGGCAGAATCTGGAGGGGGCCTTTCACATGTGGAATGAAGTTTAGGTGCAATCGGTGGATGCTTATGTGAAGGAGTCTCCCTTGTGTACATTTAACCACCTTTTGTTCTCCTTTCTTCACCCTTCTGCCTACAGCTGAAGGTTTCTGGCCCTTTCTTTTTGGCCAAGTGCCTAGTCTTAAATGATAGATTTAGATATTACGCAAGAAATCTGTCTAAATCTGTCCTGAAAAACTTTCAGATAATGGAAAAAGTTTTACTTTATATGATTTTACATTACAATTCTGTTGCAAATCCAGCAAGCTTGAGTTGTTTACATTCACGTGGTTTGGCTCATGGTGGCTTTTGCTTTTGCGCGTGCTTTGTGTGGCGAGGATGTACCTTTGTTATGAATCTGCACTTCAGCAATCTAATGCATATTTCTTAGAAGTCGGGCTGACATTGGAACTGATGTGAACACAGCATATGACGTCGGTCATCTGGGTGGTCCAAGGGTCTCGGCAAATTAATGCAGATTTCCTATGAGTCGGGTTGACATCAGAACCGATATGAACACATCATATGACATCGATCATCTCGGTAGTTCAAGGAAGTCCATGCCTCTTCTATCAAAATCTTGATCAAGTTTTCTTTGAACATTCAGTTGTTAATGTCACATGATTAATATCAAAAGCGGTGTATTAGAATGAACCACCTTTTAACATTTTAATTATCGTCCATATTGCAAACTCTGAACCTATAATTTGATAAAAAATTTGTAAGTGGAAAAAAGAGCAGAAGATTTAAATTTCATTATTTTGTTTGCTTTGTAATGAAAAATAAAAAAAAAATTGAGATTTGAGCAATTAAAAATAATTTTATTATATTTTTAAATCTATTTAATTCAGAACATGCATTTACAATTTTTTGTTTCTTTATCCAATTTTTTATACTTAAAATTTTTTATAAAAAAATTAAATCTTTTACTTTTGCTTCCTTTCGTCTTTCTGGCTGCCTCAGGATGTTGTTTCTATAAAAAAAAGCGAGTAAATAAGATAATAGCATTCGAGAGTGTTATAAGGTCGCTGTTTTTCGGCTAAGTCGGTCTCAGACTCTCAAGGGGTCAAGTCGGTCTCAAAAAGGGCTAAAAAAGGGGTAACCCGGCAATGAGCTGGTTAGGGCCCACCTGGCGTACAAAGGCAACCTCCCATCCCCGCCATTCTCAATCTAGGGTTTTAACAACTCTCTCTCTCTCTCTCTCTCTCTCTAGATTAACAGAGCTAGAGCCATGGCAGAAGAGGTACAGTACGGCGCGGACTCTGCCACCAACAAGCGTAAGTACGAAGACCAGACGCCTCCGCCTGCGCGACGGGCCACTGGGTTCTCTGCTCCGATCTCGTCCCAGTCGCCGGATTCGGGAAACGGTCCTCCTTCCTACAACAGCGTTCCGCCGCCTGTCGATGACATCCAGCTCGCGAAGCAGCGAGCGCAGGAGATTGCTGCCCGTCTCTTTAACAACGCCGAAGCGAAGCGTCCTAGGGTTGACAGTGGAGGCTCTGGTTTTGACTCCATCGATAGTAAGTTTCAACTATGGTCCTACTGGATTTGCTCCTTTTCTATGTAGTTGAATGTTGTTATTCTCTGCGTGGGATTTATGCTTTGCATGTATTTTATTTGTATGTTGGCGAATTCTGTGTTTGATTTCATTTTTGGGATTGATTGGCTGGGTATAAGTATGGGGCTATTGCATGTCCGTGTATCTAATTGGTTGATTTTGATATTTCACACACAATTGAGGAGTATTTATTTTCGGCTTCTACTATGATTTTACAGTAGTAGCATATTTATTTCTTTTCTGCAAGTCCTTACGATAAATATTATAGGCTCCATAATGTATGGGCGTAGTCACTCTGTGTTTTTTTTTCCCCTTCAAAATCAATTCTGATGATTAAATTGGCTTTCTTGTGGCCTAATAAGCATGGATACGGACACGATATAAGTACGAATACGGATACAGCAATTTTTAAAAAATGAGGACATGGACACGATATAAGTACGAATACGGATACATCAATTTTTAAAAAATGAGGACATGGACACGGCAGAGTTACAGCCAAAAAATATAAATTATGTAATTTTTTTAGTTATGTAGATGAATATAGCATCCACAATAAAACTAAATGTAAACTTTAATATAAAAAATATAACAAAATATAAGTTCTAAGATTTTATAACTTTAGGAGTTTCGGTTACTCAAATTTACATTTGTCTTGATCATATAGGTTTCGTTTGGTACAACAAAAAACTTTGAAAAACATTGAAAACCTCTAAAAACATCTGAAAACCTCTAAAATTCTCTAACACATTTTGCACTCCTTATACTTCTTGAAAATTTTATAACTTTATATATATTTACATATCCTAACAAATTGTTACAAAACCCAATAAATTTTTTACAAACCGCAATAACATTTTACAAACCCCAACAACTTTTCTACAAATCGCAAAAACTTTTTAACCACCTTCAATAAATTTTGACATAAAACCGTTCCGATAGAACCAAAAAAACTATTCAGATGGTTTCTTTTTTCAAAAAGCTAACGATAAAGTAAAAAAGTTTTACTATTTATCTCTAAAAAACGTGGTTTGATGGCTGTGCGCCAAACGTCAAAAAATTTTTTAAACCACATTTTTTGTTGTTTCTTGTTTTTTTTGCTGTGCCAAACGGACCCATATTTGAAGAAAAATGATAAAATGATAGGACATGCCATGTGGTATGTCTGACACGTATCTTGGAGTGTCTAAGAAGTATGTGTCTCTGATACGTGTTGAATATGGATACAGTACCCAATTTGAAGTGTCCATGCTTTCTAGCTTGTGGGTCTTAATGCCCTTCATGGCTTGAAATTAGCTCAGTTGAGATTTGGTTGAATGCAGATGCTGGACAGAAGCCTCTGTTTTCAAATGTCACTCCCTCTTCAATACCAGTTTCGTATGGTTACCCTGGAACAAGCAAAAAGATTGATATACCAAATGGCAGGGTTGGTGTGATTATCGGGAAAGGTGGAGAGACTATCAAGTATCTTCAGCTTCAGTCCGGAGCTAAGATTCAGGTCACAAGGGATATGGATGCAGACCCTAATTCCCCAACTAGGATGGTGGAGCTTATGGGTACTCCAGATCAAATAGCTAAGGCTGAGCAATTGATACAAGATGTTCTTTCTGAGGTACTGTGGTGCAGTTGGTAATGTCATTTAGGGAAATTAATCATTTCATACCTCCATTTGCTTTATAGAAGGGTTTTTTTAGTCATATTGAATTTTGCAGGGGAGAGCAAGCCTGAATCAATTAAATTATGCAGTTCTGATGCATCTCTAGTGTAGTTAATATAACTTTTCTCTGTGCTGATAGTTTTGTTGTTTGAGACAGGCTGAATCAGGGGGTTCTGGAACACTTTCTCGGAGGTTTACTGGACAACAATCTGGTGCAGAGCAATTTGTAATGAAAATCCCGAACAACAAGGTAAAAAGGGAGCCATTAGTTGACTAGGAAATTTTCTGTTTACAGGACTCCCTGGTTAGACTAATGTTTTGCTGCCTATGTTTTTTCAGGTTGGTCTAATAATTGGTAAAGGAGGTGAGACCATAAAAAATATGCAGGCCAGGTCGGGAGCTCGTATTCAGGTCTGTTGCTGAATGATCCATATCCTTCTTTGCATTATTCTGCCACTGTTGATTTAGTTTCTATTGGTCTTGTGGTGCTATTGTCCTGCAAAAATTTGCATTATTTCATTTTCCCTTGTCATGTAAACTATCATATATAAGTCTATATAGGTCTGAATTTTGAGTTTTCTACTTGATGATATGTTCTTTTTATTGTATTTTGGTTTCTGGTCTTATTGGTTGTTTAATTTCAACCAGGTGATTCCTTTGCACCTTCCCCTGGGCGATCCATCAACAGAGAGGACATTACAGATAGATGGGACTGGTGAACAGATCGAGGCTGCAAAACTGTTGGTCAACGAAGTAATAAGTGAGGTATACTTGCATGTTGCACAATATTTGATCAAATCAATCATGAGCTTGAACTATAATTTCAAGTGGTTAGTTATACTTGCAAGGAGATATTGGCCAGTTGAATAATCATTCCACTGAGCATTTCTGCATTCCATCTTTGTTCCTTTTTGAACATGATGCTTGGAAGGCATTTCAGGATGTGTGTGTATATGTTAGGTTTCTTCTTCTTCAGTATGCTATAATAGGGTTTATTTGTTGTTTGAGCATTGTGCTTCTTTAATTGGTGATGCTAAATTTGCTAATTAGCATTGAACACATCTGTTGGCAACTTGCCATTGCTTTAGTTACATATAGTTCTGCTGAAGCTTTCATTCATACATATTTCTCTATATCTAACAATTTTACTTGGTCTTCTACGTTTGACCAGTTTCTTTTAGTGATATCTTAGAAGTGACAATATTTTAAAATGGTCAATCACTCATGTTGTGCAGATACAGGTTGTGGTTTTTTTGACAAGGTAAAACTGTTATATTTTGATGCTCGGCAGATTTTTTTGCAAGAGATGTCTTTATTTGTTCCCCCTTTCTTTTTTGGTTGTTTTATCGCATTTTGTATAGTTATCAATCCGTTTTGTTACATACCTTAGGAGAAGTTACCCCAAAAAGCTAGTGTCAAGGAGAGGGAACCCAAGGTATATAAACCACCACTCTAGTATCCCATACCACTGATGCGGGACACATGTAGGCTGTAGCCCATATTATGTAGATTATAACATTCCACCGCGCTACGCAACTCTTTGCCCATGTAGACATGCTTTGCACTAGTATTTACTTCCAGGCGAACATTGTAACGCCGACGTCACTCCTTGCGCTGCTGCGAATGAGAGGCATGGTGAAGGATCTGATATCATTTGTTACATCCTTAGGAGAACTCATCTCTAAAAGACAGCTTTCAGGGAAGGAAATTGAAGGTATGTAAACCACCACACCAGCATCCCATACTACTGATGTGAGATACATATAGCCCATAGGCCCCATACTACATATGCTTGTGAATAATAACACTCTTTTTGTCAATTTCCTTATAAGGTTATAGGATAGCGGATCCTTTTTTCCCATGTATACTCTCATGTGCTTGCATATAAATTCTGAATTTCCTGGTTACTGCTCTGCTCAAATTTTCATCTCTTTGTATATAAGAGTACAGCAGAATGTTAAATGTTGTTCTTCTATAATAAGTCATTATTGTTTGCTGTTGTCTATGGGCAGTTTTAACTGAAATAGGCAAATGACTATGGTCGTTCATTGTCCCCCACCCCCCCCCCCACAAAAAAAAATTTCTCTCTTGGTTTTCTTCCTTCCACCTCCCCCTCCCTCCCTTCCCTTCCAAAAATTTCTGTATCTAGCTTTGGCATATCTATGTCTATGTAATAAGGGAGCTCAAGAATTTGAATTTGAGATATTTTCAATTATTAGATTTATTCAATGGCCAAGATTATTTCTTTTTCTCTCCATTTCTTTTTTCTGTCACTTTACATAGAAACACACACTTACTCTTCCCATATTTTTTTAATTACTTTTTTTATAAAAATTTTAAATTAATATTTATTAAACATTGTATGGATACCTTAGTCTCTTTTGATTAGTGATTTTTATTTTTACAAGTTATTGTTATAGTTTTCTCGTGTAGGTTTGTTTTACAATTTAGATTTAAGCTCTTTGCAGGCCAAATTAAAGGCATGGATAATTCCTAGTTGTTTAATAGGTTTGCTCTGATGGATTTTGGTGGGTTTTGCAGTATATGTGATTGTTTTTGTTTACTTGGAACTTCTAAAATAAAGGAAGTTTTTTCTTGTGTTGGTTATTGAATTAGTCTAGATTCTAGCCAAGAACGTTATTACTTGTAAGTGATTGGTTTTCAGCTGTGGTAATGCTGTATGGCGATAGAGCTTATGGTGTATTTGTGGGTGCTTCTTGTTTCTCTTTGAAGGAGTTAATTGGACGCCATTCTGATGCTTTACAGAGGAGACATCTGTAGTCATTTCTTATGTATTAAGTTATACTGTACTCCATTTTGGCAGTTGGATCTATGTTGCCTGGAATGGTTATTTGGTTATTTTTCAAATCAGTGTGGTGTTGCATAAATATATTTTTTTTGTCAATTGGATTTGTTGCCTGTATTCGTTTGTGATATGCTGAAGGTTGCAGAAAGGTTTGTTAGCGTTGTTTGTTTGGGACTTGTTTCCTGTGTCTCAAAATAACCAGTGGATGGAAGAGGAATTGGGCTACCTCAATTGCTTGTTCATTGGAGGGAGATACTTCATAACCTCTGAATAGAGTCTTCCGCTTCCCTCGTGTGGTGAAACACAAGTTTATGGCACAGTAATTCGCACTGCAATGTACCTATCATATTTTATTGCTGGAGTTGTCTCTTTGTAGTTTCTGTGCAGGATCGTTCAAGTTCATTTCTAATTGCAGTTGGTTTTCATAAAATTTTTTATATATCAGCTGGGGAATTGCTTTCTTGAGAGTCTCAGAAGAAAATTTTTACTTATGAATTGCCAAGCTGTAGACGTGGTGATAATTATTGATCTTTAAGATTGTGCCTTAAGTGCTGCTACATTGATCCAGTGGATATTTAATATATGAGGCAGGTCTTGCGTGATTCTTCTTCAATGAGGCAATTAAGGCCCTGCATGCAAGTGTGAACACTACTGAGGATGCACCTGAACCGCGCATAGATAGACATTCTTTTGAATGTTATAGTGAATAACTATTGGGATTGTCAATTGTTGTAGCCTCATCTGCATTAATGTTGTGTATCTTGTTACTGATATTGTTGTTGGGAACTATTGTAGGGTTAGTGGGTATTGGAGTATTGGTGGAGTATTGGTGGCACCAACATGGATTCCTTAGTTCTGTTAGTGTTCCCTCGGCATTGTTCTGGTATGGTTCTGAACCTTAATTTTGGATAATAATGTGTACCAATGGTGGAGAGAAGTTTTGGGGGTTATGTTTGTTGGAGATACAACTGGATTATTTTGAGAATGGATCTTGAGCTAATCGTGGTAAATTTATTTCTAGCATGATTTAAGAATGATGTATACTTTACTGGGCATTTTATGTAGAGAACGTTAGACATTAAGTTCCAATATATGCTTAATATAAAATAGAATACAAAATTCATGCAGGTCTATTTTTATTGTTTGATTTGGTGTTGAATTTGTGGAGCTAGTTTCTGTATTGCTTCTCTCATTGTGTTGCATCTTCATTAGTATATTGTGATTCTTGAATGATATCGTTTTTTTTTGGTCAACTTTATCCTTTGAATGTCTTGTCTCATTCTACTGAGTATTTACGAGGACTGTTTAGTCTCATAAGGACTTAGTTGTTGGGTTTTCTCTATTCTCACTTTCCCTTTGATATTTTGCGATTAGCTTGGCTCTTATTTCACCAGGTAGTTGATTTTTCTAGTTTTCAATTTATGGTTTCAGATTTAGCCTGTACTAAACTATTCAGAGCTAATGGAGTCTGATTTTTATTGGTGTCCTCTATCTTACCTCGGCCATAAGTTATAATTCCTTTAGACTTGTTAACTTATCATTATCCTGAAAGCACACAGTGTATTATTGTGTGGAACATTTAGTGAAACAAGATCGATAGATGGCCCTGTTCATAGGAACTTGAAAAAAAGTGGTCTGGCTTAAACTTGATGGTGAGTTATGAAGTTCTTCCTTTGAATGTATCTTTACATTTTTTAGTGTTGATCTTCTGCTTATAGTTTTGTTCCACTTTGCTCTCTTCTTTAGTATAAAGTTCTACACTACTAGTTTTGCAGTGTCCTTTCTCACTGTCTTAGTTATAACCAAGAGATAATTGGACAATTTAGTGTTGTTATCTGTCTATGGTTTGGCGGGTACATTTTTGACACGATGTAAAGGTGTGGAATTCGTTATTATTGGATTTTGTTCACTTTGCTGAATCAGTTACATATTACTTTTGAGCTTCTGTTCATTGCACACTGCACAAACTGAATATTCAGTAAGATATATCTTGACGTGGCAGTTTACTATAAACCTGTTGCCTCTTCCTGGCAATGGGATTTGTATTGTCTCTTCTTTTATGCGAAAGTTTGTATAGCTTTTGCAATTTTTTTCGTACCCATTCACTTAAATAGGGAGAGGATGGGCTTCTGCGGGAGTAACTCAATAATACAACCAACCAAATACGGTATGTAGGCACCCAATCCCCTCTTGATGTGGATATGCATTGTGGATCTCCTTTTGGTAATGATAAATTAATAATGCCACCATGTATGCTGTCCCTCTTATTTTTAGACACGCTCCTTTAACATTGTGATTTAATTATGCATATGCTATCTTTTCTCTTTTGCCTACCTATAGTTTCTTGCACTTGTTATGTCAGGTTACATGGTTCATATGAAATAACAATTTTGTGCAGAATCGTGTTAGAAATTCATCAATGACTGGTGGATATCCTCAGCAAGGTTACCAAGCTCGACCTCCCTCTAGCTGGGCTCCACCTGGTCCTCCTATGCAACAACCTGGTTATGGTTACATGCAGCCTGGAGCATATCCTGGCTCAACACCACAGTATAACATGTCTCAGCCCCAATACCCTGGGTATCCTCAACCAACCTCCGGTGGTTATGCCACTGGATGGGACCAGACAACTGGTGCACCAAATCAGCAGGCCTCTCAGGGAGGTGGTTATGATTACTATGGCCAGCAGACTCAGCAACAGCAAGCCTCTGGCGGTTCCTCAACCTCTGCAGGTAATCCCAGTTACGGTTACGGTCATCCACCAGCTTCCGGCTATAATCCACAAGGGCAAGGATATCCTCAGGATGGCTACGGTGGATACCATGCACCTGCTCCGCAACCTGGATATGGTCAGCCCCAGCCAAATCCAGGATATGATCAGCAGCAAGGTTTTTCTTCAACTCCTCCTGGTTATGGTAATGTGACCAACACAACCCAAGAGGGGCATACACCTTCCTATGGAGGAGCTCAAGGGGATGCCACCCAAGCACCGCCACCTGTCCAGTCATCTGCAATGGGCCAACCAGGATACAGCACAACGCAGCAGCCTAGCCTTAGCCCTGCTAGCTATCCACCTCAGGGACTTACTCAGCCAGGTTATGGGGTGCCCACTTCTCAACCTGGTTATGGGACTCAACCCCCTTCTGGATACGGCCCCACCTATGGACAACCCCAGGCTCTGAAACCTCCCGTCAGCCAACCTGCTTATGGACAGCCCCAACAGTCACCGAGTGCCCAAGGAGGCTACATTCAGCCTGCTACTGTGCAGCCCGGATATGCTCATTCTCAGCCCCCACCTGCTCAAGCTGGGTATGCTCAACCAGATGCTGGTGCTCAGCGGGCTCCACCTGCCAGTTACGGTGGTGCAACAGCTCAACCAGGAGGGTATGGATATGGTGCCCCTCAGCCAGGGTTTGGGCAACAGCAACCTCTACCGTACAGCAGCTCTTATGGGGGTGGTTATTCTCAGCCTCCTCCAGCTTATTCTGCTGATGGCAGTGCAGCCGGGGGAACTGGTCGTGGGGCATACGATTCAACAGCAGCTGCTGCTCAGGGTGTTCAGCCTAGTGGGGTGGCTAAAGCTTCACCCCCAAGTTGATGGAATGGTGAGTGAATTAGTGGTCTTGAGTATTAAATCCGGCAGGGTTTTGTATTCTGTATTGGACCTACACAATTTCAGGTTGGTTTTGAGTTCGTTATAGATGGTTACTGTCCGACTGGTCTGGAAACTGGTTTATACTTGTTGCTTTTATGCATTGAACTATTATTAGAACGTTGTATTTTCCAACGGTCTGTTGCTTTTCATGTTAAAATTCCTTAATATCATGAAGACGAAATTGGGGAAGAAGTGGTTTTCATTGGAATTGGTTTTGGGAATTAATTGATTTACACTTGCCTGGATGAATTTAGCGGCTGGCTTGAGCCACATTCTTGATAAAGCACTGGTAGACATTTGACGCATCTGTCATTATGATCAGGGCAAAAACCAGCTTTATTGATAGAGCCACTTGAGAGCATTTATTTCAGATTTTCTTATCGAAATATTTAGAATAAAGTAAAAAGTAATTTTTTATTTTATAGATTCTATTCAATAGTTTTGTATTACATTCTCCTTTTGAATATTGAGCTTTTCGAAGTTTTATTTTTTGTTTAATTTTCTGTGCTTGTGAATTTATATTTCCGATGGTCATATTTTTTAGTATATATATTTGAGATCATTTTTTCTTCTGAATGGGGGGAAAATATTTTAAAGAAATATTTGCAAAAATTAATGTTTTCAGCCAATATTTGGTGGGTATTCTAGTAAATTAATATTTAATAGGTAATTGATTTTTCATTTTACATATATAATTTTAAGATTAAATTATATTGACTATTTTTAAAGTTTGATGGGAGTACGCATAGTATCCTCATATTTTTTTAAATAACATTTACTATCCGAACTAATTAAATTTTGTTAAGTATGTTTTTTGTCGTTGGGAGATCTAATGTAAGGATAAACTCACAAAGTACTAAATAAGAGCTTTTGACCATTTAATTATAAAAGATTGATTAAAAGTCATACAAAATAGATCCGATCATTTCAAGATTTTCAGATAAACCCAATTGAAGATCTGCGCTTTCAATTACATATTTGAATAAAATCCTATTGTACATCTCAAATGGTGATATCGTGATTGTAACTCAAAATTGTTGGAATAACTTCTATCGATGTCTTGATCTTCAATTATGTATAAGTAGGCATTGATCGAAAGAATTAGACCAAATTGGAAGGAAATTTATAATGTAATCTTAAAAGTAAGGATGGTAAATGTAATTTCTAAAAAGGTTAATTGTCTTTACATCTTTGTACTTGATCTATTTTTATTTTTACCCCCTCAACTTTAAAATGTACACTAATATCCCTTGCATTCTATACAAAAGTGTAAAAACAAACATTGTTACATTAAGCGGTAAAAAGTTATTTTTGCCCCTCTGTAAATAAATCGAAACCCTCCCAAACGCAAGTCCCACATTCACACCCCAACTCGAACTCCTTTCAACAATACTCTCCCAAAAAAAAAAAAAAAAAATGCCCTAGTTGCTTTTGGATTCTATTATGAGCACAAATTTGGAGCATGGATCAATGATCGATGATCTCCAACCCCGACAGCGACGAGTTATAACCCTGAAACACCCCGATAGTGACCAAACACGACTATGACTGAAAGGGGAAGAGATGTATGTATATATTTATATTTGTCAGTGTATCACATGTGAGAGAAAAGTAGTGTATAATATTTATGTATGTATCATTTATCTTTGAGTGAAAAATGGGTTGTCCATTAGGGCTTCCTTGTGGAAGACACATGACCAACATATGGGCCCTTGTTGGTATCTACTATGTTGAAGTCAAAATTATCTTATATAGTATAAAATTAATTACTTTATTATAGAATTGATTATTTGATTTTGGGATACTAAAATTATTTTTTTTGTCGGTATTTTTTTGCTGCGTGTAGAATGGCTGATTTGAAGACACTTGAACTGCATCATGGTGGGTTTTTTGAGCAGACTCCTTAGGGGACCATCTACGGAAGGGGCACAGTTGAGTATTTAGATAGGTTTGATTCAGACCTTATGAATTTTATTGATTTTTAGTCTTGTTTTTGGATAGAGAACATCCACGTACTAGTAGGATGTATTATAGGATACTTGGAATAGAGTTGGCTGAGGGGTTAAGGGAGATTTCATTTGACAGGGATGTTCTAGCAATGTGTAGTTGTTATCAAGTTTTAATTGTTATGGTAATTTACAATGTAAAGCCACTTAAGCCATTGCAGGTTGTGTTATGGGATGGCGCAATCTTAAAAGGGTTGGCACCATTGACCATAGAAGGCCCCAGGCTAGCTGTTGAGAGTGAAATAGAAAATGAAATGGAGAAAGTGAGGACTCACGTAGCTAAGGAGATTCATTCAACTGATGGGAATGGTGTGAATGGAGGGGGTGTAACTTTTAATGATAAGGACTATGAACCTGTTGATAAGGTTGGTGATGATGGTCACTCAACTGAGAGTAGCAACTCTAGTTGGTTAATAGAAACTTAGAAATTGCTTCTGATGATGACATTTTTCATGAGAAGAAAAATGAGGCTCCTACTTAACCAAGACCATAGCAGCAGGCTGGGGAGGGACTTGGATGGGAGGAAGAGTGGTTTTCTGACCCTGGCACAGACAATAAATTGAACTCCCCCAGGGGCTTAGATGATAAGGAGGACATAATCCATCTTCTAGAGTTCAATGAGGATGTTGACATGGTTGACCCAGACTTGAGGCCTGGTATGAAATTTAAAAATATTTATATATTTAGGAAGGCACTGAGAGAGTGGCAGGTGAGACAAGACTATGACCTAAAGTTTGTGAAAAACGAATCTGTGAGAGTGATAGCCATTTGTAAGATGGAGTAAGGGTTTCATATCCATGTTTCACCTATACAAGGCGAGAGAACATTTCAAATTAAGTCACTATAGCCATTCAAATTAAGTCCTTAGGGTCGAAACACAATTGTGGGGAGTCCTACAATAACCATCTTATAAACTCTAAGTATCTCTCTAACAAGTATTTGGAGATACTTAGGAATAACCTTGAAATCGGAATTGAGGCTTTCAAGAATGAGGTTAAAAGGGATTTGGTGGTTAATATAAGTAAACATCAAGTGTACAAAGCTAAGAGAAAGGTGAAGAAAATAATTGAGGGGGATATTAGGTAATAGTATGCTAGGCTCAGAGATTATGTAGCCACTGTTAGGCTGCATAATCCACATACATAGATCAAGATCATAATTGAGAGACCAAGTGTTGAGTTACCTCCCAATTTTCTAGGGTTTATGTTAGATACCATGCCCAGTTGCATGGGTTCTAGAATGGTTGCAGGCTTATAATTGGGCTGGATGGATGTTCTGGGTTTACGGTGGACAAGCTACTTAGTGTAGTTGCTGGAGATGGAAACGAGAACATATTCCCACTTGCAATCACAATTGTTGAGGCCGAGTATAGAGACTCATGGAGTTGGTTTTTGGAATTACTTCCTGATGATATTAGTAGTTTTGAGGATATAGGCTGCTGCTTTATATTAGATAGACAGAAGGGGCTGGAAGCCACATTCACCCAGTTGAAGTCCACTACTGAGCATAGGTTTTGTTTAAGGCATATATATGCAAACTTTTCAAAAAAATTCAAAGGCAAGGTGTTGAAAGATTGTATTTGGAAGACAGCATCTGCAAGAACTATGATGAGTTTAAAATGCACATGAAGGAGATGGCTGGTATGAACAAAGAGGCATGTGAGTGGTTGCGAAAGATTGATACCAAACTATGGACTAGGTCCTAATTTAGCACAAAGTGCAAGCTTAACATCTTTGTCAACAATATGAATGAGTCTTTTAATAGCTATATCCTAAAGGCTAGGGACAAGCCAATTATTAGTATGCTGGAATGGATTAGGAGAAAGTTGATGGGCAGGTTTCAGGTCAATAGACAAGGGATAGAGAAATATAACGGGGACATATGTCCTCGGATTCAAGAGAAATTGGAGAGGAGTAAGGTGACTACGAGAAATTGTTTCCTATTGTTTGTTGGTAAATTAAAATTTGAGGTTGATTGCATGAACACAACGTACATTGTTGATTGGTCAGGAGGACATGTGGATGTAAGATGTTGGACCTCACGGGTATACCATGCAAGTACGCCATTAGTGCTATTTACATGCATAAGCAAACTTCGGAGGAGTTTGTTAATATCTACTACCTAAAGGAGGCATACTTGATCACCTACAAATGCATAATTAATCTTATGCTTGGGGAGCATGATTAGTGCAAAATTGGAATGGAGCTAATTTTTCTTTTTTCTGTTAGGAAATAGGCTGGCAGACCACATAATATGAGGAGAAAAGGTCCAGATGAGCGAACAAATCTGCATAGAGTGTCGAGAAAAAACAGATTTATAGTACATACACGCTATCTGTCTAAAGGCCACAATATTAGGTCTTGCAAGAGTGGTCCACATCCGAAGTCAAAGTTGATGAAAAAAACAAGCAGCAGGAAGGACAGAACAGGTGAACTGCACCTTCATTGATTTTTAATTCTATTTTTTCTGAAATGTATTAATAAATTTCATTGTGCATTTAATTTGATGTCATTTGTTTTGTTTTGTTAATCCTCAGGTGCCACAGACTGATCCTCAGGTGCCAATTGATTTCCAGACACATACTGTTCCTCAGGTGCCACTTACATTAAGAAGATTTGAGCAGGTATCCTATAATTTTTGAAAATTGTCTCTTTTATATCTACTACTAGATGATTGTTAGTTGGTGGCTTGTTTATAATCTATTTTCAATCAGTTTTGAAGTTTATTTTTGATTCCATTGTTGCAAAATTGTGTTTTGTTGTGTTGAGCTAGGTTACTAGTGGATAAACATGAATAGGCAATGACTCTCAGACAGACTACTACTCAGGTACTGAATATGTTTTTAATTTGCTTTGAAATATGTTTTTGCCATTCTTGTGAAGTTGCTATATGTTTTTGCTTTTGTTAATGATCTGTTGGTTTTAAATTTGTTTGTGAAACTGCTTTTGAAGCTTTTTGTAATCTATTTTTGATGATCCATTTTTTTGTCTGCTTGTAATCTATTATTTTGAAAATGTGTTATTTTTTGAAATTTCTTTTGAGAATGTGTTAATTTTAAAACTACTTTTGAGAATGTGTTAATTTTAAAACTGCTTTTAAAAATGTGTTAATTTGATGATTTGATTTTTTTTGTTTGTAATTTGGTATTTTGAAAATGAGTTAATTTTAAAATTGCTTTTGAGAGTGTGTTAACTTTAAAACTGCTTTTGAAAATGTATTTATTTGATGATTTGATTTTCGTCTATTTGTAGTCTGTTATTTTGAAAATGTGTTAATTTTAAAATTGTTTTTGAGAATGTGTTAATTTTGTTGAAAATGTTTTAATTTTGAAACTGCTTTTAAAAATGCGTTAATTTAATGATCTGTTTTTCCTATCCACTTGCAATTTGTTATTTTTAAACAAATTTGTGTTTTCTAGGATGCTTAGAGCAAGTGCGCCAATGGCTAGTTATATTATTTAGTAAATAGTGTACATTTTGGGTTTAGCTAGTAGCTTTTCTTTTTCAATTCACACCAATGCTAGGTATTTTACCAATTGTCTATTAAAAAATTAGTTTCTCAGAATTTTGTGAAAATACAAAGAGAGAGATCGACGGAGAGAAGTAACCCTGCATAAGAGAAGAAGCGCGGGAGAGGAGAAAAATAATAAACAATTAGATCACTCGTGAATAGTACCTCGGCAAGAGAAACGAGTTACTGTAGCCAGAGGAAAAATACCTCCAAGTTTAGAGAGGTTGGTGCAGGAGAGTTCTCTCATATTGGCTAGCAAAAATACTTAAAATGCTTCTTTAACTCTTCTGCTGCACTTGCTCTTAGGCTGACAGTGCACAAATACAACCAACTCCTCTGATGCCACCATCAATTGTTGCATATGTTTCCCAAACTAGATCTTATTCACAAGTAGATAAATTAGGAGTTGCCTATTCATTATATTGTATTTATTTTGTTTTCATACATTTGAACTAAACGTTATTTATTTTTGTAGCTAACTAAATTGCCAAGTCATGGTGGGAAAATGTATTCATTAAGGACAAAAGTAATGAGACCAGTTGGAGGTAAGACTGATGGGGTTGGAGATAGATTTGAATAGTCGATCGGTTTAAGCTGACTGTTTGAAAACCGATGATTGTTTTGAATTTGTGTTACTGACTTATGGAGTTTTGTAAAGTTACAGTTATTTCTTTTGTGAAGCTGATGGTTGCAAACTATGTTCTTTTGTAAAGGAAAAAACCATTGTGTTGAACTATGTTTATGTAAAAGATAGAAAAGATAAAAAATTGTTTTCATTTGTGAAGGATAAAACTGATATTTTGTAAAAGATAGAATTATAGTAATTTTGCTTCCCATAATGTGCAGCCCATCTTTTGTAAAGGATTGAAACAGTTCCATTAATATAATATTTGCCCAGATTTTTACAAATTGTTGGTTGTTAGAAGTTATCTAAATTTGGGTTATTCTGTATTCGTTTGGGCACTGTCCACTAATTTGGTCAGTGAATGTTTTTGATTTTGTATTACTTTCGACATATTAGATGATGAAATGTAGGTTGTAGGGTGGAATCTCAGTTGTTGGTGGTATGTTTTGATAGGGCATGCTGCAATTTTTTGAGTTCTATTTTTGGTAATGAAGGTTATGTTTATGCTATTAGACAATGGCAAAAGCAAAACTTTTTGATGGTATATGTTGTGATCTGTTTTTATATTATGTTGTTGTTCTATTTTATGGCAATGTAAGTTAGGTCTTTGTTCAAAAAATTGGCAATGTAGGTTGTTGTTTGAGCATATGTTGCTGCTATGTTTTTCTTGGTATTGACCAAGTTTCTATCTGTTTGTTGCTGGGTAGTGCAGTAATGGCTGCTCAATTGCTGGTCAATTGATGGCTATGAAACACAAAACACAAAGCACAAAATACATTAAGTAATGGCGCCAAACAAACTGGATTAATAATAGAAATAGGATTCTTTATTCATAATAATTATGTATATCCATTATAATTGCAGTAGTCATCCACTACACCAATTTCTCAACAAAAAAAGTATAGCGTGCATTGGTATTTAGCCAACCACATTTGGATAAAAAAAATAAAATAAACTACCATCACCAAAATACCCAACTGTCTATGTTAATGTTGTTACTCTAGTTATCATTGCCAACGGAAAACAGGTACATTAACAATAACCTTATTCCCATCCAAGTTTCAACCAAAGCATGCTTATATATCATTTTTCTCAAACTGCATTTCTTCACCTATTTTTCCAATCTCCTTATTTGTTCCAAAGCTTTTCCAAAAGTTTTGGAACTACCTTATTTCCATACTCTGAGGGTAGGATCAAGCTAAATCGAGTTTAGTTTTAACTTGTTCGAGCTTACCTAGAGCTTTTTATACTGAGCTCAAGCTCAATTCGAGTTTTTATATATACTCGAGTTCAATTCAATATAAAAGAATTTAGACTCGCGCTTAACTTGTGAATAACTTGATTAAACTAAAAAGACGTCGTTTTAGTTTAAAATATAATAAATAAAATATTATAAAAATATATAATAAAAATATTATTAAAAAAATATATAGTATTTTAACAAGCTTGCTCGCGAGCTTTCGAGCTGAACTTTTTGACGCAGCGTAAAGTAAGAATAAATTGACTTGTTCAACGATAAAGTCAAATCTTAGAATCTGCCAAGAGATTTGAGAGAAAACTCAAAGACATAAGTCTAAAAATGAATAATAATAATTGATTTCTATTAAAAGTATTTACAAAGGTCTCTATTTATAGAGAAAATTAATCACAAATCTAAATTTAATTAAGATAGGTTTTCTAGGAATCTTCCTATCCAATCCAGTTTTTATTTGTATTACAAGTAACTTTTAGTTCAAAGACAACTAATAAAATCCTAAATAAAATAGAAATAAAATTAATCAAAAAGAAACTAGGAGATATCAAATTTATCCTACATCACTTTTTCAGGCTCAAGCTCAAGCTCAAATTTAAATAAGCCATTAATTAAGCTCAGTTTAAGCTCATTTTAGTCAGGAACTGAGCTCGAGCCGAGTTAAAATAATTTACAAATAATTCGATTTGTTTTCACCCCTGCCACACTCACATATTTGTGGGTCATTCCATCGAAAAAAAATTACAACTTAATGCACCCTGCAAATTTAATAAATAACAACTACTAAACATAAATATTTGTATAAAAATCTACCATCACAAATTCATTGTGTAACAATTGTAAAACATAATAACTATACCCAAATATTTGAAATCATTTTACTCTAACAGGATTTTATCTAAAAATTTATACCAAAACTCATCCATGCTAATTTACCTAAATCATTAATTACAAAAATTCAGACCCAAAATTCAAAAATAAAAAATTTTAAACCCAAAAATTAAAAAAATTCAAACCTAAAAATTATTTTTGTCTAATAGTTTATAAAAAAAATTCTAAAGTCATTTTACCCAAAAATTGATACATAAATAAGCAATAACCTTATCCATGCCAAAAAACTTACCCCTGATCTTCCATATCACAACTTAAAAATCTTCTACCCATGTTAGCTTTAGTTCATGGTATCTGTATAGGAGCTACTATATCATAATGATATTTTGCACAGAAAAGTTTGAACGAGAAGATTGGAAAAAAGACGGCATCCTTTTTCCTTCTACGTTGAATCTGCGACCTTCCTTTACTATCCCATAGCAAGTCGCGATTGGTATTTTTAGCTAAAAAGGAAGAACGACTGTGGAGAGATTCTCGATCGAGTTCCATTTTTTTGAACTCCTAGGGTAGTTTGGTCATTTCACATTGATATTTTCAGCCAACGGCTTAGACCTGATATGTGTGTAAGCTACGCACAGTAAAACCTCACGGATTCATTTGTTGTTGCATTTTTGTGTACAGTGTAGGGGGTATTAGTATAAATTTTTTAAGTTGAGGGGATAAAAATAAAAATTGGTCTAAGTATAGGAGGTGTCAAAACAATTAACCCTTTCTAAAATTACAAAGTAAAATTTTAAATTTAATGATAGTTATTTATAATTAGCCAAATGTTTAGAGGAGGGAAGTGTTATTTATCCATTTTCTTTTTTATTTTGATTTGTTTCAAGGGTACACGTAGAAAATTAAAAACATTTATCGATTGACTCAGTTATTGACAATCAACTAAAAGATATATGAGTGTTAATCGATAACACTAGCACAACATGATACGTTTAAAGTTTAATTGAGCTCGTATGACCCTATATTAATATTCATATCATGTCTTCATTTTAAGCTCAAAAATGTCGTATTAACGTAGCCTAGCCTACCAAGCCACTATTTTTTCCAAAAAAAAAAAAAAGGTCATCTAATTAGTTTATAATTTATAAACTTATTTTATAAAAATTAATTTTAAAATTATTTTACAAAATCGGGTCAACTTGATACATAAAATCATATATTTTGTTAATGCATTAGATTAGACAAGTGAGTTAAAAAAATCAACATGACATTGTATAACCTGTCAATTAAAAAAGTTGTGTTGGCATGACCACACTACTAATTGACACTATAAAAAAAAGGGGAGAGTGATGTACTTTTTAAGGGTGGGACGCAATAATATCATATCTCAATGAAAATTTATGTAATTTGTCCTCTATGCAAAAAATAAAAAAATAAAAAACAAAAATAACACACATAAATATGAACTCAAATTTCTAGTTCAATAATTTAAAACATTATTGATTAAATTAATCAATAGTTTCTAATAATGCATTTTACGTGGGCCCCATTTGATAATTACAAACTTTCTAAATTTTCATCAATTATAAAATTTTTATCATTTTTTTTTAGCTTTCTTTACTAAAATTTACCAAATGCATTTTTCAACTTTCTTTAATATTTATTAAATTTTTTAATTTTTACCAAATATTTTTAATTTTTATCAATTTTTACAAATTCTTACTAAATACAAAATAATACGTGATAGCATTAAAACAAAAATTACAAAAAAATTTCACCTCTTTTTTTTAACCAAACGTATCCGTAGTTTATAATCATAGTATTATGGTGTAACTTGTAAGAATATATCACATGATTAATGCCCAATTTTGATTTTTTAATAATAAATTTTTAATAATATAAATAGTACTCAATATTGTCTCTCAAAATTCTAAGTTGACAGTAGCTAGCACGTTAGACACGCCTAGGAATAAAAATCATAATAAAAACAACATTGAAAAGAAAAAAAGAAAATTACCAATAAATTTTTTATTTTTATTTTTTTTCATTTCCCACCAATTGATGACAAGGCAACACTATAGCGGTTACTGTTGAAACCACAGAAACACTAACTGCAGAGGAAGTCTTACCCCAATAAAAATTTACAAAGCTGCGAGAAAAAGCACACAAAAAAACCCTACTTTCTCCCTCTCATCGCGAACCCAGATAGGTTTGAAGCTCATCTCCACGATTTTTGCCATGTATTATTCGATTATATATTTATATGTAACTATATGTGAGTTAATAGGATACGAACCTGTATATGGGTGAAGTTTTGTATTGATTCTGTTAGCTTTAGTACATGACAATGGTATTTCTAGCAATGGAGATCTGCTTTGTGCTTGTTTGCATACGGAATTAGCATTTTGTTTCTGGGTTAGGTGTATATATATATTGTATGATTTTTAGTGTAGTTTTTTTATGTATCATTACTCCGTTTTGCTAGAATTCGGTTTGCCTTGAAAGAGTAATCGATCCCTCAATTCGCTGTAATATAAAGGATTGTATAAAATTTTATGATCAATTGATGTTATTCTTACATTCCGTTTGGATTGTGTGAAATGGGAAGAAAAGAAGAGAAAAGAAAGGAGTTTATAATATGTATTTTTCTAGGAAAGAAAATTAAAAAAAAAATGGAAATTTCGTTCTCCCAAAAATGGGCGGAAATGGCGAGAAAGAAAAGTAAATTAATAGAATTTTTAAAATGACATATTTGCCCATAAAATAAAGAATGAGGAAAAAAATGTGTAAAAATATATCCTAGAACGAAATAAATTGACAAATCTTCAACTCCTCAAAGAATTTAACCCTAAATAAATTGACAATCCTCCAACCCCTTAACAAACAGTTCTTTTTTTTGGACTAGTGTTGCAATTGTTGTTTTAGAGATGTGTTTAAATGTTATTATTTGATATGAACATATGTAGGTGAGGAAATATGACATCAAGGCTGCTTCAATTGCAATCAAAGGCAGCTGAAGCCTCAAAATACGTGGCCAAGCATGGGTGCTCTTACTACAAGCAGTTGTTGGAGCAGAACAAGCAATACATTCAGGAGCCACCAACTGTGGAGAAATGCCAGAGTTTGGCAAACCAATTGCTATACACACGACTTGCCAGGTTGTCCACGTACTTCGATTGAAACTTCAATTTCTCTCTATTGGAATTTTAGATTTTGAGTTCTGTTACTTGCATGAACTTGGTTATTGTTGAGATTATTGTTGAGTTGTTTCATGTTTCACTTTTGGCTCTGTGGATTCAGAATATGGGAGTCTTATCTTATCTTGTCAGCTGTCATATCTGATTAGTCCATATAGATTCTGGTTCTTTTCATGTCTTGAATAATTAGGAGTAAATTCTTTAGGATTGCCTTTGCGTGGGTTAAGCTGTCAAAGTTTTTGCAAGCTTAGTCTTTCTTTTGAAGCTTGAAATTTGTGTTGGAGCCTAATTAAAATTAGAGGTTTGGTAGGATGATTTGTTTTGTTGTTGGCCTTTGCCAAATTTTAATGTTTTACTGGTTTTCTCATAGCACTTTTCAAATGCAATAATCACTTTAGGATTATCTTTTGAGTAATAATGATCTTTTCTGTATTTGGTTTGAGTGGATTGAGTATTGCACAGTGGGAAATGGATTCTGAATGTTTCAGAAGCTATCTTATTTGAATCTACTACAAGGAAGTGTTCCAGTTCTTTTATCAGAAGCTATCTTATTTGAATCTACTACAAGGAAGTGTTCCAGTTCCTTTAAGTTGTCATTCAGTTTGTTTTATGAAACTTATGGTACTGCATTACTGTGATCTATTGCTATTTCTAGTTATTTTTTGGAAACTGTTTGCTGGGAACAAAAAGGTATTGGAAAAAATTAAGAAGCAATGATATTGGTAGTTTTTGCGTCCAAGAAGGATACATGGTACCGCCATGAATGGGGAAAATAACTTTCATTTGGGGAAATTGGGATAGTGGACATGAGAACTGTATATCATATTTAGTTGAATAACCTGTTGTGAGGGGGTACATAGGCTACATTAATGTTACAATGGACTTAGGCCACATTAGCATTACAATGCCCGTGTTAGTGGTCTTACCCCTTCCAGTGGAGGATCCATGGTAGACCCACCTCTATGGGGGTCTTCTCGCGACGAACCTCCGTCGTGGATCTCCCTATGACAATTTATCTACTAATGCTATAAACGAGTCGAGCTGAGCCGAGTATCAGCCTGTTCAGGCTTGTTTGTTAGATTTGTTGGTGAGATTGTGCTTGATCTAGAGTCAAGCATGCTCAGGAGTCTCTAATCGAGCTTGTCCACGAGTTTGTTAACGAACAAACTCAACACACAGGCCAGTTTTTTAATAAGCAAACAAATAAGCTTTCTGAACTTGACAAACAAGTTGTAAATTAATAAACTACTACTTATATTAGTTATAAGTTATTAGTTAGAAAAGCTACATCGTTATAACCTTGTAAGCAATCATAGGTATATAATTATAAGTATGTTCATGAGCTATAAGCGAGTACATTCGCAAATGATAAATGAGGTTGTTAGCAAGTCTTATTGAGTTCACCTTGCTTGAACTTAGCTTGTTTATTTATCAAGCTTGAAAAACATGCTCAAGAGTGCTCATTTACCTTATCAAACAGAAATAAAGAAGATCTTAATGAGTTTTTTGGGCTCTTCACATCACTTTCTGTAAACCTTAGCACTTAGTGTTCATAAAAAACAATGATCTTAGATTAGGAGTAAGGCCTAGGGATTCCCTGTCTAGGGAACCTCCTCAGCCATGAGCATTCCCAAGCGTCTCATGACCATTCTATTGACCAGTGTTGTTAAAAGTGCTAGGTGCCACTAAGGCAAGATGCCAAGACCCTTTATTGCCCAGGACACAAGGCACTATTCTAGGCACTTGCCTAAATTAGGCGAGGCGTTACCTTAGATATCATTAATGAACAAAAAAATAATATCATTAATGATGCAATATTAACTTCTATTTGAAAAATATGCCAGTTCGGAGCAAAGATATAATCTTACCTATTTGTTAAACTAATAACAAAAGAAGAAAGGTTATAAGATGCTCTAATCTCGTCCATCATGTTGTAATGGCATCATCATCTATGCTTTTGTTGCATCCATCGCTAATTGTAGCCATCAATTTGGTATATGGCATAATTTTTTTTTTCTTTTTTTTTTTGGGTCCTAAAATCTCTTTTGGCCTCCAAAAAATTTTTTCACTAATATATTATTAGCCATATTGGTCCAAAATAAGGAGCATGTATTTGGGCCCCAAAAACAAAAAAAAATTCAAAATATTGCATAATATGAAAGAGGCAATGCGCACCTCTCATGTGGCCATCACCTTATTAACAGTGCCTCTGCTGGAAGCATGCGACACACTTCGATCTTGACATGCCTTAACGTCTAGGTGAGTGTATTTGACAACATTACTACTTACTCACTGAATCATTAGAGTTGGGGGATCCGTCAAAGACTCCCCTCAACTGGTCTAGGGAGAGAGGTAATACTGGACAAACCAACTAGAATGTGCTTGCCCGTGCAGTATGATCACAATCTATGTAACGCTCTACTGTGTAGGGATGCTGTCACGACCTCATGCATGCAAAGCTGGCCATCTATCTTGGTGACCATTGTCCTAGTTGCATAGAGACCAACTTCTTTGGCATGACCCTTTCCCTATAAGCACCATCCTTCCGGTACCTATCATTCACTTGAACCCCTTATTGCCATTGACGACTATTGACATTGTTTTCAGTCAATTGGAATGTCCAACTCAGTCCCAACCACCCACACCTATCAGTTAGAGACTCTACAAGTAGATTACCCATCAGTGAAGCCTGGTGGGTAAGGTTGTCAAAGCTAAGATGGACTTTGGCGTGATTTGTTAAATAATTGATTCTATTTCAGGAGTTTGCTGTGAACTAAATAGTAACAGGGCTTAAAGTAGCTGACAAGACTCACATCTACATAGGCTTCAGCATATAGTAAATTGACTTGGGCTATCAGCACCAGTTAGGTACTGATACTGTGCCTATGCACAGACTTATATATTGTCCTGGATAAAAAATAATGAGAGAAAATTATGCTAAGGATGCAGATACTAAGGCTTGCTGTTTTCTTTTTTATTTCTGGGCAAACTACATTGAACTGGTCACTGATGTGCATGGAAATTTGTATGTTTGTCTGATTCTCCTGTAATTCAAAAAAAAAAATAATAATAATAAAAATAAAAAAATAAACAAAGGTTTGAAAAATCTTGAGATTGTCACACTGGTTCTCGCCCTCTAAGTTTTGGTATTGATGAATGGACATTTGTTTTATGTCATTCACCAACACCAATTGTATTCTTAATTTTCTTTGCGGAGGTTAGTTTTCCTCTTATATGAAATCTAACCTGGTCCTTCTTCTAACCATTTTTTTTTTTTGAAATACCATGCCATATGAAACGATCACCAAATATAACCAATTTATATTTGCATGCATTTTTGAGAAATGGAAATCACAGTCACATATTACTGTTCGATATCTCCAAACATTACTAGTTTGTCCAATTGACAGCTTACTTGGAACAGCATTCCTGGTCGTGCTGAAGCATTCTGGAAGGAGCTTGATCAGGTGAAGCAACTGTTCAAGAATAGGCAGGACTTGAAGATTGAGGATGCTGGTATTGCTGCCCTTTTCGGGGTAGAGTGCTTTGCCTGGTTTTGCGCCGGTGAGATTGTGGGTCGAGGATTCACAATTACTGGTTACCGCGTTTGAGTGCGATGAGATGAAATGCTTTAGGCGATCAAGAGCTGGGCTTCTCAAAATTAGATTTCCCTTTTTTCCTTTCTATGAGCCATTTAGTCGTTTATCACACCATGTGTACTATATGTTACTTGTTTGTGAGCAAATTAAAACGCATTTGAGTATTGAGCGATTTCATTTGCATCAATAATCCAAAAGTTTGGGTCTGCAGCATTTTCATCCTTCCTCTTTTTTTTTTTTTTTTTTGGCTAAGCTTGTTACTGTTTGTTCTGCAAACCTGAGCGTGGAATTGGGAGGTTGTCTGCAATTATAGCTCCACTTATACATGTTTGCTTGGCAAACCCGGAAGCGGATATTGAATTTAATGTCAGCTCAGTTACAACTTGACCTGAGTTGTTATATTTTAACATAACGGTTTAAATACATTCACATATTTTTTTAAGTTAAAAATATATGATTGTATTTGGACGGTTGGATATTAATCCAACGGTCACTCTTCCCCAATTTTCTTCGATTGTGGCGAGTGCTTGAGGAGGTTTTTAAACAAACTGCAAGAGTGGAAGCTTATTCACTGGGAGAGTTGGCTTTCTTTCTCCCTTTTTTAATTCATTTACTTTGGTTTCAAAGATTCTACTTTTATATGATAATTTTAAATATTTCCTCATATTAAACTAATAGCTAGATAAATAAAATTATATATGATTGTTTTTTTAAATAAATATTACAAGATTCTTAGATTTTAAATTTAAATATAAAGTTAATTTATTTGAAGTTTTTCTAATTTCTTAAGGATTATTAGATGTTTATTCGATCGTTAACTTTTGTATTTTAATTTGGTTTCCAACCAAGGGTGTCCGGTTAATTTACGTGTATCTCGACTAATTTTTGAGACCTTAAAGTTAACGATCAGGTAAATTCTCCAGTAATTCTTAGGAGACTCGAACTAGTGACTACTGAAAAATAAATCTAAAATTTAATCAGTTGAATTAACTTTCAGAATTTGTTGTTAATCTTAATCTTTGTTAATTTTAAAATATTCAAGAATTAATTAAGGTGCCCGTTAGCCATCCTAAGTTATCAAAGAAAGAAAAAAAAGAAAAAAAAAAAAGTTGAGGTTAGCTAGGGCTATAACTGTTGTCCATATTGGTAATTTCAGTACATCCGAGTGATCCTAGGTTATGAATATTTTTAGGACTCCAGATGGCCATTAGATGTTGTCCATATTTGTAATTTCAGTCTTCTAGGGTTTTTAAGTCTCATCCTCTATATAAGCACTTCCGATATGGGGAAGGAAGTTGTGATGAAGTGAGTGGCTGCTCTTAGGTTTGTGGATGGCAGCTTCGACTTCTCTCATCTGCAATTGGATCTAGATCCTAGATGTCGGTCCTTACATGCGTCGCACTACTGCTTAGATTTGTTCCATTTGCATATGTAAGTATGTGCGTACGGGCGCTGTGAGTGTATATCTGCAACGATCTTCAATTCAGTGTTTGATTTGTCTTATTTACGTGAATGAATGAATAAGTGGAAAGGGAAAAGGAATTGGCGATTCCGGCTGAGTCTGGGTTGCCAATGATTTCGGATGAGATTTATGAAATCAATTGATCAGAATTGAATGGCTCTATAAAAGAGTCAACAGCAGGCGCTTATTATCCATGGCGACCTGTCTGCCGCTTAGAGCCGAGAGTGATTCACCAGTCGAAGATCCATGGAACTCCTTTGTATTCTGTCGTTTCATGATACAATTATCTGGTTATATTTATCAATTTTCAAGTCGTTTTTTTTTTTGGGTATAAAAGTAGTCACTTGGGGCGGCACACAGTCAGACACGGGTGTTTGTTTTTCAATGCACAAACCAACTACCTTTTGCATGGTGCCTATAGAAAATAAGCTGCTTTCACGATTGGAGGTGCTGCTGCTTCTCTGTCGGTTCCTTCAAATTCTAAGTAGCAAAATTTCTCAATTCATTCTACTGAGAAAGACTTGTATAGATACTTTTCTTAAAGCTTTTAGTTCCGTTTCTTCCGGCTAGGGGGCTAAATTGGGTAGGCTGTGCAAAATCTGAGAGTCAGAATTTTTGTTTTTTTGATTAATTTGGTTTTGGTTATTTTCTGAGACCTACATTGGCTCCGTTTGGTTTGTAAACAAAATTTTGTATTTGATTTTGGTTTTTATCACTTTTTATCACTCCAAACACATCAATTATATTTTGGTTTTGGTTTTATATTTTTGTATTTGTAGAATCAAGAGAATATGAAAATTAAATTAGATATTTTTATACACGTAAATATGGTTTTTAGTTAGTATAATAATAATTTACAATGAAATATATACATACATATATATGTTTATATACTGTATTTCATAATGCGGTGATGAGGAGCTAACAGGTAAGAAGAATCCTGTGGGTTCTTCAATGAAATATATTTGTTACGCTTGGCTTCTGAGCATTTAGAATCTTTCTGCTTCCTGCTTGTCTTGTAAAAGTGAAGTTAGTTCAGATCGTATGATGGTAAATACTAATACGTGAAAATGTCTGCCTTCCTTGCTTTGCTTTCTCTTGTTTTGGGTGGTGGTTGGTTTGTCGAAATATATATATATATATATATATATATATTGAAAGTTGGTGGAAAGGTACGAAATTTAATTAAAGGAAATTAAGGAAAGTCAAAATTTGTTTAGAGACCCAAACACTTTCAATGGAGTTTGTAGGTGGTCTTTCTTCATCAAATTTATCAGGGTTACCTTAGTTTGTGTCGGATGAACGTGTATAAGTTATTGACATTTTTTCCGTTACTAGAACGATTAAGAATTATTGTGTAGCGGCGTCCGTCGTGGTGCAAAGTCCAGTTCCGTTAAAATTTATTATTAAGAACTCTATATTAATAAATTTGATAATCAATTATATTTTCAAATACAATAATTTTTTTTTCAATAATATATTTTTAAGAATTTTACAAAGCGGTCAAAGCAATATTGAAGAATATGCAAATGAGGCTTGGTTGGATAAACTCCACTACTTTGAAATCATGTTGTGGTTACAGAAAAGTGGATCATGAGAAGTTATTAGTAAGCGCAGTCAGGAGGAGTTCCTCAATCACAAACTAATGGGCCACATTAGGTGTTCCCCGACTGCTAATTGTCTTCCTGCAACTTTTAACTTACTTTTCCCTGCGAATAAATAAATAAATATACAATTCTGCAGCCTCTTGTGTAAGAAAATAGGCCAAAATCACATGCCCAGTTCAACTGGCACACGAATTCTAGGAGAAAGTAATGTTAAAGTTTATTACGTGGAGAATGGAATGGAGTAGAATAGACTAGGGTGAAGAGGTGGGAACAAAATGTTGGTGAAAATAGAATAAAATATTCATTTCATCCATTTGTTTGGTTGTTAACATAAAAATAATAAGAATAAAATAGATATTCAAATTTTTATCATTTGATTATATATTTTAAATATAAAGAAATAAGTGATATATAATAAAAATTATTAATATTAATTTTTTAGAAACTATAAAATTAAAGTTTATTTTTAGATCATGAATCTGAGTAGAATAAAAAGGCCTAGGAATAAAATAGTCACTTTATGATTTGGGTTTAAGATGGGCCAAAATTTTTTTTAAGTATTCAGAAAAATATCAACAAATATGTTTAAATCTTTGGGGAACCTAAAATATAAATTAGGCTTATAAATAAGTTTAGAAATAAAATAGTTATTTTATAATCTAAATTCATATTAGACTGAAATTTGTATAAGTATTAAAAATGTGAATCTAGACAATAAAATGTGAACAGGGGTAAAATTATTATTTTACATTTTGAGTCGGATCAAGCTAAAATTTTCATAGTTATTAAGAATCATGTCACGATAAATATGTTTTTAACCTAGGAAGCTTAAAGTACAAATTTGGGCAAATAACTAACTAAGGCGTAAAATGGTCGTTTTATGATCTAGTTTAGATTGCACCAAAATTTGCCTAGTTATTAAGAATTATGTTGATGAGTTTTTATTAGTCTTTTGGGAAGTCTAAAATGTAAATTTAAGCACAAAATGATCTAGAAATAAAACAGTCATTTTATAATTTGAATTTGGATTTGGGTCGAAAAAAATATTCAAGGGTAAAATGGTCATATTAGAATTCAAGATAGCGGGTGAGAGAATTTGTGATCGCAAAATAATTGTTTGTTTGTTTGTTTTTTTTTTTTTTTTTGGATCGAATTTTGATTGCAATGGAATGAATGAAACTTAGGGTGTGTTTAGAGTGATAAAAAGTGAAATAAAATAAGATAGAATGTGATTGAAAAAATTTTTTGCGTTTGGTGCATACATCTGAAACCGTGTTTTTTTGTGATGAACAGTAAGATTCTCGTTCCGACGGATTGGATTTTCATTTAGATAGATTCAAAATTTTGTATCAATTATGACTCCTTAATTCGTCGAAATATTTTCTATAATCCGTTTGGATAGAAATAGGATGTACAAATTCGTCGGAACGGTTTTTACAATTCGTTAAAACAGTTTCTACGATCCAAAAAAAAAAAAGCCAAATTAGGTATTATTCGGTAGTTTAAGAGTCCATGATAAGAATGATAAAAAAGTATTTACTATTTGATTAACCGAATTATAGTTATTGACTTTTTTTTTAAAAGGTATTGAACTTTTTTTTAACTTTGAGAAAGTAAGAATGTGTAAAAATGTAATAGAAATTTTCAGAGATTTTCACTAAATTTTTGTGCACCAAACAAGCCCTTAATGTGTAAATGACTATTCCTAAGGAGTAATAATTCAATTTAATTTTTTAATACCAAACATAAGAAGTTAAAATAAAAATAAATTATATTCTATTTATACGTACCAAGCATAGCCTAAAGTTTGAATTTTATCAGGAGTAATTGTAGCATTCTAAATTTATTTATGTTTGACAAACTCAGTTATTTTATCAATTGTTTTTAAACACATAACTGAGGCAAATCTAAAATTGAATTACTAATGACATTAAAATAATATTTATGTATCCACACTTCTTATGTCACAACTTGAAAAGGAGAAAAGACGGAAAACTGGACTGATGTATTCTTGAATCAGACACAACTCAAAACTCATCGTTACTAAAGATTACAATACCCTGCTGCTGCTCCTATCTCTTCTCAACAAGAAAGAGCAGAGCAGAAAGTTGAAATAAGTTTACATAATACAGCACACTGTCAAAATTTGTGCATCATCCTACCTGTTCAGAAAATTCAATTCAGTTTCTCACGTATAGAATCTTGCTTTTTAATTCTATTTTGTTATCTGTTTTTATTTCAACATATATATCCCCTCAAATCATACTCCTGGCAACGGAAATTGGGTTGTCAGAGCCTCAACTCTCCCCCTCAATTCTGATATTCGATCTGTCAGAGAGAAATCCGGAGATCCCACAAACTTCATGAAGTCTTGCAGCTTTGAACCCGAAACAGACCGCTTTGCATCAAGAGCAATCTGCACACCCTCATGAATAAAATCTGCTGTTGCGATGAATTCCTTCTCTGTGAAACCTCTGGTTGTCATAGCTGGGGATCCAATCCGGATACCACCCGGCACAAGCGCGCTTTTATCACCTAAGATGTTCAACATAGAGAATTAGGAAAAGAAGGTACTCGAAAGAGAACTTGTTTGCCAAGGCTACCGTGGAAAGACTTACCGGCTACTGAGTTCTTATTAAGAGTAATGGAGGCCATATCAAGAATTTTCTCCACCCGAGCCCCATCAATACCCTGATATCACAGGACGAATCTCAAATCAATCAAAGAAGGTTGGCAAATAAGATAAAATTTCATCCAAAATATATCAAAATATTAGACAATGCCATAAACAAGACACAGAATAGACCAGCCAAAAACAGGGAAAATAGACATCCCTAGAATTCTTTCAGAAAATCGAAATGATACTTTCCTGAAAGCCATCAGCTAATGCAAGGCAATTTGCTTTGACTTGCTAAATCGTACTATCATATGACGTGTTATTGGAATTATATCAACCACGTCTACCATACTCATATTATCCCCATGATCTATAAAGCATTCGTATAAGCCATGACAATCTACACATTTATCAAAGAATAGAATAGCATCAAGAGAGTGATCAGAAACCTACCACTGGCCTGAGATCTACAAGAACCAAGTGGTTATCGCTACCTCCAGAAACAAGTTTATATCCATGTTCAATTAGCCGGCTTGCAAGAGCTCTACAATTAGAAACCACCTAGGGGATAAAGTAACCATGTTAAGCCACCAACTCAAAAGACTAGGCTAGTATACATGGCCAGGCATAAAGTGGGCAATCTGATTGCGAAAGTGAAAGTTCAATACCTTGTTTTGATAAGACCTGAACTCTGGTGATTGAGCATACCTCAGGCAGACAGCAAGCCCCCCAATTGTATGATTGTGAGGACCACCCTGTACAGATAATTCAATGCCTCCCGTTACAGTTCCTTAATCTTTTTTTTTTGGGGGGGGGGGGGGGGGGTTCAAAAAATCAAAATTGCAAAACTAAACAGGAATATGGCAAAAAACTAATTAAAAAAAAAAGCCTAAATATGCAATCATGGGTAAAAAGATCTGGACCTAATTTGCATGCATGCTGACAGAGTGAACAAGAATAGCCAACAAACCTGTAACCCAGGGAAAACAGCATTGTTAATGGCAGATTCTAGATCAACACCCAAAACTGGATCCTTCTTGAAGAAGATCATACCACCTCTAGGTCCTCTCAATGACTGGATAGAAATGTCTCTTCATCAGATGATATAATTGCAGATAAAACTAAAGAAATAAGCATAATCCTCAGCATATTAGTGCAAATATTTCCCCTCTACGCAGGACCTGTAAAATAAATCACTCCTGTTCTTATTTTGCTGATAGTCACAGAAACTTTCTAGGGCAATCTCGTGAAGACAATGGACCACCAACAACAATTTGCAAAGTATGCAGAAGGAAAGGGGAGGGTTGAAGCAAAGAACCCATGAAATTGTAAAGCCCAACTTCAGTCTGTGCACGCACACAATCACAAAATTGTAATACCTCTTCTGTTAATATGGAAAACAAGAGAATGATTTTCTAAGCAAATAAACAATACACAGATTAAGACCTTTAACATCCTTTAATTTTCAGCAGAGAGTTATAATTGTCAATTCTTTCATTTTGGTAGTTTCTACGATCATAAGGATTGAAAAAAGATAGATTATTATTACATATAAATATAAAATACTTCCTCTACACTAGGATACATTCTTTATTTTAATCTTCTGAAATGGTGATAGAATTAGAACAAAAGCATTCTTCAAATTTTCTTTCCAAAACTTCATTTATTTACTCTTTTTATAAATAGAATCAACTTCATTTCTTTCTTCTAATTTCCTTTTCCTTCTCTCACTCATTTTAGAACCAAACAATTTAATGCATTCACAGAAGTCTAACCAGGAAATTACAATGTTCAACAGTCCTTTTTTTCTTTTCACCCTAGAACTCACATTGCTCTGAATGAAAAATAGAAAACTGAGGAATAATTTTATTTTTATGCATTGACTGAAATTATGAGGAAAGACCTAATTTCATATAATCTCACAAAAAACATAACCAATGATCGAAATGAATGGGAAAGACGATTTATGTACCTCAAGAGTTTTAGACTATGATGTTGTGTTTAGTTGAGTCGATGGAGGTGCAACTAGCTACCAAATTCAGAGGTGTTTCCAAATGCATTTTATGGCAGTGTCACAGTTATAAATAAAAGCATAGTCATACTGCCAAATTGTAGCAAGTATCAGATGCACCTCTTTTTTTTTTTTTTTTTTTGGGCTGATAAGTACACATAAGATGAACCATGACAAGGGAACAGTGTTATGCTGTCTTGCTAGAGGCTTAGAATTACAATAAAAATCCAAAGTTTATAACATGGCACAGTCAAGAATTTGGTAATGTGTAGTGAAACATCAATTCATGAATGGTACAATGCATACCTTGTGTGTTGTTGTTGTGACAACATCACAGTACTCAAAAGGATCAGAAACCACGGAAGCAGCAACAAGTCCACTAATGTGAGCCATATCCATCATGAGAAAAGCACCAACAGCATCGGCAATCTTTCAACACAGATCAAGACAAATCAATTTAATACTAAAGTGGACAAGGAGAAGAAAATGTTTACACATGGAAATTTTCATTTTTTTTTTTTGGTAAGTGAAATTTTCAAAATTATTTATTGCTAAATAATGATGTCACAAGAAAGTGATGAACTTACAAACAAGCACATAAATAAATGCTAGTGTTTGACAACAGCCATAATAAGAATAACAATGACAACAATAACAACAATAATAATAATAAAAGAAAGTACCTTCCTCATACGAGGATAATCAAAATCTCGAGGATAGGCACTAGCACCAGCAATGATAAGTTTTGGTCGAAAGAGAGTGGCAGTTTTCTCAAGCATTTCATAATCAACAAGGCCTGTTCAGAAATTGAGAGAAAACTTAAGACTTATCTTCACAGTGAATGAGCGTGATGAAATCGACTGCTGCATCTTTAGCAACACTAAAATTGAATGTGATGAAATCAACTATTGCATCTTTAGCAACACTAAAATTGCCTAATGCAGTACCTGTAGATTCATCTAGTCGATAAGGCATAGATTCAAAATAAATGGATGTGCCTGATACCCGTCGCTTAGCAGTCATGAATCCATGAGACAAGTGTCCTCCATGTGGTAAGTCCAAACCCTTGGTCATTTTATATGTTAAACTTAATTTAGGTCCATAAGTTCCAGAATAAAGAATTGGATATCCAAACTAACCTCAATGATGCAAAAATATAACTCACCATGATACGGTCATGTGGATTAAGAAGTGCAGTATAAACCTCAAAATTAGCAGGAGAACCAGACAATGGTTGAACATTCACACCCCATTTCTTCCCATCCAAGCGAAATGCTGCCAAAGCTCTTTCCTGACAGAGAGTTTCCAGCTCATCAATGAACTCATTGCCACCATAGTACCTAATAACAAAAGAAGATAAACAACCCAATTAGACATGATAAATGTAATCAACAAAACGAAATGGTCTTATCTCAAATAGGTAAATCTTACCTTTTGCCAGGTAATCCTTCAGAATACTTGTTTGTGAGGCAAGAACCAACGGCTTCCATCACCGCCCTGGATGTGAAATTCTCAGAAGCAATAAGCTCTAAGCTTTTGAATTGCCGTTGTTTTTCTTTCTCAATAATTGAACGTACTTCGGGATCAGCTTCACTGAGGCCATAGTCTATAAAGCTGCTCCCATTACCTAAACAAAATATTTAATACACATTAGTTAGGGCAAGCAAGTTCCACAACTTTTATTTCATTTCATATGGTGTAAAATGTTCTATTGTCATTTGTCAGATACAAATTTCAAATTCTAAATAATAAGCACGTACTGTAAACTAGCACATCAAAAGTTTTCTACTGCTATCCAAGATAAAAATTGCTGATTATATGATGGAATCAAAATTTTTCAAAAAGCTACTATGCTTATATATAAAAAAAAGTTACAGCTCAATAAAAGAAAAACTGGTTCAAGGTACAATTTTCTGCAACTTGTATCTAATAAACTGATGTTACTATCAATAAGAATAAGCTTCTATAGACTGTCACGTATCCAATAACCTAGCACCAGAAAGAATAAAAGAAAGACTAAAAGAAAAACAAGTTCACACATAAATGTAAAGGAGTTACTGATAAGATATACTACAACTTTTAAGGATGACAATGCCTCAAGAATTCCATCCTATCAAGGAAACCCATAGGTCAATGCCTCAAGAATTCCATCCTATCAAGGAAACCCATAGGTCATATTTGTTTCAACAATAGGATAAGGTGATATTAGTAATACCTAGGACAAATAGTAAATATAAAGAATACTGGGACAAATTATAATTTATTATTGTGTTTGGATACATTAGGATTGGATAATATATTCAGCCTACACCACATGGCTCACAAATAGAATGTACGGTATAAGAAGGGATTACATACCAAATACACAAAAATACCCTTACACTTTATATTGCCCCCAAATAAGTCTACTTTATGTTGAATTGTTAAAAAAACACCTAAAAAGAAAGGTCAACTAATCATTTTAACCTTTATCCTAATAGTGAAATATTAACAGTACTAATAGTAACACCCTTCCACTGGTATTAGCTAATACCCTCTACAGTAAAATTTTGAATAGGACAATGAGTCTCGACCTTATAAACCTTCCTAAACATGCTAATAAATTGTAGTGAGCACTAATAACCCAATACCACCAAATCATTCTACAAACAAACATGGTCATAATGTACTTGGGTATAAAGACAGAACGAAGAATGAACATAAGTAAGCATAGAGGAGCATTTAAAAGTTCTCAAGAAAGAACTATTAAAATAATATATGAATAAGGATGCATACCACAATTCAACATAATGATTCAACCCCTCTCCTAACTTATATGACTACTCGAAGTTAGAAATCATATCAGGTATTCACACAGCACAGCATGCCTCAGAATGGCATGAGCGTACCTCAAAATAAGTGGAGGCATAAGTAGCATGGCCGAGGCTGTCAAATTCACCCAATCACTATGCCAGATCTTTGCACTTACTTAGTAAAGGGGAGAAATATCTGAGTTTCATTGTATTCAAAACCCATGCATGTCAAAAGATATTTTCCCTAATTTTTTCCAAACTAAAGATCCACTCGTGTTCAGAAGAAAATAAACAGCACAATATCTCGAGATTAAATCATTATTACCTCCGATTTCAGGTGCAGGGACAGAAGCAGAAGAAGAAGGCCTCCCAGTGACCAAGCTCCCTTCAAGTTGAGAAGATCTACAGGGCTTAAGCAAATTGGGTTTAACCTGATGGGGGAATCCATTAAAAGCTGATCCTTTTGGAGGAAAAGTCAATCCCTTTGCCCAAACAGGCTGTTGAATAGAACCCATAGCTGCAGTCCCACAAGAAGCCTGCATATTGTCTTTTTATCCTACATATTCAGAGATATCAAAATTGAGTCCCATAATAGTGCAAACAAACTAAAAATACGAAAGAATGAATGAAAATGCTCTTGATGTATATGAAAACAATTTTTTGTTATATATTCATAATTATCAAAATACATGTATTTTTCATAGCAACAAATTTGATACATACATAAACCAATTTGCAAATACTTCCTCAAGAATTCATAGATATGAAACCATAATAATTTCAAGCATCCCCATGAACCCGAAAAGAAATATTCACCCGTGCTCTCTCTGGACTATCAAGAGAAAACCCACAAATTCCTACCCACCCAATTGAAGTAACAGACAAATTATCCCAACGATTACAAAAGAAACTGTCTTTTTGTCCATCAGAACAAACAGAGGGTGTGAAAAAATCTTAATATTCATTTAACAATCAGCAAAATGAAATAAAAACTAATCTAAATGAAACTATAAACTCGTCAAAACCTCTAAAGTTTGGCGCCCAAATGACCCAACAGCCAACATAACTGAACAAAAGCAATTAACTAAAACTTGTATATTCTTCTTCTTCTTCTTTGTTGTTGGTAGCGGTAGATTTGAGCTAAGCCGGCTCGGCAAGGAAAATGGTATATTCGAGCTCAGCTCGCGAATGGCTCAACTAAGGTACTAGCAAGCTTGAGTTCAAGCACGGGCTTGAAAAATAAAACAGTATCAAATTTGATAAATGCCATGCCAAAACCTATTTGTTACACAGGCATAAAATCTATTTGTGGAACAGAAATATGAAAAGTAAAAAATTATCCGAATAGTTCGATTAAGGCATGAATCTGATGATGTCATGCATGAAGACAAGCCACACAAATTAGCTAAATGAACCCAATGAAATAACTTGTAAAGTCTGTCATCAATTTGCATTCTATGCCAAGTACAAATATTTTCACATCTTATTACAGCAAATAATAATGAAAGAGAGAGATAAGAATGGTATTCTCTAGGTGCTATCATCTTGATTATATGACTTATCATGCAACACAGAGAACAACCTAATAAGAGAAAAGTGTTACAAAACCAAACCAAACCAAACCAAGCGTTTTCCCACTAGGTGGGGTCGGCTATATGAATTTAACGACGCCAATTAGATCTGTTTAGGGTCATGTCTTCCGATAAAAAAGTGTTACAAAAGAAATAACGAAAATTATAGATGGGAAAGATAATGGGATTCATAACAAAATTAAACAAAATTGTAATCTAGTGATAGAGACGATATTCAAGGTGCAAGAAAAAAAATTAATACTCTACACTAACATAATAATATAAATGGATTAGAAACTAATTGTGTAAATAAGTTTCAACATTTAAACAAAATGGAAAAATTGAATAAATCAAATTTGAACTGGAGAAGACTCATATGAGCAGTATGGTAGATGATCTTATTGGCTAGAATATAAGCAGCCATTATGGAAAATGGCTCGACTTTGAAGTTGAAGCCTTTGAACTGGGATTAGAGATTGGAGGCCAAATACTTAGTTCTTTGATCGATGAACTGAATGCTGATATTTTAGTTCTTTAGTTCCCTAGGACACAATTTTTTATTTTAACCTCCACTGTAAGTCAACCCCCAAATACATTTTATTTGGTAACTTCAATTTTTATGGATACAATCACTGCTTTATAATGCAGTGTGTGATCTAACTGATGGCATATTGCAAGCAGATGATAGGCACCCAGATAATAGGAAACAGTGGGGAACAAAAAAAAAAAGACTTTAAGACTTCCGTACAAAATGGTACTCAATTCAGAGTTTCTATAAAGCGGCGCTACCCATTGAACAGCTCGCAGAAACAAGCAAACACAAATATCCATACATAAGCTGGACCAATTTAAAACCAGAAATTGGGCCAAAATAGCCAGTAATCACAGGCTAACAATACGCAATTCGTATTCCGAATATCAGAATATATATAGAGAGAAGGAACGGGATTAAATAAGAAATTTTTCCAGACTGTGTCCGTAGAAGATTTCCTTACGGCAGAGACCCTGCCGGAGTTGAGGTGCTTAATTTGGACGAGTGTGACGGCGACAGCAATGAGACTCCGATGACCAGAATTTGTCTTGAGTACACGACGCCTCTACAGCGAGGTATAGAGAGAAAGTGATAACTTCGGAGAGAGGTACCTTTCCTGGTGTATCTGAGTCGCCGATCAACGCAAAGTGGCCGGAGTAGAGTTGGTAATAGAATATGGTCCTCGATGGAGACGCGGAGAACGGCTTGCTTCTAGGGTTTGGTTTGGCAAAAGGTAGAAGAAAAGTGGGCCGCTTTTAAAACGATGTCTTTCATTAAGGAAAAATATGAAAAAAAATATTAGAAACATTTTTGTTTGAAAGTCAAGCGAATTATTTTAGGCCCGTTTGGTAACAGTTTTGTTTTCATTTTTTTTTTAAATTGAACACGAAAATACATTTGTTAAATTTATTTTTAGTTTTTATTTTTCAAAAAAGTTAAAATTATTTTTAAAATTTTTAAAAATTATGAAAACATGGAAAATATGTTTTTTCAAATTTTCATTTTCACTTTTCAATTTTTTATATAACGACTACTAGTTACAACCATCAATTACTATCATTCACTAGTTGTTACTAATATACGGCCACCGTTGCCACTACCTTCTACTCATCTTCGGTCACCACGAAATATATTATTATTTAATATAAAAATATTAAATTAATATATATAATATATTAATATATAAAATTAATATATTAATATATAAATTAAAATAAAATTAAATATATTAATATATAAATTATATTAATATATATATTAATTATATTGATATATAAAATTAATAATATATTATTTTTATTTATGTAAAAATATATTAAATATAATTTAATTAATAATTACTTTTATCAATAATTAATTTAATATATTAAATTATATATTAAATATATTAATTATGTAAATTATATAAAATATATTAATTAACCAAATTATATTAATTATAATTGAATTTAATTTGCTAAATTAATATAAAATTATTTTATTAAATTATATTTAATTAATAATATCATAAATTATATTTAATATATTTTATTTTTATCGAATTAAATTATTTTAATAAAGAAATAATTAAAATAAATACATTTAATTAATTTAAATTAAATTAATATAAAAATAATTTAATATAAATTATTTTTAATAGATAATATAATTAAATTATATTGCATATATTTTATTTTATTTTTATTGAATCAAATTATTTTGAAAAGATAATATAATTAAAATAATTAAATCTAATTAATGTAATTAATAATTAAATCAATTAAATTTAAGTAATTAAATTAAATGAAATTAAGTTAATTAAATTAATTACTTTAATTAACAGGAAATATATTCTATTAAATCGTTTTTAAAAATAATTATAATAAATTATGTTTATTATATTTTATTTTTATCGAATTAAATTATTTTTAATAATTAATATAATTAAAATAATTAAATTTATTGAATTTAATTAATTAACAACTATAACTATTAACTAACAATTATCGTTGCCAAACGTATTTTCAAGTTTTTGTTTTATTTTCCTACTATGTAAATAAAAGCAAGAAATTAAAAACTGAACACAAAAACTAAAAAATTGAACATAAAAATTGAAAACTGACAGTTTTATCAAACAGGCACAAATTTGAGTTTATGTAAACTAAGGTAGGGTCTCGGAAGCCCAAAAAAAAAAGAGAGATAGTTACAAAAAAATTAATCTTTTTTGTATTTGAAAAGAGAATAAAGTTAATTTTTTTTGTGTGTTTGATGAAATAAATAGTAATTTTAACAATTTTTTGTCACTTTTGATAATTTAGCAAAATTTTTGACAACTATTAATAATTTTTGGTAATTTTTAATATTAGTAATATTTGATAAAACTTTTAAATTATGTAAGTTATTATAATTGAATAAAAAAATGATAAAAATTAATATTTTTTAAATATTAAAAAATAATTTTTCATTAAAAATTGAGTTCTACCCAAGTCTCACCTAGAGATAAATCCTACTCGTATTGTATGCTACTGGCCTACTCCTTGTCTCCACAAGCAGACAAGCCAGCAACCTATGGAGTGAACTTGGTACGGTAGATTCCATCACTAATTAGTAGAAGACTTTGATAAAAGAAAAAATTAAAAAAAAAAAAACGATATGCAAAAAAATAAAAATAAAGAACAGAAAAAGCAAAAACACATGAAATATCAAATTAAAATTTCACTATTTTGAAAGTTATATTCCTATTTATAATAAAGAGCATATAGAATTAATGGGTGATATATGTTGTTCAATAAACATATATATATATATATATATATTTGGATATCTCAAGTTGTCTCAGAAGTTAATGATGGTGAACTTTCAGTTGTCATGAAAAGAATCGAACTAATAACCACTAGGGAGTAAACTTAAGATTTTACTAGTTGAGTTAACTCTTAAGATTGTCCAATAAACATATATAATTATGTAATATTGAGTAAAATTACAAATAAGAAAAAAAAAATGAGAGCGGGAGTAGGGAAGGGTGCCAAGAAAGAAAAATTTAAAAGATTGTATATTGAAGGAAAATATTTAAGAGAGATTTTTAAAAATTAATAAATGAGAAAAAGATGCAGATGAATTTTTTGGAGAAAGATTTGGAAGAAATTCAAATTAAAATACTACTTTAATTGAAATTTTTTCTTTCATTTTTCTAAAAAAGGGAGAAAATAATTAGCATTCTTACATGCATCTCATTCTTTTTTTTAAATTTTTTGTAAGAATATCATTGTTTCAATTTTGAAGAGAGAGAGAGACCATTCGCATTGAAAAGTTTAGAATTAAAGAAAAATTTAAAATATTTTTATGTATTTATTAGGGGCAAGTTTTTCATATATATTATAAAAAATGTCACACGATTTTAGAAAACTAAATAAAAATTTTGAAAAATTAAATGTTTTTAAGCAATTTAAAAACACAATATATTTATGAAGAAGCCAATTATTTCAATATATGTAATTAAATATAAAACAATAATCTAAATTAAGAGTTTACATATCATAGGCAACCTAACCAACTATATAGCATATATAATATGCTAGTAAACCTACACTGTATTATATACATTAGTAATATGAGCCGTATAATATACGAATTTGTCATATTATAAAGTTAAGTTGAATGTACTATTATATGCTAAAACACTTAAATTGTAGAAATATATTTAAAATTAATATATATTACTATTTGTGCAAATTTAATCAAATAGTGAACGTAAAACAAACTAAAATATTGATATCATCAATAACATCGACTCGATTAAATTCAAATTCTATTAAATAAAAAGAAAAGAAAAAAGGAATAAAAAAAAGGTTGGAAAACAATAACACTTACTCACATAATTAAATAATTTATAGTTGTTGTCTCTGTTCTTCCTACAACAGTGTATATATACATATACATATATATCAATTTCATATAAAGATTTAAAAGATAAATTAAAATTTAAGTATGCACTAGGCAAATCCCAAAGTAAAAGAGAAATTTACTGTAATAAAAAGCTTCAAAAAAATTTGAAAGAAAATAAAATTTTTGTATTTATTTATACATACTTGAGAGTTTTATTCTGTTTAGATTAGAATACCATTTTAAAATTTTATCTTATTTCGATTCGAATACTATTTTGATCGAATTAAAAATTTAGATTAATTTTTTTAATAAATAATATTACAATATATATATATATATATATATATATATATATATATATATATATAATTTTCATAAACAACCGTACAATTTGATTTAAGATATATATGTCACTTATTTTGTTCAATAATAAAAATAATAAAGGTCATGTTATTTGTTAATAAATTAAAATCTTTATTTAACAAGTTAATTATTTTTTTGTATTATTTTATATAATAATATTATTGTGTTTTAAACAATAATTTATTAAAATATAGAAAAATAAAAATAATAAGTTATATGATATATATGAGTGTAGAATAAATAAAATTATCAATTGACATACATGAGCATTTTAGTTTGAATAAAATTATGAATAAATAGTAATTATGTACAATGCTAATTTCTTTTAAATCATATAATTATAAATTAAAATAATTATAATTATAAATTTATAATCTTTATTTAACAGGCTAATCATTTTTTGTATTATTTTGTTTAATAATAACATTTATTTTTTAAAATAATAATTTATTAAAATATAAAAATAAAAATAAGAAATTATATGATAAATAGAAGTGTAAAATTAAATAAGAATATCAAATGATATTCATAAACATTTTAATTTGAATAAATTTATAAATAAGTGGTAATTATGTATTATACTAATTCTTTTTAGATTGTATAATTATAAATTAAGATAATTATGTTTTAAAAATTAATATATATACAAATAAAAATTCTTAAAGTTAACTGTAATTAAGTGTCATATGTCACAACCGTAGCACAAGTTAAATCTTACGTACACAACAATATTTCTTAACTCAATTATATATATATATATTTAATATGATATATTTATCGAACTCCGCTTTTAGTTTGTATCACATAATTAAACAAGAGAATAATTTTAAATTCTGTCACTTTCTGTTCCCCTTTAAAAATTCGCAATGCAATAAAAAACATAGACGAGGCAAAGGAAATTAGAAACAAAAACTTTTGAGATGGACAAATAAAATTTCTACTAGTTACAATGGTTCAGCAGTAAAAAAGTATACTGTTGAGTTTAAGGTGTGTATTTCATCAAGATTAATTTAATTAAATTTAACAACTTAGCCAAAATACATAAAATAATTATTTTTTTAAAAGTTAACTTTACAATCAATTAAAGATAATCACTAACATTTTGTCTCTCCAAAATTGCAAAGCACATCATTCTTTCATATATATATATATAGAGAGAGAGAGAGAGAGAGAGAGAGAGGGAGGGAACCAAGTTTGTTATCATCAAACAGATTTATTTTAAAATTAGGATTATGGTGAAACTTAGGATTTGCTTTCATGTAATATCAATACACTATTTCATGGCTTTTTTTCATTCTTTTAAAATAAAATAAAATAAATAAGCACAACTACAAGTTTGATTCCAAAAAATAATTTACAATTTTATTTATTTATTTTGTATGTGTATGAGTGTGAATAGAAGTTTGAAATTGCAAAGACATAGAAACACAAACTTTGATAAACTGTGAGGATGGCCTTTGGCAGAGTGGCAGTCGGTTCTTTCACTTCCTCACCCACTCGGGTTCGATTCTCCATGGTGTCTTCCCCCTCCCCCTTACCAATCAAAAAAAAAAAAAAAAAACCTTGATAAACTGTAATGAAATTTGTTAAGAATTTTTAATAATGACGATGATGGAAGATCAAAGGAGAGAGAACAATAGAAATTTAGGGTGAAAAACTTTTAATTGCAGGGTTAACACAAATATTGGTAATTTGTAAAAAAAATTTAGTAAGAGATCGATAGTTAGAGAAGGAAAAAAATAAAAGAAATATTAATGTATGAAAAGATTCAATCTAGAGAGAGAGAGAGAGAATATAAGTAGTTGTCTTTAATTAATTGTATTGTTAAATCTAAAAAATAATAGTTTAGGTGTGCAAATTAAGTCACTAAATTTAATTAAGCTGACAATGAAATGCACATCAGACCCAATTATACATCTTCACACTATTAAGCCCTTGAACCAAATTTCTACTAGTAGTAAGACTAATTATTAATTATAACACAGATGACAACCGATTGATTGCAGCACAGACTTAAGAAAAATATAAATACAAATGCATGAAATAATGAGAGATGGCAAAGTTGCATTTATTTTATTAAACCAGCCCAAAAAAATAAGTAAACTAATAAATGTCCATGAATTGAAGAGCAAATGCAAAACCATTTGAGTTGAAGAGGTAACGCAAGTATTAATTTGATTTTAGTTAATGAAACAAGCAAGTAGCATTTGAGACGAAGAGGCAACGCAAGTATTAATTTGAAATTTAGTTCATGACGCAAGCAAGTTATATGTTTAACCAAACAAGGAAATGGCATGAGATAAAGAGAATCAGATTTTTGTTGAAAAATATTAAAAATTTTTAAAAATTATTTTGAAAAGAGTTAATTATGAAAATATCCTTTTAACTATATATCTTTTTTTTTATATCGTTCTCAAACTATTCCACAACTTTCACTCCAAACGCACTCTAACAAATCCTTCAAGCAAATAGTGGGTTAGGGGCATTCTAAATGTGGGTTCAGCCACCTGGATAAGACAGGTCTAACGGTTCGAATGGATAGAGAAAAAAAAAATTAAAATCTATTACTAATTTGTAAGTTTTGTAAAATAATAATAATAATAATAATAAGAGTAATAATAAAATAAGTGTTTAAATTTTAAGTGGCATTTAATTTATTTTTCTGTTTTCTGTTTTCTATTTTTTATTTTTTGTGTTTTATATTTTAAAATTTTCAAAACAAGAAAAGAAAAAATATTTTATTTTCTTTATTTTGAGATTTTTCTTATTTTGATTTAAAAGTGCTCAAAATGACTTCTTGTTATTTTTTATTTTATACATAAACTCATTTTCTATTTTTTAAAACAAATTTTAAAAACACAAATGACCAAATACGTTTTAACTGTTTTTATTATTTTCAAAAGCGTAAAATGACAAATGCACTCAAAATAGAAAATAGAATACAAAAAGAAAAAAAAATAGAAAAACTGACGCAAAGGTGGAGCGTTGGCGAGATAGGATTCTTGAGTACGACATAATTGCCTCCTAAAAGTTTACAAAAGTGCCCTATTTATAGGAAAAATAATCTTAAATCTAATCCTAATTAGAATAAGTTTTTTAGGAGTATTCCTATCCAATCCAAATTCTATTTGGATTACAAATAGTCTTAGACAATTAATAAAATCTAATCCTAATTAAAATAAACTAGGAAAACTAATCAAAAATAAATTAGAAAATATCAAATATGTCTTACATCAGTTCTCCTCCTCTTAAAAATAACTCGTCCTCGAGTTATCTAATGAAAGATAATAAAAAACAAAAATTTGGAAGAAAAAAAATTTGGAGGACCATCATGAGCAAGCACCTTCAATACAATTTCTATTACTGACAAAAATATGTATAATTCCAACCCGAGAATAATCTTCATCTCAAATGTGATAGTGCTCTAATTTTTTTTTCTACAATCAATTCTTCGACTAGTTATTTATGATTGAAAATTTCAATCATATCAACCCATACTTTCTTAACAAATTTTAACGCATTTTCAACTTTGATTTTCACTGTTTGAAGATTGATGAACTAATTTCTTCACCATTGAATAAATTCAAATTGTAATGCTCATCACCAAAAAGATCAATGATTTCTAATGTTATAGAATTTTTAATCTGCTCATGTTGAAATAATGTGGGATTTTTTAATCTACTCGTCTTGATGTAGCGGTTAAATTTTGCTTCCTAAAAGTGTTTATAATCCTAAATCTAATTCTAATTAGGATAACTTTTCTAAGAGTATTTCTATCCAATCCAAATTCCATTTGAATTACAAATAACATTTGGTTCAAAAATAATTAATAAAATCTAATTCTAATTAAAATAGACACAAAACAAATCTAAAAAAAAAACTAGAAAAACTAATCCAAAATAAATTAGGAAAATATCAAATCTATCATCTACATAAAAAACAAACCAAATGATACCTTTATAACTTAATCTTATAAAAAATGGACGGAAATAAAGAAAAGAAAAAAAAATGAATTAATGAAAATTTTAAAATAATATATTTACCCTTAAAATAAAGAATAAAAAAAATTACAAATATAACAACTAAACATAATAACAATCCTTCAAAGAATTTAATTATAAATAACAATGTACATTTTCTTTTCACTTCGTTTCATTCCAAATAAAAAAGAAAATTATTTCTTTCTTTCTTTCTTATACTAACAAATTATCAGTCAAACCATGTTGTAAAAGATGAATTTATTTGGTTGGTATCCAAGACAAAGAGCTTCAATGCTACAGCTACTTGGGAGGCAATAAGGGAGCACGGCCCAAAGGTACATTGACACACTCCCCTCTGATTTTCCAATCACATTCCCCCTCATAGTTTCATATTGTTGCTTGCAATAAAAAGGAGACTTAGTACCAAAGATAAGTGTTGATCCACTTTGTTGCTTATGTGGGCATAAAAATGAAACCTTGGACCCTCTATTTTTCTCTTGCTCTTTCTCTGCCGAAGTTAGATATCTTATGTTACAAAAGTATATGGTTACTAAGTCGATCCAACTATGGAAGAAAGAAGTTGATTAAGCTGTGGAAAAGTTTAGTGAGAATAGCATACACAAAAGAACATACAAGCTTGTTTGTACAGCTATAGTGTATCACATTTGGAAAGAAAGTAACGCTCGTGCTTTTAAAGCCCTTTCTTCAACAATCCTTGATGTTGTTGTAACAATTACGTATAATGTAAAGATAAAATGCTCTCAATTCTCTATTCAAAGTATAGCTAATGTAACGTAGACTTTTTGTAAAGCTACTACTTGTAATGGGAGTGTGCCCCCAAGATGTTGTAAATATAATATTTAAAATATTAAACCTCTCATTAATCCAAATTATACCTAATTACCAAAAAAAAAACAAACCAGTGGAAAAAAAATATATTATCGTTTCTTTGATTTTCTCTTCTCTTTTAACTAATATTTTATTTTCTTCTCTCCTAATCTCACAAACGAACCCTAAATCAGGTAACAACAAAACCACGTCCATTGACAACACCCCAACTCCTAAGTTTCTTAATGCATCCGACTTTTTCCCAATTTCAACAATATGCTTCACCCAAGCTATATCCGCCTGCTTCTATAATATTAATTTAAGGATTCAAACCATCTAAAGCATAGGCAACATCATGCTCTAAAATCCAGAAATTCAATTAGAGAAACATACAAACCAGTTCCAAACAATAAACATGCATAACAGGGAACTCTCAACCATCATCCTGAGAAACTGTATTAGGTCTAGCAGAGACTACAAAACCTTGCTGGAATTACTTAAAACCCTAACATAGTCAGAACACCACTTGATTCACTCACCATTGCATCAACTTTGGGGTGAAGCTTTAGCCACCCCACTGGGCTGAACACCCTGAGCAGGAGGAGCTGCTGCCTCATAGGTCCCACGACCAGTTCCCCCTGCTGCTGGTGCTGGTGCTGGTGCTGCTGCTGCTGCACTGCCATCGGCAGAATAAGCTGGAGGCTGAGAATAACCACCAGCATAAGAGCTGCCGTATGATGGCGGTGGCTGCTGTTGCCCATAACCTGGCTGAGTCACCGGAGGTGCACCATAACCGTACCCTGGTTGAGCCATTGAACCTCCGTAACTGGTGAGTGGAGCCCGCTGAGCACCAGAATCCGGCTGAGCATACCCCGCTTGAGCAGGTGAGGGCTGAGAATGAGCATACCCGGGCTGCACAGGTGCAGGCTGAGCATAGCCTCCTTGGGCACCCGGTGACTGTTGGGGCTGTCCATAAGCTGACTGGCTGGCTGGAGGTTTCAGAGCCTGAGGAGGTCCATAGTTGGGGCCATACCCAGAAGGGGGTTGAGTCCCATAACCAGGTTGAGAAGCGGGCACTCCATAACCTGGCTGAGCAGATCCCTGAGATGGATAGCTAGCAGGGCTAGGCTGCTGAGTTGTGCTGTATCCTGGTTGGCCCATTGCAGATGATTGCACAGGTGGAGGTGCTTGGGTGGCGTCCCCCTGAGCTCCTCCACCATAGGAAGGAGTATGCCCCTCTTGGGTTGGGTTGGTCACATTACCATAGCCAGGAGTTGAAGAAAAACCTTGCTGCTGATCGTATCCAGCATTTGGCTGAGGCTGACCATATCCAGGTTGGGGAGCAGGTGCATGGTATCCACCATAGCCATCCTGAGGATATCCTTGCCCTTGTGGATTATAGCTGGAAGTAGGTGGCTGACTGTAACCATAACTGGTATTATCTGCAGGGGCTGAGGATCCGCCAGAGGCTTGCTGCTGCTGAGTATGCTGGCCATAGTAATCATAACCACCACCCTGAGAGGCCTGCTGATTTGGTGCACCAGTTGTCTGGTCCCATCCAGTGGCATAACCACCGGAAGTTGGTTGAGGAGGATACCCAGGGTATTGGGGCTGAGACATGTTATATTGTGGTGTTGAACCAGGATATGCTCCAGGCTGCATGTAACCATAACCAGATTGTTGCATAGGAGGACCAGGTGGAGCCCAGCTGGTCGGTGGTCTAGCTTGATAACCTTGCTGAGAATATCCTCCAGCCATTGTTGAATTTCTAACACGATTCTGCACGAAGTTGTTATTTCATATGAATCATGTAAATCTGACATAGCACGTGCGGGAAAATATGGTAAGCAAAAAATAGTATATGCACATAATTAAATCACAATGTGAACGAAGCATGTCTAAAAACAAGAGGAACAGCATACTTGTTGACATAATTTATCATCACCAAAGCAGATACACAATTGTATCAAGAGGGGTTTGGGCGCCTACATACCGTTACTGGTTGGTTGTATTATTGAGTTACTCCCGCAGAAGCCCATCCTCTCCCTATTTGAAGTGAATGGGGACAAAAAGAAATTGCAAAAACTATACAAGTTTTCACATAAAAGCAGAAAGAATACAAATCCCATTGCCAGGAAGAGGCAATAGGTTAATAGTAAACTGCCATATCAAGATATAACTTGATGAATATTCAGTTCATGCAGTGCACAATGAACAGAAGCTCAATATAACTAATACAATGGGAAGTGGCAGCGTAAAAACATTATACTGAAGATGAAGAGTAGATTGGAACACACCTATTAGCAGAAAATCGCACTAAAAATGTGAACATAGGTTCAACGGAAGAATTTCAAGACAAACCTTCAAATTTAAGCCAGGCCACTTTTTCAACTTTCCTATGAAGAGGGCCATCTATCAATCTCATTTCACTTAATGTTACAACCAATAATACACATGATGTGCTTTCAGGATCATTATAAGTTAACAAAACAAGTCTAGCATATGAAAGATACAAGACAGGGCCCCATAAAAACCAGGACACCATTGGATTTGAATAGAGTTTAGTACAGGCTAAAATATAAATCCATAAATTGACAACTAAAAAAAGTCAACTATCTGGTGATGCAAGAAGCAAGCGTAACCACAAAATATCAAAAGAATATGTGAGAACAGAGAAATCCTCAAAACTAAGTCCTTGTTTGAGAAACAGTCGAACATTGTTTCAAAATGTGGGAAGCAATAAAATATTAGGCAAAACATTAAGAAATGTTAGCATAGAAATTCTCAAAACCAAGTCCTTGCATTTGTAGCAGTGGGACATTGTTTCAAAATTAGGGAAACACTAAAATATTAAGCAAAACATTAAGAATTACATCAAATAAAACATATAATTAATAAACAAACTCTGCAAATTCAATACCAAATCAAACCATAAAATAGACCTGAAAAGAAATAGGTACTTGGCTTTTATTTTATATGAAGCATATTATAATAGAGGATAAATATCGTGGATCATCATTCATCATTGTATATTTTATTCTCTAATAAAGGATATGTAGGAACTGAAATATTATAACGTTTTCACTGTAAAATGCACAAGGTCATATGCATCATTCTTAAATATGCACTAGAAATAAATTTATCCCCGAGGCTCAAGATCCATCCTCCAAGTAATCTAGTTGTATCTCCAATAAACATAAGCCCCAAAATACTCTCCATCATTGGTACGAATTATTATCCAAAACTAAGGTTTAGAACCATACCAGAACAATGCCGAGGCAGCACCAACATATGGATTCCATGTTGGTGCCACCAATATTCCAATACCCACTAACCCTACAATATTTCCCAACAACAGTATCAGTAACAAGATACACATCAAAGATGGTGTAGACAAGGCTATAACAATTGATAATCCCAAAAGTTATTCACTTAAATGTTCAAAAGAATGGCTAGAGATACTTGGTTCAGATGCATCCTGAACAGCGTTCACACTTGCATGGATCTTAATTGCCTCATTCGAGAAGAATCATGCAATACCTGACTATTAAATATCCAATGGATAAATGCAGCACTTAAGGCACAATCATAAAAGACTAATAATTATCACCATGTCCACAGCTTGGCAAGACCTGCCCCGTATATTAACTATCCAATTGATCATCCTAGGCACAAACATAAAAATCAGTAATTATCAATTCAAAACCAAAAGATTCTTCTGAGTTCTGACACATGTATAAGTACCGATATATAAAAAAATTTATGAAAACCAAATGCTAGTAGAAATGAGCTGCAACCATCCTGCACAGAAGTTACAAAGGGACAACTCCAGCCATAAAAAATTACAAATAGGTATATTACAGTGCAAAATACTGTGCTACCAGTTCATATTTCACAACTAGAGAAAAGCAAGTGACTCAATTCAGAGGTTACAAAGTTGCTCCCTCCCATCAATAAGCATTTGAGGTAGCACAATCCCTCCTCCATCAAATGGTTATTTTGACACACAGGAAACAAGTCTCAACCGACCACCAACCCACACAAAGCAATTTGTAACCTTTAGCATATCAAAAATGAATATAGGCAAGAAAACCAATTGGAAAAAAATTATAAATTATATATATATAAAAATATGCAACCACGTGGATTTGAGAAATAATCAAATAACCATTCCTGATAACATAGTCCCAAAGGCTAAAATTGAACAATAGTATAACTTAATACAGAAGAACTGACTACAGATGTCTGCTCTGATAGAGATGACATCCACTTCACTCCTGGAAAGAGAAACAAGGAGGATCCACAAATACACCAAATATATATATACACAGAGAGCATTGCCAAATATCTGACAACCTAATAAGTAACAAGGTTCTTACCTAAAATCTAATTCAATAACAAACACAAAAAAAAGCTTCCCTCATTTTAGAGGCCCCAAGTAAAAAAACCCAACAAAATCCAACAGAGCAAACCTAAACAATATACAAAAGCTAGATGCAGAAATTTATGGTACAAATAGTAGAGGGAAGAGAGAAGAATTAGGAACTATTATAATTACATGCCTATTCAGTTACAAGAGCCCATTGACAGTAGCAGACAGTAATGACTTGATATAGAAGAAAGATATCTTAACATTCCCTGGATTCTTGTACATGACAAGCTGAAAATTGGGAACCAGCCAACCAAACCTATATGATTAACTCCAAAGATGTCATGCTAGCACAAAATACTCCACTCTTTAATAGTAACAATGAAAAGTGCTTCCACAGCAATACAAATATCAATGATAAAGGCGCACGTGCGCGCGCACACACACACAAGGAGAGAGGGCTTAACTAAAGGGAACTAGTATGTGTGAAAACTAGATTGTTAAGGAGCTCTAGTGACCCAAGAACTACCTCACCATATCGCATGGTGGTAAGCACATAAAAATGCTTGTGAAAAGTGGAACCTCCATGCTTCAACCTAATAAGGAAATTAGCAGAGAGAATAACGAATCGCTGCGCTAAAAAAGATAAAACAACCGCCCCCCGGGGGGGGGGGGGGGGAGGGAGATCTGTTGCCAAATAAAAGAAAAAAAAATCACCCAATAATCAAAGCTTTACCCAGTGACAAAAAAACATATGGCTGTATCTGCACAGCATGAGTAGCTGACAATTTAAAATAGTCACTTCTAAGATCACTTAATGAAATTGGTCAAACATAAAAGGCTTTCATTGAATTTTAAGATATGGATAAAAAGCATATATGAACGGATGCTTCAGAAGAACTTCATGTACCTAGAGTAATTACAACGGATGCTTCAGCAGAATTTTATGTAACAATAATTTTCAATGCTAAGTAGCAAATTATAGAATCACTAATCAAGGACACACAATGCTCAAAAAACAAATAACCCCATTCTAGCATGCTGAAGCAGAAGAAACCCCAATACACACATCCTGGAATGTCTTCCCAGCTTCATATTCAAAAAGGAAAAAGGATGGAGTGCAGAAATGCTAGGTGGAATGAGAACTCAAGTACCCAATTTTGCCTCACAGCTATAATTAATGACTTGTAGTTAAAAATCTGAGCTCATGATTGATTAGACCAAATCTGCAATATTGTGCAACATCCAAACATACCTCACTTATTACTTCATTGACCAACTGTTTTGCAGCCTCAATCTGTTCATTGGTCCCATCTATCTGTAATGTCCTCTCCGTTGATGTATCACCAGGGGGAAGGTGCAAAGGAATCACCTGGTTTAAATTAAACAAGCAATATGGCCAGGAACCATAATGCAATAAAAATAACAAATCATCAAGCAGATAACTCAAAATTCAGACCTATATATAATAGTTTACATGACGAGAAAAAGAAAAACACAAAACTTTGCAAGACAATGGCACCACATGACCAAAAGAAACTAAAATAATAATGACAAAGTTAGGGAAAGAAAAACCAACAGTAACACAATAAGCAAAGCAGGAGATATAGCATTCAGCAACTGACCTGAATACGAGCTCCTGATCTGGCTTGCATATTTTTTATGTTCTCACCTCCTTTACCAATTACCAGACCAACCTGAAAACAGATAAGCAACATAACATAGTCTACCCCTGGAGTTCTGTACAACAGATAATCTCCTAGTCAACCATAATGGCTTTCACTTTACCTTGTTATTCGGGATTTTCATTACAAACTGGTCAGCATCAGAATGTTGTCCAGTTAACCTTCGAGAAACTAATCCAGAGCCCCCTGATTCAGCCTGCCTCAAACAAAAAACTATTAGCAAAGAGAAAAGTTAAATTAACTACATTAAGGGCCTGTTTGGTGCACAAGAATTTGGTGCAAATCTCTGAAAACCTCTGAAAATCTCTATTACATTTTTACACATTCTTATCTTCTCGAAGTTCAAAAAAAGTTCAATACTTTTTAAAAAAAAGTCGATAACTAAAATTTGGTTAATCAAATAACAAAACTTTTTCACCATTCACACCATGAACTCTCAATCTACCAAATGACACTCACTTTGACTATTTTTTTTTTTAGGGTTGTAGAAACCATTCCGACGGATTGTAGAAACCGTTCTAACGGATTCGCACAACCAACTTCAATCTGTTGGCTTCAATCCAAACAGATTGTAAAAACCGTTTCGATGGATTGTAGTGCAAAGAAGTCATGACTGATACGAAATTTTAAATCCGTCCAAACGGAAATCCAATCCGTCGAACGGGAATCCAATCCGTCGAACGGGAATCTTAATGTTCATCTCCAAAAACACGGTTCCAAAAAACACGGTTTGAGATGTGTACACCAAACGAAAAAAATTTCCCCAAATCACATTTTATCTCACTTTTTATCGCTCCAAACACACCCTAAAGATATATCAGAACTGCACGGTTTAATTGATTCATGCTTGCTCTGCCCTACAAATTCAATATGGCCAAAAACAACCTCATGTAAAGGGAATTGAGGCAAGAAATAATTAATTTCCAACTATGACATCACCAACAGCACCACAGTACCTCGGAAAGAACATCTTGTATCAATTGCTCAGCCTTAGATATCTGATCTGGAGTACCCATAAGCTCCACCATCCTAGTTGGGGAATTAGGGTCCGCATCCATATCCCTTGTGACTTGAATCTTGGCTCCAGATTGAAGCTGAAGATACTTGATAGTTTCTCCACCTTTTCCGATAATCACACCAACCCTACCATTCGGTATATCAATTTTTTTGCTTGTTCCTTGGTAGCCATACGAAACTGGTATCGACGAGGGAGTCACATTTGAAAAGAGAGGCTTCTGTGCAGCATCTGCATTTAACCAAATTTCAAATAAGTTAACTTCAAACAATGATGGACATTCAGACCCATGAGAGAGCTGATTTAATCAGCAGAATTGATTTGATCAAAACAACACATATCCACTAGGCCCAAATAACAGTGCATTACGAAGCCTATAATATTCATGGATAGAATCGCATAATGAAAAAATAAATAAATAAAGGTCTGCTACTACTGTAAAATGCATGGTAGAAACCCAAAATAAACCCCGTATCAAAATCAAGCAAGTAGACACATGGATGCATAATCACCCCATGCTAATACCCAGCCAATCGATCCCAGAAATGAAATCAAACACGGAATTCACCAACATATAGATATAGTCAATGCAAGGCATAAATCCCAAGCACAGAACAACACATTAAACCAAAAATAAATAGGAAAATTCCAGTAGGATCAGAGTTGAAACCCTTACTATCGACCGAATCGAAGCCAGGGCCTCCATTCTCAACCCTAGGACGCTTCGCTTCGGCGTTGTTAAAGAGACGGGCAGCAATCTCCTGCGCTCGCTGCTTCGCGAGCTGGATTTCATCGACAGGCGGCGGGACGCTGTTGTAGGAAGGAGGACCGTTTCCCGAATCCGGCGACTGGGACGCGATCGGCGCAGAGAACCCGGTAGCCCGTCGCGGAGGTGGAGGCGTCTGGTCTTCATACTTGCGCTTATTGGTGGCAGAGTCCGAACCGTATTGTACCTCGTCCGCCATGGCTCTACCTCTGCGAATCGAGAGAGAGAAAGAGAGAGAGAAAGAGGATTATAAGAACCCTAGATGGAGAAGCGCAAGGACGGGCCGCGGTTCAGCTGGGGTTGATTTTATAGGCCAAGTGGGCCCTAACCACCGACCGGAAAATTTTGGTTTAAATTATGGTATATAAGCAATTTTGGCCTCTGTATATTATTTATTTCAAGCGGCATGCAATGCAACTCTTTAATATTTAATAAATAAAATAAAATAAATTGTATTTTACATGTTTTAAAATTTTTAACATATAAATATTAAATTAAAAATTTGACAAACCTTTGCGTAAGTGGAATAAAAGAACATAAATAAAACGGCTCCCTATGTGAACTCTAAAATTATTAATTTTAATGAATAGGAGAAAAATTTTAAATTATAACCTTTTAACAAAAAAAAAAAACCTAGAGTGATTAAAGAAATCTAAACCGTTAAAATTTATGCCCCGCAATCATGATTGAAAATGTATATGCAATTTTTTTATTAAATAAGGAACTTATTCAAAATTCTCTATTCTCAATTTATGGGATTCATCTTTTTATTACTGCGGCACTGTTTGGTTTGTAAAAAATTAACAAAAAAATTTTATAAATCTCTGTTAATTTTGGCTTCGTTTGGAACTCTACAAAATAAAATAAAATCCTACAAATCTCTACAAACACGAATTATGAGACAACAAAATTTAAATTATTCACTCACTGCATGAATTACAAGACATTTACTGTTACAATTTTATTTTATTTTATACACTTTTATACAACTCCAAACACACCCTTTATATCACATCAACTTTTTTTTCACTGTACGCATTACGAACTCTTAATTTATCTCACTTTTTTTCACTCAAAACACACACTAAATAAGAAAATTTTTCTAAATCTTTATTCTATTGTTCTCTCTTTTTTGTGTATATGTCCATGTATTTTCTCTTTATATCTATACAATTGTATAATTAAACATGGGATATAGTTGGTAAAATTTTTTTCATTAACACCCCTCAAACTACTCATAATTATTTATAACTCAAAAGGGCACTAGAAAGGGTTACTTGCTTTTCTCAAGTATTTATCTATTTAAATTTATAGTGGCTCGCTGGAATATAAAAAAAGCTGAGGGACGCAAGTGACTGGCCGCCACGATACGGTCTAGGTGTACAAATTCCGTTGCTTCATAGGAAAAATCAAGAGTATCACTAAAAGACCACAAAAAAATTAACAAAAAAAAAAAAAAAATACCAAAATGCCTGTTTTGGGATCTTGGCTGATCAAGAAGAGCGTTGGAAGGGCGCGAGAAGACCATTTTTGCGAGCATCGATTTAGTAGTTTTTTAATTGTATTTTAGAAGTTAAATTCACTTAAGATTTCGTGGTATATGTATTTTAAGACGTATTATACAGTAATAAAAATTTCATATTAAGATTTTCAAAACAGATTTGAGGAAAAAAAAACTAAGAACAAAGAGATATAAGAATCTAAGAATTTTCTTTAAGTTTCTCTCTTCTTCTTCTTGTATTCTTTTTATACTATTATTAAAATTTTCATAGTGAAAATTAAATCTTATCATAATTATAAATATAGGTATATTACGGAGTTACGTAAATTTTTACATAGGTTCTTTTATTGTGATTGTTTTTATTGATCGTTTGTTTTACCTATATTCGTCCGTGTGTCGTATAAAAGTGATCAGATATTCCGAAGAACAATTGAATTCCTCCCCTATCAGCTTACCTCTGAATTTTATTAGGCGACAGATTTCTATGATAAATTGACCACCACACACCCAAATAAAGGAGCAATCTGTCTCTTTCAAACCAAAAACAATCACAGTATAACTCTAAAGCATGAGATTAATAGACACATGAATGAAAAAGTTTTTTTTTTTTTTTTTTCCTGGAAACTTATGAAAAATTTTGTAAAGGAAGATGTGTCGGTTAAGACAGAAAATAATAATAATAATAATAACAACAAACATAACTATAACTAATTGACTTTATTCAGACAAAAGAAAAATAACAAACACAACGGTAACTAAGAGCCCGTATGGAAGATTAAAAATTAGCAAAAAAGTAAAATTTTTGGTAGTTTTTTGTGTGTTTTTTTACTTACATTTTTTTGTATGTTTGGTGGAACAAAGTGTAATCTTTAATATTTTTTACAACTTTTAGGTATTTGGTAAACTTTTTACTATAATAAAGAAAAAAATGGTAACTTTTTATGCGTTTGGTAAGTTTTTTACTAGCGGAGCGAACAAGTGGCAATTTATGTCTATTTGGTAAAACTTTTTGTTTTATTTTTTTTTTACTGTAGCAAAGTAAGAGACGACCCTACCTAGTGGGAAAATGTTTGGTTTGGTTTGATTTACTGTAGCAAAGTAAGAAAGTGAAAAAAAATTATGATTTTACCAAACACATCAAAAATTGTAAAATGTAAATTTTGATATTTTTTTGTTAATTTTTGAGCCTCCAAACGGAGCCCTAAGAGGTAGTTGTTCGATTTTAAAATTTAAAAATTAAAAGTTTGGATTGCTTGACTGTTGGCAAAAGAATTCATATAAAACTCGAGTACGTCTTGGAGCCAACTCTAAGAATGAAGGTAGGCAGGCATATATAATCACAACGTAGTATGAAAGTAATGTGAAACAATATATGCTTTGATATTTCTATTACCAAAGTACCTAATTTAAAGCCAATTTCAATTCACTCAATTCATGTATTTGAACAAATGAACATAAAAATGTAATTTATAAATGAAACTCTCTTAATTCAAACGTGAATCCACGTCAAATGATATCTGGACGCCACTTAAACTTTTCAAATTATTATGTTCAAAATATAAATTTTTCCATCAGTTTATTAATTCTCAGATAATTCACCAAAAAAGCTACAAGTTTAATTTATAGTGAAAAGCAGTAAGCCTGAAAACTTGACTAGGAAAACGATACCCATAGTGCATTCAGAATGGCAAAGAAGGGAGTCTCTTAATTCTGTGATTCTATACTAATTTACTGCCACTCACTTCGACTTCAATTTTGGCATGACAAAGCAAGCATTTAAAACACACAGAGGTGGCCCAGCAGCAATGCATTCAAATGAACTAACAATGACAGACAGCTTTAGGGGATAGATATCACTTGCAGATAAAATTACAAGGACCTAAAAAGGTTCAAGCAATCCATAGCTTCAAAAGACAGTACAATAGCACTTTGTTTCCCAGAGAAGGAAAATGCTTTCTTCGCTGTATAGCACTCTCTCATATACGGTTTGTTGAGATCTTCAATCTCAGAGATTAAAGAGTCTTTCCCTTTACATGGCACTGTCCACTAAGGAAAAGCTAGCACAGTAGGTTTATTCTTTAAGCATGCAAACAAAGCTACCAGAGAATAAGGTTAAAACGCTCTTATTTAGTCCACCAATGGAGGAAATCCTTGCGCCTGTTGATCTTCTTCTGCAGCTGAAGGAGTCCATAAAGCAGGGCCTCAGCTGTAGGTGGGCAACCTGGAACATAGATGTCAACTGGGACGATCCTGTCACACCCCCGAACAACAGAATACGAGTAATGGTAGTACCCTCCACCATTTGCACAGCTTCCCATAGAGATGACCCACCTTGGCTCAGGCATTTGATCATACACCCTGCAATTAATTTTTGACAACAGGTTATCGCAATCTTACCCTACAAGTAATACAGACTGCTACATTTAATTGCCAACAAGTTGGAAGACTGTAGAAGTTCACATACATATTATAAAAATATATATATAAACTCCCAGAATGTAGGAGTCTTGTGCACTGAGCAGCACCTGATATTAACATGCATATTATAAATATATAAACTCCCGCAATGCAGGAGACTTGTGTACTGAGTTGCCCTTTATATATAATATATATAAAGCCCTGCCAAGCAAGTTCGTTACAAGAACCCAACCACCCCACCACAAAGAAATGTAGGTCAGACATTCAAGATAGCCCCACAACGCTAGAATATCTCTTCTGCATTTCTATGCAGTTTTGAAAAACCAAACATCTCACACACAAAAACACACACACACACACACACACACACACACAGAGCGAGAGAGAGAGAGAGAGGAATTATGGAAAGTATGGGTGGGAAAGAGTCCACTGAAAATGAATGTTTTTGAAATTAAGTTCACTGTAAGTCCGAGACAGTTCAAATTTCAGCTTATAATTATACTACCTTGTGCCTTGCCTGGTAAAAAAGGACTTTTGTGACAGGGATTTGTGAGGACATATTGTCAGAGGAGCATTAATTAAACAAAATACACATTCAATGGGGGTTTATCGACTAGATTTTGTTTGTCATAATTTTCTAACTTTTCCCCTGACCATACAAAAAATAAAAAATGTAATTTGACGAGCAAATTCTCAACATCGCTTGAGGGGAGTGTTGGAGATCATCAACGAAATAACCATTTATTTTTGTAATAAGATCCACTAGATTTATTCTATGGATATTTGATGGAGAATTTGCTCTCCGTCAAGCTGGTGCATGTATTCTGGCAACAAAATATCAGCATCAGAACAAATGAAATCCATGTGCAGGAGAATATGATCTGTATTATTTGACCACAAGATCTACTAGGTGTAGGTACCCTAAGTGCCCCCCATGTGACAAGATCTCCTCCACCTACGTGTCAATTTCGTGAACACTTGCACTACGCCTTGGTCTCTTGACCAGCTCACAGATGGGGCGCAACATCTCACCCGGTCAAGCCACTTGAAGAGTGACCTTGCTTCACTACACTCATCAAAAGCATCCTGAGTGCCACAATGAGCCAACATCCAAGCCCTATCCCCTCAGGTGAGCACTCCTTCGATAAGAGACCCTACCTCCAATCCAAGAAACCATGTAAGTCCAAAGGAGACCCTGCTTGACAACTCACCGAGATCATTTATGAGGCTAGTGGAATCACTGCAATGTCTCTACTTCTCCCCACACAAACCACAACCCCGACTGCAATGTCAATTTGGGTTTGATTAACCCACCACTATGACAATTTTTGTTTGCATTTATCCATATCCATATGAAGGTAGAGAGATGAATAAGTTAAACCCACTGAGAATTCTTATTGGATAAATCTAACGATGATGGGTTTTGGTTAAAAATATTGATGACAGTTCTGTGAATGCTTGTGGGTTGATCAAGGTTATGGTAACTAGCCGGTTTTGGAGTAGAAAACATGGATGCAAGAGAAATGGGTGAGGACGGGTAGATTTTTATGATTGAGTTGGCACATTAAATGGGATAAATAACTGAGCTAACTCAGAATAGAGATAAATGTTAAATTGGAAGGGATAAAGTGAATAAATGTGAATATCAAAACCCCAGGAATTAGTTAAGATACACACAAGTTGGCCAGAATACCATAAGTCCCCCCCCCCCAAAAAAAAAAAAAAGTAACTAAATGTGAAAAACGGGTTGTTGATTTAATCGGTATGGAGGGGAGAAAGAGAGAGAAAATGCACCTTTCCGAGAGAGAGAGAGAGAGAGAGAGAGAGAGAGAGAGAGAGAGAGAAAATAGATAGATAGAGAATAGACTATGAAGGTATAGTTGCATCAAAAAGAAAATTGAGTGTTTTTGTAAAGGAAAAAACCAGTATATTTACCATTTTGCATTAGGACACTAACTTTCACAGAAGGTAAATGTAATTTCTCATGCTTAATGGAGGGAATTGTAGTAATACAAAACCTCAAGGGAGGTTTAAGTAATTTGCCCTATGCTATATTACAATTAGGCATATAAAGAGGGGCCTGTCAACCCAGTCTCCGCCCTGCTATTTCATACACCTTAGGTTAAAAAGTAAATTTTATAAGACAATGGTTATACGCGCAATATCATATGGTTCAAAATGTGAGGTAACAAGACAAGTTAACAAAATGAATGTTGAGTTGTGAATGCTAACATGGATGTGTGGTAAAATGAGAAAATATAGGATTATGAATGATTAGATTTGTAAGACGATCGAGGTAAACACCAATTAAAGGTAATTTCTGAGGGAAATTGGCTAAGGTGGTTTAGTCATATATAGTGCAAACCAGTAATGTGACAATTATAAGGGGTGATAGCATTCAAATCGTGGACAATGCAAGGGAATGAGGTAGACCAAAACTAAAATGGGTAGAAATAAAAAAAGATATGACTCAACCCAGTTTAATAAAAGTAATGGCCCTTAATTGAGCCCTTTAGTTAATGTTTGAATCATGATGTTTTTGGTCTATTTAGCCTCTCTTTGCATTACTCATGATTTGGATACAATCACTCATCCTAATTAATGCATCTACCACTCTCCCATTGTACGTTGCCAAACCACCTTAACTTATTTTTCTCAATTTATCTTTAACTGGTGCTACCTCCACCATCCCACAAATCCATTCCTAATTCTACATCTCGTTTTATTAGACATCCAACTTAGCATTATCGACCTATCTAAATTCATTTTATTAACATGTCTTGTCACTCAATACTTTGAACCATTTAACATATCAGATCTAATCGATGTCCTATACAACTTTCGTTTTAATCTCAAAGGTATACAACGATTACATAAAACACAAGATGCATTCCTCTATGTAATCCAACTTAACTCAACTTAGTCTCTTTCCAACTAAACAAGGTTTGCTACGTGGATCCCTTTATTTATTTATTATTTTTTTTCCCATTTCACTTAGTTAAGGGCCACTACCTTGATCAAACCAGGTATAAGGATGTCTTCCTTTACCATTTTTACCAATGTTAGTTTTGGTCTACCCCATCCCCCTTTCACGATTTCAGTGCTATCACAACTACTAATTGGTGCATTAATCAATGTCCTTTGTATTTGACCAAACTATTTTAACTAATTTTCCTTCAATTTATCTTCATTTGGTGTTACCTCTACTATCTCACAAATATGGCCATTCCTAATCCTATATTTTCTTGTTTTACCATGCATCTACTCTTAAAGCCAAGTAAAAAGACATTTAATTTAATATGGAAGCACCATAGGTTAAGAAGCATTGGAGAAGCAAAAACAAGAGGTCATTGCATAAAGCTACATACTAGTTCACCTTCACATATTTAACACAAACACACCATCACTTGAAAATTCCAAGAAATTACAATATTTGACAAAATTTCACAATGGAAATGGATTTATAATGCAAGGGGTAATTTGTGGAAAATTCCTAATTGGCCCAAAGAATCCTTCATATACAATAGAAGCAAGAACAAAGCTGTGAAAATTCTGTATCAGATCCACAAGATACTAGCTCTACCAAACAGGAATCAAAATTTCCTACAACTTTTTAAGTTCATACTTTTTGCCCAATTGCATGGAATAGGTTGTAGAACCACAGATCAAAGACTAAAATTAAGTGGAGACCATGTCTCAACAATTTTGGCATGATAAATATTTATGCAAACGCCTTGCCCCCGAAAATATTTGTGTCATTCGCTTTGGGATTCTGAAAATTTTCACTTTAAGATCCTATAAAAGCCACCGTTTTTCAATGATGGCATCTTCCTAGTTCTCTAAACTGATAGAGTAGTGGATATCCCTTTCTCCAATAATTACTTAGAAGCATCTGTCCATTATGTAAACCTTACAATCTAGTAATCAATACAATGTACATCATCATCCATCTGCTTCCACAAGGATTCAAAAGAAGAAAACATGAATGTATTCAACAAAAATTTATGGTATCTAACTTGTTGGTACAACTCAACAAAAATCTTCTAATAGTGATGAATATGCCCAGTCCTCATAATTAAAACAAAAAAAGAAGTTTCTGTATCACGGTGTTTGCCAGAAGGCAAAAACTACATTATCTTTTTTTTTTTTCTTTTTTTTTTTTTGGATAAGGCCAACTACATTGTTCACACATTGATTATGTCACAAAACTTATGATTAAATTGATTTATTTTCGTCTTACCCTTCCAAGTAATCTATGCTTTCACAGTCAAAAGCACCTCAGCAACAAAAAGTGCCAAATTAAATATATTACTAACCAAATATATACTGTAACAAAATCCATAGGATGCGTCTTGCCTCTCTGAGATAATAGACCATACAGAAAGTAATGAAATTCGGATCATTGAGTAATCAACTAAAGTTAACATATTCAAAAGCCTAAATTATGCATTCAGCTGAATTGAGACGTATTTTCATTCCTTTATTTAAAGTTAAACATACTCGATAATTATAAACCTAAATTATGCATTCAGCTGAATTAAACTGCTTTTTCATTCCTCCTTTTTTTTATTTTTTTCTGGAGAAAAAAATCAAAGAACACTTTGAAAACAAAAGGCATGTTTGTTTTATGGAATATTAGATTGGATAGGAGGTAGCACCCTACTTTTAATTTTTATCCTACATGTAGCTATAACTTTTTTTTTTTTTGGTTGGGATAAGATCTCTCATATAAAGTAGATAAAATTACATATGGCATCTTATGATAAATGTTATACCAAGGAAAAATGCGAAATTAAATGTGGGATGAAAATTAAAAGTGGAATGTTATCTCCTATCTAATCTCATATTGGAAAAACAAACATGTCCAAAATTACCTCGATTTTCCTATACCATGGGATGGGAAGTGGGAGACAATGACAACACAAATAACACAACCAAACATGCTTTTTCAATAAATTACTCAAAAATAAAAACACAACCGAAAACAACACCTAACTAATCCCCCCCCCCCTTTTTTTTGTTGATAGATAAGAGTTTTATTAAAACGGAGGCATTAAGGAAGCAATTCCCATGTTCCCTAATGAAAGAGAAAGGAAGTGAAAGCAAATTGAAACAAATTTAATAGCTACAAAACTGCTAAATCCAAAGGGAATAAAATCGACTCAATAATAAAAACACCCCAAATCGCAATAATTATATACCTACACATATGCATAAATCAGAAAACCCTAAAAGCCCTTACACCGTTTGCAAAAGTGAAAAAAAAAAAAAAAAGACACCACAAAATACTAATCCAAACTATAAATGATGCAAGAACATATAAGCTACCGACGCAAAGGGACATATAATCACAGATATGAAGAGAGAGAGAGATGGAGGATCAAGACGTACCTGCGAAGCGCAGGGGCCATCTTGTTGGTGAGAGTGCCGGCAACAATCATACAATCGGACTGCCTGGGACTCGGCCTGAAGATAATGCCGAACCGATCCAAGTCGTAGCGAGCAGCGCCGGTGTGCATCATTTCCACGGCGCAGCAGGCGAGGCCGAAGGTCATAGGCCAGATGGAGCCGCGGCGGGCCCAGTTCATCAGGTCGTCGACCTTCGAGATCACGAACTCTGCCGCCTTTGAAAGCCCCGTCGGCGACCCCATCGACGGAGGCGGTGGTCTGGCGTAGGGCGTGGGCTGCGACGGCGAAGCCAGCGCTGGGAGGGTCGTGTGGATCGAGGCTGCCCTCTGTGATGCGAGTAGCGCCATCCGATGCGAATTTCGAGCGAGAAGCGCCATCGAAGATAGTTGCAGAGAGAGAGAAAGAGGGAAGGGACTGTTTTCTACCGGGGAGGTGGAGGGAGGAACCGAGGAGAGATCGACGTCGGTGGTTCTTCTCTCTCCGTTCTTGGTACCCTGCTTAAATTACCTACGGTTCCCTTCGTACGGTTAAAAAACACCCCAAGTCGGCCTGCACTTTTGAGGAAAACTTCGTTTGGGCCTTTTTGACAAATATTCATTTTTGCTCTCTAGTTAAGAAATACTTCAAAAATATTTTTTTTATATTACTTTTAATATTGCAAAAATTCTATAACTATACTTTTAATAAATTAGTAAGATAATCACTAACAAGTCATTATATTTTTCCAATTTTCTTCGAAATAAAATTATAACAAGAATAAATTTTATTTTCTAATTTCATTTTAAATTATTTCAATTTTAATAAATAAATGTAAAAGTAAAAATATTTTATTTGTGATTAATCTTTACCTTCTTAACTTCAACTTATTTAAAAATTTTAATTATTATTTCTTTTTCTTTTGAAAATTAATTAATTATTTTGGTTAATTAAGAAAATTTATTAATTATTTTGGTTAATGAATTTAATAAAAATGAATATAACCGCATTAGTCTACTTTTTTTTCCAATAACAAATTAAGCCATTTTAACATTAAATTATTTCCTTCCTGTTTATTTTAAAGGTAATTATTTCCATTAAATTTTATTTAAGTTCTCTAAAATTAACCTAATATTACTTACAATTTACTGCATAAAATTTGAATTGAGTAAGTATTGAGCTCATATTTATTTTGAATGTCATTAATTATTGTTTTTTAGATGGGAAGAAGAAATTAAAAAGAAAAATACATTGTTCGAGTTCGAGTCTTCCCCCTCCTCTTATAAAAAAATAAAAAAAATATGAAAAGAGAAAATATAAAAAAAAGTAGAAAATAAAAAATTAAATAAAAATTTTGAAGGGTACATACTTAAGCGTATATTTATTTGACCATACTCAAAATACTTATTTAAATCATTTTTAGAATGTTGCTGTGATACTCCCTAGCTTGTTTGGTTTGGTTACAGAAAATGGTTTCTTCGCAAAGGCTATGACCAAAACATGAATTTGCAGAGGAAAAATAAAAATTAAAAAAAATAAAATTACAAATTTGTATAATTTTTATATACTTAAGTAGATAGCAGTTAAACACTTTTTATAAACATCAAGTTGTTTTTAAGTGTGCGTTTGGATTAATAAAAAATAAGATAAAGTAAGATAAATTGTGCCTTCGTAATTTGTTGTACAGTGAAATAAAAAGTGAATATGTTTTAAAGTTTTTTAGATATTTTTTTTTTATTTTTTTAGCACACCAAACAGTGCCTTAGTCTCATAAAAAAAAAAAAAAAATCAAGTTTTCACTTGGCTTTACATTTTTATCATTTTTCTTCATTTTATTTTCCACCACCAATCCACGTTCCAAACATAGAGCTCATTCTTTTGCAGATTCGGGGATGTGGGTCAATGGTGACAGACTACAGAGGAGAGCAGCCCCAAGCCAGGTTGACACCAATGGAATACTTCCCTCATGGGGCCTGGCATCTCTCGGCCATCTCAGTTCAATGTTAGCCCTAGAAGTCCATTGAGTCCCCAGAAGTCCATGGCTTCTCTTGAGTTTTTTCTCACCGGAGAGCTGGGCTTGAAGTTAAAACCGATTAAAACACGACTCTGTTGAAGTCTGACAGAAGATGAAAGAGGTAGGGATCTAGAAAGAGTTTGCATTTTCACTTGATTGGGTGGAGTCAAGAATTTAGTTGGAAAGAAAATGTAACATTACATTAAAAAAAAAAAGAAGAGAGAACCAGAATCACGAATGTTCAAATTAAAATTTGGCCGGCCGGGTTGGCATATACATAAACTAGTAATTGCCCTTTGGCTCCGAATTATAAATTGATTTACAAAATTGAGAAAAATAAATAATCCTCGTCACTTGAAAAAAATTTAACGATTGAAAATATAAAATCGAGGAGTAAATCCGGTACACCACAGACCGTCAAATCCTCACACAGTGCACTGTGTACGGTACTCCTACGGTAATTCAACAGTCCGTGATGCATCGGACGGATCGTCCTACCCCAACCCTGCCAAATCATAAGCTATTTTATTATATAGTTAAAAAAATTCTCAATAAATTATATATATATATATATATATATATATATATATATATCTATTTAATGATCAAATTCCTCACCTCTATCTTATATTATTTTCTTAGTTTACACAAAAATTAATTTATAAAAAATTAATTTTTACCTAACCAAATGAAAATAAGGACATACAGTTAACTTAATTCAACTTCACTTTTCTCTTTTCTTTTCCCTCCTCAGCAAATCCAACTTCCAAACACATTGTTTGAGAGAATTCGGGCTTCATCATCTTGACAAAAACCCATTCATGCCAGAAGCAAGTTTCCCACCCGTAATTTTTCCTTCCAACTTTTTGAACTATCTTATTGTATAGATAAAAAGAAATTCTCAATAAATTAAATATATATATATACATATATACATTAATGATCAAATCCTCACCTCTATCTTATATTTTTTTAGTACAAAAAAAATTAATTTTTATTAAACTAAATGAAAATGAGGACACAGTTAATTTAATTCAACTTCACTCTTCTCTTTTCTTTTCCCTCCTCAGCAAATCCAACTTCCAAACACATTGTTTGAGAGAATTCGGGCTTCATCATCTTGACAAAAAACCATTCATGCCAGAAGCAAGTTTCCCACCCGTATTTTTCCTTCCAACTTTTTGAACTATCTTATTGTATAGATAAAAAGAAATTCTCAATAAATTAAATTTATATATATATATATACATTAATGATCAAATTCCTCACCTCTATCTTATATTTTTTTAGTACAAAAAAATTAATTTTTATCTAACTAAATGAAAATGAGGACACAGTTAATTTAATTCAACTTCACTTTCTCTTTTCGTTTCCCTCCTCAGCAAATCCAACTTCCAAACACATTGTTGGAGAGAATTCGGGCTTCATCATCTTGACAAAAAAATCATCCATGCCAGAAGCAAGTTTCCCACCCGTATTTTTCCTTCCAACTTTTTGAGTTTCAGTCTAATATTCTAATATAATATCATGCATCCATACAAATAAATACAATTTTCATGCTGATCAACAAGTAACTAATATATTTCCCTCCCGCAAAAGAACAAAAAATACACATACATATATATATACAGTTGCAACCAAGTTCTTGCAAATGTACTATATATTTTCTAATGAATGATGATGAAATGTCTGGTCCCATTTCCATTAATATTATATATATATATACATATCTACCTGTTCGTGTTAGATCTTCTGCCTTCGATGCCCTCACGGCTTCTCCGGTTGCCGTCCCTCTGCTCCTCATTCATTCTGCCGTTTCTCCTGTTCATCTCCGTGCACATTTCCTCTATCATTGGTTTCCAGAGACGAACCCGAGCATTTATAAACCAATTCGACACCTGGTTATAGCCCCCCCCCCCCATACAGAAGAGTGAGATGACAAAGAAGAAGAAGAAGAAAATGAGAACATAATACTATAAATAGTGGTGCCAACCAAAATTGACACGATTCGATCGAATTTTGAAATCAATTAATTATTTAATACGTTCGTTAAATATTGAGATATTTGAATATAAATCCGAATAGATGCAAATTATGAACCCAAACACGATCAAGCACAATTGCCACCCCTACTTCCAGGAAACTTAGGAGAAGTTGTTTAGTTGGGTAAACTTCCTATGATAATTGAAATAGCATGTCAAGATAAAATTCAGATATTGTACTGGAATCATATACGTACCTGGCTTCTGGTCAATCCACTTCTCACCGCAAGTAAATGCTTCTCCGCATCTTTAGGGTAGCTGCAATCCCAAAAAATTCACTGTGAGTCAAAGAAAGTCCATTCCAACATTAATGATAACGAAAGAATTTTTTCTTCCAAATGCCAGTGTTTTGTGGCTAATCTCTCTCTCTCTCTCTCTCTCTCTGTCTCTCTGTGGGCTAGGGAAGATTGTGACATTTAAATTTTGTGGTTAATTACAAAGGGGCCGTTCGGAAGGCCAATTTTTAGCAACTTTCGATATTTTTTTGGCCAAAAGTTAGTCGTTGAAATTTTAGCGTGTTTGGTAAAACAAGTAACAATTTTTAGTAACTTTTGACAATTTTTGGATGTTTGGTAAAATTTTTGGCAACTGTTGACAACTTTTTGTGTGTTTAGTAAAAATTTTAGTAAAATTTTGAGTTAATCAAGTTATTGTAACTAAACAGAAAAGTGATAAAAATTGGTGTTTTGCTAAACACCTGACAAGCAAAAGTTGATCAAGTTATGCTAAAATTTGAACAACCAAATGGTACCTAAATGAACTTTGTTGGTCTTGCATTTAGATTTCAATCCATAACAAAGAAGAAAAAGATATAAAAATAATGTGTCAAAATCCTAAATAGATGACTCCAAAAAAGAAATATGACAATAATAATAAAACTTGTCATCACTAACAGACAAAGAAGAAAAAATGCATAGGTTGTCCTCATGGTTATGCTATCTTATGGTAGGTATTGTAACTTTAAGCTCAGATATCTCCCATATTCTGGTATAGGTACTTACGGATGAAGAAAATTCTGAAACATCCATGCCCGTAAAACTGCGACGGATCTTTCAGGCAAGCCTCTCTGGGGCCTCCATAACTGATGATCTTTTCTTCGAAGCTGCTGAAGAGCCCACTGTTTCTGGATGGATGTCTGAAATGATCTATCTTCTTCACTAGTGTTTCCTTTGTTAAAATTTGCACCCAATTCAAGGATTTGGGTGCTGATTCTCTCCCTCAGGTTCTTATACAAGGAGGATATTGTTTGTAAAGCGAATCGAGCGTGTATACGAGGATCCAGCTCGGTTGCAGCATGGAATGCAGATATTACTGTGTGGATTTCATCCAAGCACTGGTTGTATCGATCATCCACCTGATTTTGAACAGAGAAGAAAACACTTGAGTAAACTAATTTGGACAAGTGACACTAGGATTCACCTGCCGAATCAAATCATCCAAAACTTGGTTCTAGCAGAAGAAAGTACAATTAGGATTGTTCAACCAGGATAACTTGGTCAAGCACATGTTTACTGTTCAACCAAAGTTAAATATTTCATGAAGAATATGGGAAAAATTAAGGGGGCGTGTAGAGTAACAAAAAGTGAAATAAAGTGAGATAATTTGTGAATTTATAATTCATGCAATAAGATAAAAAGTAAATAACTTTTAGAAGTTTTCAAAGGTTTTAGAGATTTTCAATGGGCCAAACGCACCATAAATTGCTTTTAAAATCCAACCTGCTGTGGACTTTCAACATTGTACCCAATTTAAGATTTTTCTACACAGAAATAGGCCAACTTCATGCATATTTGAGCACTTCGAATTTCGAGTGCTACCAAGAAAAGAAAAAAAAAATTCACATGCATAGAAAGTTTAGGGCAAGAGAGTTCGTAAGCATCATATTTTGGCAGCTTAATTACCACTTGAAGCAGAGCAAACAATTGCTTCCTCTTTGCCTCGACATCCCGTCCTTGCTGTACAAGGTCCATTTGAACTGCAAATCTTGCATCTCCATCACATGGGTCATCAGAGCCCACCATTGCATTGCGCCCACCAGCATGATGGCCTGAAGATGGTAGAAGCTTCGTCCCAGCCCCAATCCCCGTAGTAGCATAGTTCATCTGGACTAGATTTTCAAGAGAATAACTGGCAAGTTCAGCAAGTATTTCTTGAATAACATGAAGATATCTAGACCCAGATAAAAATTGTGGAAGTTGGACTGGCCTACATGAACTGAAACTTGTAGAGATACTTTTACTATTGGAAGATGGTTCCAAACGCAACTGTCTTCCACTTAAAGAATGGACACCGGAACAGCTTAGTTCAGAGTTTTGATCAGGAATACCTGTTCCATGAATAATAGAAGGCTCGCACATGGCAAGACTTAGGGAGAGCTCATTACTAAATTTGGAGCTGGAAGGAACATTGGAGCTTACATTAGGATTGTCTGAGGGTATCCACCCATTGGGAATAATGTTTCCCATTAATTCAAACGATTGAGACCCTCCTGTTCTTCCAGGGACTTTCGTGGCAAGCTCCGGACAGGAAACAAACTTGTCAAAATCCCATTTATTGTTCACACCAAGTATTCCATCATATCCACAGTTCAGTGAGGTTGCAAATGCAGAATTTAATGCCTCGGAATAGTCATTTGAAACTGAAGTTTTTAAATTCTCCAGGGTATATACTGAAGCTCCAGAAGCTCCTAATTCTTTCTGGTTGTCAGGACAGCCATACCTTGCAGCCGAAATGGTAGCAAGTGATGATGCAGAATTGGGTACTTCACCCATAAGTTGCTCCTGAAGTTGAGTGTTACTGACGGGAGGCGAAGGATCCGAAATGGTGTTTCTTTCCAGTACATTCCTGGGAACTGCATTTCTTTCTAGTGGTGCATTCCTAGGAACCGATGAAGGATCTGAAATGGCATTTCTTTCTAGTACATTCCTTGGAACTGCATTTCTGTCTACTGGTGCATTCCCAGGAACCAATGCCTCACAATCAAGGAGGCCAACATGGTTTGATATGCCAAAACCAGCACTGTTCATGGGTAAAGGTTCACCTTGCAACATTGAAAGGCCAGGAAATTCAGCCATGATTTGTTTTTGGCTGTTCAGGTGAAATGTATTGGACTGAAAAGGGGAAACTGAGGTCATGTGTGAGAACATTTCATCCAAAATAGTGTTGTGGCTGCTCATATTTATTGGCAAATGGAAAGCATCATTCCCTGTCGATGTATCACAGGAAGCCAAGGAATTATGCATTGCACATAAGCAACCTGTAAATCATTGCCAACATCTTAAGTTTCAATCCACTTATAATAAGCTAGCTTTGTGTCAAAAATAGTGGTGCCATTTCTAAAAGGAGATCTTTCAAATAATCAGGGAGGGATCAGCGCAGGATACCTCACAAGCCAGTTGTATGCTGTAGCTGTATTGTTTGCCAATTCTCAGACTTAGAAGAGCTGCTGCAAAATGCAAAACCTCATCGCCTAAAAAATTCAAATAGGAAATGTATGATACCCCATCTCACATATCAAAACACATCCAAGAAAATGCGAAATAAACTTAAAAAGATCTCCAAGCCCAATTAACTATGCAAATATCTTGATACGAGAATTATCTTCTTCAAAAATTCAAAAGAAAAATGGCATTTATTCCATCTAATATTCCACCATGATTGTCGTGTCAAGCTCACTGTCAAGTCAACTGGAATCTTTTTTGGAATGAAATGGAAAAGTAACAAGCCATGTTAGCTAGGATGACGAATCAGGATTATTGGTAAGCATCATTCAGCTGGCAGATGCGAAATCCACCTTTGGGAAAAAAAGGGAAAAAAAATGAGCAATTAACCGTGCAATTTGAAGAGAAGAATACCAATTTTTCCTGTATTGACACAGGACTCAAATAATAAAATGGCACACAAACAGCATAAAAATTAAAGGGAACCAAAATTCATGCTGCCAAAGTGACATGAACCTGATGCACATAGTGAGACAATGCCAGTATGCTGTAATCATCTGATTCATCTGGACATGAGGTGAGGAATCAAAAACAGAATTTTCACTGCCGAACCACATACATAAAGTGGCATCTCAGGGTTCACTATTGGCTTGCACAATGCACAGGACAATCCACTTTTTGTGAATCACAACTATGGAAATGTCCATATTTATATTACTACTCAAAACTATCTTGGTAGGTGTTTTAGAACACACTATGCAGCCATATCATGCACCAAAACTATGTTTCTAGCAACAAAGGATACATCTTTCCAACCTACAGGGGCTAGCAGGATTGAGGTTTTCCTCAAAATAACAAATAGGAAAAACAAATTACACACCAAGGGGTATATCGGTAAAGTAATCGAGTCAATTAAGCAATAATTGAACAAAAAGGTTGGCTACAATCTTCCAAAAGCTAGCCCCTCTAAACTGTTTTAAGGGTCATGGTTGTGGAAAACATCACTATCATAGTTAAATTAGTAATACATTAATAATACCAATAAGCATTGTTGAGAATAGTGTTGGAGTAGGCATTGGAACAATTGGTAAGCTAGAACAAATACAGAGGTAATTTATAACTGCGAGCTAAGAATTAGAAATAAGTCCATAAAACTATGCAATATTAGTCTGCAAAGTCATTTTGGAAGAACACAGATTGTAAGTTTAAAATAGACACAGCCCGATAAGTGTATGTTAGGAAAGAGCAAGAGGCAAACATGAGAGTGACCAACCTTTCAATCATTTGCAGATAAAGATATCACCCACCAACAAATCAATATCTGAAAATGCAGCTTCCTCCACAAAGCCTTGCCAAGAAAAACATAAATATATATATAGATAAGTCTTATCAATAGTTTTTATGCAGATTTATTGGATTTTCCTAACCACGATTTGGGAGACTTTCCCAAACATTCGAAAGACAAATGGAGCTGGCTTCTATAGTGGTGTAGGTTTCCTCAGAGGACCCAAAACAAGCAAATATAGAGCAAAGTTCAAAAAGAAATCATTGGATTTCCTTTCTCCCTCAAACAGTATCTGGTGAAAGCCAAGAAAACAGTGCCAAAGGATGCTGTTTTGGCCTTTAACAGAAAGAACAAGCCGAAAATGCTAGCAAGGGCTCGTGCACTAAACCCACACCTTTCCTCAGAACCGCACAAAAAAAAAATAAAATAAAGTAAAAATTGAATAAAAAGGCAATAAAAAAAATGAGTTGTTTTCTCTGCATGAGAAGAAAAGTAGGATTTTCTTCAAGAACCCAAACCCCAAGAAACTGACGAACAAAGTTTCAGACCCTCATGAAGAATTATGACCTCTGCCTTTTGCTCTCCTCTTTCTCACTCCACGCACAAGATTTCCTGGCTCAATAACACAAATGGGTTTTGTAAATAAAGCACACAGCCCTTTGAGAAAACCCCATTAAAAGCAAGAAAGAGAGTGCCAAAAAGCCAAGAATAAAGGGTCTCTGCAGAGAGGCAGAGGGATGAATGTAATGGACCCATTCCCTGACGATAGAGGATAAAAAGCCACGCAAGAGTAAAAACAAGGGCATAGACATTGGTTCAGAGATAGATATATATATATATATATATAGAGAGAGAGAGAGAGAGAGCATTGCTCTTTGGTGGTGTAGTGCCACTTATTTCTGTTGCAGGCTTTGGAGGGCCCCCATCCCTTATACTCTCTCTCATCTCTGAGGACTGATCTCCTTTGTCCTCCACTCCTCCCCTCATTATCTGCTTCACTGCAATCATCGCCATCAAAATATCTGGATTCTCTCTGCCCAAACTTCTGTTCATGGCAGGTCCTTTCAGGTCCATTTTTCCGGAGAGGAGAAAAAAGTTCTTTGCTTTTTTGCTATTCTTAAGGCTGCTAGCTAAGCTGATAAGAAAGAAGAGTAAATAGAGTAACAAAACTATATGTTTTCGTTCCTACAGCTTACAACTCAGGGACAAAGGTAATTGGATTTGAGAGAGGCCAAAGTGGCACTGTTGCCCCCAGCAGTGTACTTCTAGAGAGAGAAAATGTACATTTATATTTTTTTATAGAGAGAGAGAGGGGGGAAACGATGATGCAAGCAACCCCATCTTGAAGAGGTTTTGGGAAATCTGGGGGAGAGATATCTGACAAAAAAAATTTATTAGTGCCATGTCTCTGCCGACTTCTGATTTTGGCTATATATGTACGGCAGTGAAACCAACCCAAAGGCCATGCACCATTATTTTTGATTGGGTGCAAGTAATTAGATCCATCAATGGGGAAGAGGATTGGGATTAGGTCCAGTCCTGCCTTCTCAAGAATCTTAAACCCCCATGCTTCAAAATCTGGACCGTCCGATTAGCCCTGAAAACACTTTGGATCTCGAACATTGGAAATGGGATTTGGGGTTAATACGGAAAACCAGGTCAGCTGGATGAAACTGAGGTCGGACAATTAGATTAACGCTTTTGTTTGGTTATAAAATTTAATTTTTATTTTTTTTTATAGTCTTTTGTTGTTTTATATGATTTTTTTGTCAAAATTTTTTTTTGTAAAATTATAATTTTTATGTATGTTAATCACATTTGTAAAAAAATTTAAAAATTCACATTCATTTGAATAAAACTATTTTTTTAGATACAAAAATAACAACAAAAAAATTAATTTTTTTTATTTTTTATAACTTTTACTTAAATAAATTTTTCATTTTTTACAATTACGATTAACCCATCTAAAATTTAAAGCTTATGAAAAAGATTTCATAAAACAAATAATATAAAAAAAAAAAAACTAAATAAAAACCTAGGACCAACATTGTAATCAAATGAAGCCTAAAATCCAACTGTCTTCTCAAGAATCTTAAACCCCTTTGCTTGAGATCTGAACCATTAGAGGGGTTTAGAATTGTAAAAATTAGTACAAATTTATAAAAATTGTAATCTTGTAATTATGTCGTTAGTAGAATATTTGAATTTTATAGAAATTAAAAAAAATTTTGTAAAGTTTTATAGAGCTTAGAACAATCCCTAATTAACCCTCAAAACACTTTAAATCATTTTTTTTTTTTTTTTTTTTTTGGTTAAGTAAACATCGAGCATTGGAAATGGGATTTGGGAGCTAATAGTGAAAGCGATGTTAGTTCAATAACATTGAAGTCAAGATGATTTTTAATTCAATCACCCAAATTTAAGGATGGAAACAAGTTGAATCAAATCGAATTTTAACTTATTCGAACTTGAATTATTTATATCGAGCTAAAATCTGATTCAAACTTTTATATAAGTTTAAGTTCGGTTTGATAAAAAAAAAATTAAAACTTGAGATCAGTTCGTAAATTCCCGATCAAATCAAAACGATGTCATTTTAAATATTTAGATTTAAAATTTAATTCGAATAGTTGAATTTATTTTATTTCACTAGATCAAGTTTGGTTCAAAATTTTATTTGGACTAGAAAATTGAACAAAGAACCTAACCTTCTTTCTTTCTTTCTTTCTTTCTTTTTTTTATTTTTCTCTCTTTCTCTCTTCTGTTTCTTAATACTTAGAATTTAATTTTAAAAGAATGTTAGATAGTTAACTAGGGAATTCTTTTTAAAAAGAAAGATATTATAGCCCAAAAAAAAGGGGGGGATAAAAAGGAGACACATGCACGTTGAATACTTAATAATAGGCCTGTCAACCGAACTCGATTAGGCTTGACGGGTCTAGATTCGGCCCAAATTCAAAACTTGTTAGACCTTTGTATATGAAGTTAGATTTGATCCTCAATATATGGGCCACAAACTTGACTATGAAGTGTTTGGAGTGATAAAAATTATGAGTTATGTAAATTCGTACGATAAAATAAAAAGTGAATAACTTTTAGAGAACTTTAATGTATATTTATTTTAGTTTAATACTTTTATTTGGACTTCTTTTTTTTATATATTTTTTATTTTTTTTTTTATCTTTTTGGTAACTTTTGAGATTTAAATAAATAAATGAATAAAAAGAGGCCAACTCTTTTAAAAGACAAAATTACTTTTGCTTTTATTTGAGGAAACGGATTACACATAGACTAGCATGAAGAATGAATGAAGGCCAGTACAGCAAACATTCCATAATAACATATATATATATATATGTGTGTGTGTGTGTGTGTGTGTGTGTGTGTGTGTTTGTGTGTGCGTATATTCATAAAATAGGGAAATGGTTGGTGATGTAACGTTGTATGTTATGTTTTAAGGGTCTGAGTAAAATATAACATATAACTGTTATTACATTATAGTTTAATTATAAAAGAACATTATCTAATTACAAATTTTGAATTCATTCCTACATATGATGCCATTTAGCTTATAAAATATTTCTCGATGATCCGGTAAATTCCTTTTCTTCGAAAGGTACAACTCAAGCCTAGAAATGTTAAGTACACTAATATGGTACTTACCAAAAAGTCTCCACTGGTTAAGTTAAATATAGAGTTTAGAAAAAATATTCAAAGTAGAGTTTCGGTCAAGATAAAGTGTTATATCTGTATACTTTTTAAGTGAATGTATATATATGTGAAACCTTATGTAAAGTGTTGTGTGCATGAGATTCATGTAATCACCTTTTTCCTTCCAATTCGGATTTGCCATTTGTATTGTGGATCTTAAAGTTGATTCTTTAATTGGCTAATCAAGCCGTTATATGATAGCTGGAGATAACAGCAGTTTTGTATGTAAAAATCTCAAAGTGTGTCACAAGGCAATTATACGTAAAGTATTCTATCGAATATCCCGATCAAGATGACTGATTGGGGGTAGGCTGAGTTGACATATTTCCGATCGAAAATTTTTTACTTGGCCATAGTAATTGTCCTTGATCAGAAGAATGCCAAATAGAAACATTGTTTCTTAAATGATACTCTATTCAATATAATGCGGAATATCCCCATATCATTTTCTATAATTTTTGTTACTGATGTTATATGTTTCTATTTAATATTAGGATCACCCCGGCACAATTTGACGAGGATTCATAATGCTTTAAAAATTCAGTAGGGCAAATTAGAAGAAAGGCACATGCATGCATGTTATAATAGTTTGCGATTGTATTCTCAGTTTGAATTATGATACTCCATGTGGTCCCTTTGGATTGTTTTTCTTTTCTACCTCTCATCATCATCAAACTTAAGAATGAAATAGTTGGCCTAATTTTCAATCATTTCAATTATCTCTCGGTTGCTTCTTTGTTAAAAAATATAAAAAAAATAAAAAAATAAAAAATAAATAAAAAGAAAGAAAAAAAAAGGGATTTGCATAGTTACTATAACGACGTTGAAGTATGCAGCAGATCAATGTTGTAGATGGTTTTGTACCTAAAAGAGCACAATTCATTCGAAACTAGGGTTATTAAACTAAACCATCTGTGCTGTCAGTGATTGTTCTATATAATGCAGTGAAAGTTATTTTAAAATTTTTCATCTCAAATTAATTTATGTTTATATCAAAGTTCACTTTGAATTCTGTACTTTTAAATCATCTCATTTTATCCTATATATATACATATATATGAGTCCGTTTGGACGATTAAAAGTGACCAAAACTTAGAAAAGTAAGGAATATCAATCATTTTTTTGTAATAGAAAGACAAACTAAAAGTGACCAAAATATTCCGTTGAAACGATGCAGAACAGTGCAAAGTAAGCTGTTCCACATTTCAAACGGTTTTAAGCAACTTGTTCTAATGATTTTGGTCAAAAAGTAGTATAAAAAGTTGACAAATGTTAAAAAAAGTGAAAAAAAAAAAGTAGATAACTTTTTGTAGATTTTTGTAAGTTTAGAAAAAATTTATAAAATTTAAATTTTAAAAATAAACGTACGAAAGACAAAAATGATAAAAATTGATAAAAGTAAGTATTTATAACTTTTTATAATTTTCGGTGATTTTTGGCCTAACTGAACAGAGCCTATATGGTGAGAATTCCAAAATTAAAACATGCAAGAACAAAAATAGGGAAACATTGAATTTATAGTGGCTCAATTTATGTTATGCCCAATTCTACTTTCGTTCATTTCATTATAATTATTACGTCAAAAATGACAATGGAAAATATTCAGCCATTCCCAAACACAGAAACCCACGACCCTTTCTAACAAATATATTTTTTTCACTCATGTTTGCTCTACTCTCAACCTTTTATTTGCACATATGGAGGGAGAAATTCAATGGACACACTATCAAACAATATGCAAGAGGGATAACAAATAATATATTTTTAAATTATCCTACTTTATTTTATTTTCTATTAAATTTATTGACCAAAAATGTCACATACCCATCTAACATTTTTTATCAATAAATTTAATAAAAAAAAGATAGAGTGAAACAATTTAAAAGTATACAGATAAATTAAGATAATTTAAAGCACAGACCGTGTATAGAATAAAATTAATAATAAAGTACAAGAGTAATGTATGTAGAGACCGTTTGGAACTCTAACTAAGTTCAAAAAAACTCCAAAAAATTTCAAGAGTTTTAATTTTTTTAGACTTCAAAAAAATTTAACTTTTTCAAAAAATTTGTAAAAATCTGTTAGAACAAACCTTTATAGTGAGTTCCAACAAATTTTAATAAATTTTTAAAAAGTTAGAATGAAATTTGTATCAAAAAATTGTACAAAACTCTAAAAATTTTCAAGATTCTTCGCTAAAATTTTGTTACGTGTCACTTTATATAAATTTTAACAACTTTACATCAAATTAAACATAAACATCCAGCTATCATTTCAAAATAACTTTTCAAACTCTAAATTTTTAAAAAATTTCACTTTTGCTAACTTCTAATTTTTTTTAACACTCCAAAAGACCTCGTAATTTACCCTTGTCCTTGCAAATTTTTTCCGTCTTTAATATTCCATATTTATCACTTCAGTTTGGAAGTGAATTTTGTTTTACCCCTCACACCAACTTCTTTTTGTTTTGTCCTTTTTTTCGTTTTTTGTTTTTTGTTTTTTGTTTTTTTTTTTTGTTTTTTTGGTTGCGCAATGTTTAGAACGTGAAACTATTACACATTTTCAGCCAGAATAATCAGAAGCCAACGTGACAAAAGACAGTTTGGTTTTAGTTTCACCTAACCGTCATTAAAATATTAACCCTACCTATTAATTGTATCCAGCTATTTAAACCACCAGTTCAGGATGCATGTGCTGTCCGCACGAGATTGAAATATGATTGGAGAGGGAACCATATACACAATTAATTATATACAGGCCTGTTTGGCTGTTAAAGACACTATAAAAAATATTAAAAATTTCTGAAAACTTATGAAAATTTCTAAAATTTTTTAACAAATTTTGCAATCCTCTTACTTTCTGAAATTTCTATATATTTATATATATCTACATATTTCAACCAATTTTTACAAATCCCAATAAATTTTTTACGAACCCCAATGGCATTTCACAAACTTTAATTTTTTTTTTTTTACAAATCTCAAATATTTTTTAACCATTTTCAATATAAATTCTAACGTAAAATTGTTCCGACGGAACTAAAAAATTGTTCGGACAGTTTTCCTTTTTAAAAAAGTGACGTAAAAGTTAAAAAATTTTGCTATTCATCTCTGAAAAACGTAGTTTAGTGGTTACGTACCAAACGCCAAAAAATTTTTTAAACCATAATTTTTGCTGTTTTTTGTTATTTTTTACCACGCCAAACGGACCCATGTATAATATTTTCTGCTTTGACCCGGCCAAAATAAAAGATTGGCATCGCACATAGTCCCATGACATCAGATTTCAGAATTATTAGATTAAAATTTAACGATTCAAATTTGTTTAAATATATTTAAATTAAAAATATGTAAATAAATTTAAGCATATAATATTTGAATAACACCAGAGGAGCGATATTAGTTCCTGAATCTTGATCCGTGTCGTACAGCTCTCCCCTTAAAGACTTTGATCCTCTTTAGGACTCGGACCTCTTGCTTACATCACTTAGCGTAGACAAGTTTTTTTTTTTTAAATTTATTCATCATTTTTTTAATTATAACATATACAATATTATGATCCTTAACCTACATTAATAACCTAAGACATGAAGATCTTTTTGCATTAATAAACACCAAAAATTAAGATGCTATGGATCAATGAGAAACTTCATCCAGTAGGAGACTTATTTAATTATTTTCTTTCCTTGATAAGATCTTTAAGAAGATTCCCCACCATGACAATTCCGAATAGGTGCAAATGCTGCAAGCTAATCAAAGGTGTATATATATATTACTGCCAAATAATATATTTGACTTAATTAGCACATTCTACCAACTAAATGGGGCTAATTAAGGGGTCTTTTGGTGTCATTAGGAAAAAAAATAATTTTGCATATGTGATTGACACGCGACACTTTAGTAATTAGTTAGATATTTGATAAAAATTTATAAAACTTAGAAAATTTTGATAAAAGTTAAACGAAATTAAAGAAAGTAAATTTTGTGTTTGATAGAAAAAGTTAGGAAAAAATTAGTAACTAGAGGTACCTTTCCATGAAAATTCAAAATTTGTTGTAGATTTGACCAAATAAAACTAATCAATCACAAACATAATAAAAAAATTATAAACTTGAACATAATAATTTTAATAAGAAAGTCTCATCTTTTAAGTAAAACACCGAGTCTTATAATAATGAATCCAAGGTAATCTAATATGAATCAATAAATTGATAGTTCAATTACAACAAGTCATTTTAAAGACGTAAATTGAATTCATAAGTTACATTCTTCAACTTCGTAATCGATTATACGATTCAATAAATTCATTATAGACACTTCTAAATTCTACTAAATGATTTACAATAAGAACAATTGATGTGTTTTTACTTTTAGCCAATTCATGTCTCAAATTAAGGCTTTTTTTCAAGCCCTAGCAACTTTTGTTTGCCTTTTTCATAGAATAACACATGATATAACAAGTCATCATATAAATATTGAATTGAAAATAGGTCTTAAAAACACTAGTTCGCACAAGTTGCATCCTTGGAGGAGGGCGTGCCAAGAGTGCATTTGGAATAGTGTGTAAAATATTTTTTGTTATATCTTGAGACAGCATTTGGTGTGCGACATTTACATAACATTTCAACAATCTCTCATTTTTATTTAGATGAAATGAGACACTTTCAAAATATCACAACACTTATTCCATCCAATATAAAGTTAAACCAATCAAAATCTAATAGATATGAAAAAGAATATAATTATAAGATTTTAATCATCAATACAATTATCATATGACATTAACCCGCCATTTTTTATATATATTTAATACATCTATTTCTCGACCTCAACCTAGATGGAATTACTTATTAATGATATACATAAGGTGTTGTCTCTATAAAAAATTCGATTTTGGTACACATGCGATGAGTGTAAATATATATATTTTTTATCTTAATAATCAATAAAATTATAAAAAAATAACAAAAACGTCTCAAATAGTAAATAATAAGAATTTAAGATTATTTAAGTAAATAATACATAATTAATTAAGGAGTATTAAAAGAAAATAAAAAAAGTTACGAATTAGTAGGTAGTTAAATGGTATTTAAGGTAAATAAAAATGTAAATAGATGAAATTGCATAATTAAGTGACAGTTATGAAAAAAATTACTTTTTAATATCATTGAAGTATAGGTAGCTATAAGAGGTTAAAAGGATATTATAGGAAAAAGAAAACAAAAACAAAGTTTCACAAAAAAAAAAAAAATGATTCATAAAAAAAAAAAAAAAAAAAAAAATTGCACTGACCCAAGGCAGGTAAGCCAACTGCATCGGGTTACATGAACACTAAACATATAGTCAAAAGTATATATATATATGCATAGGATGAGATTTCGAACTGCTTTGAAACAAGGTTTTCTTCCTTGAAGGGTTATGGTTAGGTGAGGCTTCATTTCTACCATTAACAAATACAAGTAATTTGCACAATTTATATATCTGCAAGTTTCCTTTCTTTAACTATTTGCTGGGTTCAAACTTTGAATTCCCAACACATGAAGCATGTAATTTAATTATTAACATTTCCATTTCTATTTTTTTATTAATTATAAGTTAACATTTCAGTAAACCTACTAATTAATTTAGGTTAATGATGATATATATAGCTTTTGGGGATTTAGTGGTCCTCTATGATGGACCAAGGCAGCCGGAGAAATTGACATTTTCCAAGCCAAGTGTTGGAGGCGGCCATATGCAAATCCATTGTATGTATCTCAATCTCAGATTCATAAATATATATATATATATATATATTTTGAGAAAAATCTCAGATTCATACCGAGTGGGTTAATTATTGACTTCTTTTGAAAGATTAACTTATTGTCACAGTCTCCCAAGCATTTTCTAGGGTTGAATACTCTTGCAAGCAATGGCACTTTTAGGCAATTTCCAACTATAATTGTGTTGGTTCATCAACATCAACTCTCTCTCTCTCTTTCTCTCTCTCTCTCTCTCTCATACACATTTTAAATGAGATTTGTTCTCCCATTTTTAAGATACAGCCACCCACTTCCATAAAACTGGTGCAGCATTCTAGGTCTCTCTTTTCTTCATTTGTACGTTCCATGGGTTAAATGTGCCAATACTATATAATCAATGTTGGAACATATATATATAATTAAATACCATGGACAGTGATACATCATGCACTTAAATATATATGTGTGTGTCTGTGTCTGTGTCTGTGTATGTGTATGTGTATGTGTGTATTCTATGTGATGGAGAAATGGTAGTAAATGGATCTCCAGATCTCACTGTGACAGTATACATGTTGGGTATACATTACCGTCTGTACATGTACATGTACTTGTGGCATTAAAATTAAGTTTGTATAATGACAGGAAAAAAAGCTATTAGTCTACCATGCATAATTTTTTAAAAGAAAATTGTAAAAAATAATGAGAGAGTAACTTTATTATAGTAAAAATAAAATTTGATATATTATTTATTTTAAAATAATAAATTTAAAATCATGTAACATCATTGTAGTAAAAAATTATATATTATCAGTGCATGCCCATTTTGGTTTCCATGCATTATCTTTCCCCACCAATCGCATGGTACATATTTATATATGATAATAATATATATGACTGCACCATCATAGTTCTTAATTAAAGATGTATTTAAAGTGATAAAAATAAGATAAAATAAGATAATTTATAATATATTAAGATTAAAGATAAATAATTTTTAAAAATTTTAAAAATTTTTTATTAATTTTTAACAAATTAAACACACCACTAAAAATTTATGATGCGTCAGCATATTGAACCGATCACATCAAAAAATTGAACTCGCTAAAGTATTATTACAATATTTCTCTGATTATATTTTTTAATAAAATAACATTTTTCATATTATATATGTACTATCAACCATACTGACCAATAGAGTCTCTCCCTCTCTCTCCCCCCCCCCCCCTTCTCCCTCCCTCTAAGCTCTATTTGGGTGTGGGATTGTGAATTTTGGATTGGAGAATAATTTCAGAGACTGGAAAATGGGCAGAAAATGCTCGGATTGTGGGAAGATTGGACACAATTCAAGGACTTGCACCAATAAGAAAAGAATTAACATCGCCAGCGGATGGAGGCTATTTGGAGTGCAACTTGATAAATCTTCATCATCTTCGTCTTCTGCAACGATGAAGAAGAGTTTGAGCATGGATTTCATATCAGCTCCTTCATCAACACCACCTTCTAATTCTCCTTCTTCTTCTTCTTCCTCTACATCTTCACGGCTTTCCATTGAGGAAAATACTGAAAAGATCCCAAAGGGGTATCTCTCAGCTGATGGCCTTTTTGGGCCAAATCCGGAGAGGAAGAAAGGTGAGTGAGTTTGGATTAAATTTAATTTCTTTAATATTATATACGTTGATTTTAATCATAAGTAATTTAATACATAGGAGTGATTGATTAATTTGTTGCCCACTATTTGGTTCGGGGAGAAGTTATATGGAGAAGAAGAGAAAGTGACGAGGAGAGAAATTATGAAGAAAATTAATTTTTTTTTTAAATTTGTAGAGAAAGTAATGAAAAAATGAGTGAAAAAAAATAATTTTTTTTTTTTTTGGTGTTTGTTTGGCAAAGGAAAGGTGAGAAGAAAAGAAGAAGAGAAGGATGAGAGAAAATAAGATAAATAAAATAAAAAGGGAAGCAATTTGTTTTATCCCCCTTCGTTTCTTCAACATCCCCCTAATTTATCAAATCAAATAAGAGTGGGGGAGATTTTAAAATTTTCTTACTCTTTCCAGTACTTCTATTCCACCCTAATGAGAACTTCATGTTAGACCCACCACTGGATCCTTCAGTGGAATGAGGCGGGGCAAGGGGCTTGGGTGATTCGATTCATTTCTTAAACGCTTAGGTCTTAAGTGAGAGATTACTGATGGTGAGTTCCTGACGCTAATCTCCCCGACTTTGCAGCCTGGGGTGGATCCAAAGGCCCTGCCTTGAGGAGCTACCCAGGTCATTGGGTTAGCTACATCATAAGTTTATAAATACACAAATTGCAATGCATAAAGGTGCAAATATATATATATATATATATATTTGAGAATCATTTCTAATTTAGGGAAAAAAGTTTGCTTACTTTCAAAAATACAACTCAATTTTCTTTTACTTTTCCTTCATTTTCTTCTCAATCAAACACCATCAGAGAGGTCCTAACATATTTATACTCAATTATATATTATCAAAATTCTTTGCATTAGTTCCATATATACGTAATTATACCGTGTTAAATGTTACCATCCTTAATTAACTAGCTATTAGAAGCATTGATGATTACTTGAATACTTTTTTGGAAACCCTCTCACAATTCAATTATTATTAGCCAACATATATTGTTTAATTTGTTGGGCGTGAGATGGGGTCACAGGTGTGGCATGGAGCGAAGAGGAGCATGAGATGTTCTTAGCTGGGCTGGAGAAGCTTGGGAGAGGGGACTGGAGAGGCATCTCTAGGAACTTTGTGACCACCAGGACTCCAACCCAAGTTGCCAGCCATGCTCAGAAGTACTTTCTCCGCCTAAATTCATTTCCCGATAAGAAACGTCGCCCTAGTATCTTCGATGTGGGTAACACCTAGTCCTCCATTTCCTGTAATTAAAATTCCATTAAAAACCTTTACGTGTATATATATATATATATAGGGTATATTTGGTTGATAAAAAATTGATCAAAAAGTACAATAAATGTAAAAAGATGTGACGTAAAGGTGATATATGAAAAAAATTGATTGAAAAAAATATAAAAATTAGTTAAAATTAGTAAATTTTGGTAAATTTTGATAAATTTTGATACCACCAAACAGAGCCATAATATTATATTGTACAGTTGGTTTCAATTACAGGCCGTTTGGGTTATAAAAAAAAAAAAAAAATTAATCTTACTTATTTTTTGAACTTTTTTTTAATTTTATCAAACACATTTTTTTTACTTTTCTTTTAACTTTATCTAACTTTTATGTCAAATGTTTTACAACTTTTACTAACTTTATTTAATTTTTTTCAACTTTCATAACTTTATTTAACTTCAGTGGTGCAAAAAATAAATAAATAAATAAATATTAAAGTAAGAAAAATAAAGGATGTCGTAAATTACCAATTTTTACCCTCCAACATTCCATCTAACTAATAAAATTTATTTTTCTCAATTAGAAACAGAGCTATAAAAGCTGTTCGGAGCTCCAAATTCCCCCAGAAAAGATAATCCAAAAAATTCTAAAACATTTTTAACTTTTAATCTTCATCAATTTCAAAAAACAAGTATATTTACCATTCAAAAAATGTCACAAAACCGCAACCATGTTGTCCCAAAATAAAATGTTAATTGATAATGTAGTTTTCAAAATTCAAAATAATATGCACTTTCGTCCGATAAAATTCATCTGAACAGACCATTTACAGTTCGTTTGAATGAATTTGGCCATTTTTTGACACTATGGTCTTGCATAATTGTTTAAAGCTCCAAAAAAAATTTCAAAAAATTTAAAAAATTTAATTTCTAAATATTTCTCCAATCAAATTTTAATACATGTCACTTTTAATAAATTCTTTAATAAACTAAATACAAATACGTAAAAAAAAAATTCTAAAAATTAATTGGCACTTCAAACGCCAAAAAAAAAAAAAAAAAATCATGTCAGCTTTTGATTTTTATTGCTCATTTTTAAAGCTCCAAACGCACACATGCACTATAAATTACAGAAAATTGTCACTATTATTTACCCTTTTTTTTTTTTCCTCAAATCACAAACTCATTATTTGGGTTACCTTATGCTAGCAGGTGGGAAATAACAAATTGGCAGTTCAAAGGCGCAATGCTATTGCCGACAGCTCGATGCCCAGTGAGCCTTCTTCACTCTCATTGGGTTTCGTGCACAAAAATAGTTGCGAGGTAGATTTCCAATCTGCAGAAGAACAAGCCTGCAGAGGCAGCCAAAATTCTGCGCCTGTTTGGCTGCACGGATCATCTGAATCGCAGTCTGCTTCTTCCTGTTTAACAAGGTCGTCCTCATCCCATGTTCACAATTCAGCACCAGATTTAGAGCTCACGTTGGCAACCCCCAAAGGCAACGAATCAAAGTAAATCCTTATAAGTGGACCAATTGATCATTACAGAGCCAAACTGAATGTAATTGATAGTATTACGCCACATCTGTATTATTATTTCATGAGATAATTGCATTTTAACTTTTTATGTTTAAGATAAAAATCATTTACACTTCAAAATTTTAAAAATTTACTTTTATATCGCTTGTACTTTAGGTTAAAGTAAAGTTATAAATAGTTTTGTTAAAATATTCTATATTAGGTTATAATATAATATTTATATCTATTATCTATATTAGAATATTTTGTATTTTAATATTGAATAAATAGTTAATTTTATTTTGATATGTAAATCGTTACCATACATACCATTCATTGTAATCCTATTTAAAAGTATTTTCTTAACATTTATGATACATATGACGAGATATAAATATTATATTATATCTCTCTCAAACTCTATTATTTTCTTATTTTTTAATTTTTTTATTTCAATATAATAAGAGAGCTCATGATTTTCGATCTTAGATAAATTAGGCCACGCAAATTTGATGTGGTTTAATTTGTTTTTTATTTTTTACTTTCTCCAAACCTTGCCAACTCTGTATTCTTAGCGGATCTGTTCAATTTTCACCAGTGCTGTCACTGTCTTATTTTGCTACACTATTTTTCATCACCACAATATATACAGAAAATTCTTTCACCTTCTATTTCAATATAGTATAAAAATTTTTTACTTTTTTTTATGATATTTATTTTCTTTTTGGAACTTTGCTATGCCACAAAAACACCACAATTATCACAAAATTCATATCTTCTACTTTCTGAACTATATCAAAGTTTTATACGATTTTTTTCCTTTTTTGGTGTTTTTCTTTTTAAACCCTCACTCTATCATAATACTACCACAACCATCGCAAAAGTTGTTTTCTTCCATAGTCTAAATCGGTTATTAGAGTTTTTTTAACCCTTCTTATTTTAATTCTGACCTCTGTTTTTTCGTATTTCATCATTTCGGTACATTTTTTATTTAAGATGATCTCTCAACATTATATCGTTTATCTTATTCACAATACCTTTTCTTGATGGAAACAACTATAATATGCTAACAGATGCTAGTCTTTTTTATTGCCTGTAAATTATGGAGAGTAAGGCGTTGCTGTTTTCTTATGAAGTTTTTCAGTTTTGTTTTTCTTATTCTATCTTCGCATATCGTATATTCTATTTAGTTATTTTTTAATTTTCAATCCGAAAAATAATCATACCAGTAGTAGCAAATTTTTTTCAGAAACTCATTGTCAAAACTCCATTACCATCGGCAGCCACCTAACTTCAGATTCTACATTCACGCCTTGTTTTGCTATCCAATTTAGCTATTTTTGAAATGCTCTTATTTTCAAACTCAAGTTAGTTTACCATCTTGAGTTTGAGGGATGGTGTTAGAATAGTTTATATTAGGTTATGATATATTATTTATATATATTACTTATATTAGAATATTTTGTATTTTAGTATTTAGTAAGTAGTTAGTTTTATTTTAGTATGTAAATCGTTACCATATATACCATTCATTGTGAACCTATTTAAAGGTCTCTTCTTAAGTTTTATAATATATATGACGAAATGTAGATATTATATTATATCTCTCTCCAACTCTATTATTTTCGTGTTTTTTAATTTTTATTTTAACATGCGTTAAATTTTCAAGTGAAAAGACAAAAATATCTTTTAAAAATTAAATAGAATCAAGAGGTGTAACTGTAACTAATTAAAGTATAAGAGTATAAATGTAATATTTAAATTTATTTAGAGTGAAAATCGTTATGTTTGATGGATATTTTAACGTTTTAATTTTAATTCAAAATATAAAAAATATAAAAGTAAATTTTTAAAATTTAGGAGATATAAGCAAAGACCCTTATTTCATCTATAATGTTATAAGAACAAAAGTGGAATATTTCGTGCAGTCTCCACTTTGGTAGAGCCCTGTGAAATTTTTTTGCCATTCCTCCTTTAATTTCTCTCACTTTTTTTTTTTTAGAGGCAATTCCAAGAGTTTGAAGAATAAAATTGATCCAAAGCGTTCGTAAACCCAAATGGTTGAAGAATGAAATTAATTATTATAAAATTTTATTATTTTTTTGGTTAGATTTCATGCGACAAAAAAATTTTAAAACTTGGGTTATAAAATGAAATCAAATTTAATTTATAAAAGAATTTGTTTTAATCCCTATTAATGCTAACTTGATGTTCGGGTCAACTTATGGTAAATTTCAATTAAGTTAAGAAAACAATTAATAATTATTGAGAAGCAAATTAAAAATTTTATCAATTGGACTAGTCACATATAAGTTATCCAAGCGATACTAACTAGTATGAAGATCCGCATCAACTTCCAATACTTAACTCAAAAGTAGCTATTGCGGCTAACCGACTGTCTTGGGTGTGAAAGTGAAATGGGCTTTCTGAGGCCTGATGCGAAATTGGGGTTTCGTAGAGATTCAAGTTCATCTCAGAAACAAAAATTGCATCGAAGACGCTTACGCGTGATGGTTCTCTAATTTTTTTAGATCTTACCTTAAATAACTCGAGAATGAGTTATTTTTTAAAGAGGGGGAGAACGATGTAAGATAAATTTGATATTTTTTAATTTTTTTTTAGATTTATTTTATTTCTACTTTAATTAGGATTGGATTTCCTAGTTTCTTTTAGATTTGTGTTATTCCTATTTTAATTAGGATTGAGTTTAGGATTGATTTTTCTTACAAATAGGGTACTTTGTAATACTTTTGATACAAGTCAATTAACAAGTTAATTATTATTCATTATTTAGACTTATATCTTGAGTTTTCTCTCAATTTTCTTGGTGGATTCCAAGATTTAGTTTTGTCGTTGAATCAGTCAATTTATTCTTACTTTACATTTCGTCAAAAAATATTGGAGAAAGTTGGTAAACTGGGAAAATGTTAGAGAATTTAAATATAAAGAAATAGGACCAGCCCTTGGGCAAGACTCAAGAAGTCTAGCCTAAGGCTCCAAAAAGGGCCCCTAATAGTTTTTATAGGCTCTGTTTGGAACTCTACCAAATAAAATAAAATCTTACAAAACTCTACAAACACGAATTATGAGATAGCAAAACTTAAATTCTTCACTCACTATACAAATTACGAGACATTTACTTTTACAATTTTATTTTATTCTATACACTTTTATACAACTCCAAATACACCCATAGTTATGAATGGGGTATGAGTTTGTTTAATTCAAATATAACTGTCCAATGACTTTTAAGGACCCGAAAATAATAAATTCATTAGGCTCAATGATTTTCTATAGGCCGATTTGTTGGTTTATTGGGTGATACCCTTAGTAAAACTCTTATTTCTCATCATGTTAGATTCACTCACTTACGCCTTTTTTACGGCTCACGACTATGTCAACAAAAAAAAAATATTTATTATGTTATTATTTTTGACAAAAATTTTCTAGTAAGGGCCCATTTTTTAGAATTGACCTTGAATCTCAATTGGGGTCGGACTTGTAAAGAAAGTTAGAATTGGAAAAAATTGACGAAAGTTAAAAATTTTTGATTAAATTCAATGGATTAAGAGTTTTTTAAATTGAAACATACCTTGTTAAAGTTTTATTTTCTAACTTTAAAATTCTTATATATTTTCTAACTTTTAAATTCTTATAAAAATTGATTCAATGATCAAAATTAAAAATTTTCATTCATTAAATGAATTTTTATAATAATTCAAAAGTTAAAAATATAAATTTTTAACATCTAAAGTTAGATTTTTACTGTAAAATCCTCTTATCTAAATTTGACGCTCTAAGCGCTAACAATAAGACCCAATTTTATAACGTTTTTATTTTTTATTTTTCTGTTTATATTTTTAAAATTTTATAAATTGGCAACAAAAACATATTTGCTAAATTTATTTATGTTTTTTTGCTTTCAAATAAATAAAAACTTAAAAAGAAAAACATAAATAGAAAAATGTGTTTTCACTCTGATTTTTTGGTGCAAATATTTTGTCAATTCTAATACTTTATTTATTTTTGTCACATCATATTAAAATAAATTATTTTATTGAAATATTTTATTAAACTAAAATTATTTTTAAAAAATAATATAATTAAATTGAATTAATTAAATTAATATGTAATATCTATTATTAATTTATTTCTAATAAATAATTAAATTTAATTAGTTAATTTAGTTAATAAGAAATATATATTATTAAATTATTTTTAATAAATAATAAAATAAATATATTAATTTAATTTAATAATTATTTATATAAATTAAATTATTTTTAATAAATATCATAATTAAATTAAATTAATTTAATAATTAATTTATTTAATATGAATTATATTTTATTAAATTATTTAAATGATTATGAATTATATTTTATTCAATTATTTTTAATAAATAATATGATTAAATTATAATTAATATATTTTATATTTACTGGATTAAATGATATAATATTTATATTTTATTCAATTCTTTTTAATAAATAATATAATTAAATTAAATTAATATAAAATATATTTATTGAATTTAATTAATTATTAAAAATAATAAAATTAAATATTTTATGAAAATAAAAATTAGTAATTGTAAATAAAATTATATTTTCTAATGTAATTTTAATTTTTATTTCAAAAAATAAAAATGATAATAAAAAAATAAAAAACAAAAAATTTAAACATATAAATATAAATAGAAAAACGATGGCATTACTAAACGGTCTTAAACGTTAACAATAAATAAATCAAGACAAACCCCAAACACCAACAATCCCCCTACCCCAACACCAACAACATGTTTTTTTTTTTTTTTTTTTGTGATCCGAAATCCCGCCGGTTTATTATAGTTCTCAACGGACTATGTAACCGACAGATAAACCGGGGGCAGACGAATACACCACAAATCTGCCGACCAGATAAGTCACAAGCTTACACTTGTGATGGGTGGTTCTTGGAATCGAACCCAGATAAACTCTGTGAGAAATACTCCCTCAAACCGCTGGACCAACCCTAAGAGTTCACCAACAACATGTTTGGTTGTATACATACATGTTGCTTTATTTTCTCGAGGAAATCGCGCCTGGGGTTAACTCTGCTCCCTTTGTTTGTTGTATGCGTTGTGCAAAGGTCAAAAAAGCAGACATAGACAACTTTAACTTTACGATATAAAAAAAAAAAAAAAAATGGGTGGTGCTTCCTGCTCGAGTCCCTTCTTTCTACATCATAATTAACTATAAAAGAATCGGTGCTTCACACGCAGTCCTCGTAAAAGCTAATAATTGCTATTTAAAAAATTAAAGGCTTAAACCTAACTTACACTATTATTTTGTTAGTTGCGTTCCTCCATTAACTAGAGGACGCGCAAGCATTATTCCCCCATGCGGGTAGGTATGCATCTAGCATTTTATAATTAATGTAAATAAGAATATAATTTTTAAATAGGTAAAGATAAAAAAATAAAAAAATAATTATATATAATTTATATTTGAATAGAGACCAAAAAAAAAACAATTGAGCACAATTATGAATTTTAAAAAAGGCTGTGTCTAGTCGTCAAAAATAAGAATTTTTTTTGACAACTCCTTTTTCCTTTGGTGTTTGGCAACATTATCAAAATTTGCTAAAATTTTCTTTAATTTTTTTACCAAATAAGCAAGAGTTATTGAAAATTCTTAAAAATTTTAAACTTTTACCAAATGCACCGAAAGTTTTAATTATTAAAAATTGTTAAAAACTCTTGAAAGTTACACTTTTTTAATCAAACGGGTACAAAGTGAACCTATTTGTCATCCACTTTACTTTTTATTATTGAAGCTACACAATTGTTTACCTTCATTTTTATCATATGATTTGCATAATTATAATGCTATAAATACTATTATACAAATATTCACCTAATGTATAATTATAATACTATAACTAAGCAAAATATTGATAAACGACTTAATAAAATATTATAAAAATCCACTTGTGGCATGTGAGTAACATTTCTCTGATAAAAATTATGATAATGTCTAATGTTAATGATGAAATAATAAATTTCGTTGTAAATCTAAGGTAATAAATATAAGAAACACAATGACTTAATTTTTGAGACATGATACATAAACAGCTTGTATCTGATTAATTTAAATTTGGTCTTAATCTCACTTAATTGTTACTGTGTTTAATTTAATTAATCCATGAATATTCGGTATAGTTATTGTAGTTTAACTGAAGTGTTTGGATTGATTGAAATATGTTATTCTCTCATTCGCTTAATTGTACTTGAATTATTGTATCTTTATTTTTGCAACACATGATATAGGTTCCAAATTTAGTTTTATGATTTTGTCATTATGTTATGGAAATTATAATGGTAGTATGATTGCTGTTATGGCCATATAAGCTATCAAAATTGATTATTGGTGAGTAACATTTAATTATTTTATTATATTAATTAATATTATTTTATACCAAAATAAAAAACGTGATTAGAAATTCTAAACATATATGTTTATGATGACTTAACTTTAGTCTAAGTTTCTATTTGGTAAAATTTGTTTCCATATTCTAACACCGTCCATCTTAGACTTCAAAGTTAGTGGCATGACAAATATCATTTATAATATTACTGTTAAAAATAGATAAACAATACTACCTTTTTTTTTTTAAATTTTGTTAGAATAGTATAAAAAATAATTTTGTTAGAAAGATGGTAATGCTTTTTGTTTGTTTATTCATTTATTTTTTTTTTGGAGCGGGAAAAGTCTTTCTTGTCCTTTTATCTACTCGTTCAATTACTAGTAGACATTATTATTTTTTTTTTTTGGTAATTACTAGTTGATATTTTTTTAGTGAAAATTTTAAAAAAATAAAATTTTGAACTAAAAATTTCATTTAAATAAATTGAAAACTTTAAGTTCCAAATACGTGAACATAATATTAAGGTATAATTGAGTCCTGCAATTGGTTTTTGTGCCAAGCGCAATTAAGGTGCAATATAAGTTTATATATTTAAATTAAGTTTGCAGTTCATCAAAATAAAATATTTAATTGAAAAATTCAATATTTGGATTTTCACTATTCTTTAAAATAATTATTTTAAAATATTATGTGGCATTTGGTTTATTTTTTTTTTCTATTTTCTGTTTTCGTTTTATGTTTTAAAATTTTCAAAATAAAGAAATAGAAAATACACTATTTTTATTATTTTAAAAATTTTTTATTTTGAATTAAAAACGTTCAAAATGAATTTTTGTCATTTTTCATTTCATGTATAAGTTTATTTTTTATTTTCTAAAATAAATTTTGAAAAATAAGTGACTAAATATATTTTAAGTTTTTTTCTTATTTTAAAAAACGTAAAATAAAAAATAAGTTTAAAACAAAAAATAAAAAATAAAAACAGAAAACAAAAAATAAAAAAATAAACCAAATAATCCCTTATTAATTGGAATTGAGCAATTGCTTTGTAGTCTTTCACAGGTTAATACAATTTATTGTTCATTCTAAGAATAACTTTTTCATATAAACTGAATTAATTTATTTGCGTAAGACGGGAATATGCTAATTAATTTGTACGAGGGAAAGCGTCATAATGCACTGCGATTTCGATCGTCCAAGTCGTTGTCGTTAGGGTTAGGATTGCATAACAACTCACGTTCACATTCACCTTCGCGTGTAATGATTGCTTGGAGTTATATATTTTAAATTTTAATAAATATATTAAATAATTTATTTATTTTAAATTTAAATCAAATCAGTTTAGCCCTAATTGATTTATGAGTAAATTTCACTAACCTCTTCTAAGGTTTCTGAAACCTCCTCTGAGGTTTCTGAAATGACACTGCCTTTCATTCCTTTACCAAGTAAATTTCACTAACCTTCCTTGATCTATTTTTTTTCCGTAAAAGTCTCGTTTGGAGTAAGAAAAAAAGATAAATTAAGATAAAATGTAGTTTAGAATTGATTTTGGGGTCCTTTTTTCTAAAAAGTAGCAAACTGTGAGATAAATTGAGATAAAATGTAGTTTAGGGTTGATTTTGGGGTCCTTTTTTTCTAAAAAGTAGCAAATTGTGGGATAAATTGAGATGAAATGTAATATGGGGTTGATTTTGACATCTTTTTTTCTGAAAAGTAACAAACTGTGAGAACAATTTTTCAAATCAGTTCTCACGGATTCAAAAAAATTCACAAAAAATAACGACAATGATACTCGTTTGAAAACTTTCGATACAAAGAATATGATTGTATAAAAAATTTACACATTAAGAAACCTCAAGGGATGTTAGTGAAATTTACCCAGTAAAGGAAGGGAGGGCAGTGTCATTTCAGAAACCTCAAGGGAGGTTTCTATTGGTGTCAGAAACCTCAGGGAAGGTTAGTGAAATTTACCTGGTAAAGGAAGGGAGGGTAGTGTTATTTCAGAAATCTCAGGGAAGATTTTTGTTGGTGTCAAAAACCTCAGGGGATGTTAGTGAAATTTACTATTGATTTATTCATTCGTATCTAATATGGTGACTTTGAAAAGACACATAACTAGACAAACTTTTCCTCTAGACTCTGTTTAGGGTAACAAAAAATTTGAAAAAATGATAAAAATACTAAAAAAAATTTTAAAACTTATTCACTTTTTATCTCACTGTACGAATTACAAACTTATAACTTATCTCATTTTTTGTCACTTTTTGTCCTCAAATGATAATTGGAGGTGCGTTTAAAATGACAAAAAGTGAGATAAAATGAGATAAAGTGAAATAAGTTGTGAGTTCGTAATTCATACAGTGCGATAAAAAGTAAAACGCTTTTAGAGTTTTTCAGTATTTTTTAACTTTTTAAAAAATTTTTTATCACTCCAAACAGAGCCTAGATATTTATATTTTATTTGATATAAAATTGTTAAAAATTATATAAAGTGACACGTAAAGAAATTTTACTGAAGAATCTTGAAAACTTTTAGAGTTATGTAGAATTTTATGGTTTAAATATTAATTTAACTTTTTAAAAAATTTACTAAAATTTATTAAAATACACTATAATAACTTGTTGGAATAGATTTTAACAAAATTTTTAAAGAAGTTAAAATTTTTTAAAGTTTAAAAAGTTAAAAATTTTAAAATTCTTTTGAAAATTTTTGAATTTAGTTAGAGTTGCAAACCACACCTATGTTATATACACTTCAGCAGCCTCACCCATATTTAAAAAATTTTATTTAAAAAATATGTTATTTTATTAGAAAATGAAATAAAAAATTTTAACAAAATTATTTGGTGACTGCAAATTTATAAATAAAATATAATTTTATAAATTTTTTATTTTAAAATGATTCCTGCGCTTTTTTCACATTATTGATTTAAAAAAAAAAACTGCGGGAGGACCACGTGAGACGAACGCAGTAAATTTGATGTCCACGTGTCACCATATGTATGCTTCCATCGGCGATTGGAAATGATGACGGCCAAGATTGAAGAGCCGGCACTCGTAAGTCCGAGTCACCCGTGGTATTCTCTCCCATGATCAAGATGAGATCGAAGAGCCGACTCTGGTAAGTCCGGTTAGAGAAGGCTTAAAGAGAAAAAAAATGTGACGATTCGTAGGCCGTGGCAGAAGGCAATGGATGCCGCGAACAATTACTCGGTAATCTCTCTCTCTAAATATATGTATATGGTGGTGTCTATGTATATGCAAGCAAATTCGTTCAATTCTGGGGATGTCTATGTATAGGCAAGCAAATTCGTTCAATTTTGGTTTTCATGAAAGCTGTTTTGAAGCTGATATGTTCTTGGGTTGATGTTTTGATTTTTATTTTTTAATAAAAACTTGGGCAGGGATGGAGGTCTCTGACGATCGGAGAACGGATCTGCGCCGCTTGCTTACCGTTAGTTGCCATAGTTGAAGCATTGGTTTTCGCCGTCAATTACCCCCCCCCCCCCAAAAAAAAAAGATATTCGCCGTCTCTGGTTGTTTGGACTGCCAACGCTCCCGCGCAAACAGATCCCGATATGGATACCAAACGCACGCTCGAGTTGCCGGTGAATCTATAAGTAATTCAATGTGCTTGCTTCGTTTTGTTTATTAATTGCTCGTAGTGTTAATTTCACTAACACCCTGAACCAAGGGCCAGTATTACTTAATCCCTTCATTGAAAAAAGGTTGCAGTTAGACCCTTATAATTAGTAATTATTTCCCTTATACGATTTTTATCCGTCTGTTAGCTTGGCAAATAAACAAAAATTAGTCATGTGACTTGCTCATGACTAACTAATCAAAGTTTTGTACTAAATTACCTTTTCCATTAAAAGAGGCTAGCTAGTGCGTTGGCTTTTCCATCAAAGTTTTTTCATTGAATATGATTTTTTGTTACCCAAACAAAAAAAAAAAAAGGTGCTTAAAAATAGTAAAATTTATATACGAGTGAAAAAAAATGAATATATGACAGGAGAGTTAAGATTAGGCTGGTAGACTTTTTGTACTGCTCTACATAGATTTTCCTATTTCTAAGTTTTTTTTTTTTTTAATGTGAATAATAGCCCAGACTTTTAAAAAAAGAATCAAAATTTTAGTTGATGGGCATTAAGTGATTTTTGACCCGTTGTTGTCCTGATTTTTGGATGAAGGCCTGAATGATGTGGTTTTGTTTTGTGTTGTAGTTACTGTTAATGAAATTGAGGCATTGTATGAGTTGTTTAAGAAGTTAAGTAGTTCAATCATTGATGATGGTTTAATTCACAAGGTAAACATCTGATTAGTGTTTTACATGTAATTCTTTTAGCATGTGTCTAAGCTTGATCCTAATTTTTAATTTGATTTGTTACCTTGTAGGAAGAACTTCAGCTGGCATTGTTCAAATTTCCGTATGGCGAGAATCTTTTTGTAGACAGGGTAGAACTCAACAACTTAATCTCTTTCATTCATTCATTTATTTAATATACAAATCTCTATTTCAATTGCAACTAAAACTTGGATTAGCATCTTTAGAAATGTGATTTTTCCAATTTGCTAATCCTTTCTCTTAAAGCATCAAATTCAAAATCAATTAGCTACAATTGGAGAGACCCATTAAGATCTTATATTAGTTTGGGAGACTTGATTTACTTGTGTGAGATATATTCTAACACACCCCTCATGATTGAGTTTGCATTTAGAGAACCAAATATGTGTAATGAGTAGGAGAAGTACATAATCGATATATTCAGAATTGAATTAGGGATGGCTTCTTCCAAACTCAGCTCTAATACGTTGTTAAGTTATTCACTTGTCTTATAAACTTGAGCTATTAGGAAATTGGTTTAATAGTCTATATCCGGCTATTTCAACACTCCTTTTATATAATCAAAGTACTCTTCTTTTTTCTTGGGGGGGGGAGGGGACAAGAAGTGTCTTGTACATAAGAAAAAAAGTAAAAACGGTGTTAATTTGTACACTATCTTATTATGTTACGTTATTCTTTTCAATCTTTTCCTATTTTTCTACTTATCGGTTTCAAATTTCCTATGACTATCTTATGATATCAAATAAATAGAAAATTATCGTATTAATTTGAATGACGTGTTCGAAGAATTGCTGTGAGGGACATATTAAAACTTACATCACCAAAGCGTAGGGGAAATGGTAGGTCTGATGGCTATAATTGGACAGTTGTGGGGTGTAGTGAATAACCCAATAACAATATTTTTGCAAAGAGTGGAAAAAGAAGACGACTATGCGATAGCATCTAGAATTTCTTAGGGATTGGCCAAAATCATACAAATGTTTAAAAGTTCCACTTAAATTTTCAAAAACTTAATTAGCCATGAATAAAAAGATTATTAACAACTTACAAGCTGTTGTATTTGCTTACTTTTATTGACAGCATCTAGAATTTCTTAGGGGTTGGCCAAAATCATACAAATGTTTAAAAGTTTCACATAAATTTTTCAAAACTTAATTAGCCGTGAATAGAAAGATTGTGTAACAACTTACAGGCTGCTGTGTTTACCTAATTTTATTGGATTATGAATCATAATTAAGAAACCAAAAATTGCATACATCTATATTATCTTAAACCAAATGGAGGAGACTTATAAACCTAAAAACAATATTTGAACAGTTGTTTGTCATATGGACAACTGCAATAGACCGTGTCTTGCAATTTTTCAAATTCACCTATATACCTTACTAGTAAAACCTAATAAAAAACCATAAAATGTTTAACATTGTAATCTATAAAATACGCAAGCATAAGACTCCATGTTAAGAAGAAACAGCGAGTCTCAAGCTTTACTAATTCTATAGTAAAAAATATTAATTTGGTAGAATATCTTGAGAATGCTCAAGAATTAAATAAATGGACCATACCTCGTATAGATCTAAGAGAAATCAACAAATTAGGTTTCTTAGAAAACATTATCAGATCAAGAGTTTTTGTTTAAAACATAGAACAGATGGTAACTATGGATACCTCTGAGAAAATAATAAATTTATTGTCAAAAGATGACCTTCAAGCATATTTTGATTGGTATAATTATATTCACATAGGTTTAGTTCAAGTTGAATTTAAACTTTTGATTTTGCTTGGTCTAAATTTATCAATTTTAGCTAGTCTACAAGATGCTAGGTGTCTCAATTGGAAAAATTATCTGATGGGAATCATTGAGACTAGCCTATGCGATGGTTCAGTATATTTTAATGTTTATCCTAATTTAAGCCTAAGTTTAATGGATAGGAATATTCAAGAAGATTTGAGCCTAAGAGTCCAATCTCATGATTATGACTTCTTGTCGTTGTGAAAGTAAGTTGTTTGGATTATTTGGACTAAAGAATCTCTCTCTTCAACGGTAAGCTGTGGATCTTTATATATAGTTTTCCAATAATCCAATACTTCCACAATATTCTCAAACTCTTGTCTAGAGTCTATCTTATCTTCATGAAGTGTTTTTACCTCATGATTTCCATAATATAGAATAGGAATTTTTGATGAGCCTGGTCTAGACATTGGATCAATTTTCTCAAGAATTTGGTCTAGATTTTGAGAACAAATGTGATTAGACATATTATCTAACTTAGTAGTTATATTATATAAAGAGGTCTGTTGGTCTAATTTTCTATCTTCTATGGTATTAAATCTATGATTAACTACATTACACAGGTTATTAATACATCTTTCAATAATACTAATATTATTTTCATCTTTACTAGGAATATGCATACCATGATTATAAATATTTTTGTTATCTTCAAGTTTTCCTAAGCAAGTAATTTCCTTTGCCATCTAAAGATTATTTGTGGTGCACAAGACCCTCCTACTGTGTTATCTGGGTGTCTAAAACTGTTCTACAATCTTTCCTATTGATCCAATCACTTGGCCTTGAAGGTAAGTAGAAAATGTGGGCTTTAGATAAACAACAAGCGTGTATGCTTTCAAATAACTTATCTTGAAACAAAGAATACAACTTAGTTCCTCTTGTTGACCTTTTTTTTTCCTTCCCCACCTCGGGAAGTGGCAAAACTTACTTACTATCCTTACTTTAGTATTTAATAGGTTTCTAGTTTCTTCATCTAGTCTACGATCACAAGTAATGTTATGGATTAATTCATAAAGATCATATAAATAGATTAGAGTATCTTGCATAAGCTCAATACTATGTAGATAATTAAGAAAAGATTCAGCAGAAGTAAAAAATAAAAGACAAGTTCTAGTATCATTTTTCATAAATATATATGTACAGAAAATACTTATATTGGACTGTTATACAGGGCATACAGAACTAAGGCTTTGATACCGATTAGAAAATCACGCTTGGCCATAAAGAATACACTTGACTATTCTATACACACGAAGGCTAAAATCATCAAGCACACCCTTAACCTATCAATCCCTTTTCTAGCAATTCAGCTATTTGAATGTCAAATTCATCTATATCCTGTTTGGTATAGATCATAGGTTTAACTCTAATGATCACGTTAGGGTTTTTTAATTTTAATTGACAGAATCGTGGAATACAATCCTATAATTTCGAAGGATTATTATTAAATTTTTTTTCTAATATCTTATAAATCCAATGAGTTTTTTCTAACTCATAAATCTCAAATTGTTTTACTTCACCTCTTTTAGGTGGAGCAAACTCTTTTAAACACTTATAACTTGGTTGTTCTACCCAGGGTATACTAATCTCAGTGTTCTTCTGAGTAAGAGAAATTAGAAAGGGCCTTAAGGGAAAACTTAAGAAAATGTATGCATGGAAACCTTGGAAATCTTAGAATAAGAATAGAAAATTTTCCAAGAAAAAGAAGTATATTAGAAAAAAGAAAAGTCCTCCTACTAAACCTAAAAAAAAAATTGTAAGTGTTATATTTATAATGAGGAAGGACATTATGTACCCGAATGCCCTCATAAGGAAAAGATGCAAAGAAAATGATTAAAGTTCTTGAGGAGCAAAAACTAGAAGTCTACTTTGGAGAAGAAATCTCTGATGAAGAGGAAATATTATATGAAGTGAAATCAAAATCAGAGGAAGAATCTGAGGAAAAATTAATATTTATGATAGAATTTGAGAAGGAGAATCCTATATAATAGGCAATGATTACTCCTTCAACTGAGGAATTGGTCTATAACTTTAGGAGAAATTATAGGAAATGAAGTTCTTTTACAACCGAAGAACTTTAAAACGTTAGAAAGATGCTAAAAGTTCATAAAAAGGATATTTATAAGATATCTCGCTTAAAGAATTTATTTTCTGCTAGAGTTTTTGAGCAATTTACTGGAAACACCAGATCTCAGCTCTCTTCAAGCGAAAATGTAAATATTCCCATATTTTGATAAAAATAAAATTCTCAAATGGAGAAAGAAATACTCAGATTTGGGATATATACATATTGGTCTGATCCAGATCAAGATTACAACCTTATTTAAAGCAGGATTGGATGTAATGATTCTTGCAGTAGTTTTAGACAACTACTTCCACGATGTTAATCAAGCATTGAGTTGAGGGGTAGTATTCAATTTGAATGGCATCACCTTCCACTGGTAATGTTCTCTTGGTATGCTGAATGCTGTCAATGGCTTTGACGCATCTGTTATCAATTGTCAATAGCCTAATTTGCAGTCGAACTTATTAAAAATATTAGTGTCCTATGTTAGGTTAACTAAGATATCATTTCAGGATATAAAATATCCATCAGACTTCAAATGTTGATTTAACCTCTCATAGTTTATCACCATACAAGCTTTTCCTCGTTTAATCTTGCTATGACAGAGTACACTTTAAAGTGGGACAATCTTTATGTCCTAATGTAAAAAGAATAGACAAGTAGGACAAACAGTTTTAATAGAAACCAATTTAATGTCTTCTAACATAGTAACCAATAAGATGCTAAGATGGGGGAGAGAAATTTTTTTGAAAATTAGACTTTGCCAAAGATAATACCAACTAGACCTACCATAAGTAGTGATGTTGAGCAAATTATTCACCATACTACAGGGGACGTTAAAATAAGTTTTTCTCCAATAAATAGAATTAGATTTGAACCGTCTAGATTGTCTTGGTGTCAATTCTTCTTGAATTTAATAGAGATCTGGAAGAACAACATGAAGTTGAGGGAATTAGAATATCTGATTCTCAAATTTTCTAAGGAATATATTAGGGGATTGAATCTTAGTCAGGCCAATACAAGCCTATTTTCCTTTGGTGGTGTATCAAATGCACAATAGCCATAAACATAGAATAGGGTCGCCAACCTGATCCTTACTACAAACAAAATAGATTATAAAGTAAAAAAGCCATTGCCATAACTTGAGAATGAACCAAAAAGAGAGACAGCTATGATGTTGGAGATTGTAAGATGATATTGTTGGCGAGGGTCGAGAGAATAATAATCAGGAGCCCGTTCGGAATCTTTTATTGATTCCAACACCGTCTAATATAAGTGAGATTGGGGTAGTGTTCATTGGTCCATTCTTTGTTTGTGTGGTCTCGCGCGCGGGCTCGTGGCTCCTTTCTTCTCCTCTTATATTATCTCTTTGTTGGCCCCTATCTATCTATAACTACATCTCTGGGCGTCTGCTTTGGTTTGGCCCTCCTCCTTGTTGACGTTCAAGTCCAACTTACGGCTCCCTCTTCGAGCCATTCCTTGTTTCATTCCTGGGCTGGGTACGAGAAAGATATTAGCATGAAGATCTTAGTGGAGAACTTCTCCTACAACTTCTGAAATGAGTTTTCATGTTTAATATGGATAAAAAATCATATTATAAAAATAAAGGTCATATGGTACCCTACAAAAAATCAGAGACCATTCATCGAATGGACCATTAATTTGATTTCCGTCCAGGAAGTAATTTGAGGAAAAGATTAGATAATAATTTTATGAATCCTCAAAATGAAGTATTTAGAAAATGATACTTTTCTAAATTTAGTCCTACCGAATGGGCTCCTGATTGTTATTCTTTCGGCCTTCTCGCCAATAATATCATCCTGCACTTATAACTATCTTCTTTTTTTGGTTTGTTCTCAAGTTATGGTTATAGCTTTTTTACTTCATAATCCATTTTGTTTGTAGTGAGGATCAGGTTGGTGACCCTATCCTGTGTTTATGGCTATTGTAAATCTACTGCATCACGAAAGGAAAATATGCTTGTATTGGCCTACTTGAGATTCATTCCCCTGATATATTCCTTGGAGAATTTGAGAATCAGATATTCTAATTCCTTGAATTTCATGTTATTCTTCCAAATCTCTGTTGGATTTAGAAGGAATTGACACCTTATAAGGTTGTTGAATAGATCTAGAATTTAAAAAAGATCTAGATGTTCAAATCTAATTCTATTTGTTAGGGAAAAGCTTATTTTAATTATTCCTGTGGTATGCTGAATAATTTGCTCAACATTACTACTTATGGTAGGTTTAGTTGGTATTACATTTGGCAAAATCCAATTTTTAGGAAAATTCATCTCTTCCCATCTTAGCATCTTATTAATTGCTATGCTGGAAGACATCAAATTGGTTTCTATTAAAACCATTTGTCTTACTTCATTTATTCTTTTTACATCAGAATATAAAGATTGTGACACTTTAAAGTGTATTCTATATATTATTACTATAGTTTCAGATCCTTCTAATATGTCGTAACCATGAGATTAGACTCCTAGGCTCAAAGTTTCTTAAGTATTCCTATCCATTAAACTTAAGCTTAAATTAGGATAAACATTAAAATATGCTCCATGGCATAGGCTAGTCTGAATGATTCCCATCAGAGAATTTTTCTAATTAAGACACCCAACATCTCGTAGACTGGCTAAAATCGATGAATTTAGACCAGGGAAAGTCCAAGGTTTAAATGCAACTTGAACTAAACCTATGTGAATATAATTATACCTATCATAATATGTTTGAATGTTATCTTTTGACTAAAAATTTATTGTTTTTTTTAGAGGTATCATAGTTACCTTCTATTCCATCTTTTTAACCAAAATTCTTGACCTGTTAATGTTTTCTAGAAAAACTTAATTTGTATATTTTCTTATAATTTATATTAGGTATAATCCATTTATTTAATTCATGAGCATTCCCAGAATATTCTACCAAATTAGTATTTTTTACTGTAGAAATTACCTATGGTTGTGGAGTGTGGGACTCTCGAGCTATTTCTTCTTAATATGGAGTTAAGTTTCTATTGAACTAAGGTGCAATATAAGTTTATATATTTAAATTAAATTTGCAGTTCATTAAAATAAAATATGTAATTGAAAAATTCATTATTTGGAAATTTCACCATTCTTTAAAATAATTGTTTTAAGATATTATTAATTGGAATCGAGCAATTGCTTTGTAGTCTTTCGCAGGTTAATACAATTTATTGTTCATTCTAAGAATAACTTTTCCATATAAACTGAATTAATTTATTTGAGAGAAACAGGAAATATGCTAAATTAATTTGTACGAGGGAAAGCGTTATAATACAAAATAATACACTGCGGTTTCGATCGTCTGTGTCGTTGTCGTTAGGATTGCATGACAACTGACGTTCACAGTCACCTCCACGTGTAATGATTGCTTGGAGTTATATATTTTAAATTTTAATAAATATATTAAATAATTTATTTATTTTAAATTTAAATCAAATCAATTTGGCTCCTAATTAATCATTCGCCGTTTGGAGTAAGAAAACACAAAATAAATTGAGATAAAATGTAGTTTGGGACTAATTTTGACACGCTTTTTTTTTTCTGAAAAGTAACAAACCGTAGAAACGATTTTCCAAATCCGTTCCCACGGATTCAAAAAAATTCACAAAAAATAACAATAATGGTATTCGTTTAAAAACTTTTGACATGAAGAATATGATTGTATAAAAAATTTACACATTCGGTTAACCTACTTTCAGATTTATTTTTTAATGAAATATTAGAATTTTTTGAAATTAGTGATAGCGAAAAAATTAGAGGTAGAGAGATTGTTAGAGATTTATAGAATTTTTTAGAGTTTTATGATATGTCAAACCGGCCCAAGGTGACTTTGAAAAGACGCATTGCTGGACAAATTTTCTCTCTTAGGGGGTGTTTGGAAGTTCAAAAAAACTCAACTTTTGAGGTTGATGTGATGTAAAATTGATAGGTGATAAATTTTGATTGGAAAAATTTGAAAACTTTTGAAGTTTTTTTGAGTTTTTTTTAGTTTTTTTTGCTTCCAAATGGTCTCTTAATTATGAGGCGATCTGGAGTGTGAAAAAAAATTAAAATTTAGCAAAAGTAATTTTTTTTATTTTTAGGATAAAAAGTTAACTAGATGTTTGTATTTAATTTGATATAAAATTATAAAAAATTATATAAAATGACACGTGATAAAATTTTAGTAGAAAATTTTAAAAACTTATAGAGTTTTGTGAATTTTTTGGGTATAAATATTAGTTTAATTTTTTAAAAGATCTGTCAAAATTTGTTAGAACTCACTAAAGTTCTAACAATGATTTGTTCTAATAAATTTTGACAAATTTAAAATAAAAAGAAATTATTTAGAGTTTGAAAAAATTAAAATTTTAAATATTTTGCACTTGGTTAGAGTTTCAAATGACACCAATAGTTATGCACGGAGCAATCTAACCCAAAATTTAAAAATTTTATTTACAAATATGTTATTTTATTAGAAAATGAAATAAAAATTTTAGTAAAATTATGTGGTGATTTTAAATTTATAAATAAAATATAATTTTATAAATTTTTTATTTTAAAACGATTCCTGCGCTGCTTCACATTATTGCTTGAAAAAAAAAAAAAAAAAAAAAAGGCTGCGGGGACCACGTGAGACGAACGGAATAAATTTGATGTCCACGTGTCACCATGTGTATGTTTCCATGGGCGATTGCGAATGGTGACAAGTGACAGCTATGATAAGATTGAAGAGCCGCAGTGTCCGAGTCACGCAGTATTCTCTTCCAGGATCACGATGAAGATAAGATTGAAGAGCCGACTCAAGTAAGTCCGGTGAGAGAAGGCTTTGGGAGATAAAATGTGACGATTCATAGGCTGTAGCAAAAGGCAATGGATGCGGCGAACAATTACTCGGTAATCTCTCTCTCTCTCTCTCTCTCTCTCTCTCAATATGTGTATATGATGGTGTCTATGTAAATGCAAGCAAATTCGTTCAATTTTGGTTTTCATGAAAGCTGTTTTGAAGATGATATGTTCTTGGGTTGACGTTTGGTTTTTATTTTTTTATAAAAACTTGGGCAGGGATGGAGCGCTCTGACGATCGGATATCGGATCTGCGCCGCTTGCTTACCGTTAGTTGCCATAATTGAAGCATTGATATTCGCCGTCTCTGGTTGTTTGGAATGCCAACGCTCCCGCGCAAATAGATCCCGATATGGATACCAAACGTTCGCTCGACTTGCCGGTGAATCTAGATGTAATTTGATGTGCTTGTTTAGTTTTGTTTATTAATTTCTCGTTGTGTTAATGGCACTCACACCCTGAACCAAGGGCCAGTATTACTTAATCCCTTCATTGAAAAAAAGTTGCAGTTAGACCCTTATAATTAGTAATTATTTTCCTTATACGATTTTTATCCTTCTGTTCAAGTGCACCAATGGATAACCAAATTATCCAGTAAACAGTGCACATTTTGGGTTTAGCTAGAAGTTTTTCTTTTTTAAACCACACCAATGCTAGGTATTTTACCAATTATCTATTAAAAAATTAGTTTTTCAAGTCACCAAACAGCATTTTAGGCTGTACCTCGGCAGAAAAAGTAATAAAGAATTAAATCACTTGTAAACAATAACTCTCCGGGAAAAACGAGTTACTGTAGCAGCCTGCAAAATAGCTGCCAGTTTGAAGAGTCTGGTGCAGAGAGCTTTCTTCATATTTGCTAGGCAAAATACTTAAAATGGTTCTTTTACCTCTTCTGTTGCCCATGCTAGCTCGGCAAATAAATAAAAATTTGTCATGTGACTTGCTCATGACTAACTAATCAAAGTTTTGTACTAAACTACCTTTTCCATTAAAATAGGCTGGCTAGTACTTTGGCTTCGTTTGGTAACTTCAGAAGATGTTGAATTATTTTGAGAAATTTTTTCATTTAATATGATTTTTTGTTACCCCAAAAAAAAAAAGGTTGCTTAAAAATAGTAAAATTTATATACGGGTGAAAAAAATGAATATATGATAGAAGAGCTAAGATTAGGCTGGTAGGCTTTCTGTAGTGTTATACATAGATTTTCCTATTTCTAATTTTTTTCTAACAATTGTTTTTTTAAATGTGAATAATAGCCCAAAGACTTCTAAAAAAAGAATCAAAATTTTAGTTGATGGGCACTGAGTGATTTTTTACCATAGTTAAGGGGGTGTTGCTATAATTAACCCGTCGTTGTCTTGATTTTTGGATAGAAGACCTGAATGATGATGTTTTTTTGTTTTGTGTTGCAGTTACCGTTAATGAAATTGAGGCATTGTATGAGTTGTTTAAGAAGTTAAGTAGTTCAATCATTGACGATGGTTTAATTCACAAGGTAAATATCTGATTAGTGTTTTACATGTAATTCTTTTAGCACGTGTCTAAGCTTGATCCTAATTTTTAATTTGATTTGTCACCTTGTAGGAAGAACTTCAGCTGGCATTGTTTAAATCTCCATTTGGCGAGAATCTTTTTCTAGACAGGGTAGAACTCAACAGCTTATGTCTTGTTCATTCATTTATTTATTTAATATACAAATCTCCATTTCATTTGCAACTAAAACTTGGATTGGCATCTTTAGAAATGTGATTTTGCCAATTTGTCAATCCTTTCTCTTAAAGCATCAAATTCAAAATCAATTAGCTGCAAGTGGAGATGCCCATTAGGATCTTATATTAGTTTGAGAGACTTGATTTTACCTATGTGAGATTTATTCTAACACATCCCTCATGTGCAACCCAGTTCGCATTTAGAGAGCCAAATCTGTGTAACGAGTACAAGAAGTACACAATCGATATGTTCAAAATTGAATTGGGGATGGCTTCTTCCAAACTCAGCTCTAATGCCTTGTTAAGTTATTCATTTGTCTCAGAAACTTGAGCTATTAGGAAATTGGTTTAATAGTTTATATCCAACTATTTCAACACTCTTTTTATATAACCAAAGTGCTCTTCTTTTTTTTTGGGGGGGGTTTAAAAAACAAGAAGTCTCTTGTACATAAGAAAAGAAGTAAAAACGGTGTTAATTTGTGCACTATCTTATTATGTTATGTTATTCTTTTCAATCTTTTCCTATATTCCTTTTCATCGGTTTCATCTTTTCTATGACTATGTCATGATATATAACAAATAGAAAATTATTGTATTAATTTGCCCATGGCGTGTTTGAAGAACTACTATGAGGGACATGTTACAACTTACATCACCAGAGCGTAGGGGAAATGGTAGGTCTTATTGCTATAATTGGATAGTTGTGGGGTGTAGCGAATACCCAATAACAATATTTTTGCAAAGAGGGGAAAAAGAAGACGACTATGGCGACAGCATCTAGAATTTCTTAGGGGTTGGCCAAAATCATACAAATGTTTAGAATTTCCACATTAATTCTCCAAAACTTAATTAGCCATGAATAGCAAGATTGTGTAACAACTTACCGGCTGCTGTGTTTGCCTAATTTTATTGGATTATGAATCATAATTAGGAAACCAAGAAATTGCGTACTTCTATATTATCCTAAACCCAATGGAGGAGACTTGATATAAACCTAAAAACAATAGTTGAACCGTTGTGTGTCATGTGGACAACTGCAATAGATCATGTCTTGCAATTTTTCAAATTCACCTAAATACCTTACCAGTAAAACCTAATAAAAAACCACAAAATGTTTAACGTTTAATCTATAAAATACGTAAACGTAAAACTCAAAATCAATCCTAAAAAGGAGAATGAAAACTCAAAGGTTTCTTCATGTGAAATTCTAGTTTTACCCTCTTCAAGTATGTGAGCTTTAAACTTTATTTGAAATTTCTATGCCTTCAAAGTAAGACTAACACTTTGTTTGGATTGGAGGGTTTGAGGGGGAGGCGAAGGGTTATGAGGGGAAAAATTACTATTGATCTTGTTTCGTATATTTTTTTAATAGAAGACGGCAAGTGAATGGAGGGGTTAGGATGGGAAAGAGGCTCACAATTTAAACACTTTCTTTTCCCTCCAAAAATGGGAGGAAACCGAGGAGAAGTGAGTGGAAGTTTTTTTCCCCCCTCAAATTGTTTTTAACTAACAATAAATAATATGTATTAAAAACCCTGGAAATAGTCTCTCTATAAGCGAAGGCTAGGGTCGCATACGTCTGACCTTTCCCAGACCCTCACAATGTTAGAGTCTTGTGCACTAAGTTGCTCTTATATACATATTAAAGTATTGACGTTTTTATTTTTTTCCCTCCCTCTTATAATTATAGATTTTCCAAATAATGAGAGGAAAGAAATGTTCGCCCACTTAACCTCTTCATTAATCCAAACAAAAGAACGATATTTCCCCTCTCTTCTCTTTTTCTCCCTCTCACTTCCACATCCCCACCCCCCCTTTCAAAAAAAAAAAAAAAACTTGCACTTCCCTTCACTTCCCCTATACGGAGTGTAAGAAATATGCTGTTAAGTTTGCTGTTTAAGTTGATGTTTGTTTTATGTATGTCATTTGGGAATATGCTGTTATTTAGTAGGATATATGCATCAAACAAATGTTGTGTTATAGTGCGACTCAAGTAGCCTTACTATTATGGATCAACCCTTGAGTTTTTTGCAAACGGTGAAGATCTAGAACTCCCCTCTCCCCCCAAAAAAAAAAATTAGTCTACATTGCTTCTCTAAGTCACTAAATCTGGTTTTCCATGATGTACTTGCTATTAAAGTGTACCCACATTGATTTCTTGCTTGGCAGTAGACTATGTTGTATTTATATTACATAGATTCAGCTATGGGTAAGTGCCGAATTCATCTAAAATCTCTTGCCCAAGAACACTAGGACATGATAAAATTTTACAATTTTTTAATACTTCATTTACTTAGGTAAAAAAAGTAGTGTTTTTTAAACATTGACATAGTTTTTTTTTTTTTGCCCCGTGGGGTTAGCCTGAGTGGCTCATGGGTATGCTCCCCATAGAGATGACATGTGTTCGATTCCTAATTCAAATGAGATGTACGTAAGGGGCAGCGTACATGTCTCAGTTTATCCATTAGTTACGTGGTCCGTTGAGGATTGCAATAAACGTGAGTTTCCGGGTTACCCAAAAAAAAAAAAAAACATAGTTTTTTTTTTTTTTTTTTATTAAAATGGTGGAATAGGAGTTTTACATGTGGGCTTCTTTTGTTTTGATGTAAAATATTTTTGCGGAAAAGACATTTACACTCATGTTTTAGTAAAATTTATTTTTAAAAAACATGAGTAAATGTGTTATTCCCAAAAATAATTTACGTCGAAACAAACAGAGCTGTAGTTTCATGCTAAATTCTACTACTAAAAATATATTTGTTGGGTGCTTGTCCAACTAGACACATTGGACAAATATTCTTTCACCCTTGAGTGTCAAGTGTTAGAAGAGTCTTATATAACATGTAACAAATGAATGGGCTAACATGTGCAAAATACAAATATTATTCTCATTGTCTTGCATTAGTGAAGTATGGATTTCATAATGCTATTTTGAGACAAGTATTTTTGATGCATAAAATATATATTTGATTGTTTCTGATGATTTCCTAGGTTTTTGATCTATTTGATGAAAAAAGAAATGGTGTTATTGAATTTGATGAATTTGTCCATTCACTCAGCGTTTTCCATCCCAATGCACCCGTTGAAGACAAAATAAACTGTAAGATATCTAATGCAATCTTTCAATGCTCATACTCAAAAGATCTCTTACAATGCTCATACTCAGAGTGCATTTCATGAATTTAACCTGTTGGTACTAACTCTATAATGTCTTGCAGTTACATTTAGGCTTTATGATTTGAGGCAAACTGGGTATATTGAGCGAGAAGAAGTACGTACTGCAAACTTAGCAATTGTTGCCCATACTAATGTCAAATCAAGTAGATGCTCTAAAAAACATTGGCAGTTGATACGTTAATTGTGTTTGAAGGCTTTTGAACCTGATTGAACTAATTCTTAAGGCTGCTTGAAGGCAGTTTAAATTAAATTGGCCACGAGTTGCAGTTCTGCATTTTGTAGGTCTCTTTCTTGCTCAATCTTTCAATGAATATACACCATACTTTTGTGAAAGTTATCATATTGACCCTTCCCTAGTGTGTTTGGATTTATGACAAAGGGGAAAGAGCATAAATGTTTGATTCTCAGGCGTAAGACAGCCCATTCATAGCCAATGGCTGCCTGAATCCATAAGGATCTTGTGGAACATAAGAATGATTTGATCAGCAACTCTTTTCCCCATACGGGGTTTTTAATTCTTTTATTTTTATTTATTATTTGTGTTTGATTCTCTGCTCCTAGAATCAATTCCTTAGCAATGCGGGAGGGAGCCTTACGCACTAGGTTGTCTCCCCCCCCCCCCCTTCTTCTTGACATTTGATTGTCTACTATCATCAAATATGTGAATGTGACTTGACAGACAATCTTTTTGTGCGAAGGAAGTTGTATTTGTGCCAAGGCACTCAACAGTCTCAACTGTTCATATACTTGTTTGGTGCATTTTATATAGTTCTTATTCTTATCATGCTTCTAAATGCTATATTGCTTTTTCCTGTTCTTTGTGGGTTAAAACCATAAGTTCAAAATTTAAAAATTTAGTTCGTCATATTTTTTGTCATGTTAATGAATTGTATAATATTTTAAAGACTTTAAAAAAAATTAAAAAAATAAAAATAGTTCATAAAGGTTGGATACAATCATTTTAGAGTGTGCATCTGTGTTTATCTCTTGTAGGTATGTGTCTTCATTCATTTTGAGAGAGAGAGAGAGAGAGAGAGAGGTGAGAGCAGAAAAAAGCTGTGTTACTGATTGAAAAGCTGGCCTTCGTTTCTTGGACCTTATTCCTATGGAATTCTTGATATTGGTTTCTGTAATGTAATATTTCAAAATTGCTCAGAGGTCAAAATATTTTATGTATTAAAGCTTGTTTAGGGATGCCCTTTTTATGCACGTTCCTTGGGAGTTTATTCATGAAATTGTGAGCAAAACTGCAATTGTTTTCAGGTGAAGGAAATGGTGATTGCAATCATGCTGGAATCTGACATGAAGCTTTCTGATGAGCTTGTTGAGGCTATTGTTGACAGGGTGAGAGTTCGTCCAATTTCTTTTTACCCTTTGAATTATTGTTCCTTCATGGAGTGGATCACAATAACAGAATCATCCCTTCTGCAGACGTTTGTTGATGCTGATGCTGACAAGGATGGTAAAATCAACAAAGAAGAATGGAAAGCTTTTGTTCTTCGGTACCCCGACCTCTTAAAGAACATGACTCTTCCTTATTTGAAGTATGCCTCTTGCTTGTATGCTGCCGTGCTCTTTTCTTTACTTGTAAAACCAACTCACCCACTCTCCAATTCATCGCTTTGATTTTAGTATTGATCACAAGTTGCTAGAATTTCATAAATGGAAGTCAATTTTGGTACCTATAAAACTCTCATCTATATGACAGAATGGACTGCCATTGCTTCTTGGTCACTTCTGAAGCTAATAGACTATATATATGTATAAATATTTTATATGTTTTTAAATATATTAATTTTATTATTCTCCAGGGACGTCACTACAGCATTTCCAAGTTTTGTTTTCAACACTGAGGTTGAAGACTGAGAGGCTGAAGCCCTTTTTTCCAAGACATGAAGAGGAACTCTTGCGAACGCTGCAATTGCAGGGTCGGCTTCTTTGGGGGCTTTTGGAACTGTTGAATTTAGCTTCCTAATTAATTTGCTTTCATCCTGGTCAAGGATTCTCACCTTGGCCCTGGAGACGCTAAGGGGGCTGCCGCCTATCCAAGTAACAGTATTCCGCCTATCCAAGCAACGGTATTCCTTTCGTAGTGTATGGTGTCATCGGAGACTGAATTTTCTGATGGGTTTTAGCATTTGTTCCCATTCCAATTGTGTATATTACGGTTGGTGTAACCAACCCAGTAATTTCAGTTCAGTGTTAATCTTCATCTTCTCGTCTCATATTGCTTAAAGACTTTCTGCACCCATTGGTGTCCGCTGTACTTTGTAATTCCATTCAGACATTGTTTCTTGGGTGGTTGATAAAATATCTATTTTTGTTTTTTTTTTCCCCTCAATTTGTTTAATTTAAAAGTTATTAAAAGTTGTTTGGCATTGTCAAAGGGTGTTAAAAATTTTTTAAAGTTATGAAAAATTTTATTAAAGATTTAAAAGTTACAAAAAAATTATTAAAAATTATTGTTTATTTTAGCAAACATATTAAAAATTACGATTAACAACTTTTGATTAAAAAAAATTGTCATGATTAAAATTTGAACTTTCAAGCAATAGTTTAGAAATTTGGCCGTACAAAATTTTATTTATAATGCTAAGTGGAAATTTACGTGAAGCTGTAGATTTTGACACTGAGAAATTGTCGATCTTCTTCTTGATTGATTGTACTGTTTGGTTCTACTTTTGTATTGTTGGGACAAATTTAATTTCTGTAATTTTTATTTAGCTATTTCTTTTTGGGGGTGGGATAATTAAATTTATGTAATTTTTATTTATTTATTTTTTTTTTTTGGGAGGGGGTTGTGGTTTTGGTTAGCCCTATTTAAATTTCGTTGGTGAATTGTATATTTTTTGTCATTTCTTTTTTCCCCTATTTGGCACTTAAAAAGATTAAGGAGTTACTATTATGTGAAGTTGCAATTTATCTTGCCGAGGAAATGCATACTATGAGCGCATTTGGAAGCAAAAAAAAAAAAACAAAAAACAAAAGAAGTAGTTGTTAATCGTTTGTTGATATTTAATTGGTATAACTTAAAAGTTCTAATCTTTCTAACATGATTTTATTTTCTCATTCAAATGATTCTAATCAAAAAATTATTTCATTTACTCATTCGAACAATTCTAATCAAAAAATTATAAAATATTTAAGAAAATTTGAAAAAGTTGAAGTTTCAAAATCAACGTATGAAAAACAAGAATGATCAAAAAATTTATGAAAGTTAGTCGATGTTTGGCTTCCAAACAAACTGAGGTGCCCTTTTTTTTTTGGTTTGGAAACTCCCATTTTCATCTAAATTTTACTCAAATGAGAAATAGAGCTGCGAATGATTTTAATAAATAATGATAATTCAACGTTGGGTTTTTTAAGGTGTTTATAAAATTGCAACAACTAAAAATTTAGAACTCAATTTCGTAAAATGTAAATCATGATATTTTTTTGGCACTTCTAAAAATGGAAGTTTATGGTGTTAATCCGCGTGAGAAACTGAAATACTTTGATTAGTGCCTCCTCATTTTACAACTTGGAGACTTCTCATTTTTCCAAAATTTCCAACTAGTTTCACTTTTAAGGGGATGTTTGGAGTGAAAAAATGATAAAATTTGATAAAAATTATGAATTTATAATTTGTGTAGAAAATAAATAATTTTTAAAAATTTTTAGTATTTTTCAATAATCTTCAAAATTACAAACTAACCCTCTTCGCGATCTCTCTCTCCTCTCTCTATTCTCTCATCTTTGATTCACCAGCTCCTAAGGTTCAACAAACAAGAGATGGAGTGAGCTCCTCCTCCTGTCTGAGCCCTAAAATTTCCCAAATCTCCATTTATCTATCCTCTCCCGCTATCACTTTCCCCCATCTTTGCTCAATGTCAGCAAGATCAAATAACCCTTTCATCATACTGCCATTTGCCTTCTCTTTCCCTTTCCCTACACACACACACACACACAAAACTCTCTATCTTCCACCCCCTTCCTTCTGATTATGTCTTGCCAGTAATTGCATTCTTCAATTTTTTACTTTTTCTTAAATTGAATTTCATTGATTTTTTGGATTAATATTAAAATAAAGAGTAAATTTGCTAGCAAGTTCTCTGAGTGTCTCCCTTAACCGCGAATGGTCTCGTCACATATCTTTTGATTGCTGTTAATTTTTGTGCTTTTGCTGTGATAAATAGACCCACAAACCAGTAGATTCTATTTGATCATTATTCTATCATTTTATTTTATTTTATATTTTTTGGGCTTAAACGATGCTGATTGCAATATGGGAAGTGTGAAAAATAAATTTGGTTTAAGGTTCTTATTATTAAATGCTTCTCCACCTTTTCAATTGGTCATGTGAAACTGATTGTGAGGGTTGGCTAATTTGATGCAATATTGCTAAAAACTTTATTGTTATTTTTCGTATAAAATTATTTTTTTTTGGGTTCAATTAATAATAATCTATACAATAAAATAGGATAATTTTTGAAAATAGTCTTTCACAAACTAAGATCTAATCGTTAAGAATTGTTTTTTCTTCCATTCGTTAAGAATTGTTTTTTCTTCCATTCAACGAGATCATTTTTATATTTTTAACTTCTCACACAATTTTTTATTTTAATTAATCTCACTATTATTTATCTATCAAAACAGAGGCTGAAATATTTTAAATTTTATTATATTTCAAGAATAAAAATCATATAAAAATCAAAACTGTCAACTTAAATTTCACCCAGTTATAGTTTATAAAAAGTTAAACTTTCTATATTAAAGTATCATAATTTATATTTTCTTTTATGATATTTATAAAAAATTAATTGAAGTACCCTAATATGTGTTAGTGTTTTTTTTTTTTTATGATACTTGTGAAAAATTAAAGAAATAAAATAAAACACATGCAATAACTGTTAAAGTCTAAAATTTTACCAAAAAAAAAAATTAAAACCCATACATTATCACAATTTTTTCAATTTAAACTTTTTGTTAAAAATTTCAACTATATAAAAAATTTAATACTAATTTTATTTAGAGTAAGCATGGGTTATTGTTAGTTTGCATATAAATGCTAATAAAATATATCTATTTTTTTTTTAATTTCCGAGTCTCAACATTGTCTCAACTGACTGAAATAATAAAATGATTGTTATTTCTGTCTCTATAGCAAAAAAATAATAATAATAAGACATTAAAATCATTGATTTTAGCATTAACTTATAATATATAAATGCACTAAAATCCATTAACTTAATTACTTTATTTATAAATTAGCATACCAAGTACAATAAAATACACTATAAACTATATATATATATATATATATACTTTTATTATTTTACTATAAAAATTACTCATAACTACATCTTTTGTATAATATTTACAGTATCTACCACAGGTGGTTTGAGACCTACTGAAGATCAAGATCAGGTTCACCGCAAAATGCATCAGGTTCAAATGATCTAGCAGAATCTTCATTGTAAACTCCAGGTACAGCTCGACCACCAGACTCTCCAGATGATGCCGCGTATGGGTCCTTTTGGCTGCCTTCCAGATTGATTAGCAGCACAATACATACAAACAATGACACTGCTAGACCCACCAGAGTGTCCTTTAATCTGCTCAGCACCGGCTTCACCTGCCAGATCAACAGAAGACGAATTTGAGGAAAAGGGGTGTCAATGTTTTTTTTTTTTTTTTTTGTGGTAAGTAAGGGGTGTCAATGTTAGGCACCATTTGGTGGACAAATCTCAAGCAGAAGATACCCAACTTTTTCTTTTTGGGTGTTTGGTGAGACACCAATTTTTGTGACTTTTCTACTCGATTACAGTAACTTGCTTAGCTTATAAGCCACCAAAATTTGCTAAACATACAAAAAGTTGTCGAAAGTTTTACCTAACACTCAAAAGTTGCTAAAAATTAATAAAAATTGTCACTTGTTTTACCAAATATACCAAAAATTTCAACTACCAATTTTTGATAAAAAAATGTCGAGAGTTGCTAAAAATTGGATTTTCAAACAGCTCCTTAGGCACCGCACGATAACACAAGTCCTAATATGACATGACATGAATACAAAATTATTGGGGGAAAAACGAACAAGCATGACACTGCCCGAATCCGTTAACACTAACTGATACGATTCGATCTAATTTTGACATAAATTATTAATTTAACATGGTTGTTAAATTTTGACATACTTGAACATAAAATAAGAATAGAAACGATCATGAATCTGATGTTAATAAGAATTCCAATGAAACCGTTCTGCTAAAAATTACAGCTATAATGAATATTTCCCTGATCTTAAATCATGTCTTGTGATAGGAAAGAAGAAGAAGAAGAAGAAGAAGAGGCACGGGCTTCTGCACATGCACAAAGCAACTTCAGAGAGCACGACTTTCTTCAACAAATCAAGTTTCAAGAATTACTTCTTGTCACTTGCGACGATTGGATTAAGCATGGATTCATTATCATCCAGAATGTCCAAGAAAGCAGAAGACATAGTATGGGCACTCCCTCCCCCCCCCCCCCCCCGGGCGGGCCCCGGGGGGGGACTCATGATTTGGAATAAGTGAGAACAAAAATACAATTTTCAGGTGAGTGGGGAAAAAGGTGATAAATCAATGGAGCAAAAGCACAATTTTTAGGTGAATAGAGGCAAAAACAATGGGGTATACACATAATTTTTCAAGTGAGAAAGGGTAACATCATGTAGGTCCGCCCTTGAATGGGGTCAGTATAAGTTCTACAGGCAGATATAGGTAATCCAAAAGTGCAAGAAGATAAGATCTTCTTTGATAAGAGACACTGCTTCCAAGTTATTCTTGACTTGCTAAGTCTCTCCTAGGAAGTTTTAACTACAAATTGCTCAATGGTCCACCCTTAAAATAAACAAAAGAGTGTTACTTCCCGTTGGGAGAACTAATACTATTAATTTTCATATTATAAAATCAAATGCAGGAAATCACATTTCCTCAGTAACTTTAAAGAAAAAACAGACCAATTTGGGAACTCCCAAGAACATATACAAACTTTCACTGGCAATCCTTCAAAAGGAGGAAGAAATTGTCAATAGCAGTCATGCAGCTGCTTCTTCTTCTTCTTCTTCTTCATTTTTTTTTTTTTTTTTTTGGTGCTCATCCTCCTGATATGCAGCTTTTTGCACATCGTTGATTATTCATAGACTCAAGGATGACATTCCAAACTAATATGTTGATTAATAGTTGGCACAGGTCTTCAATGTCATAGAACCACAGAGGATGAGTAACTTACAGAAAATGAACCAAGAAGCCGATCTCGAGCCAAAACTTCCGCAGTCTTCACCCATATCTGTATAGAAAATCCAGTTTAATTACAATGTTGCGTGTCTCCATAAACCGTTATTACTAATGCACGATTGGTATTATATTGTATCACAGCATAAAACTGGGATTGAAAAAAAGACCCCTTTCACATGGTATTGAAAGAGCAAGCACCAATTGTTTCTATTGCCAGCAAAGAACACAGAAAAAATGCATAAAGAAAATTGCAAACAAAGACATCTTCCAGCATTCAACACAAAAAATTTCCGGACTAATTTAGTAACAATTGTCCAACTCGACCCCCTTTTGTCATAGTCTATACTTCAATTTAAAAGATTGAACAGACTGAAAGTGGATGATGACGGTGCTCAGTTAGGATGCAGTCTCCAAACAGCTACCAAATCCTCCCCAAAAAAAAAGTCTTCCATCACTAGTAAATCATATATATATATATACATATTAATATATGTTAGAATATTCTATATTAGGTTATAATATATTATTTATATATATTACTTATATTAGAATATTCTATATTTTATTATTTAGTAAGTAGTTAGGTTAATTTTGGTATATAGATTATTATTATATGTACCTCTCATTGTAAACCTATTTAAAGACATTTTTTTTTTTTTTTTACTTTTATGATATATATGACAAGAGGTAAATCTTACATATTCTCTCTTCAATTCTATTACTTCTTTGTCTTTTATTTTTTTATTTCAACATGGTATCAAATCTCATGGTTTTCGATTCTGAATAGATTAGGTCATGCAAGTTCGGTGTGGTTCAATTTTTTTTTTTTTTTTTTTGCCAAACCTTGTCAACTCTGCCTTCTCAGTCAATCTGCTCAAATTCCATAGTGCTGCCATTGTCTTATTCTGCTGTACTATTTTTCATCACACAATATATAGATTTCATCTTCTATTTCAACATGGTATCATAAATTTCCACATTTTTCTTTTCTGATACTTTTTTTTTTTTTTTCAGAGCCTTGCTTTACTATAAAAGCACCACAACTATTACAGAATTATTTTCTTCCACTTTCTAAACCATATCAAAACTTTTTGCTTTTTTTTTTTTTTTCCTTCTCTAGTGTTTTTCTTATCAGAGCCTTGCTCTCCCACAATACCACCACAACTATCGCAAAAACTTTTTTCTTCCACAGTCTGAATCAATTCTTAGGATTTTTTGACCTTTTTTATTTTTATTTTGACATTTGTTTCTTCGTATTTCACCGTTTTAGTACACTTTTTATTTAGGATGACATCTCAGATTGCATTGCCTATCCTATTCATAGTACTGCTCTTGACGGAATCAGCTATAATACGCTAATAGATGCCAGTCTCTCTTATTGGTTGTAAATTCTGGAGATTAAGGTGCCGTTGTTCTTCCGACGTTTTTCAATTTTGGCTTCATTTGGAACGACAAAAAACTCTAAAAAATAGTAAAAAACGCTAAAAAACTCTAAAAATTATTATTTTTTATCTCACTGCACGAATTACGAACCCACAACTGATCTCATTTTATTTTATTTTATCTCATTTTTTGTCACTCCAAACGCACCCTTTGTCTTTTTTGTTCCATCTTCGCACATTGTTTGATTATTTTTCAATCTCCAATCTGAAAAATAATCATACTAGTGGTAGCGAAATTCCTTCAGAAATTCACCGTCAAAACCTCATCGCTGCCCGCAATCGCCTGGCTTCAGATTCTACATTCACAGCTTGTTTTATTATCCGGTTCAACTGTTTTTGGAATGATCTTATTTCTAAACTCAAATTGGTTTACCTTATTGAGTTTGAGGGAGGGTGTTAGAATATTCTATATTAAGTTATAATATATTATTTATATATATTACCTATATTAGAATATTCTATATTTTATTATTTAGTAAATAGTTAATTTTATTTTGGTATCAAGATCATTATTATACATACCTCTTATTGTAAGCCTATTTAAAGACTTTTTTTTACCATTATGATATATATGACATGATATAGACCTTACATATTCTCTCATTAATTCTATTACTTCCTTGTCTTTTTTTTTTATTAATTTTAACATATATATGTATGTAATTGTGTGATCAGTTGCTGTTGATTGCATTTTATCCGCCACATATACATCAATGTTTGCCGATGAAACAAAACAGATGAAATCGAACAATTTGGAAAGTGAACATTTCAAGTTTCTCTTGAATGACAATCAAAATATTCCAAAACACAGTCCATAATTTACTAGCAGAAAACAAAGCAATAAGCCATGATCAAACAAACATTATGCTTCAATTTTTTTTTGGGGGGGGGGGGGGGGGGAAGGGAGACAAGTATTGAAGTTCACTGAATGGCGGAAGTACCTGACCATCATACCACCCCGTCTCTTCATCTGCAAGAGGAGAGAGAGAGAGAGAGAGAGAGAGAGAGAGAGAGAGAATTGATTTCATCAACCATCACCCAGTACTCGTAAATATATTATCAAAAGAAAATTGAAAGCAACCCACAGAGAGAGAGAGAGAGTGAGTGAGGCCATACATTCAATAGTGGCACTGAGCAAACGATTGCCCACATAAGCCCAACCCAGATACATCCTGACAACAGCAAGAGTGACCACAAAGATCCCGCTAGAAACAGCGGCCAAGACGGGCTTCAGCGGCTCCGATTGGGGGCTGGCGGAGCCCAACCAGGAGACGGGTAGGCCGACAAAAAGGGCAAAGGAAGCGCCGGTGACGAAGAGGCGAGAGGAGTACTCGACCAAGTCGGCGGCGGCCCACGAGAAGGGGAATGAGGTGGACAGAGCCTGGTACTCGTTCACGGGCTGCTGGTTCAGTGGAACAGGGCACTCTGTTTCTGGTGGAGACCTTCCATTTCTGAACGACGGTGAGGACGATGATAAAGGTATTTTGGGAACACGGCGGTGGGTTTTAGCAGGGTTTGTGATCGAGATGAGGCATGGAAAAAAGTCGGGCGATGAAGGAGAGAAGAGGGTTTGCGGCGGAGTTGGCCTTGGAGGGAGGAGTGCGGTGGCCATCCGGTGGTGGATGGGTGAGTAGTGGCTCTTCCCGATTTTCTGTTAAAATATCTTTCCTCTTCAGTACTTCTAAGTTCCAAATAGCAAAATATCTTTTTTTTTATAGGTTAAATTGTACTTAGACTCCCCGTAGCATTTAAACAATCACACATACCCCCCTCAACGTTTAAAAATTACAAAAACGTCCCTTATTTTAAAATGTTACGTAACACAGATCCTCTTTTGTTTGACTGCTGTTAAGGTTTGGGGTTAATCGATGGCATTAGTCAGAAAATTGCAATCAATATACTAATTTTGCCAATTTGATATAGGTAAAATGTCTAAACTAACCTAAGACTAAAAAAAAAACCAACATATATACACATATAAACACTAATCCTCCATCACTGAAAACGAGAATTTTGAAAACAAAATCCTAGCAGCCGAAAAAAAACAATAATCTATATATATATAAACTAATCCTTCTCCAATCCTCTGCGCCAAAAATGAAAATTTTGAAAGTGGAATCCTAGTACCCGATATTTTCTTCAATTTTCTCGGTAAGCAAATAGAATGACAACTCACAACAACACAGCATGGGAATTTTGCAATAGTGGATTGGAATCATTCGTAAACGGAAAAAAGAGGAGTTTTCCAATACAAAATAATTGGAATGAAATTAAACACCTGGGTCAGTTTTTTACTAATCAAATCACAAATCAGTGTACCTTATTGTTGACCACCAATGCCTCTACAATTGATTCACCCATTAATTCTCGCAAATCTCAATCTCAAGGTTGAATTCTCATAGGGTTACAATAAAAGCCTACAAGAATTTCATACCGTGGCCTGTGTAATAAGCATGGGCAACCGGAATCCACTGAACCAGACTAAAGAAACCAAGAATAAGAGGAGCAAAATGAACCCATATTTGGGTGTGCTCTGATAAAGGATTTCTTTGAAGTATATAACCCTTAAAGTTTGCAAGCATTTGGGTTCGAGACCCTCCGGATATTTGGGTGTGCACGAAGGACGTTCCAACCCAGAAGGCTGTGATGATGGCGAGTAAGAAGAAGAGAAACCCACCGCCCAGAAGGTGGTTTATCACAGATGAGGAAGATTGGAATGGATTCTGGATAGGAGTAGAAGGCTATGGATATGGTGAATGCGAAGAATCCGTGCTGTTCTTGGATCCCTTCTGGAGTTTCGTCGAGCCGCTAAAAAAAGGTGGCTAGGATGATTCCGGTGACGAGCACTGCCCCTAATCTGATTCCGAAAAGCTTCAGTGATCTTAGGGAGTTCAGGATTGATCACTTGGCGATTACAATGACTTCAATCTAGAATGGGTTTGCGAAAGTCGGCACTGATGATGTGAGGTTGAAATTCCCGCTGGTGTTAGTGGGGCGCGGAGATGAGTTTGCCCTGTGAAATGCTCGTGCTAATGGCGGACTTTAGAGAGAGTTTGGGTGGTCCGTTGGCGGTGGGGTTGTGGTGGTTTTGCTTGATCCGCCGCCGTGAGTTATCGAAATCCACAACAAGTCTTCTTGCACTAATATGAGGGATAAATTTGACTTAACGCTATCAAAATTAACCGCGTCACGTGGAACAATGACAAGAAAGAATATGACTTATAAACATTTTAAAATAAGAAAAATTAATATAAATTTTAAATGTTAGAAAAAATTTATGTGTAATTAACTAAATATTTTCGAAGATTTATGTATAATTTACCTTTTTTATATGTTATTCATCTTTGTATTATTTTTTTTTTTTTTTTCATATTTTTGTCAATTGACAAATATACCCATTAGGTATTTCTTAATTTATAACCATGTGGCTAATAGGCTGGTTAGCATGTGAGATACAATATACAAATATATATATATATATATATATTGGCTTAAAAAAATTTCCATGTGCGCCACAAACTTTACATTTCTTCGAACATACAAAATGCAAGTATGCAAAAATTGTCATGTAGATAAAATGAAATATAATATAACAGCTTCGTTTGATGATCTCGTGTACTTTTTACTAAGCGTCGCCCGCCTTAGATTATGGTTGCAGATAAGCGAAGATTAGAGTATGCATTAGTATTACATTCCATCATTACCTATTGTATGAGATTGCATATATTATTATTGTGTGTTGATATCCTGAAGTTATTAATTATAAGAATGTTTAATTTATGATTTATTAATAAAGACTTGAGTTGTGAACATAAAATAATAAAGATAAGAATTACGATAACTTAATTCCCGGAATGCGATACATAGATAATTTAGTCTTGAGTAGTTTAAGTCCGGTCTTAACTATAGATAATAATAATTATGTTTATTCTTCTCAATTAAGTTGAATTATTTTTATTATAAATTGTGTGATTTAAGTATGGGTTTACATCCTATCTTCATAATATCATTATTTTAATAGATATAAGCATGACTATAGTATATGTGTTTACTGTGCAAACCTTGAATGTAGTGGTTGGAAATGGTTTTAAAGTGGATTATGTTATTGATTAATTGATGGTGATATATTCAAATATTATTTTACATGAAAATGAATAATGATTTTGGATATATCGATGATTATACTTCCTTGTAAATTAAATTTAGATTGAATTTTATTTATTTTATTTAATTTTCACATTTTTATATCATTTTTTTCGGACTATGAGGATGAGGGCGTAACAAATTTAATGCGATAACAAAAATTCTAAAACTTGAATCATAAAATGAAATTAAATCTAATTTATAAAAAAATTTATTTTAATTCTAAACATAAAAATTTATATGTATACCCATCATCAAATCAAATCAATCCCTACTAATGTTAACTTGGCGTTCGGAGTTACTTATACACAAGCTCCAATTGAGCTAAGAGAACCCAAACAGGTAATTATCAAGGAGCAAACCAAAAATTTCGTCAGTTAGAAGTAGTCACACGTTTGTTATCCGAGCGATACTAACAAAAGATCCGCATCTACTTCCAGTACTTACTCAAAAGCAGCTGCTGCGGCTGACCAACTGACCTGGGTGTAAAAGTGAAATGGGCTTCCCGAGGCCTGATGCAAAACTGGGGTTTCGTATGGGATTCAAGTTCACCTCAGCTATAACTTGAATGCCCAAATTGCTAGTCACTTGAGGGAAGTATAGTAGTGGGGTTTTATTAATTAAGATTACGATGCTAATTCATGTTAAATTATTTGATATATTATGGTAAGTCTTATTAATAATATAATTTTATTTTGAAGTTAAAAAGTAGTATCTTGTAATAATATCAGAGAAATTAATTGCAAATTACCTAATTACTAAAGTGGTATTTGATTTGTATTTCTGTTTTTTTATTTTCTGTTTTAGTTCTCTATTTTTTGTTTTATGTGTTTTATATTTTAAAAATTTAAAAATAAAGAAAATAGAAATTGCATTTGATTTGATATTTTTTATTTTTTATGTTTTGAGATTTTCCTTATTTTGAGTTAAAAATATTTAAAATAATTTTTTATCATTTTACATTTCATGTATAAACTTATTTTTTATTTTTTAAATTAGATTTTAAAAATACAAGTAATCAAATACATTTTGAACTATTTTCTTTATTTTAAAAATTACAAAATAAAAAATAGGTTTAAAATAAGTATACCAAATGGTACCTAAATTTTTACAATTACAAATCACAATTTAACTAAGAAGAGAAATCTATTGGTTACGATGGGTTAAAATTTTAGACCATCAAAGATTTACAATATATAAGAGGGAGAAAATGTGTTGCTCTCATATTTGAGTTTAGGTGGGCGTTTGGCCACACAACTTTTAATAAAAAATTATCAACTTTTGATTTTTTAGTGTTAGACAAATTACCTATTTTTAGCACTTTTCTATTCAGTTATAATAACTTCTCAAGTCAAAAGTTATTAAAAGTTGCTAAAAATTATCAAAAATTTTACCGAACAACCAAAAGTTACAAAAAAATTACTAAAAAATTTTAACTTCACTAAACACATCAAAAATTATAACTAATAAGTTTCGACAAAAAAAACTAAAAATTATGCCCCCAAACATCCTTTAAGAAAATAATTGTAGGGACATCAAGATTATATCACTTGGGGTTCGTTTGGTTTGTAATTTTTCTCTGAAAAACTCTATAAATCCCTATTAATTTTATATCACATCAATTTTTTTCTTTCATTGCACGTATTACGAACTCTCAATTTATCTCAATTTACTTCACTTTTTCTTACTCCAAACGAAGCCTTGATCTAATCCCTTGCTCTTATAAAGCCAGTCAGAATTTGAATGGATGAGCTACAGGTTCATTTGGAGAAAAAAAAATACAACATTTGGAGAAAAAAAATACAACTTTTTTTTGAAATATTTATTTCCTTTTTTAAACATTTATTAATTAAAACATGATTTTTTTAATCTATTAAGGATTTTTAAGTGCATTGTTCACATTTTTAACAAAAACTACCTAGATACCAATAAAAAAAGTAATTTTTTTTATATTTGCAAGTACTTTTTTATAATATTCTTTTAAAATGTGTTAATAACATACTAAAAACACTCAAAAAAACAAATAAATTTTAGTAGGAAGAGAAAACTATTCCCAATCAAAGCATATATAGTGGGGTGCACGATTAGTTAAAACAAGTTTTCGAACCGAGCTATTTAAAATTTATCAATTCAATCAGTTTGATTTTAAAATTATTTATTTTCCATTTTTGATTTGGTGTATTAAAAAAAAATAAAACGGAAACGATGGAAATAACCAAATTAAATATTGATATAACTATATATATTAAAATTAAATCTACCAGGTTTTGAATTAAACTTTTTCAACCGAATTGAATTAAACGAATCTCTTATTTTACTAAATAAAATTATTCTTTTTAATTAAAATTATTTCAATTTGATTTGATCTAATTCAAAACCAAACTACGTGCATGTTTAGAGTGCTAAATTTTGGTCAAAAACATAAAAAAATGGTAAATTTTGAGCTACTGAGTGTTTATTTTGTTCTTTGACAAGTGTAAGAAATTAGAAAATATTAAAAAAAGCTATAGATTTTGGATATAAAGAAACAGAGCTAGCCCTTCGGTAAGGCTCAAGAGGCCTGGGCTTAAGGCCCCAAAAAAATGGCACCTACTAGTTTTTATAGAAAATTATGTTTAAGTCATACTTTGTAATTTTTTAAGCTTATTAGTTACCCAAAAAAATGTATTGCTTTTAAGTCATATTTGTGTAAAAAAGTTTTGTGATTAGGTCACACTTTTGAGTGGGTCCTATGAGTTTGTTTTAAATATAGTTTCTAATATACCAATAATACGATTTATTTCTATAATTAAGTTACACAAGTTATTTTCAGGAATTATGTGAAAATATGATTCACCGAGAATCATACTTCTTTCATTTTTTTTCCTTCCTTATTTTCAATTTCATTATTTACAGTTTTATTTGCAAAGATATGAATAAGATAGATCTTATTTGGTTTGTCTTCTTTATGGATTGATTTTGCCAATTGGCATTTTGAACTATTTTCAAAACAGTACCGGTACTGTTTTAAAAAATATGATGATGTTGACTTGTATGGTTGGTTTGTGTTATGTATCGATTGATATTTTGTATGGCAATATGAAAACAGTACCGGTACTGTTTTCAAAACAACACCATGAATTATAAGCAGATGACGAGTTTTAAGGACAAGAGAAATCTATGAGATCGATCGGTGTTTTGAGCTATCTTCAAAACAGTACCGGTATTGTTTCAAAAAATATGATGACGTTGACTCGTATGGTTGGTTTATGTTATGTATCATTGATGTTTTATATGACAGTATAAAAACAGTACCGGTACTGTTTTCAAAACAGCACCATGAATTATAAGTAGATGACGAGTTTTAAGGGTAAGAGAAATTCATGGGGCCGATCGGCGTTTTGAGCCATCTTCAAAACAGTATTGGTACTGTTTCAAAAAATATAATGATGTTGGCTTGTATGGTTGGTTTGTGTTATGTATCGATTGATATTTTTTATGGCATTATGAAAACAGTACCGATATTGTTTTCAAAACAACACTATGAATTATAAGCAGATGACGAATTTTAAGGGTAAGAGAAATTCATAAGGTCGATCGATGTTTTGAGCTATCTTTAAAACAGTACCGGTACTGTTTCAAAAAATATGATGATGTTGGCTCGTATGGTTGGTTTGTGTTATATATCGATTGATATTTTTTTATGACAATATGAAAATAGCACCATGAATTATAAACAGATGATGAGTTTTAAGGGCAAGAGAAATCCATAGGGCCAATCGGGGTTTTGAGCTATTTTCAAAACAATACCGATACTGTTTCAAAAAATATAATGATGTTGGCTCATATGGTTGGTTTGTGTTATGTATTGATTGATATTTTTTATGGTAGTATGAAAACAGTACCAGTACTGTTTTGACCATGAATTATAAGTAGATGACAAGTTTTCAGGGTAAGAGAAATCCATGGGGTTGATCAGCATTTTGAGCTATCTTCAAAATAGTACCGGTACTATTTCAAAATCAGAAAAAATAAAGATACTTAGGAATGATTATCGATTTAGATTTTTCCCAAACAGTTTTGATTTTGTTCCAAAAATCGGTTTTGCTTACTTTGTAAAGAAGATGGAAAGTCGCTAAAGTTATGAGTGAAGTGTACATTATTTTCGGATAAAACTCATAGTTTTGAAATGTAGTGAAATATGCGTGATGTTATTTTTTGTCTTTTTATTGCAAGTGCGACTTATTCACAAATAAGTTTTTTTAATATGACTAAAATCCTTATAAGTCCATTATGAATGGGATATTAGTCTTTTTTAACTCAAATATGACTGTCTAATGACTTTTAAAGACCCAAAAATAATAAATTCATTAGACCTAATAACTTTTTATTAGGTCTATTTGTTGACTTATTGGGTCAGACACTTAATAAAGCCCTTATTTTTCATCATATTAGATTCACTTACTTACATTCTTTTTATGGCTCACGACTATCGCGATAAAAAAAAAAATCTAAAAAAAAAAAAAGCTGTTTGTTATGTTATTATTTTTGGCAAAAATTTTCAAGTAAGGGCCCATTTTTATAATTAGCCTTAAATCTCAAAAACTTTTGGGGTCAAGCCTGTAAAGAAAGTTAGAGAATTTAAAAAATTGAAGAAAATAAAAATTTTTTACTAAATTTAACGGATTAAGGTTTTTTAAAATTAAAATATATCTTTAACTTCGGTGATATTTTCTAACTTGTAACCTTTTATAAAAGTTGATTCAACTAACAAAATATAATTTTAACTTCCAAAATTAAATTTTAACTTGTAAAATCCTCTCATCTAAATTTCACACTCTAAACACAAACAATAAATAAATCAAGGCACCCCCCCCCCCACCCCCCAAAAAAAAAAATTTGGTTGGTTGTACACATACATGTTGCTTTATTTTCACGAGGAAAAAAATCGTTCCATTGGTTAACTTTGATCCTTTCGTTTGGTGTATGCCTTGTGCATAACTTTACAAAAAATTAAAAAAAAAAAATGGCGGTGCCAACTGCCCGAGGAGATCTCTGCGGGTCCCTCCTTTCTCCATCATGATTGACTATAAAACAATCGGTGCTTTACACGCAATCATCGTAAAACCTAATGATTGCTATTTAAAAAATTAAAGGCTTAAAGCTAACTTACACTGTTTTTTAAACTTAATTAGAATATCAAGTCACACCTACATCATCATATAGGCCTGAGTAACTTAACCTAAATTGTAAAAATTTTATTTAAAAAATATGTTATTTTATGAGAAAATGAAATAAAAAATTTTAGTAAAATTAGGCGGTGATTGTAAATTTATAAATAAAATATAAGTTTATAATTTTTTTTTTATTTTAAAATGATTCCTGCGCTTCTTCGCATTATTGATTAAAAAAAAAAACTGCGGTAGGACACGTAAGACGAACGTAATAAATTTTAGGTCCACGTGTCACCAAATGTTTCGATGGGCCATTCGGAACGGTGACGGCCAGATAAGATGTCCGAGTCACCCGCAATATATTCTCTCCCATGATCGAATAGGCTGCCAGATTCGGTGAGAGAAGGCTTAAAGAGAAGGAATGTGACGATTCGTAGGCTGTAGCAGAAGGCAATGGATGCAGCGAACAATTACTCGGTAATCTCTCTCTCTCTCTAAATATATGTAAATGGTGGTGTCTATGTATATGCAAGCAAATTCGTTCAATTCTGAGGATGTATATGTATGGGCAAGCAAATTCGTTCAATTTTGGTTTTCATGAAAGCTGTTTTGAAGCTGACATGTTCTTGGGTTGACTTTTTGATTTTTATCTTTTATGAAAACTTGGGCAGGGATGGAGCTCTCTGACGATCGGAGAACGGATCTGCGCCGCTTGCTTACCGTTAGTTGCCATAATTGAAGCATCGATTTTCGCCGTCTCTGGTTGTTTGGACTGCCAACGCTCCCGCGCAAATAAATCCCGATGTGGATACCAAACTTTCGCTCGACTTGCCGGTGAATCTAGATGTAATTTGATGTGCTTGTTTCGTTTTGTTTATTAACTTCTTGTTGTGTTAATTTCACTAGCACCCTGAACCAAGGGCCAGTATTACTTAATCGCTTCATTGAAAAAAAGTTGCAGTTAGACCCTTATAATTAGTAATTATTTCCCCTATACGATTTTTATCCTTCCGTTAGCTTGGCAAATAACAAAAATTAGTCATGTGACTTGTTCATCACTAACTAATCAAAGTTTTGTACCAAATTACCTTTTCCATTAAAAGAGGCTGGCTAGTACTTTGGCTTCGTCTGGTAACCCCAGAAGAGGTTGAATTATTTTGGGAAATTTTTTCATTTAATATGATTTTTTGTTACCCCCCCCCCCCAAAAAAAAGGTGCTTAAAAATAGTAGAATTTATCTACGGGTGAAAAAAAATGAACATATGACAGAAGAGTTAAGATCAGGCTGATAGGCTTTCTGTACTGTTATACATAGATTTTCATATTTCTAACTTTTTTTTTAATAATTGTCTTTTTTTTAAATGTGAATAATAGCCCAAAGACTTCTATAAAAAGAATCAAAATTTTAGTTGATGGGCATTGAGTGATTTTTGACCATAGTTAAGGGGGTGTTGGTATAATTAACCCGTCGTTGTCTTGATTTTTGGATAGAAGACCTGAATGATGTGTTTTTGTTTTGTGTTGTAGTTACTGTTAATGAAATTGAGGCATTGTATGAGTTGTTTAAGAAGTTAAGTAGTTCAATCATTGATGATGGTTTAATTCACAAGGTAAATATCTGATTAGTGTTTTACATGTAATTCTTTTAGCACGTGTCTAAGCTTGATCCTAATTTTTAATTTGATTTGTCACCTTGTAGGAAGAACTTCAGCTGGCATTGTTCAAATCTCCATCTAGCGAGAATCTTTTTCTAGACAGGGTAGAACTCAACGACTTATCTCTTGTTCATTCATTTATTTATTTAATATACAAATCTCCATTTCAATTGCAACTAAAACTTGGATTGGCATCTTTAGAAATGTGATTTTGCCAATTTGCCAATCTTTTCTCTTAAAGTATCAAATTCAAAATCAATTAGCTACAAGTGGAGAGGCCCATTAGGATTTTATATTAGTTTGGGAGATTTGATTTTACTTGTGTGGGATATATTCTAACACATACCTCGTGCAACCCAGCTCGCATTTAGAGAGCCAAATCTATGTAACGAGTATGAGAAGTACACAATCGAGATATTCAGAATTGAATGGGGGATGGCTTCTTCCAAACTTAGCTCTAATACCTTGTTAGTTATTCACTTGTCTCAGAAACTTGAGCTATTAAGAAATTGATTTAATAGTCTATATCCGGATATTTCAATATCCCTTTATATAACCAAAAGTACTCTTCTTGGGGGGAAAAAAAAAGAAGAAGTGTCTCGCACATAAGAAAAGAAGTAAACGGTGTTAATTTGTGCACTATCTTGTTATGTTATGTTATTCTTTTCAATCTTTTCCTATATTTCTACTCATCGGTTTCATCTTTTCTATGACTATCTCATGATATATAATAAATAGAAAATTATCATATCAATTTGCCGGCGACATGTTTGAAGAACTACTATGAGGGACATGTTACAACTTACATCACCAAAGCGTAGGGGAAATAGTAGGTCTTATTGCTATAATTGGACAGTTGTGGGGTGTAGCGAATAACCCAATAACAATATTTTTGCAAAGAGGGGAAAAAGAAGACGACTATGGCGACAGCATCTAAAATTTCTTAGGGGTTGGCCAAAATCATACAAATGTTTAGAAGTTCCACATAAATTCTCCAAAACTTAATTAGCCATGAATAGAAAGATTATGTAATAACTTACAGGCTGTTGTGTTTGCCTAATTTTATTGGATTATGAATCATAAGTAGGAAACCAGGAAATTGCATACATCTATATTATCTTAAACCCAATGGAGGAGACTTAATATAAACCTAAAAATAATATTTGAACCGTTGTGTGTTATATGGACAACTGCAATAGACCATGTCTTGCAGTTTTTCAAATTCACCTAAATACCTTACTAGTAAAACCTAATAAAAACCACAAAATGTTTAACATTGTAATGTATAAAATACGTAAACATAAAACTCAAATCAATCCTAAAAAGGATAATGAAAACTCAAAGGTTTCTTCATGTGAAATTCTAGTTTTGCCCTCTTCAAGTTTCCCTTCTCTGCATCAAGATGTGTGCCTTAAACTTTATTTGAAATTTCTATGCCTTCAAAGTAGGACTAACACTCCGTTTGGATTGGAGGGTTTGAGGGGGAAGTGAAGGGTTATGAGCGGAAAAATTACTATTGATCTTATTTGGTATATTTTTTAATAGGAGAAGGCAAGTGAATGGAGGGGTTAGGATGGGAAAGAGGCCGACAATTAAAACACTTTCTTTTCCCTCCAAAAATGGGAGGAAACCAAGGAGAAGTGAGTGGAAGTGTTTTTTTTTTTTTTTTTTTCCCCAAATTGTTTTTAACTAACAATAAATAATATGTATTAAAAACCCTGGAAATAGTCTCTCTATAAGCGAAGGCTAGGGTCGCATACGTCTGACCTTTCTCAGACCCTCACAATGTTAGAGTCTTGTACACTAAGTTGCTCTTATATACATATTAAAACATTGACCTTTTTTTTTTTTTTTTTTTCCCTTCGTTCCTCTTATAATCATAGATTTTCCAAATAAGAGGAAAGAAATGTTTGCTCACTTCCTCTTCGTTAATCCAAACAAAAGAATGATATTTCCCCTTTCTTCTCTTTTTCTCTCTTTCACTTCCACACCACCATCCCCCCCCCCCCCATCAAAAAAAAAAAAACTTACACTTCCCTTCACTTCCCCTACACGGAGTGTAAGAAATATGCTGTTAAGTTTGCTGGTTAAGTTGATGTTTGTTTTGTGCATGTCATTTGAGAATATGCTGGTATTTAGTAGGCTATATGCATCAAACAAGTGTTGTAGTGCGACTCAAATGGCCTTACTATTATGGATCAACCCTTGAGTTTTATGCAAACAGTGAAGATCTAGAACTTCCTCCCCTCCCCCCAAAAAAAATATTAGTCTACATTGCTTCTTTAAGTCACTAAATCCGGTTTTCCATGATGTACTTGCTATTAAAAGGTACCCCCAAAAAATATTAGTCTACATTGCTTCTTTAAGTCGCTAAATCCGGTTTTCCATGATGTACTTGCTATTAAAAGGTACCCCCAAAAAATTTAGTCTACATTGCTTCTTTAAGTCGCTAAATCCGGTTTTCCATGATGTACTTGCTATTAAAAGATACCCACATTGATTTCTTGTTTGATTGATTTCTTGTTTGGTAGTAGACTATATTGTATTTATATTACATAGATTCAGCTATAGGTACGTGCTGAATTCATCTAAAATCACTTGCCCAAGAACAATGAGACATGATAAAATTTTACAATTTTTTAATACTTCATTTACTTAGGTTTAAAAAAAAAAAAGTAGTGTTTTTTAAACACTAACATAGTTTTTTTTTTTTTTTTTTGCCCCTTGAGGTTAGCCTGAGTGGCTTGTGGATATGCTCCTCATGGAGATGACGTGTTTGATTCTTGACTCAAACGAGATGTGTGTAAGGGGTAGGGCACATTTCCTGATTTACCAATCAGTTATGTGGTCCGTTAAGGACTGCAATAAACGGTAGGATTTCGGGTTGCCCAAAAAAATAAAAAATAATAAAAAACATAGTTTTTTTTTTTTTTTTAATGGTGGAAGAGGAGTTTTACATGTAGGCTCCATTTGTTTCGATGTAAAATATTTTTGCGGAAAAGACATTTACTCATGTTTTAGTAAAATTTATTTTTCAAAAACATGAGTAAATGTGTTATCCCCAAAAATAATTTACATCAAAACAAACGGAGCCATAATTTCATGCCAAATTCTACTGCTAAAATATATTTGTTGGGTGCATGTCCAACTAGACACATTGGACAAATATTCTTACATAACATGTAACAAATGAATGGGCTAACATGTGCAAAATACAAATATTATTCTCATTGTCTTGCATTGGTGAAGTATGGATTTCATAATGCTATTTTGAGATCAGTATTTTTGATGCGTAAAATATATATTTGATTGTTTCTGATGATTTCCTAGGTTTTTGATCTATTTGATGAAAAAAGAAATGGTGTTATTGAATTTGATGAATTTATCCATGCACTTAGTGTTTTCCATCCCAATGCACCTGTGGAAGACAAAATAAACTGTAAGATGTCTAATGCAATCTTCAAATGCTCATACTCAAAAGATCTCTTCCGATGCTCATACTCAAAGTGCATTTCATGAATTTAACCTGTTGGTTCTAACTCTATAATGTCTTGCAGTTGCATTTAGGCTTTATGATTTGAGGCAAACTGGGTATATTGAGCGAGAAGAAGTAAGTACTGCAAACTTAGCAATTGTTGCCCATACTAATGTCAAATCAAGTAGATGCTCTAAAAAACATTGGCAGTTGATACGTTAATTGTGTTTGAAGGCTTTTGAAGCTGATTGAACTAATTCTTAAGGCTGCTTGGAAGCAGTTTAAATTAAATTGGCCATGAGTTGCAATTCTGCATTTTGTAGGTTTTTCTTGCTCAATCTTTCAATGAATATACACCATACTCTTGTGAAAGATATCATATTGACCCTTCCCTTGTGTGCTTGGATTTTTGACAAAGGGAAAAGAGCATAAATGTTTGATTCTCAGGCTTAAACAGCCCATTCATAGCCAATGGCTGCCCGAATCCATAAGGATCTTGTGGAACATATGAATGATTTGATCAGCAACTCTTTTCCCCATACATGGTTTTTAATTCTTTTATTTTTTATTTATTATTTGTGTTTGATTCTCTGCTCCTGGAATCAATTCCTTTGCAATGCGGGAGGGAGCCTTATGCACTAGGTTGTCTTTTTTTTCTTTGACATTTGATTGTCCACTATCATCAGATATGTGAATGACTTGACAGACAATCTTTTTGAGTGAAAGAAGTTGCATTTGTGCCAAGGCACTCAACAGTCTCAACTGTTCGTATACTTGTTTGGTGCATGTTATGCATGTAGTTCTTATTCTTCTCATGCTTCTAAATGCTATATTGCTTTTTCCTGTTCTTTGTGGGTTAAAGCCATAAGTTCAACTTTTAAAAATTTAGTTTGTCACATATTTTTGTCATGTTAATGAATTGTATAATATTTCAAAGACTTAAAAAAAATAAAAAAAAATAGAAATAGTTCATAAAGGTTGGAACACAATCATTTTAGAGTGCACATCTGTGATTATCTCTTGTAGATATGTGTCTTCATTCATTTTGAGAGAGACAGAGGGAGAGAGGTGTGAGCAGAAAAAAGCTGTGTTACTGATTAAAAAGCTGGCCTTCGTTTCTTGGACCCTATTCCTACGGAATTCTTGATATTGGTTTCTGTAATGTAATATTTCAAAATTGCTCAGAGGTCAAAATATATTTTGTATTGAAGCATGTTTAAGGATGCCCTTTTTATGCACGTTCCTTGGGAGTTTATTCATGAAATTGTGAGCAAAACTGCAATTGTTTTCAGGTGAAGCAAATGGTGATTGCAATCATGCTGGAATCTGACATGAATCTTTCTGATGAGCTTCTTGAGGCTATTATTGACAAGGTGAGAGTTCGTCCAATTTTTTTTAACCCTTTGAATTGTTGTTCCTTCATGGAGTGGTTCACAATAACAGAATCATCCCTTCGGCAGACGTTTGTTGATGCTGATGCTGACAAGGATGGTAAAATCAACAAGGAAGAATGGAAAGCTTTTGTTCTTCGGTACCCCGCCCTCTTAAAGAACATGACTCTTCCTTATTTGAAGTATGCCTCTTGCTTGTGTGTTGCCCTGCTCTTTTCTTTATTTCTAAAACCAACCCACTCACTCTCCAATAGAAAGAGAGAATACAAAACAGGATAAGGGGGGGAATGCCTGCCAAATCATAGCTTTGTTTTAGTATTGATCGCAAGTGGCTAGAATTTCATAAGTGGAAGTCAATTTTTGGTACAAACTCTCATCTATTTGACAGAATGAACTGCCATTACTTCTTGATCACTTCTGAAGTTAATAGACTCTATATATATATATATATATATATTTTAAATATATTAATTTTATTATTCTTCAGGGACGTCACTACAGCATTTCCAAGTTTTGTTTTCAACACTGAGGTTGAAGACTGAGATGCTGAAACCCTTTTTCCAAGACATGAAGAGGAACCCTTGCGAACGCCACAAGTGCAGAGTTGGCTTCTTTGGGGGCTTTCAGAACTGTTGAATTTAGCTTCCTAATTAATTGGCTTTCATCCTGGTCAAGGATTCTCACATTGGCCCTGGAGACGCTAAAGGGGCTGCCGCTTATCCAAGCAACAACATCCCTTTCATATTGTATGGTGTCATCGGAGAATGAATTTTGTGATGGGTTTTAGCATTTGTTCCCCATTCCAATTGTGTATATTATTGCTGGTGTTACCAACTCAGTTATTTCAATTCAATGTTAATCTTCATCTTCTCGTCACATATTGCTTAAAGACTTTCTGCATCCATTGGAGTACGCTGTACTCTGTAACTCAATTTAGACACCGTTTGGCAATTCAATTTTGAGCAAAAAATTATTAAAAGTTGCTTCATGGGTATTTGATAAAATACCAATTTTTGTTATTCTTTTACTCAGTTACAATAACTTGTTCAATTTTAAAGTTACCAAAAAATTGTTAAAAATTGTCAAAAATTATTGAAAGTTATCAAAAGTTGTTAAAAATTATTAAAAATTGTAAAAAATTTTACTAAACACTTAAAAAATTATACAAAGTTATTAAAAATTGTTATTTGTTTCAACAAACACATTAAAAATTACAGTTAACAACTTTTAACAAGTAACTTTTGATTAAAAAAAATGTCATTACTAAAATTTGAACTTTTTAAGCAGTCTGTTTAGAAATTTGACAGTACAAAATTATATTTTATGCTAGATTGAAATTCACGTGAAGTTGCAAATTTTGCCACTGAGAAATTGTTGGTCTTTTTCTTAATTAATAGTATTGTTCGATTTTACTTTTGCATTGTTGGGACAATTTAATTTCTGTAATTTTTATTTATTTTTTTATTTTTTTTTTTTTTTGAGAGGGGGTTGGGGTTTTGGTTAGTCCTCTTTTAAGTTTTATTGGTGAATTGTATATTTCTTGCCATTTCTTCTTGCTCCTATTTTGCACTTAAAAAGATTAAGAAGTTACTATTATGTGAAATTTCAATTTATCTTGTGGATGAAATGCAGACTATGAGTGCATTTGGAAGCCCCCCCCCAAAAAAAAAACAAAAAAAAACAAAAAAAAAACAAAAAACAAAAAATAAAAAAAACAAAAGAGTTTTTTTTGTTTTTTGTTTTTTAAATTCAACCTTACACTTTAACTCAAATTCATTACTAGTCGTTTGTTTTTTTTTTTTTTTTTTTTTTTTTATATTTGATTGGTACAACTCAAAAGTTCTAATCAAACTCTTTCGAACATGATTTCATTTACCTATTCGAACAATTGTAGTAAAAAAATTACCAAAAATTAAAGAAAAGATGAAGTTTCAAAATAAAAGTATGAAAAACAAGAACAGTTAAAAGTTGTAAAAAATTTATAAAAGTCGGTAGAAGTTTGGCTTCTAAAAAAACTGAGGTGTTCTTTTTTTTTTTTTTAAACTCGAATGAGAAATAGAGCTGTGAATGATTTTAACAAACAATGATAACTCAACGTTGGTTTTTTTTAAGGTGTTTATAAAATTGCAATACTAAAAGTTTAGAACTCAATTTCGTAAAATGTAAATCACTGATGTTTTTTTGGCACTTTTATCACAAGGTGCTTGAGGCTAAAAATGGAAGTTTATGGTGTTAATCCAAGTAAAAGTGAAATATTTTTTGAATAATTTGTTCCAAGTAAGGTAATTAGTGCATTTAATTAAAATAAGTACTTATTAGAGAAGGGAGGAATGAGAAATAATCGATTATAAAATAGAAAAACAAAGTTGCAGCTGTGAAGTCTGGTTGAGTTAGAAAGTCACGTGACTCTTCAAAAAAATTAACCTTTATTTATAATTTATTATTACTATTAAAAGTATAAAAATGTGTAAAATTTTTAATAAACTATTATAGTCTTATTTTTTTATGGTAATTTAATTAGCGTCTCTTCATCTTCCAACTTTGAGATTTTTTATTTTTTCAAAATTCTCAATTGGTATTCACTTTAAAGAAGCGTTAGGAGTGACAAAAAATTGATAAAATTTAATAAAAATTATAGATTCGTAATTTATGTGGTAAGATAAAAAATCAAAAATTTTAAAAAATTTTTAATATTTTTCAATAATTTTCGTAATTACAAACTGAACTTTTTGGCGGTCTTCCTTTTCTCTCTCTATTTTCTCATCTTTGATTCAGCAGCTCCTAGGGTTTAACAAACAAGAGATGGAGTAAGCTCCTCCTCCTCTCTGAGCCCTAAAATTTCCCAAATCCCATTTTTCTATCCTCTCACGCTATCAGTCTCCCTCATCTTTGCTCAAAGTCAGCAAGATCAAATAGTACTTTCATCATACTGCCATTTGACTTCTCTTCCCCTCTCTCTCCACACACACACACCAACTCTCTATCTTCCACCCCCTTCCTTTTGATTATGTCTCGCCATTAATTGTATTCTTCAATTTTTGTATTTTTTCTGAATTTAATTTCATTGGTTTTTGGGATTAATTATTAAAATAAAGAGTAAATTTGCTAGCAAGTTCTCTGAGTGTCCCCCCTTAACCGCGAATGGTCTCGTCACATATCTTTTGATTGCTGTTAATTTTTGTGCCGTTTTGCTGTGATAAATAAACCCACAAACCAGTGGATTCTATTTGATCATTATTCTATTATTTTATTATATTTTATATTTTTTGGGCTTAAACGATGCTGATTGCAACATGGGAAGGTGAAAAATAAATATGGTTTAAGGTTCTTATTATTAAGGATGTGTTTGGAGTGATAAAAAATAAAATAAAATGAGATAAATAAGATATGTTATAAGTTCATACTTCACGCAGTGAAATAAAAAATAAATAATTTTAAAAAAAATTTAATTTTTTTTATTATTTTTTAGAATTTTTTGTCATTCCAAGAAGATTCTAGATGCTTCTCCACCTTTTCAATTGATTATGTAAAACTGATTGTGAGGTTTGGCTAATTTGACACAATACTGCTAAACACTTTACGTTGTTTTTCGTATAAAATTATTTCTTTGTTGTTCAATTAATAATAATTTATATAATAAAATAAGATGATTTTTAAAAATATCTTTCTTACAAATTAAAATCTAATAGTTAAAAATTATTTTTCCTTTCATTCAATGAAATTATTTTTATATTTTTAACTTCCCATTCAATTCTTTTCCCACTCAATTTTTATTTGAATAGACCCTACTATCATTTATCTTACAAAATAATGGCTTGAACATTTTAACTTTTACTATATTTCAAGAGTAAAAATTATATGCAAATCAAAACTATCAACTTAAATTCTACCCACTTATGATTTCGAAAAAATTGAACTTCTCAAATTAAAGTGTCATAATTTGTGTTTTCTTTTATGATACTTATAAAAAATTAATTAAAATATCATAATTTGTGCTATGATTTCTTTTAGAACGCTTATAAAAAAAATTAATTAGAGAGAGAGACTAAAACATGCGTAACAACTCTTAAAACCTAAAGTTTTGGAAAAAAAATAAATTAAAACTCATAAATTATCATGACTTTTTCGATTTGAATTTTTTGTTCAAAATTTCAATTATATAAGAAATTTAATATTAATTTTGTTCAGAATAATCGTGAATTATTGCTAGTTTGCATATAAATGCTAATCAAATATATCTAATTTTTTTTTTAATTTTCAAGCGTCAACATTCACTCAACTGACTAAAATAATAAAATAATTGTTATTTCTGTCTCTATAGCCAAAAAAATAAGACATTAAAATCATCGATTTTACCCTAACTTATAATATATAAATGCACTAAAATCCATTAACTTAATTACTTTATTTATAAATTAGCATGCCAAGTACAATAAAATATATTATAAATTAAAAAATATATATACTTTTATTATTTTACTATGAAAATTACCCATAACTGCAACTTTTATATAATATTTACAGGTTCAAATGATCTAGCAGAATCTTCATTGTAAACTCCAGGTACAGCTCTACCACCAGACTCTCCGGATGATGCCGCGTATGGGACCTTTTGGCTGCCTTCCAGATTGACTAGCAGCACAATACATACAAACAATGATACTGCTAGACCCACTAAAGTGTCCTTTAATCTGCTCAGCACCGGCTTCACCTGCCAGATCAACAGAAGACGAATTTGAGGAAAGGGGTGCCAATATTAGGCACCATTTGGTGACAAATTTTAAGCAGAAGACACCCAACTTTTGCTTTTTGAGTGTTTCACAAGACACCAATTTTTGCGATTTTTATGCTTGGTTATAGTAATTTGCTCAACTTAAAAGTTACTAAAATTTACTAGATATACAAAAAGTTGTTAAAAGTTACTAAAATTTTTACCTAATACTCAAAAGTTACTTAAAAAAAAAAAATTACTAAAAATAATCCGCCAAAGTAGCCCATCAATTATTGGGACCAATCCTAAATCCAGAAGTCTTGAGTTTGAATTTCGTTGGCTACTGCCTCATCTTGCCTAGTGCGTGAATCTTACGCCTGAGTTCAAGCACCCCAGATTTACCTATCAACTACGCGGTTCATTGAAGACTGTAATAAACTAGTACGGATTTCGGGTTACCCAAAAAAAATTTATTAAAAATTATTACTTGTTTTACCAAATATACCCAAAATTTCAACTACCAACTTTCAATAAAAAAAAAAACCAAAAATTGCTAAAAATTAGACTTCCAACTGGCTCCTTAGGCACTACACGATATCACGAGTCCTAATATGACATGACACGAATACATAATTATTGGAGGAAAAACGAACGAGCATGACACTGCACAAATACGTTAATAAAAATTGATACAATTTGATCTGATTTTGAAATAAATTATTTATTTAACATGATTATTAAATTCTGACATACTTGAACATAAAACATAAATAGACACGATTATGAATCCGATGTTAATAAGAATTCCAATGAAACAGTTCTACTAAAATTACAGCTATAATGAACATTTCCCTGATCTTAAATCGTGTCTTGTGATAGGAAAGAAGAAGAAGAAGAAGAAGAAAAGGCACAGGCTTCTGCAAATGCACAAAGCAACTTCAGAGAGCACGACTTTCTTCAACAAATCAAGTTTCAAGAATTACTTCTTGTCACTTGCAACCATGGATTAAGCATAGATTCATTATCATCCAGAATGTCCAAGAAAGCAGAAGACATAGAATGGGCACAGCCCCCCATGCCCTCCCCCCCCCCCCCCCCGGGGGGGGGGGACGACTCATGATTTGAAACAAGTGAGAACAAAAACACAATTTTCAGGTGAATGGGGAAAAAGATGACAAATCAATGGAGCAAAAGCACAATTTTTAGGTGAATAGAGGGCAAAAACACTGGGATATTCGCATAATTTTTCAAGTGAGAAAGGGTGAACTGATGTAGGTCCGACCTTGAATGGCATCAGTACAAGTTCTACTGGCAGATATTGGTAATTCAAAAGTGCTAGGAGATAAGATCTTCTCTGATAAGAGGCAATGCTTCCAAGTTATTCTTGACTTGCTAAGTCTCTCCCAGGAAGTATTAACTACAAGTTGGTCAATGGTCCACCCTTAAAATAAACAAAAGAGTGTTACTTCCCGTTGGGAGAACTAATACTACTAATTCTCATATTATAAAATCAAATGCAGGAAATCACATTTCCTCAGTAATTTTGAAGAAAAAACAGACCAATTTGGAAACTCCAAAGAACAAATACAAACTTCCACTGGCAATCCTTCAAAAGAAGGAAGAGATTGTCAATAGCAGTCATGCAGCTCCTTCTTCTTCTTCATTTTTTTTTTGTTTTTTTGTTTTTTTTTTTTTTTTTTGGTGCTCGTCCTCCCGATATGCAGCTTTTTGCACATCGTCAATTACTCAAAGACTCAAGGATGACATTCCAAACTAATATGTTGATTCATAGTTGGCACAGGTCTTCAATGTCATAGAACCATAGAGGAATTATGAGTAAATTACAGAAAATGAACCCAGAAGTCGATCTCGAGCCAAAACTTCCGCAGTCTTCACCCATATCTGCATAGAAAATCCAGTTTAATTACAACGTTCCCTGTCTCTATAAACCGTTATTACTAATGCAGGATTGGGATTATATTGTATGCACAGCATAAAACTGGGATTGAAAAACAAGACCCCTTTCACATGGTATTGAAAGAGCAAGCACCAATTGTTTCTATTGCCAGCAAAGAACACAGAAAATATGCATAAAAAAATTGCAAACAAGACATCTACCCGCATTCAACACAAAAAAATTTCCGGATTAATTTGGTAACAATTGTCCAACTCGACCCCCTTTTGTCATAGTCTATACTTCATTTAAAAGATTGAACAGACTGACAGCGGATGATGATGGTGCTCAGTTAGGATGCAGTCTCCAAACAGCAATCAAACCCCCCCCCCCTCAAAAAAAATAAATAAAATAAAAAATAAAAAGTCTTCTGTCACTAGTAAATCATATATATATATATATATATATGTAATTGTGTGATCAGTTGCTGTTGATTGCATTCTACCAGCCCCATATACATCAATGTTTGCCGATGAAACAAAACAGATGAAATCAAACAATTTGGAAAGTGAACATTTCAAGTTTCTCTTGAATGACAATCAAAATATTCCAAAACACAGTCCATAATTTACAAGCAGAAAACAAAGCAATAAGCCATGATCAACCAAACATTATGCCTCAAATGGGGGGGGGGGGGACCAAAGGGAGAGTATGAAGTATTGAAGTTCACCGAATGGCGGAAGTACCTGACCATCATACCAACCTGTCTCTTCATCTGCAGAGGGGAGGGGGAGAGAGAGAGAGAGAGAGAGAGAGTTGATTTCATCAACCATCACCCAGTACTCGTAAATATATTAACAAAAGAAAATTGAAAGCAACCCACAGAGAGAGAGATAGAGAGGCCACACATTCAATAATGGCACTGAGCAAACGATTGCCCACATAAGCCCAACCCAGATACATCCTGACAACAGCAAGAGTTACCACAAAGATCCCGCTAGAAACAGCGGCCAGGACGGGCTTCAGCGGCTCCGATTGGGGGCCGGCGGAACCCAACCATGAGATGGGTAGGCCGACAAAGAGGGCAAAGGAAGCGCCGGTGACGAAGAGGCGAGAGGAGTACTCGACCAAGTCGGCGGCGGCCCACGAGAAGGGGAATGAAGTGGACAGAGCCAGGTACTCGTTCACGGGCTGCTGGTTCAGTGGAACAGGGCACTCTGTTCCTGGTGGAGACCTTCCATTTCTGAACGACGGTGAGGACGATAATAAGGGTATTTTGGGAACACGGCGGTGGGTTTTAGCAGGGTTTGTGATTGAGATGAGGCATGGAAAAAATTTGGGCGGTGAAGGAGAGAAGAGGTTTTGTGGCAGAGTTGGCTTTGGAGGGAGGAGTGCGGCGGCCATCCGGCGGTGGATGGACTCAGGGGGAGGGGGAGCAGTTAAGGGTTTACTGCTACCAGAGCAGTGAACCCACGACGTCGTTTTGTTATTTTTTCATTTAAAACGACGCTATTACACTTAAGTCTCGCTATTCCACTTAAGTCTCCGTATTCGAATTCATCAATTTATATTCGAATATGACATTTTTTTCATTCGAATGTATATTCGAATCCATCAATTCGTTCGAATACGAGAGACTTAAATGAAACAGCGTCGTTTTAAAAAAAAAAACGCCGAAATGACGTCATTTTGAAGTTACTACAACGGTTGCAATAACCCCCCTTACACCGGCCCCGCCTCTCGTGCGGTGGATACGTGGGAAGTGGCTCTTTCCGATTTTGTGTTAAAATATCTTTCCTCTCCAGTACTTCTAAGTTCCAAATAACAAAATATCTTTTGCATTTTTTTCTTAAAAATAAATTACACTTAAATTCCGAAACTTTTAAAAATTATAGAAACATCTCTTATTTTGAAATGTTAATAACATAAACCCCTTCCGTTTGACTGCCGTTAGGGTTTTATGATTAATTGATGACCTCAGCCAGAAAATTGAATTAATATACTAACTTTGCCCTTTTACCGTATGAAAAATGTCTTAAATTAACTAAAGATCAAAACAAAAAAAAAAATATATATATATATATAAACACTAATCAATCTTCTACGCCGAACATGAGAATTTTGAAAACAAAATCCTAGTAGCTGAAAAAAACAAAAATCTATGTATATATAAACACTAATCCTTTCCCAATCTTTTGCACTGAAAATGAAATTTTTGAAAATGAAATCCTAGCAGTCGAAATTTTCTTCCATTTTCTTCAGTTTTCTCGGTAAGCAAACAAAACAACAACTCCCAACAACACAGCATAGGAAATTTGCAATAGTGGATTGGAATCATTCGTAAATGTAAAAAAGAGATAAGAGTTTTCCAATACAAAGTAAATGGAATGAAATTAAACACCTAGGTCAGTTTTTTACTAATCAAATCACAAATGGGTGTACCTTATTGTTGATGTCCAATGCCTCTACAATTGATTCACCCATTAATTCTCGCAAATCTCAATCTCAAGGTTGAATTCTCACAAAGCTACAGTACAAAACCTTCAAGAATTTCACATCGTGGTCTGTGAAATAAATATGGGCAATCCATGAATCCACTGAACTAGACTAAAGAGACCAAGAATAAGAAGAAGATAGTGAACCCATATTTGGGTGTGTTTTGATAAAGGATTTCTTTGAAGCATAAAACTCTTTGAAGTTTGCAAGCATTTGGATTCGAGACCCTCGGGATATTTGGGTGTGCATGAAAGAGGTTCCGACCCAGAAGGTAGTGATGACAGTGAGCAAGAAGAAGAGGAACCCACCTGTAAGACCCAACACCCAGAAGGTGGTTTAGCGCGGATAAGGATGATTGGAATGGACTCTGCACAGGAGTAGAAGGTTGTGGACATGGCGAATACGAAGAATCCAAGCCATTTTTGGATCCCTTTTAGGGTTTCGTCGAGCCGCCAGAAGAAGGTGGCTCAGATGATTCCGATTATGAGCACCGCCCCTAATCTGATTCTAAAAAGCTCCGGTGATCTTCGGAAGTTTATGATTAATCGCTTGGCGATTAGAATGACTTCGATCCAAAATAGGTTTGCGAAGGTGGGCACTGATGATGTGAGGTTGGAATCGCCGCCGGCGTTAGTGGCACCGGAGATGAGTTTACCTAGTGAAATGCTCGCGTTAATGGCAGATTTTAAAGAGAGGTTAGGTATTCCGTTGGCGGTGGGTGGGGCTGTGGTGGTTTTGCTTGATCCGCCGCCATGAGCTGTGGAAATCCACAGCAAGTCATCATGCACTAACACGAGAGGTAAATTTGAGAATTGTTTTTTTATTATACGGTTATTTAATCAAAATACTTGACATTTGCAGTCCCGTTAAAAATAATTACAAAATTACTGTTAATGAAAACACTAATTCAAATAACATTTTCTAAAATCTAAAAACGCTGATCCAAATAGCATTTTTTTAACTCAACCACGTTGAAAACGTTAAATTAAGTCGCGTTTTATTTTTTGAAACCTTAAAGTTCCTATTTCAAACAGTGCTTTGCCAACCCATAATCTTTTCATCCAACTGACATAAATGAAACATAAATGAAATATAAATGAAGTAAGAGTATCTATCAGGGACATATATTGAAAAATAATAAAAAAGATATGAAGTCAAATTACAATAATGTCATTTACTTCACTCAAAAACATATCACAGAGCTATTTCAATAAAAAATAATAAATAAATAAATTTAACAATAAATTAATTTACTAAATTTAACAATAAATTAAATGATATTATTGTAATTTGGCTTCATATCTTTTTTATTATTTTTCAATATATGTCCCTGATAGATACTCTTGCTTTATTTATGTTAGTTGGATGAAAAGGTTATGAGTTGGCAAAGCGCTGCTTGAAGTAACAACTTTAAGGTTTTAAAAAGCAAAACACGACTTGATTTAGCGTTTTCAATGTGGTTGAGTTAAAAAAAATACTATTTGAATTAGCGTTTTTAGATTTTGAAAAACGCTTTTTGAATTAGCGTTTTTATTAACGGTAGTTTTGTAATTTTTTTTTAACCGAGCTGTAAATGTCAAATATTTTAATTAAATAACCGTAGAACAAAAAAAAATTCTAAAGTTGACTTTACCAAAATTAACCGCATCACTTGGAATAGAACGGAAGGAGTCTGAATTATAAATATTTTAAAGTAAGAAAGGTTAATGTAAATTTTAAGTATTGAGGGAATCTACGTGTAATTACATAAATATTGAGGAAATCTATTTGTAATTTACCTTTTTTTTAATGCCATTCATCTTTTTATTCATGTTTTTGTTAATTAACAAATATACCCATTAGGTATTTCTTAATTTATAACCATGTAGCTAATAGGCTGGTTAGTAGGTGATATGCAATTATATATATATATATATATATATATATACATATATATAAATATATATTGGCTTAACAAAAATTTCCATGCACACCACAAACTTTACATTTCTTCGAATTTACATAATGCAAGTATGTAAAAATTGTCAAGTAGATATAATGAAATATAATATAATATAACATAAATATATTACACACTTTTCACATGGGAAAATAATGATTCAAAATTTTATTATTGAGGAGGATAGAGTTTTAGAAAGTACCAAATATTATTACTAAAATTACATTAAATTTTTATAAATTTTTAAAAATTTTAAAATTTGAGAGGTAGACGCTCTTTATATTTTTTAGATTTGTCGTTATATCTTTTTATACCAAATTGATCATGTAATCGATATCTATATACATATATTGAAATTTCGAGATTTTAAAAAATTTATCCTATGTCTTTTGTTTTTTTATTTTGTATTTTTTTATTTTTAAGTTTAGGATAAGTTATTTTACTATTGTTAATAATATTTAATTTTCTCTTTTTTATTCATTGAACATTAAATTTATTTTTGTTTTGCATTTTATTTTTATTTATTATTTTTTATATTTTATTTTTATTTAGAGGATCGACACGCATTTTTCTTTTCTTTTTTTTTTTTATTTTTTGTGAAACAACAGCTAATCATTTTGTTATTGGTTAAATATTTAAAATATTTTCTTTTAACCATTGCATATCTTTACCCTAAATGTTATGTTACATTTTGCATATGCAAATTTGTCATCCATTATAAATTTAAATATATTACAAAAATCCATGTACTGAGCTAGTTATATACATGTAAACACTAATCCACAATTTTTCCATGGTCAGTTTTTCTCTGAGAAATTCACCTTTTACGCACAGCCAACGATTTGATCCTGCTGTGCTACGCAATACAAATGGAGACAACTACATCTCAGCCATATTTACCAAACTTTGTAGTTTGTACCCCCAAAAAAAAAAAAAAACAAATACCAAAAAAAAAAAAAAAAAAACTGAGAACTGAAACACAAGCGAATACCAGTCGTTTTTTTTTTTTTTTTTGAATTACTTTTTACCTTTTTTTGTTTGTAGTTCTTGAACAGGAGAGTCTGCAGAGATCAAATGTTTACAATTATAAGAAGCTCAAATGCTTCCACAACTACCTCCACAGACAGACGGACAAAACACACACACACCCCTCCCTGAACATCTCTCTCTCTCTCTCTCTCTAAATGTGTTTCTTTTTTTTTTTGGGGGGGGGGGGGGAAGGACTCCCTACATATGGATAACGTTCTACTTACACTTCCCATCTACAGAAGAAAAAATAAGACCCCCCCCCCTTTTTAAGATTCCCATATAGATTTTTCATCCTTTTTCTTTGCTCTTTTTTTTTTTTAATTTTTCTTTATTTTTTTGGAGGAACTAGTTATATATAATAGAGATTACCTAGTTTAGCTACCAAAAGCTACCACCAGCAAATGGCATCCCTCCAGCAGCTGCACTTAACGCAGACAGACAGACTCTTATTCGTTGGAGGATATGCCCACCTGGTTCAGAATTGGCTGTGCTGACTCCTCCCTTTGAAAGAACCAACACTTCCCAATCCCTAAAATTCCCTTTTATACGTTTGTTCCTTTGCATCTACTGATTACACTTACTGCGACTAAAAACTTTCTCCTGCTGCCACTTGCCAGGCCTCTTAATTTAGAAGCACTGTTGCTGCTATCCATTCAACACTCCTTTTATTGTTCAGTTTGAACGATTCTGAATCCTCTCTCATCAACTGGACGCTGAAGACGCTGAAGACCCTTGAGACGACAGATGAGCTGACCAAATGTAGGCCGTGATTGTGGATCCCTGCCCCCAAAAAAAAAAAAAAAAATCCCAAGTAAAATGGAAACGATAAGTCATTGTCACTAAGCAGTCTATCCAGAGACGTAGTAATGAATTTGACTAAAGAACATTCTCAGTTCCTTAATTATATAGAATTTCCTCCAAATATAGAGCAGGATTCTAGTTCAATGCACCGGTAATACAAGGTTCCGTGAAGAACTTACGAATGCCAACAGTCAAATATTATCTCTGCAACTGGTGGATCGATCTCTTCTGTAACATCAAGGTGTCTATTTTGAAAGCCAACAGCTCCGACAACCTGCATTGAGTTCATCCCCGTCCATGGCACACGTAAAGTAGCCAACTCCCACAATATCACCCCAAAGCTGTACACATCAGACCTGCAAACCAGCCCATGCCATTATCTTATTAGCAAGACTTGAATGGGAACATTAAAAAACGAGTTAAATGCTCTTATCAGGAGCATTTTAAGTCAAATACAAAAAATTTCACTCACTTCTCATTGCATGGTTCATTCCTCAGAACTTCAGGTGCCATCCATTCAGGCTGCAGTTCAACAACACAGCTTCAGTACAGTGGATATAGTGCTTTCATCTACTATATGAAACAGTCTCTCCCCTCTCCCTCAACCTTCTTTTCCATCTTTTTAGATGGGAGGGAAACAAAAAAAGGAAGATTACGCACGAGAGAGAGAGAGAGAGAGAGAGAGAGAGAGAGAGAGAGAGAGAGAGAGAGAGAGAGAGAGAGAGAGAGAGAGAGCATAGAATTCAATGGAATGCTTTATCTACTTTGAGTCCATTACCGTTCCAGCCGTGGACTTCGAAGATAGAAAAGTATTATGCTTCATGCGTGACAAGCCAAAATCGCAAACCTGCAGAGACAACCAATACTCTGTTGCAGAGTTTCAAAACACCCATAGCCAGGAAAAGTGTAGATCTAAGAAGAAGTGATTACATCCACAGTGCGATACAGAATAATTGACCCTGCATTTTCTAAGGGGCCCCAAAAAACAAAAAAAAAAAAAAAAAAAGAAACTACAGCAACATTTGGGTAATCGAGAAAGGAAAAGAAGCATTCATATCCAAGTAATAATTTCGGCAAAAACCTTAACAGTCCAGTTTTTATCAACAAGAAGGTTTGGAGTCTTCAGATCCCGATGCACAATAATTGGGTGGCTTGTGTGTAAATAATTCATTCCCTTTGCCTGCAAACAGTTAAGCAACCAGTAAACTAAATAAAAAGAAACTCAACCAGATGGCAGAAACAAAAGGGCAACAAAATACTACTACTCATACCACATCAACAGCCATCCTCAATCGCCTCCTTTCATCAAGTTGACCATGTGGACGGTGTAGTAGCTTATATAAACTTCCCCTACATAGAAATAAATAGGATTGAGAAACACACGATAAAATGCAACAAACAGATTAGTTATCGAGTCCACATAAAATTTACTTTTGATTAGAGGGACTAACCCAGTTGGATTTATATAAATTATGTTCTTATTCTATGCCCAAAAAGATATAAAAAAATATATATTTTCCTGCATGGCCAGTGATAAAACCTGAAAGATATTTCAGGTGGAAATATTTATCTTCAAACAAATAGCTCCAGAAAGAAAATTTTATTCAAGTAATTCTGCCTTAGACATTGAAAGCTTAGAAATGTATTTGCCCAATTACCAGTTCTTATTACACACGTCACATACAAATGCAAGTTTGGAAACTATGATATCGTTAGAAATATAAAGACAAACGTTTTATGAAAGAAGATACAATCATCACTAAACGTTTATGAAAGAAGATACAATCATCACTCCTTGAACGGTGAAGTCTAATGTCAATAAAATTTGATACCAACCTTGGAAGATACTCTGTTAATATAGAAAGATTTGGCGGATGAGTGACTGCTCCCATGAAAAGAACGACATTCGGATGTCTCAACCTCAACATGATTTCAACCTGCACAGAACAACCAACACATGCCCATTATTCTTACAAAGAAAGCCACTCGGATCATCAATAACATCATATAATGTAAGATCTGATATTTGAGACCTCGCATTTGAACTGAGCTAGCGCATCGCCGGATATGTCTTGGTCCATGAACTTCTTCACAGCAACTTCCTGCCATGGAATAATGTTTCCATTACATTAACCAAAAAATGAGTGGTCATAAACAAGATTAACTTTTAGGAATATTATATTCCAAATATTCCTGTTAGCCAACATTAACAAAAGGATAAATAAAATTCATTAGTGCATCTCAAATATAACTTACAGTGCCATTCAAATCTGCATGGTAAACCTCACCAAATGAACCTGCAAGGTAGGAATAGCAGCCATTAGAAATATTACCTCACAATGCTTAGATAGATCTCTTGTGATGGAAAAATAGGAAAAAATCAATACAGATGTTGCTAGTGACCAGTAGGATAAAGCTGAATTAAGTATATGGATAAAACAATGCTCGCTTAAATAAAAATACAGTACGAAATTGTATCATATGTTTACCTACACTTTTTCTACTAAACTTAGGCACCGTTTGGTGTGCTAGAAAACAAAAAAAAAATCTCTGAAAAACTCTAAAAATCTCTAAAAATTACTCACCTTTTATCTCACTGCACGAATTACGAACCCACAACTTATCTCACTTTTTATCACTCCAAACACACCCTTAGCCAGAAAAGGTCAACGTATGATGAAATTCAGGAAAAGAAACAATATAAACTAAAAGATGCACTGTCAATGATTTCCCAACTCAGTTGCAGCAGAACCCTCCCCCCCCCCCCCCCCCAAAAAAAAAAAAAAAAAAACAGGAGGGGAATATAGTCAATTAAAAAGTGCAGACTTAATCAGAAAAATGAATGCGGTGGTTTTCAATCATACAATCAAAACCACGTAATGTTATAAATCTTGATCCCATGTCAACTCTCGAACCCCTTCCCTATGAAGCTGGTACAAAACAATCTATATATACAATTCCATGATCCTGCATAAAATAAAACTAAAACAATATGCATATACCATCAGTATAAAAGATCTGGGGAAAACAACAATAATGAAGCCCTTTCTAAACCATATAACAGGAAAAGAACTTTTACAAATTTAGGAATACAGATTCTTACCAATACCAATGCGCTCTCCAATCTGAAGATCCTCCCATGAAATTTCCCAGTCTGAAACATCACCCCTGACTGGGCTAATCCTCTCATTCTGAGCAACGCAAGCAACAGGTTGACAACTACTGGCTATTTCCATCGGTCTCACAGCAGATTCTCTCTCTCTTTCAATGTTACCAGGAAACTTGCCAACTTTATCCTTAACACGTCTGTCATCACCATTGACAGCCACTTTAGATTGTCCTTCGTAATAATTCATAGGCATTGAAGATTCATGATCAGTCTGGATCATTTCATTAGTTCCACAATTAACAAGCACAAATCCCTCACTTGTAGTATCGGAAGATAATGTGTATCCAGAATGAACATTAGTAGAAGCCAATTTCGGTTGTTCTGCAACCAAATCCTCAGCAGGATGCTGTCGTTTGCCATCATGATGAGAATCGTTAAAGGACTGCACTCCAGCAGAGGATGTAAGAGACTGTTCATTGCTTGACAAGGGTATACTTGGCAATTTTTGAGCCCTATCATCCACTTTGTCCCAATTTAAAAGATGGATTTTGTTGAGCATTTCTGCATCTCTTATATCATGGGGATTCACATCCAGAAACAAATCCGGAGATGGTGAAATGCAACTCTCTAACAAAACTGCATGAAGTTTCTGAGCGAGTTCTGGATTTTTTGCTGCACTGATGACATACTTGGAAACATCTTTAACTTTCATTTTTTGTGCATCCGACGGTTTTCCACCAATGCCAGATGAGCCTTCATGTGATGTACATAGCGATGGAAGAAGTTTGCCAAACTCATTCTCAAACCTCTCTGTTCGATTTTCCTCATCAAGGTTCTCTTCATTGCATTTTGACCGAAAACCTAAAACAGATGCTTCTGCTGAATCTGAAAAACTAACTTTTGCAAGTTGGCCAAGCTCAGGTGAAACTGCCACTGACCCAGTTCCTTTTTCAAGCACTGGGCATAAATCTTCAACAGTTTCAGCATAATCTGCACTGCCCCTTATATCTAATCCAGGACTTTGAAGATGATCACTAGGCACCTCAGCAGGAATAAGTGTGCCCGGAGCACCCATTAGATCAATAATGTATTCACTACAAAAAACCAACAATTGGATACTGTATTGTCAGAAACTTCTATATCCTTAAAGAGTTTCTCTCTGGCAAGACAGTGAACACAACTGAAAACTAGATGAGAGACGTGTGGCATTCTCTATAAAGATAAAACTCTACCTATCTTAATACAAAGGAACAAATACACCCATCAACTTAAGAACATGTGCCTGGCAATAAATGAAGTGAACACTACACTTATAAACAAGAACTATAACAAGCTCACAGAAGAAGTTATTGTCACTTGGACACATGTTAAATAGTAATCATTTGAAAAGCACCTGCAGATAATGCCAAACACTACAACGAAGCAATTCAGCTATGGACAGTTTAGGGGGATGAAATGGAGAGAAAAGAAAGAATGTGAGGTTCCCTTCCTTTTTGTAAGTTCTAATGAGGGACTAAAGGAAAATAAATTGAGAGAGAGAGAGAGAGAGAGAGAGATCAAAATCTCAATATTTTCATACGCCAAAATTTGGACAGAAATGGAGAGAAAATAGAAGTTTGTTACTGAAATTTTCATAATACCCAATTTGCCCATCAAGTAAGGAACAGGAAAAAAAATTACATGCATATCCTACCAGCAATAAGTAGCATGGAAGATACAATGGTAAAATAGCATTACCCACTTTCTTTCCCATCTATTTCATCCAACCTACAAACAAAGAGAAACAAAATAACTGTTTTCTCTCTCCCAAAAGGATGGAAAGGAACTTGTTTTCATTTCTTTGTTTTCTCCTCTTGTTATTAAAGTTTTATTTCTCCCTCCTAAACTCACAAACAGGGATAAAGCAAGGATTTTTTATCCAGGGGGCCAAAGTTAGTTCCCCCCCCCCCCCCCCCAAAAAAAAGTTAGACCTAGAAAAAAAATTACAATTGACATTATCAATTTTATTTCGTGAATAAAAAATAAATTAATATATAAAACCTAATTAATATATAAGAACACATCAACAAAAATAAGTTTTATATTAAATATTCAGAAAAAAATCAGGTTCATATTTTTTTATATAAATATTCATAAATAAAATTCAGGTTCACATATATAATCTATGAATTGTATCAATTTAAGTAACACTTGACAAATTTCAAGGCACAAAATTTATAAACAATTAAATCTAGAGTGAATTTATCTGGCCATTTCTATCTCATCTTGTTCTGAAACTTTATTTAGTGTGTGTTTGGAGTGACAAAAAGTAAGAAAAAATGAGATAAAGTAAGAAAAGTTGTGAATTCGTAATGCGTGCAGTGAAATAAAAAAGTTGATGTGATAGAAGTTTTTAAAAATTTTTAGAGTTTTTTTTTGTTTTTTGGAGATGCCAAACGGTGCCTTAACAACACTTATAGTTAAAAATGTATGCTCGCAATAGTTTTTTGACATTTTTCATTTGCAAGAAATAACCTCGTGCCTTTTGATTTTTCTTTTTTATTACATTTTATTTTCCCTGCTTCAAAAGTATTAGGTAATATTGGGTTATTCATAATGGTTTTAAAATTTTAAAATAATAAGATTAAGAATATTTTTATATGCTTAAATCCTAGGCCATCTAAATTTTAAGATATTTCCTTTTTTCTTTCTAATTTTTTTGGTCATTAATTAGTGATTTATTGAGTTATGCATCGATAAAAGTTAGTTGGGTTGCCAAACTTTAGACTATATATAACAATTAAAAAAATATTTAAATTTTATGGAGGTTAGTCAATACCTGTTTTTTTTTCCCCCAAAATTTTAGGGATAGGCTATATGATAAAAAGTTTTTGACCCAAAAATTTCCATATACAAGTAGTATTTTTTCTGAATGAGATCTGTCATTTTTTAAATTGTAGAGGGGGTTGAACCATAACATAAAAAATTGTTAGCCCAAAAATTTATATATACAAGTGGCATTCCCCCAAACTCAGGGGGGTCGTGGCTTCCCTGAGCCTAGCCTCCCTTCGTCCCTGTCCACAAACAAAGTGTTTGAAAAAGTTTGTAAGATGCTCAACCAAAATACCAAGGTTGCATCTGTTTAGCAGATAGGGTAAGGGGAATTGGATATCCTGATACAAAAGAAAAATTAGGCAAGGACATCCATCCAATGCCAGGATTATTTTCCATTCCAATCCCGCATTTTTAACCAGGCCTAGAGCATTTACTGCATTTTGTTTATGCTAGCTTGTCCCACCATCCATCTCAACTTGGGATTGCTAATCCACTCACCCCTCTGCCACCAATATGGTATTATTTTATCCTTCATACATAAGACATTAAACCGGATCGCCAATTCCATCTCTTTTTGGCTAACAAGTGGGCATCCCCAGGGCTTATTCAGCCAACCATGCATCTTCATCCCATGAACAAAAGCAGCGTAACAGTACCTGATGGTTACAGTCTTTCGAGACAGGAGAGTAAGTGAATCAAGAGGAATTTTCCATCTATTATTTAAATGAACGAAGAAAAAAATTTCAAATACATCAATGTAGTATGCCAAACAAAAAATCCATACTGAAAGCCTAAAAATTCAATTTTCAGAAGAGTTCGTATCAGCACCCTTAAAAAGAACGAGTTGGAATCAATACCTTCCATTATCAAATTTGATCAGATTCACGGCTCCTTCATCAGTGCCAGTATAGTAGCTTCCTTTGACCAACATACATGGAAGGTTAATCTTATCAGCAAGTACCTAATACCCAAAAGCATAAGACGATTAAACGCTGAAACCAATATTTCTCTTAGAGGGACCAGAATATATGAAGGAACAAGAGGGAACAGTACTAAGATGTGAGTAAGAACATGTTTTGAGCTCTAGCCATTCCATAATTTTTTAATCATAATAATAATAATGTACCGAAGCAAATAAACAAGGAAATAATTGATAAGATAACGGAAGAAATCCAATCAACCCACCTGAAAAGTGAATATTTTAAAATTGAAACCGTTTCAACTGTTAAATTTCAACAACCAGAAATTATATATATTATCTACATTCATTCATCAAAAAAATATTGATACATAATATTCAAACAATTTATTAAATAAGAATCAAGGCGATGCCACCCGAATACAAAAAACTCCCCTATACAAAGGCCATTATTACAAAACCATCTCTCAAAGAATTCCATTAATTATCAAATCCAACTCTTTGCCCTAGATAACCAACTATATCAGATAGACAATAAGATGCTTTTTTTAACCTATAAAAAGGAAATCCTGAATTTTGAAAAGCCTTTCTATTACTTCCCCTTCAAATAAGCCAATTCAAACTAAAGGAATAATCCTCCACACCTTTCGCCTCCTTTTTTTATCTTTGCACCTGAAGAAGTTGAAAATACCTTCTTGGCTTCTTTAGGAAACGTATCAAATTGAGATAATGCCATAGCCTGTAAGTCCTTCGCCCAATCATAATGAATAAAAAGATAAACAATGGTTTTACCGTCTCTTTTACAAAGGCAACATCTATTGACTACAAAATGCCTTCTAGTAATAAGATTATTGATGATGAGGATACTTCCCTAGATCAAGTACCAAACAAAGGAAACTTTCATAGCTCCCCATAAGACCAAATAAATTTCCATCAAAAAGAGTCCTAAGACTCCTACCTACTATCACCTGTGTTAGTATCCATCTCAGTCCATTGTCCCCTTCTCCCATCTTTTTGCGTATATAACAGATTCATCAAATTCAAGTAAAAGACAACCTTCCAATCAAATTCAAGTAAGGTTTACTCTTAGCTCAAAATTCCAAGAGATGATACCATCTATCAATGAGATGCACTCCTTAATTGCGGCTTACCCATTCATTGCTAACTCAAATGTCTCTAGGAACAGATCCTTCAAGTTAAAACTATCAATCCAGGTATCCTTTCAAAACTTCACACGATTCCCTCTACCCACCTCAATAGAAGAAAGCTTCAAAAACTCACGAAATAAACCTCTACCTTTCCATAGAATTTTACCATGAACTCCCCTCCCCTCCTCCATTGACCAATCACCCTAGTCACTTCTATATTTCGCCAACACAAAATTGTCTTTCTTATGCTCACATCTTTTTAGCCATTTTCCTAAAAGAGATTTATTGAACTTTACAATTCTTCGAATGCCCACTCCACCCTCCCCATAGGAACTCTCTTTGCATCTTTTCAAACTTCTTTGGTACAACCACATGTCCCTTGAGTAAGTATATAAAGTACGGAGGCAAGCTAGACAAGTTATTTTTGATGAGTGTAATTATAGCACCTTTAGAGAAATATAATTTCTTCCAACCTGTCGACCTCTAACACTCTCAACAACCCCATCCCAAGTCTTTTTGTTCCCCCTTGTACAATGCTCCAAGTGGGAGCCCCACTATGAAGGTAAAATTCCTACTTTACAACCCACTATAGAAGGCAACTTATCCAATCCTGCCACCTCTCTCACAGGTAAAAGCTCTAATTTTCCTAAATTAGTTTGAAGCACGAAACTTCCTAAAATGAAGTGGATCTACCACACAAAAAATTACCGAATCGTCAACAACTAAAGATGAGACACCTCTGCCCAATTAGATTCTACTCCACCCAACCTAAACACCAAATCTACCCCACAACCTTTTACTTAAGCATACTAAAGACCTCCATCACCAAAATGATAAGCAAGCAAGCGAGAGAGAGAGAGAGAGAGAGAGAGGATATCATTGCCTTAAGGCCTCTTAACAAACCAAAAAAAAAAAAAAAACAGCTAGGAATCTATTTACAATGACTAAAAATTTCATTGTAGAAGTACACAAATGTACCTTCTTCCTCTACTTAGCCACAAAAGAAATGCTTTCCAAAAATATAAGAGAAAAGTCCCAATTAACATGATCAACTGATCATAGCACCTTCCAATGTCCACTTTGCATATAGCCCCCAAGCCTCCAACTCTTAAACCTTGCATCCATGGCTTCATTTGCAATTAATGGCACATGGAAAATATAATGTGCTTCTACCAAGACCTTTTGAGCTTCAAAAACAAAACTGTTCCAAGACTTTCTTCAGTCTCATAGGCAATACCTAGGCGATTAACTTGTATAAATTGCCCACCAAACTAATTGGCCTAAAATCCCTTTTGCTCTATTGCTCGCTTGTTCTTATGATTGATGCAATAAAAGATTTGGTGAGGTTTTCTCAAATTTACCAGTATTTAAAAAAAAAATGTAATAGTCAACCCATCATAACCCAGAAGTCATGCCCCTATTTAACAATCTTCAAGGCTACCTAAACTTGCTATTCAAAAATTCATTTTAAATACTCCTTTAGTTGCACTTTCATGTATTTCTCATAATCATAAAGAAGTCCATTCTTGTCCCGAAAATCCTATTACATCAATGAATGAGCTATTTAACAACTCAATCCTGTCAAATAACTCCATGTTCCAATTTTTAAAATTGAACCTTGATTTTCTTATGCTTGTTTGCAAATGCAAATATTGGACTTCCACTCATCTGGTAACTCCACCACCACTACACTACTCTATCGGGAAATCTCTCAACCATCAACCAAATATTCTCAAATCGGAATGGAATGGTCCCCAATTCCAACTACAACGCCTTCACAATCTAAAAGTATTGGAAAGTGATCTAGAGTCACCATTTCTAACAAAATCTACCCTACTCCACAAGAGGGTAATTCCCAACAAGCAAAAAGATACTGTTGTAACTAGAAGATATACTACCTACCCAAACACCATGGTTTGTCCCATCCAAAAGATACGCTACATAATTTCTTCCATAAGCATTTTATGTGTCAATACCTATATGGACCATAAACCCCTGTAAATACCCTTTAAGATCATCATTGGAGCATTTGAACAACCAAGAACAGAGAAACTCCCCAATTCTTCATCCTCTAATGATACTCGTGTACCACATAACCCCTCCAACCCCTAATGAACCCACTACAAAAAGTTGTACCCACTTCACCCACATATTACCAAACACACCCCTCATTCTAAAACCATCTAGATAATCCATCTTAGTTTCGTGCAGACAAATGAAGTCCAGTTTCAATTTTCTGAAAGCTATTATTATGATGACTGTTCTTTTCTCCCTCCCATTCAAACCCCTCAATTCCAACTAATCAATTTTAACTAAATTGTGAAATCATCAAACAATTGTTCCCCCTACCACCTTAAGAGATGAGAATAATATAGTATGCCACAGGCAACTTAAGAGATGAAAATTTCTTACTAAAAAGAACACGTGTCAAGCATTTGCTCCATGTTATACATCAAATGTAAAAGTTACAGATAAATTTTAAAAATATGGTTTTCTAGGATTAAATAATGAACCTATACTATCTAATAAAGAAATTTTTATTAGATGACAAAATGAATTTGTGCCTAATGGGATGTTTCATTGGAAAAGGCGAGTAAAGGGCACCAAACATAGAAGGGATAATAATTGTGGAGAAAGAGGAAAGTCTACTTAGTTTTTTCCATGATATTTTGTTGTTGGAAAAGGCAAGTAGAGGGAACCAAAAGTAGAAGGGATAATATAGGTGGAGAAAGAGGGAAAGTCCAAATAGTTTCTTCCATTATGTTATACAAGGAAAATTGAGGGGACAAAAAAACTATTAAGGAAACTTACGAGTTTAGTTAAAAGTTAACTTACTAGTTCAGTTAAAAGTAAAGACAAAAATGGGTGGGCCTCAGAAGAAATTTTATCAAATATCTCCCCAGTTTCCTTAATTTTTCTCCCACTTAGGGCAAGTGAAAGAAGAAAAGAAAATAAAAAATTTTCCTTCCTTCTCTTGTTATTCCTCCAAAAACTAATCATGGGCATAAATAATGCATAAAAAGCATAATATTTTGGCCAATGTAATTGAAAGATACACAAGAAAGAAATGACATCAGATTTTAAGGACTGAGAGGAATGGCACAAGAGGCAAAGAAAGCTTCTTCATGCCTTTGATTGTATTATATTTCGTCATAAAAATAAGAGATTAATTTTTATTAAAAAAAAAATGTATATAGAATTGGGGTAGTTATATTTTTAGCTCCTCATGGTTTTAGCAAAATTCACACAAACCCCTTATGGTTTAAATTGATGTGTAAATACTAATGACATTGGTAAAAAGTTTAAATCATCCTTACACTTGTATCTAATTTTCATCCGCTTGTCACATGCAGTTATACATACATATATTTACGATACAAATTGTAAAAAATCACATTGACTAAGCCAATTATATTTCTCTCTATGTTCATAAATATCGAATACCTCTGTATATTAAAAATGGGGTCACAATCAGGAACCCAAGCAGACCCATGGACTTCACTAGCAAAGTTGTCTACCAACACAAGGATTAGTGAAAAGTTGTCGACAGGCACAAGAATTGAAGTCTAAAGGCTTGTTTGGGCCCAGTTACTAGAGTATAAGTTTCTGATAAACTTGAGACACGAGATAACATAAACTGAAAATTCATTTAGTTTTAAACTTATAACCAGAAACCCAGAACGAATTGCAACCATTAGAAAAGCTCAAGGTTATTATTTCTCATAATAGTAATGCATATTTGGTTCAGAAACGATAGATTCATAAGTACCATAAATATACAATAGTCATAGATCCATGGCAGTTTTCTTCTAAAAATATATAGGCAAAAGTGAATTTTTGAAAGCACCATTGATACAAAAAATTCAATGGAAACTTATTAGTAATGTCCCTTTCAACTTGTGACTACAGCGTGCCACGAAGCAATAAGGACCATGCAAATTTGGATGAAAAATGACAAGGAAAAAAATATTAATGATAACTGAAATAATTTGCCAAACTCGTTGTGGGGGAAGTCAGGGTGGAGTGAGTCCAACCTTTTCCAAGAATTATGCTGGGTATCAAGTAATGGCGAAACCACCGGAGTCCGGTGGAGAGGAGAAAACCAGATACAATCTGGAACAAGAGAGAGAGAAAGAGTGTGTAAGGATAATAACGGTCAGCGCTTGGTATACCCTTGATGCCAGACCCTCCTAAGGAGGAGGGTTTATATATATGAGGATAGAGCTCTTTAGGCAAGAATGTCTTGTCCCGATGCAATGGACCCAAAGAAGGGCAAGATTCGCCTATTTAATTTTCTCTCTCTAGATTGGTTGGATGAATTCCAACGGCTCCCTGGTTCTAGCCTCCAATGATCCCGCTATTTATTAATTTATTGAAGGAGAATCCTCGGATCTTGTTCCGAATCCAAGAAAAAGTGTACATGAATGGAATTATGAGCACTCATCATTAAATATTCTACGCGAAGGTGACGTGGCGTATGTGATTTCGCACCGTTATACAATGTAACGACCTTGGGATGCTTTACTGTAATCTGGGCACCCACAAAAGTCCCCCTGTGTGTGTGCTGCTGATGAAGTAGTGCGCGCACACAAATTTTTGTTATTAGTATTTTTTTAATTTCATAACTGACAAGTATTAAATGCGCCGGATCATACTAACTATTCCCCAAATATTTATTTGAGGAATTATTCCATGCCCAAAAATCCTCCTATGGGTTTTCCGTTTCTTATTGGCGAATACTAAATGCTCTACCATAAATAGTTCCGGACGTTTCATCAAAGTCCTTACCTATAAAAGTGTTCACTGTATGGGTTGCATCAATATTTTGAAAGGAGTTGTTAGCAAAAATTTTTATGCTTTTGGAATTTTGGAGAACTGCCGCAGAATCCTCACTGTTTAAACTTGGATCACCACGAGAACCCCAAAGTGTTGATCAAGATTGCCGCGTCTATCTCCACAGGCTCCTGGTCAAGTACCAAGGGAGGGTTTCTCCGTGGGACACGCCAATTGCCACGGGAATTTTGTTCGCGCCCGATTGCCTGCAGGTAAGAATCCCCACTGCCGCGGTATCTCCACAGGATGTACTTTTAAAGACCCAAAGCCTGCCTCTGCTTTCGGAAATTGCCGCTGGAGGGTCAACACTTGTCCCGCCGCTGGAGGTAAATTTGCCGCGGGTCTTCTTTTATTCTACCGCTGCAATTTGGACCAAGCCTTAGACTTAACAAAAGTTGGAACAGGACTTGACTTCCAATTGCTCATTACCAACTTAACTTCCAATTGCTCATTACCAGATCACAGCAAAAGAGAAAATAAAATCAAATAGCCTCGAGGTCTGCGGGAACTCAACCCTCGTCGCCGCAAAGCCCTTGGCATTGCTGTTCACAACCCGAAAGCTGAAATCAGCGCAGAGGGCCTTGCGATTGCGAACTGCCGCAAGTTTTCACTTTAGCAAACTGCCTTAGGAGTTGTTTTGGAAGCTCCTTTACTTGCCGCGAGGAGGCAATCTTGCCGCGAGTAATATATATATATATATATATATATATTTCAAACTCCAGGCCGCGAGACTTTTCAAGAGTTTTGTACAGATTGTCACGGGGCTGCTAGGGTCTTTTAGGGAGAGCCCAAGTCATCACAGAGTTGGATTTTTCCCCATAGGGGATCGAATCTTTCGTCGCGAGGAGGTCAGAGACTTACCGCAGCAAGTTGGGGCCTTAGCAAGTCACCACGGGACTTCAAAAGTTGTTTTGCCGCACCGCGAGAATTTTTGGAAGGTCCTCCTTAAAGCCAATTTTCAACCTACTAACCAATTGCTCAAACTGCCATGGTAGAAGAACCCCTTCCAAACTGCCACAGCGAGGCAATTTTGCTCTCTTTTATTTTTCCGCGACCCGAGAACCACGGGTCATAATTTAATTTAATTTTTTTTTCACCAGACTTCTTGCCGCGGGAGGCAATTTTGCCGCGGCTCAATTCTCTCCCCCCTTTTTTGTTTGCTTATGTTGCCGTGGATACCAAACTTTTGCCGTGGGTTTGGAGCAGGACCCTTTGCCAATTGCCTTCCGAAAAAGTAGACTGCCGCGGGTACTCACCACACCGCTTCGGGCCGCGGGAGAAGGGACTAATTAGGTTGCCATGGGCCTTTGAAGGTAAATCGATTAGTTCGAGTCTTCTCTAAAATTGCCACAGGACTTAGGTTTGAAATCCACTTAGGCTTGAAATCTAAAATCTTTAAGTTTTGTTTCTGCCGCGTGACTTCTCGATTTGCAGCAAGGTCGTTGAAAGTCGTAAGAATTTCGAAAACTGCAAGGATTTTTGGATCAGTTGTGATCTGACCGCGGGAAAGCCCAACTCTTTTTGCCGCAAAATCCAGGAGTTAATCAAGTTACCACAAGGCCTTCAAAAAACCTTGCTTGTGTATTACGAAGCCCGTGAGATCTTCATTTGGATTGCTCGTCGGGTCACTGTTAAGCTCGAAGAATTTATCTCTTTCAACGTAATTTATAAAGCTTGAGCCTCATACTGCCGCCACGAGATCACAATATTCTAGGCAATTTTGCATAGGTAACCATAGGATTTTTCAAGGGTTTCATACAAGCTATCTTAGGATTTCTTTAACTATTACGAGCCTCCAGAGCTTCGCTAATCTTTTTGAAAATCCCAGTCAAATTCTAGGTGCCTTTGCGAATACCTAAGTCATCACTGCCGTGGCATTCGAATTAAGCTTTGCTGCCGCGGGGTCCTTGTAAGGTAAGTTCTCAAAAAAAAAACTGTTTGCTTCGAAAATAATAAAATTTATTTTACTTCTCCTCCTTAATTTGCTGCGAAAACACAAATCCACTACAAGATTTTTCTGAGTTTTCGTACAAGTAGTTACGGGCTCCAATTTCACTAAGTCACAACGCAGTATCACGAGGCTTTATTCGGGTCACTTCAGTTCTCTTCAAAGCATATTATCACGGGATTGAGAAACTTCATAGAAATTACTTGCGAACTTTTGGAAGGTAATGTGGTTGTAAGGTCTAGTTTTCTCTCTTTTTTTTCTTTTTTTTTTTTTTTTTTTTTTTTTTTTGTTGAGGAATTACTAACTTGAAAAGTTTTTCTTCATCAGATCATCACGATGGCTCATGCATCCGAAGACTTGCTAGTTACGTCTTCATCTTCAACAGGACAAGTGGAAGTTAGCTATGAAACTCCTACAGGGGATCTATCTAAAATAAAATTCAAGCGTGGAGCTGACCAACTAGTTCCAACAATTCCTAGTGAAGATGAATGGTTCCGTGCCCCGTTTCTTCAAGGTGACATATTCTGGGACCAACAAATGTCATTCCCTGCAGATGAAGGCTCTCAGGATTTCTCATATGCTCTGGAATCAGAACCTAAGAATGAAGTTCAAATATCACCTTCATCCATACCACGATTCAAATATTGAGAGAGAAGAGTACCCTTATTCATTTTACCACTTCAATTATGTTGCAACTTTTGAAGGGATGGAGCCTTGGACAGATTAGATTCTATCTCAATCTACTTTTAGAAGAATATTGAAAAAGGCATCAATATTTGAAGCTATCCGAGGTTCTTCAGAATTACGTGTTACAAGAAATACGCAGGCGATGAAAGTCTTACTCTCTCGGTGGAGTGCGGAGACACACACTTTCATAACTGCTTTTGGTGAGATTGCTCCAACCCTTGAGGATGTCACTGTTCTAATGGCTTTACCGACTTGGGGTACAGAGAACGTAATTCTTCATACGGAGAGTTCTGAAGAACGTGCTATTATGGATGCTTTATTGGAGGCTCATTCTTGCCATACCAACTTGGCATCATACTTCGATAGAAATGGCCAACGTAAGCCCGAACGTGGAGCTTCTCATTCAAAGTCCACTTTTAAGGGTTGGATGCATTACTGGTGGAAAGATTATGCGAATCCCCGCAAAGGAATAGGGGAGTGTGTGGACCTGGCCTACATAGCCCTTATCACCTTGCAGCGTCTATCGCCGCGTGGCTCTTCCGTCACATCTTTGAAGGTCCTCCCGCGGATGGGGCTCGTAGCTATGTCTTTCGCATTGCTGCTACTCTGAGTCTTAGGCGAAGAATTGCTCTGGGTCCTTTATTTCTGGGCACTCTATTTTATTGTCTCGACTTGACAAATATAGGGATGCGGCAATTTGTGGGTCGGTATGATATTCCGACTTATATTTCAACACACTTCTTACAAATGTGGTTGTTTGAAAGGTTTACTAGATTTGCCCCAAAGCCACACTATTTTTTCTGTGCCAGAGGATAAAAATGGGAATTTACAATCTTTTGTGGGGTTACGCTCAGATCGTTAGTCTTCAGCCGGTTTGGGGAAAAAATTGGCTCCAGTGATTGACCGTGTTGAGGAGTTCTATTGGAGACCTTATGCAGAGCCTTTGATTGGTGAAGTGTCTACGCCCTGGTATTTCAAGGAGGACATTTTTATTGATTACTTAATTCAAGACCCCGTGATTGTCTTCGTGGCCCTTTGGGCCGCATGGATCGTGCCTCGAAGCCTTCCTACTTTAACAGACAATGGCTATACTTCTGTTGGATATTATCCACATCGCGTGGCACGCCAATTTGGGTTTAATCAGTACTTGACTACTTGTGCCGCGAAAGTAAAGTCGCCTTCAGATAGCTTGATTCAATTTTTAGAGGAGAATCGAGATGTATTGTTGTCTTCCTTGCATCGCCGTACTCTTCCAAAAGCCAACCACGAGGATTCTTCGGCTTTTATGGCTGGGAATTGGTGGCACCATCAGCTGCAGTTGTTTGAAGAGTATGTCGGTGGCATTCCTAAAGAGATTAAAGTTCCTTATGTTTTAAAAGATGATCCTTTACTCTCTCCTGCTAAAGCAGGCCACTCACAAAGAGTTCCCATTTCTCGATTTGCCAAGGTATTAGGGATAATTCCTAGTGTTGCAACTACGGGAATGCCAAGTGGGGCACGTTTAATACCGGCCGTGGAGAGGGTAATAACTTTACCAGAAGCAATAAGGCGTGCCGCGGAAGAAACAACAAATGCTCCATTTTCAAGAAGGCGTCCTAAAAAGGTTAGTTCAGTTTACCCCTCTTTTTCAGGTATTAACTTATCATTTGTTTACTATCTTCGTTCTACCTATCCTTCTTTTGTTCCCAGGCCACCAATCGCTCTACTCCTCCCAAGAAAAGGACAATTCGACCTCAAAGAGCTAAGAAGATCAATATCGAGGATGATGAGACTTCTCCAAATATCCCAGATCCGAAATTGCAAGATGCCGAAACTACTAGCACAAACCCAGACCCTCCCGTGATAGAAGCATCCGAAGAAATTCCTATAGTTGGGATATCTACAAGCATGTCATCTCATACGTCTCGTGTTTCTCCACCAATGTCTCCTATCCTACCAGGCATCGCTCTTTTGTTACTTCTGTTAGGAAGCCCCATGTTGATTCCGAGTCCGACCATGACTCTACACTAAGAAGGGCCAACAGGTTAAGGCGTAGAATATTACGTGCTCAAGGAGAAAGTGAAGAGGATTCAGCAGGATTTTCTCTGAGGAATAATTCCCCTAGTATTGATGCTACCTCTGTGAAAATTGGTAACACCATTCAACCATCTCCTGAAATAGCCGCGTCTGATTCTCCTCTTACTATTGTTGCAGGATCTTCTATCGTTGTGAGTGTCTCACTTAATACGTCCACGTTGGCTCATGACGAAAAGGAGCTTTACATCAGTCAGGCTATTAAAGGTAAGGATCTACCATCCCTTTTTTTTTTTTTTTTTTTAGTAAAGGGACGTTTTCTAAGAAAATTGATTTTCGCAGGTTGCAGGGACCCTACTTTAGTACCCAATGCTTCTACCAATGTTTCTATTCCTCCTGCGGTCTCAACTTTTTACCCCAACCATTGTGACCACTATACCAGAGACGTCAAGTATAAATGCAGGCTCTGGAGTTCCAATGATTTTACCAAGTGAGGAGGAATTATTTGATGGAGTTGCTCCCCCTTTTCCTTCCGTTCTTGCATCGACTATATCGTTATCGTGGTAACATATTCAGTGAGATGATAACTCAGCCATGCTTCTTTCGTGTAATAAACCTCCAAATCCTTGGTTCATTGATAGAAAGCGTAACTCTTGAAGAGGTAGATGGATTATGCAATGGCCTGCATGTAGTCAAATCTTGTCAGATAAATATTAACTGCTTAGAGACTGGTTTGCAACAAGCTCGCCACTTGGTAGAAGTGTCTCATGTCAAAGCTAGGTTGAACAAACTTCAACAAGATATTAATACGACTGAGAAGTTGCTTGAAGAGGTGAAGAATGAGCATGCTAAGTTAACAGGCCATGCTGAAGCTTTAGTGAAACTTAGTACTGCCACATGGGCTTTTGATAGTAGTATTTTTGAAAATCTTTTAAAGTAGATTTTTTTTTGTTCCTAAAATTAATTTACAGGATGTATGGATTGTGTTATTTTTGAAAGAATATTCTTATTTTATGAATGTTTGGAAAATGTGTAAAGGATGAAATTTGAGCTTTTTTTTTTTTTTTTTTTTTTGGTGTGTGAAACCAAGGCAGGATGCAAAAACTTTTCTTTGTGAGTGCTTTTCACAAAATCAGTTTATTTTTCAAAAATTTGAAGAGGGTTTTTCTGCACATTTCCACGGGAGATTCTTTTAAGAATAATCTCATAATAGAATGCAAAGTTTTGAAATGAGGAGGCCTCTAAAAATGGATACCTTGGTGATTCTCTGGAGAAGATCCCCACGGAAGAAACACGTTTGGAAAACTTTCGAACCAAGTATAAGGATCCTCTAAAGAGGATGCCTTGGGGTTCTCTTGGAGAAAATTTCCAGGGAGAGAAACACTTTGGAGAACTTCCGAACCGAGCATAAGGAGCCTCAAAAAAGGTTACCTTAGGGGTTCATTGGAGAAAAATTCCCGCAGAAGGAACACACTTGGAGTTTTCGAACCAAGCATAAGGAGCCTCGAAAGAGGATACCTTAAGAGTTCGTTGGAGAAAATTCTCGTGGAAGGAACACACTTGGAGTCTTCAAACCAAGCGTAAGGAGCCTCGAAAGAGGATGCCTTAGGGGTTCGTTGGAGAAAATTCCCGTGGAGGGAACACACTTGGAGTCTTCGAACCAAGCATAAGGAGCCTCGAAAGAGGATGCCTTAGGGGTTCGTTGGAGAAAATTCCCGCAGAAGGAACACACTTAGAGTCTTCGAACCAAGCATAAGGAGCCTCAAAAGAAGATGCCTTAGGGGTTCGTTGGAGAAAATTCCCACGGAAGGAACACACTTGGAGTCTTCAAACCAAGCATAAGGAGCCTCGAAAGAGGATGCCTTAAGGGTTCGTTAGAGAAAATTCCCGCGGAGGGAACACACTTGGAGTCTTTGAATCAAGCATAAGGAGCCTCGAAAGAGAATGCCTTAGGGGTTCATTCAAACAACAAATAAAATAAGTTTCATACAAAGCAAATTCTTTTATTGATGAAGAAATCAGTACATCACGGATAATAAGCTTTGAGCCATTTAACATTAATAGGAGAACTTAATTTGTTTGTCTTGGGATCTAAGACCTTGTACCATCCATTATCGCCATGGACTTCTTTAATGACATACGGACCTTCCCACTTGGGTGCAAACTTCGGCGCTGATAGTCCTCTCATCACATAGTTTGCTATCTTTAGCACTAAGTCACCTTCTTCAAACTTCCTGGGTTTTACCAGCGAATCGTAAGCTCTACTAATGCGACTCTGATATGTTTTCAAATTTTCTTTAGCCCTATCTCTCCTTTCATCCAAAGTCTCCAAGTCTAGATGTCTGGACTCTGGAACTGCTTCACTTCGGAAGGCTATCCTTGCTGAGGGTATGGCTATTTCAACTGGTAAGACTGCTTCAGCGCCATAAACTAGGGAGAAAGGAGCCATTTGCGTAGACCTTTTCTTGGACGTTCTATAGGCCCACAATTCCATTGGTAACGCATGAGCCCAATTAGAGTGAAAATCCTTCAGCATTCGGCTTAAAATGGTGAGTAGTGTCTTGTTTGTGGATTTGGCTTGTCCATTTCCCTTAGGGTAGTATACGGATGACTTATGATGGGAAACATCGTATGAGGCTAAGAGCTGTCCCACATGCGAGTTTACAAAAGAAGTGTCGTTACCTAAGAGTATCACTTTAGGGATTCCAAAGCGGCAGATGATGTACTTAGATAAAATTTGACACTGCTAGCCCTGTGACCCTCCGAAAAGGAATTCCTTCAACCCATTTAGTGTATAACTCCGTTGCTGCAATAATCCAAATGTTGCCGCAGGAAAGAGGATTGATTGGTCCAATCAAATCCATGGCCCAAGTATGAAATGGCCACGGAGTGCCCATCGTTCTAAGATCCACTACTGGGGCATGAATGAGGTGAAAATGCACTTGGCAAGAATGACATCTTCGTGTGTAAATTTTTGCATCTTCTTCCATCATGGGCCAGTAATACCCTATATGCAGTAGATGAGTGTAAAGATTTCTTCCTCCCTGGTGTTCCATCTCATGTCCCTTCTCAAGGGCTTTTTGTATTTTTGCTCCGGCTAAACAACGTAGGGCTTGCCCTTCAAATCTGCACCTGTACAGCTGCCCTTCATGTATAAAGAAAGAAGAAGCTCTTTTCCTGATCACTGTTGCATCCTCAACTTCTGCAGGGAGAGATCCCTCCACTAGGTAATTAATGTAATATTGTCTCCAATCACTGGGATTAGAAACAAAATTGCATTTCGCCTTATTTGGATTCTCTTGACATTTGAGGCACTGTTGTTGTATCAGTGCGGCTTCTTTAGCCATGGATGGCCAAAAATACCCTTGTCTCTGGGCTCTCCTGTAAAGACTGATTTCTCCAGCTCCACATGTTCTTTCATGAATTTTCACCAGTTTTTCTCTAGCTTCATTATCTCCTAGACATCTAGCTAGAATTCCTCCTAGGGCCCTAAAATATAATAACCCTTGGTATAGGGTATAATGTTTAAGTTGAGCCATCGAGATTTTACCCTCAGGTAACTTCAATTCTCGAATGATGGGTGATCTCCAATCTTCCGTAGTCTCTTCTGGCAAAATATCTGCTACTGAGCATGGCAGTGTTTTCCTCATCACCTTGATGCTAGCCGCTTCCTCCCCAACTTCTATCTTGGATGCAAGAGTAGCTATTGCATCAGAATGTCTATTACTAGACCTCGGGGCATGCTCCATTCGAACATGATCAAATTTGTCAACCAGCCGTTGAATGATTGTCCGGTAAGATACTAAGGAAGGTTCCTTAATGGCATATTCCCCGTTGATTTGTTTAATGACCAACTTCGAGTCCCCTTTGATACATAACTTGGTTGCCCCTGCTTCCCGTGCAGCTAAAAGTCCAAGTACCAATGCTTCATACTCCACCTCATTGTTGGAACAACGGAATTCTAGCTTATAGGATAAATCAATCTTAACTCCTGAGGGAGAAATTAAGACAATCCTTGCGCCTCTTCCTTCTGCAATAGAAGATCCATCAAAGACTAAAGACCATTCTTCCTCCTCCTCTGCGGCTACCGCTTGAAAATCATCTCTCGGTAATTCTGTTGAGGGTGGTTCATATTCTCCTGAAGGACACTTTGCTAACAAGTCTGCTAGAGCTTGATTTTTTATAGCGCGTAAAGCTTTGCAAACAATGTCATATTCTGCTAATAGCAAGAGCCATCTTGCTGCCCTCCTAGATAAAGCAGGTCTAGATAGGAGATATCAGAGGAGATCACATTTTGTTGTTAAGTGCACTAGTGATGTTAGCAAATAGTAACGAAGTTTCTGTACCACAAATACCAGGGCCAAACAATGTCTTTCTATTGGGGAATATCGCGCCTCTACTCCCTGTATTACCCTGCTAATATAATACATTGGTTTTTCTTGTCCTTCAACCTCCTGAGCCAGCAGTACTCCTATTGACTTATTGGTGGAAGTCAAATAAAGCAGCAAGGGTTTCCCGGGTTGTGGTGATATCACAGTGAGGGAGGAGGCCAAGGCATGCTTTACTTTCACAAATGCCTTAAAGTGTTCTTCTCCCCATTCAAACTCTGCATCTTTCCTTAGCAACATATTGAAGGGTCATGTTACCTCAGCCAAGGCTGGGATAAACCTTCGAAGGTATGACACTTTTCCGAGGAATGCTTTAAGCTCCTTCTGGTTAGTTGGTCGCGGCATTTTCTTCACTGCTAGGACCTTTGTTGGATCCACATCAATTCCATGGCGATGTACAATACATCCCAGGAATTTTCCCATCGTTACACCAAAAGCACATTTGAGTGGATTCATCTTCAGTTTATATTTGCGACATCTATTGAAAACTCTCCGCAAATCCTCTACATGGGATGCTCCTTGTTGTGTTTTTACCACCAAATCATCAACATAAAACTCAACAGTTTTATGGAACATGTCATGGAAGATAGCTATCATGGCTCTTTGATAGGTTGCTCCTGCGTTTTTTAGTCCGAAGGGCATAACAATGTAAAAGAAGTTATCGATAGGAGTCCGAAAGGCAGTTTCCTGGGCATCCTCTGGGGCCATCTTAATCTGATTGTATCTGCTAAACCCGTCCATGAAAGAAAACATATGATGTCCGGAGGTAGAATCAATTGGTGTGTCAACGTTTGGCAACGGAAATTCATCTTTAGGGCAGGCTTTATTCAAATCCCGGAAATCTACACACTCTAATTTGCCCATTTTTCTTAATTACAGGTACAATGCTTGACAGCCATGAGGGGTGTTGTATGGGTTCTATGAACTTTGCTGCTAAAAATTTTTCCACCTCTTCTTTGATCTTGAGTTCCACACCCGGCTTGTAGAATCTGATTCCTTGTTTGATGGGCCTGGCATTAGGGATGATGTTCAAGCGATGCATAGTGACGTCTGTATCCAATCCAGGCATTTCGGAGTAAGTCTAGGCAAAGACATCTGAGTATTCTGTTATTAAAGCTATCAACTCCTCATTTTCTTTCTGGGACAAGTCTCTGCATATGAAAATTGGCCGCGGCATTTCCCTTTCCTTAGCAAGATTAATTTCCTCTAATTCTTACTTTTGCGATCGCGGGCCGTCTTCCAAACACTCTGGAGCTATTCGTACTTCTTTTGAATCCTGAGTGATAGCTTCCATTGCTTCTTCCGCTACTTTCTTTTTCCCTTTCTTCTTCTTTCTTTTAGGAAGAGTAGACAGAGGGGCTAAGAACGTACACTTTTCATCTTCTAATTGGAGGTCAGGTTCCCTTTCTTGGTTCCCTAACCTCTCACACCGTCATAACCGATAAATTACTCTCCCATCAGCACGCTTGTGTCTAGTCACGCGGGGATTGGCTAAATCATCCTCCTCCAGTGATCTTTTGTGTTGCTCTTCATCTGGCCATCTAAGAATAGGAATCCCTCTGGGTGGTGCCAATTCTGGATCTTCATTTACTTCAGAATGAAATACTGCATCTGCCATGTAAGCTTCATCTACTCGGAACGGCTTGCGGGATGCGTTGACCACCTTGTTATTCCATATAGCTTTCACACACTAATGGTATGCAGAGGGGATGGCTGCGAATCGATGTAACCACGCACGTCCCAGAAGGACATGATATGAAGTGGCAGAATCAATAATATGAAATTTTGTAGGTGCAACAATCTCTCTGACTTTTAGGGTCACTTGCACATACCCTAATGATCTTTGCCCTTGACTGCCGAACTCGTTAATGGTAATGGGTTCTCTTACCAAACATGCCCTAGGAATTCCTGTGCCTTGAAACGTTGCAAGGGGGAGTATGTTGATGGAAGCTCCTCCATCCAGAAATCCCCTCGAAAATTCTATGCCGTTAATTTCTACTGGGACATACAATGGACGATTGTGCGCCTACTGGATCTGTCTATCCCCCTCTGTGAAATTCAGGGATAACAAGTTTTTTTTTTAAATTCTTCCCACCGATCCACTAGCCTCCATGCACTCCTCTTGGTTGTCCTCTACCACTTTGAGCAAGGCCTTGACCGCCTTCACCCTAGTGTTTTCAGTCAGCCCCAACTGATTGAAGAAATTTTTAAACCCCGAAATCTTGCTCATGGCTTTTGCTCTAACATCTTCAAATTCCGGGCATGTTTCCCTTGTCGGTACACTTACTACACATACAGGGATTTCTTGCTACTCTTCGTAGTGAGAAATCATCATTACGTTCCTGTTCTCCTTGTTTCGAGGTTATGGATCCTTAAGGACATCCCTCGAGGTAATTTCTAAGTCTTTATTTCTTACCATCTTGTGAAACAAAGATCTAAACGCCCAACAATCTCTTATAGGATGCCTCCTTGTCCGATGGTAGATACAAAATCCGAGTTTTCCTTCTTCCTGCTTTGTCGGAGGATTTCTGGGTTCTGGCAAAGTAACTGTGCCGTCTTCAACCCATGCTTCAAGAAGAGCTTTTAAATCTGCATTGGAAATGTGGGCTGGAAAAGGGGCTGGCCCTTCCTCCATTTTCAGACGTTTTCCTTGGCCCCTGCATTGGAAATCTGCATTGGAAATGCAGGCACTGCCTCCTCGACTTCTGCTGCGTACATTCTATCTCCTCGACGCATCTTCCCCCTCCACGAGATATCATGATTGTTACGGGGCATTGAAATAGAAGGCGTATTGAACATCCTGGACATTCATTTTATTGTTTCACTGAGATTTTTCGCGGCTAAGCAGAAGCCAGCAAAGTCGGAGAACTGATGATTTACCAGGTGCATTTTGTATGCCACATGCATTCCTTCTATGCACATCTTCACCATTTGATCTTCTGAAAGAGGGTCTTGAATGTCCAATGCTTTTTCCCTGAAGTGACGAACGTAAGACAAAAGATCTTTCCCTTGCTTTTAAGTTTCTCGCATAAGATGGAGCATCGTCAATCTTTCCTCCACATAAAAGAACTTTGCGTAAAACTTCCTTACCAAATCATCCCAAGAGCTAACTGATTCTACTAGAAGATTTGCATACCAGGTATAGGCCTTATGGGTTAGGGATTTAGAAAACTCCCTTAACCGCAAGTTACTGTCTTGAGCACACACTCCCAGGGAATCGACAAATCGGACGACATGCTCCCCTGCGTTTCCCCTTTTTCCATCAAACTTTACAAACTTCGGCACAACATACCCCTCAGGATATGGCATCCTGGCAATTGCCGCAGGGTACAGTGGACGCAAGTCTAAGTCTAACCCCGTCTGATTAGTTCCACTCTCCTACTGAACTATTTCCTTAACATGATACTTTAATCGATCCAGCGTTAACAGAAGAGGCTGTGCTTGAAGGGTCTAGGATTGTGCGAGGGCAATAGGAGTGAGATGAAGCAGATTTTGAGAAAAGGTAGGCAAAGTAGGGTTGGTAAGGGTTCCCTGTTCCACAAGAAGCGCGTTTTGACTCGAATTGGCTGGAATTTGTTGAGCAGTGGGCATTGGAGTAAAGCTTAAGGCCGTAGGGTTTAACTGGGATAGCATGGTTTGAGAGATTCCGTGACGCCCCAAGTTTTGTGGAATTGTGACAGGGTTTGATTCTTCTGGTGTAGAGGGTGATGGAACAATAGAAACTGAAGGATGGGTTGATGCCAGAGTCTGCTGGAGGGCTTTGAGGGCCTCCATCATCACCTGCTGTGTTTGCTGCATAGCGGATTGGGCCTGTTGAGAAACTAAGACTTGCTGTGAGTGTTCTTACTTGATCTGCTATAGCGGTTATTTCTGAAGATGACTCTCCATCTCTTGGACTTTCTCCGTTATTGTCTTGATCATTAGCCATTATTGATACGTCAACACTCTTCCCCAGTGGAGTTAATTGTGGGAGAAGTCAAGGTGGAGTGAGTCCAACCTTTTCCGAAAATTATGCTGGGTATCAAGTAATGGCGAAACCACCGGAGTCTGGTGGAGAGGAGAGAACCAGAGGCAATCTGGAACAAGAGAGAGAAAGAGAGTGTATAGGGATGATAATGGTCAACGCTTGGTATACCCTTGATGCCAGACCCTCCTGAGGAGGATGGTTTATATATATAAGGATAGAGCCCTTTAGGCAGGAATGTCTAGTCCCGATGCAATAGACCCAAGGAAGGGCAAGAGTCACCTATTTAATTTTCTCTCTCTAGATTGGTTGGATGAATTCCAACGACCCCCTAGTTCTAGCCTCCAATCCACTGAACCTCTAATGATCCCGCTATTTATTAATTTATTGAAGGAGAATCCTCGGATCTTGTTCCGAATCCAAGGAAAGGTGTACATGAATGGATTTTTTTTTTTTTTTTTTTTTTGATAGGTAAGAGAAGGAGGCTCCAGGTTCGAACCCGGGTGGTGAGTGAGAAAAGAGTAGAACTCAACCACCGAGCTAAGTGTCTCACTCTGTACATGAATGGAAATTATTAGCACTCATCATTACATATTCTACGCAAAGGTGACATGGCGTATGTGGTTTCGTACCATTGTACAGTGTAACAACCTTAGGATGCTTTACTGTAATTTGGGTACCCACACTCGCCTTTCACATAGAAGGTGAAGGTGAATGTTGTGAGGCAAAGAAATACAAACACTTGTAAGACGGTATCGTACCAAAAACTTAGTGTGAGAATGAAAAAAATTGTAATTTTGAAGAAAATATTTAGAATTAAGTCATAAGATAAAAGCAATATGAATTTATATTTATTAATTCCTTGTACCTTAAATTTTTAACTTTAGAAATTTAACACCTAAAATTTCTAATTTTTTTTTGTAAAGAAAATGTTGTAAAATATAGATAAATAAAAGATAAATGTATTTTGAATGAAAAAGTGAATAGACAATTATTTTCCTCTATTTACACATAAATATATATTTATTCCTAACATGTCCCTATTATGTAGTATTGTGTCTAGATATTTTTTTAAAATAAACGTATTTGGATGTCTGTGACGTGTGGTATTGCATATCCTTATTTGTGCTTATTAATTGTGAGAGAATGGTTGGTAATGGGAATTTAAGTGAGAAATTAATCAAAAGAAAGGAGAAAAGAATGTAGATGGGTTTAGAGGATTGCCATAACAATGTAAGTTGGGAGGAGGAAGAAGGGAAGAAATCTTAAAAATGAAAAGTTTGGTAAAAATATCTTTCTCAGATTAACTTTGGTGGGCATAACATCCCAATTCATTCAAGTAGCACATGTAATATTCATCCATTTTGCACACTGGTCCAACCATAGGTAAGTTATTTGTTCATTTCTAAACCACAAGGAGATTGTGATTTCACCAAAACCACAAGGAAATACCCCTACAAAATTATGAGAGCATCTAGCTTACTGTGTGCACTAGTCTTTTTATTTCCGAGGAGTCCGAATGAGATGCATATCAACAAATTGTTCTCCCTTACTGTACCTAAATAAATAATAACTGTCTGATACTATGCAAATTAGATTAATAAAATCACCAACTTTATTCCCCCAACCACATGTAAGATTCACCTTGCGAAAGAACAAATTGAATTCACATAGCATGTATGTGATATCGATGAAAGACATTGCACATCTCAGTGACATAAAAACCAATAGTATGCAACGATTTAACGTTTATATAAAGTAGGTGAAAGCTCTTACAACCTTAAAGAGCAACGCCCGGTGGCGTGAAAGTCCAACATCAAGACAGCCAAGCGGAAGAATGATACTGTTCAGAGAATTACGCAGTTCATAACTCCTGAAAGTCCACCTTTTCAACATTATTTCTGCATCACTAACTGGACCGCCCATCCTATCAACAACAAGATCAGCAATTTTCTGGATCAAGCCACTAATAACTGCACCATGTTCCAAAGAAATGGCAAATGCTCTTTCCTCAAGCTGGTGCAGTGTGGGATCAACAGAACGGTTCACTAGAATAACTTCATAATCAACATTATCCGAAAGAGAAATTGCTTGTAGATCTAGCAGAAGTGGTATCTTCCCTTGCATTCCTGAATTTGAAGTAATACCATACACGTCGTAAAATCCATCCATCACGTTCTCATCATAATTCAAAAAATTATAACTCTGCAAAAATCAAATATATGATTTCCCCATTTAGTAGGAACCATCTAAGTAATCAATACAATTCCCACACAAACCGAAATACATTCAGATTCAAAATAAACACACACACACACACAAAACAAGTAATTTCAATTTCCATGATTCACAAAAGGTATTAATATAAAGCTTCAATAATATGAATTGCGAAATGGTTAGAACTTTAATTGTAAAGCGAACATATACGCACGCACACACACACAAAGACACGATAAACTACTATAATAAAATCTAATCAATGTCAATTAAGGGATCAATATGAAATTGAAAGGCAAGCTCATTTAATCAATGAGATCCGCAGTACGAAGATTGGACCAATTCGATCGAATTTGTCAATAAATGCAATAGACGCACATATAAAATTGCCAAATTGAATTGGAAAAGAAGATTAAAAAGCATACCCAATACCGAAGAGAAAGAGACTCAACGAGGGTTTCAGAAGGGGCACATCCCAAACTTATCTGCTTGGCGGCCTTGATCTGCGCCGTTTCGGGGTCCTCGCGTGCATCGGGATCGGAAACACTGATCGCCAAGGCAAGTTGCATCTGGAACTCCTCCTCAAAGAAATTGAAATCAACCGAATTCTCCACCGAATCAACCGCTCCAGTTCTCGCCAATGCCGACGCAGACGGCGATGATGAGGAAGAAGCCGAAGACGGCGGCAGTGAAGTTGTCTGCAGCGGCGGAGGATCGACCAGAGGACGGGCCTCCGGGGCCATTCTGTGCGGGTGGTCGTTGAAGCCACCGCCGATGTGAAGCTTTCGCAGCAGATGCTTCATCTTAGACATCCCTGATCGAGTCGCATCGATGAGAACACGCAGCCAGGTACGACTCTCTCTCTCTCTCTCTCTCTCTCTCTGAGTCTTCTCTTTCTCTCTCTGCTGGCTTAACCTACGCCTACTTCGCTCAAAGCAGATTCTCTTAATCTACGCACCTTCTCCGTCAAGCTACCACCACTGGAATTAAATTAACCGCTCACCCTTCCCTCCATTAGACTGTATACCAAAAATGGGTTTTTTATAAAAATAATAATATTAATTTAATTATATATAGAAATAGGCTCGGGGATGAATATTGACAAAAATGTGCTGGGTGTCGTCAGTGCTATTGACGACACCCTGATTTTACTAAAATACCCTTGGTGTCGTCAGTGCCAGCGACGACACCGGCTTATATACTTCCCGAACCCAGCACCTCTGCTCAGTTCGTGCGTTCTTCTTCCCTCCCTCCCTCCGATTTCTCTCTCAACGGTCGACTGCTGCGAGGTCACCTCCATTGCCAGGCATTGTCTGATTCCTCTCCTCCATCACCTCCATCTCCAACGGTCCAAAAAATGTAAGTTTTATTGTACCCAACCATTTATATATATATACGTATATGTACATGCGAGTTGTGCATTAAGTTTCAGATTACTTTCAATCTCTGTTGAGTGAGTGAATTTTGTTTGTTTCATGCTTGATTTGAGTTATTTGGGTACCTGATTTGAAGGAGTTGAAATCTACATTTGTATTGTCAATTTTGATTTTGAATTTGGGTATTATTGGGCTGGATTGATCTCATTTCTTCACTTCACATTTGTATACTGGTGAGTTATTTGTTTGTTTGAGAATGTATAAAATTTGTTGCATGTAAATTGAATTTGTTCAAATTGACTAAATTCTATTCAACTTTAAAGGATCCTGGGTTGGGAATTTTTTGAACATGTTAATTTTTTTGTTGTATTGTATTGAAGCATAAGTTGGCTGTTTTTGTTTGATAACTTTATTTCTATAGTCTGTTTAGTTAAATTTAATTTGGTTAAATTTAGTTTTATTTAATTTTATTTTTTTCAATTTATGTATATAATTTATTGGGTGTTTGTAATTAAAACTACATATTAATTTAATTTTATTCCTAATAATTTATATTAATTTAATTACTGAGATTAGGACAATACATAGGTTAAATTATACCAACTATACTAATCACATATTTGAATTTAATTATATCAATTGATAAAAAAATCATAGTAATGGTACGATTAAAAAAAGTAAATTAGTTAAATTTAAAAACTCAAGTAAATAATTTTATAATATAAGTTATGAGTGGTTAAGATAAGATAAGTTAGATAAATTAGTTTAGGTTAGATTATAATATAATCTATCTTTTATTTAGAAAAAAAAATAACCTTAAATTTATACGTAAATATAATTTGTCGTTATTTGTTTATTTTCACTATTATTTATCGATTGTATTAAGAAGGTTTAGATTGGTAGGAACATGTTAAGAGGTGTAAAAGTTTATAATCTGTTTAGTTAAATTTAATTTGGTTAAATTTAGTTTTATTTAATTTTATTTTTTTCAATTTATGTATATAATTTATTGGGTGTTTGTAATTAAAACTACATATTAATTTAATTTTATTCCTAATAATTTATATTAATTTAATTACTGAGACTAGGACAATACATAGGTTAAATTATACCAACTATACTAATCACATATTTGAATTTAATTATATCAATTGATAAAAAAATCATAGTAATGGTACAATTAAAAAAAGTAAATTAGTTAAATTTAAAAACTCAAGTAAATAATTTTATAATATAAGTTATGAGTGGTTAAGATAAGATAAGTTAGATAAATTAGTTTAGGTTAGATTATAATATAATCTATCTTTTATTTAGAAAAAAAAATAACCTTAAATTTATACGTAAATATAATTTGTCGTTATTTGTTTATTTTCACTATTATTTATCGATTGTATTAATTATTTTTTGAAAAAAAATTTAGGCATTGATAAATATGTATTAGTTTAAACGTAAAGTTAGAGTAATGCTAACGTCACATTTGATTTTAATTCGATCAACTGATAAAAAGATTAAAGTATAAATTAAAGTGAAAAAATTTGGTTACGTTAAGATAAGTTAGTTAGTTAAGTTAGTTTAGGTTAGTTAAAATATAAGTTAGTTTAGGTTAGTAATAAAAGTTTGGTTAACTTAAGATAAGTTACACAAGTCATTGTCTCATATAAGAAAACTTGAATGAAACCTTTTTCACTCTTGCAAATATATAAAGTTAAGAAGGTACGATCCCTAACATTTATTTCGTTTAGGGCTGTAATTGGTCGTTCGTTCATTGCTCGTGATGTCTCAAGAACGAATTTCACTGTTTTGTTTTTGGGGAGGGAATCTTATAGATGTGGATGATGATGTGGGTTACGACAGACCATTCAAGCGTTGTGTCAGGGTTAGCAGTCAGTCTACCTACATGATGCTGTTGACAAAACTGTATGAAACTGTTGGCATGGACCCGGGGCAGGTCGTTTTACGAGTACTGTGTAGATACCCAATTGTTGGTAGTGCGGGTCAGATACTTCACAGACCTCTACAACTAGTGGACGATGATACAGTCGAGGCAATGTTTGCTATCGTTCATAATTTGAACCGCAATCACTGTGACCTGTACTTGGAGTTCGAGCCGACTAATCCTGAGCCGGTGGCCACCGAAGGCAGCCTCCGAATGAATGCTCCGACTGATCATTTGGTGGGAATCTACAACGAATTCACGCCCTCTTCCCCCCACAATGAACCAGAAAATCAGTTCGACGCCACTCATGAACCCACTAGTGATCCTGTCCGTGACTACGTGCAGCAACAGGATATGTCTTGGGACTACGTGAATGATCAGGCTGATGATTCGAACATTGCTGAAGGCCCAGTTGACGAAGAAGACATAGAACTGCAAAACATGGACATGATGGGTGAGGGAGTTACTGGAGACTTGGTTATGAACGAACATGATGAACGTACAGATCATCGACTGCATGAACCGATGTCCGAAATGTTCACTGCTGTTGAGTTAGATGACAGTGCACTTCACTGGGCCCCTTCACTTCGACATTGAACGTGGAACCCAGAGAATGAGGATCCTTGCGTCGGACAACTTTTCAAGGACAAAGAGCACTTACTCCAATCTATGAAGTTGTATGCTGTTAGAACAAATCAGCCCTACATAACTATGGAATCAAGTCAGAAATCTTGGGTAGCTGAGTGTCCAAAGAGGAATGAAGGACAGTGCAAGTGGCGAGTCCGAGCAACCAAGCTAAGTACGCATGGTTTATTCGAAATAACTAAGTATGAAGGCCCCCATACATGTATATTTGCACGGCTGACTGAAGACCATGCACAACTTGACTCGAACTTTCTTTGCAGCAACATCATCCATTTGGTTAAGTCTAACCCCGCTTGTTCTGTTGTCTCGCTGCAAGCCGAACTGAAGGATCGATTCAAGTACCATGTGTCTTACCGAAAGGCATGGCTTGCAAAGCAGAAGGCAGTTGCCCAAATATTTGGTGATTGGGAGCAGTCGTACCTGTTCCTACCAAAGTTCATGAATGCCGTACAGACTTACAATCCGGGCACGATAGTTCACTATCGACATCATCCTTACATGGGTGGGGTCCAACGGGTTCTGCAATACGTGTTCTGGAGCTTCAAGCCTTCAATTGATGGGTTTGCTCACTGTATGCCCGTTGTTTCGATCGACGGAACACACTTGTACGGTAAGTACCGTGGTAAACTATTGATAGCAATGGCCCAGGATGCAAACCTCCAAGTGTTCCCATTAGCATTTGCATGGGTTGATGAAGAGGACAATGACAGCTGGTTATACTTCTTAAGGATGCTTCGTAGGTATGTTTGCCCTGACCGACAGTTGTGTTTAATCTCCGACAGGCACAGTGCGATCAAGTCTGCAGTTGAATCCCCCCAGTCTGGTTGGGCAAATGCACACCATTGTTTCTGCTTAAGACATATAGAGGCCAATTCAAGAAAAATTGGCCTGCCAAGCAATTAATTGACTTGTTCAATCAAGCAGGAAGGGCTACTCAAGTTCGCAAATTCAACGAGGTGATGGAGTTACTTAAGTCCCTCAACCTAGAAGCATGGAAATATCTTACTAAATTGCCAAAGGAGAAGTGGACATTTTGCTACGGTGGTGCTTTTAGATACGGAATCATGACAACCAATCTTTCGGAGTGCTTCAACAACGTACTGCGTGGTGCTCGAAGCCTCCCAATTACTGCAGCTGTTCAGCTAACATTTTACAAGCTTGTTTCATACTTCCACCAGCGGCGCCTAATTGCTATGAATGCAACCAACAACGGGTCAAGGGTCAGTCCACGCGTGCAAAAGCTTTTGACTGATTTCCAGAATGATGCATTGGGTCATCAAGTAATGGAGTTCAATCACATTACCGGAGAGTGCCAAGTCGTGACTGGTTCTCATCTGAGTAGGGGTAACAACAGACAGATTGTTCGATTACGGAATGGCACGTGCAGTTGTGGAAAGTGGGAGGTTTTGAAGCTACCGTGCTCGCATGTTATAGCCGCTTGCGATCGAATACGCATCGATTGGATGGAATTTGTATCCAGTGTATACTCGCTCCAATCGTACGTCGCCACTTACATACCAGAGTTTCATCCCTTGGAGCACGAAGACTACTGGCCCAGTGTTCAAACACCCTTCTTTATACCAAACCCATCTCTCCTCCGTGCACAGGGTCGACCTCGTTCAAGCAGGTTGACAAATGAGATGGATAGATCGGAACGCAGCTCTACCCAACATTGTGGCATTTGCAAACAACAAGGGCATGATCGACGCAAGTGTCCGGCAATGGCTTCATCATCATCATCAGGCAGTAGGTTCTTGTCTTAAATTTGTACACCGAAACAACTTATGAGTATTTAAATGTGAACACTATAGCAGCTTTAAAGTTTGGATGCTCATGTAACCATATAGCAGTTTTAGCATTTTGTTAGTAACTCAAGAGCATTTTGATTTTTAAGCCTTGTAAAGTTATGAGTATTTATGAAAATTCATACTAGTGAAAGAGCAATTTCATTTATATTTTGTAGTAATAAAAGAGTAGTTTGATTTCTATGCATGTAAAGTTATGAGTGAATCCTGCATTTTATATCATGCTATTTATTTTTTTTTTTTTACTTGCCCAAAATGTAACAATTGATAGTAATTATCATTTTGTACTATCTGTACAGTGAGATGTCTGACAGACGACATATGTTAGATCCTGGGCCGTTAGACCCCCGTGTACTCCACTCCCAGGCTGATCATCGATCCACTGATATTTGGGAGTCTCGCGTTCGGGTACGTATGTAAAAATTAGTTATGATGGTTGTCATATTCCCTCATGGGCTATTTGTTAATACTTACTAAATGTTTTTGGTTCTGCAGTTCGAGGAGGTCATTCGAGTTCGGGCCACACAGACTGCATTACGCCAGATATTGGATCCACCCCAGGATCCTCGTGTTCTCCAGCAGTTGCATAGGGCCGGATTTTACAGTATATACCGACCTGGGAGCTATCCATTTCTACTGGCCACTGATCACCTCGTTGGTCGAGCGATGGAGACGCGAGACACATACCTTCCACCTTCCCGTCGGCGAGGCCACTATTACATTGCAGGATGTTGAGATCATTGCTGGCTTACGGGTTGATGGTGATCCTGTTAGTGGGATTGATGACCTGCATGGTCTCATGGCACGACAGGCACTATGCCAGGAGCTACTTGGTAGGAGTCCAGATGCGGGGGATTTTAAGAGGGGACGTTTGAAGATTAGCTGGCTGACAGAGCACTTCTTGACATTACCAGATGAGGCTACGGAGGCTGACGTACAGTACCATGGCCGGGCACTTATTCTCATTATTATCGGAGCACATTTACTATCGGACCACTCTGGTAATATGGTCAAGATACATTACCTATCTTTGCTTCGAGACTTAGATGCCTGCGGCCGACTAGCGTGGGGAGCTGCTGCTCTAGCATGCTTATACAGAGAGATGTGCTCGGCTTCCACCACCCGCACGGCCGAGATGGCAGGACCGATTTGCATACTTCAGGTAAAAATAAACTTTATTTACATTTGATACTAATTTATATTAAGCTTATTTCGGAATCAATTGACAGTTTACAATGATAGGTTTGGGCATGGGAGCGGCTAGCACCGTTTAGGCCCGTCATTACACGACCACCTCCCCCACCTGATTATGCACTGGATGTTTTTGGGCTTCCCGGAGATCCTTGGGGTTGCAGATGGAAGGGAAGCTTAGCAGTGAGCTTTGCCAGGCCATTGAGAGATTGCCGAGAGCAGTTGACACTCCTGAGAGAGGATCAGATGACCTGGTGTCCATACCCAGCATCCGTTTTGAGCAGACTTCCTACATATTGCCGTGCTGGTGAGGTAGTGTGGCGCTCGACCTGTCCGTTGATTTGTTACGAGATCGTCGAGTACCACCTACCGGGACGTGTGATGAGACAGTTTGGCCTCCGTCAGGTGATCCCGGCTGAGTTTGACACGGATGCCGCATTGCATGAGTTGACTAGGCGGGGCCGGGGAGAGGTGAACTGGCTACAGTACCATCATCGATATGTAGAGGAGTGGGCTAGACGACTACAGACGATTGTGCATGGCGAGGTTTCCACTGCACCTATCGCATTCGATGACCCGTATATGGAGTGGTTTCGTCACATCACACGGAACTCACATCGCACCTACCCTTACATGTGCCGCCTGTTGGTTCACAGCCAGTGTCAGCAGATATGTCCATTTTGGTATGATATTATATCTATGGGTTTTTGAATAATAAATTTACTTTTTATTTATGTTTTTCTGTTTGATATTGACTAATATAGTTTCTTCAAACATTCTAGGTTAATACTATTGTTAGCATGTATCACATTGCGGTTGCAGCGGTCACTGGTGCGGATCATGCTGGTTACCTTCGGGCACTACAGGAGATTATTCATCAGGCAGGACCGGTGATCACTGCTATCGATCATGAGGAGAGGCTACGAGCCCCTGTTGACAGTAGGCAGACAGGTTCATCATCTCAGTCCAGACCATCACGTCCCAGCAGACTTCAGCCTGTCGGTAGACGAGCGCGGGGGCATCATGATACATATGGCCCCGATCCCGCAGACGATTTGCCCCCACCAGTTGAGTCAGACATCCCTAGCAGTTCTACAGCATGGGAGCGTTTGCCTGCGGACGAGACGCAGATACCATTTTCAGATCATGTCGTCGACTATCGGACCCCACCCCCGGCTACACAGGCATATGCTTCACCCTCAGCAGATGTGGATGACTTCTGGTCTGGCGTTTTCCATATAGAGCCATTCCCTGATTCTCCAGCATACATCTCACCTGTCCGCCTGCCCGTATCTCATACACAGGCATCAGTGGCGGCCCCCCAGGCTCCAGCTAAGTATTACACTCGACGACGCAGGGCACGAGGGATAGACATTTCATCATCGTCGCACATTCTATGGCTTTACAGACAGAGGAGGAGCATGAGCCATTAGCAGGAGAGACACATGTGGAGGACACATCGACAGCAACACCTGGCCAGGAGCCATGTGTGGAGGAGCCACCGGTGGTTGACGATGCGCCTCTACACCTAGACCGACCACGTCGTGCACGAAGGAGGCCTCCGTGTGGGACGGAGTGATCCATTACATTTTTGTCTTCTTAACATGTAAACACAAAACATGTTTTGTAAAAGTTTAGAATTAAAGGTTTAGATTGGAGGTGTAATGCTATCGAAAACTATTTTGCTTATGTTTTGATTTAGTTTAATCATCCTTTATTTTATTATCTAATTTAGCAATTAAGGAAGGAAGTGTTTATTTTTTTGTTAATTGTTTGTAATGATTTATACTTAAAATCTGAAAATGTTATTGACTTTAACAGGGTTGTTGTTGTTGTGTTGATGTTTTACTGTTTGGGGGCTGGATTATATAAACTGTTGTGGGGTGGGTGGTTGTAGGGTGTCGTCAGTGGTACTGACGACATGATGTCGTCAGTGATATCGACGACATGATGTCGTCAGTGCCATTGACGACACATTTGGCGGTTTATGTAGTTAGCCTGATGTCATCAGAGTGTCGTCAATAGCACTGATGACACCCAGCACATTTTTGTCAATATTCATCCCCGAGCCTATTTCTGTATATAATTAAATTAATATTATTATTTTTGTAAAAAACCCCCAAAAATGATCGCACTGTGGACTCTATTTATAATATATATATCGGTACTCAAGTTTGGATAAATTTAGCTACTAATGGTTGGGAGTGTATCACCTTTGATGGACCTCACTTGCTCTTAACCATCCGATCGGTTAATCATGTGATTTGCATGGTCACTTTTGCCAATCGAATGGTTCTCGATCAAACGTTTATTTGAGTATCGAAAATTTATGTAAACTACTCATGGAGCCTTTCAGTTCGACCTACTGTCTATTTGAATATCGACAATTTATGTATAACTCTTCTGTAACCTTTTCGACAAATGGTGGACTGTATGTTATTTAGTTCAATCGATCATCTATTTGAGTGTCAATAATTTATGTAAAACTTGAGCTGCATATTATTTAATTTGATCGACCGTCTATTTGAATATCGACAATCAATGTAAAACCCTTCTGCAATATTCTTAACAAGTGGTGGGTTGCATGTTATTCAGTTCGATCGGCCGTTTATTTGAATATCGACAATTTATGTAAAACCCTTTATGCAACCTTTTGGACAAGTGTTTGGCTGCATGTTATTTAGTTAGTACAGAAAATCTGTAGAGAGTTCAATTTTGACAGATCGATCAGTATATTATGATTTACTTTAATAGTATCACCGATCAAATGATTAAAAATTAACTAGTTGTCAGATACAATATCAACAAATTATATAGAAACCTTTCTACATTTTTCAGACGAGTGGTTCGTTGCACGCTATTCAGTTAATATAGAAAATCTGTAAATAATTCAATTTTAACAATTCAATCATATCAATTTTTTTATCATAATCACTATGTTATGATTTACTTTACACTCCATTTGGGAACATTTCACTTTTAGGATTGATTTCATTTTAAAATGAAGATTTGATTTGATTTGATTTGGTAAATAAAATTTTGTGTTTAGAACACATTTTGAATTTAAGAATTAAATTGATTCGGTTTAAAGTAAAATACCAAGTTTGACCTTGTGAATAGGAGTAAAAAATATGATAAATATGGCATAAAAGAATAAATTTGTCAACTTTCTTAGATTACTTAAGAAAATAATGAATTCTCATCAAATCATATTATTTTAGATTGGATTTCAAATTATATACAAATTCTTAATTTTAAGTTATGAAATGAAACTCAATTCAACTCATAAAATTTAGTTTTAGTTCTAAACATAAAAATTAATGATAATTCTCATCAAATGAAATCAAATCCCATCAAAATCCACTATTCTAAACGGAGTGTTACTATTATTTGTTGGGACTTCCATAATTAAAACATACAAGAACAAGAGAGTAAAACATCAAGATTTATAGTCATTTGGCTCGCGTCGTCCCTACGTCCACTTTCGTCCATTCCACTATAATTATTATACCAAAAATTACAATAAAGAAAATTCAATCAACACAAAATACAAGTACCTACAGTTCCTCACAATTTTTTTTTTTTTTTACCCACTTTACTCTCAATCTCTCATTTATATACATGGAGGGATAACCTCAATGGACACACACCATTAAACAAGCAATAATATATATATATATATATACCTACAATCTTTGGCTAACCCATCATTATGGGAGGAATAACTAACAATCACTCTTCCACTAATAATGATATTATATCTGTGTTGATTTACTAAAAAAATAAATTACACCCCTTACCCAAGATACCTTGCATTCAGTCATTATAATTGGTCTCCCCAATCTAGAATGCCCTACACCCCCAACTAGGATGCCCTAGTGACCTATCCAATGGCGGACCGATATTAAAGGGTATCTTGAGCAGTCTAGTCCAAAAAAGAATTTTTTTTTTGGTTCAAAACTTAATTTTTTTTTGTTTTAAAATTTAGCTCATCCCTAAATCTTTATAGTATTGCCCATTTTGTCTTTAAGCCTTTTGTTTAGCCTAAGCGAACTTCAAATCTTGAATCCACCCTTGGACCCATCTCTCCAAACTTGTGCACTTTTTTGTAGAATAATCCACCACTTCATTCTTAGTTTTTATCCTGACAAGCCTTTTCCAACTGCGATAAAAGCAATAAATCTGCAATCTCAGGTTATTTCCTAGATAACTTCATTCATCGTGCCCATTTTGACCCATTCACATCTGCAACACGTCCATGCATAATAGGTTACTTTCCATCTTATGTCTGAAAATCATATCCTGGTTTACCAGTGATAATCATCATTAACCCTCTATTAACACTTCACAATTCTAGTAGCAAAATTAGCTGATTCTAATCTCGTTAATGAATTTGAAATGCCAAAAAAAAAAAAAAAAACCCTTAGAAATGGCTTTATTGGGCAACAGCTGTGTCAGACCGAATTCGTTGCAAGCCTATATCTCTTCTTGTTCTACAATACTTTTGGAACCCCAATAATGCCCTAATACTACTTGTTAAGAATTTCAAAATTAAAACATGCAAGAACAAGAAAGTGAAACATCAAGATTTATAATGGTTCGGCTCACGTCATATCTATGTCCACTTTCGTCCGTTCCATTATAATTATTGCTTCAAAAATTATGATGGAGAAAGTTCAACCTACCCAAAATATAGATATCCACAACTCTTCCTCACAGAAGTTTTTTTTTTTTTGACCCACTTTACTCTCAATCTATCATTTATACACATGGAGGGAGAACTTCAATGAACACACACTATTAAATAAGTAATAATGAAACAATAAATAAACACATGACTTTTGGCTAACCCATCATTATGGGATGAATAACTAATAGTATCATCAACCAATGATTGAAAATTAGTTAATTATATGTTACGTTATCGATAAATTATATAGAAACCTTTTGATACTTTTTTGAACAAGTGGTTAATGATATCACCAAATAAATTATTTAAAATGAGTGGTTGTACAACTATTTTATCTATACAAAATTTTGTGTTGATCAACTAATATTTTTATTTTTATTTTTTTGGTTTCATCATTGAATTATTGTTCGATAGAAATTTTCATGCATATGTTTTTACCTATCATAGATCTAATGATTCCAAATAAGTTAGACATCAATTACCAAATCGATAATTTATGCAAAACTGTTTCCACTAGTGGCTAATTGTATGGTATGCTATTTAAAAATAATTGTGGTAATCATCTAATTTTGGTTGCTGCATCACTTCAAGACTTTATTATTTAATTTGCAATTCATGTTTGTGTTTTATTAGTATCATCGATTGAATAGTTCAAGTTACAGTATCAATAACCTATGTAGAACTCTTTCTATAAATGGATGGTTGGATAACTATCTTGTCCATAATAAATTTTGTTAATCACTCAAATTTGGCTATTTATTTTTTAATTATCTCACTAGAAAATAGGAGTTTTTTTAGTGTTCAGCATACCTGACAACTGTTTCAAGCCTAAGAAAACTACCAAATAAAAGTCATCACACTTACTAATCCAATTATAAATAGGAAACTAACTTAAGGCATCCCTTCCTCTCATATATGCCCTTATTCTATTAGTATCTACTACACTCCAGATTCTATGACCCAGAAAGCGGACCTCTAAGTATACATTTACGCACATAACTCAATATTAATAACTAATCAGAGCCATACAACTCATTGGAGCAACATAAACAAAAATAAATTAGTTTTATCAAGTGATAGCTCTTTTGCTAGATATTAGATTTAATTCATTAAATTTTTTTAAATCAAGTAATACGCTGTATTTCAAACTTTTAAAAGTCATAAATTCATATTTTAACTTTTAAATTCCACGTTGTCATTATATTCAAGTTTATTTATCCTATTTGAAGATTTGTAAATCTAGCAAATTCTAATTTGACGAGTATTGATTTCGTCTGGTCATTAAAGATTAAAGAACTTAGTTTATTTTATTTCATTTTCTTTTTTCACTCAATATTCAAGGAAATTAAAAAATACGACATCTAAATCACACAAGCTCAATCGTCTGATTCATTTGTATCAAGTCATATCTACATGATAACCTACATTGAGCCAACTCTCAATCAAGAATTTTGTTGGAAACTATTTTATTATTGATGTATCATGAATTGTATATACATATGCTTACTGTTGTACTCACATGAGATTGTACATTTGAACACATTATTTTATGTACTAAGCTATCAAACTCCCACGTATTCTTTACAGATGAATTGTTTAGAGTTAAGAGTAGTTATTTGGAATTGATTTAGTAGACACTTAGTTGGGCTTAAGCATTGTAAGCCTCTTATCCTTTACATTTTTATTTTTGTGATCTGAGATGTTAGTTTAATGAAAACTTGGATATTATGTACTATTATTTTAAGATTTGTTAGTGTATTTGTGTCTCACCACTGGACTAATGAAACATAACTCTAGTAGTTACGATTTTAAACTTAAAAATTGTTGTATGAGGACAGTTAAAAGGTTAATTGCCACTCAAATTTGTATGTCCATATGAGATTTAGAAAACCTCTCTCCCAGATGAGGCCTACTTCATATATGAATGAGTTCTAATTATAAAGCTATAATTTGCTTAAAGCATTGACTTCAATTTGGTATCATAATTGAATAATCATATAAATACTTCAACTAATCATTAATCTCCTTTCAAATTCTCCAACGTCAAGTACTAACGAACTTTCAACCCTAACATTTAAAAAGACTTCAACTCAGATATCCAGAAAGAGAGTATTTTCAACATAAGTGGGATGAAAAAGATAAAGTAGAGAACAAATAAGGGGTACAAATTATATGAGCGGAATCAAATTTATGATTATTCAAGTTTGTTAATTTGTTATGTAGTAAAGTTTGAATTTCATCTAGGACCATTTGGATATAATATATATATATATATATATATATATATATGTGTGTGTGTGTGTGTGTGTGTGTGTAATGTATAAATTACATAGTACTTAAATTTGCTAAGTATGACTCATTTATTAAATGACAATCACCTTTTTTTTCTTAGTCATTTACAAAGCAAACGAATATAAACAAGATTATTGACTCGGTTCATTCACAACATTAAACAAAAGCAAAGGCTTTGATAGAAGGGATGAGAGAGGAATTAACTATTAGTCTTATCACAAATAGGCTGGATAGCAATACCTCAAAACCTAGTCACATCAACCAACAACTGCAGAAGGGTTTATTTGGAAAGAGTAACTAAAAATTGAGTTTTTGACTATTCAACTTTTTGACTTTTTTTAGAACCATCAAACTTACCCTTTTATACTTTAAATTTCTTTTAAATTATGAAGCGCAAAAATATCAAATTAATAAAAAGTTAAAAAGTTAGTTACTGAAAAGTTAACTTTTTTTTCCTCCCCCAAAAAAAGTTAACTTTTTGCTTTTCCAAACTAAATCATAGTCCGAAAGAGGCCCCACAAAAAAAAAAAGAAAAAAAGAAAAAAAGTCCTCTTTCTTCTTTAGCTCGTGTTTGAATTAAGAATTTTCTAGAGTGAAAAAAAATGTCAATGATTTTAAATTATTCCTTATGTTTAGTTTAGTTTGTGATGGAAAATTAAAAAGAAAAAAAACATGACATTTGAAAAATTTAAAATAATCAAATTAGAAAATTATTTTATTGATAAATAACTTTTTATTTTTTTTTTTATTTTTTAATGTACTCAATTAAAATCAAGCATTTGAAATTTTTTATTTCTACTCTCTTTTCCAATCCATTTTCTTTATCCTTCTTTTTTCTCTTTCCAAGTTGTCAATCCAAACACACCCCTATTAATATTCATCATAGCCAATGTTAAAAAATAATAATAATAATTAGATTTTTTTTCCCTTCTTAACTTAATTAGATTTTGATTAGAAAGATGGCATGTGGCTTCCATTACTTTGACTACTTTCCATTCACAACCCAATAAATTTTGATCAAACAAATAACTGGATGTAGCTTCACCTTTGACAGGTATATGACTGCTATAAATGAAATAGAGTTAGGAAGAAACAGTGATAATTACGACATTTGAGCTGCAATTAGCAACCATTGTTATTGAAGCAGCTGCCATAAAGAAGTGTACTACTATGATTTTTTTTTCCCTATATATACAGAAGAGGGTTAAAAGAAGAAGTTTATTGTGTTCATGAAGGAACCTTGAGTTCTGCCCTGCAGGACTGAAAGGTTTAAGCAGTAGCAGCAGCCTGTTCTTCAACCACTTGTGATGCCGGAGGAAGGGTACAGACGAGGTTGCGGTCACCATAAACATTATCAACACGCCCTGTTGTGGCAATTCCATCATCACGAAATTAGGCAGCATTCACGACATAAACAATCGGGGGAAAAAAATGATTGAGGAAAAGAAATTGGAAGCCAAAGGAAAGGAGAAAAAAAAAAAAGAAAAGAAACTGTGGTTGGAACTATTGTGGTGCCTCAGAAAATGAATTAATTCGAGTGGGAAAAGTAATGTGTGCTGTTTAGAATGACGTGTGAAATTTAAGTTTAAAAGAAATGCAGTTGGAACTATTGGATTGAAAGGTTTTGTTTTCTCTACAAAATATATACAGAGGAATTTTCCATATTACACCTTCGTGTAGTTCAATGATCTGCCTGTAAGCAGGGAACGGGCCCGCAGAAGACGCAAAGTAAGAGATGATAATATGGAAGATTTTATATGATCAGATAGGAATACACACCAGTGGTAGGCCAGAACTTGGATGAACGGAGCCAAGAAGCAGGGAAGGCAGCATATTCACGGGAGTATGGCTTTGTCCATGAATCTGCCATTAGCAGTGATGGTGGGTGAGGAGCTCCCTGCACAGAGGCTTTTTAGTTAGCTCATCTGAATGTTTGTCCATGAATTCAAAACACAGTTGCAAACACTGAAATCCATTACATACATAATATGTGAACAAATTTTAGGAAAATGCAAGTATGAAATTTCATAATTATAAAAAAGGAAAAGGAAAATCCAAAAGAGATGATAAAGAAACAATCCCATTCACCTTGAGGACATTGTTGTTAACATCTGCTTTTCCCTTCTCAATCAGTGCAATTTCTTTTCTAATGGAAATTAGAGCATCACAAAACCTGTCGAGCTCGGCCTGTATGGGAAAATATAGGTTTTCAGAACTCAAGTAACTGTAAAAGGACAGAGCAAGAGAAAATTATTCATTGCTGGAGCATACCTTGCTCTCACTCTCAGTAGGTTCAATCATGAGTGTGCCTGGAACAGGCCATGACATTGTTGGACCATGAAATCCATAGTCCATAAGGCGTTTAGCCACATCTTCAGGTTCTATTCCAGCAGTATGCTAAAAAGATAGTGGCTAGCAATCAATCCCAGGAATAAACAAAAAATAAAAAAGGGGATTTAAGGCAAATGTTAGTAACAGCTACCTTGAAGCCCCGCAAATCGACAATGAATTCATGGGCAACTGTTCCATTGACACCCCGGAAAAGAATAGGGTAATGGTTCTGTTCACCCAAAGATAAAGAAGTTAATGCTTATAGCTGTAGGGCTAAAATATATATATATATATATATGAACTTACATGAAGTAAGAGCTTGCTTGCAATTTAGATACACAAAACAACATGAGTGCAAAGCACAGGTCATAGGTTTGATTGAAAAAGAGTTGTAATCTGTCATCTAATATGACAAAACTTGTGTTGCAAAAATGACAAGTTATATTCAAGATAAGGTCATGACCAGTACGCAGCAGCAACCACTTTCCATGACTCTCGTTTTAAAAGATAAAAATGCTGAGAATAATCAAGGAAGAAGCAGGCACCTCCAATCGTTTTGCCATGTAGTTTGCATTTAATATAGCTATCTTTGATGCTTCTGTGAGCCCCTTAGACCCCATCATGGCAATGTAGGTGTATGATATTGGCATGATAAGTGCAGAGCCCCAAGGCGCTGCAGAAATGGTACCAAGTGGCTGAATCTTGTCAGGAAATGGTATACCTCCTGTTGGAACCTTCAGTTTATGATAACAAAAGGATCATTAATTGGACGACAAAGGGATATACAAGTTGTTGACTATTAATAAAATTCAGAACATAATAGAATCTATTGCTACTAGATCCACATAACCAGTAGTGAAGCTAGGATTTTGGTTGAAGGGGGAACAAAGTGTTATCATAAATTTCGCAAAAAATAATTAGAACAACATAAAATGCTAAAATATTATAACAACTCTTTTCTTAACATCATAACGAAATTGAAAAAAACAATGAAAGGCAGCCCTATCATGACTCCTGTATTGTAGGGTCTATAGAGGGTCATAATTTAAAAACACAACAATTGACATAAATAAAAAATATTAAAAAATAACTAATTATCTGTAACTATTTTTTGACATTTATTGTGAGATTAATACTTTGGGAGGCCCTTTCGGTGGTGGCAATATAACGCGTATGAGACACCTTACAACTCAAAAGCTTAAGCCCATGAGTTTAGGGCCCGTACCATACTTTATTACCACACACCCATCACTAAACTTTCCAATGTAGGACAATTCTCATGTGCATTCTCAACAATGTCCCCCTCACAAGTGCATCCCTTTCTATGTTACTAGGACCCCCCTTGAATGAAAATTCTCCAGGCTGTTTTTCGTGTTTTGTGGGGCGTTGTGGACTTTCTCATGCACACCATCTATGCACATCTTCTGTTCAATTTCAATGTTATGGGCCAAATCTCCAAGTTGTACCAAGTGGGCTCTCCTGTGCACATCGTCCAACATACTCACCACCCAACAAGTGTTCTGCTGGCTTTCACTGCGCACTCTCAACTAGTTGGCTTTCACCGTGCCCTCAACTACTACTTTGCAAACACCTCATATTCCATCTCCAATATTTTACTTCTTGTCAGCCCAATGGTCCTAGGCTATGCACCACTGTTCATTGCACCAAACTAAACCCAGTGCATGTTCCTGTTCATCTTGTCCCCTTTGGAAAAAGGACTTTCCATGCTCCACCACAAGCACCTACGCAACCCGAGCTCTAATACCATTTTTTGTGAGATTAATACTTTGGGAAGCCTCCTTTAGTGGGTGGTAATATAGCATGTATGAGACACTTTACAGCTGAAAAGCAACCCATGAGTATAGGGCCCATACCGTGCTTTAGTAACCACAAACCCATCACTTAATTTTATGATGTGGGGCAATTCTCACGTGTATTCCCAACTATATTATTAATGATATCAAACACCAATGGATTGAATAAAATTTAATGCGATTTTTCTACTCTTTAATAATTAATATAAACAACAGATAAATATAGTTGCAGTTGTAGACACACACACACACACACAAAACACATATATTTAATTAATTTAATCATAACTTAAAGAATAATTCAAATTACGAGTTTAATGAAATTAAATTTAAACAAAAATGAAGAATATTTTAAAACCATTCAAGGAAACCGCCCATGGATTTGATCTCCATTCTAATGTTCTTTGTTTTTTTTACGATTTCTACCATACTTTATTGATTCTATCCACTTATATTTTTTCAGAGTATTTCTAATTAATTCTGTCCACTTACATCTATCAATAGCAGTTAATGAAATAAAGGCACAAGACAATAAAAGCCTTCCTCACCGGAAGTGGCAAGATAAGTGTCTAAATATTACTAAAAGACATATATTGGTATTGAATAACACATACCACAGGATGTGATGGCAGAAAAGGTGCTAAATGTTTCTTCACACCAATTGGACCCATGCCAGGTCCACCTCCACCATGTGGAATACAGAAAGTTTTGTGGAGATTGAGATGGCAAACATCGGCCCCAATCCAACCTGGGCTAGTCAAACCAACCTGTGCAGACACAGATCCATTCAGTACAACACGCAGAAAACTACACTACAAGAAGCAAAAACAACCGTGCATTGTAAAAAAAAGGTTAACAAGAAAGACTTAATTGACACACTAGTGGAAGAGAGAAAGACATGCATTGTAAACAGGGAAATATAAAAAAACTGAGAGAGTAAAAAGTTTCCTATGCTAAACAAATAATTGCTCGACATTGAATTCTTAGCATGTTTCCAAAAAAGCCAAAAAATAATAATCTGATGTGCAGCACGGATCAAAACATAAAGGTAGTTTTCTTGATTTGCTCCTAAATTCCATGGCATATGAATCTTCAGATCAGGGAAAAAAAATGGAAAATGCATTCTTAAAAGAGGTAGCTAGAACAGAAAACATAAATAAGATAATGGATCAAAACATAAAGGTAGTTTTCTTGATTTGCTCCTAAATTCCTTGGTATATGAATCTTCAGACCAGGAAAAAATACAGAAATTGCATCCTCAAAAGAGGTAGCCACAACAGAACAACATAAATAAGACGATGGATATATCAAGTGTCCACATGATCAAGTCCAATTATATAAACAATAACATCCCTATCAATCGACCTATATCACAATATAAACTCTAGGTCTTCCATTGCTGTCCTACTAACTGCTAATGAGTTAAAGAAAACGCTTGACAGGGAAGAAAATCCAATAATAAAAATGGAGGGACTTCTCAAGAAAATTTAATCTCTTGAAGATAATTGCGATCATGAGCATAGCTAAAGATAGTAATAAAAAAGAGAAGATAAACAAACTTGTGCATTCATGTTGGCCCCATCCATGTAAACTTGACCCCCATTGTCATGTATTATCTTACATATCTCATCAATGCCTTCTTCATAAACTCCATGTGTTGAAGGATATGTAACCTGAAAGTCAAAATTATAAAAATTAACCAATAGATAAAATAAATAAAGTAAAATATAACACAGTATGAACTACAGCACCATAAGGGCAGACAGGTTCTCCCTATTTGCTTCAGCAGCCTTCCTTAACTCTTCAATGTTGATATTTCCCTTGGCATCAGTTCCCACAGAAACAATTTTCATTCCACACATAGCAGCACTTGCAGGATTTGTCCCATGTGCTGAGAGAGGAATAATGCAAACATTGCGGTGATGGTCTCCTCTTGCCTAAGTATCAATGAACTGGTGATTAGCATGGTCCTTTAAACAACTAGCTTCTTAAATATTAAAAGCAATTTCATGAAAATGCAGTGACTTATGGTGATTCTCCCCATTATGCAAGAAGCATAATTTGAGCAAGCACATTTCTAAGAACAAGGTGTGTCCATGTTGTATCCGCATTGGATAATGACAGGTGTTGGATACTCATCTAAATGTTTCATATTATATTTTAAATTTATTTAGAACCAAAGAACAAATGCATCCATCAATTAGGCACACATGAATGACATTATAATTTTGGGGGGGGGGACAAGAGCTTGGAATTAAATAATAAGAAAAAAAAACAATATGTGAATCTATATCAATTAATTCGTTCTCTAATTTTTTTTTCTTTAATTTAAGAATTTTGACACCTAAAACTTCAACTTTGTTTATAACTGAAATTTTCTGAAATATACATGCACAAATATACAAAAAAGATAAATGTACTTTTATAAGAAAATGAATAAATAGTTATTTTTCATGTACAAATATATATAAAGATTAATGTATTTTTATAAAAAAATGAATAAATAGTTTTTCATGTATACATAATATAACATATTTATTTATTCATTATACCATTGTTATGTCATGTCCTAATAGTTTTTAAAATTGCTTGGATGGTGTGTCCCTTTGTCTTACGATATCGTATATCCATATCCAAACTTTCTAGAGCAAAATCTTTCACTAGTGGGAAGTACCCACCTTCAGCCTCCATCACAAGTCAATTTCACAAAACTCAAGTAGATGTAGTATTAGTGAACTTAGTCCATCCAACTTCTGCTTCAAAAAATCCTTTATTTTGCTTAGACAGAAAAAAGGGGGGGGGGGTCCCTTGCTTTTTCTAATTAACATATATGCTTGACCTTTGCAACTGATTTGTTTATCAAAGCATGTAAAGCACCACAGTCAAGTTCATGTGAAATTGGAATTTTCATAAGTGCCTCATGAGCACCAATGTATCAAAACATTCTAGCCACAAAATATCAACTGCAAGGTGTTCCTTTGGAGCTCTACCAAGAGCCCCAAGAAAAACCATAACAAGCATTCATAGTGTCAGGACTCTACCAATCCGTTGGACTATCAATGCAATAGATGTCAACATACCTTATGATATGCACGGATGACCATTAGACCGGCATACTCGCCAGAAGCACCAGCATTGGGTTGCAAAGAGAAAGAGTCAAATCCAGTAATGGTACACAGTAGTTCACCCAAATCTTTGAACATTTCCTGATAAACAGAATGTTACTGTTAATTGTTAGATGCCACTAATCTGGTTTTTGCATAATAAGTAAGAAAATACATTAGTCAAAAAGGCATTTGTATTACCTGATAACCTTCAGCCTGCTCAATAGGGGCAAAAGGGTGAATATCACTAAAGCTAGGCCATGTCACAGGCATCATCTCTGTTGTTGCATTCAACTTCATTGTACAAGAACCCAGGGGAATCATGCTATGGCATAGTGAAAGATCTTTCGATTGTAGTTTATGAATGTACCTAAGCAGCTCATGCTCCGTATGGTATCTAAAATTGCAAATAAAAGTAAATTTGGTTAACATAAACTATAAGATGAAAGCAGTAGAAGTTCAAAGAAAAGGTCCGTACGAGTTAAAGATTGAGTGGGTTAAATATGGGCTCTCCCTTGCAAGGCTTGGAGGGATCATATTCTGAACCTCCGGTGCAAGAGATGCAGCAGTAAATGTTACCTGATAATTAACACAAAGGTTTTATGGTGATGCTGTCAAAAAAATAAATAAATTCATTATTAATATTACAGTATCAAGAAGAAAAAATTAGAAATATTTACTGGCTTGCCACATGCGAAAACTTTAAATAGCTTATCCACATCCTCCAGGGTGGTTGTTTCATCAAAAGAAACAGTGATCTGAAAGACAATAACACTCCAGTTAGCTCACAGCACAGAACCATCAATTAAGAGCCGGGGCGAACAATTCAAATCATACTTACAGTATTTTTGCCCACAATTCGCAGATTCATCTCACTTTTGTAAGCAGCATCTGCAATTGACTTGGAATCAGCACACTTGACCTTCACAGTGTCAAAGAAAGGAAGACCCTGAACTTCTACTGTCCCAAGTTTCTTCAGTCCAGCAGCAAATGTCCCAGCAAGACCATGTACCCTTTGGGCTATGGTTTTAAGGCCTTCTGGACCATGGTAAACAGCATACATAGCAGCCATGTTTGCAAGTAGCGCCTACATAACAAGACAATATCCATTCCGTCAAATCCAAGAATAAAAACACACGCTATATAACAACCAACTGTCATGGAATACCTAAACAGAAGTTATATATTCCAGTCTTCCAGAGCAAGATGTGAACCAAGAAGATTCATTTATTTATTTATGATTCCAATCGAGGAAGATCTATGGACATTGCTTTATACATACAAGTAGCGGATAAATACATCAAACCTGCTTCAAATCTGAATGTTCCAAATCTATTTGTGTTGTCCTTGATAAGGACACGGCCTACTTAGAAAGCCAATAAGGAAAAACCAAGCATGGATTAATAGATGGAAGACAATCTCCTACCTGAGCAGTGCAGATGTTGCTAGTAGCCTTGTCCCTCCGGATATGTTGCTCCCTCGTCTGCATTGCCATACGCAGAGCAGGCTTTCCCGAAGAATCAACACTCACGCCAATAATTCTTCCCGGCATCATCCTCTTGTACTCTTGGGAAGTGGCCAGGAAAGCTGCATGAGGACCTCCGTAGCCCATTGGAACCCCAAACCTCTGAGCCGAGCCGACAACAATATCAGCATCCAACTCACCAGGAGGTTTTAGTATTGTCAATGACAACAGATCACTTGCCATAACAACCTTAACCCCTTTTGCATGTGCATTCTTTATGAACTCCCCATAGTTCAAAATTTCACCCTCGGTTCCAGGATACTGCACCAGTACCCCACAAACATCGCCCGATTTGTAATCAAAGTCTTTGAGATCAGCAACAACTATTTTAAGATCAAAACCTTCAGCCCTAGTCTTACAAACGTCAATGGTCTGCGGGTGGCAGTTACTGGCAATAATGAAAGTTTTCTTCTTTCCCTTCTGAATATTGTTACACATAGCCATTGCCTCGGCTGCAGCAGTTCCTTCATCAAGCAAGGAGGCATTTGACATGGGGAGGCCAGTAAGATCCGAAATCATGGTCTGAAAATTCAGCAGGGACTCAAGACGACCCTGCGAAATCTCAGCTTGATACGGAGTGTACTGGGTATACCATCCCGGGTTTTCCATAATATTCCTCAAAATAACAGGTGGGACAAAGGTGTTATAATAACCCATCCCAATGAAAGACTTATAAACCTTGTTCTTAAAAGCTAAATTTTTCATTTGCTCAATCATTTGGCTCTCTGTTAACCCTTCGTCAAACTTAGAAAACTTCAGGTTCTCAATACGAATGGACTTGGGCACAGTCGCATCAATTAGCGAATCAAGACTAGAGAACCCACAGGCCTCAGACATTTTTATTTGATCTTCTGGGGTTGCCGAGTTATGGCGGCGAGGAAAAGTGTCACTCGGTTTCAGAGCTTCGACCGACACGGATCGAAGCTGAGACCCAATACCAAAACCAACATTGTACGACACATTTTTCCTTCCTAGTAAGACATCCGATCTACCACTTCTTCCGTGGAACAAACAAGGAGACAACGAGGAGACGTACCTCGAAGGCGTATACAATACCGGCGACGACGAAGAGCTCGTCAGAGACTCGTTCGGACGGTGCTGCTTAGACTCAGAAACCAGACGTCTGAGAATCGCCTGGTTCGCGAGCCGCCGCGCGCGTTCCATCGAATCAAAATCTGCAAATGGTGTCCGAATTCAACGGCAATGTTGAACCCAAAACACAACCACCAACCAACTGTTTGAGAAAAAAGCTCACCTTTTCTTATTGCTTTTCTACCATAAACCACGAACTGGGTTGGTGATAAATAACACAGTCGTCATATATAATGCAAACATCATATATATATATATATATATCTATGTATGTATAACATGTTTGAGTCAATATAAAAATGTAAAAATCTGTCAACTTCAAGATCTGGTGGGTGGTGGGTGGTGGGCGAAGGGTGCGTACGTTAAGACAAACTGCGCACCAATGAAGAAAAAGACAGGGTCCAGCTTGAGTGGATGTCTTGGGTGTTCGTAAACAAGAGACTAATTCTACATGCACACAATTCTCTGAATTTGAAAGGGGGAAAAAATGTATGGAAGACGTTGAATCGAGATTGGATTGGTTTTCAATGGATCAAATTGCATTTCAATTCCAATTCCCTCAAACAAAATCCATAGAATTTGGGGATAAAAAAAAAAAAAAATCGAGATTCATGGCTGGCAGATTCCCTTTCACATTTGGCTTATCTTTACCTCTCACCACACAAAGCCTTCCAACATAGTATCTGAATCTGTACAAGCGATTGTGGACGAAATCTAGGGCTCGGGATAGAAAGATTTAAGCTTAGGCATAGTTTGGGAAGCAAAAATTAAAATTTTTTAAGTTATTATTTTTTTTAATTTTACATCACTGACATTATGACTTAAAAAAATTAAAATATAAGAGAATAAATTTAATTATTTCAAAAAAAAATAAAAGATACTCAATAATCAAAAGTTGAGAAATTTCCGCAATTCTCTAGCAAATCTTTAAATTTAGGTTCCGTCTAAAAAGAAAGTATAAACTATTTTTTTAATTTTTATTTACTTAACTTTTAAGCCTTTTTTATCAAAAATTACTAAATTTACTATTTTATATATTAATTTTCTAAATTATTAACAATAAAAATGTTAAATTAACAAAAATTAAAAAATTAACTAGTAAAAAAAATTAAAATTTTCCTCTTTTCAAATAAAAAAATAATTTTCTATTAGATAACTAATAATGAGTTAAAAAAAAGTTTTTTCTTCTCAAACTTTCGTTTGAATTGAAAATAGTTAATACTCCATTTTGAAACATTCAATTATTAGAATTGATTTTATTTTAAAATAAAAAATTAATTTGATTTGATAAATAAAATTTTGTGTTTAAAACACATTTTAAATTTAAGAATTGAATTGATTTAATTAAAGTGAAATATCAAGTTTAGCCTTGATATAAGAGAATAAATTTGTTTGTTTAAAAAAATAATAAATTCTCATCAAATCCTATTATTTTAAATTGAATTTTAAATTTTATAAAAATTTTAAAATTTAAGTTATGAAATGGAATTAAATTTAACTCACAAAATTTTATTTTAATTCCAAGCATAAGAATTGATGAAAATTCTTATCAAATGAAATCAAATTTTATCAAATTCATTCGGAGTGTTATAACTTTTTGGTAACTTTTTTCGTCTTATATGGTTTTTTATTAAATTTTATTGTTTTTAAATTTATAATTTTTAAATGTGTTAATCACGTTTGTAAAAGAAATTAAAAAAATTGCATCCATTTGAGTAAAAGTTAGAAGAAAAAATATTAATTTTTTCGTTACTTTTTTAACCAAATAGATAGTAAAAACTCAAGATGAGAATTTTTTAATTTTTATAATAAATGCTGTTAACATACTTAAAAATTATATTTTAAAAAATAATTTTTTTTAAAAATAATTTTTTTGAAAATAAATTCATATATGGCTAAAAAAGGTTATCAAAGCTGCCATTTAAAAAAAACAAAACCAAACTAACCCTAAGCCTCACTTTAGATCTGAAATGATTGTGCTTTCAAGTAGAGAGAATGAAATCCCATCAAACCATCACTGTCTGGATTTTGGCTGGTAAAATCCAGTACATATATACTGATTCAGTGTATTGTAGTGTCTGATGCTTATGCCAGCGGTAATTTTTGACCGCACGGTTGGATTCTCGTATCAGTGGGCAAAAAATGTGTTTAATGGGTTAAGATTAATTAAAATTTATTAATTTTTTATTTTTTTGCAATCAAATTTTACTAACTACTTCTTCTCCGTCAAATTTTGTTCTACTTTTTGTTTGTAAGCTCTACACCTCCGGGGCTCGCGGTAGGTAGGGTTTTGGTGACCGTTGATTAAGGGTTGGCAGGAGCGAAACGGACGGTGTACGAGTTTTTTTTTTTTTTTTTTTCTCAAAATTGTTGATTTTTCTTTTTGTTCACTGCGGTTGTTCATTGTACCTACTACAATTGGAAGTTGGAATCCACACGGATTCGCACGTTTTGTCTTGTGTGGGTACTATCTAGTGCGAACGGCACTACAGCTTGCAGCTTGTGTAGTTAATCATTAACCGTTAAAATAAATTTCTCGCAAGATAATATAAGGTGTGTTTGGTGCCACAAAAAGTGAAAAAAAATGAGATATAATATAGTTTAGAAAAATTTTGTATGTTTGGTGCACACCGCTTAAACCACATTTTTTTGAGATGAATAATAAAATTTCGTTTCAACGAATTAAATTTTCGTTTGAACGGATTTAAAATTTTAAGCAGTTATGACTTCTTTACACTACAATCCGTCCAAACGAATAGTAAAAACCGTTTGAACGAATATTGACCGCGCGATTCCGTCGGAATAATTTGTGCAATCCGTTGAAACAATTTTAAAAATGCCAAAAAAATAATCAAAATGAGTATCATTTGATAATTTGAGAGTCCATGATGAGAATAGCAAAAAATTTTTACTCTTTGATTAACCGAATTCTAATTATTGACTTTTTTTTTTTGGGAAAGATATTGAAATTTTTTAAATTTTAAAAAAACATGAATGTGTAAAATTTTATAGAAATTTCAGAGATTTTCATTAAACTAAACTTTGGTGCACCAAACACACCTATACTGTTGTTAATCCGATAAACGAGTTAAGCTTAGAAAAGTTGGAAAATATTTTAACATTAATTTTGTTAAAATTAAAATGCTTAAAATAAAAAACAAAATTAAAATGCTTAAAATAAAAAAACAAAATTAACTAACACACGAATAACCTATTATTTGAATTCACCAACTCATTAACCTATTTCTCAAATAATAGGTTAATAAATAAATTAAAAATTATAGGTTAATTGATAAATCAATTTTTTTTTTAATTATCGAATTGAATCTTATTCAACTCCTTGAAGCATAAACAATACGGATTGAGATTCGATTTACAATCACTGCACTGGGGCACAAATTTTCTAGGGCATATAATTGTTAGTTAGATTTTGACAGATTGATTAAAACTTTTCCAGCTTCATATTTTTGCACAAATTTTATATTTACACATGCACATATATATTAATTTGTATATTATATTTCATGATTAATTATATTTTCTTATAAACATAAAAATATATATTAATAGTTTTGAATGAAATTAACGATTGACATTTAAAAAGAACAAAAAAAATGACAGGAAAATATATATTAACATATCAAATTCGAACACATGCACCGTCGCAAGAGTAATCAAATAATATTACAATTTGTAACATAATAATAAAGTCATAAATTCAATTTTAGGATCCATAATCTGGATCAAACAAATAAAGCGACAATAATTCAAGTATAATTAAGTGAATGAGAGAACACCATTTCTCAGCCAATTCAACCATCTTAACTCAATTACGATTGACTACACCTAATACTCGTGAGTTAATCAAATTGAACACAATAATTAAACAAAGTTAAAATTGAACTTAAACTATTCAAACTTAAGTTACCTACGTATTCTATCTCGATAATCGGGTCATTGCATTTCTTAAATTTATTACTCTAGATTTATGACAAAACTCACTATAATTAACAATTAGTATGTCAACACAAAAACAACAACTAAGCAATCTCATGCAATTAGGAATTATGGAATGCAATGGCAATGCAACATTTAATCCATCCTCTATTCCCACCAAACGCACTCTCAAACAACCCACCCCATAAAAGTTTGCCCTACCCACAGAAAAGTTCAGACAAAACTGACATTACCGATCATCGGGTGGCAGCGTTGGACTCTTGGAACATAAACTCATCATGTGAAGCTCCTTCATCCTCCTTGCTGAGTTGCATAAACCTGGGAATTTTCACCAACCCTTGATTAGAGCATTCTACAAATAGGCAGATATGATTGTTTCAGAATCCATTTTAAATACTGAAAACCTAGGATAGAACATCAAAAGACTAGTAGAATAAGCACAAGTAGGTGGCACATCACACATTATAAGCAGCAGAGAGACACTACTCGAAGATGCAGTCCTTGCAATTTACTTGTTTCTATGAAAAAAAAAAGGGAAAAAAACTATTGTTTGAGTGTATAATACAATTAAATCTTCTCTGTTCTTTTTTGTAAATAAAGAATAGAACCAAACTATTGTTTCAGCTCTAAGTGTCCATTTGGCCAAAAAAAACTAGTAGTTGAGTTACCAACTAATAGCTTTTTGACTTTTTTAAAATGACCAAATTTACCTTTTACATTTTAAACGTATTTGAAATCTTGAAGGCCAAAAACATTAAATTCACAAAAAATTAAAAGGCTAACTATTAAAAAATTAGATTTTTTTTCCTTTCTCAGCCATTTTTTTTTCTTTCCAAACTAAACCTAAGGGTAGAGTGATCAAGCTAAAAGATACTTCAGAATTCTACTTCTGTAAAATTGAGGCAAAATATTTTAAGCAAAGAGACATTTTCAGTCTCGATATGCAGCTACCAGATATTAAGCAAGCTCCACAACCTATGCCAAACAAAGAAGCAAGGATCCTCAAAGCGATGTCAGCAAATTCAGCCCAGTCAAATCAACAAGACAGGGAATGTCGTCTTGAGTTCCAAAGGTCGCATATAACAACGGCATAAAGTCAAAAGTTATAGCATAATTTAAGCCGCAGAATTAAAAACCAGAAAAAGAAAAAAAAAAAAAAACACCCGGTAAAGTGAAAATAAGAATTCCTATTGGCACCATTTGTTCATGAGATGATAGTATGGTGGGAGGATTACTAATCCTGGGTGCAAACAAATCCCGACTTTGAACGCACAAAGTTGAACAGGATATGTAACATGTTACCTTGACCATACTAGATAGTAGTTTTTTTTTTTTGGTAATTAGATATACTAGATAGTAGTTATCCCACAAAATGGGGGTACGGATTTGACGTAATCTGGCATAAAACTTGACACAAAACCAAACAACCTTATAATGATTTTCACCACCTTTATCCCACACCTTATTCGATCCAACCAATCACAATATAAGAATCTGATTAGAGAAATTTAGTCAACATGCATATTGTCTGTACCACTGATGCCAAGGATTTGCTATACACCTAAATAAATCCTGTCCGAGGAAACAAACAGTATAAGGATATCGAAAGCCAAAGATTTTCATACTAAACACCTTAGCTAAGTACATGCTAATCATCGTCCCTACCCACCATCACTGGGCAGGCTGAGTGCTGCCAATCGAAGGAATTGAATTCTTATAAGAAACCACTCATATGGTACAAATGTTGTTAGCTCTAACAACAAGATATCCCACAACAGAAGGCCATTTTCGATAAGTCGTATTACCTGAACATTTTGGGATGTCCCAAACTGCAATTGATGTTGGCGTGCATTGAGGATCACAAATTGCTCGGTTAACTTCGTGATGGACATTCATAGCAATCATCCATGATCCAACAGTAACATCCTCATTGCTAAACATTCTCAAGCTGGAAGCCAGGGTATGATATTAATGAAAAAAATAACCAAAGAAAGACAAGAATTGAACTGGGAGAGTTCCATAGAAAACATGCCAAGGACATAGTAAAGAAAGCATAACTCCACTGAAGTTGGACACGCGAGAGAATGCCTAACAAAGTCCAAGCTACATTTTAAGTTAATGAACAAGATGAGAATTTAGAAAACCTTGCCCTATTATAAGCATCCCTTTGGATTTAATAAAATTGTTTCGTCATAGAGTATTTCTGACATTCTCATGACAGTAATTTATTACAAGGCTCATTCTTGAATCAAAGAACATAAAGGAACATGAGGCCCCTGCTCAAACCTCAGACATCAAAAGAGTGAAACAAAAAAGATCAATCGCAGTCTCCAGAACAGAAGTGATCAATGTATCAGAAGGACACCAAAATAGCAAGAGAGACTTGGAAATTAAAATTTGTGGAATCCCCACCAAAATAAAGTGATCCATGCCTCCTCAAAAGAATCACAATTGGTGTAAAAGGACTAAAAAATCGAAAAATCCAATTTATTTCGTCAAAATAATGAAAATGAGATAGCATAACTAGCCCGGACAACGACAAACAAACAATAATCAAAAGCCCATTGAAGAAAACATCATAGAAATAAAGTCCACACGATGAAATGGCAGGACCTGTTATTTCGGGCAATTACCAGTGATGCGACCACCTCTGCAGAAAGAACATAGATTGGCCCATAAGCATGCAAGAAGTATTCATTACCAAAAACATGCCCTGATTTTTCATACCTGGAAATCTATGCAAGAGAAAACAAAACATTCAGAAATTATGTTACAGTCAAAGATAAATGTTTCCTGAAATACACAAGAAATTCCATCAATGAAAGCTCGGACATGTATGAAAAGAAGGGGGGAAAATTTATCGCATCTACCACTTCAGTTTAGGGTCAGTGATCACACATCCTTTCTTCATGCATCCAATGTAAGTAAGTGGATGGCTTCTCTCTTTAGCCAGGAGAGTTGCAAGCCGATCTGTAAAATTGAGAAAATAACAAGAATCAGCAAAGTAAAAGACCGGTAACAGTACAATTACGCGAGGTAAGAATCAGCTTTAACATATAATACTTTGCTTCAAAAAGCTCAAAGGCTGCTTTGAAAAATGCCAACCTACAAGGGGGGTGAATGCGTTACTGCATAAGTTGTCGGCTGAAAATAACATGTTTCTAGAAGATCAGCTCTTACGTCTTGTACGGAAGCCTTAGATACTCTTCTTCAACATCTACAAGCAAAAAATCTTTGAATTGCTCAACCTCTCTCTCAAGCTCTGCCATCTTCTTCGCATCCTTTGCCCGACCAATGACAAACCTAAAGGCTAAGCCAGTAGCATGCTCCAACCTACAGAAAATAAATATGTTGAGGACAATTGTTGATATTGTGGACCAAGGGAGCGTACTCAGAATTTATTAGTGAAAACAAAATTACATTTTTTAGGTAAATAGGAATAAGAGTAGAAATATAGTGGAAGCAAAACACGAGAAAAATTATAATTTATAAGAAAAAAGTAACAAAATTAATATATTTCAGTATAACTTTTCAAATCAGTAGAGGCAATTGTCCCCATTAGGCCTTGTTTGAGTCTGCCTATGATTGTGGAAATGCCAGTTAATTGTTTCCTAGCAAGAGATGACAGTAAAAGGAGACACCATCGTTGACAATCACCGCAAATTTAAGGCACCACCCAACAAGGGATAGCTTATAACTCTTTGGTTCAAACGAGATTCCCCCCCCCCCCCCAACATTTCTCAGTATATGGCACATTTCTAAGTTCAGCTAAATCTCATCGAGATAACCACCAACGCAGCTTAATCCACAGTTTTAATATCTAACGGAAACAAAAATAAAAATAAACGGTAAATTTACATCAAGTGGCCTCATCTCATATCAACCTATTTGACAGCATTTGCATACATATATGTCATTCAAATTTTCTATTCAAAAAACTCCACGAATCTCCACAAAAACCCTATAGGGTTGTTTGGGTTGGAGCTTTGTAAAACATTATAAAATTCAAAATTTCAAATTGCGATGCGAATTACTAAATTATCACTTTACAATTATAAATTTTATAACTCCAAATGCCCTCATATGGTGTGATTGGTCGAAGAAAAGTTGGTCAAAAAAATATAATAAAAATATAAAAATTTGATAAAAAAAATGATATACAATGAAATTTAATTAGAAAAAAATATAAAAAATTAGTGAAAATTGGTGAATTTTCGTTTATTTTGGCCATCAAACATCACATGGTAAAAGCAGAATTAGGATTTTATACCTAAGTAGGAGCGCAGCCCAACGATCAGAGGAAGAGAACCCGGTCTGAATTCCTACGAAGCCGAGGAACTTCGGGCGATCGGCGATTCCAACTGAGTCCCCCCCGAGGCGTCTAGCACTGGGCAAAGAGTAGAATGGCCGAAAAGTGTCCTCGGTGCGGCCGCTGCAGAACACGGCTGTGGACTTCGGGCGGAAGACGGCGAACAGGAAGAAAACGATTCCGGCGACACCCACGAACAAGCAAAAGGACGAAAAGACGGTATCGGATAGAGGAGAACGGGGCTGGAAAGGGAGGGGGACCTGGGGGAGGTACTTTTTGGCCTTTTCATACTTCGCGTGATGATTGGAGAGAAGGGGAGAGGAACAGTTGTCGGAGGACGAATGCAGAGATGGTGTCCGTAGCATTTTTCAGTGAATTCGGGTCGGAATGGTGTGGTTCTGATTCGTGGTTACGCGAGGAGGATGTGGTGACGACGGCGGAGGAGTTGTAATACAGTCTACTGTTAGTTCCGACCCGATCCGATCCGATCCGAGTCAAGGGCGAGTCGGTGCCCCACTCACGGGAACTATGGAAGTAAAATAAGAAGGAAATACAATTTGTGATGCATGTTATTATTAATAATAATTAAAAAAATAGAAGTTTTCTAATAAATCCTGTTATTCATACTGATTTGTCTATATTTATCTATACCACTATTACCAAAAAAAAAATGCGGGAGGAGAGCAGAGGAGAGCTGCTTCACGAAACCTCGGATGAAGCGATAAATTGGGTAAAATTTTTTGTCTTCTTCTATTGATACGTTTTATTTTTTCACAATTGTTAATAATATTCATAGAAATTAAAAAAATTAATAAATACTACTTAATTAAGTTAATTTGATTTTATATTTTTAATATTTTTTTAAATTTTTTTCTTGTGACATACTACTTTTACATTTTGAGTAAAGTACAAAAAATACTCATACAGTTTACTCTCGGTATTACTTTGGTCCCATACGTTTCAATTGTAACAGTTAAATCCCTACACTTTCAGTCAAGTATCAATTTGATCCTTTCGTTAGTTGACCGTTAGAAACAACCATTAGACTAAGGATAAAATGGTAATTTCATTTATAGTTTACATTCAGTGTCACTTTAACCCCTCACATTTTCAATTATCACAATTGAATCTCTACACTTTCGATATATATTTGAAATATATTTTATTAAATTATTTTTAATAAATAATATAATCTAAAATATATTTTATTAAATTATATAACATATTTTAATTTGAAATATATCTTATTAAATTATTTTTAATAAATAAAATATTTAAATTATATTTAATATATTTTCTTTTTATTGAATTAAGTTATTTTTCATAAATAATATGATTAAATTAATAATATAATTAAAATAATATTTAATATAGTTTAATTAATATGAAATACATTTTATTAAATTTGAATAATTTTTAAAAAATAATAAAATTAAATATTTTATTAAAAATTAATTTATATAAGTAAAATTGCATCTGTAAACACAGTTTCAATTTTTATTTTAGAAAAAAATGATAAAAAAAATAAAATCAAAAAATAAAAAGTTAAACAAAATAAAAAAATAATAATGTTATCAAACGCCTTAGAATCACTTTTTTCTAAATTTTTTATTTCAACAGTTTTCTTTCTATATATAATTTTGCATATATATTCAATTCGAGAGTATACGTTTGTATATGTGACTTTTTTAATTCTATTCTATTAATTATAATAACTATTAGTGAAACTATCAAATCACCCTTTAATAAAATTCTTAATTTTATTAATTTTTAAGAAAATTAACTGAATTTAATAAAATATATTTCATGTTAATTAAAATAAATTAAATATTATTTTAATTATATTATTAATTTAATCATATTATTTTTAAAAAATAATTTAATTCAATAAAAATAGAATATATTAAATATAATTTAAATATTTTATTGATTAAAAATAATTTAATAAGATATATTTCAAATTAAAATATGTTATATAATTTAATAAAATACATTTTAGAGTATATTATTTATTAAAAAAATTTAATACAATATATTTCTATTATATGTTGACTTTGTAGGGATTCAATTATTATAATTAAAAACATAAGGGACTAAAGTGACACTGAAAGTAAACTATAAATAAAATTACTGTTTTGCTTTCAATCTAACGGTTGTTTCTAACGGTCAGCTAACAGAATGACCAAATTGATACTTGACCGAAAGTGTAGGAATTTGACTGTTGCAATTGAAACATGTGGGACCAAAGTGATACTGAGACTAAACTGTAAAGGTATTTGTTGTACTTTACCCTTACATTTTTGTCTCTTTTAAATGTCATTTAGGTAGTGTTTGTTTTGCTAAAAACCAATAAAAATATATAAAAACATCTGAAAATCTCAAAAACTCTTTAACACATATTACTCATCTCGTACTTTATGAAATCTCTATAAATAAATAAATATATATATATATATATATATATATATATCTCAACAAATTTTTATAAACCTCAATGACTTTTTAACGAATTTCAACAAATTTAACATAAATTTTAGGAAGGGGCCGAAAAACCATTCCCATAGTTTCTCTTTTTAACTTTTTCATGCAGAAATCAAAAAGTTCAACAATTTTCAAAAAAAAATTCTAACATAAATCCGTTGAAACAGACCCAAAAAACAGCTCCTATGATTTCTCTCTCTAACTTTTATCGCAAAAATCTAAAAGTTACACTATTTATTTTAAAAGAACGTAGTTTAGACTAGAAATACTAAAATATCAAAAGTTATCACAAATCACATATTTTCTTGTTTTTTCTTTATTTTTACCACTCTAAACGCTACCTTAATTGTAATTATTTACTTAAAGGCTATAAAAAATATACCATCTAAAATTTAGCAAATATTTCAATATTTTTTTATTTTAATTTTGTTTAGTAGTTTATATAAAAATATACATAAATAATTTTTTAAAAAGATCACACAAATACACTGTGCATCAAAGTTCATTTAAATACTTTTAACTAATAATTACGTACGAAAAATTTATACTTTTTCATTAATTTTTGTACTCCACGTTAGTCTTTATTTATTAAATTAAAACTTTATTAAATTAAAAATAATGTGTAGTGGGGTCATCAGCCATAGTTAAACATTATTTATTATTTGAAATAAATTTTTATTTTTTATTTTAAATCAAATAAAAAAACTAATTGAAGGTGGCGCGTGCCTCCCTTCTAAACTTCCAGTTACATAATAAGAAAACACCAAGGATAATTAGTAAGGTTATAAAATTAATGAAACCAACTATTTAGTAAAATCTTTATTTTCTATTAATATCATTTAACCCTCCACAACCACCTACAACTTAAGAAGAGATATATATATATATATATATATAAGTAATTTTTTTTATTTTTTTTAAGTAATGTTACCCTTTTATTTTATTATTTTCCTCGACCGTCCATCGGCTGTTTAAAGAAATGGGAAGGATAGTCTTGGCTCGTTGAAAAGAATGTCCTGGCTGTGGCCGCCAAGTAAAACACACGTAGAAAATTCAAGCGACAAAAAATCAATATATTTCCCAAGGAAAAACCCCAGGAGACAAACAAATGACAGTTAACTTTCATTTGTTGCTCCCAAGAAAAATACAGGAATTTAATGATACAATCAAGCCCAGATTGCGAGTGAAGACATCAACCCAGCCCCAAGGAAGAGAGCAAAATAAGAAACAACTTGGAGCCTCACATTGCAGCTCATCCTCCTGCTCAAGAAATCAGCTGCGATTAGGTCCACTAAAGCCATATAAACCAGAATTCCAGCTGATATTGAATCCAAGATGCCTTCGATGATTAGTGCTCTGGGGCTATGGCGGTTGTAGAACGAAGAAACGCCAGCTCCGACCGCAATTCCTGCTGGTGTGGTGAAGGCGAAGAAGCAAGCCATGAGCGTGGAATGGAGGGTTTTGAATTGGGCCTGGGAGATGCATCCTCCGAGGGCGAATCCTTCGAAGAACTGGTGAAAGGATAACGCTGCTATAAGAGGTCTGATGGTGCATGGGCTCTGTGAGACTCCGAGTGAAAGACCGATGATGATTGAATGCGATACAATCCCGAGTTCCAGAACCTGTGAAAAGGGAATGGGAAAATGAGTAATACTGTAATACAACTACACAAGCTAGCTTTTCCAGCTACACTGGGGTGGAACTCATCCATCGATGATGAAAATCCCCACCAGCTTATACTGCAACAAAGTATTGCCGATGAACTCCATACAACACTAATGTCTGTTAAGTAAATCATTTTGATGAAATCAGAGCGTGCGACTTAATATCAAGAAGAGCACATCGAACCCATCACCAATTTGACTTTTAAACAAATGGCATATAATCCGACAAATCACAATCATCATAGTGCATGGCACCCTCATATTGCTTTTACAAACTATGCAAGAGAATTTATATTTATTTCAACCAAGAAGCACTTCAAAAGCAGACTTCGAACTCCTTTTTCCTCTTTTAGGGCCCATTTGGCTACCATAAAAATATCCAACTTTAAAAATATCCAACTTTCTCTAACTTTTACCTTTCTCTAACTTTTACTAAACCAAAAAAAAAAAGTCATGCACACAAAATTTCATGCACACAAAATTATCAACTTTTTTCAATTTCTTTCAACTTTCTCAAACTTTTAAAATTTTACCAAACGCGTAAAAAAGTTCACAAAGTTACGAAAAGTTACACTTTTTTGGGGTTACCCTTGGGCCCTTAATGGTACTATTGATCCCTCCCAGAAGCATAAACCGACAACAAGGAAACTAAAGAAAATGCTCTCTAGAGTATGGTCATACCTACGTGTATACATACATACATATATATATATTTTTTAATTCTGCCCAGGCCAAATATACATCAACAACACCACACATTAGACAAATCATATGACAAGCACAAGAACACAGAGATAATGAAAATTGCCAAATTTCAATAGCGTAAGGTATTCAATTTTTTTTTTCTTCTTCCAAACAAGAACTTATAAAATTCACTGCACGCCAAAGATTATCCATCTTAGAGTCAGAAGATAAACAATGGCCAGAAAATGTCAAACGCCACACGCGTTAACATCTCTAGTCCTAGATACAAGCACTGGAAATTTTGTATCAGCATGAACAAAGTAAATTTCCACCTCATGAATGGTCCTTCCAAAAATCCCACACACACATAGGGTACTCGTGGGAAACTCATTTGTTGAGGTTAGAAGCCAAGCATCAAGCAGGGGACAAGATTCTAACTTCAACCAAAGATTTGAATTCCTTTGTGATCCATTCTAGTCGAAAGATAAGTATACCCCAAACCTAACCTCAAATTAACAATATTGAAACACTTATTGGCAGTGGAAAATTTTCTAAAACAACTTGGCAAAAAAATTAGAGATTCTTCTCATGACAATTTTAGAATATCACAGCAAACAGTTGGTTTTCTATTCAACTTTGTTTGAAACTAATATAACTGCATGAGAAAATCTAAACTCAAAATTCCATATACGAAGGAAAATTCACAAAGCTAGGCATCACGATGGAACTACTTGATGTAATGGGTTGTGATAGTCACTTTTTGGCACTCTGGATTACATAAGTTGGAAAAAGTAGATTGTGTTAGTTACTTTTAGGCGTTTGAAAGACCAACTAAAATCGACAATGAGGTGTTTGTTTTATCAAAACTTACCAACTTTTATCATTTTTTTTATACTTTCTTCTAATTAAATTTCGTCACATTTCACTTTTATATCAACGTTTCGTACTTTTTTGTCATCCAAATACAACTGATTGGAACGGTAAAAAGCAGACTGTCCTAGTAGTTTTGGTCAGAAATTGTGTTAGAAAACTGACAAATATTGAAAAAAGTGGATAACTTTTTACATCTTTATGTAACTTCTTTTTTTTTTTTTTTAAAGTTTGTAAAATTTAAATTTTAAAAGTAAATGCACGAAAAATAAAAATGACAAAAATTGATAAAAGTAAGTAAATATTTGTAACTTTTTGTCAATTGTGATAAATTTTGGCCAGCCAAAACCCCCCGGAGGGGGGGGGTGGGGAGTTGACGCCATAGTTCAATGGAAGGTTTAGGTTTAAAACATTTTATCAAAGTCAGTCAACTAAAACATGAGTGGATTAACAAAAAGTTAAAAACTCAGTTTTTTTTTTTTTCTTTCAAACACAAAAAAAGCCATCTTTTTTTTTTTTTTTTGGCCTCCCACACTCAACCTTTTGTCACCTAATACGAGTGGATTATGAATCTTACTAGCACAGCCTCAAACAAACAAGCAAACAATATAAGCACAATTGACAAAGCGGAGAATCAAACGCAAAATTACCTGTGAAACGACGACATGCCTCACACCGCCCCCCTCGTCTCCGATTCCAAACCCGTGTGAGTGGCTGTGCAAGCCGTGCGAATCCTCCCGCAGCTGCCCTTCGCACGGGCCGTTAGGGTGGTTGTGTCTATGGTGCGCAGCGTGCGCATGAATACCAACAATGTGCATACCACCTCCTTCCTCTTCTCCAAACACCTTACCGTGGTTAGTCTCCTTTGCTTCTACAATTCCTGACTCGGTCTGCGACACCGAGTCCACCGATTCAACCCGCGAGAGCAGACTCGCCCGCTGCTTCTCCTGCTTCCTCTCGTAGTACTGGGTCCCCACGAAGTCCGCCAGCAAAGTCGCCAGAGCGGCCATCATTGCGACGAAACCGGAGAAGGGGAACTTCCTCCATGGATACTTGGGGAGGCAAGAGTCGGTGAGGGCTGACGTGGCGTCCGGCAGCATGTGGACGAACCCGGTGGCGAGAATTACGCCTGCGGCGAAGGCTTTGGCGGCGAAGAAGAGGTTGGAGTCTGGCCCGAGAAACCGCCGCTTCTTGCCCACCAAGGGTATGGAGACCCCGCCGACCCCGGCGATGAGGATAGCGCCAATTGCCACCATTTTGAGGATTAAGGCAGCGGACTCGTCCCGGCAGGCCACTAAGTCCGTGGTGGTGGCGTCGCCGCCGCGGCAACTGACGTTGGACATGGATTGCGTGAGCTTCTGCAAAAAGGAGTCTTTTTTGGGACCCCACAAAACAAGACGATCCAAAGTTTTAGATCCCATCAAAATTTTGAAATTGCTCTGCATGTGAGGTATGAGAAGAAGGAGAAATGGAATGGACGATTCTACAAAAAGGACAAACTTTCCTCTATAAACCCATTTATATAATGCGAGTATAAGCTTCCAAATCCAATGTTTGGTTGTCCAGAAAACTTAATCAGAAAAGAATGAACGTGCAGATGGAACTTGTAATACACCCAATTGTAGGGAAAAAAAAATAGAATTGCATTTATCGTGAACCTGGGAATTGGAGTCGTACCTGAGAAAATTCGAGTATTTTCTGTAAATTCCTCAAGGCCCAAGAAGAGCGAGATATCCTGAAGACGAACTGGGTTAATAATAAAGAATAAAGAGAGATGGTGAGGGAGATGGGTATCAGAAGAAGGCGAACCTCAATGGATGACATGGGTGAGAGCGCGAATCTCTATATAGTAGGCGGGTCTGCTTTCGAGATTGGATTGAATAATATTACAGAAACAGTGACGAGGGTCGGTGGCTATGACGATGCTATCTTATGGTGCGCCAGCACTGTGGGAGCGGACACGCCAGCGCCAGGGAGTTGGTTTCTGTGGAGAGAGAGAGAGAGAGAATGGGGAAGAAATGTCGACATATTCGAGAGCTTGGAGGGTACCGGCGCGTAGATCGTTGAACAAGCTGCGACTTTTTGCAGGAGAATGAGGGCAAGAGTGTCGACACCATTGTGATTGCCTCTCTCTCTCTCTCCAATTCTATATACGCAGTATACGTAATTAAACAATTTTTTTCTTTTTGTGTTATGTTTTACTAGAAAATTTTTAATAATATGTGAAGTTTTACTTAAGGTAATTTAGGTATACTAAGAATTTATGAATTTAAAATTTTTAATTAATTGAAATAGATGTTTTAGTTCAGAAATTTTTTTTAGAATTTTTTCAACTTAATTTTTTTAATTCTAAATTACCAAAAGTTAAAGATTAAAAAAAAGGGTCATTTGCTTTAGGACAATTTATTTTTTATTATTCTGATTGAAATAGTTTAAAATAGAATTGAATTTGCGTTTAATATTAAAAATTTTAAATAAATTATTAAAATTATAATATTACATTATTAAAAATAAAAAAATTGAAAATGTGTTTTAGTTAGTTAAAATTAGAAATAATTTATATTGTTAAATTAGATTGTATTTCTTGTAAGAAAAATATTTTTTTTCACATTTTATTGTAATTCATTAAATAATTTAAAATTAATGGACATTTTTGTCATTTCACTATTTAGATGATGTTTATATACATTTCCCTCTTGGGATGGCCCTGTAAAAATTGATGGAAAAACTAGAATGGAGGAAGAGGAAGGAAGGGAAAGGATGAAGAGAAGAGAAGTCCGTAAAGGTACGCAAGAAAAAAGACAACCCTTTTCCTATATATATATATATATATATTATTTTTGATGGTTACTTTTTCTATATATATTTGCCAAAGAGAAATTCCATCAAATCCCTTACATAGCGTGCCAAATTTGTATTGCTACAAACATTGTTCAACCACTAATTGCCTTGAAAATGAATGAATTATCGATCCGTGTACGATATGTTTTGAAATTTTGTTCTTAAATTCATTAGTTTACCTAATTGAAATATATATATATCTATATACATATAATAAATTAAACTGATTTTGTTAATTATACAAAAAGATACAGTCAAGATATAATAACTTAAACTAATTTTGTTAAGAGCTCATTTGGAGTAAAAAAAAAAAAAGATAAATTGAGATAAAATGTAGTTTGGAGTTAATTTTGACGCCGTTTTTTTTTTTTTTAAAAATCGCAAACCGTGGAAATAATTTTTTAAATCCGTTCTCATGGATTCAAAAAAAATAGCGACAATGGTACTCATTTGAAAGTTTTCGACACGAAAAATATGATTGTATAAAAAATTTACACATTCGGTTAACCTATTTTTAGATTTTTTTGTTTTTTTAGCGAAATATTGAAATTTTTTGAAATTAGTGATGGCGGAAAAATTAGAGGTAGAGGGGTTGTTAGAGATTTATAGAATTTTTTGGAGATTTTTCTTATGCCAAACGATCCCTAATTATACAAAAAGATATAGTCAAGATTTTACAATAAACTAAGATTTATCATATGCTTCATAAAAATCAAATTTGGAAGTAAAATTAACATTTTTTTTAATTAAGCATATGAAAGGTAAGGTCAAAATATTACAGTATACTCTTTGAAAATTAAATCTGATAGTAAAAATTAAATTTCATTCCAACTAATTTTTAATATCGAATAATTACAAACGCATATTTTTATCCTTTATTATTTAAGATGCATATGTTTTTTTTTTTTTTGGTTTAAAATAATTTGACAAATTAATCATATGTTGGATTTTTTTTTTTTATTGAGATTGGTTAATTCAGAAACTAGACCAATGAATAACTTACACACGCATCTATATATATATATATGTATGTATTTACAGATACTAAGGACAAATAAATTTTAATAAAATTTTACTATATGAGAAAACCCCCAATTAGGTTATAGGCATAGAATTATAAATGAGGTTTTTTCTCAAATCTCTCCCCTTCTTTTAATTTTTTTATCCTAATTAACTAATAATATAGAGTACTAATTCATGACCCTTTCGTCACTACATCACAAATCTTGTAAGCCGTTTAGCTGAGATCTTGTTTGGGCTCACCCAAGTATCAGCTCGAATGCTAAAATCACTACTTTTCCATAGAAAGTGACAGAAAGCATATAAGGTATGGTGATGAGGCCATCAGCGTCAGAAATGAACCAAGAAAGGATTGATCTTGGCGTGCGGAGCTTCGAAATTGCTTGACGTTTGACCTAAGTTTTCTATTGCATGTCGACATTATGGACATATATATACATTAGGTTGGCTTCATTTGCGCAATTTTTGAACCTTGTGTTTAAATGCTATATATTGCCCACAATCATCGACATCAATGCCTTTGTCCGCACTCACTTTATTAAAATAATTCCCACTTTATCGAAGAAGAAGGGCTCAAACCTTTTTTTTTTTTATATCACGTGGCCTAATTTTGTAATTTGAAACAGACGATATGAAAATATGAGAATTAATTAAAAGGAATAATAAACTTAAGCAAAAATTATGTTCACTCAACCTTTTAATTAAAATATCTTTACTCCTCTTAGATTTTACATAAATATTATTAAAAAATATCACAATAAAGAAAGGTCACATCTTAATGACAACCACCAAAGACTCACACAACAACTAATATCATCAATAATTGATACATGTTTCATAACGTCATAATTAATTGGGATGCATATATTGAGTCACACAAATAAAAATACAATAACCATTTTGATCCATACATTTCATGTGATGAAAGATATCATAATTGCAACTCTCAGACCCATTTACTAAGTCACACTATTTGAATAGGAAGACATTAAAAGGAAACGCAATCCCTCTATCTCTTTAACACGAATAATCCAATACCTTAGTCAAATAAATATAATAAACCATAGCTAAAACCAGACTCAAGCCATTCCATTCATGCCTAAGCTACTGATATGCCAAATCAGATTTGCTAATAAATTAGGAGATTTGAATACGTTTTTTTTTTTTTTTTTTAATTTGAAAGAGTCAAGTATTTTCAAATGGTTGCCAGATTTGTCGCATAGTAGTTAGGATAAGTTGTTGCTATTTGTTAGGAGAAGTTGTTGCTATTTATTTGCTAGTTGTTACTTGTAATCTCTATTTAAAGGATAGAGATAAATAAATAAAATATCAGAAATTTTATCCAACCAACGTTGATACGTTAGAGGTCCTGGTTTCCTCAATCAAACCAACTTCTTATCTTTCCTTATTTTGTTTAAGCAAAATAGGTTCAAAGAAAAATAAGTAGCAGTACATACCAAAGTGGTATCAGAGCTCAGGAATGGATCAAAGAGTGGAGCAACTTGAGCAAACAGTGCAATCCTTATCTGGTGGACAGAAAGAGCTCATCACTCAACTAAATGACCTCTTTGCTTAATTCACCACACGGATTGACCAACTAGCCAACAAATCGACCAGAGAAGACGGTGAGAACTCGGCTACGTTCTCACGCCCCCATGGTTTCCGAAGTGCCGACGGTATCACTGGCAATAATTCTGCTTCTAACTATGCCCCAAAACTAGTTAAATTGGATTTCCCACGCTTCAACGGAAATGAGGATCCAACCAGTTGGCTGTGTAGAGCAGAGCAATTTTTCCAATTCCATGCAACCCCCGACGGTAAGAAGGTGTCGTTGGCTTCATTTCATTTAGAAGGGGATGCTCAGTTGTGGTATCAGTTGTTGAAGCAGGAGGAACTCACAAAATTGCAGCAAAATGGGTCCATCCAAGATTATCAGACCCAATTTGAGAAGCTTTTGGCAAAGGTCGGGCATCTAGCACAGGCAAGGCAAGTCAGTTGTTTTATCAGTGGGCTTAAGGGTTCAATTCGAGCGGATGTCCAAGCCGGTCAACCCACAACCCTATCTTCTACAATTGGACTAGCTCAGTTATATAAAGCTCGGAATATGACACAAAAGAGGACAATAGCATCTGCGGGTAAGGCGTCAATCCCAAATCCAGCCTCTTCTCCAACCCCTCAAGTATCAGCCAATAATAATATAAAGAGGATGAACTGGGAAGAGCTGAATGAGCAGAAGCGATTGGGACTTTGTTTCAAGTACAATGAACGATTCTTACCAGGGCATAGATGCAAGAAATTATTTTTGATCCAAGTTGTCCTCGACAACAGTGACAATGATGTCGAGATGGAGATTACAAAAGACCAAGACGCGGAGATGCCGGTAATTTTCCTTCATGCTATCTCAGGTATGGAGGCACCGGAAACTATGAGAATCAAAGGAAAGCTGGGTCACCAGATTGCTACCGTCCTTGTAGACTCTAGAAGCACTCACAATTTCGTCAGCAAGCGATTCGCTAAAAAGGCTAGGTTACAAGCAATAAAAGGAGGCAAACTCGAAGTAATTGTGGCTTCAGGAGAGAAATTAGCTAGTTTGGGAAAATGTAATCACACCTTAATAAAGATTCAGGGAATTCCATTATTTGTTGATCTGTATATACTTCCTTTAGAAGGATATGATATTGTTTTAGGTACTCAGTGGTTACGCACTCTGGGTCCGATCAGCTGGGATTTCTCGAAGCTGTTAATGAAATTTTTGGTGGATGGAAAAGAGGTGACATTACAAGGATCCACAATTCCTGAGGACAGAATCGTGGGCAACTTCCAGATTGAACGAGTGGCGAAGAAAAAGAAGATGGGAATTCTGTTGCAGCTTCTGGATAGTCCAACCCAACCAACAGTGGAACCATTCTTACACCCTCAACTTCAACAAGTTCTGGAGAAATTCAAAGAGGTATTCGCCAAACCATCAGGACTTCCACCTAAACGCTTGCATGACCACAAAATTCCTTTGAGAAGTGAATAACCAGTGTCGGTTAAGCCTTATCGATATCCTCATTTCCAGAAAGCAGAAATAGAGAAGATAGTGGCAGAATTATTACAATTAGGAGTCCTTCGACCAAGCAATAGCCCTTATTCATCACCAGTGATCGTGGTTAAGAAGTAACACGGATCGTGGATGATGTGCGTGGATTATCGAGTATTAAACAAGATAACAATCAAGGATAAGTTCCCGATTCCACTGATTGACGAATTGCTAGATGAGTTGCAATGTGCAAAATATTTTTCTAAGCTGGACTTGCGGTTCGGTTATCACCAAATCAGGGTCCATCCACAAGACATTGAGAAGACAGCATTCCATACTCACGAAGGTCATTACGAGTTTTTGGTAATGCTGTTCAGCCTTACTAATGCTCATTCAACCTTCCAATCTCTCATGAATGAGGTATTCAAGAAGTATTTAAGAAAATTTATTCTTGTATTTTTTGATGATATCCTTGTTTATAGCAAATCTTAGGCTAATTATATGAAGCATTTAGAGTGTATCTTTTCTATTTTGCAAGCACAAAAATTGTTTGTCAAACTAGAAAAATGCCAATTCGGCCAAAGGGAAGTTAAGTACCTTAGTCATGTGATTTCTAATGAAGGGGTTGCTGTCGATCCAGACAAAATTGTAGCTATCAAGAGTTGGCCAAAACCAAACTCTCCAAAAGCTCTGCAAGGATTTCTAGGCTTCTGCGGATGTTACCGAAAATTCATTTAGAATTTCGGTAAAATAGTTAATCCATTGACAAAAATGTTAGGGAAGAAAGCTTACAAGCGGTCTCCAATGGCAGAAGAGGTATTTGCACGGTTGAAAGCAGATGTGACTCGTGCCCCAGTCCTAGCCTTACCAAACTTTTCCAAAAGCTTTATCATCGAGTGTGATGCTTAAGGATCTGGCATTGGAGCAGTGTTATTACAAGATAGACCAATTGCATTTTTCAGTTATGCTCTACGAGGAAGATATCTCCTTCTGTCCACTTATGAGAAGGAAATTTTAGCTTTAGTTCTGGCAGTCCAAAAATGGAGACCATACCTTCTTGGTCGACAATTTATAGTGAGAACAGATCACCAAAGTTTGAAGCACCTATGGTCTCAACGAATCATTACCGTGGCACAACAAAGATGGTTGTTTAAGTTGATGGGGTTTGACTTTATTATTAAGTACAAGAAGGGCAGAGAAAATGTAGTCGCCAACGCTTTATCTAGAAGGGAAGAAAAATGAGATAAGGAAGCTGAGATATTTGCCGTTTCTCAACCAATTCCAAATTGGATAGAGGCTATTAAGGAGAAAACAAGTTCAAATCCTTCGTTGCAACGGTTGGTAAATGAGGTGCTTAATGGAGAAGCTCTAGGGCCTTGGAGATTTCAAGATGGTGTTTTCTTTTTCAAGGAGCGAATATTTTTATCCGAAAAATCCAACTTAATCACGGACATTATTTCTCAGTTCCATAATAGCACTCATGAAGGTTTCCATAAAACTTTCCATTGCATTCAGTCTAATTTTTACTGGAAGGGCATGAGGAACAAAATTCAAGAATTCATTCGGGAATGTGATGTATGTCAAAGGCACAAGAGTGAACTCACCACTCCAGCTGGTCTTCTCCAACCACTACCTATTCCGAGTAGAATTTGGGAAGGCATTTCAATGGATTTTATCGAAGGCCTTCCAAATTCTAGATGTAAGACTACTATATTTGTGGTTGTTGATTGGCTGTCGAAATATGCCCATTTTATTGCCCTTTCACATTCGTATTCTGCTGTTAGTATTGCCCAAATTTTCTTTGATAATATTTTTCAGTTACATGGGCTCCCTAAATCAATTGTTTGTGATAGAGATCCCATGTTTACTAGCATGTTTTGGAATGAACTTTTTAGGTTGAATGGAATTGAATTTAATTTTAGTTCCTCATACCATCCACAAACCGATGGTCAGATAGAAGTGGTAAATAGAATTATTGAAATGTATTTGAGGTGCTTTACTAGTTCTCAACCTAATATGTGGGTTAAGTGGCTAACCTGGGGAGAATACTGTTATAGTACTAGTTTTCACTCAACAATTGGGATGACACCTTTTGAGGTAGTATATGGAAGGCCACCACCTACTTTGCTGGCCTATATTCCGGGAACTGCTAAGTTGGCAATTGTGGAGAAAGAATTAATGGAAAGAGATGCAATATTGAAAGCAACTAGAGAAAAGATGAAGCAAGCACAAAAACAGAATGAAACAAGTGTATGATGGGAAGCATCAGGAAAGAGTATTTAAGGTTGGTGATATGGTCTATTTGAAGTTGCAACCCTATCGGCAACTATCTCTTTCAAGGCGCCAGAATTTGAAGCTCTCAGCTAAGTACTATGGTCCCTTTAAGGTCTTACGAAAGATTGGGGAAGTTGCTTATCAGTTAGAATTGCCCGAGGGTTCACACATACACTCGGTATTTCATGTATCTCTACTTAAGAAGCATATTGGAGCCAAGGTGGTTGTTCAGTCAAAATTACCAATTATGCATGCAACCAGTGAAGATTTGATTCCTAAGCCACTTGCTATCTTGGATAGTCGAACAAGGAAAAGGAAAAGGGAAGTTCTAATCCACTGGCAAGGACTAGCTCCCGCAGAGGCTACTTAGGAAGAGTTGGACTACATCAACAAACAATTTCCAGAAGCTGCTCTTGAGGACAAGAGCAAATTTTAAGAGGGAGGGAATGATATGCCAAATCAGATTTGCCAATAAATTAGGAGATTTGAATAAGTTTTTGTTTTTTTTTAATTTGAAAGAGTCAAGTATTTTCAAATGGTTGCCAGATTTGTCGCATAGTAGTTAGGATAAGTTGTTGCTATTTGTTAGGAGAAGTTGTTGCTATTTATTTGCTAGTTGTTACTTGTAATCTCCATTTAAAGGATAGAGATAAATGAATAAAATCATCTGAAATTTTACCCAACCAACGTTGATACGTTAGAGGTCCTGGTTTCTTCAATCAAACCAACTTCTTATCTTTCCTTATTTTGTTTAAGCAAAATAGGTTCAAAGAAAAATAAGCAGCAGTACATACCAACTACCAACATATCGCATCTCAGAAATCAGGTTATTATAGTTACTTTTTATTTCTCTAAATTTCGAATAAAACTCATTAGAAATATAATGAACAATATACATCATCGTAATTAACTATCTTAGCATCTCCACACATCACAATAATAAGTGCAATATCATATAATGGGTAATAATGGAATACAATGCCAATGTATATCCTAATCTCTATCTACTCCTAACCTTTATTCAAGGATAGGCGACGCTTAGCAAAGTACGAAGGGCCACCAACTGCATCATTTACGCTTATGGTAAATGTTTATATCAATATATGTATCACGAGTGGAGAACTGTGTCACAACAGGTGTAAAACTCAAGTAATCCGTGTTACACTCCTTGATTCTTCTGTTAAGGAATAGTGTTACATCTCCAGACCCTAGTCAAGCATCTGCTTATCTCAAGCATCATTCAGCTACAATCCGAAGGAATATCAAAATACAGCATCTTAAGATTAATGTCCTTACTTTAATAACTAGTCTCAAGTTATAAATATCGATTGTGGATCATCTAGTATTTTTAAAATCTTATTTTCTCATTTTTTAAATCACATATCTCATCTATATACATGATCAGTGCCTAGGTACGTCAACAATATTAATATACCACTCTCATTCAATTAGTAATTATAATATATTCAGATAACATCTCCCAAACTCTACGCACATGATATGCTTGATCATGTCAAATTCTATTAATATAGATTCTTATTGCCACAGTAAAAATATACTATACTCAAAGCATTAATTCCATATCATATAAATTGCATAATCCATGTCTCTAACATGTTTATTATACCATAAAATAAAGTCCCATCTCAAAAGAAATAAAAAACCAAACAAAAAGAGCAAAAATAGTATAAGGCATAGTCTGCTTGCAAGCAGCTCGAATCCTCGAGCTTACCTTACACCTTGCTCGAACCTTTTGCTTGTTTTTGCTTAATTACCTTACTCTCAAATGTAAATAAAGATGCAAATTCAGCTTTCAAAGGTGTTGAGTAAGGAAAATCAAGACAAACTCCCCCAAGTGCAAGGTTTCATTGTAGCACAATTAACTGGTGAGAACCAGGTCATATCCACAGGGATCTAGGGAGCAAAATCATGTTTGAATCAAATGGATTAAAGAGGCAAAACATGGCTCACATGAATGGTAAACAGAATTGAAAATCTGGTTTGGAATTTTTGATGGTTTTGGAAATGGGTTTTGAAATGAAAACTAAACTTAACTAAAACTTGATATTAAAAAGATGGGCAAGACAATTCCAATACCTATCCAAATCAATCTCAAAATATCAAGAGTGAATAGATCATCAATTTTAGTTGCTCTGATGTTTGGAGAAAATTAATTTCAAATGATACAAGCCATGGATCAAACAAGTGATGTGCATAAGCTATCATGAAAACTATAGAAGATCTAACTCTAGCAACTCCCATACATATTTGCAATAAGAGTTCTGAATTCAACAACTTCTATGAACTCATTGATAGAATATGTAAACAAGTGTTAATCGGACATTGAACCATTGATTTCGAGAGTAACGAGATACAACTAAGATTGATAACCAAAGAACTCAAAATTAATCCATGAAGAACGGCATCTTGGAAATCATTGGACAGGACATTATCCTTGCCTTGGCCCAAGAAAAACTAGCCGATCATCTTAAGAAAATGAAGAACAGAAATGAAGAACAGAGACATGACCTTCAAAGCTGGAAAATGTAATTTTCTCTTTAACTCCAATTGAAATCTAATTACAAGAATGAAATTGTAATGTGTTGTAGAATTCAAATCTAATTACAATAAACTGAAAATAAAAATCAGAATTGAAAACAAAAATTGCAGAAAATCTGAACCAGAAAATGAAGAAGGAAGAAGATGAAGTTTCCTAGCTACTCTCTCTCTAAAAAATTGTCTATCTCCCCCCGTATATCCCCTTTTTTTATCTCTCGTGGGTGTGGGTCGTGTGATGCCATCATTCCCCAGTCTTTCTCCCTCCTCCAGATTGCATTCCCCCGAATCTGTAAAATCACGTGGAATTTTTTTTTTTGCCAACGGTCCTAGTATTCGAATACTGCTTGGTTGTATTCGAATATGCATTTCCTCCAGAAATTCTCTGAACTCTTTTTGACAGCATTCGAATGCTTTGGAACTATATTCGAATGTTCTCCTCCTTCCAGAATTCAACTTGTTCAGCAACTGTATTCGAGTAAGTCAATCTCTACATTCGAATGGGATCTCTGCTGCAGAAATTTCCAGATTGCTGGATTTTCTTTTCTGGTATTAGATTCACCTGGAAATTCTTCTTCTGCTCCCATGACTTTACTCAACAAACCCATTTCAACAGATGTGCTTCAGCATCTCCTTCTTTGCATCCTTAATTTAGCTCAAATTGCTTCTCTTTATGGCACAATTCAACACATGTTCCATATTCTAAAGATGTGGATAAATTCTGCACAAAACACCTGTCTTATATCAATTATGTCATGTATAAAAGTGTATTTAAGTGAACAAATATGTAACAACTCAAGCCCAATCACCTTCCGGCCTTTAGCATAGATTTTGAATCTATATTGTAACAAATTGTCTCCAACCACCTCGCCCTAAATTTAACCTCTTTAGGTCTTAACTCAATAATACAAAAATAAAAGATCTCAACTCAAGACTAAACTCTATAATAAATAATTTTTTTATGCAAGATATTCAAAATATTTCACACATATATACACATATATCTACACATTCATATATATATATATATATATATATATCAACCCATATATTCTTCCATTCTCAACCAAATCAAACATATAATATCTCAAATTCATGTTATTTACAAAGTAAATACATATGTAAGCCTCATTTACCTTAAATCCTAAGAAACTAACCAAAAAAAAAAAAAACAAATGGAGAAAATTCTCAAAACCCTTTAAACTTCATTGGCTTGAAAATCTTATCTCAAAGCAAACCAACACAAACGAACACTACCACGTCGATAACGACATCAAATAGCTATTGATCTGTCTAGTTTCATTTCCCGATCTCAGCTCTCTCTACTCTTTTTCTTCTCTCTTATGCATGTCAACTGCTGGAGAAAAAAATGAAGGATAAAGAAAGAAATAAAAATGAAAAGAAAAAAAAATGGGCTGAGTCTTGACTCAATTCTTCAACCTAACATAATTCTGAGCCAAACCAAGCCGAGGAAAATAAAATAAACCCAATCATTTGCACCAAACCTCAATTAGGTCCAAATATTTAATTCGCTCAATTTCTCAACAAATAGTCAAAATAAAATACCTTTTTAGCTTGATTTTTACCCTTGTATTTAATGGCCTTTCATGATAAACCTGTATTTAAATAGCAACAATTAGTTTTTCCCCACCTTGTTTTAAAGATAGTTGGGAAGTGAAAATGATAAAAAGAAATAATTTATTTTTAGTTTTTATAATTAATAGGAAAGAAAAATAAAAATAAAAATAAAAAATTTATTAATTTTTTCACATCCATCTTCCTTTACTCTTCATTTTCTTTCTTCTTTTCATTTCATTATATATTTTTTTTATTTTCCTTTCTGTTTTTTAAATCAAATAAAAAAATAATTTTCTCCTCTTTCACGACACAATTATAATGAGAAAATTAATTTTTTCTTACTCACTTTTACCCACTTTTCATTTTTGATAAATTACAGAAACTACGCTTACAGTTTATAGTGAATCTTACTTTAATTCTTACGTTTTCAATTGTAATAATTAACCCCCTCTAGTTATGATTAAATTTAACTTTAGTCTTTTGTTAACAACTATTAAGAAAATTAATTGAAAAATGTCACGTATCCATAATATGTAATTGACACATGCGATTTTTTGTTAATAAATTTAACTTATGACCAAAGTGAAACTTGACTATAATTGTAGAGAGTTAACTGTTACAATTAAAACTACAGAAATTAAAATGAGATTAACTGTAAACTGGTGACACAATTTTTATAATTTGCCTTTTAATTTTTTTCCCCATTCCCTTCCATCTACTGATTGGTAATTAGCAACTAAGAGAACCCGGCCCAGCATTTAGAGGGTGTTTGGCAACTCAAAATTTAGTAAAAAAATACCAAAAGTTAATTTTTGTGTATTTGGCAAAATAACAAATTTTTTCACTTTTTTGATTTGCTACAGTAAAAAGTACCACACAATAATTACAACTTTTTTTATTTGCTGCAGTAAAAAACATACCAAACACCCAAAAGTTACAACTTTTTTGCTTTGCTATAGTAAAAAATTTACCAAACACCCAAAAGTTACTAAAAAATACTAAAAATTTCACTTGGTTCAACCAAACACACTAAAAAGTGCAAAAAAAAAAAAAAAAAAAACAACCAAAAAACTACCAAAACTTAAATTTTTTTTTTTTAACTTCCAAACACGCTGTAAAACGTTATTTATCCATTACCGGTACCTGGACTTCAACCCATTGTATTCAGTGGGCCTCCACATTCGAACTTAAGTAGGTGTAATAGTAGCCTAGTGGGCAAATATTTTGATTTAATTAAAACATTTCTCCTGATATGATCATTATCCTAATATTCAACGATATTTGTAATATGTTTTTTATTTTTTACCCTCTTATTCAATGGAATCTTTCACGGCAAAAATCTTCTATAGGACTAAAAATAGACAAATAATTTAATATATTATTTTTGTTATGATTTTTTTAGTACCTCCTGCTCAATGGCCTTTAACGCATGCTAGTTCTTAGAAGAGAAAACATAAATTTGTAGAAGTGTGGTTCAAATGAGAATTTGACAAGAGAAGAAAAATGAAAGAGAAAAGAAAATGAAAAATATAAAAAAAGAAAATATAAATCACAAATACATGTTCTTGTCCGAAATAAATTAAAAATATAATAAAATAAAAGTCATTGGTCAATATATTCATTTTTTAGCTTAATTAACTTTAGTTTCTTAAATTACATGTCATGACCCTTCTTTTTTTTTATCACAACTTAAATAAGAAAAGAAATTTTTTAATCCCTATTTATTTTCTTTTCCATCGACAAATCTTGATTCAAATAGCGTTTAAGTGAATATAAATTTAAGTTTTTAAAATATTGAAGTTATTGGATAAACATAAATAAAATAATAAAAGAGAGAGAAAAACAATTGAAAAAAATCTGATTTTCTCAAATTAAAAGATGGAACAGTAAATGTCCATCTCTCTCTCTCCCTTTCTCTCTTTTTTTGATAAATCTTTGATCCAAACGTAATTAAGTAAATATAAGATTAGAATTTTAAAACATTAAAATTGTTATCTCGAAAGAGAGATGCAGTGAGAGAAGAAAAATTTTGAATAAATATGGAATAAAATAATAAAAAAAGAAATAATTTAAAAATAGAGATTAATTTTATTTAAAAAAATGCAGCTACTAGGAGCAGAGGATCCAACCAAGTGGATGGGCAGTGAATTCAAAGGGCAAGAGTCGTTCATTGCGGCTCATTTGTGCTTGGCACTTCAAGGCGCACCATTGTGCAGTTGATTCTCTTCCATAATGATGTATAAATTGAGAGGGAAAGGTGTGACCCGCGCGAGTGAATTGCGGCAAAAATGTAGAGGTCCGTGGGAGCTCAAGAATCAAGTGGCTTGAGAAAATGCAAGAGCTGAGTTTGCATGGGAACGTGGTGATTAAGAAGAAATAGGAAGGTTAATTTTGGCATCTAGGGCCTGATTAGATAGTGCTAAAATTTTAAGGAAACAAGTTTTAGATGGGGTATTATTTTTAGAGGGTTGGTCCACATTGATATAATGTTTATGGAGAGGGATAACTTTTTGCTTGATTTGGATGTTTTATAAATAAGAGGGGGTGAATGATAGAAAAAGCAGTCAAATGACTCTTTTACCTTTGTGGTATCCCAAATTTGGTTACCCATTAAATTAAATATTAAATTAAAAAACCCACTCTATTTAAATTTTTTTGAATAATTTGAAGTTATATTATTTATTTCATTGAAAATTTAATTTTTTATAAATTTATTTAAAGAACTTTTTTTTTAAATATATACTTTTGAATGGTTAGTTATTATTCAATTTTTTTAATTATATTTATTTTAACTTGTTGGTCTATTTATTATTTTTTTACTAGCATTATATTTATTTTGATCAAGTTAACAATATAGTTAACGAGAGCTAAAAAGGTCAAAAGTAATCAACTTAAAGGGGGATAATTTTTGGGTAGCCCCAAGGGTGCCCAAAAATTATCCCCCAAGGGGGAGAAATTGGCTTGCCAAACAATGGCAAAAATGTGGGACCCATACTTATGACTAGGTATTAGTGTTGGACAGGGGTTTTGGCTATATCCAAGCAGGCCCTTAAAAAAAATTCAAAAAGTTGGAATTACACTAAAAAATCATCATCATCATCATTAGCCAGATACTCATTAAAGGTTAATAAAAACTTGTTATGTGATTCTGACTCTCCTGCTATTATTTATTATATCATTTTTATTTTTTTAAATCACAACAGTTGATTTCATCTAAGAATTGGTAATATAATTTTTTTTTTTTTTAGTCTTATTGTATCAAGTTTTTCTCTTCAATTCTTTTAATGTAAGTATTTATGCATTTATTAAATTTTGGGTTTATATTTGTAGCCTTTAGATGAAAATCGGCAGTGAAAATTTTTAAAATACTAAAAAAATAGTACAACAAAAAATAACAAGAGAGCCTTGTCCCTTTGATCGTGTTCTGTGTAAAAAATTGTGAGATATTATCACGTAACATATTTTTATTAGCCGTCAAATAGGTGACTAAGTCACTGTTTTTTTACCGGACATGCCATCCAATAGTTTTGAGGAAACTCAAACTAGTGTCCAATTAGAAGTAAATTCAAAATCTTATTAGTTGAACTAACACTTAGGATTAATTGAGTCATTGGCTAACAAAATTTTTTTTTAATTTTTTTAATTTTTTATTTTAAAGTTCCCAAACAGCGCCTTACATTCGTGCTCAAATTTTTAAATATTTATTTTTCTGGGTTCAACTTGGGGATGTAAATGGGTCGGGTCGGTTCGAGACCCGGACTAGCCCGGCCCGAAAACGACCCGACCCAGGCCCAGCCCACCTTCTGTACGAGCCCAGCCTGACCTCGCCCCTCCCTCTCCCGGGTCAGGGCTTGGGATGCCCTTGGACCGGCCCGTCGGCCCGACCCGAGTCACCCCGACCCGCCCCCCGCCCTGAGTCGCCCCGACTTGCCCAGCCCCTCCCTCCCGCCCTCCATTTTGAGTTTTGATCGTTCTGCTTGGCAGAACGTTCAAAAAAAAATTTTTTTTTGGTTATGCCTAGCAGCCCAGCACAGCAATGGCAGCAGAAGAAGCCGTTCTGCAGTGCAGAACGGTGATCAAAATCAACGGTCTAAAATTTTTTTTAATTACAAATAAATTTTAAAAAATTACAAAACTCCCCCATCTTCTCCCATTATAAATACCCCACACTCACATTCACTCACCCTCACAAAAAAATTAACAAAATTTCTCTCCAAATTTTTACACTACCAAGCTACCAACACTCAAATGTGCTCTTCAATTGTGCTCAAGTGTATTTCATTTTGTCAAATTTGAAGTCAAGATTTCAACTTTCAAGATCAAGTGATTCAAGACTTAAAATTATTTCAAGTTAGTATTTAATTATTTTTTTAATTTGCATACATACATTTTTTTAATTTGCATAATTTAATTTTTTTTATTAAATTATTTTTTCTAAATGGATCCACGGGACACTCATTTTTTTGATTTGGAGGGTGGAGACTCAATATCCTTTTCTCCTTAAGAACAAGTGGAACAATTTGCATCACCACAAATACCAACACCTACTACCACAGCTGTTGATGTTGGTGCATCATCTTCCCGTCACGCCCAACACCAACGTGGTACTTCAAAAGTATGGGATTTTTTTATTAAAATTCCATGTGATGATGGAATGCATAAGGCTAAATGCGTTATTTGTGGGGATTTATTAGATGGTAGAACTACATCTGGAACTAGTCATTTAAAAAGACATTTAAATAGAAGGCACCAACATGATCCTCGCGTTAATAGTTTAATTGATCAATATTTTTCACGTACAAAACAAACTCACTTAGGTAATGAAGGGGGTAATTTAAATATTTTTTCTTATGACCCTGCAAGAACACAAAATAATTTAGTTAGATATATTGTTAACGATGAGCAACCATTTACAATGAGTGAAAATCGACATTTTGAAAAATTTATTCGCGAAAGTTTTACACCACAATATCGCAGTTTTTCAAGAAATACTTCCAAAAATAAAGTTTTACGATATTTTGAATCAAAAAATGATGAATTAAGAACTTATTTTACTAATTTTGAAGGAAATATTTGCTTGACCGCTGAGATGTGGAAATCTTGCCAAGATATTGAATATCTTTGTATAACTGCACATTATTTTGATGAAAATTGAAAAATAAATAAACGCATTATTTCATTTAAATTAGTTGAACAACCATTCACTGGATTCAGCATGGGGGAACTTATTTTGCATGAACTTGTATCGTGGCAATTATCTACAAAAATATTTTCTATTACTTTAGACAATACTTCATATAATGATGTTTGTTTCAATTATTTAGCTAATACTTTGTTTGCAAATGGTTCATTATTTCGTGGTCGTTGTTGTGCCCATATACTTAATTTAATTGTAAATGATGGATTGAACATTTATGAATCTTCTATTGTAAAAATAAAAAGAACTGTAGTTTGTACCATGAGCTCTCCAAAAATAATTAGTCTATTTGCTGGCATATACAATCAAATTGGTTTAAAACCTAGAAAATTACCAATGGAAATTAATATAAGATGGAATTCAACCTATATAATGTTAAAAGTTGCTATTAAATATTAAAAAGCAATTGATTTATTTATTTTAAGTAATCAATCTATTGGATTAGATAGTATTGAGCCAATTGATTGGGCAAATGCAATTTTTTATAAATATTTTTTTACATGTTTTTTATGTTGCTACTAAAATATTTTGTGGAATTTATTATCCTACTTCTTCTACTGTTATTTATCAATTAGGCGTTATTGATGAAATTTTTAACAAATATGGTGCCCAAGATTAATATGCTCCTTTGGTCGTTGTAATGAAGGAAAAATTGGATAAATATTTTAACCTATTTCACATACATTTTGGTATTGCTACTATTTTAGACCCTAGGTATAAAGAAGATCTTTTATTTCAATTATTAGAGATGATATATGGGCATGAAAGTGCTCAAGAACAATTATATCAAATTAAACAGGAAATGTAAACTCTATTGGGTCGGTATGATAGCAATCGTACAACTATCCAACCAACTATGGCCACAACGTCCTCTTCTCACCGTGACTTTGGTGGTAATACGTCCATTTGGAGAAGAATAACATCTCGATGGACAGATGTATCAACAAGTGCAAGTGCAAGTTCAAATTCATCTGACCTTCAACATTATCTCGGTACACTTCCAATAGAAAATGAAGATGATTTCAGTCTTTTAGACTAGTGGAAGGGATAACAATCAAAGTTTTCAATTCTTTCAGTTTTAGCTCATGATATACTCTCATTTCTAGTTTCTACCGTAGCATCTGAGTAAGCATTTAGTGCTAGTGGACGCGTTATGTAATAACCTGGATTTTTTTCCTTAATTAAATTATTTAAGTGTGGTAGTGATATTTATTATAGTAAAAATCTAGAAAATTGAGGATTTGAAAATTTTTGGAATGATAAAAATTAGTTGAAAAATTTTTCGGATTAAATTTCACCCTATGTGGGAGTTTAATGTAGAATTTCTAAAATTTTTATCCAAACACTTCTTAGCCCAATTACTTATTTGGTTCAAACCAAGACCATTAACCCATGGGTCAACCATTTTCTTTGACTCACCTCAACTCATTTTAACTCACTTTATCACTTAATGAATTGACTCATGAATAGCTGCTCTAAATTATTTCCCGACAACTTCATTTCCATCTTCCATACACTCTCACCATCTTTCAAAATTATTTGACTAATTGGACAAAGAGAAGACCCACATTGATGACCTTAAAGCATCTTTTTCAAATTATTTAGCAAACAAGATTTAAAGCATTTTGTTTGAAAGCTAGCATGATTTAAAGCATTTGGTTAAATTGTCAAAAAGCTAACATGATTGTTTAAATTTGTCAAAAAGTTAGCTTGATTCCCGGATCATGCCACCTCCATACATCTTCCCCAATGCTTTTCTTAAATGATATGGTTAGATAGTCAAAAAGTAAGCATGATTCTTGGATCATTCTACCAATTGTATAGGCATGATCTTACCTTAGTTGAATTTTTTCTCCACCAATAATTTTCTCTACACTCCCTATAAATTGTGTGTCTTCAAAGAGAAGAAATAGGAGAGAAATAATAATAAATTATTAATTAGTGAGGCCGAAGATTTGGTGTTGCTTGGAGGAAGAAGAAAGGCTTGGAATTTTACAATTTGGGTAGTGTTCAAAGCTAACTCATTTTTCCTTCTCAGACTTGGTCATTAATATCTTCATTGAGGTAGGATGATGAATCTCCTAAAATATATTTGATACATTTTCTGGTTTGAAGTATGAAACTTGATTGTGATAAAAATAAATACCCGTATATTGGGGGTATGGAAGCCAAAATTTTGACTGAAGTAACTCAGTATGCTGACAGCTCTCTATTTGTAACTTCTTATGTGCTTCTAACCCCTAAAACGGTGGAATTAGACTTTGGCTAAAACATAAAAGTTGTAGCCCTTTCAGTTTTCTTTTCAACCCAAAAAGAATTGCATCAATCCGATTTATGAGTCAAAAGTTATGCCCAAAATACTGAGCACGTGTAAAACTGTATTTTCTGAACAAACTGAATTCAAAGCTGTTTTTGTACCTTTAGACCTTAAAATTTTAAAAAGTGTAAAACATGAAAGTTGTAGGTCTTGAAGTCTAGTTTCTACAGATGTAAAGTTTATAGATATTGGAGTCTTGCTCTATTTTATATGAATTTTCTTTCAAGCTGCTATTCTGCTTAGCTTTAATTGATGCTTGTTTGGATTTGTTTAGAATATTATGTTTAAAGATTTATTTAAATTTTCAATTTCCTTCTGTTAGTTATTGTCATGTTAATAATTTCTATTGATATGAAATTATTTTAAACTAGATATTATGTATTATTTGACACTCTAATATTGATGATAATTGACTTAGATAATCAGTTTCATCATGCATAGTTGGATGACTTATTCAAACTAAAATGCTAGTATTTGATAAAATGCCCAAAAGAAACAATGGATTTGTTCTTTTCTCATTTGGTCTTTCTTAAATGAATTTGATTTATTTTTGGCATTGTTTTGTCAACCTAGCAAGTTATATAATTATATTTTTATGATTAAGTGAATTTAATAAAACTCATTTAATACCTTCCTAAACATTGGGATAATTTTGTTGACATTTGTGGATATCTTGAAGCCAAAAACCTATGATAAGGGTTTGGTTATAAATAAGATGATGATTGAAAATTTATTTAAATTATTTTTTGAATAAAATAAAACTTATCAATTTTGCTAAAAATTAAAAATAAGTCCAAGAGCTATTTATTATCTTTATATTCCATAAAATAATAAAATAAAAGGTAAAAGGAGCAAAAAACGAGATTTGCAGCCAATGAGGTTCGAACTTGCGACTTTAAATCGCAATTAGGGTCGCCCACCCACTAAGCTACCAACCTCGGCCTAATTAATATACCATTAGAAATAATTTTATTCTTATCAAATTTGGTACGGTAAACTTGTCAAAACAATTAACTAAAATACTAATTTGTATTCTAAATTTTTTTTTTACTTGCTAATTGTTAATTTACATATAGTGTCTACCTTTGTGATAATGATATTGATGACTATGTTAAATCTTTGATTTATTGAGAATTACTATTAAAGTATGGATATAGATAAAGTGCTTAAAAATATATTGCATGTGACTAAATAAATCTCACTTTTGATTCATCACCCGGGAATATTGCTGGTTGTTATTAAAAATGTCTGATTTCCATACAAGGTGCCCTTGGAATGTAAAAGGGTGAGAAGAAATTAAGGCAATTGGTGCTAAAGCTATTTTTGGCAATGGGGTGATGGGTGGATAGAAATGGCCTTTTAGATGAAGATGGGAACATACATTTTATTTGGGAGATGCTCCCTTCTGACCTGGCCAGTCAGGTAGCCGGTCGCGACGACTAGGTTTTTGGTAGGTGACACCGTCGGTATGCATTGGATGCTAAGCCCGTGAAGTCACTGGTTCCCAAGGTTGGGGGTAGAGGAGGATAGGAGTATGATTATCTTAGGAGGATTTAGATTAAACTCCTTTACAAAATTTTATTGTGACCAGCAACCTCTCTTGTTATGTATGAATGATGTGTTGGAATTATTTAATTATATTTAATTCATCTTGATTAATATTTTATAAATATATATATATATATATATGTATGAAACCTGTATCGCTACGGGGTTTGATCCCGAGACCTTGAATATCTAAATCTGAGATCCCTACCACTGCGACACAGACTTCATTGTGGTATACACATCAGTATTTAATTATTTTACATGTAAGTAAAATAGTAGTTACGGTGACGATTTCATCGAACCGTTGTAAGTATAATTTACATTATTCAGTTGAGATCTATTGAATTAATTGTTGCATAAATAGTATGCCACTTAAACACATTCACTTAATACAGTGTAGTATTACAACCACTGCATATAGGCACCTAGGAGATTCTGATTACTGGGTTTTAGTTGCTCACCTCTTGTGGGAATATTTTTTTCAGGATATTAGGCACAGGGATACAGAAGATGAGCTGGAAAGAGATTAATTTTCTCTTAAATATTCCATCAGAAGAGTTGTCTATTTTTTTCTTCTTTCTTGCACAGAGCTGGAGGACTTTGTTTTTGGTCTGTAATAATTGTTGGATGATTGTAATTATTAAGTATAGACCTAATTTGCTTTTATTTGGTATGTAATGTTAATAGCGTGATTGGGACACTTAGATGGCTCTGTAATATTTTTCTCTATCTTTATTTTGTGCCCTGTAGTTGAAATCCCATCAAATGGTTCAGTCCAATGACTTATAAATATTGTTTGGGATAAACATGAGATTTTGACTATCTTAAATTTTTCTTACGGGTCAACCCCAATCTGGAGGAAAACTTTGGGGTGTGACAGCGTGTTATTATCATCTTATTTTTATACCTAACAAATAAATTCCAAGTCACCCCTGGGCATTCGGTTATGAAAATCCGGGGCGTGACACGTTATCAGTCAATTCAGGAGTCGACTGGCCCTTCTGATAGTAGAAGCTTTGATGTGTTTACGAGATTGGTATTTTGCAGAAATAGACAATAGGAAGATGTCGAAAAAGAGCAACTTGCCCTTGATTTTGATGCAATGTATTTAGGTGAAAGAGAATAACACGCTAGTGGATCTAGTGATGAATAATAAATTAATAATTATGTATAGATAGAGTAATATTTGCAAATGATAGTCACTCTTATAGGTGCCAACCTAGTTGGGATGTATAAGACGTGAAGTGATGCACCTATTAATTACTCTATCATTTATTTATTTTTTTTATAATTTTACATTTATAAATTGTAATTTTAAATTTATGTTAATTATGTAATTGGTTATTGTGTAATAAATTTTAATTTTTATCAATAATGATTTTAATGTGTTTGTTTGAGTTTTATTTTTTATTCTATTTTCTTTAAAAAATAAAAAATATTAAAAAAGGTCAGGTCGGTTGGGACAAGTAGTGTGACCCTTCGCCTGACCTGACCTGACCTGACCTGAAGATCGACTGGGACAGCAGGGGGCGGCTTGACCCGAATTCCCGGACCGGGTCGGCCCGATTTACATCCCTAGTTCAACTGAAAAATTTTGAGACCGGAATCGATGTGTCACTCCCGGTGCATTTGGTTATTACATTACAAAAGCAAAAAAACAAAGCGATACAATCAAAGGCTACTCTGTTTTTTTTTTTTGAAAAGAAAAGGCTACTCTGTTAATCAATTGGAACAAGAACCATAAAGTGTAGAAGCAGAGAGAGAGAGAGAGAGAGAGAGAGAGAGAGAGAGAGGAATCACGGGAGGAAAATTTTCTTTCTTTCTGTAGGGAGAGATGGTGTGGGCAGTGAGTCGTCACCTACCCGGAAGCAGGCGAACTCGATTGTTTGGCGGTGCATTTCTTTTGTGGGTCTTCCTGATGCTGGCAACCCCCAAACGCCATTTCTTTGCTGATAAGCGCAATTTCCTAGGTATCTCTTCCCCCTCCTTTGATTTCTGATGCTTTTTTTTTTCTTCTGTGTTTATGGGTTTCTTTTTTTGTCCCCAGGAGTTCCTAATACATTGGATGTGATAACCAACTTCCCTTTCTTAGTTGTTGGTGTTCTGGGTTTTGTCCTTTCCCTCCATGGCAGTTTCTTTGTCATAAGGTTTCTGACTCACTCTCTCTCGATTGCTCTGTTGAAGTTCTTTCCGAATATTAAAATTTTAATTTAATTTTTTATTTTTGTTTTTGCTTGGGGCTGCGTTTGGAAATGGGGTTGGTTGTAGTTTGAGGGGAGAGAGATGGTGTTGGGCCATATTCTATGCAGGAATAGCTGCAGTGGCTTTTGGGTCTGCTTATTATCATCTCAAACCAGATGACAGGAGACTAATGTGGGACACTTTGCCGGTCAGCATCTCTCTCTCTCTCTCTCTCTCTGTGTATCTGTCTTTTTTATTTTTTAATTTATAGTACTATTAATTGGCTTCTTTCTTCATAGAATTTTTTACTTATGGTGATTCTGTTAGTTTACTCGTGTGTTTTTCACATTTTGAATCACAGATGATGATTGCATATTCTGCAATGTTTTCTTGTTTAGTTGTTGAAAGAGTGGGGACGAAGATTGGATTAATTTATTTGTTTGCGCTCATTTTACTTGCTTTTGTAAGTACTGCTTGTGAAAGGTTAGTTCTCTTACTGGTTCATTGTCTGCTAATGTGATTGCTTTAGTGTGAATTTAAATTGGTGGGTTTATCTAATTTAGTATTCTTTGGAATGTACTATCCTAGCTGATTGCAGAAACTTGAATGTTCTTCGATTGTCAATGATGTTCCAATTGATTCCATGCATGGCCATCCCGTACATTACTTTCAAGTACTCACCTAAATATACTCATTCAAGACATTGGCATTGGGCAACAGGTATTGCAATTTTCTTGAAAATTGTCCTTTTGTTATTCAATCTTTGTATTGTTTTGCTAAGTTCAAATTAGGGATGTCAACGGGGCGGGTATGGGGCGGGTATGACCTTTCCCGTCCCCGTCCCCGTTTAGTAATACCCTTACCCGTCCCCGTCCCCGTCCCCGTTTCGGGGAAAAAAATTTTCCCCATACCCGTCTCCACAAAATAATGAATTCCCCATCCCCATCCCCGTTTACCCGCGAAGGATATTAATTATTACAAATTATATATTACATGTATAAAATAAATATTTAAAATTATTATAAATATTATATATATTAAATAAAAAAATATATTACATATATATATTAAATAAAAATTAAAAATATATATATAATATTTGACTTTGACTGATGCACTTAACCAAAGATGAAGTGGTCTTTATTTATTACCTCACAAGACCTTCATTTCTTTGTGAGAAACCGATGTGGGACTTCTAAAAGAGTCACCACACTAACAAAATTAACAAAAAAATATTTAAACGGGTACGGGGCGGGGTGGAGACTACCGTACCCGTCCCCGTCCCCATACCCGTGCGGGTAACATTTTAAATCTCCATACCCGTCCCCGTCCCCGTCCCCGCTATTAACATCCCCATACCCTCCCCGAACGGGGCGGGTGAAGCGGGTACCCACCGGGTACGGGTATATTTGACATCCCTAGTTCAAATGCATAGTTCTGCATACTTAGAGACTTGTACGCTCTTGTTGTGCTTATGCGTATTAACAGAGAATCAGAAAGTGTTAGTTAATCAAATGAAACAACTGTTGAATCCATTAGAAATAATAAGGAGAATATGGAAATTAATAATCTGTATCATCAATCATGCCCAGTGTCGTGAAAATAATATGCATCAATTGAAACTTGGTTTTGGAGCCTAATCATGTGTACAAGTGAAAACCTCAATTCACTTCAATACAAGCCCTGGATATTCGAGATTCAAGTAAGCTCAATATCTCTTGTGGAAGTTAATTTACTCAAGTGCATGCCTCGAATGGCTAAACATCGCTTGACACTCCAGAACCACGAAGAAACATCCAATACCTGCGTCGGAGTATTTATTGATTGACAATCACTTTTCAACAAAAATAGAGTGTACTCATGTTCCCAATTGGTAGGGCAACACATGCGTAGGGAGCAAAACTGTGTGTACCTGGGTCACATTAGCAAGACCTATTATGCATTGACATCACAGAGAGACTTCTGGTGCAATGTCACTGTGGGAGAAACCAACCTTCCGAGGTGGATCCCCACGGGAGGCCCCATCCTCGATAAGCCTTCATTTGGAGCATCAAAGGAGTGTCCCTATTATGGTGCAAGGTTTAGTGATTTCTCCAATAGGGGACCTTCACCTATTCACTCAGCGGGATCATTGAAGACTAATGGATTAGTGGCTAGAATTAAGGGAAACGTTGAGCCTCCCTTGACCGATCTAGAGAGAGATCGTGAGAAGCGCCCTTACCATGTAGGGCTGCACCAATCTAGGCTAAATCCTTGCTAGACAGATAAATTGCATTGACTTATGTCCTAAAGGACTCCTCTCGGCACAGACACACATATATATCCTCATTTCCTTCCCAAGGGGATAGTCATTATCATTATTAGTACCATCACCGGAACTACTCTTTCTATGATCTCTTTCTTACTTTGAATCGTCTTGATTCTCACCCATTGGCCTTTGGTGATCTCGTCATTGATTACACGTAACTTTGTTCCCAGATAGTTAGATCATCCCTTCCGGGACTGATTTCCCACAACTAGGCGGAGTGCATCCCACTTATTCTTGTTCCACATTCTTTAGGAATGCATGCACGATTGTTTGCTGCTTGGGTTTTAACTTCAGATTTTACTGATTTGTATACCATGTGAAATTGATTTGTATTGTGGTTGTAGGAAGGTTTGATTATTTTAATCTTTAAACTGATGAGTATAAATAACTTCCTACTAATCTCCTAAAGTATGTTTATTTCCCTTCGTGGCATACATTAATTCAATGTTTGGATTTATATTTGTGCAGCAGGTGCATTAAAAATACAGTTGAGACTGTCCAACTTGATATTTATGATTGACTAGGAATGCTGTTTTTTTAACTGCAAAAACTGGAAGTTCAACCATGTTGCCCCATGATTGAAGCATATGGTTGTTAAAATGTGTTGAATCAAATATAAAATAATTATGTGGGTGCTTAGAATTCAAATATAAAAAATTCTAAAAGTGGCGGTAGAGGGTAGGTGAATGATAGTGGTGGATGATGGTGGAGAGTGGTGGACAGCGTTTGCAGTGGGCAGTGGTGGATAGAGGGTGGTGGTGGCGGCTGCGGTGGAAGTAGGTGGTATGTTATATGTGGCGGGGTGGCGGCGGCAAGGGGTGGATAGTGGTGGTTTTATTCTCTCTAATTTCATGAGGGAAAATTGTGGTCTTGGGATAGCAGTGCAGTACTAAAATTGCTTCATTGCAACCAAGGGGTGCGTACATCCGATGCTTTCTAGATATTGTAATGCAAGAGTCTTGTGTATTGGGTTGCCCTTTAATTTGATGAGGGAATTAAAATGTGGGAATGATTAATTTGATGAGGGAATTAAAATGTGGGAATGACTATCCACTTTTTTAAGAATGGAAGTAGCCGTTTCCGCACTTTGTTGGAATGAGCATTCCATGAAAATGGGATTCCCACTTTATTTATGTGTAGCAAACGATGGAACAGAAATGAAGGATGGGAATGGATATTCCATTCTTGCCCATTATATCATGCCAAACGTGGCCTTAGTGCTATATGTTAGTGCTTTAGCAATTCTAACAGACTAAAACATCTTAGCACAAGTTTGAATAATTATTAAAAAAAAAAAAGGCAAATGTGTATAGGGAAAATTTGGTGAAACATTAAGAATGTAGTTCTTCATTTTAAGTTTTTTTTTTTTTTTTGATAAATAAATAAGAGTATATTAATAAAAAAGCATCAAGGGATGCTGCCCTAGTACAAAAGACTGCATTATCTGCATGAAAGAACAACAACCAAGTATCAAGTGACAATCAGTCTATCAACCAGAACTTCATTCTAAGTTTTGAGAAGTTATCTTATCAACAACCAGAAGCTTTAGAAATTATGTGACTATCAGTCTCGCACATAAAGAATGTAAGTATCATTATGTCAGCTGAATTATTTAATTTCTGAAGGGGTGGAAATATTGTATTGGAGTTTGAAGATAAAAGTATCAATGCAAGCCTGTATCATTTGATCTTTGAGTTAATAATCTCATGTTCTGATTCCTCTCAAGGATGAGATAAGGTCTCTGTCAGGTTGTTTGCTTCAGTTTCTTCACGGTATTAAGAAATAGAACAAGTTTCATTCACAACTTGAAGGGTGTATCTGTATACCTGATTATAGATGTTTCCATTTATTTTCTCTACTACGATATGAATTTCTTAGTGAATGAATTCAGACAGTGTGATGTATTTATCAGCAACTTCTTTGCCCTAAAAGGAGGAATCGGCTTGGTTTTGGAATCCTTTCTGCAGTAGATTTGCTTGAAGTTGTTAAAGTGGGAAGACATAAAAAGGAAAGTGTATTGGATATTTGGATGTCACTTTCTTTTGAACTTTTGAAATATGCTAATTGTATATTGGGTTTGTGCTTCTTAGTCTTAATGTTTTTGTAATGGGGCGTCAATGATGTTTTGTGTTAGGCTATTTGAGCATTGGATGTATCTGGGGCTCTCTCTTTTATTTGGAATTGCTTCCACACAATGTTATGTAGACATTTTAGAACCATTTTGGTCCATTTTGAGTCAAACAGATCCGCAAATAGATTTCTTCTGCATTGTTTTGAACCATAATAAGTTCACAGAGTTTAAGGGCATTATAAGAGGCATGGTAAAGCTCTTTTGGTTCAGATAATGTTGGGTTGATTAATGTATCACAGTAGTTCTAGAGATTCTGGAATGAAATTCAAGTGTGGGGTACAAGGCTTAGAACTTTTAGTTTCATATCAAAGTTACAGTCATCTCGAAGGGATTTAATTTACCTATAGAGAGTGTGAACATCTAATGTGGAACGTCTTACAATGTAGGAGTTTGCTAAGTTTTGGAATAAATGGAGGGACTCCATCAATTCTGATATCAGAATCTAATATTAATTGCAAATAGGATCATATGTTGTCTAGAATGTGCAATAAACTAAAAGCTTTTTGCTTATCATTTCCAATAAATTGTGGTTTCCTTGAATTTGAGTTGCCCAACTATGTCTTAATGATTAACATGCCTTTAATATCTGATGTTTGGATATTTAATGAAGAGGTGTCTTTTGTGTGCGTTCGATGGAAAAACTCTACATCTTTTTGTTGTGCAGTTTTCTATTCTGCCTTTTATCTTTTTGATAAAATTGTGTGTCGTGCATTGTTTGGAAGGAGTTGCAGATTTTTGGAAATTCTGAGATTTATTACGTTATTATATACCAATCATGATTAACAACTGAGGATGTTATTTGACTAAGCTTGCTGAAAATTGTCTGGTACAGGGGCTTACTTTCTAACAAAATTTGAAGCTCTAGCTGACAGCAAAATTTACGAAGTAAATAATTACATCATCAGTGGACATTCGTTGGAACACCTGTGCTTAGTGGCTATTCCTGTTCTGCTCACATCTATGCTCGTGTTAAGAAGTTTTAGAACTCCAAGGTATTATAATTTCTCAACTTTGAGATATTTTGGATGTTTCTGGAAATGTCCGGGCAGTTGGTCAGTTTTTTATTTTTTTTTATTTCCCTGAAGGGACGGTTGGTCAGATCTAGTATGGCCGTGCAAGGACAATAGTAGTTGGAGTTGATGGCTCTCCTAAGGTTCCCTCATCTAGGTCCTGGGGAAGAGGATCAAGTTAGCCTATTTTCTATCCGGACTTATTTCCATTTCCACTTACATAACATCACCTTTTCAATAGCATTTATCTTGCATGGTATTCTGAATGAATCCATTTTGAGTTTTGTAGGACTCAAAATGGTACGGCTTCTGTTACACTACGTTGATTTTTTGGTGCAAGTTAGTATCATATTTATCTATAAGCCCCCAAACCTTAGGCCTTTGTACAAATAAACTGAGTCCAAACTATCCATTTTGGACTTTGTATCAGACTGAAGGTTTAATAAGCCAGATGGCAAATTATAATTTGTAGGACTCAAATTATCCATTTTGAATTAAACTTGGAGGTTTAATTGGCTGCTTTCTGAGACCTTCAGTAAAGGGAGATTTTTCTTTTGCCGATCAGCTTCAATCTTCATTGTGGCCCAATGTTTGTCTGGACACCTGTGATGAACTGATGCAGACTATTTGCTTAGAAAAAGCTAGCTTTAGTTCTAGCAAATGCGGCTCCTCACCAACTCACTTCTGTTTAGCTTTGTTTTGTTTTTTGCCCCCATTTTTGCATTTTTGCCCAAAAAGCGGAAGAAAAAGCTTGATGATTTTCTTTTCCCTTTATTGGGTGCAGCCAGTGGCGGACAGAAGTGAGATCCAGTGGGAGCAATCGCTCCCACTCACTTGAAAAATTACACTTAAACCCTATTGTTTTTGTCCTATTCATCTAGAAATTGTTTTTCCACTTTACTCCACTGATTACAAATCTTTCCCACACTGATTACAAATCTTGGATTCATCCATCGTGGCTTTAATAAGTGTTGACCATGCAACGTGACAAATGTGTTGAGAGAGGATGAGACTGTTCAAAAACTTTTGAATTTGGTCATAAAATTCAATTGATGGGGAATGGTTCTTTGTTGCCTCCATCTCCTTTCTCTTCCGCCCAACCCCCCTTCTTTTTATTCTCTAGGTATTTTTCTATTGCACTAATGTCCTAATTGTAGTGGTAACAGGATAGGTGATATCAAAGAGCATCCATGATGACAGCATGCAAGGCACACGCAAAGGAAGGTACTTCTTCCTTGGAAGTGCCCTAATGTTCTCTGTAACAAACGAGGAAGTGGAGGTGACACGGTAAAGGCTAGAAGATTAGTTCTTTTTTTTTTATTTTTTTTATTTTTGGGTTTCAACGCCTGCTTCCTTGTCGTACTTTCCAAAATTTATACAATTTTATAGTCAATATCCTCAAATATTTACGTTCAGCGAAAATGAAAATTTGTGATCATATGTTCACTGCATAACCAACCACCTACTTCGGTAAGTTGCGTAGTGATTTTTAATTTAATTTTATTTTATTTTTTGGGGGATAACATAATGAATGTTGAAAATTGGAAAACCATATTCTGAAAGAGTGTATGAGAATTGTCTGTTTGGGTTGTGTTTTGAGGTTATTTATGACATGATAGTTGTGCAAGTGAGTGTTGTGTCTTCTTATATCATTACTCTTTTAATTATCATGTGTTTCATTTTAAGTATGGTTTCATATTTCAAATGATGAAGGTGCAAAATCAACAAAAGCTTTACCAGCACATGCCATGCCATGCCCTGTTTGTTTGTTTCGTCTCTGCCTAGTTGACAAAACATGCACGCGACACATTCCTTCACATGCACTGTTTGGACGGCTGTGTTGCGACCACTGTATATTTAGCCAAATTATACACTCACATGACGCACACATGTATATGCATGTGCATGTTGGACTCAAGTTTGTCTCTGGCAAGGGAAAAAAGCTATGGACAGGCTGCGACCGTCTCTGCCTCTCTTTATATGCGGAGAGTTATCATAGCATTCTCTCTCTCTTTTGTAAATTTGTGTTTAAAGAATATGATGAGAGAGTAGCCTCTGAATAGAGAATTTGTAATATATATATAATATATATATTATATATATAAAGTAGAGTTTGGTAACACGGATGTAACGTGTAAAACATAACTTACGCTACAATTGTGATACATGATAACTAATTATAATTATCTTATGCCACATAAGATCGGACATGCACTACGGTTGTGACAAGTATATGGTTGTGACACGTGACATTTAATTATTATATTATCCTAATTATCTTATAAAAAAATTAGTATTTTATATAATTACTACTTATTCATAATTTTTAATTTTATTCAAATTAAAATATTTATGTATATCACTCGATATTTTTATTTAATCTATACTTCTATTTATCATATAACTTTTTATTTTTTATTTTTATTTAAAACATATTTTTATTTAAAACATATTTTTATTTTTTATATTTTAATAAATTATTAATTAAAACATAATAAATATTATTGTTATTAAAAAATAATGCACAAACATAAATTGTTAAATGAAGGTTTTATTAATAATAATAGTAAACAAAATAAGCAAAAAATAATTATCCTATTAAATAAATAATTTAATTTATTAATATTAATTTTTAATTATAACTATCTTAATTTATAATTATATAATCTAAAAGAAATTAGTATTATACATAATTACCAATTCTATTCAAACTAGAATGTTCATTAATATTACTTAATATTTTTATTTAATTTACACTTCTATTTATTATATAACTTCTTATTTTTTATTTTTTTCCTATATTTTAATAAATAATTGAGTAATTTTAAATGTTTGATATTTATTGGATAGGTTAATATATTCCCATGTGAAATAGAATATAAATTCACATAAAATTCTAATACATATAGTAAGTTGAAAAATGTAAAAAATAGCATTCACATCTAGAAAAACTTGTTAGAATTTTATTATGATAACTTTTACTTATTATTAACATGATTGAGAGAAGTTGTTTGTTAGTTTCTTTTGGGTAATTAAAAATAAGGATGAATTTGTTATATTTATTTTTATAGATGATACTCTTTTATATTGAAATTATTTTTTATTTATGTATTTATTTTTTGACTTATTTTTTAATTGGTTCATTAAAATATATGTGATTTGGTTTTTTTTTTTCAATTTTATTTTAACTTTTAACGTGATTGTTAAAATATGTAAGGTTTGAGTTTTTTAAATTTTATTTAATTTTTTAATGTGATTGTTAATATTAAATTTTAAATTTTATTATATTTTTCATTATTAATAAAATTTTAATTTTTTTGTGTATTACAAGGGAAGCCTACTCTTTGCTATATTTTTAATTTATTTATTCAAAAATCAAGATATGATTTTTTTAATTTTTATTGTATTTTTTAATGTAATTGTTGACATAATTTTTTAGATTTTATTATATTTTTTATTATTGTTAAAATTTAATTTTTTTGTATATTAAATTTTGGTTGAAATCTTTTTTATGGTTATTTTTTTATTTTTATTTTTGTGTTCACTTCATATTTATACTATATTTATTTTTATTAAATGAAGTTACTTTACATTAAATTTATCTTTTATTTATGTATTTTTTGCATTATTTTTTAATCCGTCCATTCAAATATATAAGATCTATTGTTAATTAAATTTATATTATATTTTTATTATTTGTAAAATATTAATTTTTTATGTATCATATTACAAAGAAAGTCTCTTATTTGATTTATTTTTCAATTTGTTCATTCAAATATATAAAATATATTTTTTGAAATTTGTTCTATTTTTATTTAATGTGATTTTTAATATAACTTTTTAGATTTTATTAAATTTTTCAGTGCTCTTAGAATTTTTAATTTTTTGTATACTAAATATTAAAATTCTATTTAAATTCTATAAATTGTACAAAATATAATTTTTAAAATTTATTCTATTTTTGTTTAATATAATTTTTAATATAATTTTTTTAGATATTATTAAATTTAATCATTTTAATGTAACTTTTTAATTTTTTTTTGGTACTAAATATTGAAATTCTATTTAAATTCTGTCTTAATTTATAATTATCTAATAGAATTTTATTTAATTAGAGATTATAGTTAATCTAATTTTATTTAATAAAAGCATGGTGTATTTTATATAAATTAAAATTTTTATTAATTGGAAATTTTTATCCTCACCCCTTTAATTATCTATATTGTTATTATGTTAATTTTAAAATTATTATGTTAACATTAAATATTATAATTTAATTTAAATAAAAATTAAATATTGAGTGATAATGTTATGATCTTGTTAAAAATATAATTTCACTAAATAAAATTTTATGAATTTATTTTAAATTTTAATTATACATTTTAGATAGCTAGAATGTATTATTTTAAAATATAATTCTAAATTTAATAATAATTAAATTATCTTATTATATAAATTTAGTATTATAGTTCAATTCAAATGTTATCATTATCTTATCTTATTTTACTTTGACAATTGAAATCAAATAAGGTTAAAATTAATAAATTTTATTAATAAAAAAGAAAATAAAAATAATGTAATAAATTAATTTTTAAATTTTTATTATTTTACATTTCTAATTTAACATAACATTTCAATTCATTCATACTCTCGATGAATATAATTAAGCAATGATAATAATTTATTTGTTACGTGATATTTTAATCAGTACAAATAAATTAATTATACATGCAATTTATTAATAAATTAAATATTATTTAATAGCTTAATTATTTTTTACATATAATTTAACGAAAATTATGTTCTTAAGTAATTTTTAACATGAAGTTTAATTAAAAATTAAAATAAATATAATACGTTAAATCTATGTATCACACAGGTTTAACCATTAGTTATACATATATATATAAAGTAGAGTTTGGTAATGTCGCTACGTCACATAAAACTTAACTTGTATTACGGTTGTGACACATAACACTTAATTATAACAATCTTGCGTCACGTCGGATCTAACTTGCATTACAGTTGCAACATGTGTATGGTTGTGACACATAGTACCTAATTATAGTTATCTTAATTATCATATAAGGGGATTAATATTTTTTATAATTATTACTTATTCATAATTTTTAATTTTATTCAAACTAGAATATTCATAGGTAACACTTTATATTTTTATTTAATCTCAACTTTTATTTATCATATAACTTCTTATTTTTTTATTTTTATTTAAAACATATTCTTATTTTTATTTTTTATTTTTTAATAAATTATTATTTAATAAATAATAATATTATTATTGTTATTAAAAAATAATGCAAAAAAATATTTACCTTATTAAATAAAGGTTTTAATAATAAATATTCTTAAACAAAATAATGCCAAAAAAAATAAGTAGCTTGTTAAATAAAGATTTTAATTTATTAATATCAATTTATAATTATAATTATTTTAAATTATAATTATATAATCTAAAAAAATTAGTATTGTACATAATTACCACTTATTCACAATTTTATTCAAACTAGAATATTAATATTTATTAGATTAGGTAATATATTCTTATTTGAATAAAATACAAATTCATATGAAATTTTAATACACATAATAAGTTAAAAACAGTATAAAACAATATTCATACCTAGAAAAAGGCTTAACATGATAGGAAATGATTGTTTGTCAGTTTCTTAGGTTATTAAGAATGAGAATGTGTTTGCTATATTTATGTTTATTAGATGATATTTCTTTATATTGAAATTATTTTTTTATTTATGTATTTATTTTTTGACTTATTTTCTAATTGGTTCATTAAAATATATCAAGTTTGACTTTTTTTTTATATTTTATTATATTCTTTTGATATGATTTTTAAAATATAAAAGGTTTGTAATTTTTAAATTTTATTCTATATTTTAGTCTGATTGTTAATATTAATTTTTAAATTTTGTTATTATTCATTATCAATAAAATTTTAAAATTTTTGTGTATTACAAGGAAAGTTTATTCTTTGCTATATTTTTATTTTTATTGTATTTTTTAATGTGATTGTTGATATAATTTTTTTGATTTTATTATATCTTTTATTGTTGTTCAAATCTAAACTTTTTACATATTAAATTTTAGCAGAAATTCTTTTTATGGTTATTTTTTAATTTATTTAATGTTCTCCTAAAATTTATTACTATATTCATTTTTGTTAGATGATATTCCTTTACACTTCTTTTATTGTTTGTGTATTTTTGACTTATTTTTTAATCCGTCTATTCAAATATATAAGGTTTATTATTTTAGATTTTATTTTAATTTTTAATGTAATTATTAATTAAATTTATATTATTTTTTGTTATTGTTAGTAAAATTTTAATTTTTTATGTGTCATATTATAAGAAAAATCTTTTATTTGACTTATTTTCAATCCGTTCATTCAATATACAAAATATAACTTTTAAAATTTATTTTATTTTTATTTAATGTGATTTTTAGTATAATTTTTTAGATTTTATTAAAATTTTTATTTTTCTTAAGTTTTTTAATTTTTTGTGTACTAAATATTTAAACTCTATTAAAATTTTATTTTAATTTATAATTATCAAATAGAACTCTTTTTAATCAGATACTATACTTAATCTAATTCTATTTAACAAAAGCATAGTATATTTTATATAAATTAAAATTTTATCTATTTAAAATTATTACTCTCACCCCTTTTATTATCTTTATTAATTATTATGTTAATTTTTAAATTATTAGTACTAAGTGATAATTTTATCATCGTGTTAAAAATGTAATTTCACTAAATATAATTTCATGAATTTATTTTAAATTTTACATATACATTTTATATGGCTATAATGCATTATTTTAAAATGTATTTGTTAAATATAATTTTATAAATTTAAAAATATAAATTTATATTCATAATTTCATAACATTAAATATATATATTTCTAATCAGAATCTATTTAAATCTGTTATAAATTTTTATTTGATTTATCAATTATTCTAATTATAATTTATTTTAATGTTATCATAATATAAATATAATTTCATCAAATAAAATAAAAGATAAATTATTTTTTGATAGCATACACTTTTAAAGTTATTAATGATTTTATAATTTTTATTTTTTTATTTTAACAATAATTAAATTATTTTATTATATAAATGTAGAATTATCGTTCAATTCAAGTATTATTATCAACTTATCTCATTCTAATTTGATAATTGAAACCGAATAAAATTAAAATTAATAAATTTACTAATAAAAAGAAAAATAAAAACAATGTGATAAATTAATTTTTAAATTTTTATTATTTTACATATATAATTTAATAGAATATTTCAAGTCATTCATATTTTCGATGAATATAATTAAATGATAATAATAATTTATTTATTATATGATATTTTAATTAGTAAAAATAAATTAATTATACGTGTGACTTATTAATAAATTAAATTTTATTTAACAGCTTAGTTATTTTTTTTTTTTTGCATATAATTGAATAAAAATTAATTTTCTTAAGTGATTATTAACATAGAGTTTTACTAAAAATTAAAATAAATATATAAAATGACGAATAGGTGCTTTACACGGATTTAATTACTAGTATAAAATAAAATTACTCTTTTTGACTATACGTAAATTTTAAATGAATGGGTCTCAACATTTATATAATAAGGAATCTACGTCGGGTGTGTTTGGCACATTGAAAAAGTGGATAAATTTCTAAAAATATCCAAAAATCTCTAAAACTTTCTGACAAATGTTACCTTTCTCGTACTTCGTAAAATTTCTATAAATTTATATATGTTTACATATCATAATAAATTTTTTTAAAACCCTAATAAATTTTTTATAAACCCTAATAACAATTCTACAAACCCCAATATTTTTTCTATAAATCCCCAAAATTTTTCAACAATTTTCAAAAAATTTGACAAAAATCCGTAAAAGAATTTAAAAATTCATCGGAACGGTTTCTCTCTCCAACATTCTGAGGTAAGAGTCAAAAAGTTCAACAAAAAAAAAATTGACATAAATCTATTGGAACGGACTCAAAAATATGTCCGAATGATTTCTCTCCCTAATATTCTAATACAAAAGTCAAAAAATTATACTATTCACCTCTGAAAAATATAGTTTGGTAGTTGCGCGTCAAATACAAAAGAATTATCCAAATTGCATTTTTCATTATTTTTCGACACTCCAAACACACCTATAATAAGAAAGTTAAAAAATTTAAATTTAGAATATTTTTAACCATTGAATTTGTTTAATTGCTAGGATTATTTTTTTTCTCTTCACTTTGGTTTTTTTTTTCAGTCATTTCACATGGAAACACTCTTTTACTTTTTTTTTTATAGTTTTTTAATATTTTTATAGAAGTTTTTTGATTAAAGATTTTAACAATGTGATAATATCTATATAATAAAACACATCATTTAATTTGATTTGTCCTAGTCATCAGTAGAGTTTTGTCGCGTTATCACTTATTATATATCTATATAATAAAATACGTCATTTGAATTTGAAATTCAAATATATATATATATATATATATATATATATATTATATTTTGTAAAATTATATAAATTATATTTTATTTATATTATCTATTTTTATTATTAAATAATGTAGAGATATCTATTAGACAAAGTTGACCAAAATTTTTTATTTAAAAGTATATTTAAATTTTAAATTTTTAAAAATTTTATTAAAAACAAACATTTAAATTAAATTTCAATTTTAATGTGTTTAAAACTTAAATTTTAAATACATATATTTTTACACTATGTGTTATTTATATAATAAGAAAGTTTAAAATTTTGAATTTAAGATATTTTTAACTGTTAAATTTGCTAAATGGTTAGAATTATTTTTTTTCCCCACTCTTCCCATATTTTTGTACTTTTTATGTAAAAGATGTCGTTTATATGATAAAGAAATTTAAAATTTTGAATTTGATATATTTTCAACTGTTGAATTTGCTAAATAGTTAGGATTATTTTTCTTTTTCTCTCACTCTTTCCATAACTGTTTGAATACTTTTTATATAAAAGATTTTAAGTTAATATTTTAAAAAAATGTGATAATATTTGTAATAAATAATAAAATTTTACGTCTTAATCTTTTTTTATTAATTATTTTTATAAATTATTTTTACACTTTTTTATGTAGGTTTGCTTTATAAATCTAAATTTGAATTATTTACATGTTAAATTATATTTCTGTGTCTTCACGTACGAGCAATCGCTAGTTTGTAATAAACAATAAAATTTAATATATTTATTAAAAACTATATGGATATCTATCAGACAAAGTTAACTAAAAAAATGATATTTAGACTTTAATTTTTTTTAAAATAATATTTAAATTAAATAATAAAATAAAAATTTTAATTTGATTTTCATGTAAACTTGGTGTTGTGTTAAAGTTCGTTCTTATGATTACATTATCTTAGTCTCTGTTAATTAATAATTTTTATTTTTACAGATTAGTTTTACAGTTACCCATATTTGTTTTATAAGTTTTTATTTGAGTTTTTAAGGGTCAAATTTTGTTTCCGTGGAGCAGTTGCTGGTAAACATTACAAAATGTAAGAAGTAAGGCTACTAAAGAAGTAAATTGAGGACTTTCGTACCAACACTAGAATCAATAATGTTAAGGATTACTTACCAAATAATAATAATAATAATAATAAATATTTTAAAATAATTATTTCAAAATAATTATTATTATTATATCCACTCTTTTAATTTAAAATTGAAATTCATACGAAATTTATATTTCAGTAGTTACTTCCATCATTAATTTGTGTCAAATTAATTTTTTTTTGGAAAACTCAGAGTGTATTTGTGTCAAATTCTTCAATGTTAAACCCATTAAATGCCAATACAACCTTACAAACGGGCTTTTGTTGAAACAAGTATCAGTTTGGTGTCCCAGTCTTTATTACAATAACTCATTCTTTATTTAGAGCGTTGTATATCTGCATTGAAAAACAATTTATGAAAAATTTTTATCTCAGTATGTATGTTAATCCCACCATTCATTTTAATTTTTTTTTTGAAAACGGCATTATTTATTTTAAAGTGGTTCATTGACAAATAGAGAAAAATTAATTAAATAAATAAGTTATGTGTTAGATTTTTTCAACTTTTATTTTCTTTAAAATTATGTATAAAAATTATTATGGATTACCCTTTACCTGATGTGGAGGAGCACAATCTGCTATATATATATATATATATTGATTGGTAAGAGAGGGGGAGGGCACTTCGGGTGTCGAACCCAGGTCAATGAAGAGACGGAGAGGCTTTTACCACTTAACCACAAGCCATCCTCCAATCTGTTCTATTTACGGGTGATATTATTAATTTTTATTAATTTTTTTTAACTTTTATTAATTTTTCTTACTTTTGTTATTATTTTTTAATTTTTACAAATTTTTATTAAATACCCAATCAAAAATTAAGACTGAGGCATTTTATTTTGGTGCAAAGTTATATTTTGTTTGGGGGGGGGGGGGGAGGGGTGGGTCAACCAGCCTCTGCACGTGAGACACAATCTCAACATATTTAGAGCACGTTTCAAGGATATTTTGCGAACCTAATTTCAAGTGTGTTAAATAATTTTTGATATATATATATATATATATATTTGGCTTTAATTGGGAATACAACCCCACCACTGAATCCCGGTGGATTGGCATGCACGTTATTCTTGCCCGATTGTTTTGTGGGAGGTTGCAATGAATGCACAGAAAAGTGCAAAAAGAAAGGGCAAATTGTTTAATATATATCTAGGTTTGGTGTCGGTGGCATTTGTACAAGTACAATTAAAACAATTATAACCTTGAGAAGAGAGCATAATCAACGAGGCTTCTTTTATTGTTTTTTTTAGAGTTAAATAAAATAAAATAAAATTTTATAAATTTTTATAAATACGAATTACGAGATAATAAAATTTAAATTTTTTACTTATTATATGAATTACGAAATATTTATTTTTATAATTTTATTTTATTTTATACACTTTTATACAACTCCAAACACACTAATTGGCTTGTGACTTAAGAGTGTGAGTAATGATTAGGATTTACTAGCTAATTACTCTCCAATGAACTAAGCTTGCAAATTAAGACAATATTGTTGTTAATGATTGCATATAATTAATGGGTTAACAAAATTTTATCCAATCAATATATCTATAAATAAAATAGTATAATTTTTAAAAATGTTCTTCTCATATATTATTATCTAACGATTAAGGGCCTGTTTGGTCTATCAAATTTTACCAGAAGTTATCAAATTTTAACTACTTTTTGTACTTTCTTTTAATAAAATTTTAATATCTATTACTTTTATGTCACATCTTTCTATTTTTATTGTACTTTTTGACCAAAATTTGGCCAACCAAGCAGATCCTAAGAAATTATTTTTTCATTCAATAATTGAGATTATTCTTATATTTTTAATTAACTCCCTAGCTCAATTCTTATTTTAGTGTGAATTCTATTGTTATCTATCTAACAAAAAAGTTTGAATATTTTAAATTTTATCATATTTAAATGGTGAAGATCATATGCAAACCAAAATTGCTAAACTTAAATTTTGCCCAATTATAATTTCTAAAAAGTTTGAACATTTCAAATTAAAGTATCATAATTTATATTTTCTTTTGTGTTGCTTATCAAAAATTAATTAGAGGAAAGAACAAAACATATGTAGTACATGTTAAGACCTAAAATTTTGAAAAGAAAAAAATTAAAATTTATGCATTATCATAATTTTTTCAATGTAAACATTTTACCCAAAGTTAATACTAATTTTATTCATAGTGCCGTAAACATATCAAAAATTAATTAGAGGAAAGAACAAAACATATGTAGTACATGTTAAGACCTAAAATTTTGAAAAGAAAAAAAATTAAAATTTATGCATTATCATAATTTTTTCAATGTAAACATTTTACCCAAAGTTAATACTAATTTTATTCATAGTGCCGTAAACATATATTATTGCTAATATATATATATATATATATATATACATATATTTCAAGAAGTTTATACGTCCAAATGACATGGTTAAGAGTATGCATGCATCTCACTTTTGCTGTCAAGCAACATCAATTCAAATGTATATATATATTATACTTGCAAGGAAAATAGTATGCAACATCAATTTGATTATATATATAAAATAAACTTTCAAGGAAAATAATATTTTCTTAGCTAATTATTTTGCAACTTAAAAAATAAAAAGGACAATCTCTAGTACTGTAGGATTTGGCAAAGATTAGATATAAAAATCAGATAGTGAACAGTTACCTTAAGTTAAGTGTCAACTCAACGAGATATATCATTTAAAATTTAATGATTCAAATATATTTACAAAATTTTAATTAAAAAAATACGAGTGTGTTTTGGCTGTTAAATTTCAAAATCAGGGTTATCATTGAATTGACAGTATCCTAGCTCTCACTGTCAGCCTCTCTTCGTGTATAGACATCTTCTCTTCACCAAAAAGGAGATTGATGCTATAATTATTATGCCACTTACAAAGCTAATCAAAGTCTTGTTTTACCTTTTTAAGCCGTGAAATTCTTTGGCATTATCTTCAGTTGATAAGATACTTCAATTTCCAAACTATATGTATATATATATATATATCGTTTGTTGGAAGCTAAGCATTTATATATATGGTTTGTTGCTAGCTAAGCATTTACCTACTATCCGACCTTAAGATCATCTCCAAAGTCATGTATATTAGGTGCAAACCCACATGTACTCTTAAATCCTTAACATCAATTTTCACCTAAATAAATTAGAAAAAAAATAAATAAATGATGGAGGAGAGAGGCAAAGCACGGTAAATCAAACAAGGGCGTGTCTATTTAGAAATATTTAATCTAGATTACATTAATGTAATAAAAGTGAGACTCTCGTCTAATGTACAATTTAAATCTTATTTAAGATTTAATTTAAATCTTTGCCTATAACTTCATATATTTGTTAATTTTATTTCGTCTGATATTATTTATATAATTTGAGATTAGAGTGAAGTGTCAATGTTTCTTATGTAATAAATTTCCTTTCATAATATAGCATTACCTTTGTGGAGGGTTGAAGTTTTCACTTAGGTGGCATTTGGAACTTCAAAAATCTGAAAATGTGAGTTTGAGTTTTAATTTTTTGACCTCTGGTTGGTACAATTCAAAATTTTTAATTAGAATTGTTTGATGTTATTTCGTCTATCATTTGAATAGTTTTAGTTAAAAAAGTTATCGAAAAGTTGATAAAAATTAAGGGTTCATTTGGTTTGTTTTTTTATTTTCTATTTTTGTTTTTTGTTTTCTGTTTTGAACTCATTTTTCATTTTACGCTTTTGAAAATAAGAAAAAATCTCAAAACGTATTTGGTCACTTGTATTTTCAAAATTTGTTTTCAAAAATAAAAAATGGGTTTACACATAAAATGAAAAATGATAAAAAATTATTTTGAGTGTTTTAAATCCAAAATAAGAAAAATTTCAAAATAACGAAAACGGAATATTTGGTGTTTCTTTATTTTGAGATTTTTAAAATATAAAATGAAAACAGAAAATAGAAAATAGAAAAATAAATCAAATGCCACTTAAATTTTTAAAACAAACGCACCGAATAAAAATGAACAAAAATTGATAAAAAAATTATAAAACTTTGTAAAACTTTGGGTATCGAATTAATTAAGAAGCAAACATGAACAAGAAAAAGATCAAGTGTACTTAGTTTTTTATTTTTTATATTTTAAAAAATACTATTAATAGGAACGGTAATAAGGGTGATTGAGGTCCATTTTTTATTACAATAAATTTTACTGGTAAACGAGATAATTTTTAAAATCAACTCACGATTGTTGACTCGCGGCTGAAACATTTTCGAGTTATCCCTTTGTGCTCGGAGCTTTTAATGGGCTGTCAAACCCAAGGCAAATTGAAGCCTAGTTGCTTCCATGTCAATCTTTCCACTAATAAATAAAGGAAATTAGAGAGAGAAAGCGATTCAACCTTGGGGAGGCGAACCCCTTGTTCTCTCTCTCTCTCTCTCTCTCTCTCTATCTCTCTGCCTTTTACTAATTTTCTTTTCCCAAACCTTCATTTCTTTTCCCAAACCTTCATATACTTTCTTGTACATGTTTAACTACTCCACACTTCCACTTCTTTCCTAATTTCTCTTCCAAATCTGACCTCCAACATTGAACAAAATGACAGACAGAGTCTACCCCGCATCCAAGCCCAACGGCACAGCCACCACCAACGGCACCACCGCCGCCGCAGCCGCCAACGGCACACTTAACCCACCGCCCGCCAAATCCCACCTTTACAACCCCGCACGCCACCCGTATCGGCCCCAACCCACCCCCCACAGGCGCCGCCGCAGCAAGCGCAGGTGCCTCTGCCTCTGCTGCTGCTGGTCAATCGTCCTGCTCACCGCCCTCCTCCTGCTCACCGCCATAGCCGGCTGCGTCCTCTACGTGCTCTACAGCCCCCGCCGCCCAGCATTCTCCATCACCACCCTCCGAATCTCCCGATTCAACCTCTCCACCACCCCCGCCGACGACACCACCCGCCTCACCTCCAGCCTCAACATCACCGTCACGGCCAAGAACCCAAACAAGAAGCTCACGTTCTTCTACGACCCGATCACCATCGCCGCCGTCTCGAACCAAGTCCTGATTGCAAACGGATCGTTCCCGGGTTTCACGAGCGACCCAAAGAACATCACGATAATTCGTTCTTCGCTGTCGACCAGCTCGCAGGTGATCGACGCCGATTCTCTGAAGTCGCTGAGATCGGATCTGAAGAAGAAGAAGAATGGGTTGCCTCTGAAACTGGTGATGGACACGGAGGTCGTGGTGAAGTTGGAGAAGCTGAAGAGCAAGAAAGTGGGAATCAGAGTCACGTGCGATGGCATTCATGGCGTCGTCCCAGAGGGTAAGTCTCCATCGACTGCTTCTACTGCTTCTGATGCTAAATGTAAGGTTGATCTTCGGATTAAGATCTGGAAATGGACCTTCTGATCTTCACCCGCAACAACCCTCTGATTGTTTGATCGTTTGATGCTTTTTTTTTTTTTTTAAATTTATTTTTCTTCTGTTTTTATTTTATTATTATTATTATTTTTTTCCGTAAACTTTTTCTGGGAAATGGAATCTTTAGTCGAATTAAGGAGAAAAGATAGGGTCAGCATCATAATGTTTTTCAGTTTTTGTGCTGTAAGTGAATTTTTAATCTTTTTTTAGATTACTGAGATGACAGTGTGAAAGAATTGTTTCAGCCAGTTTTCCGGTTTTCTTCTTGTTTGCCAATTGAGTAATTGACATTTTGATTTTGTTCATGCCCTATTATTCAGTTCATGCTCAATATATATATATATATATATATAAAATAAATTAAAAATAAATAAATAAATTAATAATAATCTACCTTTGTTAAGGTTCAAAGAGGGTGTTTCAAAAAAAAAAAATATGGTGTATTTTATAAAAGAAATATCATTTTTATTAAATTTTTATGTGGTATTTTTCGCAAAAATAGTATGATGTTTTCCTAGTAAAAATTATATTAGTGGCTGTTTATTTTAAAATAACTGTGGTGGCGTTTAGCTCACCAAAAAAATAAAAAAAAAATTAATTATTACTAAACTTTATCAACTTTATTCGCCAAATACAAAATTAATTTTTACTAACTTTTGCAAAGTTTTTCTAACGTTTACCAATTTTTTTCTAATTTTTTTTAACTTTTATAAAATTTTACCAAACACTCAACTAGCAACTAAAATGTCATTAAAAAAATGCAGAATTGTATTTTTTTGGTGTACCCAAACTGCCCCTATGGTTAAAACTCTAACTGCATTACTCTTGTTTTATATTTTTGTCGGACATCATTATTTAAAGGTGGCAATTTGTGTTTATGATTAAATATCGTAAAATTTAATCAACATATTAAATAATAAATGTATTTAAAATCAAATTAAATCGTATCAATTTTATTTAATGTGTCTGCGTTGCGTTTTTATATCTTTAATAATTTTGTATTTGTGTCCTAAATTTCTAACCTATTATAAAAGTGTATTAATTAATAATATTTTTTTTACCTATAAAAAAAAAGTATTAATTAATAATTTAAACAGGCTTATCTAAATTAATTAATTGATTATTCAAACAACATTTATAATGGGATAGTGAATCGAGATAGAGGTCTGGGACAGAGGATCCTTTCTCAAGAAAATGGGACAAAATGGCGTAGGTTTGTTTGTTATAAAATACTATGTTCATAATCTTAACGCACATTATTCTGCTCTAGGTTATATTGCATTAGTTTAACATTATTTTTATAAATTGTTAAACAAAAAACGGGTACTATTAATGGACATTTGAAGATACCCAATATTTTATATCACGCCAAACTGATCATATGAACCAACTGCACTAGAGTAGTTAGTCAGAACTCTTGGCTTTCCTAAAGGAGGTTAGGAGTTCAACTCTAATGCCTAACAAATCTTAGAGGTATATCCACACAAGGTGTAAATCTTGGAATTAGCCGATTTGTGTGATTTATGGGGTATTACGTGAGCTTCCAGTTTACCCGTCGACTACGCCGTTCGTGGAGAACGGTAATAAATTGGTGAGATTTTGAATCACAAAAAAATGATAATATATATTTTTATTAATTCTTAATGGAGACACTTATTAATAAATACGATAAAATAAAATATTATCGATTGGGTGAGAAGGTCATTAGTGTGACGTTGTTATACTATTTTCGTGATTTACAATTTAAGTTGTTAAATTAAAATTTAATTGTCTAAATATATTTATTTTTTTTAAATTAGGGTACTATAAATATATTTAAATTATTAAATAAAGAATTAAAGATTACAAACTTATTTCAGTTTTCCTTTTCCGTTCTCTTTCCCCCACGGAAGGGATAACAGAAGTTTGGCGTTTTAAAACCATTGGTGGAAGTCAAATCAATTAGTGCCGTAATAATGGGTTTGATTATTATTTTGTTTATACGAATATCAAAGTTGGTGGCAGCGCAACCACTGAAATCAATGAGAGATACCCACATAAATTACACGTATAATGAATGGAATGGAATGGAATGGTGGCGTATCTGTGGTCCAGTTCACTTCCAACTTAAAGAGTTTTGTTCAGTAGACTCTGCGCTTTCTCTACTCCCGTATGTACCACTGACGCACTGACGCTCCTTTCTGCTTCCTCCTGTTACAGCGATGGTGTTTAGTTGATCAAAAAAATATAATCAATATATAAAAATTTATTATAAAAATATTATGCGATCAAATTTAATTTATAAATAAAAAATAATAAAAATTAGTAAATTTTATTTAATTTTAACCAACTAAACACTCTCAATAATGATTAAAATTGAAACATAGTTTCTCCCTTAAATTATGGTACCATTTTGATAGATTAAAAATCAGCATAATAAATTAATATTTGATCAATGAGTATTTTATAGAATATTAAGGGTGAGTTTGGAGTGAGATAAATTGAGAGTTCGTAATGCGTGCAGTGAAAAAAAAAAGATGATGTGATATAAAATTAAAAGAGATTTATAGAGATTTTTGGATTTTGTTTACAAACTAAACAGAGCCTAAGTTTTGCATGTTTATGCTGAGTAACGGTAACTTTCTCAACTTAAGAGTGACCAAAACTAATTTATGTTCCTCAACTCAAAACTATGACTTTCGCAGCTAAATACTCTCGTTGTAACTTCAAACACACCCTAATAGTCGGTTTGGGAACCAAAAATTTTATGTTCCTCAACTCAAAACTATGACTTTCGCAGCTAAATACTCTCGTTATAACTCCAAACACACCCTAATAGTCGGTTTGGGAACCATAAATTAGTTTTTTCTTATATAATTTTTTTATTTGGTAATTTCTAGATATGGTATTTATAGTTTCAAAAAAAAAATATGATATTCATGTTTATAAAAAATTAAAAAATACAAATACGAGTTTAAAAAAGTTAATTTTTAAAAAATTTATTATTTTTTATATGTACATAAAATTTTTTATATAAATTTATTTTTATAATTTTTAATAAATGTAAATAATATATTTAAAAGTTACTAAAAAAAAGTGACTTTTCCCGTCTTGAGGGGGTGTTTGGTTAATTAAAATTAACCAAAATTCATCAATATTTACCAAATTTTATATTTTTTTAATCAAATTTCATCACATATCACTTTTACATAAAATTTTTATACTTTTATTATACTTTTTTATCAAACATTTTCATTTCAAACACCTTCTAAATCCAACCTTAAAGATAATGAGATGAGTTTGACAGTACCATCAATCACTGGGAAAACGAACATGAGATGTTTGATAGGTCAAAATTAATTAAAATTTTTTAATTTTTACTAATTTTTTAATTTTTTCCTAATTAAAATTTATTACATATTATTTTTATATTTTTACTATATTTTTTTGTTAAAATTTTACAAACTTTTATTAATTAGACATCGCCGAGGATGCGTGTGGGTGGGCCCCCACTCTGCCATGGCGTGCATGCCACTCTTCTTCTTTTATTGTCCGAGGACCCGGGTGACCCGCTCTCGTCGTCTGACAGATTGTACCACTACCATTAATTTTGAAATTATTTTGGCGCCCACAAAAAAAAAAAAAAAAAAGAAGTAGAAAAGTGGAAAAGAGAAAAAAAAATATTGCACTTTTTTTGTTGTCAATATTTGATTGGCATTGGATTATGACGTAGGACGAATTTATTGTTTCTTATTTTATTTTTGCAATAATTTATGCAAAAGAAAAATTTATAATTTTGTCAATAGATCTTATTGACAAAAATTAATGACAAGACACTTTGGTATATGGGTGCGTTTAGAGTAACAAAAAATAAGATAAATTGAGATAAAATAAGATAATTTGAAAGTTTATAATTAGTATAAATATTTTTAGAGATTTTCAGAATTTTCAACGATATTTAACAAACTAAATGCACCCATAATAATGCTCTGTTTGGGGTGTCTGGAAAACGGTGAAAAATATTGAAAAACTCTAAAAGATATTTATTTTTTAGTTTCGTTTGATTTGTTATAAACCCTAAAAATATCTGAAAACCTTTAAAAATTATTTACTTTTTATCTTACTATACGAATTACGAACTCACAACTTTCTCATTTTATCTCACTTTTTATCACTCTAAGGTCCCGTTTGGCATCAAAATAAAACACTAAAAATCTCCATAAATATCTAACAACTTCGTTACATCTAATTTTCCTGCCATTGCTAATTTCAAAAAAATTTAATATTTCGCTAAAAAAATAAAAAATCTGAAAATAGGTTAACTGAATGTGTAAATTTTTTATACAATCATATTCTTCGTGTCGAGAGGTTTCAAACGAGTATAATTGTCGCTATTTTTTGTAAATCTTTTTGAATCCGTGGGAACGGATTTGAAAAACCGTTCCCACGGTTTGCGACTTTTCAGAAAAAAGATGGTGCTAAAATTAACTCCAAATCACATTTTATCTCAATTTATCTTATTTTTTCTTACTCCAAATGAGGCCTAAACACACTACATGAATTACGAACCTACAACTTATCTCATTTTAGCTCACTTTTTGTCATTCTAAATACACCCAATATGCTGTTTGCATGTGTGCATATGAATTCTCTACAATGAATAAAAACGTGATTAATTTTTAATAAAAATAATGATCACTTATGATTTTGTTCGTTTTGTTGTAAACATCTAAAAATCTCAAAAAATTATTCATTTTTTATCTCTCTCACTTGATCTCACTTTTTATCACTTCAAACACATTCTATATAATACAAAATAAAATTTATTTGAAAATTTAGTGTAAGCTTAAAATAAATTTATAAATTTTTATTGGAACAATTGTATTATTTAGTATAAAAAATTACAAATTTAAAAAAAAAGTAAGGGAGAGTTTTTTTTTTTTTTTTGTTGAGAGAGAGAGAAAGAGAGAGAGAGAGGAACGCGCAAAGCTTATTTTGGAGGAGTGATTTAGAAATAAGAAAAAATAAAATAACTAATTTCTAGAGCATGCTGTATACAAACACACACACGATTTCCATTGAAGATTTGGTGAAAAAAATAATATACGTTAATATTTGAGTAATGGGTGAAAAAATATATTAAAAAAAATAATATACGTGTTTTCTTTACTATCACAATAAACGTAACTCGTACGCGTACTTTCTCCACCTCCAAACTTTATGAAAGTGTCGGCAGGTCTTTGCTTCCAAGCAAATTTTGATCACTATCTCAAAAATAACAGAAAATAAAAAGGATGGGGGTAATTTCGAAGGGGGTTCAAATGATGAGATTGTTTCCCCCAAAACACTAGTGATTGGTAACAAGTTTAAAAATGATAACATTTTTTTTTATGACCCGAAACCTTACTGATTTATTACAGTTCTTAATGAATCGTATAGTCGATGATGGATAAAAAAAATGATAACATAAAGAGAGGAAAATGTTTACTAGAATCATTGTTTTGTTTATTTTTTTTAATTTGAGAATAATATATAAATAATAATTTTATATTAAGATTCATCTCAATTATTTTATCATTTAAAGTGATTAGTTAATACGAAAGTTACGTTATTATGATATTTTTGCCATGTAAAAAAAACTTAGGAGATGCCAAATACTGTCCACTTTTGACGTTTTATATTTCAAATAAGTATTGTTCATTATGAGAGAATATTGAGTGTAAGAAACTAAAATTAGAATATATTTAAAATTTCTTTAAAATTTAATTGTACAACACTATCCTATATAGAAAATAATATCTTCCCTCGTAGCAAGGTGCGTAAAACGGTAAAAAAATAATAGATTAAAAGCACCTAGCTTGGATAATTTTTTGGTACTAAAAGTTATTTTACAAGAAGTGCTTTAAAGAAAATCCTTTCACAAAATAGGTACTAGAAGAAAACAGTATTTGGCAAAATACGTAGAAAATAAAGTAAAAATATGCAATAAAGGGATAATGGATTATATTTTTAAATTTAAAATTATTATATATATATATATTATAAGATAAAATGTACAAAATATTTATTTTTAAGAGGTTAACAATTGAATTTTTGACCTTATTTTAATTGAATAATTAAGAAATCCATTTCAGATAAGTAATCTCCCGGATAACTTTTTCAAAATGGGCTTTTAAAAGGTAAATTTTTGCTAGAAGTCTTTTTATACGATTCTGTGATTTCTATCAAATGTTTCCAAAAAAAAAAAAAAAAACGTGGGAAGTGATTAGAAAGTTCTTTAAAATAAATAAATGAATAAATAAATTCTACCAAACGAGCAGACGAGGGCATGCATTTGTCATCGCTAAGAGGCCCAACCCCTCAAGGAATGGGCTTCAATTGGTTACATTCGTTAATGTGACGGATTTTCATAACAATTTCCTGGCAGAAGGACAGCCCCTACTATCTTCAAGACGTAGGCCCAGTTATATAATTTACACCCACAACTTTTCAGAGATTGAAATGACCCTGATCTTGACAAAGGATGATCATGATTCTTGAATCACTGGCAGGCGAGTTCAGCAAGCAGCACATCTGTACGATTAATTTACACGCAGTACCAGTGATCAATAATATGGAAGTTAATTAAAGAGAATTGAAGCTTGCTTGAGTAATTCAATGTTATTAATGGTTATCATTCACATTTCTGACCTACATGTGGTATAAGGAGTTAGCAGAAAAATTGAGAATATATATATATATATATAGTGAAGTAAGTGCAGGTGACCCAGCTAAGAAATATATGCATGGTTGCAATAAATAGGAGGAGAGAGAGTCATTATTGAAGCAGCACCTTTTAGATGATCATCTTCTACTTCCTCCTCCTCTTCAACTAGCTCATCTTCTTCATTCAGTTCATCTTTGTTCCTGCAAGACAAATTTAGTTAGATTACAAATTACTAAAATTAACCCATAAGAGAAGTACTACAATTTGTAAGCATCAAATTAGACAAGCCAAAAAGAAAACAAAGATTGAGGTTTTGTCGATTAAATGCCCTAGCTACTCTCTCTCTCTCTCTCTCTCTCTCTCTCTCTCCTTATTAGATAAATAATAAATAAATAATAAACATTTACTCACTCTTTTAAAAATTTTATTCAGGAAATATATAGCTGATCTTTTCACTAACATTTTATTGGTAGGATTTAATTTTATTTGGTAAAAATTCTTACCAATTTTCATATTTGAAAAAAAAAATGAAGCATTTATGAGTTAGATTTGATCTCAATCCATAACTAAAATTTTAAAATTCTCTTACCATGTAAAATTCAAAGCAACATGATAAAATTTTGTAAAAAAAAAAAAATTGGTCCTGATCTTCTCTCATACTTTATAATAAGTTAAATTTAGTATTTTTCTTAAATCAATTCAATTATACCTAAATTTGAAACATGAGACTTTCAATTTAATTATTAAATTCAAATAAATGTTCTAAACACAAAATTTTAACTATTAAACCAAATTAATTTAATTCAATTCTTTACTTTAAAATCAAATCAAGTTCAAGACTAAAAATATTTCTAAATGGAGTGCAAGAGATTTAGAAAAGGATTAACATGTAATAACTTAAAACAGTTGGCAAAGTAAAAATTATTTTCAAAAAAGTAAGACAGCATTTAGTTTATTTTTCTATTTTTTGTTTTCATTTTATGTTTAAAAAATCTCAAAGTAAAGAAACAAAAAATGTTCTATTTTCATTATTTTAAAATTTTCCTAGTTTTGAATTAAAAACGTTCAAAACAATTTTTTGTTATTTTTCATTTTGTGTGTAAGTCCATTTTCTATTTTCTAAAACAAATTTTGAAAACACAAGTGACCAAATGTGTTTTGAACTTTTTCTTTGTTTTCAAAAGTATAAAATGAAAAATGAGTTCAAAATAGAAAATGAAAAACAAAAACAAAAAACAACAAATAGAAAAATAAACCAAATGAGTCCTAATTTATCAGAAATCTTTAATGGTCAAACTAAAGGACAGTAAGCACTAAACCCATTAATTAACCTTATAATAACTGTATTTCTTATCATCTTTAAAATTTTCATTTGGATTTTTATTTTCCTGTTTTTCCAGCTTATCTCAAATCCACAAACACATTTATGGATAATTTCAAAATTTTGAACAAATACAGAAGCTTTTCTCCCATTTAAACTGATTACCATTAATATTTTTTGAATTGCAATCAAGTGACAGTTATCCCAAAAGTGAAGTACATAAATTCCTTAACTTATTTCATATGAAACAAATTAATTTTCCAATTACAAATACTGCCTTAATTATGTTAAAAAAATATCTCTAGAAAAAAAAAAATAAAACTATCTCTAGAAAAAACTTTTCTCCCATATTTTTCCACTCAAGTGTACAGACCTTTGAAATTTAAGGTATTCAACTTAATATTTACAGAATTAATAGTTTAAATAGGATTTTCAATCAGAAGAATTTTAAAGTATGATTTGAATTAATTGGCAGCATTTGTAAGGAAAATAAAACCATTATTTAAAAAGAAAAAAACCTTAACGTGATTTTAACCAAATCTGAATTATTTAAAATTAATCTAATTGTTTCATAAACTTCCTACATTCTTTAAAAAAAAAAAAAGGAAAAAGAAAAACAGATAAAATTATAGAAACCTTTCTTTGCATTCAAATGGACCAAAAAGTAATGGCTTAACATCTTCCACTTGATTACCACCATTGACCACCCTGGAGGAAGCATAAGCTGCTTCCATATTCATTTTGATTGCAGCATTTATCTCCACACCAAACCCTAAAGCAGCACACGAATCTTGACTACCATAAAGTAGCGGCTTTTGCTCATGAATAAACCGATCACTCCCAGATCTCCGATAAAACTCCACACTCAGAGGGTCAGCATCGAGATCTCCCATCAAATTAGGGTTAGGGTTTTGCATGGCATGTGCTCGACAAATTGCTAACTGATTAAGAACGAGTCCGAGCTCAGCCTTAGTCTGATCAATGAGACGCTGAAGTTCGCATATGATCCGGTAATACCCGCCGACCGGATCCTTGGCGCGTACATTCGCGTGAGATATGATAGACTGCATTGCGAATTTTTTCTCGAAAGGTTGGACGGAGTCGAGGACTTTCACGATGTTGCTGACTCCGAAAAGCTTGTGGGCGTTGAGAAACTCTCGCTGGTTGTGGGCCGGGAAGTAAGGGGCGAGCTGGCAGTCGGGTATGCACCGCCGCCGCTGGTGCTTGCAGGCGGCGCAGGCTTGTGAGCCGGTGGTTCCTCCCGGTCCTTGTCTGGTCCTGGGAGGAGGAGGAGGAGGAGTGTGAGTTGTAGGGGGAGCATCAGGGTTGCTCATTTTTTGCCGTGGCGGGCGTTTGTTGTTTATATAGTAAATTTGGATCGGCCCTTTTCGGCGGCGCTGAAGTTTGCGGTGTTTTCTGATGGTGAAATATAGGAAGGAATATGTGTGGTAGGAGAGAATATTATTACGTGATTTGATTTGATTTAGTTACCCTGATGATATGGTGTTGAGGGAATTTCGGGACGTGGTTTTATAGGGTAATGAGAGAGATAGAGTTGGTTTTTCTTATTAGGAAGTTTTTTTTTTTACTGGACTTGGTGGTTTTATAGCTATTGAGACTCTTAACAGAGTGGATTTACGTGAGTGGGAAGTTACTGGAGGTTTCTCTTTTCCTTCCTTTGGTAGAATTGTAGTCATTTACGTTGTATATCAACTATTTGAAAATTTGTTCATATATATCCAAAAATATATAATATATATATACTTTATTTTACACTGGGTTAAAGATTGAGTATGAGTCCTTAGGATTTATATTTAATCCCAAAACAAATCGATTTTTTTCAATTCCTAAAATTTGGATCCAAAACCGAACTAAAATTAGAACCTAACAAACTAAATTGAAAATATTTGGTTAATTTAGTTCAGTTTTCGGTTTAGTTTAATTCTGGTTGGGTCAGGTTTATTTTTGGTTTAGTTAACTCTAGACTAGATTAGATATATTTATTACACATTTATTACTTGAAAAAAAAGTAGATGTAGCAAACAAATTCTATGATGGAAATATGTATCAAGATAAAACACTTATAAAAATTAACTAAAATCTAGTACAATTCATAATAAAATATAAACCCATGATATCATTAATCTTATTTACTTTTAGTTCTAGTTTCTTCAGAATCATGAGAAGTTCATCCGATCAATAACTTCAGGATCGATGTGCATGTAAATTGGTTCAGACACCCTAAGTTATCAAATACATATATATAATATTTTTTAGGTTGGTTCGCTCTACGTTATTTTCGGTTCGGTTTGGGTTAAGAGATATTCAACTAGAAAACCAAGCTGAAAATATCAGTTTCCTAATTTTTTAACTCAAAATTAAATTGAAATTGATATAAATCCAAATCCATTCAAATCAAAGTGATCGGATTAATTCATAATATCATTAATCTTATTTACTTTTAGTTCTAGTTTCCTCAGAATTACGAGAAATTCATCCGATCATTAACTTCAGGATCGAGGTGCATGTAAATTGGTTCAAACATCCTAAGTTATCAAATATATATACATATATATATATATAATATTTTTCAGGTTGGTTCGCTCTACGTTATTTTCGGTTTGGTTTGGGTTAAGAGACATCAACTAAAAAACCAAGCTAAAAATACCAATTTCTTAATTTTTTAACTCAAAATTGAATCGAAATTGATATAAATCCAAATCCATTAAAATATTCAAAGTGATCGGATTGATTCAGTTTTCGAGTTGCTTAATTTTTTTTTTATGCGCTCTTGCCCAGGTAAATTGTTGTTGAAAGTTTCCCTTTTCCTTTCTTTGAGAGAATTATAGTTAATTTAAAAATTTGTTCATATATTATTAAAAATATCTTCATTGTTTTTTTTTTTTTTTTAAATAGTCAGTGAATATTTGTTTTGGGGGTAACTTTAAGGTAAAATTTGTTGATATAATTTTTGTCTTCCATTATATTCATTAAGAAAATGGATAATAACTACATTGAGGTTAAAGATTAGGGCTATACATGGATCATTCGGTTCGAGTTCATATTTAATTTGAAATCGAATTGATTTTTTTTAGTTCCTAAAATTTAGACTATGAACTGATTTTAAATTAGAACCAAATCAATTCGAATCGAAAATATCAATTCGATTCAGTTTAGTTTGATTAGGATTGGGTCGGGTCTTTTTTTAAATTATCTCACCTTAGGTTGGATTGAGTCCATTCGAGTTAGATATACTTATTGCGCGTTTATCACTTAAAAAAAAGTGCATGGAGCAAACAAGTTCTATGATAGAAAAAATATCAATGTAAAAAAAAATTTAACTAAAATCTAGTACAATGCATAATAAAATATATTTCCATAATATCATTAATATTATATAATATTTATATATTATACTTTCCAGATTGGTTCAGTTTGGATTATTTTTTTGTTTAGGTTTGATTGAGAGATACTTAACCCAAGAAATCAAACAAAAAATATCAATTTATTAATTTTTTAACTCAAAACTGAACTTAAAATAATATAGACCCGAACCAATTCGAACCAATCTGATCGGATTGATTCGATTTTTGAGTTATTCGATTTTTTTGTGCACTCTTACCCATATATGGGTAAATTATTACTGGTAAGGGAGGTGGATAATTAAGAGTAATAGAAAAATTATATTCTCTTCTCATTATCACATAAAAACATTCTTTTATATCTTTGTAAAACTTCTCTTATAAATAGTTATATGTTTATTATAAAATAAAAATTTATTTAATCAAACCAAATTAATTAATTATTAAAGTGTTTTGTCAAAATAATATTTAGTAAATAACAATTTATTAGTAAAATTATTTATTTCATTTTGTTAAATTAATTCTATTAAAATATTAATTTATGATTAAATTTATTTATTTTCTCAAATTGAAATTATTTTTAATAAGTAATAATTATATATTAAATTATTTATTTTATTAAAATGTTTTATGAAATAAAAATTATTTCTCATAAATAATAATTCACTACATTATGTATTATGTATTGTATAAATATAATTTATTAAAATTAATAATTTTTTAAATCAAATAAAATTAATTATTTTATTAAATTATTGTATCAAATAGAATCGGATAAGCTGTCAAGTCTTGGATTTTCATAATCCAAATGCTTGGGGATGACTTGGAATTTAAATAAACATCTAGATATAGAATTATTATAAAGATCGGGACAAGTATTAATTTAAAGGCTGTATAATGATAGCAATGTAAAAAGAAAATTTATAAAATAGAGCATAAATCTGATGTTTGTAAACCTTATATTTCTAGAAACTAAACTTTAAAACCTATAACTTTCATTTTTACACTTTTTAAATTTCTAAAGTCTAAAGGTCCCAAAACAACCATGAATTTAGTATGTTTGGAAGATCCAGTTTAACATGTATTCAGTATTTTGGGCATAACTTTTGACTCACAAATCAGATTGATGCAAATCTTTTTAGGTTGGAAAGAAAATTTAAAATGGCTACAACTTTTGTATTTTAGCTAAAGTCTAATTCTATCGTTTTGGGGGGTTAAAATTGTGTCGAAAATTAAAAATAGAAAGCTGTCAGCTTGCTGGGCTAACTTGGACAGCACTCTATGCGACAGCTGTCTAGACAAGACTCCATGCAGATAGGGGTTCGAACAACAGGACCCTTATTTCACTTCTGAACATCCAACTTTGCTCTGGTTTCAAGTTTTCTGCTCTGTTTTGTATTCTAAACAATTCTATTCACTGTTTGATGTTCTTGAGTCCACATATCATTATTATGAATGTATATAAACACCTATCAACTAAGAATATATTCTCAAACATGTAAATAATATAAATTCAAACTCATAAGTTATAAAGGTAATTAACCACAAATTTTAATACAAATAAGTTTCATACTTCAAATATACTTTAACTTCAAATTAATCCTATACATTTTCATTCCAGTTCACATTGAAGACAAGAAACACATTTTAAGAGATTCATCGTCCCACCTCAATGAAGATTTTGCTGACCAAGTCCAATAAATCGAACCAAGAAGTTCCAAGCTTTTCTTTCTTTTCTTCTTCCTCGTACACCACAAACTCCCTAGCCAATGCTTGAAGTCTTTTTTTTGGAGAGCACTCAAATCTCACAACTCTCTAGATATCTTGGGAATATTTTAATCAATAAAATAAGCATTTTATGGGAAGTCATAAGAGTGTAAAGAAAGTGTTAGTGGAGAAGATAACCTCTACTTCCCATCATTCAAAGTCCCTAAAATCGGATCATGAATGCATAATGGGTGTCATAATCCAAAAATATTGTTTCATTTTAATATTTAACCAAATAATTCGGAAGTATGAGAGAAATGATGGAAGAAGAAACTGGTCTGCAGAGAATTGGTTGAGAGTTACTATTCATGAGTCAACTCGATGAGTTGAGGGTGAGTTAAATGATGGGTTAATTTGTGAGTTAATTGGTTTGGGTTGAACCAAATGGGTAACTGGGTTAGGGATTGTTTGGATAAAAGTCTAAAAAATTTAGATTAACCTCCCACATAGAGTGAAATTAAATTCAAAAATATTTCAAACTAATTTTATTATTCTAAAAATTTTCAAATCATCAATTTTATAGATTTTTACTATAACAAATATCACTGCCATACTTAAGTAAATTAATTAGGAAAATAAAATTCAGATTATTACATAAGTTTTCCAGTGATCCGAGGAGACTCAAATAAATGATAACTGAAAAACAAATCTAAAATTTTAATGAAAATTTTTACTTAGAAAGAAAAATATAAGTGCTAGCTTGGTAGTATTCATGCCAATCGTAGATTCAAATCCAGCCATCCAGTTTCTCACCATCCACGCTATGCACTTAAGAATACTAATCTATATACACTAACATGATATGATTTGAGAATTACAGATTGTGTTTCAGATTTTGCTATATCATTACAAAGTGTCTTAAAATGGTCTAGAATACTCTAGAGAGTTCTCGAGAGAGTATTCTAACATGATCTGGAATATTCTAAATTTTTTTTTACCACATTCTAGAACTTAATAAAAAATTTAGGAAGTAGATAGATAGAAAATAATACATGCATTAATTTATGAGAATATTTTTAATAATTTTTTTCTGTTTTGTAGATATCACATTTTACTATTTTGTAATTTATTGGTAGTGATTTAATGTATTTTAGATTATTACAATATTATGTGTATCTTCTAAAAATAAAATATTAGTAAATTTCAAATTAAAAAATTTGACCAAACGAATTCACAAATTCCCACAACCTGGAAATGCACCGTTCACTGGGGACTTGGGTCAGATCCATACAGAAAATCTAGTAGTTGCCGTTCACAATCACAGACCTGTTGCTCGAAACCATTGAAAAAACAAAAAACTAAAGAAAAAGAAAATGAAAGAAACTCAAGTCACTAGCTTCTGAATTTTTTAATATTTTAATAAGTAGATAGACATTGTTACCTGCATTCTGAAAAGGTTTACAATAAATGAATTTTTATTATAATATTTTAATTATATTAAAAATTTTTATTTTAAAATATTTTAATATTTAATATAATTATTATATCAAGCTAATAATTTAAAGATTTTTTTTGCCATTTTAATCACATTCCAACAAAAAAATAAAAATAAAAATGTCGGTTTCACTTGGTTACCTTTGCAATTCATGTATGAAAAAAAATAAAAAATAAAAAAAGAAAAAAGAGGAAAATGAAAGGAACTCAAGTTGCTGGCTTTTTGAGTTTGCCTTCGGCGAAGATGATCAAATCATGGAATTTAAGGTTAGCCGCTGACAGCAAACATTAATGTCACAACCACCATAGAGCTTTGATCCCATCGATGCACAGTGGTCCCAAAAAAACTCGTCTAGAAAAATACTGATAATAATATTGTGCTACGATGACGTGATTTTTATAAAATTTAAAACTGCAACTTCATTTTATGGTTTATGCCCAAAAACAAATCAAGCCCGAAGCTCCGAAATAAGATTTTAGTTTATGTATAGCATGAGTAATTAATGGCTCATTTGATTTGTTTTTCTATTTTTTATTTTTTTTATTTTTATTTTTTATTTTCTATTTTGAATTCATTTTTCATTTTATACTTTCGAAAATAAAGAAAACAATTCAAAACTTATTTGGTTACCTGTGTTTTCGAAATTTATTTTCGAAAACAGAAAATAAATTTACACATAAAATGAAAAATAACAAAAAAGTCATTTTTAAGAGTTTTTAACAAAACACAAAGAAAATCTCAAAATAAGAAAAATAGAGTATTTTTTGTTTCCTTATTTTTAGATTTTTAACACATAAAACAAAAATAGAAAACAGAAAATAAAAAAGTAAACCAAATGCCACCTAAATCTATTAAATTATAAAATCATTTCTCCCATATTTTATTATGTTTTGTTTATTAAATTATATTGTAAATATGAATGTTATATTTATGTAAGACTAGAAGTAGACAGATACAATGTGTGTGAGTTTTTTTTTTTAATTTTTAATTAAAATAAAATTATAAAAATTTAACAAAAGTGACTTAAATAGTAAATAATAGGTAATTAAAGATATTTAAATAAATAATAATAACTAATTAAGAAGTATTAAAAAAATAAAAAAAATTATAAAAGTAGTGGGTAGTTAAATGAATAAAATTATTTAATTATGTGAAAGTTATAAAATTTACTTTTTAATATTACTAAAGTTGTAGTTAATTATAAGAATTTAAAAGTATCATAAAAAGAAGAAAAAAAGGTTTACAAAATATAAATTTTAAAATCTCACCATTGCTCTTAATATTTATTTTATGTAATAATGTAAATATATATATATATATATATATCTTTAGGTTATACGTATCTTAATTTTTTCAAATTGATGTTATCCATTCTTCCTAGGGCGGAAGTATAACAAAATGTTAATTTCTCACATAAGCAAAAGAAGTGAATCATCATCAAAGTGCCAAAAAAAATTATGGGGAGGAGAGAGACAAGCCCCTTCCTGCCTGCGTAAAGCAGAGGAACACATTTAAGTGTCAACAAACAGACACAGCAACTACATCTAACTTTTTGTTCTGTAAAACTGTAAAAATTTCTAGTTCCTCCTCAATCAATCTATCGAGACATGCAAATTTCACATCAACAACAACAACCCACTACGAAACAAGGACATCACGAAATTAATAATCCCAACCTAGGATGACAATTACCAAATGAGTGTGTGCATATGGTCCCCTGAATGCGATACATCTTGAGAGTACTAAGATCCCGTTTGGAGGAGAAAAATAGCAAAAATAACAAAGGTGTTTGATAAAAGATGAAAAGTTGTCGATTTCGCTGAGTTGACAGGTCATCAAAACACCAACTTCTACTAAATTAACGAATGGTGTAATAATCATTTCACTTTAATCTAACTCAAAAGTAACTAAAATTTTAAGGAAACACCTAAAAGTTGTCAAAAGTTGTTAAATATTTTAATTTGTTTTACCAAAAAATTCACCTACCAACTTTTGTTAAAAAATTACCAAAAGTTATTAAAAATTTGACTTCCAAACAAGGCCTAACTTTAGTGCTCCTATAATAAATCAAGGTATGCATAAATTATGTCACGCGCCTAACTTAATTATTTGGGACTGACGGCACTGAAATATGAGAACTAATTCAATTAAATAAATACATGTTTCATGGTCAAATTATGATATAATAACAATCATCAGAACAACTAAAATACGTCTCTCATTCCCACATTAAATAAATAAAAATAACATCAATCACGATAAATCCAATCTCACACCCAGTGACACCATTAAAGACTTATACAACCGAATAAACATCATCAATAAACAAGCTTATAATAGAAATAAGTTTGAGACTCACACCTTGGGTCGCACAAATAAAGATACAATAATCCAATTATAAATAAAATAACATTATAGATCGATTTATCAGTCTCAACTCAACTCTAGGTGATTACTCGCTAGTCTCGCCGGATCATCTGAAATATAAATGGGATGAGCAAGCTTGCCCAGCAAGTAGGACCGTGCAAGTGTGTACGAGTGAACAGTAATCAAGTACATGTCATAACTCACAACAATATCAATCAAAACATGATATGACAATATACATGTGATGCAATCTAATGGCCAATGCAATTCTCCGATCTACATCTACCTCTAATTTTATCCTGGGGTGAGGGACGCTTAGCACAGCACGCCAAGTCACTAACTGCACCATTTACGCTCACGACAAATGTATATCTCCATATACATATATACCAAGTGGGGAACTGTAGAGGAACTGTGTCACATGCCTTGACCCTTCTGCTAGGGAATCGTGTTACACCACTAGTCAGATATCTGCTTAGCTCAAATAGGATCTGATTGCAGTCCAAAGAAAATGTCATAATTATATTTCATAATTAACGTCTCAACTCCAAATGACTAAGTTCTAATCATATATATCGACTAAGGATCGTTCAGTACGTCACAATATAAATATGGTACTCTCGGCCAATCAATAATCACAACAATAACCAAATGATACAACCCCAACTTCATGCACATGATATGCTCAATCATGTAAATAATATCAACTCAATATAAAAATACATTCTTATTAAACTTGATGATGATTTGTGGTTCATTTCATCTTTAAAAATCAATAATTATTTGATTTGGGCACAAAACATGCATTAAAAATCAAATTTTACATTTTTCTGAAATTTGCCATACTAGTTTCCGAATACCTCAAGCTGTAGTCTGAACACCTTGGTCCAGACACCCCTGGTCCAGACACCCTGGTCGGCTAGTCCGAACACCAGAGTCCAGTGTTCAGTTCTTGGGTTCGTTTCTGACGAAACCCAACTCCAAATCATCCCCCAAATCACCCATTCAAGCCTCAATTTCAACAATAATTCATGTACCCATTGAAACCTCAATCTCAATAATAACTTATATATAAAGACCCAAACACTTAAATCATATGTATCTTCAATATTTAATCAAAGAAAAACTCAAAATATTGGTAAGATCTCCACATTTATATGCATATACATAACTGTATTATATATACATACATATATGCACAAATCTTATGACATTTCACCATATCAAGCACACATATATATATCAAAATCATCCTAACAACATCTAAAACACAAATATAAGTTTCAACTCCCTCGAATCTGAAGAGAAAAAAAAAAAAAAGAGGGAGAAAACCGGTTGAGCTCCTAACCTTCAAAAGTTAATTTCTCCCACCTTGGGCCAAATCACCGAAAATGGTTGCTGTCACAATGATCACGACATTGAATACTATCCCGATCCATTGGCCTTCCATTCCGGATCACACTTTCTCTCTCTACCCTCTCTCTCCTCTCTCTCTAGGAGTTGAGAAAAAACCAAAAGAAAAGAAAAAGAAAAAGAAAGGGAAAGAAAGGAAAGAAAATGGAGCTGAGCCCTTGGCCCAGTTATCAAACTAAATATCAATTCAAGCCACACCTGGCCCAAGAAAAATAAAATAAATCAACTCAATCTCATAATAATTATTTTATTTGGCCCAAAATAACACATTAATAGCTAAAAATAAATACCGAGTATTATAAATTGACTCAGACATCTCGATTTAGGGAAAAAAAAAAAAAAAAACTACAATAACCAACTTATATTTATCCAAATAAGCAAGCAAAACTCCAAGCATGTTGTTGGACAGAACGAACATCACTCATATAGAAAACTTTTGAAACACTAATTCTACATTTGCAATGAATTGTTCAACAACACCCAATTCTATATTCACACTGCACAAAGTTGAGCCTGCATTTTCTGTCAAATGCAGGCCCAAGTGCATTTTAGAAGGGAAAAAAAGAACGGGGGGTTTCTGGCATGAACCACGTGTTTAAGGTTGTTCATTCTCAACCATATAGTTTCCCCATTTTGATCTAATGGATAGCCAGGAAGACTAAATCCCACTTATATGTTGACAATTTCAGCTGAAAAAGTGAACCTGCATTCAAGGTATACTCAGCTCTAACATTAAGCAAAGAAATTGAATCCAAATCCACTACAAAGTTCCCCCACTAATTGGTTCCACCAACCATTAGAAATCAATATGGCTCCTATATACAATTTACGGCACTCAACCAAGCTTATCCTGAGCTACTGCTTGGGACTGGCTAGAAGCATCACTTGCTGATATGTAGGGGTGAAACAAAAGACAAAATATCTAAGGTTCAAGCCCTCGCCTATGGGTTTAAGAAATGAAAATTCAGAACCACACAAACTTAGGAAATCCCAAAACTTGGTTGGAAATGAAGGTATTAATGATGGTGCTGCTGTCTTAGTCCAGCAACTGATTACTTACCACAAAGGAAGGTTTTATCCGCATTGCCCGCATAAATTGCTTGTGAAAATGCAAGTGAATAGTTTAAAACCAATCTCTATCATGGCAAGGAAAGACAGATTATGCAATTCTACAAGGAAGATCCATCAAACTATTTTCAAAATTGAATGCAGACAGAAACTATTAGATATTACTATGTATATATATATATATATATATATTTGTCTAAACATCAACCCGATTCATTATATAGAAAGACTAGAGACATATAATATAATTCATAAAGAAATGACGGACCACCAAAAGCAAATCTTGGATGCATCAGATCTCTTTATTCCACATCCACAGAGCTCTAAGATGTGGTGCTGGATAACAGAACTACAGATCTACAACAGACTGGGAAATGTCAGGTTGGCTCACCACCTTAATCTTAAGAGGACTTGAGTTGATCCTGAAAACATGAAGAAGATTAAGAAATAAATAATTTTGTTGTAATAACAAAGGATGATTACCCTTGGAAAACAATTGAGACAAGATCATCATCATCATCATCATACCTAAAGTAAACACGAGAAGCTTTAGTAAGGGCAGCTGAAATTCCAGAGAAGCTTCCCGAGACCACCTCTCAATATCATCCATGGGTGTTAACAGCCTCCCAGACTAAATTCTTCGGAACTGGATTACTGAGGTCCCGAGCCTGCAGGGCCGTGTTGCGAAGCGTCCCGAGTGTCAACACGTTGGCCTTGAAGAACGAGGCACTCTTGTAAGGCAAGTTATGCTTCTTGCAGAGGTCCTTCACAAAGGGCGAGATTTTCCTAAGCTGGCAACGAGGCAATCTAGGAAACAGATGGTGTTCGACCTGAAACTGCAACCCACCGTGAAACCAATCCATCCAGGGCGAGCAATTTATATTGAGCGTCCCACGAGTTTGCATTGCAAACCAGTCGCCCCCACGAGGGGGGCCGACGTAGACATTCTCAGAGAAATGGTTCAAAGTAAACTGAATATGCTGAATTCCAGTAACAGAAAAGCTAGCAATGACAAACATTATTCTCTCGCCCCAGTTGGGAAGGCAGGAAACAAGGAGGGGATACCAAATCCAGAACACAAGAAGGCCCAGAATCTCCTGACCCCTATTGGGAACCTTTCTCTTAGAGAACAACAACATGAATGATTGTGCAAACAAATTGAGCCTAGCAAAACACATGACAGGGTAATAAGTCCAGTGCTGGTAACTCACAAAGAACCTAGAAACAGGATTAAAATTCATCTTCCTCTCGTAAAAGCAAGATGTAAGGGAATTGAAGAATTTGGAAGATACCGCGAAGATTGGCATGTGCTGGAGATCCGGATCATAATCAAGACTATTGCAAGCAATGTGGTGGGCATTGTGGTTCCATTTCCACCAACCAATGCTAATCCCTGCTAGGCAATTCCCAGTGAGTATCTGCACAAAACGATTGAGACCCTTACTGGGCATCACCTGGTAATGACCAGAATCGTGCCCAATCCAACCGCTCTGAATCCACAGAAAACCCATCAACCCACCAGAGAATAGATGAACCCAAGTGCTGGAACTGCACAGAACACTCAACACACTCACGGCAAACATCGCTGCTATGAAGCAAAACGAAACGCAAACGCCGTGCCCTTTCTTTTCGAAGAGACCCATTTTCGAGAACTCGGAGACAAGCTTTCTGTAATCTTTGGACACCTCCGAACCAGAGTAATTCTCGACGAAGAGGCCATTGAAGAACTTGTCGAGGTACTGCCAGGCAGACCCTGGGTGGTAGGCGACGAAAGCATCGGTGGCGTCTTGGCCGGCGAGAGTCAGCAGCGGAAGACTGCCGCCGGGGTGGTCGTTGGCCCAATCGGAGACATCGTAGACCTTGCCCTGAATGGAGATCCAGAGATCCCCTGGTTTGTTGTGCGCTCTTAGGTCTTCGAGGGAAATGTATCTCTTTGTTTCAGCCATGGGATTGGGTTCAAGGCAAAAAGAAACAAGAATGGATTTTTGATGAAGGAAAAAAGACGGATCCGAGAACTTTATCTCTTCCTTTTTTCTGAGGGAAATGGGAGGAAAAAAGGAAGAGATTATTATATGAAGGGAAGGGAGTGACTAGCTGCTCATGGAGGGGAGGGGGGGTGTCGAGCTGTGACTCTGCTTGTAGGTTTCGAAGGAATCTTGGGAGAAATGATGACGTGGGAACTCCACGGCCAAATCAAGATTGTAGTAGCGCCATTGGAGCCTTTTAAAATTGATAAAAAAAAAAAAAAAATCTGGCTCAACTCAACAAGGTGCATGAGCCAGGAAAGGTGGGTTTATTTTTTTTAAATAATTGTTTTTTTAATTAGAATTTCGATTTTTATAGATTTCTTTTTTTTTTTTGAGTTTTCGTTGAATTTTTATACCTTTTGCTAATCAAGTAAAGGACAGACATCTTGAGAAAAAAAAATGAAAATTTCTCTGTCTAAACACGCTACCATGTGCTTAAATCAAGAATTTATCAATTAAAAAGAAATGGAAATATAGATTCCAAATTCACACACACTGCCATGAATTGTGATGAAAAAAAAAAAGGACTAAGAAACTAAAAATAATTAAATTGAAAAAATTAATATATTATTAATGTATTTTATTTTATTATTTTTTAATCAATATAGGCAAGGATAGATATTTGAAATTTAATTTTTTTCCTCTTTTCCTTACCTATTTTCTTTCCGTTATTTTTTTCCTCACTAAATTCTGACTCCAAACACACCTCTAGTATTATTGAAAATTTGAAACCGTTTGACAACCTAATTTTCAGTTATTTGACAAAATATCAAATTTTAATACTTTTTTACTTAACCACAATAATTTTCTTAATTTAAAAGTTGTCAAAATTTATTAAAAATTATTAAATGTTGCTAAAAATTATAAAAATATTGTCAAAAATTAATTGTAAGAAATTACTTTGTCAAACCCATCAAAAATTATAATTAATAACTTTTGACAAAAAAATCAAAAATTACTAAAATTTAAACTTTCGAATGATACAAATATTTTAAATTACAGGCTAATTAGGACATATATCTTATTTATTCACATATCGTAAGTGTCATAATGAATTTAATATAGTAAGAATAACATATTCTTATTTTCTTCTCCATAAATATCATTAAATTCGAGATACAAATAGAAAAGATAATATTTAAGTAAGAATGATATAAAATAAAAGAAAATCGAAAATATATAAATTAAATATTTACCTCATTATTATTATTATTTAAATTTCATTTATTATTAATACTATTATTTTTAATTTTAACTTTTTATGTTAAGAAATTATGAAATATTTTTTACAAGATAAAAAAAAAATCATTGATAGCAGCAAATGGTACCATTTATTTGGAAATTTTTGGTGTGTTTAGAGTTGTATAAAATTATATAAAATTGTAAAAGTTAATGTCTCGTATTTTGTACAGTAAATAGAGAATTTAAATTTTATTATCTCGTAATTCATATCTGTAGAAATTTATAGAGTTTTGTATTATTTTGTTGAATGCCAAACACACCCTTACCAGCCCGTTATATTACTGCTGAAAAAAAAAGAAAAAGAAAAATAATTAGAAATAGGTGGGAGGTCGGCAGTAGAAAATTTCACGCGCTGAGTCAACGCGCCGATGTTGTAGATGTGTGTACACATGTGGTCATGGTGGAACCCGCAAGTGGTTGAATTTGCAACGTAACTGTGCAATAAAGAGACGGCGCGTGGGATTAGCATTGTGCTATCTTGATATTTTACAAAAGATCCCAGTGGCACAAACAGTGATGCGGTTTTCAAGAATTGGCTGGGTTGGATCCGGTTCGGTGACTTGGCAAATAAATCGGGCCGTGAAATTGGAATCCCACCCATTTCCCCCCACCCCTATATTATAATAATAAGAAAAAAATTATTTTTAGCTCACATTATTTTATATTCATTTGCATTATAATAATAATTATAAATTAATACACAATACAATTAAACTAGAATATTAATTCAATATTTCCCTGTTTAGATATATTCGATTTCACACGCATTAATTTATTTAGTTTTTAAATTTAATGTTAAAAGTTTCAGAGAACTGTAATGGATTTTTTACTATAATAATTGAGTGGAGAAATAACAGGTTATGATTTTACTAAAGTATTTATTAATTTAGACGACATTTAGAGTGACAAAAAAAAAAAAAAACTTAAAATTAGTATTCATGTGGTGTAAAAATAATACGTGATAAAATTTAATTGGAAGAATTTAAAAACTTTTAAAATTTTTTGAAAAATATTGAGGATCCAAACGGACCCTTATTTATTAATTTAACATAAATTAAAGATTAATAAAATCATAATTTTTAATTTTTCTACAATGAAAAATTCAGTGCTGCCTTGGAACCCTAACGTTAGCTTGTAAATAAAATCTAATGGAAAATGTGCACTATTACAATTATTACAAAGTTTATTTATTTTTTATTTACATTTTTTTTTATAAAATATTAATAAGCAAACTTGGATGATTGGCGAGGCCAAGTGAAACCATAAATGGCGCCACCATTTTTATTTGGGCACAATTAGCCAAAACAATTCAAAAAATTACGTTTTATTTAAAACTCTCTTTTCCTTTAAATAATTAATAACGTGCATTTTTGTCTAAATAGCATAATTAACATTCATGTTTTTCCTCTATTATTTAGCGTGTTTTAGTTAAGACATTTAATGAGTACTGAAGATGTCTTTAAATGGAAACTTTGTTAATATTTCAATTTAATTTCCTAATTCCCTTTCAATCACCACTGCAACTCACTATCTATTAAAATAATCAATTGAAGCAGTAAAATTTTGAGAAAATCGAACACATTTAGGACCCGTTTGATAACGCTGTCTCTTTTTTTTTTATTTTTTGTTTGTTATCATTTTCTGTTTTTTGTTTTCTGTTACCGTTTATTTTTTCTGAAATTAAACTGAAACTGCGTTTAGAAATGTAATTTTATTTATAATTATTAATTTTTTATTTTAGAAAATATTTAATTTTATTAGTTTTAAAAAATTAATAGAGCTTAATAAAGTATATTTTATATTAATTTAATTAATACATAATTAATTAAATTAATACAGTAAATTTTTTACTAAAATCATTTAATTCAATAAATATAAAATACATTAAATTATATTATTTATTAAAAATAATTTAATAAAATATATTTCATATTAAATAAATAATTAAATTAGATTAATTATTAAATTAAATTATTTATTTTTAAATTAATTAAATTGATTTAATTATTTATTAAAATAATTTAATAAAATATATTTTATATAAATTAAATTAAATTAATTAAATCATAAATAATTTAATTTAATAATGATATTTATTTAAAATAATTTAATAATTATTATTAAATTATATTTAATTTAAAATTAATGTAATTTAATTATTTATTATTAATTATTTTATATAAATTAATTTAATTATTAAATAAAATAAATTAATTATGAGATTTATTTCAGATAATTTAGCAATAATTAATTATTGAATTAAATTAAATTAATTAATTTAGTTTTATTATTTATTAAAATTAATTTATATAATTTATTTAATTTATTGAATTTAATTATATTATTTATTAAAATAAATTATTTTAATAAAATATTTGAATAAAATAATTTATTTTTATGTAATGTAACAAAAATAGACAAAGTTTTAAAATTGATAAAATATTAGCAATAGAAAAAAAAAAACAGAATGAAAACACTTTTTTTCTGTTTACGTTTTTCTGTTTTATGTTTTCATTTTTTTTGGAAACAAAAAACGTAAACAGGTTTATCAAATATGTTTTTATTGCGAGTTTACAAAATTTTGAAAATATAAACAGAAAAACAGAAAATGGAAACGTTACCAAACGGAGCCTTAATGTGTGATATTTTTTTTTCTTCCTTAAAAATTTATAAAATAAATCAGATTAATTGGATTTTAATTTTTATTTTGGAGCAGGCTAGTACTTTTTTTCACTTGGTAAAATAATAAGTATATTTAGGGCCGGTTTGGCATACCATAAAACTCTAAAAAATTCCATAAATCTTCAACAACCTCTTTACTTTCAATTTTTCTGCAATCACTAATTTCAAAAAAATTCAATATTTCGCTAAAAAAAAATCTAAAAGTAGGTTAATCGAATGTGTAAATTTTTTATACAATCATATTTTTCGTGTCAAAAGTTTTCAAATGAGTACCATTATTGCTAATTTTTGTGAATTTTTTTAATCCATGGGAGCGAATTTAGAAAACCGTTCATACGGTTTGCTACTTTTCAGAAAAAAAGGGCGCCAAAATTAATCCCAAACCACATTTTATCTCAATTTATTTTATTTTTTTACTCCAAACGGGGCCTTATTATAGCATGATTAAGGGTGCATTTGACACACTGAAAAATACTGAAAAATTCTGAAAACATCTAAAAGTTATCTACTTTTTATCTTGCTATCAAATTACAAACTTACAAATTATCTCACTTTATTTCACTTTTTGTCACTCAAAATGTCCCCTAAGAAACAAATGGATCATTTTTTAGTTCTTAACCAATACACTAATCTATATAATATAAAATAGAACGATTTTTTAAATGTCCCTCTCACAAACTAAGATCTAATAGTTAAGAATTATTTTTTTATTCACCGATTAAGATTATTTTTATATTTTTAGCTTTCTATTCAATTCTTATTTTAGTGTATTAACTACCATTTATCTCACAAAATATTTTAGAAATTTTAGATTTCACCTTATTTTAGGGGTAAAAATCATATGTAAATCAAAACTGTCAACTTAAATTTCATTCAATTATAGTTTCTAAAAAGTTGAACCCTTCAAAAAAGTACTATAGTTTGTGTTTTGTTTTATTGTGCTTATTAAAAATTATTTGGAAAGAAAGAAAGAGACTAAAACACATGTAGTAACTATTAGGGTCTAAAGTTTTAAAAAAAAATTAAAACCTATTTATTATTATAATTTTTTTGATTTGAACTTTTTTGTCTAAAGTTTTAACTATATAAGAAATTTAATACTAATTTTGTTCAGAATACCATAAGCACGAGCTATTGCTAGTAAATATATAAATAATACGTTATTGTTTCTTTAATATAAAGGATTTCAAATAATTATTTAAATTTATAATAAATTTTTTATTTATACTAATGAAGTTATATTTAAATAATTTCTTAAATAATTAATAATTAATCCCATAATTTTAAATTTATAAATGCGCTCGCAAGCTTAAACATTTTGCCAGCTATACATGTGTAATCTTAAACAACCCGAGTAGTCGGGAGTAGGCCTTGCGTATTACAAATATAACCTCGTAGCACGTGTTATTCCATTTTTCAGCTGCAAGTTAAGGGTTACGATAACGTACCAACGGGTTACATGCGGTTGCAGTGCATTCAGGGGTTGATGCATATGGATGAAAAATCTAAAATTTTCTTTATAATGATATAATAGTCTTAATTTAATTTAATTAAAATTAATTTAAAAATAAAAATAAAAGTTTAAAAAAATCTGATTAAAACATAATTAATATAAAATATGATTAAAATACAATCAAATTTAAACAATTCATCCATACATTTCAGCTTATGCAATACAAGCATTTTTGCATTGTAACCCTTGCAACCCCATATTAAGGAAAAAGTGTGTGCGTGTGTGTATCTCATTTAATTTTGTCAGAAGTGTGGAGTAAACTTTTCAAACTTAGTTTGAAAAGTAAAAAAAGTTAACTATTTTTTTTTGCTAATTATTAATTACCTATTAGAAAACTAATTTTTTTAATTATTTGAAAATAGAAAAGAAAATTAATTTGATATTTTTTTTCCTTCTTGGTTTAAAATAAAATTGAAAGATAAGAGAATAAATTTAGTCATTTAAAAAAAAATAAAAAAATTAAGTAACTAGAAGACAGCACGTAGATTTTGTATTTAATGAGGTTTAAATTACATTTTTAAATGAAACAAGAGCAAAAGAATAAAATTAGTGGCCGGGGGTAAAAATTTGTTTAGGAGAGGATAAAAGTAAAATTTACAAGTAAATGAGAATAAAATCAATGAAATCTATATGCAATTTTTTACATTAGTGGGACAATTGTTTCACTGGACCTTTTACTCAGTCTGCCAATGTCGGAAGCTGAGGCTTCCAAACGAAGCCTTGCTGTCAAAGTCACAACAAAGAGACCAAGTTGGCAACAATACCATGTGAATTGCGGGTAGCAAGCAATCTTTTAGCAAGTTGGGTCCCGGCTGGGTTTTAAGACAGCTGCATGCGTACCCCCGATCCCTTTCACCTCACCACAAATTTGGATAGCTTTTGAAAGGTGGTTTTACGCTCCACCTAGGTATATGTTGACCACTCATTTGACTGTTAGATAAGGCAAAAACCCATGAATGCAAACAAAAGTTACACATAGCTGCAAGAAAGGCAAAAAGTGAATACTGAATCCCAAATTAGAATAATCAATTAGTATACAAAAAATTACTTGGGGTTAAGACTCAATAATTGAGGTTTTAATATCTATATTAATAATAACAAGAAGAAGAAGATCTCTATTGAATCAAAACCCAAATGTTTAGAAGATTAAAATACACCCACTTGGTTTTGGATATTTTTAGTGTGTTTGAAATTATATAAATTAGTATAAATTTATAAAAGTTGTAGTCTTGTAATTTATGCCGTGAGTAAAAAATTTAAATTTTGTAAAGATTTGCAGAGTTCTAAACGACTCCAATATTGTATAATAAAAAAAAATTATCAAAAAAATATTAGAATAGTGTGATTGAATTAATTACCATGGTTAAATCATTCTGATTCATTAAATTTTTTTTTTGACAAAGGTATTTTTTTTTTTTTGGAAAGTAGCAATTTTTAAATGAAAAAAGTTATCTTTAGCTTAACTGGGGCCTTAAACGAAGTCCTTATCGATCGCAACTCCCCTTTGATGCTTAATGCACAAGGTTTCCTTCTTGCTAAATTGTGGGCAAGGAAGGTGGGCCACTGGATCCTGCAAATCAACATCTTGTCAATATAAATAGACTTTTGGACTTGTTCGAAAGTGGGTATTAGGCTACAAAAATATACGGCAAAGTGGAATTAGAATGAAATAATAGTGATACATGAAGTTTTAATTAAATTAAAATTATGTGATTTATTATTTTTAAGTGTTTTACTCTATTCTGATAATTTTTTTTTTTTATTTAGTTGCTATTTGGAGTTTCAAAAAATTTTTAAAAACTTCAAAAAAAAAAATTTCAAAAATTTCTTCAATCAAATTTGATCATATGTTTTTTATACTAATATTTATTTATTTATTTATTATTATTATTATTTTTTTTTTGAGCTTTTCCAAACTCCAAACGCTCCTTAGCATTACTTTCAAAAAGTAGATGATTTTCAATTAACGGTTTTTTGATTAGTAGCTCTGTAAGGATTGGCCTTGTTTGAGGTACATGGTTTTCATCAATTTTAAGTGTTTTCGAAAATAGAATACGGTTCTTTTGTAAAGAAATTTGGTACGTACGTAATGTTTTTGTGTGAAGAAGGTAATGTGGGAAGGTTCCCTGCCTTTCCGTAGCTAGAAGTTAGAGCTTAAAACAAAAAAAAAAAATAAATAAATAAAATAATAATAAATAAATAACTTGCTGTCAAATTCGCCATCAAGCACATTAAAGACCACCAAAGCATTTCTAGTGTAACGGGTGCGTATGATGATGACCACACGTTAACGTTGCTAGTGACACACAAATAAGATATTTCATTCAAAAAGTTTAGATGGAGTGTTGTTGTTATATATACTAGCATAATGTCCGTGTAACACACGGTTACCTCCTCCCAACCCTAACTCGAGCCTCCCCTCCTCCCTTCACGTAACATAACCGTCCTATCAACAATTATCTTTTATATATATATATATATATATATATATATATATATACACTCAATCGTTAATTGTAAAATTTAAGAATTAATCAAATTGCATACATGTATATTGACCCAAACACTTTGAGTATTCAGATATATATGTATATATATGCATCAGGTAGAAATAGTTATATTATTTTATTATCTTATTCTACTTCACGTGCATTAACTTTAATTAAAAAGAATAATATGTATCATGACTTAATTTGATGTTGAGTTTTATTTAAAAATGTTTTATTTATTTGTCTGCCCTCTCTATAGTTTTTTTATAGGTATTCCATCAACTAAATATAAATCTACTTAACTCTATAGCAATCAAACTTGTGAACATCTCTCTTATTCTCTTAACTCGTCGCCACAAGCTCATATTGCAGAATGAGACATGCACGACAAATAATACAGCAAACACAACTCTTTCTATGTTGTCTTTTTTTGTCCTTACCTATTTGTCTCCAAGCGAAGCAACATAAGGAATTATAGTCAAAATGTGAATGCTATGAAATGGACTATATATATGATGATGCAGAAATTTCGTGGTCCCTAATCCGGGCCTTCGAAGGCTCGTTCTCCCGGAGAATGGCGGAAGTCTCCCTAAAATGAATACCGGTGTGGTGTCTGTCAAAAAATCTCCGATATTTAAGTTAGCACAGGGTATAAGGTTTCGTCCCTTTTTTTTTTTTCAGAGACCAAAGAGAAGGAGAGGAGAGCTTTTCACACCTGTCCGGATCCTTTTATCCTCCCCCAGTATTCCGCAAAGCTTTCAACAGAATTAGAAATCTTTCCCTGATTTATCGCGATTTCCTTAACTGGATAAGGCAGGCAGGAGATTCGAATCAATCTCTATATTTCCCATTGATCTTGCCCTTGAAATCGTCGAAATATCCGTGCCTCCTCATCGTCCTAGGAAGAGGAGTTCGAGTCGATAAGGTGGTTAGCTAGCTCGGCTGAATACCTCGGCTCCTTTATCCGTTTCAAGTTACACGATCACTTCAATCATCCAAATGAGTAAATCGGTCCATCCCTGATGGGTGGGTCAGCTCGGTTCCCCTTTTCTGGATTCTCCCGACCCTTTCATTGTTGTAATTATGAAAAGTGTTCATATTACACAAAGAATCAATCTCATTGCAAATGAGAATAAAACAACCTATTCAGTACTACGCGAGAAATTTCTGCAATCAGTACAATTTTTATGGTGTATTGTAACAATTTATGTGGTTTATTAGAAAATAACTATATCTATATATTAACTATCAATCCCAATAAATATATTAAGAAAAAAAAAACCTTGAAAAGTTGGTTAATTTCATTCTAGCCCTTTGGAGTTCAGTAAAACCATAGACTCTGCGTTGCTGAGCTAACCCCAAAAATCTGTTTTTAATTCATATTGCAAGTTGTAAAAGTTAAAATCGCTAGTAATCATTATACTTTTTCTGGTTCCTTTGTTAATGCAGACTAGGAAGTCAGAATCGCCAATAATCGGCATACTTTTCTCGATTTCATTGCTAACGTGGGTTTTTCCAATCAATCAAACTGTAGACATCCATCCACCGAATACAAGTCATCGAAAGGATTTTAGAAATCTAAGTACGAATCCTAGAATCTTTCATAAAATGGATTACTATTCCAAAAGTGCATCCATGGATTATGAATATAAGTATAAAATTAATACAATCTATTAAATTTAACTGAATTTGTGTTTCATGTGACATGAAAACTCATATGTTATTGTTAAAAAAGCATTATTGAGGAAACACATAGACAAATTAGTCTATGAATTTGTATTGAATCTTTTTAAAAATTAAAATTATATTTCATTTTAACATACAATGGATAGAAAAAATATACTTTATTATTTGTTTTCGAGGGAAAAAAAAGTTCCGCCAATTAATTTTGTCTTTTAAGGAATAAATTCAGTTGAATTTTAATAAATTTCATTAGCTTTGTATTCTAATCTGAATATTAATAAATGAAAAAAATAAGATTAGAAATTAGTTATGATGAAATTAGTTTTTCATGGTCCTCGACCCAAACCTTTGGGAACTCAATCCGTTGGAAAAAATAGAAATTTGTCTACTTTGAACATCAGTGTGGTGCTTGCCAAAAAATTTCTGATATTTGAATTAGCAAAGGCTTTGCTAGGTAGAGATATGGAGGTAGAGCTCTCTCTCTCTCTCTCTCTCTCTCTCTCTCTCTCTATATATATATAAAACTTTGCCATAATATATATATATATGTGTGTGTGTGTGTTCCAAAATATACATCTTCTTCTTTTTGAGGCGTGATCCATGCTATCTTTTCTGTTAGGTAGTAGGAAGGTGAAAAAATGGTCAGGTGAATTAAGATTTCTTCCTCCCCAATTTTTGTAAACTAAGGGATGAGGAAGTGCCACGTGTCATGGTGGTCCTCCAACATAAGATTTTAGATGCAAATTCAAGATATTGAAAATCACACCCATCAAGTTGATTAATTTTTCCTTATTGAAAAAGTGCTATATATAATATTAGAAATTATTTGAAAGATATGTAAACATTTTTCAAACTAATCCACTGTGACCATATCCATATTATACAAATTACAAATATTTATATTGTTCATTAACACATAAAGTAATAAAAGAAGTCGAAATAATCCAGTGGTGATTAAAATTAAAAGAACTCATAATTACAGGTATGAAAATCCAAATTAATTCCTTTTCGTCGCTACTGTATATATATGAGTATCTATCATTAATTATCTGACTTTCTATCTCAGTTTCATTATCACTATTAATATTTGCTGCCATTGTTATAGTAGTTAATTTCTCAAATGTATTGTGTCGGCAACTTAATTGTCAATTTCTCACAAGAAAAGTGGACTTACTAGTTGATCATAATTGGCTATTGGATTTCAATCAAATGGATCTAATTCCTGTGGATATGCAACTTGATATGCATGCAAAATTCAAAATAAAACAAATTCAGGATATCTGCAATTTCAAACATTCAAACAACTAAACTCAAATTCAGAGAAAGGGGAGGGAAATGGAAAAAATGTAAGAAGTCATCAAGCTTGATTAAATAATTGATTGGAGAACAAATAATTTAAAAAAAAAAAAGAAAAACTAAGGTGTCGTTTGGTTTGTTTTTCTATTTTTTATTTTTGTTTTTTAGTTTTTCTTTTAAGCTCATTTTTCATTTTACACTTTTGAAAATAAAGAAAACGGTTCAAACACATTTGTTCATTTGTGTTTTTAAAATTTGTTTTAAAAAATAAAAATGAGTTTACACATAAAATGAAAAAAAATAAAAAGTTATTTTGAAATAAAAAAACTATTCTATGGTAGCAACTCACACCGCCACACATAAACTAGTGAGCGTCTAACATATAACAGGCAGTCTTCACGAGAGTGCCACGTCATCACTCTACCACGTGGACAATTAACAATCTGACATATGGCAGACAGTCTCTACATTATTACTCTGTCACGTGGGCCATATTATGAAATGATAGTTTTACCCTCATTTTAATGGGGGTTTCTAATGGATAACAGACGGAATGACTTAATTGTTATTTGACCAAAAATGTAGGAATTTAACTACCGCAATTGAAACTATTGAAACTAAAGTGAGACTGAAGGTAAAGTATAAGAGCGATTTTTGTACTTTACCCAAAAAAAAAAAAAAAGGAGGTGTATGGTGAAGTGAAAAAATTCATGAAGTGGTGAAACTTTAATTTTTTTTCAATTGATAACCCCTAACCATCATTAACCATTCACTATTTAAAAGTAATGTTAAGTAATTTTTTGATTATTGTAACTTAGTTAAGTACTTTTACACTTTCTTTTTTTATTTTCCTTAAATACCTTCAACCATCCACTACTCTTATAATATTTTTTTATATTATTTAAATGTCCCTTGATTACTTACTATCTACTTAAATATCTTTAACTAATAATTATTCATTATTTATTATTTGAGACAATTTTTTAATATTTTAAATTAAATAAAAATTAATTAAAAATACACACGCATAGTGCGTGTGCCCCTTTCTAGCCAAAAAAAAAAAAAATGCACGATAAATCTGAAAAAATTGTTATTTGACTCTGTTACCATTTCAGGTCTTTGGGTTGCGGTAATGAAAGGCCCATAGAACTCAAAACCTCTTTCTTTGTCTCGTCCAGAGTTTGGCATTTGTAGTAAAACTAATTTTGTTCAGTTTTTTATTTACGAATAGAGCTGGGCTCGAGTTCTTTTGGGCTAGGCCCAATTGTATCATAACCCCATGAGCCTGGCACTGGGTCAACTGTCAGAAAAAAAAAATAATAAATAAAATCCTTCTATTTTCCCTGCAACCGGAATCAGATTCTCTTCTGGAATTCTCACGCTTACAGCAGAGGAAACGAAATCCCGGGAAATCAATTCCCCCAAACCCCGAGAGACGGTGTGCATTCTTCTCTCGATCAATAACTGCAGAGAAACCACCAGCTCGAGATTGAAAAAAAAAAAAAAAGAAAGTAGCAGAATGGCTGAGAAACCCCAACCAGTTCAAGTTCTGTATTGTCCAACTTGTAGTCTCCCCGCCGAGTACTGCGAATTTGGTCCCCATTTCGACAAATGTAAGCCCTGGTTGATCAAGAACGCTGCCGAACTCTATCCCGATCTCCTCACAGGTGAAAACTCATAAACCCGCTATCTTCAATTCAATTCCATTCCATTCTCTGAACTCCACACTCTCGATCAACTATGTATATACATGTTGGGTTAATTTTACTTTAATTTGTTTATTTATATTTTGTGTGTTTAGAGGCAAATGAGAAAAACGCCGACAAGGTTTCTGAGCAGCTTCAATCGGTTGGGCTTTCTGGCGATGGAGCTGCTCCTTCTGGTAAGCTTGGGCCATGGCCATGGTTTCTGTTTGGCTGCTGAGAAAATACGGAAGAGGATAAAATCAAATTCTCTTCGGAGAAGGAAATAATGGAAGTTTGTTATGCTGTTCTAACAAACCTGGTTACTCTTGGTTTGTTTTTGAAAATTTTCAGAAACAAGCACTCAAAGGCAGGGGATTCCTTCCCCACCCCCCCCCCCCTTTTTCTCCCAATTTAGCACTGTCTTGAGGATGACCAAATGACGTTTACATTAGAACACGAAGACTACTAAAGGATTAAGGCAGTCTGCTTCTTATGCTTGCCTAATTTTTTGAATTAAGTGGTTAATGTCAGAATTTAATTTTAACTATCCAAGAAAAAGTGTTAGAAGGATATCAATATCATGGTGCCCATGCAGGCTTCATCCTTGCAGTGGCAGGTATAAAAGGGGTTTGACAATGTGTGACATTGATTTCTAGTAAATTAGCTCGTTTGGAGCTCTATAAAACTTCACAGAACTTTACAAATTTTTTACTCATTGCACGAATTACGAAATTACAATTTTTATACATTTATACTAACTTTTACAACTCCAAACAAGAGTTTGTTGTATCCCCACGGGGTTGTCTTGTGGTCAAGAAGGGCCTGGGAAAGAACTGTAGACTTAGACGAACTAGGTTTGAATCGTACTAGGATCAAATTTATACTAACTTTTACAACTCTAAACAAGAGTTTGTTGTAACCCCACGGGGTCATCCTATGGTCAAGAAGGGCCTGGGAAAGAACCGTAGACTCGGATGACCAAGGTTTGAATCGTACTAGGATCAAAATCATGATTTATCCGAAGGGAAGGTGTGGGGTCACCTGAACTCCCTGAGTTTGCCATGCAGGGGTGGGTCCAATGTTCTCCATATCAAAAAAATAAAAAAAGAGTTTGTTGCGTGGGGGTTTTGGGATACCTGAAATCTTTATGGCTGAGAATCTGTATTCCAAGATTTCTTCATAGTGTTTAGTTGAGACTAATGTTAGTGAGATTTAGACATCAATTTTTTTCATGTTGTTTTTGTACTCCAGGGACAGCATCATCATCTGAGAAAGAAGAAGTGAAACGTCTTCCTGGTGGAAAAATAAAGCCGAAAGTAAGATCATATGCCATTACCCATTTTTTAGTATTATCCCTTTTTGTCAGGGGTGAGGGGGTTAATTTTTGCATAATCTTCATAAAAATCCCATACAATCTGGTAGAATATAGGCCTGAATGAGAGATTGAGTGGATTGGATTGATAGCGACTTTAGGCAGTAAGTTGGACCCAAGGTCGTGTTCAATCCATTTTGGAGTCTATCTTTGTGGTAATCAGCTAATATTGACTTCAAGTGGGCTAACTTCTCCTTCTCTTGGTGCTGTTAAGAGGTGGGACAAATGGATTGGTGACTAGTGAACTCATTCAATCACAGAAATCCAATGAGAATGCCTCTAGCTGTGACGTGCGGAGGCACAACAGCAACATCTCTAGTGTTGCCCCATTGTAGGCTTGTACCACACCACCTCTAGTAATACCATCAAATGCCATGTGTTCAAAAATTGAATGTAGCTAAAATGAGAATGTTGAGATTCATGAATTGTGTTATCAAAATATGCAATAACATTTGAAACATTAAAAGAAAGTTAGAAATGGCACCAATTGCAAATAAAATAGTCATTTGAGATGGTACGATCATATGTAACATAAAACAATTGTTGTGCTACTAAGGAGTGATTTGATCCTTACTGAGCCTCCTAAAAAAATGTTCAAGGAGAAATGTTTTTTTTTTTTGGGGGGGGGGGGGGAAGTAATTAGGGGATTTGTGTTGAATCGGTCAGAAAAGAAAATCTCCTTCAATTTAGGTAAGAATATGATTTTTAATAGAATAAACTGGAGGAAATAAATCTATGTAACCGACTCCAAGTAATTGGAACAAAACCTTGGTAGTGTTGAGTTCTTGTGGTGACCCTCGATATTGACACACAATACTCTGCTCCCAACGAGTGGAGTTCACAAGGCCTTGCATGAATCTATTCACAAGAACAAATTTTGACCCCCCCCCCCCCAAAAGGATGAATTCATACCCCAATTACATGTTAAACATTTTGTGCATGACTAACATAAAGTAAAGTATCCAAGACACTTGTAATATAGGGGGGAAAAAAAACGTACTAATATAGATTAAAAAAAATGTAGTAAGCAAGCAATCACAATAGTACGCATATTTTCTGCTTCTTCCAATTTTAAATACAAAAGCTAACATAATTTAAATGTATGTATTTTTTTATTTGATTTATGTGCAGAAAACTGCATAAATTTTAATGCATGTTCTGTCTGTATCTGTGTCTATGCTATGTGGTTGGTGACCCATATATAGCCTTGCATGAGAAATTGTGCTGATAAATACTTTTGTTGCCTAACACTCTGCTCTTGTTGCCTCATTTTCAATTTTCCTTTTTTGATAAAGATAGGTTAGAAAGGGATCAAAGAGATGCCACACCAATACAAGGATACCATAGGAATGGCATAGGGTTCAAAATCCAAATTCTCAACAAAAGTTGAAAATGTGTTGTCTCATTTTTAATTTTGTTGCTGGTTTTTTGCCTCCTTGTAAGAACTCTTGTCTTGGTGGTCTTGTCTTGGTTGGTTTGCTTGCTTTGAAGACAAACCATATTTTTTGCCTCATTTGTGCATGCCAGTGTCGATTTCTGACATGCTGCTACCTCATGCAATTTTTTATAGTTGCCTTAGTTGCAGGTTCCAACAACTACAATTGAAGTTGAACCTGAATAACATTCTGATCATGACTAACTACAAAACAGAATGAAAACTAAAACATTTAAAAAAGAAAAAAATAAAAAAAAGAAGATTTTGGGTATGATTTATGTAAACTCCAGTGAGATATTAGTATCAAAACTAGCCCGGATAAGTAGAAAAATATGGTTACAATAAACTATTAAAATCGAAATTTCAATTTCTCAAAAACCTTCATGCTTCTTCAAAAGAAAGATTGCAACATTTTATACAAGTAGCTAGGGAGTTTACTTTATAGTGAGGTGCCTAGGAACAGGGTTTCTATCTACTAATGCCACACTAGTGATTCTTTGGTTTGGTTCCTGTATATGATTGTTGGATGGTAATAACCATGGATATGTCTTGTAGGTAAAGCAAGAAGTTGTTATCGAAAAGCTGGTTCGTAACAAGCGCAAATGTATCACTGTTGTGAAAGGACTGGACCTCTTTGGTAAGTCAATTCTGCTGCTATTCTAATATACACTTGTACCTGGTGAATGTTAATTCAAAAGTTTTCTTATATGATGCACCAGTTGACTAAGTTCTAAAATGTAACTTGTGGGAATATTGTTTCAGGTGTCAAACTTAGCGATGCTTCCAAAAAGCTTGGCAAAAAGTTTGCCACTGGAGCATCTGTTGTCAAGGTTTGCTAGAGTTGTAATTTACCTGGATTAAAACAAAAAATTGTCTCTTATTTTTGTTAGTAATTTGGAATGGCGGGTTCCAGGGGCCAACTGACAAGGAACAAATTGATGTTCAAGGAGATATTGCTAATGATATCGTGGAGTTTATCACAGAAACCTGGCCTGATGTAATTTACTTAAATCTTTCTTTAATAAAATTGCTCTCTCTATATATATATATATATTTTAATTTGGTTTGAACATCTTGAATGATACATGACACTTAGTGTTTAATAAAATAATATAGTTCTCGGATTCTTTTACTTATAGCCAACCTTGTTTCTGATGAAAATAATATGTTGGACATACCAAAATTCTACTTGGTTAGGAGTGATTAGATCTTGCATTTCTTGGATTCTTTCTACTTCTAGGCAACTTTGAGTGATTAGATCTGACATTCCAATCTGCTTTATCTTCCATTGTCAATTAGTATTATTGTGGTGTCTTACAATGTTTTCAGATCCTTGTAACAGCATAGTTCCTTACTGTCGAATCAATGATTCATTTATTATCTTGCTTAAAGAGAGTTCCTGACATTGGAAATCAAATGCATACTTCTTCTTCTTCTTCTGCTTCCCCCCCCCCCACCTATTTTTTTTTTTAATTACCAATTAAGCATTTTTAAGAAGTGATAAAAGTTTGGTATGGCTAAGGGATGGTGCTTAAATTAGTGGTATGTTGTATTGTGGAATGAGTATTGTCCCCTTGGTTTGCAATTTCAGGTTCCAGAAACTGCTATTTACTTTATCGAGGATGGAAGGAAGCTTCCAGCTGCTTGATTCTGGGATTTGCAAATTGGAACTGGTGCTGGTTTTTGTATGGCTGTCGGCAGAGAGAATGGCCATGATGATTTCACACCAAATATGCTACTCTCTGAAGTTTAAAATAAGTCATTTACATTTATTAGGGATGCAGAGATGAAATCTAATTTCCAGTGGCATCTCACTCCTTCACTGGTCTATGCCATTTTTTTTCCCCAAGGAAAACAATTCCTTTCCTAGTGTGTATTGATATGCAATTTGTGTTTATTGCTTTTGAGGAAACTTCATTGTCAATCTGATGGCATTGTTTTTCTGGAGTCAAGTGCTGGGGAAACTGGAAAGGGAGTGGTTAAGACCCCGAAGAGGCTTCAATCAACCTAAGGTTGAGAATTGACCCAGTTCTGCGGTTGCAAAGTTTAGTAATTGTATATGCAACCCAGTAATAGCATTGCACCTAGTAATTGTATATGCAACCCAGTGATAGCAATTGCACTTACGTATGGTAACAATCGGCGATATTTTTAATTTGTCGCGATATATTCGCAATATTTTCATGGAAGGTAATAAAATTGATTATATTGCAAGAATTTTTCGTTTACCGTGAATTTTGGGATAAATTTGCAAAACTTGCGAAGCTTTGCCCGGTTAGACAAGCTGAAAACGAGGGGAAAGAGCATAGGCATATTTTCGTGTAGTGGCTTTATCATCAGCTATGTAAATAATAATATGAAAGGACAGGATTAAGCAAAAATTCTACCTTCACTGTTTGATTTTACTGCATCAATCACAACTTGTCTATTTTTTATTAATGACTATCGGTAGTAACTGGTGTATTTCTTCTAAAATTATTACAGTCGTAAAATATTACTTCCTATTTAAAAATTAACAGTAAAAATGTGAGCGGTAATTGGTGCAAGATAAAAGTGTGGTAATAGATAAAAGTGTGGTAGTAGTAGCTCTATTGTGGATTAAAACAACAAAAGGTATAGAAAGATGACATTGGAATTGCAGATGCAGGCAAACATTGAAAATGACCAAAAAATTGAAGTTCTTTGCCTGGTTAGATTTGCATTGTTTCACTCATCTTACAAAACATTAATGAATATAATTTAATGAATAATTTAAACATTAATTAATATAATTCTAAAACAATAATAAATATAATTTTAAAATTACGACGCATTAATGAATATAAAACTGTAGCTTATTCTTTTAGCTCATTTTTTTATATAATTTAATGAATAATTTTTTACCTGTTTAATTACATAAATAATAAAGAAAATTATTACTTGATAAAATATATTATGGTAATAGCAAAATTAATATTATATAATTCACCTAATTATTTCCGAATTTTTTAACGAATTTGAATTTTATACCGAAATTTTTATACCTTTTCTTGAACTGTTCCTAGTAATTCTCGAATGATGAATTTTTCGTCCCACCAAATAATTTCTTGATGTCAAATTTGTTACTATGGTCTTACATATTAACACTTGGCTTGACTAATGATATATGATCATCGAATCAGACTAAACGGATTAAAAATTGCCATCTATAGATGCACTAATGACAATGTTTTTACATGAGTTCAATATTTTAAGGATTTATGTCATTTTGATAATCTTATTCTTATACATACATATATATATATATATATTTTTTTTTTAATTAATGTGATGATAATGCCAAAGCAACTTTGTTAATGTCAGAGCATATTTAATATATTTTTTTACATATTGACAATATTATCCTTATTTAATTATATGAAAAATTTAAGATAATATTTATTATCTATTAAATAAACTAACTTTTAAATTAGTATTTATTTTCCTTTCTCCATTTTCTCATAAAACTAGATTGTATTTTTTTTTTAAAATCAATTTAACTAAATATTTGACATGAGATAATTTTAAATCTTGATAAAGACCTAACATAGGCATGGCATACAAGATACATAAAATCTCCAACCCCAAAATTAAAACAAACAGACACATTTTGTCCCAAGTGGATTATGGCTTAGTTTGGTTACATAAAAGTTGGTTTTTGATTTTTTGTAATTTTTTTTTTTACCAAAATTTAATTTTTTTAGAAATCGTAACTTTTAACCTTGTTAATCGTGTTTGTAAAAAAGACAAAAAAAAAAAAAAAAAAAAAAGAAAGAAAGAAAGAAAGAAAGAAAGAAAGAAATATTCACCTTCATTTGGATAAAAAGCCAATTAGTTTAGGTAAAAAGCAACGAAATCACCTTAAGCAGCAAATTCACAGGCACTCATGCATGCAAGCCCGACACATCCTAAAATCGTCACAGTACAATTTTTTTTTTCTTTTTTAATTTCAGACACTTAATCAAAGCTTGATACAAATGTATTTTTAATTCCAGTAATGTTTTCATACATATCAGTAGACGTGTATCACCATGCAAAACCCAGTTGTGTCATCATCACATCTCATATTTATTTAGAAATGAATATTAAACATGTTTGTATCCTTGTCATGCCTAAACTTCATCTCATGCCTACATCCATGCAACATGGCCAATGAACAAAAACAATGCCATGAGACTGAACGCTCACCTCCAGTTTTGGCAAGGTGAGGTAGATCCAGTGAATCTTGCCCAACCCAAGTTCTAGGTTACGCGGAGTTGTAGAGATTGATTGCTCCCCTTGATTTTTTAAAGTTTAAAGAATACAAAATATTTAGAATTTTAGACTTATTATAAAATTAAAAATTTTCAAATATGATGAAAAAATGAATGCACAAGAATTGAACCAAGCCAACCTTCATAGTAATTATATCATTATATATAACATAAGAAGCGCTAGCGCCACCATTTGATGCTATTTCAAACATAACTCTCTCTCTCTCTCTCTCTCTCTCTCTGATGGTATATGCATCTCACTTGATGTTTACATATCTGCGTATGCTTGTGCGTTTGGAAACAGCTTTCTGTGTTTCTATTTCTGATTTTTGGATTCTTGAAGGGTTTCAGAAAATGGGTTTTGATTCTTTCTATTATGTGATTTGAATCAAGTATACTTTCATTTATTGAGAATTACACTCGGCTCCCTTAGGTGTTCTTAATGAAAGAAAACTCTAAGGCGGGTAAAATTTTTCAAGACTTCCATTCTATGGTACAAATTCAATTTCAAACTCAAATCCAAATTCTTTGAATAGATAATGTCAAGGATTACTTCAATCAAATTCTTGGAGAGTAATTGAGCTCACATGACATTTTCCACTAAAATTCTTGTGTTGAAGCCTCCCAACAAAATAGTGTTGCTGAAGAAAGAATCAGCATCTCCTTTTAACAATTATATACATGCAACGCAAACTATTTACTTTTTATCTAGCTAAATAAATGATGCTAACCCAATCAAGGTTAGGCAATACAAAGGTGATTTCACTGAAATGGTTTCCCTGGTGCTGTTGATACTGTTCATGAGCAGGCCTATATTCGCACATTGAATGATGCTGATTGTTTCATACTTCATACAGCGAGGCAAAGGAGCACACCTAATTTTGTCTTGAGGACATGGAAGGTAATGAGTCGAGCTATTCATGAGTTATTTGAACTCGGCTTAGAAAAATCCTGACTCAAATTCGATCTCGTAACTAAAACAAGTTTGAATTAAATTTCATTAATGACTCGTTTAGATTCAAGTTCGCCCTTAAGTTTAGAAAAATTAAGCTCGAAAACTCACGAGCTGGCTCTATAAAATAATATTTATATTTTCTTAATAATATTTTTATTATATATTTTTAGAAATCCCTATAGATTCAATCTCGTACTTACCGGATTTTTAACTAAAATTGTACGCTCTTATACTTGCAAGTTATATTTTTAACTGCATAAATAAAGCGCAGTAAGTGGGCCATGATGGATGAGATTCAAAAAAGTTATGGAATCAAAGTTCAACATGAAATCGAAGTAAAACCAAAGGCATATGTGCAAATTCATACCAAAAGAGCGCACACACAAAACACAATTATAAGCATCCATAATTAACCAAATTAAAACTTCCACATAAAAGCACATTCAATCGCAAATTGGAATACCTGAGGGATTTGCCCAAATAACCCACTAAAAACTAACCATTTCTCAAACAAGTCAATCAAAAGGTGATTTCCTGAATAAGCCATCTGTATGCTGTGGCATAAAGTACCTAAATCTTTACTCCAGTTATGTCATTTCTAGTTTTCTGAAAGTGACTTTCAAGCCAGTTTGGATCTGGCTTCAGATTAATTATGTTGATGCATTATTATTATTTTTTTTTTAATTCTAGTTTTGAGTATGATTGCTTTCTGTCATGCTTCTTGATGGAAACACTAATCAATTTCTGTTTTTGGCAATTTGTTGATCATCCTCAACTTCACTATCAAGTTTAAGGATCTGTTGACACAAAACAGATACTACATTTTGCTAAACTGAGGCTATATGGCAGCCTAAATTTTGTAACTCAATTGATAATAAAAATGCTACATCCAGGTTCAGACCATAGAATCGTTTGATTCGAGGCACTGGCCTCAAATTTTTCTCATACCCATTATCTCTGATTGGTTGGTGGGTAGGTTAGAATCAGAACCGTGAAGGGATAAATTTATCCCCTCTCGGGCATGATGGAAGCACTGTAGGATTAACTGCTATGAAACCCAGCACTACTGAAGCTAATTCATCCTGATGCGAAGTGTATTCATGATCTGCTCCTTGTATAATGTGTAGTTTGTGATTAGATATATACCTGTTGAATTTCTCTGCGTCTTCGACCGGAACCATTTCATCCATAGAACCATGAACAGTCAAAACCCTGTAATTAAAATAAACCAAAGCATCAATATACCCACAATTTTTAATTAAGCATTCTTTAACGAAAGCCGTAACAGGCAACAATCATAACTCCATATGATCAATGAAATGCAAAAAAGAAAAGAAAGGATTTAGGGGGTGCTATATCAGCCCTGTCACTTGCAATTAGGACCAATGGACTAAAAATTAACAGTTCAATACATTCACATTTTTTTTAAATTAAAATAATGTGAATGCATTTGGAACATTAATGTCATGGAGCTAACATAGCACTGCTATGTTAGTCTCCCCCTTTCCAAGAAACAATGTCCCTACTTACCCCCCCCCCCCCCAAAAAAAAAAAAAGAAAGAAGAGCATGGCCTGCAACTTAGTAGTTAAGAGCTTCTCCTGCCCGCTCATGACTTGGGTTCGAGTCCCCCCCGGCTTACCTAACCAAAAAAAAAAAGAAACGATGTCCCCCCGGTGGCAGGGGAAACTATACAAAAACCCACAAAATCGCTCGAATTTAAACAAAGACATCTCCTCATTACGAAAAACATAGCCAGTTCTTCTCTCCCCAAATAGGGCAAAAAAGACAAAAAGCAAGCTTTCCTTCCACTCCTATGCATTGTAGCACCCCCACCATTGTTGAATAGCTAACTTCATGCCTAAGGGAACGCCTGCCTGCTACCAAAGCAAGTGAAGGTCAAACTCGAAAGCTCTTTAGCCAATTCATAGCGTAGAAAATATGATCAATACAAAAAATTAAGGATATAATCAATAACAATCCTGACCTGCAAGAATTATGTATCAACAGGCATGCTATGTGCATATCAGTAATTGCGCGGTCCATCAAACTTTCTTCGGTCAGTCGATACTGTACCTTGCCTACAAAAATAGAAAAATGGAAACCAACTAATTTGACCATCAAAACTGAAAGTCATCGTGCTAATCCAATCCAGTAATAAAGACTTCAAGAAGACAATCTATGTTGCTCTATCTGACTTAAATATGTAACCTATTATATATATTTCTAGATGCAGTGACTCGGTGTAAAAAAAAATGTCTAAATTGTGAATATAGGTTCACAAAGACACATAAAAAATATTAAATTTTCAAGTGTAGTTTAAAAGTCTAAAAATAAGACTTATCTAGAAAGCATAGCTAAAATTATTGTGTACCCAAATCAAGATAGAGATAAATAAATTTTTTTGTCATTAACATAAATAAAAATTTAATTTTTACATAACAAATGAAAGTGTAAATAGGTTTGTTATTAAATAGGTTTTTATTTTTTAAAAATAATTATAATTTCGTTAGCATAATTACTAAATCATTTATACAAGTACATATAATATATGATTCCATAAATCATAAAAGCATGCGGCAAAATGAAATTCGGATGAATTTTTAATAAAAAAATACATAAACAATTGTAATCATTTATTAGACTAGTTTAGTCGGATATGAGAGCCCTCAAGTTAGTTTTGAACTTCAGATTCCTAAATTTAAATCATCACCATTCAATTGATATAAATTAAATTTGATCATTCAATATAAAAATATAATATTTTACTTTTTTAAAGGGCAATTCAGTAAATAATTAGGAAAGAGAAATTAAGGAAAGGGTGGATGAGAAAAAAATTAAGGTTAGATGAAAAAGAAGTTGCTCGCTGCCCAAAGCCAGTGCTGGAAAAACTGGTGTTTTCTGGCGAACTTGCTGGCGTGGTTGACGCAATGGTTGCAAGCGGTGCAGATTGCAGCCTAGTCCGTAAAGCAAAACACCAAGGCTTCATTTTTGTTACAAACGTCACACTTAACCTGAGTCTTCAATATTTGATCCAAAGAGAGAGAGAGTGGGGAGGGAGGCCTGGAAACTAGGTTTTGATTCTCTAGGTCATTTAGCTTCAATCTCCTTCCATTTCACTCAACTGATTGCTGACTGAAAACTAATATCATATATATATATATATGTATGTATGTAAGCATGTATGTATTTATGTATAGAGACAGATAAGTGGTATGAGGTCGGGTTTTCTTCAATCCACCGAAGATGACAAATCGCATTGAGTAAATAAAAAATTATTTAGAGGAGAATGATTTAGAAACAAACAGGTTGCTAGCCAACAAACTCGCCGGAAAACACCAGGTTTTTTTACGGCACCGGCTTTGGTCAGCAAGCAGCTTCTTTTTCATCTCATCTTTCCCTAATTTTTCTCTCATCCAATCTTTTCCTAATTTCTCTTCCCTAATTATTTACTGATTTACCCTTTAAAAAAGTACAAAATTATATTTTTATATTAAATGATCAGATTTAGTTTACATCAATTAAAGGGTAATGATTTAAATTTAGGAGCTTCAAGTTATAAGACCAATTTCAGGCCCCCCAGATCCAGTTTAGTTTAGTCCATTGACTCTCTCTCTCTCTATATATTTAATAGATAAATGAAAGAGCAAAAGTCATGCTAGTTTAATATTTTTTCTTAGTTGAAAGATGTGGCTTGTGTATAATACACATACACTGAAGACAAAAGGTTGAAGCAACTTACAGTTTGTGTAATCAATTTGCTTGTTGGAACCTGTGACCCATATGTAATATAGGCACAGAGAAGACAAAAGGTTGAAGTCAAAAAAACCATTAGACCGTAGCAAGAAAAAGACTGCCATAATGGGTTTTAAATTAGAACATCCATAGCTATTCCTGTCTTCGTCTTCCCCATTTAAAATTGTAGAGTCTTATCTTCCGAGCCTCACTCCGCTCAACAACAGTGGAATAAAAGATTAACCCTCGTACCAGGTTTCTAATTCAGACTCTACGTCAGACGCAGATCCCATATCGGCACTCATGACCTATCAACACAGTTACTTCTGCCCAAAGCGACAGTCCGAGGATCACAGGTGACAATGAGACTTGTTGGAATTTCTTAAAATTAGATTTTAAAGGAAGGTCTTATTCTAATTACAAGAGGGCAATAAAATAATTTAAGACCAGCCACCAAAACAGAGAATAACACCAATGTTAAGACAAAACAGATAAAGAGTGATCATATTTCAAAGCTTACCCTTTTTATTTTTGACATCAATGAACCCATTTTGCTTGATTCTTTCCAACAAATCTTTACCCAAGTGACCTTCCATGCCTTTCTTCAAATTAAACCGGCCAGAAATGTTAACAACTTTACGAACATCATTGTACAGTGAAGCATATAATAGCGTCACATTTCCTCCTGCAAAATATTTGTGTCAGCAATAAAGTGCGTTCAAAATAATAAGTAAATAGAAAAGACAATTCTTTATTTGTTAGAAGCAAACACACACACACACACACAAAAAAAGGCTAAAAATTCCAGCAAAGGATATAAACACACAATGCAGCAAAGCTTAATAAATGTAAAGCAATTCGGTAGATTACTTCCACTGGACTAATGTCATAAAAATTACTTCATGCTTCTGCAGAATGGCAATTGTTATATGAAGATTGGTGCTTTTTAAGTAAACATACTTGTAGTTGCTATGACCAATAGAAGATCATAACTAAAGTTTAAAGACAATTTCATTTAACTTCCCACACCCCCCCCCCACCAAAAAAATAATAATAATAATAGTAAATAAATAAAATAAAATAAAAAAGAAAGAAAGAAAGCATTGAAACATACAGAACAAGTTATTTGCAAACTCATCAAGTACAGCTGTGCTCCCAATTTCAGCCTAAAAGTTTAGAACTGTAGGTATGAGCAACTTTATTACTTGTATTATTATTAAATTCGCTCACCATGCTACATTGAGCAAAGTGACTATTTTTGAAAAGGCTAAAAACATGCAACAATTGACTATCGAGTTGGATGTGAGGTTTGAAAATCTTTGCTAGATAACATCTCAACCAAAAGTTTTAAGTTGTTAGGGAAAAGGTTAATTTTATTACTTATATTATTAGTTTATACTCTCAACAGATATTATACATTTAGATATGAAATGCAAACCATTAGGAAAATCAGAAGGGCACCAGTATAATTATGCCAGTAATTTCACGAGTAACTTGGAAACTTCAGACAACAAGGTGTCAATCCAACTTAAATCGTTAGTGTAAAAGTGGCATAAATTTATGCTAAATGGCATCAGCTGTCTAACATATCTTGAATAAACTAAGAAAACACCCCGCTCCCTATAAAATAAATAAAAAAGTCTAAATTTGATCCATAAATTATATCTACAAACCTTTACTATGCCCAATAATTGCAGCTATGGCACGTTTCTCCCTGCAAAAAGTATTGGACTACAGCATGTAAATCATTAACTTCTCTGTAGATACTGTACTGAAACATACCCTCACTTTCCCTGAATGGCACCAAAACAAGACATCACTATTTTTATTAAACTCAAGTAATTCACAAATTTCCAGAATTCTTGACAAGGCATGTTTCAGGGTAATTTAAAGGAATAAGCAGACCTACCTTCAGTTTAGTAATAAACGCAAGCAACAAAGTCCTTGTTTCATTGTACTTTTAATTTACTTCAAGAAATTTTAATATATAGTTCTCACTACTCAGTGAAATGGGCACTACCCACTTCCAAGCTGAAGAAGCCATATAGGGAGAACTCTAATGGACATCTATTGTCAAGCTAACAGAAGAGGGGCCTTGTGGAGGAGGCTTGCCTTGATTAGATCATTACTTATGATCATCTCTAACCGAACACATCTAAAAGAAATTAGTAATGCTGATGAAAAGTTGTATAAAGTCATTCTCATAAGGAATGCCAAGTAATTATCAAGACACACATCGAAGGATAGGCACCAATATGCATGAAGAGTTCAATACGGAAGCAACTTAATATTAAACCAATATGAAACTTTACAATATTTCAATATACGTAGAACTAAATGACAGACACCAAACAAATAATTTCCGACTACCAGAATTATTTGCTGATCATTAAGTATAAAAATAAAATGCATGAGAATTTCCAACTAAAAAAAAAAATTAGTTACCCCGCAAGTTTGTAATGCTCCTAAAACTACTATATAAAAAGAAAAGGTAAAACACCGGAATACTATTATATAAAGGCATTTTTAAAAGGTACAAATTAAGGTATCACAATTTTAACTTATTACTTTGTGAATGCTGATCCATTGCTAGTACTAGCATATTATTTACTGTATGTTACTGCCAACAGCTTACCCATTGCCAGCAAAGTCAAAGCGGAAGGCGCTAATTCCTTCCTTCCCTAGAGCAACAGCAAGGCTCATCATAGGAATGCGATCCTGAAAATTTGAGAGGAAAAGGTCCATAAAATCAATCCAACCCCTAATTTTTTTATCAAACATTTATGGCAATGAGCAGGAAATATCTATATATATAGGTAAAGCCACCTAAAAGAAGTTGGTTGTAACACATACAAACTGCTGAAAAGAATTATTGCGTGGTATTTCAACAAGAAGCATTTAGCTCTAGATTCAACATTCTTAGATTGAGAAGCAATAGTATTTCAATAAGACGCATTTAGCTCTAGATTTAATATTGTTAGATTAAGGCAGCTGCTCTTTTTCTAGAATGAGTTGAGGCCCCGTTTGGATAAATGTGGATTTCAAATGAATAGATTTTGAGACTAAATTTGCAAACAGCTGAATTCATGTTTTTTCTTGTCTTTTTGTTTTAAAGATACAGTAACAAAGAATGTCTGGAATCTACAAAAAAAAATATATTAGTTATATGTCTTTTTTTCCCCCAAAAGAAATATAGCGCCCCCTCCCCCCAAAAAAAGGCACAAAAAAAAAGGAAAATAAAAAACATGACCAACCATTGCTATTCTTACTATGACAAATCAAAACACAGCTAGATCACAATTATCAAATAAAAAACGAACAAAAATACAGGATATGAGAAAAGAAAAAAAAAATCACCGGAAATTGCTATTCATATTTGGCAAATCAAAACACAGCCCATTACCAACCTTTGAGGATCTAAATCCATGGCACACGATTACAAGCTCTGCAGAACCTGTTTCATGCAATATCCCCACAAGCTTCTCACCATGATTATTCTGTATTGTAATTCTCTGCTGTTGAATGACTGTTTATTGGAGACAAAGAGGAAAAGAGCATGTAACACTTGCACTGAACAGATTACTAATTCAGCACGATGGAAAATATTATGAAGATGCCTAAAGTAACAGCATCTAAAAAATGCATACAATCCACCAATAGCCCTGTAATGGACTAAGTTATAAAGTGCCACCCAGATTTGGAGACCAATCTTTAGAAGTTGGTTAAGTTATATTGCGGTGAACTATTCACCAAAAGCTGTAATGTGAGAACTAAGTTATCAACAATAGGAAAATGCTTTAGAAAACAATCAGAATGTCGAAAAGCAATGCCCAATTGATAAAAGGAATATGATAAACATTTAAAAGATTCACCAATCAATCCTGAAACTATTGACTCAAACATCGATGAACCCACACCAACCAAAAAAAAAAGTTCATCCCAACGGGTATGCAATTGGAATAAATCTTTGATGGGAATTGGAAACTACGACGTTTAGTTGGCAATCAAATCATGAAAATGTCTTTCGAGCACCAGAATGTTTGGTGTTTCTGACCTGGGTGTTGGTCTTCATGGGTCGGACCAGGCCGAGACATCTGACTCTGGTTTTAGCTCTTTTTAGGTTTCGATTTACCTCTTATCTCCAAAGGCAGAGCCGGAAACACTTCTGTTAGTTGAAGAATTAAACCTTTGGTTCCGTGATATCTGCAATTTCCGGGAAAATTTTTGCAGTTTCCAGTTCCAAACCCCAAACCAGTTTTCCCTACCCTTTTTTCCATTTATAAATTTTTTTTCCCCACCCAATAATCTTTAGAATTTATTATTAGAAGTGATTTTGACTCGTCACGATTTTAATTTTTCTAGTGTTTTCTTATCCCTTTAAAGGACCCGTTTAGATGGGAGAAAAAAAAAATAAAACGTAATTTTAAGTAAATTTTAGTATTTGAGTTTTTTTTTTTTTCAAACGGCGTTTTTAAGAAAAAAAATAGTATTAAACCCTTAGAACGATTATCCAAAATCCGTTAGAACAAATTCAAAAAAATCTCTAATTTGTATTTTGCACTGCAATCATTAAGCAGAGCAAAATGATATCGTTTCACCACTGAAGATTCTCTACTGCAACCGTCCTCTTCGCCCGCAAAATTCTCAAGGACATCCCTCTTTCAATTGAAAGAAGCGACAAATAAAGAGACCAACTCTTCATTGAGATGAGATGAAGGTCCCCTATTGGCTACGAAGCTATACTAAAAGAGTCCCAAAATGACAATCTGCAACCGTCATCTGACGATACTTTTTTTGGTAAAGATTTACTGTTCGAGCTCACCACGCCATTTAAAAAAAATAACCAAATTCCAATTTTTTAGGGGGACTAAGTTTAAAAAATTCATGCTTTATAAAAAAATATTTAATAGACGTAGCGTACCACATTACAGCTTAGGTCTCATGTAATTATTTAACTTAAAAATTATTTTCAGTGTTTTCCGATTTTTTCTTAATAAATTTAAATAAAAGATTGAGCATTTATTAAAAAGTTTTACACAAAGTTTTACACAACAATTAATTCCTTCTAATTAGGATTAAATAGTAATTATACCGAAAGCATATAATTTTCAATTGCATACAAATTTATCTAATTTTATTCTAAAAGCAAAAATTTATAGCCTCCCTCTGAAAAATGAAGAAAAAAAAGGAAAACAAAGCCAACACTATCAAACGTAGAATATCAAATATTTATTCGTTCTCTGAAACTACATTTGATTAGAGATAAGATGATCGGGTACAAAATATAAATGAAATTAATTTTATGTAAGTTTATTATTATTATTATTATTATTATTATTTGCGCGTAGTTAATGGGATATAGAGAATTGAACAAAAGATAAATTTGAAAAAATAAAGATGACATCAATGGGTCAAATTAGTTTAGTATCAATTACTGGGTTGGCAATTTTGTTAACCAACATTAACTGAATTCATCAGGAGTAAATATCCAAATCAAAATCAAAATTCTTACCTCTTTGGGTGTGTTTGATTTGTTAAAAAACGTTGAAAAAATCTAAAAATCTCTACGAATCTTTAAAAGTTATAATTTTTTATCTCATTACACGAATTATGAATCTACAAATTATCTCACTTTATCTCATTTTATCTCAATTTTTGTCACTCCAAACACATCATTTATTAACCGAAACCAACGCCAATATTTTACCTCATTTATCAGCACTAAAACCGAGAATGTTAAATTTATCAACTGATCAAATATTAAATTTCTTTCACTCCTAAGGCTATGTTTGGAGTAAGAAAAAATAAGATAAATTGAGATAAAATGTGATTTGGGATTGATTTTTGCGCCTTTTTTTTATGAAAAGTTTGAAACCGTGAGAACAGTTTTTCAAATCCGTTCTCACGAATTCAAAAAAATTCACAAAAAATAGCAACAATAGTACTCATTTGAAAGCTTTCGATAAGAGGAATATGATTGTATAAAAAATTTACACATTCGGTTAACCTACTTTTGAATTTTTTATTTTTTTATTTAAATATTAGAATTTTTTGAAATTCGTAATAACGGAAAAATTAGTGGTAGAAGAGTTGTTGGAGATTTATAGAACTTTATAGAGTTTGTTCATTTGACCAAATAGGGTGTAAATATAAGTTTGAGGGTATCTTGTCAAGTTGAGTCAATTTCAATCTAATCGAAAATAGTTAATCAAAACAAAAAATCTTACTTTTCGACTAAGTTCATATCAACATGGATACTTTACACAATTAACTAAAACCGAATCGACCAATTTAATTATGTTGGCTAATCGATTATGCCTAACCAATTTTACACCCCTAAGTTAATTGATATTGCACTTGGTTGTATTATATCCTTCTCATTTTAGAAAAATATTATCCAGACTTGAAAAAAGAAAATTTGTGAAGGCCATAAGATTAACAGCAACACCAACATCCCCAACCAAACACAACCTATATGTTGGAAATCAATTCCAGAAAAGAAAATTGCCTCTTCCTATCCTCCAAACAAGGGAATTGAGTCTCAGAATTGACACACTAGGTCTGACATGTGAAACAATAACACTGCCCAAATGCTAAACTTCAATCCTCAATAAAGTTACTGTAAGCAAAATACTGTATAGCAGTCTTGCCCCTCCTTTATTCTTGCCTTTACCTATGGTGGCAATGGCAGAGAATCACTCAATTTGCAAATGGTGTTTCGAGGACACCAGCCTCCAAAGAAGAGAAAGAACTCTCAAAAAATTACTTCTTGACATTCCCTCAATTTTGTTACACAGCTATTTATTTCAAGAGTTTGTAACAGACAACTAACTCTGGTTACTCCTTAACTGGAGTTATCCTAACGATTCAGCTAACAGTTCTAACTACTAACTACTTTATACAGATCAGTGTACTGGGCCTAAGCCCATGATGAAGCCTGATGATGTTAAGACCCAATTGTAATAATAGTCAAGCTTGGGCTTGTTCACAGGCCACTCTCCAGTCCACTTGTGCTCCATTACTCGGCCCAAGCCCATTGTAGATCAGCTGAATTACTCTTTTAACCCTTCAACCCTTTTCTGGATGCTTCCGCCTTTCCCAAGTACAACCAGCTCACTTTCTCCATCATTACATCACCTACCCCCATCACATCTTTAGCTCTCTTTTATTTTGGATCGTTAAAGGTGGACACGTGTTGGCTTGGATCGAGGCATCGAGATTGCCTGAGGCAGCAACCTATCCCTTAGTCTTTAATGAATCTTGATCTGATTGAGGGCTCGGCTCACCATACTTAGCTCGTTACTGAGTTCTTCGTTCACCCGAGATGAAGCTTGGTCCCTTCTTGTTTTCTCCTCTTTTATTTCCTTTTCTGTACAGCCTCTTTGTGTATTGGTGAGAATAACAAGAATACAGAGCTCTGCAGAAAACTACGATTTTTATGACAGATAAATAAGCCATATTTTCATGTAAGTGCATTAACTTCCTTTTGCTTGCAAACTGTAAGAAGATTTATAGGATAACTAGGAGTCAAAAAAGAGCATCCAACACTAACTTTACAATTCATCCCAAGAGAGAACATAAGGCTTAGGTCAGCGCCCGCGCACGCACAACGAGTGAAGTTTTGCAAAATTACAAATGAAGAATTATAGTCAACTCTATTGCCAAGTAAATATTAAAATGGAACTAAATATTATCTAATGGACCTAAATGCAGCTCCACAGAGACATGGTGATGTAGCTGCCATTTATCTTCTTCAGCTTTCATTCTGGCTTCCAAACTCTGCAATAGTGCTGCTCAAGAAGAAGCTCATTCGCAACTGTTAAATGACATTTCACCTCAAAGACAAAGGTTTTTTGAGTGTGTGTGTGTGTTTTAGGAAAGGGGGATATTATGTAGCGAGACTAAGGTTCTGAATCCATCTGGAATGACAGCTTGCTTACAGATGAATGGCTGGGACAACAGCAGTCCTCAGATCAAGAATGTGAGATATACATGGTCAGCTGATCAAAATTCTCAAGCCCTCTCATCTTGGTCGTTGATGGTGGAGAAAATGGACGGTGCTGATCGAGCGAGTGGAGGCCAGCTGGAAAGCATCATGAAAGATCCAGAAGTAACCAAAGAAGATAAGGAGCGGGTCGAGCTCAGGGATCCAACCGCAACGTCCTAGGCCGAAGCCAATTAGTCACCAGCTGACTTCAATCAAATGGGCCAAGCACTTCAGTAGCCCAAGTCATCAACGGGTCCAAGAGAGTTGCTCAAGAACAGCCCTATAATTGAATCATCACTGGGCTCTATTATGTTAGTTCAACCATTTATGGTTTGAACTGTTATGCCAGCTCATTACAAAAACTGAACTAACTAAAATCAGTTAGGTGGTTATACGTAGTACTACTAGTCTATAAATACACATAAACTTGTTGAACCGAAGGAGGAAAAAAATTTTTCTAAGCAATGGTCAAGGAGGTTGAGTTGCCCTCTAAGCAACTCTAGCAATTTTTCTTCATTTTTCTCCTCTGTTAGTTCTTTTAGTCTCCTACGCATCTTCAACCTCTCAGTGGTGTTTTCTCTAATCACCATCATTGGGAAGCCCAAGGGAAGGGGAGTAAGTTCACTCCAACTGGTATCAGAGCCAGAAGTTCCTGAGGAAGGTATGGCAGAAATAAGGTCAGTAACACAATTGAATGAGCAGCAACAGTTGATGCAAAATCAGATTAATCAATTGCTGAAAGCAATGGAGGAGCAAAACAATAATATGAAGCAGATAAGTCAGGAAGTGAAGAACTTATCTCAGCACCTCCAGTCTCAATCATAGGGCCAGCCAGGCAATGAACCAGGGGTCGGTTCCTCCCAGAATGGAAGACCTGCAATGGTGAATATAGAGCAGCAAGGAGAAATAAGAAATGAGGAGAACAACCACAGCTCCTTCCAAGGAATCCAAGTGAGATCGGTTAAATTGGATTTTCCTATTTTTTCTGGGGATAATTCGGTGGAATGGATTTATAGATCCAACCAATTCTTTAAACATTATGGAGTGCCATCATCTCAGAAACTAGAAATTGCTTCCATGCACATGGAAGGCAAGGCACTCATATGGTTTCAAGATTTGCTGGGGGAGAATACAAGATAGACTGGGATGAGTTTGTTCATGCTTTACAAGTCAGATTTGGTGAAAGCTCATTTGAAGATTCAATGGATCAATTGGTAAGGTTGAAGGAAGTTAATTCAGTGGAAGATTACAAGACTAAGTTTGAGGCCATTACCAACCGAATTCAAGGCTTGATTGAAAGGCACAAGCTAAGTATTTTTTTTAACAGGATTGAGGGAGGAAATCAGATATTCTGTAAGAATGTTCAACCCAGCTACAATTACCGAGGCATTTGGATTAGCTAGATTGAAAGAGGACAGCTTAGCAGGCCTGAAAAGACAGCAGTTTAGAAGGGTCCATACTCAGATGGGTCCTGTTACAGGGACCAGTAATGGGGGCCATTTCAACAAAAACTTATTTTGGAAGAGAATTTTTTTTCTCCAAATGGTAAGGAGTCTAGTAATCCACTATCAAAACAGGTTCCTTCTATTAAGTTACCAATTAAGAAATTAAGTGCAATACATATGGAGGAGAGAAAGAAAAAGGGGTTGTGTTTTCACTGTTGTGAGAAATGGAACGGAAACCATGTATGTAAAAATCCCAAACTCTTTGTTCTGGAGTCAGTGGTTTGTCGTGAAACTGAGATGACATGTGATGAAGATTGTGATGAAATTGGGGAAGACATGCAATTTAATGACGGCGAGCCCACTGATCCAAAAATTACCATTCATGCAATTACAGGTATGCCTAATTCCAATACTCTAAGACTCTATCGGACAATCCAAGGAAGGAAATTGGTGATTTTAGTTGACACTGGAAGCACCCATAATTTCATGGATCCCCAAGTGGCAAAGTCAGGGCAATTACATTCAAAAAAAGGGAAACAGTGGCAAGTTAAAGTAGCTAATGGAGAAGTCATCGATAGTAAGGGCTATTGTGAACAAGTTCCTGTGTTGATACAAGGTTATCAATTTGATATTAATTTTGTATTGTTGCCCTTAGTCGGGTGTAATATGGTCCTTGGGATTCAGTGGTTAATGAGCTTAGGCTCTATCAATTTTGACTTTGCTAATCTGACAATGAAGTTTCAGTTTCAAGGGCGGCAAATCAGTATTTCAGGGATTCTTAGCAGCAATGATCTGATTAAGCAAGTGGAATTTCATCAACTCAAGGCAACAGTTCATAAGGGGCTTTTGTTATAATTATTGGGGCCAAAAGTATCATTGCCTGACACACAGAGAGTAAAAGATGACAGATTGGGGCAATCCTAAAGAAGCACAGCGCAGTCTTCTCAGAACCAAAGGGCCTTCCACCAGTTAGAGGGCATGAACATCAAATTAACCTTCAACCAGGTACTACTCTTATTTCCGTAAGGCCTTATAGATATCCCCATTATCAAAAGGAAGAAATTAAAAAGATAATCAAAGAGTTACTGACCTCAGGATTAATTAGACCCAGCCAATCCCCATTTTCCTCCCCAGTTTTATTAGCAAGGAAGGCTAATGGATCGTGGTGAATGTGTATAGATTACCGAGCCTTGAATTTAGCAACAATCAAGGACAAATATCCCATCCCCGTGGTGGATGAGCTCATGGATGAGTTATTTGGAGCTACTATATTCTCCAAGTTGGACTTAAGGTCTGGCTACCACTAGATTCGAATGTTGGAAAAGGATATTCCCAAAACAGCCTTTCATACTCACTCATGCCATTATGAATTTCTCGTAATGCCATTTGGCTTAACAAATGCCCCAGTTACTTTTCAATGTCTCATGAATGACATCTTTAGAAAGTACCTTTGGAAGTTTATTTTAGTGTTTTTGACGACATTTTGGTTTATAACAAGAATGTAGAAGATCATGTACAACGCTTGGATTTAACACTACAGTTGTTGAAACTACATGGCTTGTATGCTAAAGAGTCCAAGTGCCATTTTGGATATCTTGAAGTAGACTATTTGGGCCATTTAATATCTAAAGATGGAGTGCAAACAGATCCAAAAAAAATACAGGCTATGTTGGATTAGCCAGTTCTAACAACCCTAAAATCTTTACGAGGTTTCCTTAGCTTAACAGGGTATTACCGTAAGTTTATTAAGGGGTATGGAGGCCTTGCAAGACCCTTAACAGAACTGTTGAAGAAGCACTCATTTGTATGGATAGCAGCTGCGGATCCAGCTTTTAAGGTTTTAAAGAAGGCTGTAACACAACCTCCAGTTTTAGCCCTACCTGATTTTTCTAAACCATTTGTTATAGAATGTGACACATCAAGGGTTGGTATTGGAGCTGTTTTAATGCAGGAGAAAAGGCCAATAGCTTTTTTCAGCCAAGGGTTAAAAGGGAGAAGTTTAAATATGTCTACTTATGAGAAATAGTTTTATACTCTCATTCAGGCTGTCAAGAAATGGCGTCCTTACCTACTAGTTCAGACTTTTATCATCAAAACAGACCATCACAGTCTAAAGTTTCTGTTGGAACAGAAAGTTGGCACCTCTCTTCAACAAAAATGGCTTACCAAGCTTCTTGGTTACAATTTTAAGATTGAATATAAGAAATGGGTTGACAATAAAATAGCTGATGCACTATCTAGAGTCTGTGGGGACCTAGATTCAGCCTCTTTACATTCTTTATGTTTTGCCTTAACTATAATTGGTCTCGGTTTTACCTTAATACAGGATATCCAAGCAGTTTATTCATCCGACACCAAGGTCCAAGAGATTTTACAATAGATTGAGCAAGAAACAGTGGCTTCTTTTCACTACCAGCTTAAGCATGGGTTGCTTCTCTACAAAAACAGAATGTATGTTCCTAATGTTTCTAATTTGAAATATGTCCTTTTACAGTATATACACTCAGATCCAACAGTTGGTGGGCATGGTGGGTTCCAAAAGACTTTACAGCGTGCTAAACATGACTTCTTTTGGCCTGGGATGAAACTAGATGTTCAGAAATGGGTCCGAGAATGTTATACTTGCCAAAGATGCAAATACTCGAATCAAGCACCTACGGGCTTGTTGCAACCTTTGCCTATTCCTATTCAAAACTGGATAGACATTGCTATGGATTTTATTGAAGGTCTTCCTAATTCTAATAGGTTTTCTACCATTTGGGTCATTGTTGACAGACTAACAAAGTTTGCTCACTTCATTCCCCTAACACACCCATACTCAACTGCCTAATTAGCTCAAATTTTCATAGTCCAGATCTTTCGGTTACATGGGTTACCAAGGACGATTGTTTCTGATAGAGATCCTTCTTTCTCTAGCAAATTTTGGTCTGAAATTTTTCAATTACTGGGTTCTAGCTTGCATTTCAGCACCAGCTTTCACCCACAAACTGACGGACAATCGGAGGCTACAAACAAAACCCTAGAAACTTATCTATTCTGCTATACATCAGAAATTCCTCACAAGTGGTCGACCTAGCTTTATTTGGCTAAATGGTGGTACAACACTCCCTATCATAGCACCATTAAAATGTCTCCATTTCAGGCTCTATATGGGGTGGTTCTTCCTAAGCCAATTCAGTATGTTCTCGGGTTAGCTCAAAATCAATCCGTAGATAACATATTGTAAGCACAGTCACGAGTTTTCTCACCTACTACATGAAGCTATTCTACAAGCTCATAACAGATTCTAACAGCAAGCAAATAAGCATAGATCAGACAAAACATTTCACGTGGGTGACTGGGTATTTTTAAAATTATAGCCCTACCGGCAGATTTTAGTACGAAAACGCAGAAATTTAAAACTTTCTGCCCGTTATTTTGGCCCTTTTCAAATCATTCAACAGATCGGCTCGACAGCCTACAAACTACAGTTACCAACTACCTCCGCCATCCACCCGATTTTCCATGCTTCCCAACTTAAGCTATAGCTAGGGCCAAGAGACACACTTGTCGCCGACTTACCCTTGATTGATCCCAACGGCCACTTGTTACCCGAACCCGAGAAAATCTTACAGCATGGTGAAAAGTCCAGGGGCCGACGCACGATCCATGAAGTTCTCGTTCAGTGGAAGGGGAAATTACCAATGGCTGCAACTTGGGAGAACCTCCATCACCTACGCTGAGACTTTCCTAACCTTGAGAACAAGGTTAATTTTGCAGAGGTGGGCAGTTGTAGCGAGACTAGGGTTCTGAATCCATCTGGAAGGACAGCTTGCTTACAGATGAATGGCCGGGACAACAGCAGCCCTCCGATCAAGAATGTGAGATATACATAGACGGCTGATCAAAATTCTCAAGCTCTCTCATCTTGGTCGTTGATGGTGGAGAAAATGGACAGTGCTAATCAAATGAGTAGAGGCCAGCTGGAAAGCATCATGAAAGATCCAGAAGTAACCAAAGAATATAAGGAGCGGGTCAGGCTCAGGGATCCAACCGCAACATCCTAGGCCGAAGCCAATTAGTCACCAGCTAACTTCAATCAAATGGGCCAAGCACTTCAGTAGCCCAAGTCATCAACGGGCCCAAGAGAGTTGCTCAAGAACAACCCTATAATTAAATCATCACTAGGCTCTGTTATGTTAGTTCAACCACTTATGGTTTGAACTGTTATGCCAGCTCATTACAAAAACTGAACTAACTAAAATCAGTTAGGTGGTTATACGTATTACTACTAGTCTATAAATACACAAACTTGTTGAACCGAAAGAGGAAAAATTTTTTTCTAAGCAATGGTCAGGGAGGTTGAATTGCCCTCTAAGCAACTCTAGCAATTTTTCTTCAATTTTTTCCTCTGTCAATTCTTTTAGTATCCTACGCATCTTCAACCTCTCAGTGATGTTTTCTCTAATCGCCATCATTGGGAAGCCCAGGGGAAGGGGAGTAAGTTCACTCCATATTAATTATTTGCCCGTTCAATGAGAAAATAGCCACTCAGATGCAAGTCTTACCAGCATTGTCTCTACTAAGATCCCACCAGAGCGACCCCTTTTGCCTTGGCTGCCGCAGTTACAGCAACGGCCAAATAACCCACTTAAAACCAACAATTTCTCAAATAAGTCAATCAAAAAGTGATTTTCCTGAATAAGCCACCTGTACGCTGTGGTATAGAGTACCTAAATCTCTACTCCAATTATGTCATTTCTAGTTTTTTGGAAGTGACTTTCAAGCCAGTTTGGATCTGGCTTCAGATTAATTATGTTTGATGCATTTTTTTTTTTATTCCAGTTTGAGTATGATTGCTTCCTGTCATTTTTCTTGATGAAAACACTAATCAATCTCTCTTTTTGGTAATTTGTCGATCATCCTCAACCTCACTATCAAGTTTAAGGATCGTGTTGATACAAAACAGATACTACATTTTGCTAAACTGAGGCTATATGGCAGCCTGAATTTTGTAACTCGATAATACAAATGCTATATCCAGGTTCGGACCATAGAATCGTTTGATTCTAGGCACGGCCTCAAAATTTTCTCGTACCCATTACCTCTGATTGGTTGGTGGGTAGGTCAGAATCAGAACCGTGAAGGGATAAATTTATTCCCTCTCCGGCATGATGGAAGCATTAAAGGATTAACTGCTATGAAACCCAGCACTAACGAAGCCAATTCATCCTGATGCGAAGTGTATTCATGATCTGCTCCTTGTATAATGTGTAGTTTGTGATTAGATATATACTTGTTGAATTGCTTTGCATCTTCGATCGGAACCGTTTCATCCATAGAACCATGAACAGTCAAAACCCTGTAATTAAAATAAACCAAAGCATCAATATACACACCACAATTTCTAATTAAGCATGCTTTAACGGAAGCCGTAGCAGGCAACAATCATAACTCCATATGATCAATGAAATGCCAAAACGAAAAGAAATGATTTGGGGGGCCGACATAGCAATGCTATATCAACCTATATCAGTCCTGTCACTTGCAATCAGAACCGTTGATTAAAATTCAAATTCTGATACATTCACTTTTTTTTTTTAATTAAAATAATGTGAATACATCTGGAACATCAATGTTACAGAGCTAAAACATTAATGTCATGGAACTGACATAGCAATGCTATGTCAGCCTCCCCCTTTTTAAGAAACAATGTCCCCCCTGATGGCAAGAAGCTATACAAAAAACCAACAAAATTACTTGAGTTTAAACAAAGAAATCTCCTCATTAAGAAAACATATTAGGTTCTTCTCTCCCCACATAACGCAAAAAAGACAAAAAGGAATAAATCTCCAAGCTTTCCTTCTACTCCTACGTATTCTGGCACCCCACCATTGTTGAACAGCCAACTTCACCCCTAAGGGAACACCCAACTACAACCAAAGCAATTGAGAGTGAAGCAATGGAGGATCGAACTCAAAAGTTCTTTAGCCAATTCATAGTGTAGAAAAATATGATCAATATAAAAAATTAAGGATATAATCGATTACAATCCTGACCTGCAAGAATTGTATATCAACAGGCATGCCATGTGCATATCAGTTGTTAGGCGGTCAATCAAACTTTCTTCGGTCACCCGATACTGTACCTTGCCTACAAAAATAGAAAAAAGGAAACCAAATAATTTGATCATCAAAACTGAAAGTCACCATCCTATCCAATTCAGTACTAAGACTTTAGGGTGACAACGAGACCAGTTGGAATGTCGTAAAATCATATTTTAAAAGAAGAAGGTAGAATAAGTTCTAATTACAAGAGGACATTAAAATAATTTAAGACCAGCTACCAAAACAGAGGAATAACACCAATGTTAAGACAAAACAGATAAGAGTGATCATAATTCAAAGCTTACCCTTCCTATTCTTGACATCAATGAACCCATTTTGCTTGATTCTTTCTAGAAAATCTTTACCCAAGCGACCTTCCATGCCTCTCTTCAAATCAAACCGGCCAGAAATATTAACAACTTTACAAACATCATTATACATTGAAGCATAAATTAGCGTCACATTTCCCCCTGCAAATTATTTGTGTCAGCAATAAAGTGCATTCAAAATAATAAGTAAATAGCAAATACAATTTCTCTATTTGTTTAAAGCAAACACCGAAAAAAAAAAACTAAAAATTATGGCAAAGGATAAATACACAACGCAGCAAATTTTAATAAATGTAAAGCAATTCAGTAGATTCCTTCCACTGATTAATGTCATAAAAATAACTTCATGATTCCGCAGAATGGCCATTGTTTTATGAAGATTGGTGCTTTTTAAGTAAACATACTTATGGTCGCTATCAGCAATAGAAGATCGTCACTAAAGTTTACAGATAATTTCATTTAAGTTATTCATCCTTTAAAGTTTAGCTGCGCTACAGTAGACTACTATTTAAGGCTAGATACTCCCCCCCCCCCAAAAAAAAAATAATAAATAAAACATTGAAACACACAGAATAAGTTATTTGAAAACTCATGAAGTACAGCTGTACAACCAATTTTAGCCTAAAAGTTTAAATTGTTAGAGGTATAAGCAACTTCATTACTTGTATAATTATTTTATTCACTCAACATGCCACATTGAGCAAAGTGACTGTTCTTGAAAAGGCTAAAAACGTGCAACAATTGACTATCGAGTTGGAGGTGAGGTTTGAAAATCTTTGCTAGACATCATCTCAACCAAAAGTTTAAGTTGTTAGGGAAATGGTCAATTTTTTATTACTTATATTATTAGTTTATTCTCTCAACAGATGTTATACATTTAGACATGAAATTACAAACCATAAGGAAAATCAGAAGGGCACCAGTTTAATTATGCCAGTAATTTCACTAGTAACTTGGAAACTTCAGACAACTAGGTGTCAATCCAAATTAAAGAGTTACTGGTGTAAGAGTGGCAATAAAATTTATGCTAAATGGCATCAGCTGTTTAACATATCTTGAATAAACTAAGAAAGCATCCCCCTCCCCATAAAATAAATAAATAAATAAGTCAAAATTTGATCCATAAACTATCTCTACAAACCTTTACTATGCCCAATAATTGCAGCTATGGCACGTTTCTCCCTGCAAAAGTACTGGACTACAGCACGTAAATCATTAACTTCTCTCCGGTAGTTACCGTACTGAAACATACCCTCACTTTCCCTGAATGGCACCAAAACAAGACATCACTATTTTTATTAAACTCAAGTAACACACAAATTTCAGAACTCTTGATGAGGCATGTTTCAGGGGTAATTTAAAGGAATAAGCAGTCCTACCTTCAGGATAGGCACCAATATGCATGAAGAGTTCAATATGGAAGCAACTTAATATTAAACCAATATGAAACTTTACAATATTTCAATATACGTAGAACTAAATGACAGATACCAAACAAATAATTTCTGACTACCAGAATTATTTGTCGATCATTAAGTATAAAAATAAAATGCATGAGAATTTCCAACTAAAAAAAAAAATTAGTTACCCCGCAAGTTTGTAATGCTCCTTAAACTACTATATAAAAAGAAAAGGTAAAACACCGGAATACTATTATATAAAGGCATTTTTAAAAGGTACAAATTAAGGTATCACAATTTTAATTTATCACTTTGTGAATGCGGATCCCTTGCTAGTACTAGCATATTTTTTACTGTATGTTACTGCCAACAGCTTACCCATTGCCAGCAAAGTCAAAGCGGAAGGCACTAATTCCTTCCTTTCCTAGAGCAACAGCAAGGCTCACCATAGGAATGCGATCCTGAAAATTTGACAGGAAAAGGTCCGTAAAATCAATCCAACCCCTAATTTTTTTATCAAACATTTATGGCAATGAGCAGGAAATATCTATATAGAGGTAAAGCCACCTAAAAGAAGTTGGTTGTAACACATACAAACTGCTGAAAAGAATTATTGCGTGGTATTTCAATAAGAAGCATTTAGCTCTAGATTCAACATTCTTAGATTGAGAAGCAATAGTATTTCCATAAGAAGCATTTAGCTCTAGATTTAACATTGTTAGATTAAGGCAGCTGCTCTTTTTCTAGAATGAGTTGAGGCCCCGTTTGGATAAATGTGGATTTCAAATGAATAGATTTGAGACTAAATTTGCAAACAGCTGAATTCATGTTTTTTCTTGTCTTTTTGTTTTAAAGATATAGTAACAAAGAATGTCTACATGGAATCTATAAAAAATATATATATATTAGTTATGTCTTTTTTTCCCCCAAAAGAAATATAGCGCCCCCCCCCCCCCCAAAAAAAAGGCACAAAAAAAAGGAAAATAAAAAACATGACCAACCATTGCTATTCTTACTATGACAAATCAAAACACAGCTAGATCACAATTATCAAACAAAAAACGAACAAAAATACAGGATATGAGAAAAGAAAAAAAAATCACCGGAAATTGCTATTCATATTTGGCAAATCAAAACACAGCCCATTACCAACCTTTGAGGATCTAAATCCATGGCACACGATTACAAGCTCTGCAGAACCTGTTTCATGCAATATCCCCACAAGCTTCTCACCATGATTATTCTGTATTGTAATTCTCTGCTGTTGAATGACTGTTTATTGGAGACAAAGAGGAAAAGAGCATGTAACACTTGCATTGAACAGATTATTAATTTACCACGATGGAAAATATTATGAAAATGCCTAAAGCAAGAGCATCTAAAAAATGCATACAATCCACCAATAGCCCTGTAATGGACTGAGTTATAAAGTGCCACCCAGATTTGGAGACCAATCTTTAGAAGTTGGTTGGGTTATATTGCGGTGAACGATTCACCCAAAGCTGTAATGTGAGAACTAAGTAAAATCAACAATAGGAAAATACTTTAGAAAACAATCAGAATGTCGAAAAGCAATGCCCAATTGATAAAAGGAATATGATAAACATTTAAAAGATTCACCAATCAATTCTGAAACTATTGACTCAAACATCGATGAACCCACACCAACCAAAAAAAAAAAAAAGTTCATCCCAACGGGTATGCAATTGGAATAAATCTTTGATGGGTATTGGAAACTACGACGTTTATTTGGCAATCAAATCATGAAAATGTCTTTCGAGTACCAGAATGTTTGGTGTTTTCTGACCTGGGTGTTGGTCTTCATGGGTCGGACCAGGCCGAGACATCTGACTCCGGTTTTAGCTCTTTTTGAGGTTTCGATTTACCTCTTATCTCCAAAGGCAGAGCCGGAAACACTTCTGTTAGTTGAAGAGTTAAACCTTTGGTTCTGTGATATCTGCAATTTCCTGGAAAATTTTTGTAGTTTCCGGTTCCAAACCCCAAACCAGTTTCCCCTATCCTTTTTTCGATTTTTAAATTTCTTTTCGCCACCCGATAATATTTAGAAGGGTAAATTACACTTAGACCCCCTAAAGATTAGCATAATTACACATGAACTCCCTTAACATTTCAAAACTATATTAACCTCTCTTATTTTGAAATATTTATAACAAATACCCCTTCCATTATTATACCATTAAAATTTCTGTTAAGATGATGAGATCAGCCAAAATTTTTTTTAATATACCAATTTTACCCTCAACTATTCTCTCTCTCCCTCCCCTAAAATCTCCATCGTCGTTGCGACGCAGAAGAAGACCCTCATATGGAGAAAGTGCCTTGGCTGAAGTAGTAAAGCCTTCAACGGCCTCTTCACCCACCCGAATTCAACACCCGGTGTACTCACCCCCTCCTCCACTTACCTATCAAAAGAAAAAAAAAAGACCTGCATCTGGGACACTATAATTGAGCCAATCGGAAGACCACCCTTGAAATTATTAAATGCCAAATGAAGGTTCCTTAACTCCAAGAAGGCGTTGCTGAAAAAATCAAGGAGTTTTCTAGTGATGTTGGTTGAGTCGGTGGAGAAGACTAGAAGGTTCGATGCATTTCAAAGACTGTTGGTTATTTGCCATGCTGAGAAAGAGTTGTAGTCGAGCCTTTACAAGGCCGTGAGTTGGACGAAGCTCGAAGAGAGAGACCCTTGCAAGCTCTAACATTCAATTTGGATCTAGATGACCTGGCCATCGTCGGAGCAACTTACGTTCTTCCACTTGCAGGGGTCGGAATCGATCCAACTCAGTGAACTTGGCAATTCTTACAACCAAAATTCCAAAACTAGTCTAACTTTTCCTTCGCAATCGGCGAGATTTGGCTCGTCTTCAACATCTCTATCGTTAGATCTCACTTCTGCCTCGTCCCCGATGACACCGCCAGCTGATTTTCTGTCAAAGAAGTCTCCAACTCCGGCACAAGACTCCAGTACCAAAAATAGTGATATTCATATATCTATATCTATGGTAAGAGATATACATATATCTATATTCTTACCATTGGCAACGATATTGGCGAATGCTGATTTAATTGAAAATGGCAAATCAAATCCATTTCTTATGGTAAAAGATAAAGTTTCCAACTCCAGTTTCCAAATTGTTTTGGGTCACTTATTTGATGCTGATTTATGACAGTTAGGTCAAATAGGGGAGTGAATTGGGTCTCCTCTTTCTCTTTCTCTTATTAGTCTGACCTATATATGTTGATTTCTTTAAAAAAAGAAATTCTTTGTGATGACAAGCAATCTATAAAAAGATGTGTGCCTTCTGGTTTGAGGAATTAAAATTAAAGTGAATTCGCAGAATTAGGTTTACCTTTGATTACTTACATCTGATACTTGGTCATGGTGGGTGTTCCACGGGTGTTCTACAATGAATAACACTATTAGTCTTTAATTATCTTATTGTTGGCTGTGTTTATCTCTATATATATGTATATATGTATATATGTATATATGTATGTATAGTCTATTGTTCTTCTTATATATATGTGTGTGTGGCTCGTGGCTTGAATCGGCAAGGTAAGGGAGAAGTGGGGGATTTGAAGGAAGGTTTAGTCGCCGGTTGGGGCTGTCACAGTTGCTGGCAGGGGCAGCGGCACTAGGTTGAATCAAGGAGGGCTGCAAGTATGGGAACAAACAAATTGTTTAAATTTTCTTCTGTTTTTTTTTATATATATGAGCAAATATATGAGGGTATATTTGTCTTTTCAATAAATTTTGAATGGAGTTAATAGCAAAGTTAACAAAAGAGTCTAACTGTTACAAACATTTCAAAATGAAGAAGGTTAATGTAATTTTAAAATGTTGAGGAGGTCCATGTATAATTATGCTAATGTTTAGACAGTCTAAGTGTAATTTACCCTACTTAGGATTTATTATTTGAATTGATTTTGACTTATCACGATTTTTATTTTTCTGATATTATTTATCCTTTTAAAGGCCCGTTTGAAGTGGTGAAAAGTTAAAAAAAAAAAAAGATAAAATGTAATTTTGGATAAATTTTGACGTTTAGTATTTTTTTTCAAATCGCATTTTTTGAAAATGAACAGTGTTAAACTATTAGAACGACTCTCTCAAATCCGTTAGAACGAACTCAAAAAATTCCCAATCTTTGTTATGCACCACAGCCTTTGGGTGAAGCAAAACAATACCGTTTCACCGCCGGAGACTCTCTGCTACATCCGTCCTCTCCGCCTGCAAAAGACCAACTCTTCATTGAGATAAGGTGAATGTCCTCCAATTGGCTACAAAGATCCAACAAAAGAGTCCCAAAACAATGATCTGCAATCATCGTTTGGCAATACTTTTTCTAGTAAAGATCTATTGTTCGAGAGACCCACTCGCCAGGCCATTTAAAAAAAAAAAAGACCAAATTCTAATTTTTTGGAGGGACAAAGTTTAAAAAATTCATACTTTATTAAAAATATTTAATAGACATAGCCTACCACATTACAACTTGCGTGATAGATTAATTGAATATTTGCCTACGTCCCATGTAATTACTTAAATTAAAAATCACTTTTGGTGTTTTTTGATTTTTTCTTGATAAATTTAAATAAAGGTTGACCATTTATTGAAAAGTCTTGCACACCAACTAATTCCTTCTAATTAAGATTAAATAATAATTATACTAAAAATATATAATTTTCAATTGCATAAAAATTTATTTAATTTTATTCTAAAAGCAAAAATTTATAGCCTCCGTTTGAAAAATGAAAAAAAAAAGAATAAAAAAAAAACCAACGTTATCAAACTTAGAATATCAAATATTTCTTCGTTCTCTAAGACTACATTTGATAAGAGATAAGATGATCGGATAAAAAAATATATATGAAATTAATTTTATGTAAGTTTATTTATTTATTATTATTATTTTGGCGTTGATAGGATATAAAGAATTGAATAAAAGATAAAATTTGAAAAAAAAAAAAGGTGACATTTAGGGGTCAAATTAGTTTAAGCCCCCTTTGATGTACCTAAAAAAAATCAAAAACAAAAACAAAAACAAAAAATCAAGTCATCAAAACTCATCAAAATTCATTAAGTTTCTCCAATCAAATTTCATCACATATCACTTTTACATTAAATCTTTGTATTTTTTATTATACTTTTTTTTTTACCAAACACCCCCTTAGTATCAATTACTGAATCAACAATTATATTAACCGACATTAACCGAATTCATTAGGGATAAATACGCAAATCAAAAGAAAAATTCTAACCTCTTCATTAACGGAAACCAACACCTATATTTTACCTAATTTATCAACACTAAAGCAGAGAATGATAAAATTATCAACTGATAAAATATTAAATTTCATTCACCCTTAAATATAAGCTTGAGGGTTTCTTGTCAAATTGATTCAATTTCAGTCTAATCGAAAACAGTTAACCAAAACCAATAATCTTGCTTCTCGACTACGTTCATATCAACATTGATACTTTACACAATTAACTAAAACCAAATCAATCTATTTAATTATGCTGGTTAACCGATTATGCCTGGCCAATTTTACACCCCTGGGTCAATTTTTATCTCCCTCTCATTTTAGAAAAATATTATCCAGACTTGAAAAAAGAAAATTTGTGAAAGGCCACAAAATTAACAGCAACACCAACATCCCCAACCAAACACAACCTAAATGTTGGAAATCAATTCCAGAAAAGAAAATAACCCCTTCCTATCGTCCAAACAAGGGAATTGAGTCTCAGAATTGACAAATCAAGTCTGACCCTTGAAACAATAACAGTGCCCAAATGCTAAACTTCAATCCTCAATAAAGTTACTGTAAGCAAAACTACAACAGAAGAGAGTAACAAGAATACAGAGCTCTGTAGAAAATTACGATATTTCTGATAGATAAATAAGCCATATTTTCAGGTAAGTGCATTAACTTCCCTTCGCTTGCAAACCTGCAAGAAGATTTATAGGATAACCACGAGTCAAAAAAAGAGCATCCAACACTAACTTTACAGTTCATCCCAAGAAAGAACATAAGGCCTAGTGCACCCGCACACACACAACGAGTGAAGGTTTGAAAAATTACAAATGAAAAATTATAGTCAACTCTATCGCCAAGTAAATATTAAAATGGAACTAAATATTGTCTAATGGACTTAAATCCAGCTCCACAGAGACATGGTAACGTTGCTGCCATTTATCTTGTTCAGCTTTCATTCTGGCTACCAAACTCTGCAATAGTGCTGCTTAAGAAGAAGCTCATTGGCAGCTGGTAAATGACATTTCACCTCAAAGACAAGGGTTCTTGTGTTTGTGAGAGTGTGTGTTTTTTAGGAAGAAGGAGGGGGGGGGGGTATTAATTACATGCCCGTTCAATGAGAAAATAGCGACTCACATGCAAGTCTTACCAGCATCGTCTCTACTAAGATCCCACCGGAGCAACCCCTTTTGCCTTGGCTGCCGCAGTTGCAGCAGCAGCCGCTGCAGCTGCTGCGGCAGCAGCAGAAGCTGCTGGATTGGGCGATGAAGGTGGCGCTGGGTTGGATTGTGAAGTGCTCTGTGGCACAACGATTTGTTGCTGCTGCTGCTGTTGTTGTTGTTGTGAGTTGAGCTGAGCAAGCAGATCCTTGATCTGACTTCCTGACAGCGTCTCTTGCTCCAGTAAAGCATTAGCGACTGCATGGAGCTCCTTGTTATGGGTGGTAAGAATAGTTTTTGCATTATTGTAAGCCCTTTCCAGTAGTTCTTTCACTTCCTTCTCGATTAGAAGCCTAGTCTCGGTGCTCATGCTCTTCCCGTTGTCATTATAATTGTGACTAACAACCCCAACTTCTTTGCTCATGCCATACTTTGTAACCATAGCTCTGGCAAGAGTAGTTGCTTCCTGGAGATCAGAAGATGCACCTGAAGTAACTTCATTTTCTCCAAAGATGAGCTCTTCTGCAACTCGACCCCCCATGCAAACGTCAAGGCGAGCGAGCATCTGCTTACGAGATACACTTGTCTCGTCCTTGTCAGGTAATTGGGCAACCATGCCAAGAGACATCCCACGAGGAACAATTGTTGCCTTGTGCACAGAAAGAGCCCCATCCGTATGAATAGCCACGAGGGCATGGCCACCCTCATGGTAAGCTGTCAACTTTCGTGACTCATCAGATATAACAGCCGATTTGCGTTCACTTCCCATCATGATCTTGTCCTTTGCATACTCTAAATCAGCCATGCCCACGGCTTTAGCACCATCCATTGCAGCCTTGAGAGCTGCAATGTTGACCAAGTTTGCAAGATCAGCACCTGAGAAGCCAGGAGTACCTCTGGCAATTATCATCAAATCAACATCATCTGCCTTCAGAACCTGTCCAACAGAATTGGAAAATCAGACAATAACTTATATAACTACTCAACCTACTATACAGAAATAAATAACCGAATAACATGCAATGTACATAAATTAAATTCATAACAGAGAGATATAGGGATTTTCTTTTGTCTAATTAATAATTGTTGACATGAAATATAAATGAACATATATAAACAGATAAAATAACAGAAACTAAAGACAAGGTCACACTGTTCACAGAACAATTTCCTAGGAGCAGACAGTGATGCCCAGCATCATATCAGGTTAGCAGCCTACTAAGCACCATGTGCCTCTTCACCTATTCTTAAATCTTAATACTGATATCGAGAGTAACACAATACTTGGTTTACTTGAAAGCAACAGAGGGAGACCACATAACTAATAGTAGGAAGATGATATCTGCCCCGAAGGATGGAAAAAAAAATAATAATTAAAAAAACTAACCTAAGCCCTTGTGAAGATCATTAGTGTGATTCTTCCATTTTCATACTTTGCCTAAACAAACAGTTACCTTCAAAGAGTAATAAATTTTTTGTTATTAAAAAGTAATTACAATCCATTAGAACCGACACGAAGAAAAGGGTAAACAGGATTTATACAAAAGCTATAACCCCCCTCCTCGTTTTCCAAACTTAAGGTCGCCTATAAGTACAAAAGAAGAACCACAAGTTTTTCCTAACAACTAAATTAGAGTACTTTACAAAACAACTTCCAATATATGTAATGGAAAAATAATTTCTTTGTAAGAGTAATACTACCTTTGACATGTGTGATTCCAAAATCTGCCTCCGTCCTTCAACGTCTGGATTTGGGACAACAATGTGACGATCAAACCGTCCAGGTCTCACCAGTGCCGTATCTAATGATTCTGGGAAATTAGTTGCAGCAATCACAATGATCCCTTCATTCTGTTTGAAACCATCCAATTCAACAAGCAACTGATTCAAGGTCATTTTCATGTATTGCTGGTCTTTTGGGTTGCGGCTTCCTCCAATGGCATCTATCTCATCAATGAATATAATACATGGTGACCGCTTCTTAGCAGCAGCGAAGAGATCTCTCACTCTTCGGGCCCCAACACCCACAAACATTTCTTCAAACTCACTGCCACTGCATGAGAAAAAAGGCACTCCAGCTTCTCCTGCTATAGCCCGCGCTAACATAGTCTTGCCAGTGCCAGGAGGACCAACAAGTAAAACACCTTTTGGGAGCTTGCCTCCAAGACGCGTGAAGCGCTGAAAAAGGCAAAAGGAAGAGAATTTAATTTGCATGTATAGTTGAGGAAATCAATATGGAAGAAAAACAATTCAAACTGTTACAGTTCACCATTACACATGGGTTTGGCACCATGAAAGACAAAATGATTTGGCAAATTTGAGAAAAAGAAATGTGCAGAAGCTAATGCTAATGCTAATGCTAATGTTTCAACAGGTATGTTGTGAAAATGTTAAAGGAAGCAAACATATAATGAAATACAGATAACTACTTATGTGACAGAATGTAAAAAATTAGAATAGGCCATAACCCCCCCCCCCCCCCAAAAAAAAAAAAAACCACCACCACCAAGACAACAAGGCTCAAGACATTCTACCTTAGGGTCTCGAAGATAGTGAACAATTTCTTCTAACTCAGATTTTGCCTCATCAACACCTTTTACATCACTAAACTTTGTGTTAGATTCCATGCTGGCTTGCACTTCTTCATTTAAACCGAGTCCTGAAAAGTACAAAGAGCGATAGAAAAGAGGCAAAAGAAAAAGATAGTTATCACCAGATCACAAGTGTATTGGAACCAACTTATAAAAGCACCTCCAACATTAAATGATAATAATACCTTTACTTATTCCTCTGTCCTCAATGAGTGCTCCTACACCAGAAATCAAGAGAAAGGCCATGCCCAGTGTACGGAATGTACGCCACAACTGTTCTTTGAAATGCCCTCCTTCTGAAGCCACCATATGTATAGGTGCACTGGAAGTTCCAAGAACACCATCTTTTGTAGTTTTTCCCACATTCCTAAAAGCTGAAAGACCACCTATACTTTCTTCCTCTGCTCGTGAGTGTGAAGCACCTGCAATCCCTGTATCCTCTTGTTTAGTTGGTCAAAACTGAAGAGGGAAAATAGCATTGTCAAAATAATGGAATTCCCATTGAAGTTTCAAATTTCTTCTGAAGGGGTGAAGGATTGTGCTCTTAAATAACAATTTTCATAATTGCTTTTTTTTTGGGGAGGAGGGGTCTTCGACTTGGAAAAACAATAGTAATAAAATAAAGGAATAATTATACTTTATCATTTGTGGTTTGACAAAAAAAAAAGATAACCACTATGTGGTTGAAAAGTGAACACGTAACCCCCTCAAGGTTTGGACAAGTTTTAAATGGATAGAATCTATTAAATTTAACAGGCATGTAACATTCATTCCATATAATGCTCGGTTGCCTTAGTTCCCACCAAAGAATGATAACTAAATTATCAAATTGCCTCTAAAGGGCATTTTATAATTCTATTTTGCATGACTATACTACCTAAGGGACCTTTTGGTCATTTAATTACCATTTCTTCGGTGGGGGAAAAAAAAAACACTGCATGGCATGTGAATATTACATACGTGCTAAATTTCATTTGACACTTCAGTCCAAATATTGAAGGGCTCGTGTGTTTACTTTTTAACCACCGGGGGGTAATGTGTGTTTTTATCAAACCACAAGGAGGTAAAGCATAGTTAACCCTAAAATAAAAGCAACCCACAAATGCAGAGTTGAGACTCCAAGCTTCCCTGCCAACAAAATTCAAAAGCCTAGAAGTAAAATTAAAGTGGGGAACCAAGTACTCCTTCATGCATTACACCAAAGGATTTTTAACTTGCAAACTCGATGAATAGAGCAAACAGGCTACGAGTAGAACAAAACATGTTGAACATAAAGGCAACAAAATTAGGGGCGACAAATAATGTTCCTTTCCCATGCCCACCTCTCTGCAATGTCTTGAGCAACTCACTTTCATCCAACCTATCAACTTTGACCAATGCTTTAACATATTCAGCAATTGCTGATGTGTTAGAGTGCAATGAAGGTTGGCTTTCAAATATCCTTATCACAGCTTCAGGATCATTTCGATGATAAAGCTCTTTGAGATATGCAACATCATTGGATCCATCTATATCACGTACTCTTTGAGCAAAGCTGCCAACATAACTTGACCGAAACCTTTCTTGAGCACCTGAAAGTCTATCCCCTGCATAAAAAATAAAGAACTAATTATTTGTCCTTTGAATCACAAAGAATATCATTAAAAAAAGGAGGGGAAAAAATTAAAATCTAAGCTAAAAGTTTATTCCCCTCACAATATCCTTTCGATAATAAATGTTAACATAGAAAATTTCGCCCAGATTGGCATTCTGGGGTTACAAGCAAACTCTATGATGACTCTTGGGCTTGAAACTTGCTGCACCTTGAATGTCTGGTGCAGGTGAGTAAGTCTATCCAAGAGTCAGACAATCCACACACAAGATATGTGGGCTGGGCAGGACAGGGCTTGGCAGGGCTTCATCATCAGCCAATAAAGATCTATAGGACTTCACTTTGAACTTTAAGAAACAAAGCAATCAGGGAAATTTTGAATATCTGATTACATATTTTCTTCAGTCAAATCAAACTACAATTAGAATCAATTCCTAACAGCAGTACAAGAAGAAGAAGGCTGAGGGGGAAAAATACGCACGTATTGGTCTTTCCTACTCTTGTAAGCTCACCTATTCTAGGAACAGGTAGGAAACCATTGTGCCTATACTTATCCACCAACAGAAACAATCATGTGTCGAAATCATTAAAGAAGATAGCGTCTTCAAATTTTCCAAGTGCTAGTTATTCCTTCCCATTTCTTTTTAAGTTCTTGGAGCAGAAGTTGATCTAATTCAGAAAATATACCTAAAACCTACTTGATTAATCCAATTACCCAGTTATGTTGTGTTTGAATCATGGATTTAATGATGGAAAAGAAAAGGCCGAAAAGCAAAGGGATATGAAACTATTTACTTTACTAGGTTTCCATGGAAAACGGAAGGGAAAAGAAAACACAAGGGAAATCAGTGCGGAAAACAATGTTATAAATGTAAAAAAAATTATTAAGAAATGCCTATTCATTTCCTTTCTCAATTTTCCCACCCAACCAAACAGGTGCATGTATTTTGCATTCTCGTATTTCTTTTCTTTTACCTCAGTAAATCCGCAATCCAAACATAGTGTCAATAAAGAAGACCCATAAAAAAAATAGTGTCAATAAAAATATTGTAGTATAATACCTATTAATGGCCATTAAGAAGTAACAATCTCATAGGATAAGTGTAGCGAAAATAAAGATGCTAAGATGGGCGTGTGGTTATACAAGAAAACATGGTATAAGAAATGAATATATCTAAAAGAAAGTTGAGGTGGCACTGACTGAAGAGAAAATCATTTGAGATAGTTTAGTCATGTCCAACATAGACTTAGGAATGCACTAATAAGAAGGACTGAGTGGATTCAAGTAGAAGGGTAAAAAGGAGAAAATATTACATGAACAAAAATTGTAAAGAAGAACCTAATTTCATATAATCTCATGTAACATATAACCTGTAAAAAAGTAAATAGAAGAAGAGGACTTATGTAAGACTTCGTTGGGTTGAGTTGAGTTGTTTAATACCCATCAAATGCTTACTTATCAAAACAAAACTTATCATATGCAAAACTATCAATAAGTAACTAACAAAAAATAAATAAATAAATATTTCTAAGTAGGTAAAATATAATTTGTCTTTATCCCTTCTTAGTTAATAATATTTATAGATAAAAAGTTGAATGGTTCTAAAATGTCAAGTAAATGGGCTAACGAGTTAAGCATGCTAACCTTGAACATATTTTATACGTGGGATATATCACCTTATCCACATAGTAAGGGTGTCTCGTATCCAATTCGATCCATTCAATCAAATACCTTTACCACAAGAGGATCCAAACTCAACTAACATTACAAGATTCCATGCCGAGGCAATAGAGCTGCTTGGAACTAGATGATAGCAATAGATATTTTGGGGAATAGATTTTTTCGTATAAGAGCATCGGAAGCATACTTTGCATTGAAGAAGATTAAGAGAGAGAGAGAGAGAGAGAGAGAGCTGTAGAGCCAGATGGTAGTCTAATCAAGACATGAAAGTGTTTAGGTGATGTAAGCATAACTTGACTAACCAAGTTAGTTAATCAAATCATAACGACCACAAAAATTGTGGGATAAGTCAAGAAAAAAAAAAGTATTTTAGCATCAATTTACAAAAATAAGAATGGCATTCAAAGTTGTAATAATTATAGGAGTATTAAATTTATAAGTCCTACTATGAAACTTTTGGAGCAAGCAATCGAACATATATTAAGACTTGAAATAACCATATTGGATAGTTAGTTTGGATTTATGCTAGGAGGTTATCAATGGAAGTTATCAACCTATTAAGACAACATATGAAGAGAGATAGAGAAAAGAAGAAATATTTTTTTATATATTAGAAAATAGAAGAAAGCTCTTCGTATGATTTTTATAAACTTAGAGACTTATAATGGGATATCTAAAGATTTGATTTTGTAGGCATTAACAAAGAATGGTGACACATATAGGTATATTGAAATGATATAAGACGTGTATAGTGAAGCCACGACTTTAGCACTGCCAGTTATTGGGGAAACTGCTAAATTTTTTATAACATCTTCGTTAAGGTTATGAATGAATTAACAAAATGTATACAAGAAGAAGTGTCATAATGTATGATGCTTGCTGAGGACATAGTTGTACACGAAACAAAAGATAGAGTAAATATTAAATAAGAATTGTGGAGACAAGCGCAAGAATCAAAAAATTAGAATAAGTATAACTACAACTAAATAGATAGAATGTATTGAAGAAAGACCTACTTTTATATAACTTCACGGAAAACATAACTCATGTAAAACATAAATAGAGGAAGGGAATTCATGTACCCTGCCCTAACTAGTTTGGGACTAAGGTTTTACTGAGTTGAGTTTAGTTGTAAATTTAGTAATGACCAAATACAAATATTAGGAAGAGTTAACAAGAGTGGACAATTTTAATATTTAAGGTCTATTCTAAAAGGAGGAGAGATTGGTCGGGATGTTATGTATAGAATTAAGGCAAGTTGAATTAAATAGAGGAACGCATTTGGTGTTTCATGTGATCGTCATATAGTTTTAATGTTAAAAGGAAAGTTTTATATGCCATTTGTTACACATGCTATATTATATGGTTCAAAGTGCCAAGCAACCAAAAAAATGTTAACAAAACAAATGTAGCTTATATGAGAATTCTCAGGTGGGCGTATACAATGTATTAAACGAGAAAATATGTCATTAGAAATGATCAGATTCGTGAGATGCTAAAGGTGGCACCCATTGAAGATAATTGACAAAAAATCAATTTAGTTAGTTTGGGAATATACAACGAAGAGATTGAGAGGACTGGGTATAAGTTATGGTATACGAGACTTAATAGATCGAGAAATGGGGTCGGCATAGTAGTAAGCAAGGACCTAAAGGAAGATATAGTTAATGTGAAACGCTGTGGAGATAAGATTATTGCAATTAAGTTAGTGTTAGGAGAAGAGATAATAAACGTAATTAGTGCTTATGCCCCCCAGGTGGGCTTAGGAGATGTACATAAGGAGAAGTTTTGGGAAGACTTGGAAGGAATGCTATTAGAGATACCTCAAGGAGAGATGGTCTTCATAGGAGGAGATTTGAATGGTCATATAGGACGCGACATAGATGGATACATAGGAGTACACGGAGGATATAGTTACGGTGATAGAAATGAAGAAGGGAAGGATATTTTGGAGTTTGCAGTGGCTTATGATCTCATGGTGACGAACACCTTTTTTAGGAAGAGAGAGGAACATTTGGTGACTTATAAGAGTGGCTCCTCAAAGACACATATTGACTTCTTCTTAACTAGGAAAAGAGATCGTGTAGCTTGTAAAGATTGTAAAGTTATACCAGGGGAGAGCTTGACTGCCCAACATAGGTTGTTGGTCATAGATGTGCAGCTTCAAAGGTAGGCTAGAAAAAAGAAGTCGTATAGATGCTCAAAGACTAAATGGTGGAACTTAAAAGGTGATAAGCAAGCAGCATTCAAGGAAAGAGTACTAGAGGAAAACATTTGGACGGTAAATGAGAGTGCAAATATTATGTGGGATAAGGTAGCAAAGTGTATTAAGAGGGTAGGGAAAGAAGTCTTAGGAGAATCCAAAGGGAGTGCTCCGGCACAGAAAGAGACATGGTGGTGGAACGAGACCGTCCAAGACAAGATAAGAGTTAAAAGAGAGTGTTTTAAATTTTGGCAAAACGACCGAAATGAAGCGAACTTGGAGAGGTATAGAGAAGCTAGAAGAGAAACCAAAAAAACAGTTAGTGAGGCTAACGCAAAGACATTTGAGTATTTATATAGGCGACTTGACACTAAGGAGGGCGAAAGAGAGATATTCAAGCTTGCTAAATCTAGAGATAGACGGACCAAGGATTTAAACCAAGTTAAATGCATTAAGGATGAGGATGAAAAGGTATTAGTAAAGGAAGAGGAGATAAAGGAGCGTTGGAAGAGCTACTTCTACAAGTTATTTAACGAAAGCAGTAGTAGTGACATACATTTGGGGCAGTTTACCACTTTTAGGAAAGAATTAAATTTTATGTTCTATAGGAAAATCAGTAGGGAAGAAGTAAAAGAAGTATTAAAAAGGATGAAGAATGGGAAAGCGGTTGGGCCAGATGGTATCCCTATTGAGGTTTGGAAGTGCTTAGGAGAGGATGGCATAAGTTGGTTGACAAAACTTTTTAATGTAGTGCTAAAAAGCAAGAAGATGCCTGATGCATGGAGGAAAAGTATTATTATACCCATATACAAGAACAAAAGAGATATTCAAAACTGTGCGAACTATCGCGGGATTTAATTGATGAGCCATACGATGAAATTATGGGAGAGAGTTATTGAGAGAAGACTAAGAAGGACAACAAACGTTTCAGAGAACCAATTTGGTTTCATGCCTGGAAGATCAACCATGGAGGCTATCTTTCTCTTGAGGAGGTTAATGGAACAGTATAGAGAAAGTCAAAAAGATTTACATATGGTGTTCATCGATTTAGAGAAGGCATATGATCGGATTCCTAGGGAAATTCTATGGAGAGTATTGGAAAAGAAAGAAGCGTGTGTCGCATATATTGAGGCGATAAAGGACATGTATGATAGAGCCATGACATCGATACGGACGACTGGTAGAGAGACTAATGAGTTCCCTATCACGATTGGTTTACATCAAGGCTCAGCGTTAAGCCCGTACTTGTTTGCTTTAGTTATGGATGAGATTACAAGACATATTCAGGATGAGATGCCGTGGTGTATGCTATTTGCAGATGATATTGTTTCAGTAGATGAGACGAGAGAAGGAGTGAATGCTAAGCTAGAATTGTGGCGGGATACGTTAGAGACAAAAGGGTTTAGGCTAAACCGATACAAGACGGAATATATGGAATGTAAGTTTAGTCAAAGTAGGATAACGAGTAGTATAGAAGTAAGTTTAGGCACACAAAAGATTGTAGAGAAAGATAAATTTAGGTACCTTGGATCTATGGTGCAACAAGATGGAGGGATTGATACTGATGTAAGTCACAGGATTCAAGCTGAATGGACCAAATGGAGGAGTGCTTCGGGGGTTTTGTGCGATCGAAAATCCCCCTCAAGGTGAAAGGAAAGCATTATAAGGTAGCGGTTAGACCAGCGCTGCTATATGGATCAGAGTGTTGGGCAGTAAAGCATAATCATGGTCAGAAGATGGCAGTTGCGGAGATGAGGATGCTAAGGTAGATGTGCGGGATTACAAGGAAAGATAGGATTAGGAACAAGGAGATTAGGGGCAAAGTAGGAATAGCACCGATTGAAGATAAAATGAGAGAAAACCGATTAAGATGGTTTGACCATGTTAGAAGGCGTCCAGCAGAGGCACCTATTAGAAGGTGTGAAAGTATGGAGATTGTCAGGAGTAGGAGAGGTAGAGGAAGACCCAAGAGAAGCTGGACAGAAACCATTAAACATGACCTAACCTACCTAGATTTATCGGAGGACATGCCCCTAAACAGATCAAATTGGCGTCGACAAATCCATATAGTCGACCCCACCTAGTGGGAAAAGGCTTGGTTTGGCTTGGTTTGGAAATATACAACGAAGCCTATTTTAGCCCGTTAGGAGAAGTGATAACTCAGATGCAAAGACTCACTATCAAGGGTGCCATCCATAAGTAGGACTCACGAAGGACTTGAAAAAATATCAAACTCGCCTTTTATCATGTTCATTTTTTTTTTTTTTTATGTTCAAGCACAACTTAGACATGCAACAAACCATTTTGGATATATGTTGGACTAACCTTAAAACAAAATTAATTTATATATATACACATATTTTTTGTTTAGTTAATGTTTAAGTTACAGGATATAGTTTATTGTCATTTTTAACCAAATGTATTCATTATGTGACATCCCTGTTGACTTTTAAGATGTGAAATATGTAATTTTTAATTTTAATTAGTGTTATACTGCATTATTTCTATTGTATTTGAAGAAAATATTAATATCTAAGGCATACAAAAAATATATATAAATATATATTCATGCTGAGTCCCCGTGTATTATTAGAAATCAATGAGTCAGCAAATCTGTACTGTGTCTGTCTCGAATTGGCGTTTGTATAGCGTCCACATCATGGGTAATATAAGGGGGTGGGGAAAATCAAAATTAGCCTGGGTAGAAATAATAAAGAAAGACATGACTCAATGTGATTTAACAAATGAAATTAACCTGGTCAAAATGGGGGGAAAAATATCCACGTTGTTGGGAAAAAGCTAACTTGAGTTTGAGTTTGTTTAGACCATAAAAAGTATACCCCATGGTTCATGTACTCAAACAAGAATAATTCGGTGACTGTTTTCTAAGTTTCTCTTGCATGAGTAGGTTTCTGTCATCAAGTGATGAACTTGGTCAGTTATACAACTCAAATAGAAAAATAATCTAATCATCGATGACCCTTCACCTCCACAATATCTTCAGTAAAATTCATCTAACAAGAATCAGCAAGGTTCTCATTCTGAATGGAAATGGGAAGATCTGGCTTCCCAATACCCCATTATGCTTGGAGACCATTCCAATGCTAAATCCTTCCAACATGGTTTCAAATTTCTAACAATTCTAGCTGCATCACTCTGGCTGAAATATGAATTAAAAGAAAAATATTCTTCCTCCCAACTAGTAAAAGCTAAATTTTAACTAACTAAAAGAAAATGATGTAGAAAGTGGGTTTAATACAATTAGTAATTGGTCGGGACATAACATGTATTTAGATACATAATCATTAGCCCAAGATCCTAACCTTCAAGAATAAGTTGCGACACAGATGGCTAACCCTATAATGGAATTTATCAGTCATTTTGTACATTCACCACCCAATTATTCAACAATTACCATTCTAAGTTCACAGTAAGAAACTGTAAAAGATAAATGAGGAAAAAAAACGCAACAAGCATGTCAATCTGTGTTAACAAAATGCTAAATTGAACAGATCTTTCTGGACAATGTAAAATTAAGCATACACCCCTGATTGCAGTAAACAATTTATTTTATTTTATTTTATTTTTCATTTCAGAGAAATGAATAAACAACCGAACAACTATACAATCGAAAGAATTTAAACCAAATCATGCGCACCTCCAATTCTTTGAAAAGCAAAATAAGGTCTAGGAGACAAAATGGTTAACTGCCTAGAAACCTGTTGCAATGAAAACATGAGTTTAGATCAATAAGAGAAAAAAAAACAAACCCAAAAAACGGAATTTGACACAATTACCAGTAAAAGAGAGAGAAAGAGAGAGAGAGAGAGAGAGAGAGAAGAAGCATTAAATTAAGTCAACTGAACAACCAAGGAATGAATTCTCTAAAGTCAAAATCAACTACTCTAATATACCAGGAGTACGTGGCGAAGAACAGTTTTCCAATAACATGACAAATTTGAAGAATAGAGCAATTACAAGCTATAAAAAGCTTAGAAAGCCGACTAGTGCATAAAAACACAACCTTGGTTCACAAAACCCTCGGCTTCGGACTGCACCCACAACACCGTATGCAATTAAAAACAAATTAAAGAGCAAACAACCTTTCTCTTTCGAGCAAAAAATAAAATTTTTATGCATAAACAGAAGAATCGCACCGACCCATTTAGGCCTATTGCCTGAAAAGCTTACACAACACTTCGATTAGGGTTTTCGTTGCCGAAACCGATCATGAACTTTGACGAATCGTGAAAGAAGGCTAAACTGAAATCTATCGGAAGAAAATGAGAGATGAGTGCATAGAATATACGCAGCGCACGATTAGCGACGGAGAGAGAACTGACCCGCGTGAAAAGGCACCTCAGAGCCATCTCCCCCAAAGAGGCGGAAGAATTTCCAATGGTTCTCTCTCTATCTTCTTCCTCTCTCAAAAATACCTGTATGTGTTAGTATATATATTGAGATATTGATATAGTTTCTGCGTTCGTGTAACGTCAACGAACGAAAAATGAAAGAGAGATTGGATTTTGAGGGGTAGCGTCTTGCTTCGGAGTTCTGATAAAGGTGGGTGAATCTGGAATTTTCAAGAAAATCGGGTCTTAAATTTATAGGGGGTGCGTAGTCTTAAATTTCCGTTTGCAGCGATACAAAAGCTGAAAATCGAGGGGAAATATTAAAAATTTTTTCAAATTATTCGTTTTTTTCTAATGGTAGAAATTAAGAACTCACAAATTTATTAAATTTTATAACTTTTTAATACTCCAAACACCCCTTAAAAAAAAGAAAAGGAGAGGGAAAAAAAAAGACCAATTGAAAAATAGCACGGTCAGTAAAAAAAATGTATTGATTGGTTAAGTTCTTGAGTCAAATTTTAATTTAATTGACTTTTTAACCATTCATTATTATATATATATATATATATATAAAAGTTTATTCAATTAAGTTGAAATTATAAATTAAATGTAAATTTAGATTGAATTAATAATTTACTAATTTTGAATTAGATTTTAATAAATTGATTTTAATCAAAATTTTAATGAGCCAAACTCCAGTGCTTTAGTTTATTTTAAAACTAAAAACATATTTTTTAAATTTAATTAAAAAAATTGAACAATTGAATACTTAATTTCACTCTTTTACATTTCTATTATGCTCAGTTTGTTTTTTAATAAACCAAGAATTAAATCTTGTTAAAATTACAAATATACCCCTTTTAGGTTCCTTTGATTTTTGTGAATAAAATTAAGAAAATTAATTTTTCAAACCCAAAATTTAACTTTTGACACACAAACCAACCCAAGTTATTCACATGCTTTTTTTCCTCCAACGAGTCGAATAGAGAGTGAAATGGTATGACATTCTATCGTTCACACAGTTTAATGAGAGAATGCAATATGCTCATATTTATTCCTCACTAGTTTTTTGTTTTAATACCCAATTCATATCTTATTCTATTCTATCATGTGAGGAGAATAAGCCTTCTTAAGACATTTACAAAATTATATTCATTTTTATTTTGTTAAAATATTTAATTTTATTTAAAAATGCCGATATTTATTCATATTTTTATTCTATTTTACATTTATTTTATTCTATCAAACTTTGAAACTGACTTTACTCTTACCCTTGATTTCGGCTCACACAAATCTTTATCCCTAATCCCTGTTGCTAACCAAATGTAAGATGACTCTAGGGTGATAATCCGACCCAAAATTTACCTCCATTTGAAAACCCAATGCCAATTAAAACTTAACCCGACCTAGCCCAAAATGCAAGCCTTGGGTCCATATTCTTGGGTTTGAAATTCGGTTTCAAAGCTCAGGACTTTTTATATGCGAACCAAGTTTTTGAAAGAATACGGTTCAACCCAAATCTACTAAAAACAAGATGACCAAAGCTTTTGATATGCCGATTTACTCCACAAGGACAATTTGTTTGTTTTTCTTCTTTTTTTTTTTAATAATTTTCAAATACAAATTCAAGAAATAGAGGGAAATCAAATCATTGGTCGTTTGAAAGTCCATATATTACACTTTCTGGTAATGGTCTATTAGGTTGCAAATCAACTGTGCTGAACAATTACAGTTCAATAATTTCTTTTTTAATGCGTGAGATATTCAAGTTAATTTACATGCACATCAATTAATTTTTAAAATATACAAACGGATAAATCTCTAGTAATTCGAAAAGATTTAAACCAGTAACCATTAATCTTAGGGTGGGTTTGGTGTAAGATAAAGTAAGATAAAGTGAGATAAATTGAGAGTTCGTAATGCGTGCAGTAAAAAAAATTGATGTGATATAAAATTAACAGAGATTTATAAATATTTTTTGAGTTTGTTTGTAAGCCAAACTCACCTTTAACAGTGGAAGTCTTCCACTATTGATCAATAACGGATTGAGGCAAAGATCATGCTCTTCATTAAGAGGTTATGGGTTTGGGATTGCAAGGTGGAAAATTAATGTGACATGACATCTGGTTGTGGATTCGAATTCTTATCAAAACACAAATCCTCATTTACAGTTACCTGGGAATGTTATGGGTTTGGAGTCGCAAGGTGAAAAATGTGACATGCACGACATCTGGCTGTGGATTCGAATTCTCTTCAAAACGAAAATCTTCATTTACAATTACCTGGGTTCATTTACTGTTACATGGGCACCGTGAAGCCGGTGCATAAATGACAAACACAGGGCATGATGTTTAAGAACGTGTTTAGAGTGAGAATTTAACGAGGAGAAAGAAGAGGGACAAAAAAATTAAGAAAAAAATATAAAATTTTAAATATATAATCTTATTTTAACGGATTTAAAAATATAATAAAATAAAAGAGATATATCAATAAATTAATTTTGTAATTTAATATTTTTAATTTCTTAAATTCCATACGCATGACGGGCCCACAATGATTTGGATGGGCCAATAAAAGACTGTACGAACTATCACTGAGGTACCGTAAAACACTCATATCCCATATTACTTGAATAAGTCGAAGTAAAGTATTATAAATGTAATATTTAACATTTCTTAAGAACAATGTGTTTTTAAAACCGTGCAAACAGTATGGTGCCATTTGGAGCACCAACAAAAGTTCAAACAAAATCTAAAAATTTCAAAAATTTTAACTTTCTCTAATGATAAAAAATTCTAACTTTTTAAAAAAAAAATTATCAAAATTCATTGGAACGAACTAAAATGGTATATTCCAACGGATTTTGTCAGATTTTTTTAAAAGTTAAACTGACTTTTGTACCGAAAAGTTTTATAAAACTTTAAAAATTTTTAAGATTCTCCATTAAAATTTCGCCACGTGTCGCTTTATATAATTTTTAACAAATTTCTATTAAATCAAATACAAATATACAACTACCATTTCAAAATAACTTTTTATACCCCAAACTCTAAAAAAATTTCACTTTTGATTTTTTTTTTTTGTTTTTTCTGAGGCTGTAAACGCACCTGACATTCCCTTGAAATTCTAAGATTAAACATACTTGCATGATAGAAGCAATAGCCAATTAGGATGTTTGTACATCGTAATTTTTCTTTTTTATTTTTCACTACAAATCAATTAGAAGAGTTGAACTCATTTACCTTTACTTTCCTCTCTCTAAATTTATACTCCAAGCACACTCCTAGTCCTAGGGTTTAGCCATTGGAAGAATTCCTATCAGGACCTTAAACAATAATTTGTTTAATTATTATACGACCTAAAATGAGTTCTGACGGAATAAATCAAAGTAAAACTCAAATATTTTGTTCACTGATACAATTTTAAGGTGCTAATACATTTGAATTAAACTTAAATTTAAAAAAATTAATTTTAATACAATATCCGTGTAAAGAAATTTTACACATAATTTTTAAAATATAATAACTTGTATCCATGTATATTGCTTTTCTTATTAATTTTATTAAATTACAAAACCACGATAATGTGCCATTTGTGTAATCAGCCTGCAAGTTTAAAAAATGCAGTTAGATAGTAATAAATGTATAAAAAAAAAAAAATTGATTGAGCTATTGATAGATGCTATCATTTTTTATACATGTGTAATTCGAATGTTCCTCCATATCATACATTTTGAAGTACGTAATAAAACAAGTATGTGCCTTGCGATATATGTTGAGATCTCATATAAAGGTCCGTTTGAATTATTATTTTTATTAATTGACAATTGCTCATTTAATGGGGTAAATGTATAAATTTATGTGTTTTCATCTATATTAAAAAAAAAAAAAAAAAAACTCACTTTCTTACAATATATTTTTACTCTGCAAGGTACAAATATTTTATTTAAAAAAATTTATCAAATGGACCTTGTTGTTCCCCATTCGTGATTTCTTTTTCATACATGTACATAAAAATGTATAAAACCAACTTTTTTTTAAAGGTATGAGGCATTGGCAGTCCGTGCATGCAAATCCATGGTGATCATATATATATATATATATATATATATATATATGTATGTGAGGAGTGAGGATCCCAATATGCAAGAAGTATGCAAGTCTGACCATCACCTCCTGCAATCTTTAGCCATATATGTATATATATGTATGTATACATTTCCTAGGGATTGAAACCCATTTGCACCGCATAAAAGGTGCCAAAGAGCATCTAGCTTCTTTTTGTTTTGCATATCTCTAGCCTAGCTAAACTGCAAATCTATGCCCATTTCAAGAACCTTTCTTGTCAGCATGCATCCCAAAGCTTTTTAGTCATGTCTTCACCTCTAAATATATATTCCACGTCTACTTTCAAGAACGACCCAAGATCCATGGTTCACCAGGAGTTAATTATTAATCTAGGGTACCGAGGGTTAGAGGAAAAAAAAAAAAAAGTTTTACTGTATTTCGTTTTTACTCTCTCTAATATTTTCAAATTACATCAGCTGGTCAAATTATATCACCTTCCAGTGTAGTTCAGCATGTTGTTTCAGACTATTTGTGATGAGAATGCACTTTGCAGAAAGGGGAAAAGGAGTTCTAAATGTGGGTATTCTACACATCCTTAATTTATTATGCTCTCTCTCCCCCACATGTATTGTGTGTTTATAACAAATATAAATGGGAAAATGTGACGAAAATTTTATGGTTAATGTTATTACTGAAGATGGACTTTACCTAGTGTACAATTAACATTCAGTAATTATCTTTTTTGACTTCATTGATTCTATCCCAATCTCATCGGCACTTTTCTCACCTCATATACTTGCATCTAGAACATTGGAGGTGCATAGGTCTAGCCCAATTCTAATTACATGCTTATTATTTAATCAATTTAGTTCGTTATTTTAATTACGAGAAATCTGATGTGATAATTATTTTTTTTAAATCTGTCATTTCTCACTTGTCATTTGATAAAGGTACGTCACACACATAAAGGATGCGTTTGATATATTAAAAAATATTAAAAAATATTAAAAATTTTTAAAAATTATTTATTTTTTATCTCACTAAACGAATTATAAACTCACAAATTCTCTAAAATTATTTGACTTTTTATTACTACAAACACCTCCTAAATATACTGTAAATCATTATGAGACTAATAAAAAAAGAGATATTATTGAAATTAATAGAGCAGTCAAATTAGTATATCACTAACTCTCATTTTTTCCTTATCTATGCATAGTCAAGAAATATCAATAAAAAATGTACACCCTCTCTACTGATCATCTAGACGCTCTCTCTACAATTTTTCTCCAGTTTTCTACTGACTGGATCGTCAGAGCTAGAGCTCCTCGCCGGAACCCTTCCAAACCTCTTTCTTTACCATTTTCTCTGCTCTTCTGAGGAAGGAAGTTAGATAGCTTGATGAGTACGTGCAGAGTGCCCGCCCAGTTAATTTACCCATGTTAAAGAATTTAATTATCCACAGCATATAAATAGAAAAGAATGATCGACTAGGCAACAGTGAAAAGGGCATCAAAACCAAAATAGAAAAGCATGCTCCTATAAAACGAACATTTAGGGCGTTTTTGTTGCAGCTTTCGTTTTATATGTAGAAGAACAGATGACGAATTACAACCAATATGGCAATATATATATATATATATATATATATATATACATATTAACAATTTTAATATAAAAGTAAAGGTATGCTAAAAGAACAAAACTGAAAGAGAAACTATATCAAAAGATAGAGCATTCAGTTCCCATACAACTAGAGAGGCCAGGTCCTTATATAGCTTCCTCTCCAGAAGACCAAATGTAAAATAAAAATAGTAATAAAGGAACTTCACCCATATAAATATATACGTATGCAAAACAAGCTACCTTGAGAGGTGTTTAATTTTGGTTCCGCTGATCAAACGGTGGTGATGAGTTTATCTGATCAAGCCCAGGCATGGTGCTAAAGCCCCTGTGAGAGAACCCTCTAAGACCCAAAAAGTCTCTAGTACTCAACCCCTTGTTCCCAGCACCACCGCGGCCGCCACCTTCAACATTGCCCTTTTTTGGACTAAACATTCCATTGAAAGCCTCTTCAAATGATGACGATGATGATCCTCCAAACCTAGTACTTCTTGCATCAGACGGCAGAGAAGAAGTCGTGATCATCATATCATGAATGGTGCCCTGCAAAGTTGTTGTTGCACCCATTTGTTCCATGCAACCGGAGGTGACATTAACATGGGGTTTATTCCCAAACGACAACGCTTGACGTGAGGACAAACCTGCAGCACCACCAGAGCCAGCTGTAGATGCTGCCAATGATGTTGAACTGATCAACAAACCAGCCCCAGCTGCACCAGTAGTTTTTGCTATCATGTGATCATCAGCTTGGTGGGGTCCGATCATCATAGAATTAGACGGATCTGACGACGACATTGCGCTCATTTGTGCTGCTTTTTGCAGCAATGCTGTTGCAGACATGTGAGGGGAAGAAGAGAGGAGTCCTGTGGTGTGGGGTTGAAAGGAGGGAGGGAGGATTACTCTAGGGTTAGGGTTTTGAGGGTGGTGGGTGATCATCATTGATTGGTTAGATTCTAACCTTGATGAAGATGAGGAGGAGAGGTCAATGGATGGTGGTAATTGGGAGGCTAACCATGGTTGAGGAAGATCTTGTTCTCTTTTCATTAGTGGAATTAAAGCAGATTGGAGGTTGAATATTGGTTGTTGTTGCTGTGTGGAGAGAAGTGGGTTTGTTGTGAGAGACCTTGTGCTCTCTTCTGCTAAAGCATCACAGAAGGCTCTGTGAGTGATGAAACTGTCCCTCCTGTGATATCACACCATATAAAAGTCAAGGAACAAACCATCACAATTCAGGCTAAACAGTGCTAAAGTACTCTCTCTCTCTCTCTCTCTCTCTCTCTCTCTCTCTCTCTCTCTAGTGTCACCTTTTTTTTTTTTTTTTATATTTACGAGACCATTAAAGTTTCCTATGCAAAGGAGCTTTGGGAGAGTGAACTAGAAAAGCAAAGAGTTTTTAATTTCAATTTTCAAGGTCTCTCTCTCCCCAGTCTCGAAGCCCAAATTAATCACAGCATGAAACATATAATTCCTCTAAGTGAACACATATGCATATATAAAAATGTATGAGTTTGTGTGTGAGGAGAAATCTAATTAATTAGTTTTTAGTGCTACTGTTGACTGGCAACAGATTTTTCATACAAAATTGTCTAGTTTATAAAGGAGCTTTGTTGATCATTTGCATTATATATACATATATATATATATATATACCTCGAGAAAAGGGTTCCACAATCACATCTATACTCCCTTGTGCCACAAATTTTGGAATGGGCTTTCCAATCAGACTGAACAGCATACCGCTTTGAGCACTTTTCACACTTCCACTTCTTCTCCCCATGCTTTCTAGAAAAGTGCTTCTTGATCCCAGTGAGGTCCCCAAGGGCCCTTGAAGGTTCATGGTGCACACATGTTGCCTCTGGGCACACATACACCTTCTTCTTCACCACCTCTTCTTTGTTTGCTCTCTGCTTCAGCTTCCATGGCAAATTATGCCCTCTCCTGTGGAGCTGAAGGTTCTGATCTCTCTGGAACCCCTTGTTGCAGATCTCACATATAAATCTATTTGTCGCCATCAGAGTTCTTGGTGACAAAGCCACCACTTCTGCATCTGGGTCTTAAATTAATTTATTTAGATAAAAAAGATAAATCAATCAATATATAGTTCAAAACCCACATAGTACTTGGAGATAAATTATATAATAAATTATCAATACTAATAATTAATTTGGGTGTATTATTACCCGGATTGCCTGGGAGATTTCTCTTCTTCTTTGCTGCTGGTAATTGATTTGGTGTTGATGCATAAGACTCCTGTTGGGGGTACACAGCAGTGCTGCCAACTTCATTTCTGCTGCTTGAAGATATGCTTGCTAATTCATTGGACCCAGAAGTCAAATTTGACATATTGTCTCCAAATATTATCCCATTCATCATCATCTCTCTCTCTCTCTCTCTCTCTCTCTCTCCCTCACTAAATTAATTTGACTACTGGGTTTTTGTGGAAGAGGACAGAAGGCCTAAGGATTCATTGATAAGCGGTAGATCAACTTTTTCATATGTGACACTGTGACAGTCCCCCAGATCTGAATACAAACCCTAATTTGGAAAGACTAACAAAAAGAGAAAAGAGATAATACCCATTAAAGAAACATTATTAAATGCGTCTCTCATAGTTTCTGCTGTATCTTTCCCTTCACTGCTGCCCTCCTTGACATATGATTCACTTCTCTCTTCACCTTTGTTTCAAGCCCTAAAAATAAAAGAATAAATATGAAATAGAAGAGAATATGAGGAGAAAGTGAGGAAAAAAAGGTAGTACAGAATAAATTTCTTAAGTGCAAAGAACCAAGCCTTAAGAGTCACCAAAGTCCTTCATGTTTGACAAAAAAAAAAAGGGTTGGTAATTGCAAACATCAGGAGAATTCTGTAAAGGCCATATGCATGTGTACAAATAAGCCTAGCCGAACCAATTTCCTCTAATTAAGATTAAGAAAACTAAAAAAATACATGAGAGAGAGAAAGAGAGAGGAGGAGGCGGTGGAGAGAGAGAGAGAGAGAGAGAGAGGAGGAGGCGGTGGAGAGAGAGAGAGAGAGAGAAAGAGAGTTAGAGAGAAAGAGTTGGGGATAAGAAAGATCCCTCTAAAGGTAGCCTCCACGCTCTTCAGAACCATAACCCCAAACCATCAGGCTTGCTCTGACGTAGCGCTTTGTCTTTTTCCTTTGTCCTCTCTTCTCAATTAAAGAAATGTTACCTCTTTCATTATTGTTTTTGCGTCGTGAATGTAATTCTCTTTTCTGAGGAAAATACTACTCTCTATAAACATTTGCTTGTTGGCTAAATTAAAGTAACCAAGTGAAAATGATAGTAATATATATATTTTTCTAATATGCTCAACCCACCTAATTGTATGCTCACACACACACACTCACATATGTGTACATATACATATATTCATATAAATACACACACTCACATATACATATATTCATATAGATACACACACCCACATATGTATACATATACATATATTCATATAGAGAGAGATATCATGAAAAGGAAGCAGATAGATGATTATAAGGAATTGACTTATAGCGCTTAATTCTAATACTATTACGGGTAAAAGAGTAAAATGCTTGCTTTGTACTGTGCATAGATTTTCATGATTGGTTTGGTGATTAAATTCCGACAGAGACACTCATGGAAAGTAGTTCTCTTATGCTTTATTTTGCCAAATTCTTTCACACGGCCACAGTTCTCAGCTGAGTTACATTTTGCATTTAACTGTGTTACTGTACTAATGTACAAAGAACACACGATTTGGTTTCTCCTTTTAATGTAGCGGACTTATACTTTTTCATCGCAAAAACACCTTTTTAATTTTCAATAACCACCAATTATTATTATTATTATTTTAATAACTTCCTCCTCAATTCTCTCTCTCTTACAGTATAATTTCCCACAAATTAACGAAAGAGAATATAGTTACATGGGTAAAAAAAAATTAAAACAAATTGAGGTGAAGAGAAATGAATAGAGAAGATAAAATCAAAATTGAGATGAATGGCAAGAATACGCAAACGTATTTCATCAAAGGGTAGAAGAAATTGAATTGACCTTTCAATGCTTTACATGCATCCGTCAATATCATAACTTTTTTTTTTTTTTTTTGAGGGGGGTGGGGAACTGCTGTTGGATTAGAAAAGATTATATCAAAAAGTTTAATTATAATGATTTAATGATGATTAATTTGCATTTAAAATAGATTAAACCAATTCCATCTTTATGCAATTGGTACAAATTAATTAACCATGTGAATCCACAATCTTTTATGTGTGTGTGTATACATATTAAAACAGAATGCTTCCTTCTCAACGTGGCACTCCCCAAATTTTCTTTGGGTTTTTGTCTTCTTACCACAGTATCAACCACTTCCTCCCCTCTCTGCCTCTTTGAATATGCTTAGAACATAGATTTGTGGAAGAAAAAAAAAAGATAGGTTTACAAAATGAAGTAAAAAAGTTAAATTAATTTTATCTTCTTATTGAGTTAGAAAAATAAAACTAAAAGGAATAGATATTTATCAATAAATTAAGTTTAATTTTTACTTAATTAGGTGTACAAAATTACATGAAATATAAATTTTATTTTTCCTTAATTTTTCTTTCCCTTCACAAAATCATGTTCCAAACATAGTATTAAATTTTTCCCCCACACACTTTTTTTTTTAAATTTATTTTATTATTCTCAACTCTCTTTAATTTACTCAAGGTACAAGATTCGAGTTGAGTGAGACACTTCCTATGAATACAGTTTTGAGTCTGAAAGCAGTGAACAAATAAATAATACCTTCTATTGTGAAGGTGTCGGTTTGCCACTCTTATAAAAAATGAGTACCTACTTAACTCTCTTTAATCTCCTCAAGTTATAGCGGTCGAGTTGAGAGAGATGCTTCTTGTGAATGTGGCACTGTGTCCAAAGTAGGGAGATAAATAAATAATATCTTCTACCGTGAAATAATTAATTTATCAATCTCACAAAGTCTCAGTGTTTTTTAACTTATTTAAAAAAAAAAATAGTATATGTATTTTTTTTATTTTGTTCTATTTGGAAAATAAGTATAATCAAAGTATTTTTTTATATTTATTATAATTCATCTCTTTTAATTAAAACAATATAATTTGATTGAAAAAAAAAAAAACTATGATCATATCGAGGAGCATCATCACTTGCTAGTATGAAGTACTGTGAGACATTAACAAATGAAAGAACATTTGGAATAGCTTGGTTTTTCTGATAGCCCAGTCTGACAGAAAAAGGCAACACATACAACTCTCTCTCTCTCTCTCATCTCCACTAATGGACTTGCAAATAAAGCTACTAAAAAACAAGGAACATGACTCGTTTGTTCATGGACTATGGAACTACGCTTGCTGCTTATTCTTGTCTTACTTGGATCGACTTGCGTTTTCAATTTAACAATATGGGTTTAGTTGGAATTCGTTTGTCTTTTCGTGCTCTTCACTGTATTATTATCAATATCTTCCAACATGTTTTAACCCCACAATGATATTCTCCCCATTTCCACCTCAATATGCCTTTCCTATTATATGTATATAATATTTTTTTCAATTAATTTTAATTGTAGTATGCAACATCATGCCTTGATTTATTCATATATATATATATATATATATATGCCTACAACAATAAATAATATTTGTTCAAAGAAGAAGGGATCAAAAGTTCATATATGTATATATTTTATTATAAAAGGTGGCCCTGCCTGCCGAATATTCATCTATATATGTTACTCTCAGCGTTGAAGAACTTGAGATTGATCATGAAATTTTGTAATTCTAGAGCATAGTTTCATTGTATAATGGTGTTGATACAAAAAATACTATGAATGCGGGGCATTGGTTCTATTAAATCTCCGACCACAATAATTAGGTCACACAATGAAAGATATAAATATTAGTTTAGTTATAACAATAAATGCTATCTAATAATAAATTTGGTTAATTTAGTACAATTTTTGTTAACTAAGTTAGTTGTTTATCATACAAGTTACAAATATAACGTGACATTTGGACATTTTTTATTGTCACATCTCATCCACTAGCCTGATGCTTCACACATATTAAATATTGAGTGATTGGTCTTAAACGCGAAGTAAACCGTCATAAATATAGATATACTGAAATGATGATTTCTATAATTATTTTGGTATTTATTTATTTATTCTATCTTATTATATGTACAACACTTAGTATCAAAATTAGATATGTTCACTATTGTCAACTGAACATTTATATTTCATCAATTATTATTTTGAATCTTTCTGATTTTACCATTGGAGAATTTTTAGTCGGAGACTCCTTCCAACCAATTTCTCTAACTTTTCTTTATTTTTAGGCTCATTTTGGATCTATTCAATTGGCGTAGTGACTACGTGCGGTAGTACTTTTTATCCCTGCACCAATGATATACAAGACTAATGCTATACAATTATAATATACATCCAAACGATTTTATCACGATGGCATGGATAAGTAAATTTAATCGAATAATTTTTTTTTTATATGCACATATATAAAGATTCTGAACGCCATCAACATTAATATTTAATCAAAGAAGAAAAATAATATTAATTATAACCGTGGGAATTAGGGCACTGCATTTATAATTAGGCTGTGCAATCACAAAATATTTGAAAATTCAAGATTTGGCTTTAGAATATTTGACCCAGAATCGGTAGCAATCACAACTAAACATAAGGTAAAAATCGTAAATTTATCAAATAAATGAACACGTCGATTTTCAAGAGAAAACTCTCTAGATCCTCTTCTAATTAAAACTTTGAGTCCAAATCAATTCACTATTAATCAATAATTTGATAAAAAAAAAACCAAAAAAATCAAGAGTTATCATAAAAATGGTATGTAACAGAATTTGATTAGAAGAATTAAAATTTTTTTTTAATTTTTTTGAATTTTTTTAAAAAAATTTAAAGAACCAAACGACCCCAAAGGATTCTACAGATTCAAACTAATTCAATAATCTATTTTTTTTTTCAACTATGTAATCAATCAATTACATGATTCACCAAACTCTTAATAGGTGCACGCAGAATGCCTGAGTCATTAAATGTCATTTTTTTTTTCTTTGAAGTTTTTATCCAAAACTTTTCCAAATAAAACCAGGACCTATCGTATAAAAACTAAATCAATTGAACTCTAGAATGTAATAGAAAGAATACAATTAAATTGTTTTAACTAGTCACAACAATTGTCATAATTTACTAAATTCAAACCTAACAATATTTGAAGTGATGTACGTGTCTGTCACGTGACTTTGCATTATTTCTTAGTATTTTTTCTCTAAGTAAAAAAATAAAATAAATTATGTTATAAGAGTGAGTAGCATGATAAACTCATATTAAGTGTGCGTTTGGTTGCCAAAAAAAATTAAAAAATTAAAACTTTTGGCAACTTTTGCCTTTTTTTTTTTCCGTGTTTGATTGCTAGAAACTTTTTGTCTACTTGGCATATTCACGTTAAATTTGAAGCAATACAACAATATTTCAACTAGGGGTGGCAAAATGGGCGGGTTAATGATGGGTTTAAACGGGTTTGAGGTTAAATAGGTGTAACCCAAACCCACCAATTTAAAAAGCGGATTAAATATGGGTAGGTTGAATACGGGTTATTTCAAACCAATGAATCTATATCCAACCCATTTACATATGACCTAACTTACTTTTTAAAAAAATTAAAAATTTATTTCAATTAATGTGTATATATATATAAATACATCAATATTTATTTTAAATAATATAATATTATACATATTATATAATATTATATATTATATTTACATTTTCAGTTAATTTTGAATTTGTACGAACTGATTTATTTTTTATTCAATTTTAAATCAGCAACTCTATCTCTCACTCTCGCACATATGTGTGTGAGGGGTGTGTGTGCTATGCGAGCGCACGCACACGTGTTCATGTGTGTGCGTGCGCGTATGTGCACGCTCGTGTGTGTAAACGTGTATGCGTGTGTGCACGCCCGTGTGTGTAGGCGTGTATGCGCGTGTGTGGGTGTGTGTGCTCGTATGGGCGTGTGTGTACGTGTGTGCGCGCGCGTTTGTGTTTGTGCATGTGTGCGACCGCGTGTGTGTGCGCGTGTGTGGGTGCGCGCGTGTGGGTATGTGTATGCGCGCCTATGTGTGTAGGCGTGTGTCTGTGGGTGTGTGTTGGCGTGTGTGTGTACGTGCGCGCGCGCACGTGCGCGTGTTTACTTGAATTAAGTATGGAAGAGAATAGGAATAGAGAATGGAAGAAAAAGTAAATTATATGTAATGTATATATTATACATTTATTGTATATACTGAATATATACACACACACATCATAGATATGTAATATATATATTATACATTTATTATAGATATTGCTAGAGAGAGAGAGAGAACAAGCAATGTAAAGAGAGAAAGATGTGGGATTAAATTAATTTGTACATTATATATATTATACATTTGCTGTAGAGATAGCTAGAGGGGGATTAAACTAATTTTTTTAACTTAAATGGGTGTTTTAACAGGTCCCGTTTCACAACTCAATTGCACATATTTATAAATGGGTATTTATAAGTTACCAAATTACAACCCAATTAGTAAATATAATAGGATCCAAACCCATTTATTATGGGTTTAATTTGGTGGATTGATGAGTTTGGGTCGATTTTGCCACCCCTAGTTTCAACTAGGGGTGTTACAAAAAATCGAAAAACCGGACCGACTGAAAAAATCGGACCAAATTGGATTTTGTAAACCGATTTTTTAAAATCTAGTTTGGTTTCGAATTAAAAAATTTTAATTTTTTGAAACTGGTTTGGTTTCCAGTTTTGAGGGCTTTAAAACCGAGAGGGATGTCAAATATACCCGTACTCGGTGGGTACCCGCTTCACCCGCCCTGTTCAAGGAGGGCATGGGGATGTTAATAGCGGGGACGGGTATGGAGATTTGAAATGTTACCCGCACGGGTACGGGTACGGGGACGGGTACGATAGTCTCCACCCCGCTCCGTACCCGTTTAAATATTTATTTGTTAATTTTGTTGGCGTGGTGACTCTTTTAGAAGTCCCACATTAGTTTTTCACAAAGAAGTGAAGGTCTTGTGAGGTTGTAAATAAAGACCACTTCATCTTTGGTTAAGTACATCAGTCAAAGTCAAATATTATATATATATTTTTAATTTTTATTTAATATAAATAATAATAATAATAATAATTTTAAATATTTATTTTATACATATAATATATAATTTGTAATAATTAATATACTTAGCGGGTAAACGAGGACGGGGATGGGGAATTCATTATTTGGGTAAACGAGGACGGGGATGGGGAATTCATTATTTTGTGGGGACGGGTATGGGGAAAATTTTTTTTTCCGAAACGGGGATGGGGACGGGTAAGGGTATTGCTAAACGGGGACGGGAAAGGTCATACTCGCCCCATACCCGCCCCGTTGACATCCCTAAAAATCGAATTAGACCGAACTGAACCGGTTATAATACAAGTGTGTAGCAAAATGTAGTGGTTGGGACTCGAACTCAAGATCCCAAAGTTTTCAAGTGATAACTTTACCACTGGGCAACACTCACCAATCGCTTACAATACCACAGTGGAGGAAACTAGGCCATGACTGGAAATTAGGCTAGAGGTGAAAATGTTTTTTGAGTTCGTAATAGGTTTGAAAGCCGCATTAATGTAATTTTTATACGTTTTTTAATATATTGGCCAGAATTTAATTTTTTTATATTAGGCTTGTGTCAAAATTGTAGCCTACGATAAAAATCGGATTGAAACCGGAACCAAATGGAACCGGATCGAAACCGATTGAATCGAAACCGAATTATATCAACCGGTTTCGGTTTTGAAAATTTTTAAACCGAAAATCCGGTCCGGTCCCATGAATAGCCGAAAACCGGACTAAACCAGACCGGTATCACCCCTAGTTTCAACTGAAGCTAAAATGACCAACTTGTCCTTCTATATATTAATGGTTTTTAGAGAAGGATATAATAATCATTTTCTTAAAATACATATCAAAAATTTATCAATTTTTATCAAATGCTAAAAAGGTACTAAAAATTAAGAATTTATTTATTTATTTTATAAAACATATAAAAAGCTACAACTAGCAGCATTTATAAGAAAATCGCTAATCATACCACTAGGTATTAGGTTATAGTAAGAGAAATAATGTTGATCTAATTTGGCCGTAACAAAGCAAATTAAAAGCTGAGCAATGTCATTTTATAAAAATCTATTACTAAAATTTGTTATCAAAATAAAGCAATTGATTATGAACTACATTAATTAAATCATGACGAAGGGTGGACCGCTGCTAAGGCCCAGCCCAGACAGCTTGGTCCCAAAAATAAATTTTTTAATTTAATATATATATATATATATATATATATATATAATAAAATCTGACAACGTTACTACATTACCTAAGATATAACTTGTGATAGAGTTGTGACACGTGATATTTAATATATATATATATATATTTTAAATTTACTTTAACTTAATTTTTTATAACTCATTTCATTCTACTTTTAAATTTTTTACTCAATTTAAATTTTTATAGTGTAAATCATTTTATCTTTAACCTTTGACTGTTCCAACGAATTACAAATCTTGGGTATGCTCGTGACAAGAGAGAGAGAGAGAGAGAGGGATATGATCGTGATTTGTGAACAGAGATAACACTATTCAAATTTTAATTCGCAGCAGTGCGAAGGATAAAATTGCACCATTTCCTAGGACCACGTACCCGACAAACCACGTACACCCCATGGTCAATGCTTGCAAGCAAGATGATGTACTTTTTGGCCATGGTCCCAACTCTCACTTTGCTCCCTGAATACATGTACGTAAGTTAAAAAAAAAAAAAGTACATATATTAGGTAGGGGTGGCATTATTGGAGTTCACATGTCAGTTTTCAGATTTATAACCTTGTTCATTGCTATTAGTTTTTTTTTTACCTTTTTTTTAATGATTAAAATTATTTTTTATACTTTAATTTGTTAATTATAAAAAATAAATACAGTAAATTAATAAAAAAATAAAAAATAACGACTAAGGTCCCATTTACTATCGTTTATAGAGTGGTTTGGATAGTTAAGAGTGACCAAAAATTAAAAAAAATTGAGAATGTTTGTTACTTTTTAGGGTTGGTTTGGAGTAAGAAAAAATGAGATAAATTGAGATAAATTGTGGTTTGGGGAGAGTTCGTAATGCGTGCAGTGAGAGAAAAAAGTTGATGTGATATAAAGTTAACAGAGATTTATAGAGATTTTCAGAGATTTTCAGTAAAAAATTGCATGCCAAACGCAGCCTTAGTGTTTGAAAGATTAATAAAAATGGCTCCGTTTGGAATAAAATAAAATAAAATAAAATCTTACAAATATTTATAAACACGAATTACGAGACAATAAAATTTAAATTCTTCACTTACTGCATAAATTACGAGACATTTACTTTTACAATTTTATTTTATTTTATACACTTTTATACAACTCCAAACGCACCCACTAATGAAAATAATCCATTAAAACAGTGCAAAACAAGCTATTCCAACAGTTTTGATCAAAAAGTAGTACGAAAAGATAACAAATGTTAAAAAAATAAAAAAAAGTATGTAATTTTTTACAACTTTTTTTAAACGTTTGTAAAATTTAAATTTAGAAAATAAATACATGAAAAATAAAATGACAAAAATTAATAAAAATAAATAAATATTTATAATTTTTTATAACTTTCGATGATTTTTAGTTTAATCAAACAGGGCCTATGTTTACTATTTCCCTGTTTAACTCTTATCGTGGGAATTACACAAGTAACCTTCTCACTCAGCGCCTCAATGAGTTAGGTCGGGCTGCTTGTTGTGGATGGGATTGATTGGGTGGTTTATTCTGATGCTTTCGAACAAAATCCGGGCAGTTGCAGCCCAGCTCGTTACCCTTTCAGGAGCGGGCTCTGGGTGATCTGGGCCTGGCATAAAGCCTCGAACCCCGGCTTTAGAATGTGTCGTGGTTAGTTTAAAACAAAACCGGCCCAATTTGATTTCGTATGTTGCTGGCTTCCCCATCTTTGTACAAGTTGAAACCAATGGTCACTTATTTAATTAACCCGCTGCATCATATTAGCACCATTACATTAGGAATGTTAACGGGGACATGCACGAGGCGAGTATGACCTTTTTTGTTTACATTTCCGTTTAGTAATGCTTTTACTTGTTCTCGTTCTATCTCTGTTTCGGAGAAAAAAATTTTTCTCATACTCGTCCTCGCTAAGTAATGAATTCTTTGTCACTGTCCTCTTTATCCGCTAAGTATACTAACTATTATCAATTATATATTTTATATATAAAATAAATATTTAAAATTATTATAAATATTATATATATTAAATAAAAATATATTATACATATATATATATATATAATGTATATAAATTAAATAAAAAAATATATTACATATATATTAAATAAATATAAATTAATAAATAAATATTTAAACGGGTACATGACGCGGTGGAGATTATTATACCCGCCTCCATCCCCGTACCTGCTCGGATAACATCTCAAAACTTCATACCTGTCCTCGTTTTTGCTATTAATATCTCTATACCTTGCTTTGAACGGAGCAGATGAAGCAGATTCTCACCGGATACGAGTATATTTGATATCTTTGTATAACATTGCACCCCAGGTGAGGCTAGATATTTTTCCCACAATAGCAGATACATGTGATTTCGCCTACTTGTCTAGCAAATATATACATACAGAGAGAGAGAGAGAGAGAGAGATGAAGATATATGAGAGAGAGGGGTATAGATGTTTATCCAGATGCAGACATCAATGTCTGGCAAAATGAAAGGGGGGGGAGAGAGAGGGGAAGAGCTGAGAGTAGAAAAAATTATAGGAACCGAAAAATATAGGAGAGAGAATCTGATTTTGAGATTTGAATGGCAATTTTGTCAATAGATAAAGAAGTACTTAATATGTTTTGATATTATTAGATCATGGTCAAATTACATGCCTATCTATATATTTATTTATTATAAATTAACAATTGTTTTTGTGATCATAATACAGAGTAGAAATTATTAATAACATAACTCATTTAATGTTATTTTTATCGCTGACCAAATTATTCTCTTCACGTTTAAATTCTCTCTCACATTAATTTCTCTTATACTCGTTTATTTATATTATTTGTTATCTCATTAAAAAATATCTAATTTCTTTTTCCACAATCAATTTTTATCATTTTCGTTTATTCAACTCAATATTTTTTCTCTTTCTCTCGTTTCAAAACACTTAGATTAAATTAAAAAAAACATAAATCTGGCATTAACAATTTTTATTTTGCCATTATCAAGGCTTTTTCTTTTCTCTTATTTGCCCAATGAAAACCAAGATTAAATAGGCATATAGAGAGTGATAAAAAAATAAAATAATAACGATGATAAGATATGGTTGGTTTAAAATTCTTAACATTTAATAAGAGATGATAATATAATTCAAATATAAATTAAAGAAAATTACGAATACATTAGTTACACTATCTGATATAAATTTAAGATATAATATAAAATAACTTACCAAAAAAATAAATAATTATTTGATATATTCATTAAATGTTAAGATATCTAATGTACTAATACAAACACCACACCTCCAGCCGAATTATCTTCTTACATTAACATTTAAAAAATATTAGATAAGTTCCCCAAAAAAACAAGAAAAGGGAAAAAATAAAATGTGAAAAGCTATCAGTCAGTCCTTTTTTTTTTTTAAATCAAATGAATGGGTCCCATTATTAGGTCCCATTTGACAGTACACAAAAGTATAAAAATTTATCAAAAGTTACAAGTTGAGCTTTTGGCGAAACCTTAACTGTTGCCACTTTTTTGTTCTGCTACAATAATTTGTTTCGTTCAAAGTTTCAACAAATATACAAAAAGTTGCTAAAATTTTCTAAAAGTTTTATCAAATACTCAAAAGTTACTAAAAATTACTAAATATTGCCAAAATTTTTACCAAACACCAAAAAGTTACATTTTTTTGGGCTAAAAATTACAACTTATTTCACCAAACACACCAAAAATTATAACTAATAACTTTTAACTAAAATTTACTAAAAAATACTAAAATTTATGCTACCAAACGCCCCTCTTAATGCATACAGCAAGAAAAAAAGAAAAAAGCCCCTAGGACCAAATAGGTTTCGGGTTCGACTCGTCTCCGGGAGTAGTCATTCCTTTAATTGTGGAGAATCATCTAACAGCTTTATCAGCTAAGCCGATCAGTCAGAGTTTGCTTAAACTGGTTTACCTCCTCGTAGTTCTTTATCGGCTAGGGTCACATGATGGATTTCACCCAGTGGGCACCCATAAATAGCGGTTGCAGACTTCTCCCCGGCTCTAAAAAAAAAAAAAAAAAAAAAGAAAAAAGCCGATAAAATATATGTAGTTATTAAAAATGAAGAGAAATCGAGTCAAAACTCAAAAAAGCAAAAGATGGCTTTTATTTTTCCCAGTCAATAAAGGAAGCACCTTTTTCTCTAAAACTTCAAAACAGAACAATATTTGCAGGAATTTACAGCGATTCAGAGAAGGTTTCTATCTAAACACACATATTCTCAAATCGATAGAGATAGAGAGAGAGAGGGGTGGCTGGGTTTGGGTATTCTGCATAAAAAGGAACTAGGTGGGTGCAGAGGATGGTGGCGGAGAGCGAGGGAGAGGAGAGCAGCGAGCCTGGATCAAAATCGAAGCCAAGATCAGGTCCGCTCGATTGGTTGGCGAATTTCCAGAGGGATCTGATGGCGGGGGCGGTGATGGGTGGGGTGGTGCACACGATCGTGGCCCCAATCGAGAGGGCGAAGCTGCTATTGCAGACCCAGGAGAGCAACATGGCCATCGTCTCGGGCCCTCACCGGCGGTTCAAGGGCATGGTCGATTGCATAGTTCGTATGGTCAGAGAAGAGGGCATTCTCTCTCTCTGGAGAGGCAATGGTATCAGTGTTCTCCGCTATTACCCCTCCGTCGCCCTCAATTTCTCTCTCAAGGTGTGCTTATATTTCATAAGCCTATGTAGTGCGTTTGTATGTATTGGTGGGTCTTTTTCAAGAATGGTGAAATGTTATTGTTTGTGAATTTTAATGGTTTATAAACACATTTGTTTGGGGTTTTGGATTGGAAATGCTCCTGTTTGTGTCCGTACTTTGCTTGATTAGAATTCTAAGAGAAAGCGAGTCTATGAAATTATCTTGATGCAAGATTGAACTTAATGGCAGCTATGTGTAACTTAATTCAGATATATGGAAAGTTTTTACTATGTTGATTACTGTGACTGTTTTTCGAGTTATAGGTGCATTCTTGATGCGACCTTTCAAGGAAAATGTTTTAAATGACGGTGTGGGGGTATTAGACTACTCTGGAGGAGATATCTTAGACTAGCATGGGGAAAGAGAATAGGGTTTTACTTGTATATTCCTTTTTGTTTATATATTCGTATTTATAAAAAATTCCATGTTAGGTGTCATTTATTTCTCACTGTAAATTGTAAGAATTAATTAATGTGATTTAAATCAAGAATACCCCTTCCCCCCCCCCCCCCCCCCAAAAATGAAAAAAAAAAGGCAAAAAATAATGTGGGCTGCCTAGTATTAAGGTGAGTTGGTTAAAATGTCCTTTTAGGATTGTATTTGATGAATTCATTTGTGGCCTTTTCTATGGTAGTATAAAAGTTTTTCAGAGCAGTAAGAATGCTTTTAGCATCCAAAAAAGTTATGCGAACTTTTGAATCAGATTTGTTTTCAACCAAACCCAATTTGTTTATCTGGAGGTCAGCATAAAACGGTCACCTCTCCATAGAGTAGCGTATCATTGATGATGAACAACATCCTTATGCTAATGCTATAACTATGGACCTATGGTTGGTATTTACTTTTTGCATAGGGGTATTGGCTTCATCGTTAAGTTTCCAACAAAAAAGGGCCCTGTGCTTTTGATGTGTTTGTGTTCAATTATGTGACATGCATATAGTTCATAAAAGCTTTACAAGGGGAAAAAAAACTATATCGTTGATATATGCTAAATTCATCTTGTTTATTAGGTTGGCCACCTCCTGTGATTAGTTTACGTTCGTTTCAGTTATCACCAACTCAATGCTGCGAAAAAGTTGGTGAAATAATGGTGGCAAAAATGTGGATATTGATTAGATAATAGATAAATCAAAGCATTTGGGAAGGATAATAGTCTTTATCTATGGTCTTTATTAGGTTGGCCACCTCCTGTGATTAGGTTAGGTTTGTTTCAATTATCACCAACTAAATGCTACGAAAAAGTTGGTAAAATAATGGTGGCAAAAATGTGGATATTGATTAGATAATAGATAATCAAAGCATTTGGGAAGGATAATAGTCCTTGAATGATAAATTAAGTTTGCACTACGTAGGTGATCAGGCCTAGGAAGGTAGATTTGATTGTCTGAGAACAATGTTAGTTGTTGTCTATGGTAGGGTAATCGGAGGCCAGTCGGGTGAGAATCAAAGTAGTCTGGAGTAAGAGAGAAAGAGAGAGAGAGAGAGAGAGATTCTGATGGTGGTAGTGATAATGGAATAATGAATAAACCCTCCATAAGAGGAGGAATTTATATAGGCCGGGGGTTTCCTTAGGGTTTGAGTTAAGGCTCCATGTCCGCCTAGTGGTGATTCGGGCTTTGATTGGTGCAACTTTATATGGTAAGGATTCTTACGGGAGATCTCTCTACATGGTTGAGGGAGTCTGGACCTATCTTTTTATTCCAGTCACCAAATGATTGGACCCCTGTTTGTCCCACCAAGTGTATGCATCCATTCTAGGGGAAATTCTCGTATCTTGCTCCTTGTCCAAGGGAAAGGACTGCGCTCTTGTAGGAAGAACTTTCACGCAAGGGTCTTCCGCGGCCAGCACTTTGGGGGGACTTCCTGCTATAAAGTGGTGTAGGGGTTGCCTCAGTCATGAAATATGCCGCGACTTTATGCCACGGAGAAAGCCCCTCGTAAGGATGCGACCTGGGCCTTGTTGGCGCGGCCCAGGCACCTACACACTAAATGGGAATCCTGTAAAAATAGGAATATGTCTAGTTCCTGGGATGATAGAGAAGTTGGCATCGCATTTGAATGCTTTGAAACTTAGAACTATTGGAACCACTTTCAGCAACAGCAATCAGAAGTTGCTTTGGCTAATGTTCCAAGGAAAGAACTTTAACAAAGGACATGGATAGTTAGTATGGTTAATGTTGACAACATTTAGGTGACCAAAAATTGTGCTGCTAATTCCTCATGGGAAGGAATAGTGAGACATGCTATCACTAATCTAGAGAGTTTATTATAGAGGAGCTGTTGTTTATCTCATTGGAAGGCAATGCATTAGTGCCAATATTGGCAAATGTAGTAGCATTAGCTTAAGCACTACTGCACATGAAACCAGTTCATTTGTGGTGCCATTCAGGCACTAGTCTTGTTGGAGGCTTCTGTATTGGCAGCAGCAGCAGCAGCAGGAGTACACGGAAAATTTTCTAATTGGTAGAAATGGACATAAAAGTGTCATTATCTGACTATCCTCCTTTCCCATTTTGGAATAACAATATATGATAACCCTAGCCAAAAGAGAAGGTGCCATTCTAGCAGCAATGGCAGTTGTAACTGTGATATTAGTAATTTATTTATTCTTCTTAGTATTACTTTTGCCTTCATCTAATATGATATCCTAATACTGGCATGCTTATACTACTGATAGGGATTCAAATATCTTGTGTCCTTTGTAAATGTCGTGTTGTCCAGTGATTGATGAGGTCATAGGTTTGTGGATGGGTAGAGTGCAGGGATTGGTCTTGTGTTGGCTAGCTATGGTGAATGCAGTAGGGTATTTCGAGGGATCCTGGCCCTCTTAATTTGTTTGATTTGAGAAAAACCACAACTCCAATATCAACACAAGGTTGAGAATAATATTCAGGAGATGATTTCTATTCTTGGCCTCAAGCTATTAAATAGCCAAATAGTCGTTACAATTTTAAGGAAAATCTCATACTTAAGAAAAAGAAAAATACATATGCATAATTTAAGGCTGGAATTATTTGGAGCAAAAAATAATAAAGACACCACTCCAAGCTAGTCGGATTTCCGTTGGGAATAATAACCTAATTGTCTCCCTTAATTTGGTCCATAACAACTGCTCTCCCCTTAAAATTTTCCTTGTCCTCAAGGAAATAATGAAAAACGAGCCTTAAATTCCGTAAAATTTTCCCATATAGCATTTGAAGGAGATAAATTATGCCAGTGAACAAAAATCTTGGCCTCCCCTTCCTTAATTGGTCTCCACATTTTCGACTGTTAATAATTTCATTTATTACCTTGTAACTCTACTGTTTTTCTCATTCTAGAAAAATCTCATCCATAACTCATTAAAATCCCAAATAATAGGACATAATGTCTTGAGCCACTGGGTGCCAAAAATAGCATCACACCCCTCTACCTGTAGAGGGAAAAAAATCCACTTGAAATTCAACTTTTTGGATTGAGATTAGGATGCCTTCACAGATGCCATCACTCCTCATTTTGCTCCCATCAGCCACTTGTACCAAAAATTCTCCTTGTCTTGTGGGATTGATTCCCAATCTTTTAGCTACCTCGAAATTCAAAAATTATGCGTGCCGCCCAAATCTACTAAGATGGTGACCATGGTTGTATTGATTTTTCCAAATAAATGCATGGACTCTGGAGCAGACGCTCCTGAAATAGCATGGAAGCTAATCTCCGGAATTTCCTCTTTGATTTCCTCCTCCGCTTCAACGCCATCCTTCGACTCTTTCCCAGAAGGGAAAATTCCTTCGATAAGGAATAACTTCTTATAACGAATAACTTCTTATAACGGTGTCTTGGCGAGAATTTTTCATCACAATTAAAGCAATGTCCACGTGCTCTCCGGTCTTGTAAGTCCATAGGACTTAAGTTATTTATAACGAGGTTGTGGACCCATGTTAATGAAGCTAAGGGTAAGGGAGGGTGCTTGGCTATCACAGGGGCTTTTCTTAACTCCATGTACCCACTTATCTATTGATCGAGAAGCCGCGACATGTAAAGTCGCACAAGCCCAATAGCGGCGGATAATGAAATGGGTTTGCAAGCTTGTACATCTATGCACAATCCCTCCTTCAACCCGCTCACAAAAGCTCCCAATTTGTTTTTTCTTAAAGAGAGTTCCCACTCAATGTAACAAGCAATCGGAGTCCATTTGATAGTCACAAACACTTCCTATTTGCTTGAGTTTTGTGAGGTTGCCAAAAAAGTTATGATATTGTGATGGTCCATAACGTAGGTGTAGTTTGTATTTGAATATCTCCCAATTAACACCTTGTCCAGTCTTGAAGCGTTGATACCACAATTGGGCATTTCTATCCAAGTGATGACCGACCATGGGCAATTTGTCCACCTCCTCCGTATGATGGAATTAAAAAAATTTCTCTAAGCGACATAACCATCCCGTGGGGCCGTCCATTCCATCATAGCGTGGAAAATATAGTTTCGTAATTTTGGGAGCGATAAAACCTACTCCCAGGATCCCTGCGAGTTATTGCATGAAGAAGAACCTTCCCCGCCCTCATGTCCTCCGCCTTGCAGTTCCTCCCTGTGGGTGGCAAACATGGATCCATATGCTTCATGATCCACTCCTCACTTGACTTCATGGCTTGTTGTAAAGAGCCAATTTCGCCTTCTAATCGATCCAAACGGGGTTCAACCGTGTTTGGCTCTGATACAAAAATGTCACGTTGGCTAGTGGTTGATTGGGTCACGGATTTGTGGATGGGTAGAGCGCAAGGATTGATCTTGCCTTGCCTACCTATGTTGAATGTGGTAGGATACTTCAAGGGATCTTGGGCCTCCTAATTGGTTTAATTCGAGAAAAACCTGTAATGAAACCATGAAACTAGCAATAATGGAATCCATAGCAGATGACAGAAAGAAAGGTAAGCATACGGGAGAACTTGATAGAAGAGAGAAGATGCATGGTATTCAAACAGTCAGCCACGGAAAGCCACGGGTGCCCTCAGATTAAGCATTCAGTCAGCTCAGTTGGACGGCTCAGATCAGAGGAGGACAGGCTCAATCTCAGCCATACAGGTGTTCTAGTGGCAATGGACAGGATGCAACCAGGTGGAGTGGTAGGTGAGTGTAATAGTGATCAGGCAGAGGATGGGAAGCTTCTTGGACAAGCTGAGTGGGAAGTAATGAGGCGGGTCATTGGAAAGATGGATGGGTCAAAGCTGGAACGGGTCAGGTGAAATAATTCATGGATCACGGGTTGCAAAGGCTGCCAACAAGACTGGGCTAAGAGAGTTGCCCAATCTGATAAGGCCATCTTTAGCTAAAGATTTTATCCTCATTGGGCTGGGCTTACCAACTGAATTTGTTACATGTAGTTGTAAGGGTAGTTACAGTAGTTAGTACTTTTGTTGGGTTAGCCATGGTTAGGCTTAACCTGGGTTAGACAGTTACAGTGTATCACTATAAAAACTCTACTGCAATTCCAGTATAAGGATGACAGAGAATAATTTTTGAGAATTAATTTCTCTAAGGAGGTCTGGGAGTCCTCAAATTCTTCCCAATTCGTTTCTTGATTTCATTCCTTCCTTCGCCATTGGTAGGGGAAAGAAGGGCAGTGCACTCCAATTGGTATCAGAGCCAATTGAGGATCCTGAAATGGCAGAGACCAGAAATACAACTCAGCTGAATCAGTACCAGCATGAAACTCAACAGCAGTTCTGTCAGATAATGAAGTTGATAGAAAATTTGAGCAAGAAAATGGAATACTTATCTCAGCATGTGCAATCTAATTCGGTAGCAATTAAGAAGGTGCATGGAGAAGATGCAGGAGCTAGATTTTCCCAGATTCATGGAGAGGCGGCAACTCAATTCCAGTCATCAGTTGCAGTTGAAGGTACTAATGATAGATTTAATGGCATTCAAGTTAAGTCAGTAAGGTTGAAATTTCCTGTTTTTTGTGGTGAAAATCCCTCTGAATGGCTCTACAAAGCCAACCAATTTTTCAAACATTATGATATTTTGGAAAATCAGAAGTTACAGATAGCCTCTCTGCACATGGAGGGTAAAGCGTTGGTGTGGTTTCAAGATTTGATGAATTCAGATGTGGGAATTAGTTGGGAAAGTTTTTCTGAAGCTCTACAGATTAGATTTGGTGAAAATTGTTAGGAGGATCCAATGGACCAGTTAGTAAGGCTAAAACAGCATTCTTCTGTAGAAGAATTTAAAACCCAATTTGAGGCAATTTGAGGCCATTTCAAATAGAATTAAAGGGTTGAGTGATAGGCATAAACTCAGTATTTTCTTAACTTGGTTAAAAGATGAAATTAGATACTCTGTGCGGATGTTTAATCCTGATAGTTTATCTAAGGCATTGGGTTGGCAAGACTGCAGGAAGAGAATCTTTTGGCTATAAAGAAGCAACTCTCACGGTTTAGTGGGATCACTGTCAACACCAGTAATGCCAAGAACATGAGCAATCTTGTAAGTAATAAAAACCCTTCCTGGAAAATTGTAACACCTACTGTTGCCACAAGTAATATGAATGTTCTAAAAACTATAGAGGTTAATAAATTGCCTATTCAGAAATTAAGCCCCTTGGAAGTGGAGGATAGGAAGAAGAAAGGGTTGTGCTTTAATTGTGATGAGAAGTGGCAGAGGAATCACGTATGCAAGAATCCCAAACTTTTCATTTTAGAGTCTGTTCTAAATGAGGAAGGAACTTGGGAGAGAAAGAAAAAGAAGGTGAACTGGAGCAGCTCATTTCTCAGGAACCAGAAATTACTTTACATGCAATTAATGGCACTCCTCAACCTAGAACATTGAGGTTACTGGGGTGTATTAAGGGTAGATAGTGGAGTGTCCTGATAGATTCAATAAGTACTCACAATTTTATGGATCCTAAGGTGGCCAAGTGCTGTCAGTTAAAGGTCAAAAGGGGGATTAGCCGGACTGTTAAGGTGGCTAGTGGAGAACTATTGGGAAGTGAGGGAGAATGTGGTCAAGTGACAATGAGTGCACAGGGAAATGTTTTCGTGATTGATTTTCTTTTGCTGCCATTAGCAGGTTGTGATATAGTCCTGGGAATTCAGTGGCTTAAGACTCTTGGGCCTATCACCTTTGATTTTTCAGATCTTATTATGCAGTTTTCTAAAGACAACAGGGATGTTCGCATTAAAGGGTTGCAAGAAAATGCACAATTGATAGAAGAAGTGAATCTACATCAGATGGGGAACAACTCAATTAAAGGGTTACTATTGCAGTTATTTCAGATATCTGGAGACCACCACAGTCACTTGAAACAAGCCGAAGGTGGTCAGGAGGAAATTCAGAAGGTTATCAGCAAATACAGTGTAGTTTTCTCTGAACCTAAAGGGCTTCCACCAATGAGAGCGTATGAGCATTAGATTTTGCTACAATCAGGTACTCAACCCATTTCTACTAGACCCTATAGATATCCCCATTTTCAAAAAGGGGAGATTGAAAAGATAGTTAAAGAATTATTGAGCTCTGGCCTTATTCAGCCCAGTCAATATCCTTTCTCTTCACTAGTAATATTGGTGAGAAAGGCTGATGGATCCTGGCGGATGTGTGTGGATTATCGGGCTTTAAACCAAGCCACGATTAAGGATAAATATCCTATACCTGTTGTGGATGAATTGCTAGACGAGTTGAGTGGTGCTACAATTTTTTCTAAGCTGGATTTAAGATCTGGTTATCACTAGATACGAATGAAACCTGAAGATGTTCCAAAAACTGCATTCAGAACTCATTTAGGACATTATGAGTTCTTGGTAATGCCCTTTGGGCTTACAAATGCCCCAGCTACCTTTCAACATTTAATGAATGATATTTTTAGACCATACTTGAGGAAATTTGTGCTGTTATTTTTTGATGATATATTGGTTTACAGTGCTAATGTGAAGGATCATTTACAGCACCTAGAACTCACTTTGAAATTATTAAAAGATCATCAACTGTTTGCAAAAGAGTCTAAGTGCAGATTTGGTTATTGGGAAGTTGATTATTTGGGGCATCTTATATCGGGTCAAGGAGTAAAAGCTGATCCTCAGAAGATAGAAGCAATGGTGGATTGGCCAACTCCAAATCCAAAATCCTTAAAGTCCTTAAGAGGATTTTTGGGTCTTACAGGGTACTACAGGAGATTTATCAGAAACTATGGAGGAATAGCTAAGCCCTTAACAGATTTATTAAAGAAGAATGCATTCAAGTGGTCATTTGCAGCTGAAAAAGCATTTCAAGATTTGAAACTAGCTGTCACTACACCACTGGTATTAGCCTTACCAAATTTTTCTAAAGTCTTTACAATTGAATGTGATACCTCGGGGACTGGAGTAGGGGCTGCCTTGATGCAGGAGAAGAAACCTATTGCTTTTTTTGGTCAAGCACTGAAAGGAAGGGCACTAATGTTGTCTACATATGAAAAGGAACTTTATGCTCTTATTCAGGCAGTTAAAAAGTGGAGACCCTATGTACTAGGACAAGTTTTTGTAATTAAAATTGACCACCATAGTTTGAAGTTTCTCCTAGAATAGCGTATTGGGACTCCGAGTCAACAGAAGTGGATTTCTAAGTTGTTGGGCTACAACTTCACTATCGAGTTTAAACAAGGGGTGGATAACAAAGTGGTAGATGCCTTATCTTGGGTGCATGAAGATACTGTCTTGTCTACTAACCATTCTATGTGTTGTCCTATCACCATTACAGGTCCTATTCTTGATTTATTTGAAGAACTTGAGGAAGCATATGACAAGGATCCTAGAGTACAGTCAATTTTACTACAAATGGAGCAAAAAGTGTTAGCAGTTCAAAATTATTCTATGCAACAAGGCATCTTATTTTATAAAAAGCGAATCTACATTCCAGCAGACAAGAAATTGAAGGCATAAATATTCAAGTTCATTCACAGTGATGCAGTAGCAGGGCATGGTGGATTCCAAAAAACATACAAAAGAGCTTAGCATGATTTTTTTTAGCCAAATATGAAGCAAGAAATATAGAAATTGGTGAGTTTTTCAGACATGTAAAACAGAACACAGCTCCAGCAGGATTACTACAATCTCTCCCTATTCCACACAGTTCCTGGACTGACATATCAATGGATTTTATAGAAGGGTTGCCACATTCAGATCAATTTTCAGTAATTTGGGTAATCATTGACAAACTCACTAAGTATGCCCATTTTATCCCACTCACACACCCATACACAGCCCCCCAATTAGCCCCCATCTTTATGCAGAACATCTTTAAATTGCATGGTCTTCCAATTACCATAGTTTCAGGCAGGGATGCAACATGTACAAGTTCTTTCTGGAGAGAGTTATTCAAGCTGGTGGGTTCTTCCCTACACTATAGCACCAGTTTCCATCCCCAAACGGATGGCCAAACTAAAGTTACTAATAAGTGTGTTGAAGGGTACTTAAGGTGTTTTATTTCAGATTGTCCAAAGAGGTGGTCTCAGTGGATTTATTTAGGCGAATACTGGTTTAACACTAGTTATCATACGGCCATCAAGATGACACCATATGAGTCTTGTATGGGGTCAAACCTCCCCGATTGGTGCAATACATGGAGGGTTTAGCAAAAAATGTTTCAGTGGATTAGTTGTTAACATCTCACTAGCGTATTTTTCAGTTACTTAAAAACCATCTAACCCTAGCTCAGAACTGAACGAAGCAACAGGCAGACCAGCATAGGGCTGAATGGGTTTTTCAAGTGGGCGACTCAGTTTATGTTAAGCTCCAGCCATTCAGACAGTTGACAGTCCGGCGCTGTGCCAACAATAAATTGGCCCCCAAATATTTCGGTCCATTTACAGTTGCTAAAAAAATTGGTCAAGTGGCACACAAGTTACAACTTCTAGACACATCTCAAATCCACCCAGTCTTTCACGTGTCTCAGCTTAAAGCAAAAAATTGGAGACCAAGAGAAGGGTTTACCTCATTTGCCGCCTACGGATCTCAACGGTAATGTCTTACCCAGATCGATTTAGATCATAAGCACCAAGACCCGCAAACGTGGCCAGCGTGTCTTTACTGAGCTTCTCGTCCAATGGGAGGGTCAATCACCGGAGGATGCTACTTGGGAGAAGCTGTATAGGTTCAGATTGACCTATCCTCACTTTGCCCTTGAGGACAAGGTCAATCTTCAACCGGCAGGCAGTTGTAACGAAACCATGAAACTAGCAATAATGGAATCCATAACAGATGACAGAAAGAAAGGTAAGCATACGGGAGAACTTGATAGAAGAGAGAAGATGCAGAGTATTCAAACAGTTAGCCATGGAAAGCCACAGGTGCCCTCAGATTAAGCATTCAGTCAGCTCAGTTGGATGGTAGTTGTAACGAAACCATGAAACTAGCAATAATGGAATCCATAACAGATGACAGAAAGAAAGGTTAGCATACGGGAGAACTTGATAGAAGAGAGAAGATGTAGAGTATTCAAACAGTTAGCCATGGAAAGCCACAGGTGCCCTCAGATTAAGCATTCAGTCAGCTCAGTTGGATGGCTCAGATCAGAGGACAGGCTCAATCTCAGCCATACGGGTGTTCTAGTGGCAACAGATAGGATGCAACTAGGGATGGCCATCTCGGCCGACCCGTTCGTATTCTACCCGATCTCCGCCCCAAACGGGTAGGGGATTCGGGGATTTTTTGGGAATCGGGTGGGGTATGGGGGCATTTTTTAAAAAAATTTGGGGATCGGGTAGGGTACGAGTATGAGTCTCTCCCCGCCCCGTACCCTACCCTACCCGTTCCCCGACCCTCCCCATATTCTCGTGCATATATATATTTAATTTTTTAGTATATTTGTTACTACAGATTTCTCAGTAAGGTAGGGAATTAAGATTTTAAGTTTCTTTATCTATCAATTTCCTATTAAATTACTTTGTTTTCCAATTTACAAAGAAACTATAAATTGAGATAGACCAATTGTGAATGTTTCTTTATTTACTTTTCC